>CP125975.1:464258138-465508138 GCA_030063025.1 Avena longiglumis | reverse complement strand
CCATTGAACTCCCACTCAAAACAATATCCCTCACATTGTTCTAGTGATCACACGAACCAAATCCACCACATCAAAACCGATCATCACGAGAGTTGATGTAGCTTCAATGGCGAACAATCAACATGTTCATCATATCTACTATATGACTCATGCTTTAACTTTCGGTGATCCGTGTTCCGAGACCATGTCTGTACATGCTAGGCTCGTCAAGATCAAACCTTAGCTTCTGCATGAGCAAATCTGGCTTGCTCACGTTGTATACACTCGCAGAATCTAACACACCCGATCATCACGTGGTGCTTCGAAACAACGAGCTTTAGCAACGGTGCTTACTAAGGATGAACACTTTAAAACTTGAAATTGTGTGCTTGAGGGATCATCTTATAATGCTACCGTCGTGAACTAAGCAATACAAGATGCATAAAAGGATTAACATCACATGCAATTCATAATATGTGATATGATATGGCCTTTCTTCTTGTGCTTCCGATCTCCATCTTCAAGCACAAACATGATCTCCATCATCACCGGCATTGCATCAAGGTCAATGACGCCGCTCCATGGTTGTCGTCCACCAGCTTCAACTATTACAACTATTTTGAATAGACACGCGGATCTTAACAAAATTTAAAGACAACCATATGGCTCCTGCCGGTTGCCAACTTACAATAAGGAACATTGCATACATCAAATATAATCACAATCATGGCCATATCACATCACAACACACCCCTGCAAAACAAAGTTAGACGCTTCTACTTTCTTTGCATGTTTTACGTGGTTTGGGGCTTTCAATAAGTGTCGTTCTAACTTACGAACAAGAACCACAACATTGATACTAGTATTGTCAATCTTGTAAATTGAATCTTAACTATGTTGGGAGAAACATGCACCCGCAAAGCCACTTATGCAATACAAGTTGCATGTCAAGCGTGGAGCAAGTCTCATGAACGATGTCATGTAAGGTTAGCCCGGGCCGCTTCATCCCACCATCCCGCAAGATGCAAAGTACACAAGAAGCAATCAACAACAAAAGCATCAACACCCACAATGACCATTGTGTTCTACTCGTGCAACAGATCTACATATAGACACGGCTCTGATACCACTATAGGGGTTCGTAGCATGGAAAACAAAAAATTTCTACCGCATGCACACAAACAAGCCACGATCTATCTACTAGATTGTAGCAACGAGTTGATAGAGGAACTCACCCTCGAAGATTCCAAAGCGGTTAACGAGAGCAGATTCTCGTGGGTGATGTAGTCGTACACTTGCCGATCTCAAGATCGCGTAGACGATCCTTCCGTTCCAAGGCGTTAACCTGGCGCAATCGGTCACACGTTCGACTGATGAAGACCTTCCTGTCCCTTGTTCCAAAGAAAATGGAGGTTGTAGCACTCCTCGCGATTCCGGCAGACGGGCGTGGTACCAAGTAGAGGGAGATCTCGCAGGCTTCGCCTTGGCCGGAGCGAGTATGGTGGACTATGAGAGAGCCTTGGCGATCTAGGGTTTAGAGGTACCAAGGGATTTAGAGCAACCAGCAGCTAGGGATTAGCTAGACGGCGGTTTAGAGGAGCTCTAGGGCAGCCGCATCTAGAGGGGGGCGGCGGCTGGCCTAGGGTTTAGAGGGGCGCCGGCTAAGGGACAAGGTGTAGGGAGAGGGGGCGCCCCCTCCCTTTCTTTTATAGGTGGGAGGGGCGGATAGGGCTAGCCGAGTCCTCCCCCAACTCCCTTGCTGGCCGCAGGTTTGGAGGAGAGAAGGGAAACCTTCTCTTCTCAGGTTTCCTTCTCTCCCTCCACTTCACAAAATAGCCATTTGACTTTTCAAATTGGCGTTTGACTTTTCAAACTAGGATTTGATTAAACCCTTTATTTTGTTCAGCGATGACACCTAGTACATGATGCAATCATTACAACTTGTTATGACACATTCATGTACCCTTCCCCTCCGGAGTGTCGGACATTCCGGAACCTTCTAGAACATTCCCGATGAAAAACACCGGAACCATTCTCCAACCCCGAAATAGGATTTCCTTATATGAATCTTATTCTCCGGACCATTCTGGATCTCCTCGTGATATCCCGGATCCCATCCGAGACTCCGAACAACATTCGGTCTCTTACTCATCATTCCATAACTACTCAACAACATCGAATCCTTAAGTGTGTCTCCCTACGGTTCGTGAATTATGCGGACATGATCGAGACACTTCTCCGATCAATAACCAATAGAGGAATCTAGAAATTCATATGGCTCCCACATATTTATACGATTACTTTGCGATCGAATGAACCACTTACATACGATACCAATTTCCCTTTGTCTCACGATAGTTTACTTATCCGAGGTTTTGATCGTCGGTATCTCTGCATACCTAGTTCAACCTCGTTATGATAAGTACTCTTTTCTCGCTCCGTGGTATGTGATCCCTTGTGAGCCGGTCACATGCTTGCAAGCTAATTGGATGACATTCCACCGAGAGAGCCAGAGTATATCTATCCGCATATGGATGGACAAATCCCACTCTTGATCCATGTGCCTCAACACATACTTCCGAACACTCAATGCCACCTTTATAGCCACCCGATTCAAGTGTGGTGTTTGATGTCATCAAAGCATCCTTCCTGATGGTGATTAACATGATCTCATGGTCGAAGGAATTAGGTTACTATGTATCAGAAAGCTTATAGCAAATGAACTATATTAAATGACTTGATCTTTATGCTACGCTTATCTATAGGAGTATGTCCATCACATCATTCTCCTAATGATATGACCCTGTTGTTAATAACATCTCTATGTTCATGATCAGGAAACCATGATCATATATTAACCAACAAGCTAGTTTAACAAGAGGCTTTACTAGGGACTCTTTTATGTTTACAAATCACACAAGTATTAATGTTTCTGGTTAATACAATTATAGCTTGGTATGCAAACATTTATCATAAGTATGAAGATATGATAATAACCACTTTATTATTGCCTCTTGGGCATATCTCCAACAGGGGAAGCCCCAAGTCGGCGGCTAGGAGAAACCCTAGGGGCGACGGCGACTTGGAGGTGGCCGGCGGCTAGGGTTAGGGTTTCGGGGTGTATTGGGTGTGTGTGAGAGGGGCAGCCCTGCCCCTTCCTTTATAGGTGGGAGGGCGCGGCTTGGGAGGAGGGAGTCCTCCCCCAAGTCGGCCTCCTTGGCCGGCGGGTGGAGGGAGGAGGATTTCCTCCCCAAGTAGGTTTCCTACTCTCCCTCCACCAAGCAAACTTGCCGTTTGACTTTTCAAATTGGCGTTTGACTTCCAAACTAGGATTTGATTTCTCCCTTTATTTTGCCTAGCCATGTTACCTAGTACATGATGCAACCATTCCATATTGTCATGACACATTCATGTACCCTTCACCTCCGGAGTGCCGGACCTTCCGGACCCTGCTAGAACATTCCCGGTGAAAACACCGGAATCATTCCCCAACTCCGAAACAAGACTTTCCTTATACGAATCTTATTCTCCGGACCATTTTAGATCTCCTCGTGATATCCCGGATCCCATCCGAGACTCCGAACAACATTCCGTCTCTTACTCATCATTCCATAACTACTCAACAACATCAAATCCTTAAGTGTGTCTCCCTACGGTTCGTGAATTATGCAGACATGATCGAGACACTTCTCCGATCAATAACCAATAGAGGAATCTGGAAATTCATATGGCTCCCACATATTTCTACGATTACTTTGCGATCGAATGAACCACTTACATACGATACCAATTTCCTTTTGTCTCACGATATTTTACTTATCCGAGGTTTTGATCGTCGGTATCTCTGCATACCTAGTTCAACCTCGTTACCGATAAGTACTCTTTTCTCGTTCCCGTGATATGTGATCCCTTGTGAGCCAGTCACATGCTTGCAAGATAATTGGATGACATTCCACCGAGAGGGCCCAGAGTATATCTATCTGTCATATGGATGGACAAATCCCACTCTTGATCCATGTGTCTCAACCCATACTTTCCGAACACTCAATGCCACCTTTATAGCCACCCGATTGATGTGTCTTGTTTGATGTCATCAAAGAATCCTTCCGGTTATGGTGATAAGCATGATCTCATGGTTGAAGGAATTAGGTTACTATGTATCAGAAAGCTTATAGCAATTGAACTATTTAAAATGACTTGATCTTTATGCTACGCTTATCTATAGGAGTATGTCCACCATACCATTCTCCTAATGATATGATCTTGTTATTAACAACATCTCAAATGTTCATGATCAAGAAACCATGATCATCTATTAATCAACAAGCTAGTATTATGAAGAGGCTTTACTAGGGACTCTAATTTAGTTTACAAATCACACAAGTATTAATGTTTCTGGTTAATACTGTTATAGCATGAATGTAAACATTTATCATAAACACAAAGATATAATAATAACTATATTTATTATTGCCTCTAGGGCATATCTCCAACATCTCCTCCTATTTTTCATCTAATGAGCTTCCAGTTTCAACAATTTCTTCTTTCATAGGCTCCTGCAAGGCATTAGTCTCTTCCATTTGTGGAAAACGCCTATTAAAATATTCAATAATATAGCTATTTTTTTCCTTGTAATTATCAAAGCAAAATTTAAGTATCTCAAAAACCTCATGCTTATAAGGTGCATCATCAGTATTTTCAAGCAAACTGGCAAGTTCAAATGCACCCTTGAAGGCAATAAATTCTTCAATTTGTTCCACATCATAAAAGTCATAATTTCCTTTAACATAAGAGGATATGGTATCATTATCATTATACTCACATTGAAAAGGGAGGTGTTTATTCCTCCTACAGCAACAAGCTTTCACATATCTCTAGCAATAGTATTCAACCTATCAATTTGTTCCCATAAGTGTTTCCCTTTTGGTGACAAACGGTGTTCCTTATAATAATACTTTTGTTCTTCCGTGAACCCACCTTGCCAATAAGAACTAGTTTCAAAGAAACCATCCATTGATAGAAAGCATGACCAAGCAAGGCAACAACACACCAGCAACTAGAGTAGGAACTATTTTTTGTGTGTTTTTGAATAAAGAAAGCAAACCAAACTAGACTGATTTTTTTGGAGTTTTTGAAAACAGGCAAACAAAACCAAGCAAAATAAACTAAGCAAACTAAAAAAAGTAAAGAGAAAGGAAGTGAAGGACTCCCCTTGTGAAGACGTCCTTAGCCTCCCCGGCAACATCGCTAGAAAGAGCTTGGTGCTTGACGGGGAGGAAGAAGTTTTATGTCCCTCTATTCCCCGACAACGGCGCCAGAAAGAGCTTGATGGCTAACGTGAAGCCTGTTGGGAACCCTAAGAGCAAGGTGTGAGGCAGCACAACAACAAGTTTCCCCTCAGTAATAAACTGAGGTTATCAAACCAGTAGGAGGAAGGAAACGTCACACAGGTGTTGCAAGAAACGCGAAGACCTGCACAACACAAACTCAAGACTTTGCCCCAACGAATCAGTGAGGTTGTCAAGCTCACCGGTTTGCTATAACAAAGGATTAAACGTATGGTGTGGAAGGTAATGGTTTGCAGCAAGTAAACAAGTAACAGTGGAAGATATATCAATGGTAAATATTGGACCGGGGTCCATAGTTCACTAGAGGTGCTCTCCTTAGATAAACAACATGGCATGCTGGGTAAAAAAATTACAGCAGGGCAATTTACAGGAACTGAGCAAGGCATAACAATGCAATACCAGACAAAAAGATCCTATGAGATTCGATTGGGCAATACAACAAGATACATAGACCGCCATCCAACTGCATCTATGACTAGAAGTCCACCTTCAGGTTATCATCCGAACCCCCTCCAGTATTAAGTTGCAAGCAACAGACAACTGCTTTAAGCAAAGTGTGTAAGGTAAACAATCCACTTGTTCCATGAACTAGAGACCATTATTTTCTCCCTAGTAGCAACAGCCATCTACAGCCGAAGAGATTTCTGCCACTTTCCTTGGAAACTAGAGGCATGAACCCACTATCGAGCATAAATACCCCCTCTTGGAGTCACTAGCAACTACTTGGCCAAGATAGCTACTAACAACAGAGAGCATGCAAGATCACAAACAACACAAACATGATAGAATCATAAAGACAAAACCATTAATCAATCTGACATAGTAATCTCAATATCCATCGGATCCCCGCAAACATAACATGCATGATTATAGATAGATTAGATCTTGATCATGACCGGAGCTCACAAGATCTATACTTGAAAGCACAAAGGAGGAGATACAACCATCTAGCTACTACATGGACCCATAGTCCAAGGTGGAACTACTCACACATCATACCGGAGAGAAGGCCTCTGGGATGATCTCCCCTCCGACAGGGTGCCAGGAAGAACTTCAGATCCCCCCGATCTAGGGACGACGGTGGCGGCGGCTACAAAAGGTTTCGTGGAATATTGATCGGGTGCTTAGGGTTTCTGCATCGGGGGCTTCTTATAGGCGAAGAGGCGAGGCCGGGAGGCGGCCAGGGGCCCCACACCCTACCCAGGCGCGGGACAGGGCCCACCCGCGCCTAGGGGGTCTGGCCGCCCTGGTTCGCTTCTCTGTCTTGTCTTCTGGATTCGTGTCCCTCGCAGTAAAATATTGACTTTGGATTTTGTCCCGTTCAATTCCGAGAATATTGATTTTCTGCCTTTCTGGAACCAAAAACAGAATAAAACAGGCAACTGGCACTGTGGCAACTTGTTAATAGGTTAGTTCCAAAAAAGATATAAAAACACCTCAAAGTGTAGACAAAACAAAGCAAAGTAGATACTAAACAAGCATGGAGCATCAAAAATTATAGATACGTTTCCGATGTATCAATAATCAAAACCGATTTTGCAAAATTCCCTTTTTTCCCATATATCGCTCTCTCCCCAAAACCACAGGTCCCGAGTGCCACCGCACAACCCCAGTGTCGTCGCTGCCGTGCTTCACCCCCTGTCGTCGCCAAGTTCTCCGACGTAATTTCTCATTTTCTCGAAGAACCCATCATACTTCATCACACACTCCACAATGTGTTCAAACAATTTGGTTTCTGTCCTAAAATGTCACGAAAATAGTTCTCGGGATAAATGGGATTATCGACAAAGTAGCTCTACATCAACTTGTTGTGCCCTTCAATATTCTTCCTCTGCAACTTCTCTCGACCAAAAATGGAACCACCATGTTTCGGCCTCTTGTTCGCATGCAAAGCCAAAACCATGGCAATATCCTCTTCTTCGGAGAGGTCCCATTCTTCATCGGAGGTTGAATCATCATAACAAGAACCCATTTACAAGCCAAAAATATGTGTTGGAAACAAAACATAGAAACGAGTAGACGAAATTAGTCGGCGTGTGGGCGACGACATACCCTGCACAATTTTTTCCAAGCACCTTGCGTGTGAGGTGGTGCTCGTCGGCCGCGGGAGGTCATTAGCATGAGGGAGGTCAATGTGGTAGGCGTGGCATGGGGGAGTAGAGTAGCTCATCGCCCGAGGGGAGGGGGATGCAGCTGCCCCCGACCGATGGCGGATCACGGGGAAAATCTGGCCATCGAATCGACTCTAACGGATAGCGGGCGGTCCATGGCCACTCAAATCGATGCTCAAGGCCATATAAATCATCGCTTATGGGAAGTGACAGTGAGGTGGAAGTGGTAGGGAGCGGCTGCGGAGATACCTCGATTTACCATGGCGGCGGGTCATGGCTAGCATTGAAAACTTGGAATTCTGTGAGACAGCTACGGGAACGACGACTAAGATAAATCATTGCGGCTTGGTCGCTGGAAAGGGCTGGGAAAATGGCATGGCCGGCGATGGTCATGTGCGCCAGACTTTATCTTGGCGGTTGGGTTGTGCACGCATGTATTGGATTTTGCAGAGCGCGGCCGAAAATATGCCATGCTGGATTGAGCCTTTTTAGGTATGCACAATTTTTTTTTGACATAACAGACCTTCACCATAAATTCGGTCAACAAAATATAAATTATACCTAAACAAAAATTACACCATTGGATTCACATTCAATAAGTTCTCAATGATGTATTATTTATATTATATTAATCAAATTTATGGTTAAATATTTTTCTTAAACTACTTACTATTTTGGCCTAATAACCGGAACGGAGGTAGTACATGGTTGTGTTTCTTCTTCATCTTTAACCCTATATGGATCCATGGGCACGTGTCCGTGTATCATCGATGGACTCCTATCATCCTATGATTGGAGAGGAGTGTTGCTAGCTAGAGATGGATGGCACGTTGATGTGTAGGAAGGACCATTTTGGTGTCAGCACAACTCATTAGTATACACGGATACACCTGTACTAATGTCACTTAGTCTCTCGTCCAACTTTACTCTCCAGCTAAAACTGTGAAATCAACTCAGAATAAGGGAATCTTTAACATTTTGCAAGATCTACAATGCTGCCGAAACTGGAAGGACACACACCGGAATTGGACTGACACCCGTGACAAGACTAATCCTTGTTTACCATCTGTTCCTTAAAACACGAATTCACTTTCATCACGATTCTAGGACGCAAAGGATTCGCAGGACAACACGCAAGCCTGCCAATGGGATTGCACCGCGACCAACCACGGACGCCGACGGGTTTCGGGTCTCGGCAGCCGGCGCGGCGCCCGACCCAGAGGGCTCCTCCTCTCACCCACCCAAGATAGGAGTACTACTACTTACCCAACCCAACGTGCGCGCCGTGATCAGGACAAACCCTCCACGTCAGGTACACATCATCGAACGCGCCGCCGCACGCCACCTCCGTGCGCCGCGCCCTCCTGCACCGCCCGGTAGCCGCGGCACGCGGGACCCGCGCGACGGTGACCCTGCAGCCCACGAGCACCGGGTGCACGGGTGCCGCCACGCTTCCCGGGCAAGGGGCAGCGGCACGAGCTTAATTGCACGGGCAAACCGGGCGCAGCCACCCTCTTTCCCCTTTTTCTTCACTCTCCCTCTCGCTCGTCTTCCTTTTGCCCCCTCGCGCAACAGCAGCGCCACAACACCCAGCGAGTGGCACTTCCGTAATTTCGCCGCCCCTCGGCCGCCGCGGGGGTGGTTGCGAGGGAGCCATGGGCAACGCCAGCGGCAGGGAGGAGGACGACGCTGCCGCCGCCGCCGCCGAGGAAGCCGACGGCGCCGACGTCGAGGACGGAGGCGGGGACTCGTCCGCCAGGTCGTCGGACCGCGGCTTCCCTCCCTACGGCGGAGGCGGCAACCACGTGCGGCGAGCGTGCTCGGTGGGCGTCGTGGGGCCAGGCGGAGGGCCCGGATCGCCGCCGGGGAGCCCCGGCCGCTCCCTCTCGCCGCGGATGTTTGTGCCCCAGGTAACTCAGATCACGAGATCCCGCATCCTCCTCTCCATTTCCTTGCTCGGTAATTCGGTATACTGCTACACAGTTTGGTTAGGACTTAGGATGCGTAGTATCCCGGGGATGTGATCTGGTGATGGGGAAGTACGACTGATTGGGTTGGTTGGCTTAGGGTCCCAGCGCGGGGAGTGGTCGCGATCTGGGCATGGCTCCGTACTGTCCAAATTCACTTCCAGTTAATGGTTCCCTTCGAGTTCGTGTGGATGAGCTGCTTTGATCCCTGCGCGAGCATGCTTCCTGCTACTTTATCTTGTTGCTTATGCTTGCAAATTGCAATGCGGGAAAACACTAGCTGTGCCTATTTTCACTTGAGCAGTCGTTTATACGACCCTTGATTGGTTGTTCGTCAGCAGCAGTGAACCATTTCAGAAAAAAGCCAAGTCCCTACTATGTGCAGATTGTTGAATGCTACTAGTTTGATGGTACAGACATTCTCTTGGTTTCGCTGTTCATTCAATGATTGACATGCTTTGAAGCGACTAGGTTAATTCTAGAATTTCCACCTGCTCCTTGCCTAATCATTGACTTTAGATAGTGTAAGGGCGATGTACAAGTTAGTGATGAGAATGATGTTTCTGTCGGCGTCCAAGCAATTCATAGGCTTTCTACTTGTGTTAGGGCTCTGTTTCATGTCCAAGCAATTTATATGCTTTCTACTTGTGTTAGGGCTCTGTTTCATATCGAGACTGATGCTGTCATGCTGATGCTTACCTGCCTTGTCTTCTCAACATGAATTTAGGTGCCCATTTACAGCACTTTCAGACGAGTACAATGAATTGATGATACTTGCCAAAATAAAAGCAATATATTTAGTACAGTCGTATACGCGTATTGCAAGTTGTGTCTATTGTCTAAGCATTTGAAGTAATAAATTGAAAAATACCTGATTATTGTGTTCAGTTAGGGATGGCAACCTGATGTATAATAGTTCTCATTATAGCTGAAGATTGAATTGGTATTACTGTCACCCTCCTTCTCACTTTCTTGTTCAGTGTCATACTGTATGTTTCCTCCCCAATCCTTCTGCTGCATTCTTGGGATTATACTAGTATTGCTCTCTGCAAAATATAGATCTCTGGTGATACACTGACATCAAATACTTATATGTTTACTAGGATTTGTCCATTCTCCCATGTAGTAACCTTAGGATTTGTCCATTCTGCTATTTAGTTTTTGGTAGAATCATATGAATTGCAAATGGCACATAGATAAAATGAGAAAAAATTAGTTAAATTTGCATGAGTTGCAACTTGTTGCATTAAACATTGGCATACAAGGAATTTTATTCTTATGAAATGTTAGATACACCATATACTTACACCCTTTAATGATGGGGTGGCATAAACCGCTCGCGCGCAAATCGTGAGGATAGCAAGCAACAATAACAATCGTGTATTCGTTTTTTCAGGGAAGCTTCCTTCGGTTAGTTGTAGAAAGATAAGTCAAACAAGAAAGAGTTTTTCGCTACGGTTTGTTGGGATCATAACAATACATGTCCGGTGCATGAGAGAATTTTGGCAAATTTGTTAGCGGTGGCATTAGCTATGTAAATAACGAGAAGTGTGACACCACACACCACCGCATCTTTGGATTTAATAGCAACTTTTTTGTTATCCTAGATACAACCTTAGAAATTCTGCATTGGGAGCACACTATTTTGATTGAAGATGTAAAACTACTTGACACCAACACAACGAATGATTTTTTTATGCAATAAGCTTAACTGCAGTTCTATTAGGGGCAGGGCGTTGCTAATGCATAAGTTTGATAGCTACATCTAGGAGGAGATACAATGCAATTAATAAGACTTTAGATAAACTCGTTTTAGTGCATTTGCATATGTTGTATCTAACGGATTTTATTGTTTTCTTGTTACTATGTGGCGTGGTGGGAGAGACAGGGGATGACAGAACACTTAACTCTCTCTTGGTTTTCTGGAAATACTAGGCCTCCATATGCTACCCCTGTCTAGATGTTTTTTGCTAGTTGGGTAGTTATGCCGATATAGGTTTTAGCTCTTTCTTCCTAGTTTTTGTTTCTGCTTTGCTAGTTTTGGTTTCTGTTTTGGATGTCTATTTTTCGGATTGCTGTTTGTACATTGTGTCATGTTGCCGTGCTCCGTCAAATGCAAAATGACACATTTTCATGCATGTTTGAGGACAAAAAGTACAACTTCAGTATCTCTCTTCTTTAACTCCCCTTCCACGGAACTGAGTGTCAGCAAGTTGGCAGGTGGCGCTTGCCCTCGTACGCCCCTGTTCAGGCCTTGTCTCCGTAGGATGTGTGCCTTGGTTATTTCTTCTTAAGTAGTAAGTAAAAGCCCCATTGGCTAGTCCCTGTTGATCAAGCTTTTTTCAGCTCCCTTTCCACACCCGCTTTTATCCTATGTGGCAGTCTTATGGATGCTGCTTAGTGGCCTTAATATCTCACTTAATAGCTGCTTAATGTCTCTCTCTTTATAACAATTAGACCACAACTTTTGTGAACTGTTTTTGTCTCCGTATAAATACGTGAGGGAGACATGTGCATTCTTATAGTAGTTTTTATGAACTCTTCCCCTGATGCCTTAATAGTAGTTTTTCTCGTTAAAAGGGAACATGTGCATTCTTATGAGCTGCCTGTGATAAAGTATAGATAGGAAAAATTATTGTTGATAGAGATTTGCTTGAGAGTTAAGAGTATCTCAACAGTATGTATATCACCAGTGTCCAGGTTTATATTTGTACTTCCTCAATTTTATACTGTGACTAAAGCCTGCTACCTGTAAGCACAGATTTTTACTAGCAGTCTTCTGTGAAATGTTAATATTGTTCAGGTTTGTGATGTAAAAGATCCAGTGTTCATGCTTTAGAGTTTAGAATCTTTCTTAGTCATATGTTTGAGAACGATAGAAGCCCAGAAACTAGATATTGGATTATAGCTTGCTGCAGTAATGCATCCGAACAAGTACTTAGTTCCTGATAATACTTACTGTTGATGTCTGTAGTGTGCATAGATTGGTCCAAACCATTTGTTAGGAAAACCAAGCATTTCTCTGTAAGGTATTTCCAAGTTACTATTAACTACTGACTTAATGATAACTAGTATTATCACCAAATTTAATGGTAACCAGAATTATCCAGGTCTTGGATTTGCTAAGATGACTCTGATGGGTTCTAGTATCTGTCGTTCATGGTCTTTTGACTTTACTTATCTGTTTTATCCCTAGTCCAAATGGCCTCTTATATACTGTTATCTGTTATCCTTTTGTGTCATATGTTTGCTCAGAGAGGATTAATTACTTTAATGTGCGAAGCAACATTCTTGGTATACTGACTACTACAATCTTGCAGACGCCTGTACCTCCATTGATAAGACCTGCTGATGTAACTCCAGTGTTCAATGAAATACTGATGAAGGAACAAGAAGAAGAATTTGATGGACCCCCTCAAAAGGAAATTCCTGCATTGATTGTGTGGACTCTCGGAGGAAAAAATGTATCTGTTGAAGGATCATGGGATAACTGGAAATCAAGGTAAACCAAATAATGCAAAGAGGATGTACTGAACATATGATGAATTGGCATACATCCTTTTATGATTTTTACCCACATGATTTCCTTGATTCCGAACCCACTGATCATGTATTGGTTTAACGCATAATTACAATGGAAATACACCATATCTGCAGTACTATTGGATACATGATCCCCTTAGTAAAACTGTAACTTTGGAACACAGCAAACTTAATTCTGATCATGTCCATATGTACATTGCAGGAAACCCATGCAGAAATCTGGGAAAGATCATTCTCTCTTGTTGATTCTTCCTTCTGGAGTTTATCGTTATAGATTTGTTGTAGATGGAGAGAGGAGATGTTTTCCTGATCTTCCCTGTGAAACTGACGCCATGGGCAACGCTGTTAACCTTCTTGA
The DNA here is from genome assembly GCA_030063025.1 of Avena longiglumis. Lineage (NCBI taxonomy): Eukaryota > Viridiplantae > Streptophyta > Magnoliopsida > Poales > Poaceae > Avena > Avena longiglumis. The sequence continues at coordinate 465,494,832 of CP125975.1, read as the reverse complement.
TGTTCATGTGAGTTTTCTTTCTTTTTCATGGCAGAAACATTTCTTCTTCTTCTCAGACATGCATCAAAATGTATGTGGAGGAGCAAACTGATCAGAGGCATATAAATAGATTTTATTGAACTCATCATAACTTGCAAAAAATATATGTTTTTTCTTTTATCTGACTCAACTTATCTATGTTATGTACTGGATTGGGTTATAAATAAATGTGAGGTACTAGAACATGGTAAAAAAAAATTGAAGGTGCTAGAAAGGTTGTTAGCCCCATGTTTAAACTGATAAAGTGGTCGTACAGCTGTCTGGAAGGACTCATGTACTTCATTGCACTGATTCTTACGTTTAATAGGTGTTGTTAATTTCCTTAAGTTCTTTTTGGTTAAATATCTGGCCTCAGATACTGAATTGAAGTATTTAAATTACTGCATAGGCTACTATTTTTCTTAGCGATTAATTTGGTAATACGGTGAAAGGGCATATGGAACGAAAGTACTTTGATGTCAACTTACTAATGGCCTTTAGGGACAATTATGGGATTAAAGAACGCATGACAGTTACATGAAGCAAATTCTAAATATGTCTTTTAGGCATGTTGAGGTAAAATTAGAATATCTGTCGAAATTGTGCCCTTTATTGTCCTCTAAAACTTGGAATTTTTTTTGCATGCAGGATTTTGTTCCTGAAAGTGTTGAAAGTGTATCAGAATTTGAGTCTCCTCCATCCCCAGAGTCTAGCTACAGTTTCCAGGCACCTGAGGAAAAGGACTTTGCCAAGGAGCCACCTGCTCTTCCATCTCAGCTTCACCTGGGCGTTCTTAACTCACAGCACTCAGAAGAAGTATGTGCACGGCCCCAGCACATCGTCCTCAACCACCTGTTCATTGAGAAGGGTTGGGGTGCCCACCCCCTGGTGGCTCTTGGTGTAACCCACAGGTTTGAGTCCAAATATGTAACTGTCGTCTTGTACAAGCCCATAGAAAGATAGTGTAGCCCGCCACAAGAAGTCGATGCTAATGCTTGACAACTCACTGGCGAACCAGCAATGAACAGCAACACAGTGGCCTCTCTTCCTGTAAAAGCACTTCAGGTACAGGAAATATTTTTCGATAATTTGCAGGAGCTTCGGTTGGTGTTCTGCACGCTGTAGTGTCGTGATGTTTGCCCGCCCCCTTTGTTTACCTTGCGGTGGAGGGCCCAAGCGTGTTGAGTTCATACATATCCTTGTTTTGTTGTTGTTTCCATCCCCCAGGGGGGAGGAATGATACATGTAGAGATGTCAGAGAAGTTAGATCTTGTGATTCTTGTTCTCTTCTCTGTTATGGTGATGGTGTTGTGTAATAATACAGAGCTACTGGTTAGAATTTGGATCTGTCGTCCTAGTGTTGTCAGGCTCTTGTGCAGGCTGGCCCATAGGGAGCGGCATAGGGGCGCTCGCCTGGGCTGGGTCCCCATGGTCTAACGGCCCAGCCCACGACTTCTTTTTTTATTCGTATTTGTCTAATACTTTTGACGTCTAACTGTATAGAATAATTTTAAAAAATATAAAAATATAAATGGTTGTTTAAAAAATAAAATATAGATGGTTTAAGCTATAGACTATCGTGATTCTACTCTGGCTGTTATTCTCAAAAAAAAAAAAAAAACTCTTAATATTTTTTCAATGCCGTGATGTTGTTGGTCTTTCCAAATATACAGAATAACATGGGTTCTCATATTTTCAATGATTCTACTTCATACTTCCTCCGTTTCAAAATATAAGATATTTTAGTTGTGTAAAAAAGTATCTAGACTTGTTTTAGGGTGTAGATTCATCTTAAAACTGAGTGAATTTACATACTAAAAATAGTTTAGATACATTTGCTTCACGAAGCTAAAACATCATATATTTTGAAACGGAGGGAGTATATGTTTGAGACACTATTACATTCTCTAATATATTTACTCTTCCACTCACTTTTTTCATAGGCATATGTATACAAGCTGCAATTGATAAAATAATTATCATGGTATATAACTCACTCGATCAATAGAAACAAATAGTTTTGAATCTCTTTGTTGGTGATATAATCATAGGTATCCTAGAGTTGAGGTATAAAAAGACTCAATAAAGGGGTAAACAACTTAATAGAAGGTGTGAATGGAAAAAAGACATACGTAAAGATATAAGGCAACATAGATGGTTGAATAAAAGAAAGAGGGAAAAATGCATCTCCGGGTCGAATCAAAGATATTTCGGCCTGGTAAATAGCTTCCCAGGACGAATTGTCTTCTCACATGCCGAATTTATTTCTCACACGCCGAATTAATGAGTAGGGAGTCTCGACCGAATCAACAAGCCTCGGCCCAGCACACCTCCAGCACTCTTCACCCAGCCTCCAACAGCCAACCCGGGTGGGCCGAGACTCGCCCGATCCAGCCCACCACGGGCCAACCTCCCAGTGTCGATCGCCACCTCCACACTCCCCTGACGCCACCTCAACGCCTTCCCCCGGGTGGGCCAGCAGAAGGACAATCCGGCCCACCGCGGGGCCGAGTCAACCCATCGCCCGCGCGCCCACTCCAGCTCCTATTCCCGGCTCCCTCGACAGCTTCCCCCGGGTGGGCCAGATTCGGCCCGCCATGAGGAACCTCCCGCGCCACCGCCTCAACGTCGCCCCCAACACCCCTCCAGGATTCCCCAGGTGGACCGAGATAGAAATGACTCGGCCCACCGCGGGCCACCACCACAACCTCGCCCACTACACCCCATCGAGATCCCCCGGCTAGGACGGATTCCATTCAACCCGGCTAGGCCAGATTAAGCGAGTACTCCGGCTAGGCTTCTCCCTGATGACTCGGCCGGGAGAGGGGTTGACCCGGTTTGGGCCTTCTTCCTCCCAGGACGAGTTAACCACTACCAGGGCCAAATTTCCACTTCGTCTAGGCCGAATTAGTTCACCCCAGACGCCCTATTATCCACCCCCGTACACTCTCTGACCTTTACATCGACGCCCCTTCAAGCCAAGTCAAGATCAACACATCACGTGCCAGTCTTGGGACGCCCCTGGCTTAGTCTGGCACATGCCCCGTGGGATATGGTTGGCATCCTAGGAAGATGCTAGGAAATATGCCAGACATCTCCAGAGATGCCAAGGCATATGCTGAGCATCTCAGGAATATGCTAGGAATATGTTGAAGAGATACTGACGACAAGAACTACAAGACAAACTAGTCTGACTAGGACAAAGCTTGTAGGCCAAGACTTGTCCCCTCGGCTCCCCTTTATAAGAAGCACTAGGGGGATCGATACAGGAGAGGCCCCGAAGGGATCCTCTCCTCTCTGCTCGTTAGGAGATCATCTTCTTCCTCCTCTACTCTCACAGAGAAAGCTACTAGAGGCATAGGAAATATAAATCAAGGGGCATTATTGTAGCCACCATGTATGGCAAGATTATATGATATTAGATGCAGGAGTAGAGGTGTTATCTCACTAGGAGAGCCTCGAACCTGGGTACATCATGTTTCTCGCCATTCTTACTAGTGCGGTCTTCACTGCATCATCCTTCCCTGGATTCCTCCACGTCCATCGGCCCCAACTTTAGCAATACCCATGGCATATGTCGTGATACCACCACGACATTTGGTGCAGACCGTGGGGCTGATCAGAGGCGCCGGTTAGGTTTCCATCCAGACAGGAATGTCTTCATCAACTTCTGCTTCATCATCGAGCAAGAGTTTATTCATCCTCTTCCCTAGCATACAGAGAGTAGAGAGGTGGGCACAGGAGCCTGCAAGCTTGACTCAGCAAGCCAGATTCAGCAAGCCTGACTCAGCAAGTCTAATTCGGCATGCCTGATTCGGCCAACCTGACTCAGCAAGTCTGATTTGGCGTATCTAATTTGGCCAGCCTGACTCATCAGTCTGATTCGGCAAGCCTGACTCAGCAAGTCTAATTCAACATGTCTGATTCGGCCAGCCTGACTCAACATGTCTGATTCGACCAGCCAGACTCAACAAGCATGACTCGACTTCTTCTCCAAGACAACAACGAGTATCAAATAACTCAACCACCCACACGCACATAAGATAACCTTGAATATCACTCGGGGGCTATCACCATGAATCACTTAGTCATTCACCCCAGGAAAGAGATAATTCAACTCAGGGACTATCCAACATATCAATAGAATCACCCTTAGATGGATAAAGTATCTCGGGGACTTGGGTCATATCTTGACTCAACACCCTCATGCATAGAACCGTTTCTTTCAATAGAATTAAGATATGTCATTCCATATGTCGCTTTATATGTCAGCTGCTAGCTATGTTACTGCAGTACCTCCTCTATTACAACTTGCTAAGTTATCTATAACCCGAATTTGTATTTTAGCTTAGATTGCCAGGTTATCCTTAGCTCAGATTGGTATTTAATTCAGCTTGCCATGTTATCCTTAGCTCGGATTGATATTTGATTCAGCTTGCCAGGTTATCTATAACTCGGATTTGTATTTTAGCTCAGCTTATCAGGTTATCCTTAATTTGGATTGGTATTTAATTCAGATTGTTAGGTTATCTTTAACTCATATTTGTATTATAACTCAGCTTGTCAGGTTACTTAACTCGGATTGGTATTTAATTCAACTTGTCAGGTAATCTTTAACTCGGATTTGTATATTAACTTAGCTTGCCAGTTTATCCTTAATTCGGATTGGAATCTAATTCAGCTTGCCAGGTTATATTTAACTCGGATTTGTATTTTAACTCAGCTTGTCAGGTTATCATTAACTCGAATTTTTATTTTAACTCAGCTTGTCAGGTTATCCTTAACTCGGATTGGTATTTAATTTAGCTTGCCAGGTTATCCTTAGCTCGGATTGGTATTTAATTCAGCTTGTCATGTTATCCTTAACTCGGATTGGTATTTAACTCATCTTGCTAGGTTATCTTGTAACTCAGATTGGTATTTAACTCATCTTGACTGGTTATTTCATATCTCGTATGGCAGTTTGCCAGCATATCATAAAATTATATTCCGGATCCCAACTCATGGCAGTTTGCCAGCATATCATAAAATTATATCTCGGATCCAACTCATGGCGGTTTGTCAGCATATCACATCTCAAAATTATATCTCGGATCTGTATCTTGAATCCATATTTAAGGCAATTTTGCCAACATATCATAAGATCAAATTATATCTCAGCAATAATAACTCGGATTTGAGTCATATAACTCGGATTTGAGTCAGATAACTTGGATTTGGGACATAAGTCAGATTTGATTCATATAACTTGAATGATATAAATTGGATTGAAACTTACCCAAAAAGGTTATGACCAGTGCCCATGAAGGCCAAAAGTCACAAACTTACCTAAAAGGGTTATGAAAAGTGCCCAGAAAGGCCAGAAGTCACAAACTTACCCAAAAAGGTTATGACCGGTGCCCAAGAAGGCCAGAAGTCACAAACTTACCCAAAAGGGTTATGACCAGTGCCCATGAAGTTCGCAAGTCACAAACTTACCCAAATGGGTTATATGAGCAGAGCCCATAAAAGCTAGAAGTCACAAACTTACCAAAAAGGGTTATGATGCTAGTGTCCAAGAAGGTTAGAAGTCACAAACTTACCCAAAGGGTTATGAGGCCAGTGCCCAAGAAGGCCAGAAGTCATAACTTACCCAAAATGGTTATAAGACCAGTGCTCAGAAAGGCCAGAAGTCATAACTTACTCAAAGTGGTTATAAGACAAGTGTCTAAAAAGGCCAGAAGTCAAGACTTACCCAAAGGGATTATATGGCCAAAGGCCATGAAGGCACTACAAGGAATCTGGCTATATATGACCCTCCATTTTCGTCACAGAATCGTCATAATAGTCCATTTATGACGATTCTATGACGATTTTGAGATCGTCGAAAGCTGGGCGTCGCAAATGAACTATAACGACGTTTTTGATAAAATCGTCATAACTGTCCATGACGATATTGAATCGTCATAAAGTCTATGACGATCCAATATCGCCACGCCATCTAGCCCGCCAAGTCGGATCTTACGTGGCGATCCTACGTGGCAGAATTGTGACGAAATTAAATCGTCTTAAATTAAAATCAGCCCAGCCCATTTCTAGGTTCCACATGGGCTCGGCCCAACTATTCTAGATTGTTTTTTATACTATTCTGGATTGTTTTTAATGTCAAATCTGGTCAGCTACATGGGCCAAGCCCAACATTCTAGCATTTTATTTCTTTTGCATGGGCCTTTATATGGATAGATTCTTACTTTGGGCCTTCTTATTTTGGGCTGGTCCCAAGATAATAATTTAACCAATACCAACATAATACGAAATTAATTTGATTCAAACATGTCACATTCACGAATAATATTTTAGATAACATCGAAACATTACAATCACACAGTTCACATTAGGTGGAGCAACCAAAATACAACCAAACATTCGCATGTATACAAGCTAGATCTTTTTGATATTTCGTAACTTCTTCACGCTTCCACTTTGTCCAACTTATTAAGCATTGGCACCAACAACTGTAAAACATCACATTCATCCAAAAATAAGGACTAGGTTCATATAAATGGATATATTGTAAGGTGATACGAAATATGCTTATGTATGAACAAAATAGTATAACATAAGTGAGAGGCCATAGCATGTGCAAAACAAACTTAACGAATGCAGACATATCCATAGGCAACACATGATGCATGCATCAAGCATAAGGCCCATATATGTTTGAGAAAGACCAATGCAGAGAGAATCTGATCAAGTACACATGAGAAAACTAGGTATATATTATTACAGAATCTGAAATTTCTTGATTTAGTTTCTTTAATGCACCAGGTACAAAATGTGCATAAGAGAGAAGCAAGGGAAAGGTGCACAGGTATTGTAGCATGATTGCAGGGAAGGATGCAGGGCATCGAATTAGTAAAAGCAACCAGTGCATCAACCATGTGTCTACAGGAATGCATACTGAGTTATGGAAGCACTAACATGCTAACAAGAGAGGAGGGATTGAAGTGGTAGTTGACTCACAGTTTCCAGGCATCGGTGGGATGGATAGAGAGGATGATGTAGAATCAAAGGAAAACAAATGTAATCAAACAGTGAAATAAGCACCATTCATTGTGATAAAATACCAATCACAACACGGTTTTGCAGCATTTTACTCAAGTTACATGCATTTGGGTTCAGGTTAACCAACCGAGAACAAGAAAAGATTACAGAATAAAAAAGGCAATGTCATATGCAAAACCATAGAAGATCAAGTAGTTCAGATGCATCATGTTCAGGTTTGTGAACTAACTATGAAAAGCCACACTAAGCAAGTCAAGTACAATTTGTGCCAATAAATAATACAGAGCACAACCAAAAGCTTCGGTCATCTTCACCAAAGAAAAATACAGAGCAGAGGCAGCGCAATCTTATTACCTCAAGGCACCACTGTGGCAGGCATCTTACTACACGTACTTGTCGAGGAAGTAGCCGAAGAGGATCTAGTCAAGGAGGCCCCTGAGGCGCAAGGTGATAAATGAAGATGATAGTATCTAGTAAAGCAAAAACATAAAGGTTATAAGTTAAGCCTTCATTAAACAAACTGCAGGTCTGAAACATGTCGCAGATAAAACTATACTAGGAGGAACAAAGTTTCTATTCATCGGAACAACTACTGATAAGTCACATTAAGCAAGTCAAGTATAATTTGTGGAAATCAATAATATAGAGCATAACCAAAAGCTTCAGCCATCCTGACCAAAGAAAAGTACAGAGCAGAGGCGGTGCAATCTTAACATCGAGCCAATGTGAGAACTCATGCTTTATAAAAAATTGTTATCTTTGAATATGGAACAAGAGGTCCATTTTATCGAGTAATACCATTTTATTAACCTAAACAAGTCGTGCAGGTTAAAAGGGAAAATAAAGAAAGTGACCATTTTATTGGAGTAATACCACTACCAAAGGATTAAATGATCCATAGGACATATTCAGTCTAGGATAAAGACATATGAAGAAGAGAGTGTTTCAAGTATAAATATATTAAGATCTTGCTTTACCTAGCAACTAGTAGTTGTTATAGAAAAAGTTGCATATAGCATAGCAAATGTAGATATGTCCGCAACAATGATAGAATAACACAGGCAAAGTTATGTTGGCACTTCCTCTATGAAGCATACTTAACTAAAATGACCTAGTTTGCACATCAAGGATATGGTGACATAATATAACTATATAAGCAATCATTGCAAATTACCTTGGTGGCGCATCCAAGCACATCAAGAAAGAAATCGAATAACCTAAAGGTATTAAATTGTCGGAAGCTATCTCATACAAGCAGCCAAATGGTACCACTGCATCCAAACTACCAGGATTGCGTATGTATGATTGGAAGCAGCAAGTCGCAGTGGTGGAATTAGAATAAGGTGAAGGTGGGAAGGGAGCGTGCAGGTGTAGTAGGTACATGAGGATGTTGAGAGGGAGTACCTTAGCATTTAATTAAGCGGTGAACTTGCAGACGGAGGCCATGGAGGCGAGGTCGAGCTCCATGACGTCGAGGGTGGCAGAGGGGGTGTCGGCGAAGAAGGCCTCCGTCACATCAACAAAATCCCCTCAAACATACACAAACAAACACAACAAAGATCAAATTAATCAATATTTCACATAGGACAAAGGAAGGCAGTAGCTATTTAAAGCTTAATATTTCACATAGGACAAAGGAGTCGAAGCATGACTGCATATAAATTATAAAATATTGAACAAAAACTGGTGCTAGAGACACCTGGACAAGAACTAAGCACAATAGTAATAGAAAACATGTACCCTCATGTTTCCAATAAACTAGACAGTTCAATCTAAATGGCATTTGATTGACATGGCTCCCACGACCTTGGAAGGAAATAAGCATTGTATCAATACACAATCCACAATGGATGTTGTAGTATATGATGCAGAAATGTGTGGGGAGAGCTCACTTGGCATGGATGTCGAGGAACCTGGCGGAGCTTCCAGTAACGATTATGTCGTAGGTGAGGGAGACCTTGAACCCCGCGGTGATGGCAAACCCGACGACGACGATGATGATGGGATTGCTGTAGCGCTCCATCTGCTTGACGAGGTCGTTGATGTCGCCCTTGAAGATCTCCTATGATGCCTGCAGGTTCGTCTCGGAGCAGAAGGCACGGCTTCTCCCTGCGAGCACCACCGCTACCACACTGTCGTCGGCGTTCAGGCGCATCTGGAAGAACTGTACGCCCTTCTCCCGGATGCCATGCCGCATAGTGGGAGGTCGGGGGAACGCGAGAAGCCCTTCTCCCTTGATGGAAACATGTAGGAGCCCTGCTAGGGTTCACGCGCGGCGCTGTCTGGGGATCTAGATCGCGGTAGGATGGGCAGAGGTGTAGTGATGGCTCTGGACCGGGCTTGAATAGAGAGGGGAGGTGGGGGAGGGGAGGAGGGGCACTTGAGTTGGTGCCGGCGGCGGGCCGTCGATCTGGAGCCTGGGAGGGGAGATCTGGAGCCTGGGAGGGGAGATCTGGAGCCTGGGAGGGGAGGGGAGAACGTGGAGGCGCTTGAAGACCGGGTTCGAATGGAGAGGGGCGAGGAGGTGTGTTGACGAAGGTGGTGGACGGGAGGAGGGCGCCGAGGTGCGGACGGTAGTCATGATCTGGATCGTGGGAGGGATATCGTGTTTGGGTGGAGGCGGCCGAGGGTAGGCGAGAGGAGACGAGGAGGAGACCGAGCGATGGATGGGTCGGCTTGGATCGGATGTCGTCGACCTAGATCAATTTTGGGGCCAAATTTTAGTCTTCGCCAAAATCGAAGAATTGGCGCCACATTTTCGTCAGGCGGAGAGGTGATTGGAGCGTTGGATCAAGTCAGTATTGATGGTCGAGATTCGCTTGGGTGGTGATCCATGGATAGTACATTTCTTGTATCTGATTGGCTGGAGGAGGGTTTCCATGAGTGAGGGCTGGACAATATGACGATTTAAAATCGTCATAGTGAGCTACAAGTAACACCATTGGCTGCTTCCACCAGATTATGACGATTTCATCTAAAGTAACTATGACGATTTTTAGCAAAATCGTCATAATTTTCTAGGGTATAGTCCCTCTTGAACTGCTTACGACCATCTCATGCAAAATCGTCATAACTCTATGACGATTTTGTTCACGGTCACTATTAGAAGGTCATAGAATAACACATTTCTTGTAGTGAGGCTAGATGTCAAAACTTACCCAACAGAGTTATATGACAAAGAAATATATGATAAGAAGACTATATGTCGGTGAACAATTCTGGAAATATTTTAACATAAAGCCTATGAGCAACTCTACGAGTTCCACGTAGCCTCGGGGACTAATGTCAGGGATATGACCCCAGTTACCCCAGAGTTGAGGTATAAGGAGACTCAATAAAGGGGTAAACAACTTAATATAAGGTGTGAATGGAAAAAAGACATACGTGAGTAAAGATATAAGGCAACATAGATGGTTGAATAAAAGAAAGATGGAAAAAGCATTTTCGGGTCGAATCAAAGATATTTTGGCTTGGTAAATAGCTTCCTAGGTCGAATTGTCTTCTCACATGCTGAATTTATTTCTCACACGCCGAATTAATGAGTAGGGCGTCTGGGCCGAATCAACAAGCCTCGGCCTAGCGCACCTCCAACACTCGTCACCCTGCCTCCAACAGCCAACCCCGGGTGGACCGGGACTCGCCTGATCCGGCCCACCACGGGCCAACCTCCCAGCGTCGATCGCCACCTCCACACTCCCTCGACGCTACCTCAATGCCTTCCCTCGGGTGGGCCGACAGAAGGACAATCTGGCCCACCGCGGGGCCGAGTCAACCCATCGCCCCCATGCCGACTCCAGCTCTCGTTCTCCTCTCCCTCGACAGCTTCCGCCGGGTGGGCCAGATTCGGCCCACCGCGGGGAACCTTTCGCGCCACCGCCCCAACGTCGCCCCCAGCACCCCGCCAGGCTCCCCTAGTGGGTCGAGATAGAGATGGCTCGGCCCACCACATGCCACCACCACAACCTCGCCCACTACACCCCATCGAGATCCCCCGGCTGGGCCGGATTCCATTCAACCCGGCTGGGCCAGATTAAGAAAGTACCATGGCTGGGCTTCTTCCTGATGACTCGGCTGGGAGAGAGGTTGACCCGGTTTGGGCCCTATTCCTCATAGGTCGAGTTAACCACTACCAGGGATGAATTTTCACTTCGTCTAGGACGTCTGGGCCGAATCAGTTCACCCCAGACGCCCTATTATCCAACCCCGGACACTCCCTGACCTCTACATCGACGCCCCTTCAAGCCAAGTCAAGATCAGCACATCACGTGCCAGTCTTGGGACGCCCCTGGCTCAGTCTGGCACATGCCCCGTGGGATATGTTTGGCATTCTAGGAATATGATAGGAAATATGCCAGACATCTCTAAAGATGCCAAGGCATATGCTGAATATCTCAGGAAGATGCTAGGAATATGCTGAAGAGATACCGACGACAAGAACTACAAGACAAACTAGTCTGACTAGGACAAAGCATGTAAGCCAAGACTTGTTCCCTAGGCTCTCCTTTATATGGAGCAACATGAGGATATAGGAGAGGCCCCCGAAGGGCTCCTCTCCTCTCTGCTCGTTAGGAGCTCATCTTCTTCCTCCTCTACTCTCACAGAGAAAGCTACTAGAGGCATAGGAAATACAGCTTAAGGAGCACCATTGTAGCCACCATGTATGACAAGATTATATGATATTAGATGCAGGAGTAGAGGTGTTATCTCAGTATGAGAGCCTCAAACCTGGGTACATCGTGTTTCTCTCTGTTCTTACGAGTACGGTCTTCACCGCACCATCCCTCCACGAATTCCTCCACGTCCATCGGTCCAACTTTAGCCTACTCATGGCATATGCCGTGATACCACCACGACAATCTTCATCGAGATTTTAAAGATCATTGATCTATAAAATGTACGGATTATTTAATTTGTTATTGCATTACAGTAATATTTTTTTTACAAAATACTAATATTTTTAAGTCTTTTCTGTATGAACAAGTGACGGAGTTTGACATGCATTATTGAGACGTCCAAAAACACTAATCTTTTGGGTTGCTATGTTGTGCAAACCGCACATGCACGATTAGTGTCGTGTCTGGGGATGTGCCTTCTTGTTGGCACCAAGAACACTAATCATGCATAAACTTAAAGTAATTTAGCATGTAAATATAAATATATCTTTAATATACTTTCTGTAGTAGGAGAACCATTGCCTCCTTTGACTTGGTAAAGATCCAACACTTTAAACAAGGTACCCTTAGGTTCATACATATCCTCGTTTCTTTGTTGCTACCACCCCCGAGGAGGGATGGATGGTACGTGTAGAGTGATGTCAGATAAGTTAGATCTTGTGATTCTTGTTCTCTTCTCGACTGTCTGCCATGGTGATGGTGTTGTGTAATAATACAGAGAGAGCTACTGGTTAGAATTTGGATCTGTCGTCCCCCAGTGTTGCCGGGTTCTGGTGGTGGCCAAAGTTTTGTGCTGTCCATTGTTTGATGCACCGGTTTGCTTGGCATGTTGAGCCGTGTGTCGCTTCAGATGTGAGAACACGAGCGGACTGATCTCTTACAGGTATCATGTATCATGGCTTGCCTTTCTCGATGCTTCCGCTGCTGCTGCTGCTGCTGAAGCGTGGCAGGCCGTTCAATCACCTGCAGATTCTAGAAGGCGTGCTGGCCGATAGCGTGGGTGCTGGGAATAGTCGGCACCGGTAAAAGCAGCTGCAAATGGCTGCATGCCGGTAAGAAGTGTCAAATCTTTCCTCGCACCATCAATCCATGTTTGCTCCTGAGCCAAGGTGAGAAAGTGGCGGGACATCAACGTGGGGGTGGTGGTGCTCCAGTAAAAAGAGTAACTAAATGGAGCAGGCAGCACCCAATCGATTCGACCGGATCATTCTGTCTTTGCAGCCCTGCCTCTGCGTGGTGCCTGCACGTCGCCGCCGCGGTGGCCGGCTGGCTGCACGCCCATCAATGATGCGTGTCTCCTCACGCCCTCCGTACTCCTCCCCGCCTGTCACTATGCGACCTCTCTGCTCTCTCTGCTCCATCTCTTTCACCATGATTCGGTCCGGCCGTCTGCTGCGGCGCCAGTTGAATGGACGCGCCCGGTCGGCCGGGTCCTCCGGCTCCTCACCTCGCTGTCGCCATCGATCGATCCGGCTCTGCTCTGTGCACGCGTGCGGGGTACTGCCGTTGCACCGCGGCGGGCCCTCCTAAAGCGCGGCCGGCCGGCGAGGTACGCACCTAGCGAGCAGTATATCAGGACACTGGCTATGGCTACGTCGTCGTCAAAGGGACCAAGCAGCAAGCATGCCCAAGCCCATGCATGGCGGCCGTGTCCTGAGCGGAATAACGCGCGTGCTCGAACGAGAGGTTCACTGCATCGCGTGTCCTGCTCAAGCGAAAATCTCGGCGGGCGCGTCATGAGGCAACAGTCAACTCGACCAATTATTGGTGTACTCTGCCCAGGTCCCCATGAGGCACGAGTGATCCGTACTCGATCGATCGAGTCACGACGCAGGGATTGTTCGGGTATGTTCATTCATGTGAGCCACGCTACCGCAACAACTTCTTACTAGGCAACTTTGGATCTCCATATGGCTAGCCAGTGCTTAGCTTGTCGCCACGCAGTACCTGTGATACGCCTCAGTGTTTACATATACACGCGCGCTTGCCGAATTGCATCGGATGAATGCTCCAAGCACATACAGTATATGCCACACCAATTCTTGGGAAAACCATCGGCAGTGTTACAATTTGACGGTGGTGTGTAGAATTGATCAATATCCCCTTCGTCCACAACTATATAGAATATAGCTCGAAATAGTCTTCCGTTTCACTTTATTTATAAATAAATCACAACCATCCAAATCCGATATAATATCTAGAGCAAAGGAGAAACTAAAAAAATAGTGAAAAACGATGCAACAATATACAAATTCCCTTAAAAACAGCTCAGCGGACCGGTGCCCAGGCCACCAGCAAGTCCTGATTCATACCGTCTAAATACTCATTGTCCCGCAAGATTAGTAGCTTCACTATGAATCTATGATTAACCAATTATATAGAAGGGAATGTTAACAAGTATGATATCGAAGAAATACATTATAGAAGGAGTATATCTTATTTCAAATCTATTAATATTGATTTAGTACTCCCTCCGGCCCATATTAGTTGACTCGAATTTGTCTAGATACAAATGTATCTAGCACTAAAACTTGACTAGATACATTCATATCTAGATAAATCTATGTCAACTAATATGGATCAAAGGGAGTATTATGGATTTTCATATTTTTTAAATATACTCGATCAAACTTACAAAGTTCTGACTTTTAACTAAATGCATATGTTGTATATTCGTGGATGGAGGGAGTACATCACAATAGTTATATACCAAAAGAAAATGTACGTTGACAATGAAAATGATCATATCTCTTGTATTGATGTTGCGTTCATGCAAGTGAGAAACATCCTAGATGGTGTAGTAATCCTGTATGAAACAATTTATGAACTATACTAAAAAAATAAATGGTGATTGTTCAAGATTGACTTTGAGAAGGCGTATGAAAAAGTTAATTGGTCTTTTTCCAACAAGTATTCCATATGAGAGATTTTTCTGAGGAGGGGCTGCACATAAAACTCGAAACTCGATGAGTTTAACGAGCACTCGTTTGCTCGGTTCGTTCGAAATCGACTCGTTTTCTTAAAGATTCGAGCCGATCTGTAATTTTTGCTCGATATCCTTAACAAGCTAAATGATCGAGTTAACGATGTTTATGAGATACTCGTTAAGGTCGGTAACAACCAAGGTATGGCTCACTTATGTGCTACATGTATAATATGAAAGCCTATCTAAGGAAAATAGCTGGCCCATTGAGAAAGACCGATCGATCCAAGAGCGAGAGCGACCGACCAAAAACCTTATTTTTCCCGATCGATCCAAAATATTTCTCGTTTGTTGTTGAAGTGTCAGCGAATTAGCAAGCATTGGTCAAGTGTGTGGCACTTCTATTGATAATTATCTGTCGCTTTAAGTATTGTTATATATAGGGTTGTAACTATCATTTTAATTATTGGTATGCTTATGTCTGAGGCTGATGCATTTTCTTAACGAGCAACTCATGAGCGCTCGTTAACATCTAACGAACCGAGCCGAGCTTTACTTTTTGCTCATTATCCTTAACGAGTTTAATGATCCGAACCATAACGAGCGTGAGCCTTAACGAGCCGAGTCTTAACGAGTTGAGCTACTCGATAGTCCAGCCCTACACAGTGGTGCGCTCTCATACAGTCTTTTCTGTCTGGGGATAGCGTTGTTATTAAAGTAAACGATGATACTGGCAATTACTTTCAGACCAAGAAAGGACTGAGACAAGGGGACCCACTATCGCCTATATTATTTAATATAGTGGTTGATATGTTGGCTATCCTTATTGAGAGAGCCAAGGTTGATGGCCAAATTGAAAGACTAGTTCCACATCTTGTTGATGGCTGATGACCCATAATTATAGGGGATCGCAACAGTCTTCGCGGGTAGTATATTACCCAATTTATTGATTCGATACAATGGGAGCCAAAGAATACTTGCAAGCCTTAACAACTGAGTTGCCAATTCAGCTGCACCTGGAAATAGTTCTTTCTCACAGAAGTTTATCAGTAGCAACAGTTTGATAGTAGCAACACCAACAACAAAACAGGAGCAATAGTAACAGTAAAAGTAAACAGTGGGATTCGAGTGCAGTAGGCATAGGGATGGATGGACGGAGTTTCATGGACGAGTCTAAACATGTAACTTCAAGATCTAGGGCAAGTGCACATAAATAATATAAAGCATCCAAGTATTAAACAATCATAGGCATGTGTCCCATATATAGTCATGCGTGCTCGCAATAAGAACTTGCACAACATCTTTTGTCCTGCCAGCCCGTTGCAGCGGGGCGTCAAGGGAATCTACTGGCAATTAAGGTACTCATTTTAATAGAGCACCGGAGCAAAGCATTAACACTCCGTGAACACATGTGATCCTCACATCACAGCCATCCCCTCACGTTGTCCCAATTTCTTTCACTTTGGGGCCTTTGGATCTGAACAAAGATATGTGTACACAACTTGCAGATAAGATCACAAACAATACTATCATAATGATTCAATAATAAGTTTAGATCTGAGATCATGGCACTCGGGCCCTAGTGACAAGCATTAAGCACAACAAGTTGCAACAAAGTCAAATAGCACTAATAGAGATACTAAGCACTATGCCCTAACAATCTTATTCGATTACATGATAGAACTCATTCAATCCCTACCATCCCCATAGCCTACAGCGGGGGATTGCTCACTCATGGATGAGGGAAACATTGATGGTTGATGGAGAGGCGTTGGTGATGACGATGGCGATGATCATCTCCAAATTCCCCGTCTCGGCAGGGTGCCGGAACGGAGTTTCTGGATCCAAATCTTGGTTTCTAGGTGCCGGAACTCTTTCTGGAAAAATGTTGAACCCCCTCGGTTTTTAGGTCAAGGGGTAACTAATATGCGAAGAGGGAGCCCGAGGGGGTGCCTGGGGTGGCCGCACCCCCTAGGCGCGGGTAGGGACCACCCACGCCTAGTAGGGGTGTGGGCCCCCCAGGCCTCCACTCCGTTTCGTCTTCTAGCTCCGTGGATCTTCTGGCAAAATATAATTTTTGGCATATTTTCCGGGATTTTTCCTGATAGTTGATTTTCTACACAAAAACTAGACACCAAGGTAATTCTGCTGAAAACAGCATCAGTCCATGTTAGTTGTATCCAAATCACACAAGTTTAGAGGAGAAACAATATCAAAAGTGTTCGGGAAAGTAGATATGTTTTGCATGTATCAACTCCCCCTAAGCTTAGCTTATTGCTTGTCCTCAAGCAATTCAGTTGAAAACTGAGTGCGAAAAAAGTATTTTCACGAACACATTTTCTTCATATGATGTATATATTCTCAGCACAGGAGTAAATACTTAAACCATTCATAATAAGAAACATGCAACCAAGTCTACTCAATAGTCATTGCAAGCTATGAAGATAAACCAACTCAATAATAAGTAGCATGGAACATAAACATAAGCAACATTGCAATGCTCATAGTAAGGTATTATAGAGTGGTATCTTGCTTGCCTTTGTTTGTGGAGCACAATATGAATACCAAGGCACCTCTGCAGTTCAAGTGAAGACTAAAAGTAAAAATATCAGAGATACAAGCATCAAAGTTATGGCATAATTAACCAAGTTTTGAGGCAAACACAAGAAGGACAACTATGCTCTCAAGAAGGTGCTCGTAGAATAAGTGGTGACTCAACAAGGAAGTGAAAAGGTTTTGAAAAGTTTGAAAGGCTTCCTAATGCTGAAAGGAAGGTACTCATTAGCTTTGAGCTCTCATTGCCCCTATCATAGGCATCTTCATGTGGTTAAGGTGAAAGTGAGGTCCAATCAGAGTTATATGCTTGACAGACCATAAACTGGAAATCCCAAGTCCCTTGAGTACGATGGCCGCTCCGCATGCTACTCAACCTTGGTTACCTGTAAGTTCTTGTCATTGTACATACATGCATATCATAGAGAACCGCCAACGGGATACCCCTTGCATATGATACAGGAGCTATCCCGTGATCAAAATGACAAGGCAAGCAGACAATGAGCATCTCAGCGATCTTTTTATTTATTATGTGCATAGCTTTTTATTGAGGATGCTTCATAGAATGCTCATTATGGTGATGCTGCAAGTTTCTACCATGATTAGGCATGGCTTAGGCTAGTGGCTCAGGCGTTTCTCTAACACATATATATATACTCCATGAACTCACAAGATCCGCTTTTATTTCACACCGACGACATCCGCAAACAAAAGAGCAAGGTATCAACTAAATATGTAACCATAAGTGTTGAAAACGTTCCCCGTGACAACACGGTTCTGCTAACTCCCAGCATATAATTTGCAAGCATATAACTGTCATGGACAAGTCACAGTGGTTCAGTATTATTAAGTGCAAGGAATAAAGTGTGCCATCAAGTTCGCGAGAGCTTTACTAACTAACTTTCTCAAAACAGACAAACATTTATTTGGAAGAAAATAAGGCATATAGAGTATGCACTGAAATAGCAAACGATGCTAATAGGTAGGTATGGTGGACACAGTTGGCAATATTGGTTTTTGGGATTTGGATGCACAAGTGGAGCTCATACTCAGTGCAAGTGAAGGCTAGAAATAGAGAGGGAGCGACAAACGAGAGAGCAATAATTGTCATAATCATGCTTGCAACAAAACATGATTAATTATGGCATGAAAATGATACAAGAAGTCTGAGGCAAAATAAATCATCCAGGCTTATTGACTATTGTTTAGTCATATGCATGCGTGAGCATGTGCCAAGTCGATTCACATGAAACTTCCAGAGGAGGATACCACAATATCATACCAAAATATAAATAAAACAATGCAAGCAAACATTCATATGACATGCTACAAACTATTAGCAAGCTGGAGCTAATCATAGACAAGCAAGAACTACTAAGCATCCATCAGTAACACACTCCTTACAATGAACAGACTAAGCATGCTCACAATGATGAGTATATGTACAAAAACGAAAACAAATAGAGTTCGTTACCAGCCTCTTACCACACCTCAAGTTGTCTTAATCTTCATTATTGCTCTTCACTTGTGTGACTTGAATAATAACATGAAACCAAATCCACCGAGGACGGCTGAACCCTGCAAAGAACTCACAAAACCAAAGAAGAACAACAAATATTTTTGGTGTTTTTGATTTTTCAAACAAGCCAACAAAGCAAAAACAAGCAAAGAAAAAACAAACCAAGCAAAGCAAAATCTTTTTGGATTTTTTCTTTAAAGGCAAACCAAAGCAAAGAAACAAACCAAGAGAAACAACGAAAATATTTTTGGTATTTTTGTGTTTTTTGGGAAAGTAGCAACGAAAACCAAAAAGAAAGCGAAACAATGGATATACAAAAAACCGACAAACATTATATATAGATGAGTGTGATGTCGGTATACCTCCCCCCAAGCTTAGGTTTTTTGCCTAAGTGGGGCTCAATCCCATGGTGCCCAAGTAGGTGCACCGCCGTAATACGACGAGGAGGCTCCCTCGTCCAGGTACGAGCTCGAGGACTCCCACGTGTAGTGTACAGTGGGGTCGTATGAGGGCTCTTCCTCCTGATAGTGCCAATAGAAACCAAGAACGTGCAGCTTGTCATCCATCTCCTCCTTGGAGCGTGACAAAGGTCCCTAAGAAATATTGAACAAAGTGGTTTGGGGGAGAGGGATCTCTCTCTCTCTCTCTCTCTCTCTCTCTCTCTCTCTTCCCCTTCAATAAACAACATTCTATAAACCAAGTTCTCAAGGGTAGAGCTAGTGGTGACAAAGTGATGTGCCTTCATGGCAGCAAGATCAAGTCTCCGAGGGGCCAAAACCGTATTATTTGGATCAACAGCAAGGTCCAAGGCAGAAGCAACACGCGTAGCAATAATTCCCCCATAAATGGGTCCCTTAGCGGTTAAGCGATGAGCAATGAGAGAACCAAGAATGTACTTAGTATCATTGTTGAGCGCAACAGCTAAGAAAGCCAAATGATAGTTGAAAATATTACTAGTGTTCTCCCTACCAAGAACACTAGTGTCAAGATAGTAAGCAAAGTACCTGATGGCTGGAAGCTGAAAATTTCTTATCTTTCCCCGTTGAGCTCTACGGTTATTATCATTGGTTATCCCGCGGTAGAGCTCCAACAAATCAGCGGGTTGAGATGGAATCTTCTTTGCTGACCCAGTTGTACCAAGTCCCAGAGCCTCACACAATTTCTTCAATGTCATATTATAAGACCTGCCATAAATTTTGAAAGAAACATCTGGTTTGAACATGTTGTTAGTAGAGGAGAAGCTCTCCACAAATGTTTTAGTGAGCATAGCATATTGCATGCCCTCATCCTGCATAAGGCTTGTTAGACCAGCCCTCCGAAAATATCTTGATGACGCCCAACACTTGTCGTCGGACGCTTCATTGGAAACCCCAAGAGGAAGGTGTGATGAGCACAGCAGCAAGTTTACCCTCAGTAAGAAACCGAGGATATCGAACCAGTAGGAGGAAGGAAACGTATCAAAGGTGTTGCAAACAACGTGGAAACCTGCACAACACAAACTCAAGACTTTGCCCCAACGAATCAGTGAGGTTGTGAAGCTCACCGGTTTGCTGTAACAAAGTATTAAACATATGATGTGGAAGGTAATGGTTTACAGGAAGTAAACAAGTAATAGTGGAAGATGTATCAATGGTAAAGATTGGACCGGGGTCCATAGTTCACTAGAGGTGCTCTCCTTATATAAACAACATGGCATGAAGGGTAAACAAATTTCAGCAGGGCAATTGACAGGAACTGAGCAAGGCATAACAATGCAATACGAGACAAAAAGATCCTATGAAATTCGATTGGGCAATGCAACAATATACCTAGACCGCCATCCAACTGCATCTATGACTAGAAGTCCACCTTCAGGTTATCATCCGAACCCCCTCCAGTATTAAGTTGCAAGCAATAGACAACTGCTTTAAGCAAAGTGTGTAAGGTAAACAATCCACTTGTTCCATGAACACGAGACCATTGTTTTCTCCCTAGTGGCAACATCACATCTACAACCGAAGAGATTTCTGTCACTTCACTTGGAAACTAGAGGCATGAACCCACTATCGAGCATAAATACCCCCTCTCGGAGTCACTAGCAACTACTTGGCCAAGATAGCTACTAAAAATGGAGAGCATGCAAGATCACAAACAACACAGACATGATAGAATCATAAAGACAAAACCATTAATCAATCTGACATAATAATCTCAATATCCATCGGATCCGCACAAACACAACATGCATGATTACAAATAGATTAGATCTTGATCATGAATGGAGCTCACAAGATCTATACATGAAAGCACAAAGGAGGAGATACAACCATCTAGATACTACATGGACCCATAGTCAAAGGTTGAACTACTCACGCATCATACCGGAGAGAAGGCCTCCGGGATGATGTCCCCTCCGGTAGGGTGCCAGGAAGAACTTCACACACATCCCGATCTAGGGACGACGATGGTGGCGGCTACAGAAGGTTTCGTGGAGTTTTTGATCGGGTACTTAGGGTTTTTGCATCGGGGGCTTCTTATAGGCGAAGAGGCGAGGCCGGGAGGCGACCAGGGGGGCCTCACCCTGCCCAGGCGCGGGCCCACCCCTTGCCGCGCCTAGGGGGTTTGGCCGCCCTGGTTTGGTTCTCTGTCTCGTCTTCTGGATTCATGTCCCCCATGGTAAAATATTGACTTTGGCTTTTGTCCCATCCAATTCCGAGAATATTGATTTTCTGCCTTTCTGGAACCAAAAACATAAGAAAACAAGCAACTGGCACTATGGCAACTTGTTAATAGGTTAGTTCCAGAAAAGATATAAAAACACCTCAAAGTGTAGACAAAGAAAAGCAAAGTAGATACTAAACAAGCATGGAGCATTAAAAATTATATATACGTTTATGACGTATCAAGCATCCCCAAGCTTAACTCCTGCTCCTCCTCGAGTAGGTAAGTGATAAAAGGAATAATTTTTAAGGTGACATGCACCATCAAAACCAAGATCAAACCATTTGCAAGCATTGAAAGATGGGATCAAAGAACTCTAAACATGTGCATGAAAGATGGAGTTCTAACAATAGGACATAGTAACTATGCATGCAACATGAAAGGATACAAACAAAGATCATGAATAACATGCATTGAAAAACGTTTGTTTGTTTCACATATAGAAAACTTGGAATAGTGGAATTCAGCTTTTCCCTCATAGAGTGGCAAATAGATGCATAGGACACATTCAAAGTTCACAAGGGTGACTAGAAACAAGTAGCACAAGAACAAGTAATATCACAATATGCATCAATCAATAAATAATCTTTGGGACACTGCACACAGAATGACAATTATGCTCTCTTAATGGTGCCTAAGGGTAGAAGGTGGAGACTCAATATAGTGGAAGAAAGGCCCTTTGTAAAGGAAGCAGGGATTTCAAGTTTCAAAAAGAGCTTCCAAAAATTATGGTACTTGTTAGGTTTTAGCCCTCATTGCCCCTATCATAAGCATCTTGAAGTGATTAAGGTTAAAGTGAACAAACTATGGAGTATATGCTTGACACAGTATAAGTTGGCAATATCAAGTCCCTTGAATACGAGGGCCACACCTCATGCTACTCAACTTCAGTCACCTGTAAGTTCTTGTCATTGTAAGTACATGCATATCATAGAGAACCGCCAACGGGGTACCCCTTGCACATGGTATAGGAGCTATCCCATGACCAAAATGACAAGGCAAGCAGACAGAGCATCTCAACGATCTTTTTATTTACTATATGCATAGCTTTTTATTGAGGATGCTTCATAGATATCTCACTATGGTGATGCTGCAAGTTTCCACTATGATTAGGCATGGCTTAGGCTAGTGGCCCAGGCATTATCTAACACAAAATACAAACTCCATGGACTTACAAGATCCCTCTTTATTTCACACCGGGTACATCCATAGACAAAAGAGCATTATATCAACTGAGTATAAAGTACAAGTGCAATGTTGAAAACGTTCCCCATGACAACATGGTTCTGCTAATTCCAACATATAAGTGCAAGCATATACAACATAGATGACACAATGGTTCAAGTTTATTAGGGGCAAAGAATATAAAGTGTGCCATCAAGTTTGTGAGGGCTTTAATCACTAAGTTTTCACATAACAAAATAGTTTTTAATTGGAATATAGATGAAAACAAGAATATACTTGGAATGGTGTAACACACCATGCATACGAGTTTATAGTAGACACTTTGGAATAACTTGGTTTCTTGGGAGTTGGAAGCATGGAATAACTTGGTTTCTTGCTGCCATGAAGGCACATCACTTTGTCACCACTAGCTCTACCCTTGAGAACTTGGTTTATAGAATGTTGTTTATTGAAGGGGAAGAGAGAGAGAGAGAGAGAGAGAGAGAGAGAGAGAGAGACTAGCAAAAGACTGGGAGCAACCAACTAAGAGAGCATAATGGCCATAATCATGAAGAGCAACAAAAGATTACTAATCAAAGCATAGAGTGGTACTACAAGTCAAGGACTAAATGATCATAGAGGCTATGGAGACTTGTCATAGTCATAACATGGTGTGAGCATGTGCCAAGTCAACCCAAACAAATCATCAAAGGAGAATACCACAATACTATGCTTTTGCATGCTAAAACAACGCATAATTTCTTCAAGGCACACTAAGCAATCCCAATTGTTTGGAACAAGACATGCTACAGAAATAATCACTAAGCATAAGTTCAAAACAATACCTAGCATGTCATGCTAAAGTCTAAGTCACAGTCAATGCAAGATCCTCTTGTATTTTCAAGTAGGAACTTCCTAGTCCTTTCCAACACCAAGCAACTTATTTGCAACAACACAGCAAGAACGGGGGGTCCAAACTACTTTATTCAAGCAAACTAAACAACCTAATCAAAGCAAACTAAAACTAAGACGCTCCAAGAACAACACAACAGTGCATGAAACAATAAAAACGAAGTGTTTAGACAGACCTGCGCTTTTTATTGATAAAGAAGGGGATGCCTTGGGCATTCCCAAGCTTTGACGCTTGTACCTCTTGGACATTTCTTGGGGTGACACCGGGGTGGCATCCCCAAGCTTTATCTTTTGTCCATTCTTCATCTCATTACATCATTCTCTCTCTACACCTGAAATTTCTCCTTCATACAAAACTTCACACAATCTTCATTAGCAACATTAGTGTATTCAAAAGATATTAGACTTTAGGAAAACCTTTGTAACAGCAAGACTTTTCACTAAAAACACAAGCTACTGTAGCAACTCCTTCAAAAATCTCAATTCCCCAAAAGAGAAATAAAAAAGGAATCAATAAGAAGCAAATGCAAATAATGGCAGAAATCTGTCAAAACAGACCAGCGGGTAGAAACCGATTTTTTCGTACATGTTCTGTTACTCAAATAAAAAAGTGTTGAACTAAATAAAGTTATCCAACATACTGGGGGATTTATTCGTAAATTTTCAGCTCAATACGAGTTACAGAGACTTCTCACGATGTTTTTTGGTGGAGGACATAAATCTGTTTCGGGACATCAACTCTCCAAATCTTACTTCCCTCTCATTAGAGGTCATTCTTGGCAAAAAAAAGCAAAAAAAATAATAAGGAGAGGTCATTACTGAAGTAATGACTTTCAAGACTCAAGGAAACTCTTGGGTTATCTCCCAACAAGTACTTTTCTTTAACGCCTTTAAGTTAGGCACAAGAAGCAAGAAGAATCAAGTATTTTCAAATGAAGAATTGAGATCAATACTTGCAAAATCTTCAACTATGAGAGGTATATCATCCAAATGAGTTTTGGAGGATCCCTTCTCATTTCTCTCTGGTTTACTACTTTCATCAAAAAGATTTTCCAGAGCAATCCAATCAAAATTCTTTTCAAAGGCCTCATGCATCCCAACAAGCTTAAAGGGTATGGGTATCTTAAATTCCTCTATAGGCTTGGTTTTATCAGAAGTTCCCACAACATCTACATTTCATCCTAGCATATTGAAACGCTTAAATACCTTTTTGGCTTCCTTAGCAACATCATGGAATTCTTTGAGTAGAGTTTCAAGAATAAATTCTCTCTTTTCAACATTATTTTCTTCTTTTAGTTTTAGGAACAATATTTGCATAAAGGGGTTAAGGATAAGAAACCTAGCCTCCAACATATAAACTAAAGAAGCTGCAGCAATCTCATAATTAGGAGCAATCTCTGCTATAGATTTATCCTCAATATCCTCATGCTTACTAACATGATTAAAGAATTCTTCAATATTATATTTCCCAATTATGGAGCCACTACCTATTGAAAGGTTTTTCAGGGTGAACTTGGGGAGCAACATGGTGAGCTAGAACAAGGTGGCAACTAGAGCAGGAGCTAATTTTTTGTGTTTTTGAATAAAGCAAGCAAACCAAACTAGACTAATTTTTTGGATCTTTTGAAAAGAGGCAAACAAAACCAAGCAAAAGAAACCAAGCAAACTAAAAACAAGGTAAAGAGAAAGGAAGTGGAGGACTCCCCTTGTGAAGACGTCCTTAGCCTCCCCCGCAACGGCGCTAGAAAATAACTTTCTAGCTTGTTGTTGCCGTGGGGTAACGTGTGTGAGTGCCTTTTACCTTTCCTCCCCGACAACGGAGCCAGAAAATAGCTTGATGACGCCCAACACTTGCCGTGGGACGCTTCGTTGGAAACCCTAAGAGGAATGTGTGATGAGCACAGCAGCAAGTTTTCCCTTAGTAAGAAACCGACGTTATTGTACCAGTAGGAGGAAGGAAATGTCTCAAAGGTGTTGCAAGCAACGTGGAAACCTGCACAACACAAACTCAAGACTTTGCCCCAACGAATCAGTGAGATTGTCAAGCTCACCGGTTTGCTGTAACAAAGGATTGAACGTATGGTGTGGAAGGTAATGGTTTGCAGCAAGTGAACAATTAATAGTGGAAGATGTATCAATAGTAAAGATTGGACCGGGGTCCGTAGTTCACTAGAGGTGCTCTCCTTAGATAAACAACATGGTATGAAGGGTAAACAAATTACAGCAGGGCAATTGACAGGAACTGAGCAAGGCATAACAATGCAATACCAGACAAAAAGATCCTATGAGATTTGATTGGGCAATACAACAATATACATAGACCGCCATCCAACTGCATCTATGACTAGAAGTCCACCTTCAGGTTATCATTCGAACCCACTCCAGTATTAAGTTGCAAGCAACAGACAACTTCTTTAAGCAAAGTGTGTAAGGTAAACAATCCACTTGTTCCATGAACAAGAGACCGTTGTTTTCTCCCTAGTAGCAACAACACATATACAACCGAAGAGATTTCTGTCACTTCCCTTGGAAACTAGAGGCATGAACCCACTATCGAGCATAAATACCCCCTCTCGGAGTCACTAGCAACTACTTGGCCAAGATAGCTACTAACAACGGAGATCATGCAAGATCACAAACAACATAGACATGATAGAATCATAAAGACAAAACCATTAATCAATCTCACATAGTAATATCAATATCCATCGAATCCCCACAAACACAACATGCATGATTACAAATAGATTAGATATTGATCATGAACGGAGCTCACAAGATCTATACATGAAAGCACAAAGGAGGAGATACAACCATCTAGCTACTACATGGACCCATAGTCCAAGGTGGAACTACTCACGCATCATACAGAGAGAAGGCCTCCGGGATGATCTCCCCTCCGGCAGGGTGTCGGGAAGAACTTCAGATCCCCCCGATCTAGGGACGACGGTGGCGACGGCTAGAGAAGGTTTCATGGAGTTTTTGATCGGGTACTTAGGGCTTCTGCATTGGGGGCTTCTTATAGGCGAAGAGGCGAGGCCGGGAGGCGACTAGGGGGGCCACATCCTGCCCAGGCGTGGGCCCACCCCTGGTCACGCCTAGAGGGGTTTGGCCGCCCTGGTTTGCTTCTCCGTCTCGTCTTCTGGATTCATGTCCCCCACGGTAAAATATTGACTTTGGCTTTTGTCCCGTCCAATTTCGAGAATATTGATTTTCTGCCTTTCTGGAACCAAAAACAGAAGAAAACAGACAATTGGCGTTGTGTCATTTATTAATAGGTTAGTTCTAGAAAAGATATAAAAACACCTCAAAGTGTAGAAAAAGCAAATCAAATTAGATACTAAACAAGCATGGAGCATCAAAAATTATAGATACATTTACGACGTATCAATCACCAAGTTTCTTTGGAACCTTACCATTGAAGGAATAATTAGCAAGCAAAGTAGAAATCTCCTCATTAGGAATCTTCCTTTTATTAGAGACAATATCCTTCATATCCTTTGAATAAGGAGGCAATTTAATAGCATCAGTCAAAGAATTTGCAAAAATAAAGGTTTCATCCACTCACAAAACTTGTTGTAGTGTTCTTCCTCCTTTGACTTGTGTTTCTTACCTGGAAAAGGCATAGGTTTCTGCACCCAAGTTTCTCTCTCACTACCATGTTTCTTAGCAATAAAATCTTCCTTTGTGTACCTAGTGTTCTTAGTGTGCTTCTCAGGTTCTTCCTCACCTTCCTCCTTATCAGGAGCATCATTTTTATCATTACCACGCTCATTTTCAGCATCAGAGACAGATATACTATTAGGATCTACAGCAGGTTCAAGTGGTTCCTCAACTACTTATGTTTATTTTTCTTTATCTTACGAGAACTACCACTACTTTCACCTTTTAGGGTTTCATTCAGGATATAAAGGGTCTTGAGTAGCTATACCACTCCTAGTTCTAATTCCATAAGCATGTTTATCTCCTGAGGCATTAACTAGCATATCCTTTTGTACCTTAGCAAGTTGATCAAGTTGGGTTCGAACCATTTGAAAGTGTTTACAAAGCATTTTAATATCATTGGAAGTTCTTTCCACAATATCTTTCAACTCTTTAATAGCTCTAGAGTTTTCCAATAAATGATTCTGAACTTGTTTATTAAAATTACCTTGTTTAACAATAAAAATGTCAAGTTCCTCTAAACATTGATCAGGAGGCTTACCATAAGGAATATCACCTTCATCAAAGTGTTGGAGAGAGTGTACCTCAATAATGGATGAGTGGGGAATTGGTTTGCATAATTCTTCTATAGGAGGTAGATTCTTCACATCTTCACCTCTAATACCTTTCTCCTTTAGACATTTCTTAGCTTCTTTCATTACTTCATCATTTAATGCAATAACTCCCCTCTTCTTTGGTGTTGGTGTTGGAACTGGTTTATGCACAACTGATTCAGGAGTAATAGGCTCAGGTGTATTTATCTCAGTTGAAGTCTGATCATCATAATTCTTGCTTATCTTAGTCATTAATTCTTCAACATCTGTTGGAGTCCTTTTCCTGAAAACACAATCAGCAAAGCTATCTAGGTATATCCTAGAATCATCAGTTAGTCCATTATAATAGATATCAAGAAGCTCATTTTTAGGTAATGGACATCAAGGATGTGCATGAATCAAGGCATGGAACCTTGTCCATGACTCATGCAATTTCTCTTCTTCTCCCTGTTTAAAATCAAAAAGTCTCTACAAAGCAGCATGTCTAGCACTGGGAGGAAAATATTTCTGGAAGAAAGAAGCAATCAAGCAATCCGGGTTGTCAATGGAACCAGGAGGTAATATATTAAACCAAGCCATAGCTTCTCCTTTTAGTGAAAAAGGGAAGATCTTAGTAACAAAGTACTTACGCGTCTTAAAATCATCAGAGAATAAAGCACTCATAGTAGAAATCTCACTCATATGAGCCACAACACTCTCATTTTCAGTCCCACAGAAAGGTTCTTTCTCAACAATGTCTAAATAGGATAAATCAAGAGAGAAATCATAATATTTATCTTTGATATCTATGGGAGAGGTGGCAAACTTAGGATCAGAGGACATTTTAGGAATAATGGTACGCCTAGCAAGGAGACTCTTAATAGCACTAGTACCATGTGTGTTTCGGCACTCTTCAACAAATTCACAAGTGAACTCAATGTAACCATCATTAATATCATAACTCTCTCTAGACTCAGGTGAGCTAACAGGTGTAGTGTAACATCCCAGCATTTAGGAACTAACGAAGGGTAGATTTAGGAATTTGAAATGTTGCATGCATTCAACTGTGAAAATGTGGGTAAATTTTTTGCCAAATAAAAACCTAAAGTGATCAAGGTTTCTTTCATACTTTGAGAATAGATTTAGTCTTAAAGAATGATTGCTATAGGCTTTGATATGATCTTTGTGGATTTATGTGTTTTGGGAAATGAAATTTGAATTTTAAACTTGAGTGTTTGAATTATAATTCAAATGATTTTTGAATAATGTTTGAATCTTGATTTAATCATGAGTTAACCAATTTAACTCAAACTTTATTTAAAGAAAACAATTAAGAATATGAATATCTATTTCATATTTTCATTCAACAAATAAGTTACAAAAATGTAACTTATTAGAAACATCCACTATATTCACCATAGACAATAAATAAAGAATAATAATATTTCTTTATTGATAATAGTATAATATTTATTACAAAATAATCAAATGAAGATTACAAGAGAATAGAACTAAAATTACAAAAGAATAAATAAGATTACATTGGACTATTCTATAAAGAAAAAAATGAATAAAAATCTTCATCTTCAAATCTGTACCTACAAAATAAACACAAACAAAAAATAAAAGAAGTTAAGGTTAAATCGTATTACTCTTAGACTTGTCAGTGAAATGCACTGATCAAGGTTCATCATTGAGTAATCTTATAAAAGGGGCAAGTTTCACCAATATGAAAGGATGAATCTTTCATAATCTTTAAAGCCAGAAGTCAAATGACAGCAAAGAGGGGCAAGTTTCACCAGCCAGGTAAAAGTAACCAGATAACAGTCAATTTCAAAATTCTGAACATATCCACAAGTGCACAGCAAGCACACAGGCATCACACACACCAGATTGCTTAGCAACATCCCAGCAACACAAAACCATCAACACAGCCGTGGGCAAGCACACAACCACATCATTCTTGCTCTTACACATCAAGCTCAGCAGCCAGCAGCTAAACCAAGCACAACAGCCAGCAGCCAAACCAACCAAAGCCCAAGATCACATCACCAGGATGGTGACATAAGGAGGGGGAGATCAGGGGTATAGCAAGACCAAGGTAAAGCCATCAGGATCAGGAGATGATGGGCTAGATCAAGGACAAGCCATGAGCTAAATATACCAGGGGAGCACAAGATCAAGCTACCACAAGATCCACCACTAGCAACCACAACATCAAGTGACAGTGGTGAGTACAAAGACCATCATATGATATATCTGTCTAAGATTAGACAAGCATACATGATCAGTATCATATTCAAACTCTTAGAAAGCACCCAAGTGGGGTCAATCCATCACTGAGGTTTAAAACTCTAAGAGCAAACAGCAAAATACAAGGATCCAAACAAAACTCAGAACAACATCATTGATTTTGGATATCAAGCTATATTCTAATTCAATAATAAATATAGCTAAGATTTAATTTCTAGGCACATCCCTAAGATAAGGGTAGCACCTTAGAAGTTAATCTTTTGGATCCATATAAGTGATCAAGCCTACTATCATTTTCCCAAACTTTGATTCAAGAAATAGTAGCTGGTACCACTACCAGAACTATCCATATGAATCAACTAGATAAAGCCTAACCCCTAAGCCTTAGACCAACATCATTGGTCTTAGGGATTTCAGAGAAGAACATTTCTACTTATCTTTTAAAGCCAAGACTGTCTTCAGCTTAAACCAACCCAAACAATGGATTAGAATCAATCTTGTGTGCCATACAGAGATGGTGTCACAAGAACAATTCTACATAAACCAGAATAGGCATTCCATCTTCCCAGATTCAATCAATCAATCTACCAATCATTTCCCTGTCATTACAGGAATCATAATTAGAACATTCCTATGTATATCTTCACTGTTTGAGATCATTGTGATCTCAAACCACACATTAATTCTCAAGCCAACAGCACTAAGACAGTAATTTCATCACACCATACCCATTATCATTAACCAAGAAATGACAGTGGTAAGTTATCAAACCCACTGACTTTACCCAAGCATTGGTTTCAGAGCAACTATATCATCTGAATCATATGAAATCTAAGCATAAAATCATCTAATAAGCCACTAGAACCATTATAGTTCATCTTAAGCAGCAAGCCTCAAGCCAATATTCATTTAGCATGCTTAGAGACCATCCACACATGATCTAATTCATCCAGTATATGATCAACAACAGGATATGAACCCTAAATGGAATAAATCATCTTAACCAGGACAAGACAGTAACCCGAGAGGTTACTGCCAACATCTAGCATAGGATGAGCGAGCACAGAGAGCACGAGGGGAGAGGAAAAGAACTCACCAAAGGTCCTCGCTGAAGACTAGAAGAGGAAGCAGAGATGGCCGACGACCATGGCGGCACGGGGAGCACCCCCAGGGGGTCGCTGTGACCCATACAACGCCACGACGGCGACCATGGCCACGCCTAGAGGCGAGATGAATCACCACGACGCATGACGGAAGCGGCAGCGCCAAGATCCACGCCAACTCCCAATCCCTAGGGTTCGTGACAACATCGATCTATCGTAGGAGAGCCCCATGCTCAAATCCAATTGGACAAGAAGGATGGGCGTAGACGATAACCTCCTCCCACACCATGGCGGCGACCAGAACGACCCACGATGGCGGGAATCGCCGGCGGCGACATCACCGACCATGGGGTCGGGGATGGAGGGGGAGAGGAGTGAGCTCGAGGGTGAGAGACAGCGAGTGAGTGGGCTGAGTTGGGCCAGAACCCTTCGGGGTTGCTATTTTGGACTAAGCCTACTGGGCCACAAGGGCCCAATAAGAATAAGCCAGCCCAAAAACTTTAAGGCCTGTTTTTAATAAATAGAAAAGACCAAAATGCCCCTCAACTTAATTTAATTGTAGAAAATAAAATAAAAGTCCAAAAATTATAAATAAAATATTTTTGGATTAAAAAAATCCAAACTATCCAAATAAATTAAGATATAAAATTTTAGACATTCAAATTTTGTTTAGAATTTTGTAATTTATATATTCCTTATGGAATTTTACAAAATTATTGAAAGATGATAAAAATAAATAAAAATCACTTTCATTATATATTAATATTGTATTATTTTTGAAAAATACTAAATAAATATTTAATAACAATTTTTGATATTTAAGTGATAATTCCTAAAAGGATTATTAAATCAATAAAAGCCAAATAAAAGAAAAATAAAATAAAAGAATACTATATTCTATTATAAATATTAAAAAATAATATTTATATCTCCTTTATTATTTAAAAAGAATTTTTATAATAATGGGGAAATACATATCAAGTTAAATGATGCATTACATTACTTGCATAATCATTTTGCTTATTTAAATATTGTCCTTACCGGGCAATAATGATGTTTTTTTAGTCATAGAAGCTCAAGGTCCAGTGCAAGCATCAGACTTCACTACCTTGCAATCACAAGGCAAGTTCATCACTTGCTCATATCCTTTGAAGAGTCTTTATCAAAGTATTTGCAAATTGTGTGTTATCATATATACTCTAAAATAAAGAAAATATTAATTTCACAAATCAAGAAATCATAGATATCATCCTAAGTGATGATATAATGGAGCAATAGAACTTAGAGTTCTATTTGCAATAATGATAATCAATTAGGGACTTAATAACCCCTGACATCAGTGAGTCTAGCGCCGTATATTACGCGTTAGCCATGAGATTTGGAATGGGACAGAGAAGTCAGTTGTATCTTCTTCCTCTCACATGAAGCCGGATGTGCAGGTCGTGGCTATTATCCTCGTAGCATGCATATTAATTGGTAATTCGTAGAGGATATGCCCGGTTGTGCAACAAGAAGTTGATCTCTCATGGGTAAAGTAACGCACCTCTGCTGGGTGTAAGAATTGTAACTTGTTACTTCCTGTTTCGGGAAGGAGCTACAAACGCGGCAGGAAAGGAACTCCATGAAAGTTCTGGTCAACCTGTGAAGGCTGATGGTCATAGATTTTCATAATAAAATCAACCTTTGAAGAAAGATTTACAAAAATTCCATAGTGCCAAGGATTTATAATCCGAGGTGGTAGTTAGAGCATCAAACTTCCCACCTTGCATATAATGAACTTTTTGAGTAACGATGTTACTCATCCTTTCCTTTGATCCCTTGCTTAGACTCTAAGGATCCCAAAGACGTGCCAATGTATGCAATCGAATGTCAAGACGATGTGTTCTATGAGGAGCCTGACCTGTCAGGAGGTGTTGAAGGAGTGGATTACGAAATCCGCTATGGTGTCAACGATAACGAATCTAACTAAGTAGACTAGTTAGTAGTAACCGACGGAGCCGAGCAGCATGAACTCTATAGAATAAGCTGCTGAGCTCAACTCCTAGACGGAGTTGCTACTTTTAAATTCCGCTGAAACACTTTATATTTTGGTTTGTAAGTTGAACCTTTTGAAGTCTTGAACTTCTGGTATTGTAATAATAATAATGTGTGAATGTTTGTAATATGGACCCGCAATGTTTCTGTTGTACCACTCTGAGGGATGTGATATTTACAGAACGGTGTTTTCTGAGTGTCATGTCAACGACTATAGTGTACTACACATGCAGTGGTATGCTGGTTCACCGCATGTAACCGAGTCTTCACTAGGAGTTTCAGTATTTCCTAGACTAGCCATAGTAGCATCTAGGAAAGTACCTAATGAACCACTCGCATCAAGCACAGTAGAAGTAACATCATGAGCATCAAAAGCAGTTTCAGATTTAGAAGGAGTAGCAATGTGTGTAGCATGAGTATGTGGTGGTGGTTTAACAAGCTTACTTATAACAGAATATGAATCAAGAGCAACCGAGGTGTTTAGGAATGTACCTCTTCTTGTAGTGGATGGTAAAATAGGAAAGTTTCCATCACGAGACTTCCCCATGATGAACGGAGTAGCAGTGAAAAATAGTAGATCCAAGTGAACTTACAATTAAAGCTATGCTCCCCGACAACGGCGCCAGAAAATAGTCTTGATGACCCACAAGTATAGGGGACCGCGACAGTCTTCGCGGGTAGTATTATCCAATTTATTAATTCGACACAAGGGGAGCCAAAGAATACTTGCAAGCCTTAACAACTGAGTTGTCAATTCAGTTGCACCTGGAAATAGTTCTTGCTCACAGAAGTTTATCAGTAGCAACAGTTTGATAGTAGCAACGGCAACAGCAAAACATGAGAAATAGTAACAGTAAAAGTGGGATTTGAGTGCGGTAGTCATAGGAATGGATGGACGGGCGTTGTATGGACGAGTCTAAACATGTAACTT
This sequence comes from Avena longiglumis, assembly GCA_030063025.1. Lineage (NCBI taxonomy): Eukaryota > Viridiplantae > Streptophyta > Magnoliopsida > Poales > Poaceae > Avena > Avena longiglumis. The sequence goes on along the minus strand of CP125975.1, from coordinate 465,460,770 downwards.
CAAGATCTAGGGCATTGCAGATAAATAAGAATAAGCATCCAAGTACTAAACAGTCATAGGCATGCGCTCTATATATAGTCATACGTGCTCGCAATGAGAACTTGCACAACATCTTTTGTCCAGCCAACCCGTGACAGCGGGGCCTCTAGGAAACTACTGACAATTAAGGTGCTCCTTTTAACAGAGCACTAGAGCAAAGCATTAACACTCTGTGAACACGTGTGATCCTCACATCACAGCCATCCCCTCCGGTTGTCCCAATTTCTGTCACTTCGGGGCCTTTGGATCCAGACAATGATATGTGTACACAACTTGCAGATAAGATCACAAACAATACTATCATAATGTTTCAATAATAAGTTCAGATCTGAGATCATGGCACTCGGGCCCTAGTGACAAGCATTAAGCACAACAAGTTGCAACAAAGTCAAATAGCACTAATAGAGATACTAGGCACTATGTCCTAACAATCTTATTCGATTAGATGATAGAACTCATTCAATCCCTACCATCCCCATAGCCTACAGCGGGGGATTACTCACTCATGGATGAGAGAAACATTAATGGTTGATGGAGAGGCGTTGTTGATGACGATGGCGATGATCCTCTCCAAATTCCCCGTCCCGACAGGGTGCCAGAATGGAGTTTCTGGATCCGAATCTTGGTTTCTGATGGTGGCGGCAGAGCGGAACTCTTTCTGGAAAAACGTCGAACCCCCTCGGTTTTTAGGTCAAGGGGTAACTTATAGACGAAGAGGGAGCCCGAGGGGGTGCCTGGGGTGGCCGCACCCCTAGGCGTGGGCAGGGCCCACCCGCACCTGGCAGGGGTGTGGCCCCCACAGGCCTCCACTCCGTTTCGTCTTCTGGCTCCGTGGACCTTCTGGCGTAATATAATTTTTGGCATATTTTCTGGGATTTTTCCTGATAGTTGATTTTCTGCACAAAAACTAGACACCAAAGTAATTCTGCTGAAAATAGCGTTAGTCCGTGTTAGTTGTATCCAAATCACACAAGTTTAGAGGAGAAACAATAACAAAAGTGTTGGAAAAGTAGATACGTTTTGGACGTATCAATGGTGGACTCTCTATTCTTCAATACGCTGACGACACAATCTTATTTATGGAACACGATCTGGATAAAGTTAAGAATCTGAAATTAATAGTATCAGCATTCGAGCAGCTATATCAACTTAAAATAAATTTCCATATGAGTGATTTGTATTGTTTTGGCGTAGCTCAAAATGAGGCCCACCTATATGCTAAACTTTTCGGCTGCGGTCAGGGGAAATTTTCAATCAACTATTTGGAACACCGATTCACTATCGGTGTCTCGCAATTGCTGAATGGAAACTCGTTGAGAAAAGACTCCAAAAAACGTCTTAATAACTGGAAAGGAAAATTGCTATCCCTCGGGGAAGACTTGTACTCATAAATTCAGTACTAACCAACATGGTACTGTATATGATCTCGTTTTTCTAGTTAACAAAAGGTGTCTTGAATAAAGTGGATTATTTCCGATCAAGATTCTTTTGATAGGAGGGTATTGAAAAAAATATCGACTAGATAGATGAAATGTGGTTTGCCGACCAAAAGAATACGGTGGACTTGGCATACATGATTTGCAAGTCAAAAATACCGCGCTTCTGGTTAAATGGCTTTTCAAACTACTGCCTAAAGATGGTGTTTGGCAAACCATTTTATGAAAAAAATATGTGGGTTTCAAAGTTGTGCCTCAAGTGATTTGGAAACCCGGTGCCGCACATTTTTGGGCAGGACTTATGACGACCAAAAAACATTTCTTATGTTTTGGTGTTTTCAATATTAAGGATGGATCGCAGATTAGATTCTGAAAAGATAAGTGGCTTGGTCAAACTTCTCTTCGCGAAAAATAACCTGCTCTATATTTGATTGTTAGGCACCAAGGCTATACACTTTTCACTGTAATGGAATCTAATCCTCTAATGTGTCTTTCAGAAGAAAACTCATAGGTCCTCGACTGGTATCTTGGAACAATCTCTTATTACTATTATCCACGATACAGCTGTCGGGCGGTGTGGACGAGTTCAAATATAAATTACTAGAAAGTGCTAAATTTTCAGTTGACTCATTTTATAGAGCTTTGGTTCAACCTGATATTTCGGAATCCGTCATTTATTCTTTCATTATAAATTTGCTCGTTCTACATGGTCATTCATCCAAATAGCCTTTGGTTTATGTCCTCCATGTTCGGTGGTCAATGTTTTTGGTAACTGGTTGCATGAGATTGATTATAAATATAGGACTTTGTTTAGAGTGGAAGCGCTTTCCATTATTTGGTCGCTATGGCTATGTAGAAATGACAAGATTTTTAATAATATTGTATATTCTCCCCTGCAGGTTATATATCGGGCCACGGCTATCCTCCGGTCATAGACTCTCTAAGGTATGGAGTTTCACGAATTGTTTGTGGAGGGGTGTATGCGATTGGAGGACACGACGAGAGATATTTTCTTCCGACATGGATGACCGTGTGATTTGCGGATTGATCTGCCGTAGTTTGAGCTAGGCCGTTTATTTTTGGTTGCGTTTTTTATAATTTTAGTCTGCTTTTTTATTCTCTAGTTGTGTGATTTATGCGGCTGTGTGCATCTTAGTTATGCGGAGACATCTTAATTATGCAGAGGCTGAGTGTAAACATTACTTAAAGTAATAAAAACGCTCATTTAAAAAAGATGTCGTGAACCTGTGATCAATGTACACAATTGGACGTATACATGTGCTAACCAACCAGCAGGTATATTTTTTATATTCACAATGTTGAATATCTTTCCCTCTAATATAATTGTTAAAATCAAATAGATAGTTAAAAAATCCTCAATTCTGAACCACTCGGAGTCTCGGGATTCTTACAAAATACCTTAGCTCGAATGCCTACTTGTTTAATTCGCAAAAAAGAATGCCTACTTGTTTGATGTGTACTCCTTTAACTTGCAAAAATTGTTAAGATCAGTATGAGTCCACCAGAACTTTGTGGAACTTAACATACTTTTGTATAACTGGTGCACACGAGAGTTTGTGGGAGTTCATTGGTAAAAATCTATACCTCTAATGGCCCATTATAGAACCCATTCTTAATCCAATTGCAAGCAGGTGAATCTTTGAAGCGTAACCAATTGATTCATTATCCCTAAATCTCTAACTAGAGAACAATGCTTAGTCGCAGTGATCCAGTTTCAAGAGATGATAACTCATCATGTCCCCATGCTATGCCAGCTGTTTTGACTATTCATCATGTCCTCATTGCATGCCTGTCTTCTCTCACTAACTCACAAAAGGTCTAAATGAAACACACCATTGTTAGACGAAGATCAAACAGTAGATATGGATGTTGCAAGAGCTGGATAAAGAAAGTAATATTGTTAGGATATTAAGCAACTTTGGCAGAGTTTAATTAACAAAATCAGCATCAAATATGCACTAGTAACTTTGGTAGAGTTTATATATTACACTCCCCTTTAAATCATTAAAAAAACGTAGTGGTGTCACCACTCTAGATATGTGTTACATGAACCTAGCTAAGAAAATAACTGAAGACAAGAGAACAAGCATTTGCGATGCTTTCAAGGAGGAACGTCGTGAGGATCCAGATCGGATGGTTCCCGTGGCATCCCGTTGATGCTTGAACAAAATCATTTGCTCCACTATCAAACAACGGTTAGCGCCAGTTTCACTGAGTACGAAGCGCGGGCAGGCAGGCAGGCAGCTCGATCGACACGCATATGTCTGCTCCGCCAACCGGGCCGTTACCACCGAACACTAGGGGACAATGGTGGCTCCGTGGATGCACGGCCCGGGCAGAGCAGTCGGTCGGCACGGTCGCCCCCAGACACGAGCACGACGACGACGCAGCTGTTTCCGCCAGACGGGGGGCTTCTTTAAGCATCGAATTCATCCCCGTTCCCGCGCCACCGGCCGCGGCGCAAAACGATGCGGGTAGGTGCGAGTGATCCCGTGGCCGTACCTGCCGCGGGCGCGCGCCGCCGTGTCCGGCCCCCCACTCTCTCCCCGCGCGCGCGGTGGTTGCTGGTTGCTTTGCTAGCGCTACTATACCTTCGATCGGCTCGAATTTACCAAAAGATCCCCACGGCCGGATCCTTTATTTACCAGCTTCGAATCGTTCAGATCCCAGACGCGCGCGCGCGATCTCGCCTGGCGCCGCGGCAACATGCACGTAGCTAGGGGGATCAGCAGTGCTCGTCGTAGTAGTAGTAGTGCCGGCACGGCAGCCGACTAGTGTGTAGACAACACTTGTGCATAGAGCCACTGCGTGTGCACAGCGAGCCAATGTGGCGCCACGTGGTGGTGTCTGCCAAGGTACAAAAGAGAGCGGCCTAGGATCCCTTCGACTTCGGGCATCGGAGTGATGGATGGAGCCGGAGCCTTTTTCTTTTCTGCATGCATGCATGCCCTCTTTTGCTTTTTATTACTACCAGCTAGCTGTACGCTTGCATTCGACTAGCCTCGCTCGCCTCCTCCCCTCTCGCCTCTTTTAACATGCCCTGCGACTGCTGCTAGCTACTGCATGTCCATGCCGCCTCGTCGTACTACTACTCTACCATTGCATTGCAGGCCTATCTTCTCTCACTAAGCCACAAAGGTCTAAAACAAACACACTGCCATTGTTAGAGCAAGATCAAGCAGTAAATTTGCAATGTTGCTAGAGCTGGATAAAAATAGTACTACTAAGAGCATCTCCAAACGATGATGTATTTTAGGGCATTCCCTAAAAAACGGTTTTATCGGGATTGGACACCGAAAACTGTGCTCTAGCCGATGTCCTATCCCTATCATATGCCCAATAATTATAGGGCATGCCCAAGAAATCCACCTGGTGATGTAAATTGCATCACACGATAGAAGCCCTACTCATGCCACATCACTACCATGCAACGGCCCGCTGAAAGTTCACACGACCAGCCATGTCGCCAGCAACCCTCCTCCCCGACCGCCGTCGGTGACAAGAAGGTCTCCAATCGGCCCACCACCGCTCCACCGACGTTCCTAGGCGTATCCATGCCTCGCTAGCTGCTAGCCATGGCGGGCGCAACCCCGCCATCGGGTTGAATCAACCTCCGCAATTGCGCATTTGTCGGCCGATTACGGGCCACTGCCAAGTCTCTGGCAATTTTCGACAAGAATGCCACGTGTGTTTCCCTATTTTAGGTCATGTGGAATTTTGCTAGTGCCCATTCATCATCAGATTTTTTTATAAGGGACGCTTTATCATTTAAAAGATTTAAGCCATCATAAAAAATGGAGCACTACTTTAGAGGGAAAAACCAGTAAAAATAGTGGCCTATCCCTTTTTTCTATGCCCTAAAATATATTATCCGTTGGAGATGCTCTAATGGGCCTTGCATTCCCAAAACCACTGGCTTGGATGCATTCAGCGGCAGAAAGAGGAAATTGCTGCATAAGCACGCATCCTGTCCAAGCCTTAGATTTCGATCCATATACTGCGCAGCTGGACGGGTATCTTCTGACTTTAGTATATCCTTAGTATATTTACCGGAGGTGTAAACTTGAAGCTAAAGCAACGGAAAAACAATTCCAGATGCATGTGTCATGATGGTGCTGGAAAACTCGATCTACTGACCCTGCTGTCTACACGCCCTTTTACCACGTGATGCGTCTGCGACGAGCACCAGTACTCACCCCAAAATACACCGACCAAAATCCTGGACACAGAAGAAGATTATCATTGCGAAGCTGTTTGCTCCACCTCGAGACGCATGATCATTGAGGTCATTATCCGTTAATCCCCACACAGGATTAAGATGTAATAGTGACACATTGTACTTGCCTGCCGTTTTAGTTAATGTCAGGTTAATTACTCGACGCAGCTGCCTGCTGGAGCGCAGCAGCCGCCTGCTGCCGCCCTGCTACCGAGCAAAGTGGCCGAGCTGAGCTAGCTTCCACTACTGCAGCAGAGTGAGTGCAGATTATTAGCTCGTGTACGTACTCGTCTCGAGACTCCTCCAGCTTTTGTCCCGTCTCTTCTAACAAAGCAGAAGCGCCAGAAGTACCGAAACTACCCTGGGTATTATTAGGATGGCTGCCCGAGAGGATCAGGGGTGACACGGTCATTGCGCGCGCCATGCGACTCGCCTCCACCAATTATAATGCCACCCACGCTAACACAGCACGCGAGTTTAGCTACTTCTCGCCCGTCCCGGACTGACACTGACGAGTCGAGAAGCGATGCAGCCGACGGAGACCGCGCAATGTCGGTCCTCCTCCGCGCCCGCCACCGGGCCCCGGAGGAGCATGGGGTGCATGGCCGGTCTCCTCCGTCTCCTCTCCCCGTACCACCGCCACCGGAAGCGACTGACAGCCAAGAACGCGGCACGAGAGGCCTACCCCCCACCGCCGCCGTCTCCACCGCCTGCCAAGAACAAGCCGGCAGAGCTGCCGTCACCGACGCAGGCCCCACTGAAGCCGAAGCCGCCACCACCGACGGCTGTCCGGCGGCGGCGTTCGTGCGAGGCGCCTCGGAGCCCGACGATCGCGCCGGAGTACCGCCGGGTCAGCTGCGACAGTCCAAGGCCGCCGCCTCCAGCCATCGTCGCGCGCCTAATGGGCCTGGAGGAGTCCGCGCCGCCTTCCCCCGCCACGACGCCGCGGCCGCGGCCGCTCCCGACACGCCCTCCTCCTCCCCCGCCACCGGATATGGCCGCGGAGAAGCGGCGCAAGCTGCTGGGGGCCCTAGAGAAGTGCGACGACGACCTCCAGACGCTGCGGCGGATCATCGCGGCCGTCCGCGCCGCCGAGATGCGCTCGTCGGCCGCTACGTCCGTCGACGTGCCCCCCGCGGCTCCAGCAGGGGAAGGTTGCAAGGGCGCCAAGTGGATGGACGGCAGCGACGAGGCGTCGCCGCCGCCGCCGCGGGCCGAGGCGCAGTATCCCAGCCCGAACTCGGTGCTGGACACCATCACCTCGCCGAGATTCCCATGCAGGAAGCGGTCGTCTCCATGCACGCATCTCGAAGCAGATAGCAAGCCCAGCCGCGGCAACGAGACCCTCGGGTCCAAGATCGTCAAGCCCTCCCGAACTCTTGTTTTCTCAGGTACCTACCGTGTACCTCTGTCCCGAACTCATTTGTACTCTGCTACATAGTCATCTGCAATGCTGCATCATGTTCATTTCTCTAGATTGATCAAGTTTAGGGGTTTATGTGCCACGTCGACTTTGTCGGTTGTCACGGCGTGTTCGTGAAAAATATGCAGCAAGCATCACAGTAACACGGGTGGTTTTGGCATCGTTTATGCAGGGGACTACTGCAAGATTAAACAATATTGCAACGAGCTGCACGCCGTGGCCATGTATCACCACCCGGCGCCGGCGACGGTGGCGGCCGTGGAGGGAATACCGCGTTGGACGCAGTCGGTGGCGGAGGCCGAGAGCTGGCGACACCGGCGGCGGTGGGGCCTACATGGTTCAGGGCGGAGCCGCGCCATGGTGGAGAGCGTGGGGGAGGTGTGGGGCCAGGGCGCCGGCGAGGAGCGGTGGGAGGCCGGCCTGGTCGGCGCCGCCCTGGAGCGCGCCATCCTGCAAGACCTGGTCTGGGACGCCGTGGCGGAGCTGCTCGCGCAGTCCGGGCGGTACACGCCCGCACCTTTCGGCGGCCACGGCGGCGGCGCCGCCATGTGCAGGAAGCGGCTCTGTTTCTGAAGCGATCGACGGATGATTTTCCCGCGCATGCTCTGGTTTTGGCTCCACGCGCGCGTGCGTAGACCGATCGAGGAGGAGCTGGGGTCAAGCGAGTGAAGTACGAGAGGAGCAAAAGCTACCAGTGTCTCTACGTACGTGACGTACGCCGTCCATGGGACTGACTGATGCCAGTGACTGGCATCTCCATGATGACGAGGTGATGGTGGTATTGAAAGAATGGGATACGCGGAGGCGCCGCTGTAGGTGAGAGGCAATAAAGCGCTTTAGAATGTGGGGGGTGTGCCATGAAGTGACCACAGTGTGAAACTGCCTCTCTGCTTCGAGATCATGAGGTCGGCTCCACGCGCGCGCGCGCCCACAAGGACGCAAACAATTCCGTCAAGCATGCTTGTGTGTTGTGTTGTGTAGGGAGAGAGACGAATGATGGCCGGAGTCGTCATGTAGTTTTTCGCCACAGTGTTCCGTTCACTCGTACAGTAGTACAGTTGTGTGTGGATTTTGGAAGATTTATTATGAAGGACCGTTGTGGTATTTTTTTTTACATAAATTTTACTTTACTGATGCACAAGAATACAATCTTCCTCCTTTGTTCGTACTAACGTTTTGAGAAAATTACACTTTATATTAGCTTCGCTAAAATATTTTGCAAGGATCACCACTTCTACCATTTTGTTGCAGTTTTCACTACTTCTACATCTAATCAGTTGCACATTCCACTAGTTCTTCTTGGCTAAGATAATTGACCTATTTTTCTTTGTGTGTAGCAATGCCTATTTAGCTAAGTAAATGTTCCCCTCCCGAAGTCCTGAATTTAATTCTCAAAGGTGCAAATAAGGGTGCGATGAACATGCCACGAGCAGGAGCGATCCTTGGAACTTAGTGAGCACGCAGGCAGCGGCGGATAGCTAGGCGTGCGCAGGGCAGCTGATTGAAAATCATATACCTACGGTAGGCTGGCTAGACTCTGCGTCCTTGTCCTAGACTCCAGTCGAGCTTTTTGCACTACCTAGAACTGCTCCCTCTCAGGCTCTCACGATGCCCTTTCATGTTTTTACCGTGCGTTTGCCGCCAAAAGCAGGTGCCACAGTACATAGTATACGCTAGGAACTATAGTACGATCGACCTCTGACGATGCGGGAACCGGACAAAGTAATCATTGTTCTTGAAAAAAACTAAATAATCACTGTGCATATCCATCATATCACTAAAAAACTGAACATTCCACATCTCGGTGAAGTTAAATTTGAGAGGATAAAGATCAACAACGGTTGTGTGGAAAATATTGAATCCCTAATATTTCGGTCTATTGATTTGACTCTTTATATACGTACAAACTTGGAGGGCAAGAAGCCTACGACTTGGAATACAAGATGATCTCTAAAGTCCTAGTCTATCTCTAGCTGTACGCACATCGCATTTAACATCCCTCCTCACCGGAGCGGGAGTGAATGACGCTGCACGGATTTGAAGTCTTGCGCTTCAGTCGTCTTTACCTCCTTGTTATCATCACTTGCGTGGACATGATCATGGCTGGCACATAGCGGTGACTGTGTCCCCTTCTACTGTCTCTCTTCCCTCCCGCAGTCACAACGGGAGTGGCGTGGACGCAAGTGACGACGCGGACACTGTTGACTGGAGTTCTTAAGTTGTTGTAGATGTTGTGGATGTCGATGTCGAGGTAGCCGATCGTGATGTAGCCGTGGTCGATGTCGTAGTCGTCGTAGTGGTGTGGTCGACATTGCCGGAGGCGCAAAAAATTGCGCGGTTTTTTTGTTGTTGTTGATGAAGCTGCAGTTGTGGACGTTTTGCACCTTGTAGAGGTACCATCGGGGCGTCTCTTGGACGCGGTTATAAGTGAGACCACCAGTTTTGCTAGAACTGGAGAAAGTCACCGAGCACACACGGTTTTGCCAGAACCGTATGCGCGGTCGTAGGGGCGTCACAATTGTGACGCCGGTTTGTAGATGCAGTCGTCGGTGTCGTGGACGCGGTGATGCCGTCATCGTGCCTTGCAGTACGTGTACTGTCAGAGGATGTCGTAGTTGTATGTCCATCATGTGGACGGGTATAGCGGCAGCGGCGGTGTGTTGACGAAGATGTTGATGAAGACCATGTTGATGTAGACCTTGGCGATGATGTGTCGACGATAAAGGAGTAGGCGTGTCGGTGATGATCGTCGCTCGAAGGAGTCCCTTGTGGCGGCGATGATGTCGAAGCATTGATGTTAGAGAAGTCGGCGTAGTAGTGTTCCACACCGCCCTGGCGTATGGATGATATTGATGTCGCTTCTTTGTGGATGTGCTCGACGAAGATCTTGGTGTAGTCGTACAGCTTGACGTAGATGTTCGGATCGATGTAGTCATAGTGTAGATGTCGGTGCAGCTTGGTAAGACTTGACATGTTGGCGTGTGGGGTTCGGAGCAGATGACGTAGACCGATCTGCAGGAGATTGCGTGTATAGATCCTACCTGCCGTCCAATGCATATTGGAGAGTTTTTCACGCGCACATTGTTGGCTCCTAGTGCCCATACATGTCCTCGTGGTTGTCGTGTTTGGCTACATGGAGTCCCGCTCATCTGTTGTTGTTGATGACGGGAGGTGTGCTGTGGATGGCTTTGACGCGATGGAAACGTGTTGAAGCAGCCGGTGCATAGACGTTCCCGCAGATTGGATCGAAGGCTGATGAAGTTTCTGCTGCGCGAGAGTTGCCGGCAGATCGGATTGCAGCAAGCCGTCCGTGACAGCCGCCGTTGTAGTTGCGCGCCGCCGTGTATCAATCTTCACTCGAATATCACCGGAAGTAGAGGGTCATGGAGATTTAAGGAATTTATTTTGGCTAAACTAGATCTAATCTATGGAATCAGAAAATTCGAAATTTGTCTAAACTAATATATGAAACCGATCCGATCTTTGATCGAGACCGTGTCGCGCCCCCGAGGAGAGAAGATTAATCTCCCCGGAGGCGGCGCGCGATGTGGAAGTGTTGAAAGGTCTAGGATCGGCGCCGTGGGGCTAACCGCTCTGATACCATGTGGAAAATATTGAATCTCTAATATTTCGGTGTATTGATTTGACCCTCATAAGGAGTATATATATATATATACATACAAACTTGGAGGGCAAGAAGCATATGACTTGAAATACAAAATGATCTCTAAAGTCCTAGTCTATTTTTAGCTGTGTACATACACGTACTCTAACAAGTTGAACATTGCTCATACGTGCACCTTTTTTGAACGTGTGGCGTTGATCATGTCAATAATGTGTGTGAACATCGATTGGAAGCATTGGCGTGCGCACGCAGGGGCGGGCCAAATGGGTCGTGGCTCACCCAGAATTCTGGGAAAATGTTTGGTATATCCTTTATATGTCTGGCCCATGTAACCATGTCTCTGTCTAATGCTGTGGCGAAGCTAGAAACGAAGCAAGACAGGTGCTACTTTTTTGCGTGTGAAAATCATAGCTTGCAACTAAAATAAACCATATTAAAAATACATTACCACGACACTAAGGCCTAGTTTGACAGAAAACTGAAGTATTCTAAAACCAAAGTATTTCAAAAATACTATAGTTTTTCGTTTTTCTCAGTTTTGGAAAAAAAAAGGATCAAACCTTCTTTTCAAATACTTAAAAAAACCACAGTTTTGGAGGATACTTTAGTTTTAAAACCACAGTATTTGTTTAATTCAAACATCTTGAAGTATTCAATACTTCAGTATTTTAAAAAACCGAATTATTCTCTAAATACTTCAAAAATACTTTGCTGCCAAACTAGGCCTAACATAAATAATCTAAAAAATAGAAATAGATACCCACAGGTGGGAGGAGATAGAAAATAGATAAGAAATTTTCACACACTGACCACGAGGAAAAGGAGTAGTAGTAGCGAGCTGAGCACCGGAGAGGAGGGCAGAAAGTGGAACTGTGGACATGCGCGCTATGTCACTATGTGGGAATTGCTTTAGCTGAGACACCGGCAAAATTGAAAAATATGGTTGTTTGAAATTTATTTTTTATACGTTTTGAAGGAGAGCGAGAGAAGCGCTTGAAACAGAAGCTAGAAGCAGATGCGGAGCATGCAGCGGCCACGCTTTCTCCTGCGTCTAGGACTCTGCATCACAGCATGCATGCATGCAGGTTTCGGTGAGCCATGGTGCTCATGGCCTGAACTACTTATGCTAACCCTTTGCTTCACTTTGCTGGACCGGTGCTACAGCCCCGGTAGCATCGGCCGCAGCTCCGCCCCTGGTCTAATGTTAGACGAAATGATTGAATTGAGCTCGAACGACTTGTTTTTCTTCGTACCAGGATGGTGGCCCTCGCAAATGCAAGGGTAGCAGCCTTAATTTTTAGAAAGGGACATCCTCTTTAGTGTGCCACAATATATGGAAAAAAGACCCTGAAATCATATTTTATGGGCAATCATATTGTGCAATAGAAAATATTATATTATATAGCCACCTTTGATGATAATATTATATTATATAGATGATGCTATTTATTACGTTATATAGCCATCTTATGGTACTTACGAAAACACTACATTAATGACCATATGTGAAGTTTGTGCATGATATTAAAACCATATATATATAGAGAGAGAGATAGATATATACAAGTTCAGACTGTGACATAGCTTGTATTTATTACGGATTCTTAGATCACTATGCAATAATAACATACAAACTGCGGTTTAGCTGAGGTGGGAGATGTTTATAATATTTTTATGGAACAAAGACTTTATAAGCTAAAACAAAGTCGTTAATATCCATAACCAAGAACATGCTAAAAGAATGATCACAACTTTCGACAACCAATACTTTACGGATAGGTGCTCAAATCTAGTTACAAAACTACCTTTTGTGTGGTTTACCTTTTGATTATTAAATCGTAAAGTTGTAGAGACACCCATTGTATCATCTTCATAAATTAAGGTGAGAGTATCACTTATTCTTGCAAATATGTATACCACATAAGGATTCCATAACAATTAAACTTTCATCTTTAATCCTTCAACTCATAAATTCAATAGAAAATTGATATATGACATTCAAGGAAACTCATGAAATATTTTAGTTGCAATAAGTTTAAGTCATATTATTATCATCTAAAAACATAATACACTTTACGAGGATCTATTATTGATTGTTTTTTAGGTATCTATTATTGATTGTTAAACTTGCTATAATCTAGAAAGACGATATGTTCACTTGTGATGATTTATTAACTTTAATTTTCTTAAATACAGCTATGAAAATTTGTAGACTGTTCTTTTTTTTTTAAAAAGGAATGCAGTAGGGGAAGCCGCTACATTGAGTTTTTTTAAATAATAAGTACCCAAATATTTGTCCCTGAGGACTTGAACCTGGATGACTGGGTTGTACATCCACTTTCCTAAGTAATCTATAAAGAAATATGATAATTTGTTTGATCTTGCTTACACATAGTTATGATGTACAAGAGCGTGAATCATCCATGAAGGATCCTAGCCACTTCTTTGCCTCTAAAATTCTCTTTGCACTAAACATACTATCTACCGTTCTCATTTTCAATGAAAATAGCCCATCTAATCTCTTCCCTTCTCACTTGAACTTGAGCAACAAATAGAGGCTCTCGGAGGTGATGATGGCACTAATCAGTCTCTAGAGTGTAGTTTAGTTATGTTACCTTAGTTTGTTTTTGGCGATAATGTCTCAAAACCCTTTTGGATGATTAGGATGTCTAGCATCTCCAACCTTCGCAAATTCTCATCCAATATGAGAACATACATTATACTCTATCATATTGCAACTGAGATGGTGTCATACTGAATAGATATGCGTCGAAAATCCTATATACCCATTTGTTTTTCAATAAAAACAACTTGTTTCAATCTTCGTCACATCAGTTACAACTGATGAAGCCTTCAGGCGGTGATGGATGCACTAATCAATATTTATATTAGAGCGTAGTTTCGTATGTAATGTTACTCTATTTTACGCGACATTGTCTTGGTGTTTGAGATGGCACCATACAAGAATTCTTGGTATTTTTTTGTATGTATCAATGTTTATTGTACAATACTCCATGTAATTGATGGTTGCCATGGCTTGTTCTTTCTTTTTCTCGGCAATTTGGTGATTTGCAATAGAATATTGGTTGGATAGTCTGCATGCCTGGTGAGGAATGAGTCTCTACACAAATGTATGTCTTATGACTTAGTCCTAGTCTCTGAAACCAATGTTTGATACATATTTTTTGAATCATGTGAAGTTAATTTGGGTTTTACAAATTATATTCTTAAAGTTTCTATCTATGTTGAATATATGTACAAATATGTTTAATTTCAAATCCCTTCATGTATTTTCCCTGCAAGGCTACCGCCATGTCCTATTGTAGTACTCTTATGTCATTATACGCAGGGACAAAAGATAAAATCACACATCATATTGATTTGCTTTGGATTATTTTATCGATGGCGTTGTACATAATAAATGAATATTGGTCGCATCTAATTCTTTGTATTTTCTCTATGGATCAATGTTTATCATACAGTAGTCCATAGAATTGGTGATTTTCATGGCTATAGTTTTTTTCTGGGTACCTTAGCGATCTGGCGATGGGTTGGCCATGGACAGTTTGGTTTGCGAGGAACTGTGTCTAGTATCACTGTGAATCCGACAACCTGGGTCCTAGTATCTGAAGTCAGTATGATATAATTTTTTTACTTAAAACAACTATTTAAAAAAAAATATGTTACAACGACGCATGATATTTTTTACTTAAACAGATTATTTTAAAAAAAATATGTATATGTTATGATATTGGTATGTATACTTATCAATCTAGTATTTCTTCTAAAAATATATAATTTTAGAGCATGTCTTATTTTTCCTGCCATATTGTCACCGTGTCTCATTATAGTAATGCTTATATATATATATATATATATATATATATATATATATATATATGACATGCACGTCTCTAAACCAAAAATCAGATCGTGTTGATATGCTTTTGAGTTTTTCCCATGACGATCAGTTTTAGAGTTTGCTTCCTACACGTACCGATCGATCAGTTGTTTTTTTCCATCAGTTTTGGAGTTTGCTTCCGAACATACCGAATAGTTTTTTTTTCATCACGGGTAGGATGTGTTTTCTCACAGACCGGATTTGTCTCCACGGTCGACCTAGTTAGTTAGTATTTTTTCCAACCGCTGATAGAGTCCTATAAGACATGGTTGACACGATTTGTCTTACACGTTTAATCTGGTAAGATAATTCTTTTTATTTTATATAAGTGTCTTCAACATGCATCACGTCATACCTAATTACACTGTTACATAACTTTTGATATCTAGTTAAATCTTAGCCATATATTTTAGATCTAACTATCAAAAATATTTTAAGTGATGTGGCTTAACGTGGTGTCTCGAAACACATACTTATATTGCTTTTAGTATATAATAGATAATAGACTTGACTCCGGACAGAACAACAGAGAGGGTGATAGATGACCTAGCTTCGACGCCTCCGTGGCTGTCCCCTCCGGCCTCCACAACTCTGGCCACCTAGGACCTAGATCCCCTCGCCGATTCGCCGTCTCTCTCGCCCCTTCCCGGATCCTCTCGCTGATTTGCCGGCGGCCGCTTATTGCTCCGCTCAGGCCGTCTACAACTCATCTCCCCGAAGACTCGCCACGCCGGCCACCGTGCCGACTGCGCCGGACACCGCTAGGCCGTGCCGGCCGCTGGCCAGGAGCAGCTGAGTAGCAGGCAACATCAATTTAACAGGTGCAGTATGCTACTGATTTTTGGCTTTGTGCCCTCATCGCTCTATGGCTCTACCAATTCCCCATTATTTGTGTTAATGTCAAAATGTTGTAATTGGTAGTCTGGTGTATAATTGTATACGATTGATGATTTATTTTTATAAATGACAACCAATTGTTATTACAATGGAACTTGTTAGATGAGCAAACGATCAAACGCAATCGTATGGGGTCTTAAGGATAAGAGAGATTTCTAGCAAAGGATAATTATGTGGCTCATGGAAGATCACATTGATAATTATGATATTTTGGACTATTTGTATTGGAATCATGCACAATATAAATATATGCATCGAACTACAATGTTTTGAATCAATTATCTATGTACTTATATGTGTTCATCTGGAAAAAAATATGGTACAAATGCTACTGCCAATTTTTTTTGAAGCATGCCCACCCTCCATTCTTTTCATGTGTCTATCACTGATTTGAAGGTCTAGCATTTAGACTAAAGACGTTATTGTGCCATGTTCCACGGATTTTGTGTGTGATGCTTATACATATTCGTTGCCCTCGACTCGTATGGGACACGACCACATTTATGCTGGAGTATGGGTATATATATATATATATATCATTCTATGTTCGCTAGTTTCAAGGCTAGAAGGAACAAAGTGGTGGTCAAGCCGATGTGACGGTAGATCGTCGTTATAAGGTTTGCTAGTGCTTCTTCAGTACTAGGATTGAAGCTCGGGTTGAAACCCTTTGGCCCAACCTTCGTCGGTCATAGTTGTCAATCGCGGTGTTTCGATATCATTTATTTTAATAGCATTGGATGAAATTTGCTCTGTCTTTCTCTTTAGAGTGAAAACCCATGATTTAGTCTTCGACTAGATCGAAGAATGGTAGCATGTGTATCGTTATCTTTCTCGGAGGTGTTGATTTTGCAGAAACTTCTCAACACCCGTGAGTTCTCATGTTGTTGTCATTGTTTGCTATTGTCGTCTTAGATCTCGGTTTTTATTTTTTTTATTTTAATAATTTAGTTGTGCACATTCTTGATTTTTTTTTATATTTGCCATGATATTGAGTTGTACTGGAGAGACCGGGTGTACTCAATATATTCTTAATATTACCCGCAAAAAATATATTCTTGATATTATTTTATTATCCTTTATCAAGAAATAGAAGAACTTATATTTCTCGGCTTGTCCTTTATCAAAGAGGTCTTGCCTGTGTTTCCGTGCTTGCACTACTCAGCGACTAGCTCATACCCTAATCTTTGCTGGCAGGAGTCTTGGATCCTACTCTCTCCTTTAGCAAAAGGAAAAAAGAAAAGAGAAAGAGGAGATGTTCAGTCCAGGCTCGAGAGCCCAGTTCGAGACTCCCCGGCTAGATCTGGGCCCGTTTGCAACGACTGAGAAGATCGCAGGGTCCATGCATGTGAGCTTTCAGTAAAGAAAGCTACACTGAAATACCAATGGAGTAGCATCTACGCAGTGCTTTAGACGCTTTGGCAGGGTGAGCGAGCAGCCATGATTGGTTCATAGCACCTGTAAACTGCGTACCGTATTAAATTTCGCCTTGACCAGATCCCGAGCTTGCTTCCTGATGCCGGAGCAATCGATCGAAGCCCTTGCAGGCTTTCGTAAAGCAAAAAAGGAAAGGTGATCGATGCTGCGGTATCGGTCAGACGCGATATGGCCGGCCACCCTGAACCAGCGACGGATCCAGAAATTTGTCGAAGTCGGAGTGACTCAAGCGTAGTAAAAAAAAATTCTCACCTCTACCCCCTCACCACCGTCGGACGTGGCAGCTAAGCTAAGTCCACATAGCGTACGACAGCGACGGTGATGTTAACTTTCGCGACAGTGCGGTTGCTCAGACCAGGGCGGCGGCCCCTACTCTCGCGATGACTGGCGACACAACTCGAGATCTCCGGTTGTGTAGGGAAGAGCTGACGACCTGTGGCGTGAAAATGACAGTGTGCTAGCAGTGGCTGGATTGAAGATGTATCAATGTTTCATATAGCATTGGCAACGACAAGACTTGGTGGCCTTGCACAACTAAGGTTCAGCGGACCATGTGTGAAGACGAGTATGTACTCTCCAGTGAAAACACAAGATTCATCGGTCTTTTGTCTATTGGGGATTGTGGTAGGTTTTGGTGGTGTTGTCGCGGTGAGGATGGCTTCGAGTTGATCGATTTATGGCCTTAGTAGACTTTATTATTGAATAAAATAATAATAGTTTCTTGTATGGACATATCGATGCGGAGACGGGGTTATCCTTCATCTCAAAAAATAAAACAATTTTTGTACCCGTGAGTGCAACTTATTCATAATATACACGAGGTTGTGAAGAATCAAAGTTTAGCACAATATAAAGATTCCATCGCTATGGAGTAGTATCGAAACGCTCATGCCTCTAGCTATTTCTTCGTTTTGTATTCAACAGCTCCTTTCTTTCCATATTCTATGGAATTTTCTGTTCTTTCCATATTCAACACAGCTCCTTTATTTCCCACAGTATATTTACTGGCCGTGTAATGCAAACCAAAGAAGAAGAGTCGAGTCTCAGGCTGTCAGTCTTTTTTCTGAGAACAAACTGAACCGGCTGCTCAACAAGGAACGGCCGAAGACCTAAAGGCCCACTAGTCCATGACGGTACCACGCTGTGCACGACCGAACTAATTTGCAAATTCTCGGGGGAAAAAAGGCCGAACAGGTTTTGCCCCTTGCCGATCGGGATTCGGTAGCTGGAATTATTCTCACGCAGCACGCGCGCGGATGCCAAGCCCAGGCGAGCGCCGGGCAATAGGGACCTTGGGTCCGCCCATCCCTGAACGGTTGTACTCCCTCCATTCTAAGGTATTTAATTTTTTTAAAAAGTTAAACCATATAAAGTTTAATCACAATCATGGCCAAAGACACCAAGCCAGCGAGGAAGTGGTGGGCGAAGCCAAAACCTTTCACCACCAACATCTCTATCGCCACCGTCGTCGCCCAAGTCCATCGCCATCGACCTCTCCAAGTTCGAGTTTGGCGTCACCATGCAGTTAGGCATGACTTGGGACAGACTGTGGCCAAATGTATCTCCACATCAGTTGGAGTAAGTTCACCCATGTGTAAGGCATTGAAGCCGAACTTAATAAGCGAGGACTACGGCTGAGTACCGTGGATCAAATGCTAGGGCTTGTTTATTTTAGTTTTTCTAACTTCTCTTTATGCCTTTGTGTCAAGCAAAATCTTGTAAAAACAATATATGCAAAGCAAATGCATGTAGTAAAATCTTGAAATAAATTCTTTTTCTCCCCCGTTGGACGCCCTGCAGATAAGAGAGGACACCGCGTCCGCGGACCGCCCCAAATGAATAAAAACGGACGTAATTTGTGTCCTAAATGCTCACCACCGTTTGGATGCTCTTAGAGCCGGTAGTTCTCAATCAGCAATTAGACGCGCCGTTTTGAAGTTGTGCCCAACGGCGTCCTGTAAGGATACGATCTATTCGCCGCGACTCAATAGGTTTTTCGGCACATCCGGCCCGCGTCATCTGGTGTCTTCTAAGCGCCCCAGATACTTGATGTGCGTCGCGTGAGCCAGCGATGGCAGCAACACATAGGTGCTGGTCAGCATTGCTTAATACGATATCCGCCGGCCGAGCAGTTTTAACTTAGAGCTAATTACACGTTTAGTCGCACAACTTGGTCCGGAGGTGCAAAATAGTCCCACAACTTATAAAATGGACAAAAGTAGTCCTACAACTTGTAATCTGGGTGCAAACTAGTCCAATTCAAACAAAGTTGTGCAAGCTTGATAGTTTTTGACGAATTCGGCTGAAGCTTTTGCAAAACGGTCCAGAAAACCACTGACGCGACTAGCAGAGGCCCTTCCACGCGCGACGTGATTGGAAGTCGCTGCTGACCGGCCGCTCCTCTTGCTAATCCCGCTGTTGACCGGCCGCTGCTCCCCCTGCTGGTCGGCCGCTCCCGCTCCTGCCTCACCGTCTCCACCCTCCTCTCATCCCCAACCTCCGTCACACTCGCCTCACCGCTGACCGGCCGCCGCTCCCGCTGCTGACCCTGACGGAACCGATCGATCCCGTGGCGGCGGTAGTAGCAGGGCTCCATGGAGAGAACGGCTCGAGCTCCCGCACCTGCTCTAGGTCGGGGAAGGGCTTGGAGAAGGGGCCGTGCATCAGCTCGAGATGGAGGTCGTGAATCAGCTCGCAATGGAGGTCCTCTGTTCCAAAGGGCAGCGGAGGCGGAGGCCTTCGTCAAAGCGGAGGTGTATGAGGCGAGTCTAGCGGCGCAAAGGGAGAAAAGGGAGTGACTGATATGAACCTCACATGACACTTGAACTACGTCCTCCTCTTACATTCACCGAATCAAAGGCAAGAAAACAACTATGGACAAAATCTTCCAGCCTATATTTATCCCTTTCTTCCTCCTCCTACATTCACCGAATCAAAGGCAAGAAAAATATCTAAAAATATCTACGTTCCTAGCCTCCTTCCCTTTGTGACAGAACAAATGATATATGACATTGAGGTATCTTTGTACTTTATTGAAACTGGTAACAGTTCCAACAATTTTTTTAAGACGAACCATACTGATTGCTCTGCCTCGCCCTCCATGGCACCATACTGTCTATTCCAAACAAAATTCTCCGTTGAAACTCCCTAAGTTCGAGCTGATCATGCAGCCACATCCATCCTCCATGGCACCGTCGCTAGAAGACAAAGCAGAGGTTACAGCAGAAAAGAGGGTACCGTAGGGTTGCCGTTGGCAGGCTCCTCGCCGTAACCGCCGAGACTACTTCTTTCCTGCTCATGGCAAGGGGAGGGGGCCATCGCTAATAATCCAATGGGCCAGCGCGTGGAAGGGCTCAAATTCGTGGCACAATATTTCCCTGGACCGTTTTGCAAAAAGTCCTTGGACGACAGTACGACTCGGTCCATTTGGTCAAATTCGCTTGAATTTTGTTAAAAATGGACTAGTTTGCACCCAGATTGCAACTTATGGGACTATTTTTGTCCATTTTATAAGTTGAGGGACTATTTTATAGGGACTAAATGTGTAATTAGCTCTTTAACTTAAATGCCTCGTCTATTTTCTAGGTAGGAGCACCGAGATGTCCCGTTGGCTTTGCAGCATCGTAAATGCGAGCCACCGTCCCTCGCTTGCTCCGGTTTAAATAGGTTTCATCTTCCTCATAATTGATGCTAGTGTTTATAGTTCTTGCTAGGTAATTTAATGGTCTATTTGTAATTTATATATTTTTTATACTGTTGTTGATGATTATTAATAGATTGTGATTTTTTTTAAAAAAAAATATTGTAGTCGAGAGAAATCAAGTGTCTTTGTTTTGACGTGAGTGCATATCCCAGTTGATTCGTACTAAGAAATTCAGAGTCAACTGTCAATTTTTATTTGTATAGACTCGGCCGTTCTATAACCCTTCTTTCCTGTTTAATAAAGTTCTAGAGTCGACTATACAAGAGACCAATTTGGGCTGTCCAAACTATCCCAGAGGCCGAGAGCCCATCCAACTAGCAACGGTCCAAACAAGTGACATAGCACAGGCCTATGTTTTCATATCACGCAGGATCCCTCAAAACAAAATCTGACGCAGGACATTCCAAGGCAAAATTAGTACAGTAGGTCCGGCCTTTCCGCTAAAAATAAAGTAGGTCCTGACACGCCGCGTCGGAACCGCGTCCGGGGTAGTATGGTAATCTAATCTGGGCTGCTCCAAAAACTGAAACCGGCCGTCCCTCGTGGGAACCCACGGGTAGTTTTGACTGTACCAGATGGCAGCATGTGCTCCACCAAAAGTCACAAACCTATACCCTAAAAAAGTCACAAACCTGCTCTCGACGTGACAGTATAACCACCGACGGAGGTGACCTAGTTCATGTTGTCCGCCGGCTCCAGTTAAATCAAGAATTACTTAAGGCAGGCCCTCTATTTCCGCAAACAACCACAAAAACAGAGTACATTTTTGCAGAATATATTTTCAGAAACACCGCGCATAATACAGTTGTTAGGTCGTCAGGCAACGAAATTGAGAAAGACATATTTATCTCACCATAGATATAAACGTCTGCGCACAAGGTGGCTACGTGTTTGCCCGTGAAAAGAAAAGGTGACTACGTGTTGCAGTACTATGGCAATTCAATTATTCATGACCCATGAGATTGCGTGCCAAGCTGTTACGCTTGATTGAAGCAGAACAATTTTATAGGTTTAAAATTTGGCCGGACTATTTTTCACGAGAATCTTTCGTGCATATAGAAGACCGGCAAACTTTGGTAGCAGAAGAAAATTCCGCGAGTTTCTAGGCCTGGTGAAGCCTCTTTTCTAAGGTTTTCAAAAAATCATGGCGCTCCAAATTTATTTAGCCTGAACTATTTTGGAAGCCTCGTAAATTTTTTAGACCGGTTTCCCCAGGAAGCTGAGGGGAGAGCGGCTTCTCGGAGAAGCCCCCAAAAGAACTGGGCCTAAGAACAATTCACATAAACTAAAACCGTGATTTAAACTGAAGGCAACAAGTGTCTGAATTTAAATTAATAAAGACAAGAACGGCTAAAGATATAAGATGCTCACGAATCTGACTGCTCTTTCCGTTTTAAAATATAAGATGTTTTAGCTTTGTGAAGCAAATGTATCTAGACTTCTTTTAGTATGTAGGCTCACTCATGTTTAGAGTGAATCTAGATACTAAAAGAAGTCTAGATGTATTTTTTTACAAATATAAAACATCTTATATTTTGAAACGGAGTGAGTACAAAACAACAACCCACACAAGCAAACAGAGAATACACAAGACACACACGACTTGATCGTCAAGGTTCTTATCCACCAAGTTGAAGCCACACACGAGAGGCAACGGAAGCGCTTGGGTGAAACTCGCCGTCGAAGAGAATCCAACCCGCATCTACACTAAATGGCCAGAGCAATGACACGACCCGTCTCAGTCTCTCCGATACAAAAGAGAGCCCCCGCTTTCTCGCCCTGGTTCAAAGGGCGCCGCACCATGGGCCAGAGTCGCTCCCTCTGGAGCTCGAACGACAATGTAGACATTGTTGCCATGGATAGGTGCCGAACAGGATGAACTAGATCAGGTGAGATCACCACCAGGACAAATCCACCATCGGTCACGAGATCTCATATGGTCTTGACGTAAGCATCTAGTGCATCACGAAGGGACAATAGCACAGAAGAATGTTACCCTCACCAGAGATCCGAAGAAGGGCACCGCTAAAGGAACCACCGCGGTCAACCCGTAGGAATTGGACAAGCACAACGTTGCCCCTTTGCCCAAAGCGGTGCCTTCAAGAAGGTCACAACGCCGAAGCAATGCCTTCGCCCATTTCGGAGGAATCGGGTTTTCACCCGGGTAGCTAGGGAAAGGTAGGAGGGAGGGGAAAACCACGAAGGTGCCTCCGGCGAGGAAGACGATGAACCGCGGGCGTAGAGCCGTCGTTGCCATCCTGGTCAGGGATTTCTCCCGGATCCCTCAGCCTCCCGCCCACCTTTGATACACCTAGCTAAGCTCTGACGGCCACGAGAGGTCAGAGATCTCAGGTGATGTGTCGAACCATCCAACAACCTTCAGTTCTGGCGCAAGCGACCCCGAAGATCCCGCGCGCCGGACCAGCACCTGCTGTCGTGTCGCTACACACGTAGCCAAGGACGGCAACCAACATCCACGCAAACGCCACCACGCCGAAGAGTCGCCGCCGCCCACCATGACTGGGGATGTCGTCCCGGTGTCCGCTGTCCGCCGCATGAGACGCAACACAACAAGAAGCCTTGCTACCACCTTCACTGGAAGGCCACCCGAGCTTGCCCGGGGCCCTTCTCAGGTGGCGGCGGGGCAGGGGGAGGGGATGGAGGGGTGGAGGAACGAGGAAACCCTAGTCGCCCTCTGGAGGACGACACGAGGGCCAAGTGTTCTTCTTTTCCTAAAACCTTGATCTAAAAAACATAAGCTGAAGCCTAATATTTGAGCGTGCTTATCTCACAGTTGTTTTTGTCTAATGTCTACGGAGCATGCAAGCCAAAATAAAACTATACTTGAATTAAATCCTTACATGAATCTAGTATGCCTAGTTTCTAGATTGTATGGTTTTCTTGTGTGTTTTTAGTTTCTTTTCTATGTTGATGAACTTTCAACATGAAAGCTTCCATTTCATCTGCATATAGAGGAATTGGGGTGGGTTATGAGTGTGGGTAGGTGATACGTCAGAAACGTATATATAATTTTTGATGTTTTATGCTTGTTTAGTATCTACTTTGCTTTGCTTTATCTACACTTTGAGGTATTTTTATATGTTTTCTGGTACTAACCTATTAACAAGATGCCACAGGGCCAGTTGCCTGTTTCTTCTGTTTTTGGTTCCATAAAAGTCAGGAAATCAATATTCTTGGAATTGGACGGGACAAAATCTAAAGTCAATATTTTACCGTGGGGAACACGGAGCCAGAGTATGAGACGGAGAAGAGCCACCAGAGGCCACACCTCGGCACAGGTGGGCCTGCAGTCTGTGCGCCACCTGGTGCCCCCTGCCTCACCTCTTCGCCTATAAGAAGCCCCCGATACCAAAACCCTAAGTACCCGATCAGTCTTCCACGAAACAGTCTGTAGCATCCGCCACCATCATCCCTAGATCGGAGGGGGATCTGAAGCTCTTCCCAGCACCCTGCCGGAGGGGAGATCATCCCGGAGGCCTTCTTCATCATCATGCCATCCTCCGATATGAAGCGTGAGTAGTTCCACCTTGGACTACAGGTCCATATAGTAGCTAGATTGTTGTCTCTCCTCCTTTGTGCTACCATGTTTAGATCTTGTGAGCTCCGTTCATGATCAAGATCATCTATTTTTAATCATGCATGTTGTGTTTGCGGGGATCCAGTGGATATTGAGATTACTATGTCAGATTGATTAATGGTTTTGTCTTATTGATTCTATCATGTCTGTGTTGTTTGTGATTTTGCATGCTCTCCGTTTCTAGTAGCTATCTTGGCCAAGTAGATGCTAGTGACTCCAAGAGGGAGTATTTATGCTCGATAGTGGGTTCATGCCTCTATTTAATCTAAGGGAAGTGACAGAAATCTCTAAGGTTGTAGATGTGTTATTGCTACTAGGGACAAAACAATGGTCTCTTGTTCATGGAACAAGTGGATTGTTTACCTTACACACTTTGCTTAAAGCAATTATCCGTTGCTTGCAACTTAATACTAGAGGGGGTTCGGATGATAACCTGAAGGTGGATTACTAGTCATAGATGCAGTTGGATGGCGGTCTATGTATCGTGTTGCATTGCCCAATCAAATCTTATAAGATCATGAATGTCTTGTATCGCATTGTTATGCCTTGCACAGTCTTGTCAATTGCCCCGCTGTAATTTTTTTACCCAACATGTCATGTTTGTTTATCTTAAGGAGAACACCTCTAGTGAAATATGGACCCCGGTCCAATATTTACCATTGACACAACTTCCACTGTTATTGTTTACTTTTTGCAAACCACCATTACCCTCTACACTATACAGTTAATTCTTTGTTTTCAGCAAACCGGTGAGATTGCCGACCTCACTGTTCGTTGGGGCAAAGTCTTGAGTTTGTGTTGTGCAGATTTCCAAGTTACTAGCAACACCTATGAGTCGTTTCCTTCCGCCTACTGGTTCGATAACCTTGGTTTCTTACTGAGGGAAGAACTTGCCGCTGTGCTCATCATACCTTCCTCTTGGGGTCTCCCAACGAAGCTGAACAATCAGCCGAGCCATCGTCAAGCTTTTTCTGGCGCCGTTGCCGAGGAGGCTAAGAACGGCTTCACAAGCGGAGTCCTTCACAACCTTTCTCTTTACTTTGTTTTGTTTTGCTTAGTTTATTTTGCGTGGTTTTGTTTGCCTCTTTTTATCAAAAACTCCAAAAAAAATAGTTTGTTTTGGTTTGCTTTCTCTTATAAAAGACACAAAAAATTAGTTCCTACTCTAGTTGTCACCTTGCTCTAGCTCACCATGTTGATTCCCAAGTTCACCCTGAAAGACCTTTAAATAGCTAGTGGCTCTATAATTGGGAAAGAAAATATGGAAGAATTCTTTAATCATGTTGGCAAACATGAGGATATTGATGATAGATCCTTAGCAGAGCTTGCTCCTAATTATGAAATTGATGGAGCTTCTTTAGTTCACATGTTGGAGTCTAGGTTAATTAACCTTAACCACATGATGCAATTTTTTTCTTAAACTAAGAAGAAGAGGATGCTGAAAAGAGAGATTTTATCCTAGAAACTTTACTAAAAGAGTTTAATGATGTTGCTAAGGAAGACAAAAAGGTCTTTGAACGTTTTAATATGCTAGGCTCAAGTGTAGATGTTATGGGTACTTCATATAAAACCAAACCCAGAGAGGAAATTAAGATACCCATACCTTTTAAACTTTTAGGAATACATGAGGCCTTAGAAAAGAATTTTGATTGGATTGTTCCTTAAAACCCATTTTATGAAAGTAGTGAACCTAAGAGAGATGAGAAAGGATCCTCTAGAACTCGTTTGGATGAGATACCTTTCCTAGTTGAAGAGATTTCGAGTATTGACCTTAATGCTTCTTCATTTGAAAATACTTGATTCTTGATTCTTGTGCCTAACTTAAAGGCGTTAAAGAAAAGTACTTCTTGGGATATAATTGTTGGAGATATGCCCAAGAGGCAATAATAAAGAGGTTATTATCATATCTTCATGCTTATGATAAATGTTTACATATCATGCTATAATTGTATTAACCGGAAACACTAATACTTGTGTGATTTGTAAACATAAAAGAGTCCCTAGTAAAGCCTCTTGTTAAACTAGCTTGTTGGTTAATATATGATCATGGTCTCCTGATCATGAAAATTGATATGTTATTAACAACAAGATCATATCATTAGGAGAATGGTATGATGGACATACTCCTATAGTTAAGCATATCATAAAGATCAAGTCATTTAATATAGTTCAATTGCTATAAGCTTTCAGATACATAGTAACCTAAATCCTTCGACCATGAGATCATGCTAATCACCATCACCGGATGGATGCTTTGATGACATCAAACACCACAACGTAACTGGGTGGCTATAAAGGTGGCATTGAGTGTTTGAAAAGTATGTGTTGAGGCACATGGATCAAGAGTGGTATTTGTCCATCCATATGACGGATAGATATACTCTAGGCCCTCTCGGTGGAATGTCATCCAATTAGCTTGCAAGCATGTGACTGGATCACAAGGGATCACATATCACAGGAACGATAAAAAGAGTACTTATCGGTAACGAGGTTGAACTAGGTATGCAGAGATACCGACGATCAAACCTCGGATAAGTAAACTATCGCGAGACAAAGGGAAATTGGTGGCCCAAGAGACACACAACCAGCCCCTCCCCACACCACCACCACTGCCGCCCAGCGTCGCCGTCGGATCGTCGCTTCCGCCGACTCCACCTCCTCCTCTCCGGCCTTCTAAACCCTAGATCGCTGGAAACCCTAGATCCACCATAACCTGCTTCGGCTTAGGCGAAGCCCTGCAGGATTTTCCCTCTACTTCCGACACCACGCCATTGTGCTGCCGGAATCACGAGGGGAGAACTACAACCTCCGCTGCCTGCTGGAACAAGGGAGAAGAAGGTCTTCATTGAGTACCGAACGTGTGACCAAGCTTAGCGAACGCCTTGGGAAGGATCGTCTACGCGATCTTGAGACTGGCAAGTGTATGACTACATCACCCACGAGAATATGCTCTCGTTAACCGCTTTGGAATCTTTAAGGGTGAGTACTCTAATCGACTCGTTGCTACAATCTAGTAGATAGATCTTGGCTTGTTTGTGTGCATGTGGTAGAATTTTTTTGTTTTCCATGCTACGAACCCCTACAGTGGTATCAGATCCGTGTCTATATGTAGATCTATTGCATGGGTAGAACACAATGGTCATTGTGGCCGTTGATGATTTTGTTGTCGATCGCTTCTTGTGTACTTTGCATCTTGCAGGATGGTGGGAAGCGGCCCGGGCTAACCTTACATGACATCATTCATGAGACTTGCTGCCCGCTTGACATGCAACTCGTATTGCATAAGTGGCTTTGCGGGTGCCTATTTCTCCCAACATAGTTAAGATTCAATTTACAACGGGTGATTGACAATACTAGTATCAACGTTATGGTTCTTGTTCGTAAGTTAGAGCTACACTTATTGAAAGCCCCAGACCACGTAAAACATGCAAAGAAAATTAGAGGCGTCTAACTTTGTTTTGCAGGGGTGTGCTGTGATGTGATATGGCCATGATTGTGATTATATATGATGTATGCAATGTTCCTTATTGTAAGTCGACAACCGGCAGGAGCCATATGGTTGTATTTTAATTTTGTTAAGACATGTGTGTCTATTATTCAAAGTAGTTGTAATAGTTGATGCTGGTGGACGACAACCATGGAGCGGCGCCATTGACCTTGACGCCATGCCGATGATGATGGAGATCATGTTCGTACTTGAAGATGGAGATCGGAAGCACAAGAAGAAAGGCCATATCATATCACATATTATGAATTGCATGTGATGTTAATCCTTTTATGCATCTTGTATTGCTTATTTCGCGACGGTAGCATTATAAGACGATCCCTCTCACAAAATATCAAGTAATAAAGTGTTCATCCTTAGTAAGCACCGTTGCTAAATCTCGTTGTTTTCAAGCACCATGTGATGATCGGGTGTGTTAGATTCTGCGAGTGTATACAATGGGAGCAAGCCAGATTTGCTCATGCGGAAGCTAAGGTTTGATCTTGACGAGCCTAGCATGTACAGACATGGTCTTGGAACACAGAATACCTAAAGGTAAAGCATGAGTCATATATATGATATGATGAACATGATGATTGTTCGCCTTTGAAACTGTATCATGTCACGTGATGATCGGACTTGGTGTAGTGAATTTGGTTCGTGTGATCACTAAAACAATGTGAGGGATATTCTTTTGAGTGGGAGTTCAATAGCAATATGATTAAAAGTTGAACACTATTTATCATAAATTAAATCAAAGTGAATTTGCATAGTTGTTGTAGTCATTGGCATCCGTTTACCACCTTGCACTTAGTTATAATTGAGATAATAGAACTATGGAATTCTGGTTAATTACTTTATGAACTGGTAGCATATTGTTTTGAAGTGTTAATCTAAAGTTTAAAAGTCTTATTGCAAACTTTCAGTAAGTTCCGGTTACTCCGTGAAGTTTAATAATTGGTATTAAATCAAGAGTAACAATTCCAGTGTTAGTATATAAGTATCATGTTCATCTACATGATTCTTGATATTCAAAAGATTGTTTTAATATCAAGGTTATCTAGGAACATCATATGTGGAAGATATTACGATATTTGAAATGATGTTTTTGATTATAACATGATAGAGTATAATATCTCAAAGTTTATGTTCTCATATTTGATGGGAAATTTCAAAAGTTTGGAGACGCTAGTCGTCGTAATCCTCCAAAAGGTTTTGGAGAACAACATTATACTCGCAATTCACCGTTATAGGCTAAAGCATCTTGATCATGAATAATTCCATGATAAGGATGAATATTTGATGTAGGTAAAATGTTTACTACACCAAGAGAATACTAAAGAATGGAATTTGAAAGAACACCAAACATTTGATGATGGTTATCTACTTCAAAGTGCAAGTCCAATGACATTGGTATTTAACTATACATGTTTTGGACTATGTGTCATAAGTATGGCGCCACTGTTGATGTTGATAGATTCTTTTGAAAGAATAAAGAAATACTGAAAGAGAAATCTAAGAAATATTTGGCAGAAGAGAAAAGACTAGAATTGTTCAGCTTAAGTATATAGATGATATACATGTTATGGCTATATTCTTTGCTTGTTAAAAAATGTGGTTCTTAAGTATTGGATACTGAATTTGTTGGTGTGGATCATCATACGAAACAACACAATTCATGAACTACAATGGCCTAAGTAACTAGCAAAAGAATATGTGATGATGTTCATCGAGAACAAATAAAGGGTTATTGTGTTGCTCGTTGAAATCAAAGCTTGCCTTCAAGATTTGTTTTATAAGGTATTATGAGAACAAAAGGGTTGTTCAAATAATTGTCGTAATCCATAAAAGATGGATGATTTACAAATCTTATTGGAGAAATCACATCCATAAAACTTGTGCTAAAAATATCGAAAGACAAATTGATTGAAAGATCACTTAGGAAGTGACATCGCCGTTTAAATTATATTGGAAAGAAAAACATGAAGAAACTCCATGTGGATGGAATTTTGGAGTCTTTTGATTTTTGATCAAATGATGCTTGTGAAACTTTCTAGAGATAATTAAAACTTCGTTCATAGGTCAAAAGGGAACGAATGACTAGATTATTGGAGTTTGTACATATTTGATGTATGAAGTCCATTACGTGTAGTCGAGAGGATGGATTTCAACTTCATATGCTTTCTCCGAAAATTTGAGTGAATATATGAATATTTTACTTAATGAGGATGAAGTGTGAAACATTTGAAAAGTTCAAAGACTTTCAAGATGAAGTGCAAAATCAATTTAACAAGAAAATAAAGTATTTATGATAGGATCACAAAGGAAGATTTTTTAGTTACAAGTTTAGCATAAACACCTAAGATTTGAGGAATCGTGTAAGATCCCTCCTTTGTAAAGGAAAAGGATCCCTGTGATTGCCAATGCTAGTCCCTGGATCATTGCTAGCATCCACAGTTTAAGATGAAGTACACAGATACAAAGGTCATTTATTACATCCATTCCAGAGATAAAACATAGTCTTTTACAACTCAAGGCCACAGGCCTAATACAAGAGTTTTGGAATAAGTAAATAAACATAAGTCTTCATCTTCATGTGACACAGGCAAGCATGTTGAGTGTAGACTCATGACACCTAATCATCATCGGAGTAACCTGCAACATCACAAGTTACAGCCACAGTGGGTCAATACTTTGGAATAGTATTGGCAAGTGATACCTTAGTAAATTTTAAGTGGACTATATTACTATATGCATTTTGGCTAAGTGTAGCTTGTCTTGCTTTGCTCAAAATAGGTTTTTCCTATTGGTTGAAATCACTAAGTTTTTCTTTGTCAAAACTTCCCATGAAACCACCAATAGACATTGGGGTCCTTTACCCTTGTTCACCCACAAATTTTCACTTAGAAGTTGGATTGATGAGATTCTTGATAGCTTCCATGTCTTGATGCTCAAGTTGTCCATTGCCATGGACTTGGCTAAGTACTTAGATTTTCCATCTGCAGAGGTTGTGCACTTTCCCCACCAGACTTGGTTTCCCAAGACAGGACCTTTCAGAAGCCTTCCCTTAGCCAAATAGACGCGTTCCAACCTATCATCCCACTACCACCAACTGTCCAAATGACTAAGTTCTAGCAACCTATATGATCAAGGCAGAGCCCATATTGCCAAGTGGCTACACTATAAGCTTCTCAACACTTGGCCTCCAAAATCCCTTTGTGCCTGGGTGGCATTCCACAAGTGTGATACACAAGGTAAACCATGTCCATGGGCCTTGTGTAACCACTCAACCAAAAACCACCATTCAAGTCCCATTCCACCCAGGAGGTTCATTGACTTAGTTGTTTTATTAGGAAAAACATAAGTCCAAAGACTTAGAAATATTTTTATCATAGCATATATATACTTTACCAACCCTTGTTTGCTACTAGCTAGGCTAAGCATGGCATAGTAACTTAACTTAGGAAATTTCCTAGCAATTCTACAAGCTACTTAGGATTTCCCAACATAGCATTTGGCAAAAATAACAACATGCAAGACTTAGCAAAATATTTCTAATGCTTGTAGAAAATATAGGGATGGAAATATTCATGAAGTACCACTTGCCTTGGTAATGGGGAGAGTAGCACTCTTCACAATCACAGTCACTAGCGAAATCTACACAAAAAATTGTAACACACAATTCATATACAAACAAAAATATGAATGCATGCATGCAAGAAAATGCTAAGTGATGATTTTTGTAAACTCCACCAAGCAAGTGCATGATACAGAAACATAACCAAGTCAAAAAACTTGGTAACTAAACTTATTTAGCACTAAAACAATTTACTAAACAAATTCTATACTCAAAATAGTCCTAAACAAGTTTCTGCATAAAGAGTCATTTTAACAGAAACTTTTCACTAAACACATTGCAGATTCAGAAAGGACCTGTCTCCCTGGTTCCAACGGTATAAAATTTGCAAAAATCTAACGTGGGAAACAAAAGTTATAGCCATTTGAAATTTGGATCTAAATCTAATTTGAATTCTGTTTTTGAATCTAACCCTAGCCACGCGTCATGTTTCTATTGGCGCGTACCGATTCGCTCCGGATCGCTTGCTAAGTGAGATCTAACTAACGATGCACGGTTCAGATCTAGCATAACGGTTCGATTAGTGGATCTATCGCAAGCGTTTGGATCTAGATCCAACGGCTCTCGAGCATGCGACCATGTTCTGGCGGCGCGCGGCGGAGCGCTCAGTCAGTGGCGGCGCTGGCGTTCTAGGTCGCGCGCGAGAGGGGGAAGGGTCTTACCAGAACCGCGGTGGCGTGCTGAAGCTCAACGTGGCGTTGGTTTGCGAAGGGGCACGTGTAGCATCCCAGTTGTCTAACCACTGTAATGCTACTAAGTTTAATAATAAAATGGGCCACTTCCAACATATAATTGTTGCATCATCATCATATCATGCTCATGTCATCATGTCCCCTTGCATTTGAGCATCATACAAAACCTTTTTCTTGTTTGGATCTTATCTCATGTGCATTATTAAATTGTAGTTGCTTCTTGATATTGTATTTGGATCTTACTGAATTGTTAAATGCCCAAGTTGAGTTGGGGGCATCTCTCTTTTGACTCCACCACCTTATCTTGGACCACCTTATAATTCCACCATCCAATGATATGGGCTTGGCCTTTATTGAGTTATCCTAGCCATGTTGTTGGTTGGATCCACTCATAATCTATTTGCTTGGCCTTTGCCACCTTTTGTGCATGCAAGGAGTAAAGCCACATGGAATCCTGTTGTTTTCACAATATACCCCCTTGGCCTCAACCGTCTTGCATGGGCCATGCAAGTATCCCTTTTCCTAGTTTTGGTTTTGCTTGTTTTCTTTTGGATCAAACCTTCTACCTTGCTTAATCTTGTTTGGTTAGTTCAAGACCCTAGCTCTTTCCCTTTTGGTCCTTGCTTGGTTTGTTGGAATCATGCATGGGCCAAATTTAACCACCCTTCTTTTGATCTTGCTTGATCTATGTTGGATCATGCATGAACCCAAAACCCCATCACCAACCTTGGCCATCTCTCCTTTCCCCTCTTTTCTTGTTTTTCTTGTTAGTGCATGCTTATAGTTGGCTTGACCTAGATTAGTACCCTCCACCTTCTTGCCCTTTAAGCAAAGACCCTAATTCAATCTATTCTAAAAACCAAAAATCTAAACCCTATTTTATATCTATCCTAAATCCAAACCCTATTCTACCATTAACCTAAACTAGACCCTAAACTACATGGTTCCCTCTAACAAAACCCAAACCACATCTATCTCTCTCTCTCCTCTTTTCTATCCAAACTAAAACCCTAATTTACTTTAATCCTAACTAATCCCTACATCTACATCTATCTAAACTACAACACCTAATCTACCCCTTCTCCTATCTAGCATGCTCCCTTGCCCTATGCCCCTCACCTCTCTACCTACACACCACACGACCGGGGACCCACCATGTCTGCCCCACACCCACCAGGACACCCCATGCCCCGCCCATCCCTCCTATCTACTCTAACCCTAGCTCGACCCATGCCTCTTTTCCTCCCTCTTTCATCTCTCTCTTGCAGCCAATGCGCCCTACCCCACTTGCTCGCCTCCCTAGCTCCTGCCCCACCTGCCGGACCCCCACCCGATGCCTGCCTTGCCTCGCCTTACCTAGCCATGAGTGACCCCAGAGCAAGAGCCCGCTGCAGCACCGCACCACATGAGCCTCAGATCCTGTGTTCGAGCCTGCCCTCGCCAGCCTTGTGCCACATCGACGCCGAGGAAGATCCACAGATACCAGGCGCACTTTTCGCAAACCCCTCCCAGCTTGCTTTGCTCAACCGCGAACCTCGAGGCCCCACCCGCCACCGTGTAGGATTTGCAAAAGGCTCCCGCTGAACCAGATAAGTAACCCGCAGTCCACCCTGCCCGCGTGTGCGTTTGCAGAGGCCCCTGTCCTTCAAGCCCTCAACCCATGGTCCTTCCGGGCCCGTTGTCGGCGTCATTGGAAGTTTTACAAAAGGGTCTTGTTGTTACGTTAATCAACCCGCGGTCAGACGCTCTCGACCGCCTGTGGGCGAGCTAACCCTGGCCCACCTGCTCTGGCTCAGGCTAACTGAGGCTGAGTGTAAACGTTTGATCGTTTAAATAATTCAAACTTAATTCAAATAAATTCAAATTCAAATTATTTTTGATTTTAAATAACTTTTGCATGCTTTGTCCAAATTAGGCAAATGATATATGTATTTGATTCAGAAAAATGAGAGGAATTCAAATATGCCATCTGTTTAGTGTTTTGCACCAGTAAATTTCAAGTTTGTTTAAATTACTTCAATTGCCACTAGAATTGCTAAATTAAATAACTTTTGTTTGGAAAATCCAAATTAAGCAAATGAGTAGTCTAAATTGATCATTTCGGAGACCTTTCTGTTTATGCTATCCTTGACTTCAATTGCAGCATGCATCATATAAATATATTGCAAACAACAAATGTTATGACAACAAAATGTGGTTCTAAAACCCATTAAATGTTACTTTCTTGTTCTTCACACCTCACCATGCCATGCTACCTTTCTTGCCATGTAAATTGTGCATCATTCATCATGGCATGATTGTTTGCTTGACGATCTTATTCATATGCTTGTGCTCTATATTTATGTTGGCCTTGTTTGTTTGGTTTTTCGGATAGACACCGAGGGGTTGTATCAAGAGAACCGGAGCACTACCGAACCGTCCTTTGCTTCAACAGACACCGTGCAAGCACTACCACATGCTTGCATACATACAAGACCTATTGCCTCTATCTTATTCTTGCATCATTGAGTCGCGATTGCATTAAAATGAATCCCAAGTATGCATCGCCTTTACTTTTAAACCCCACTGCTTGTATCCTCCATCCCATGAGCCACTACTACAGGAGTTGTTTGAGCCATGCGAGTCGTAGAACACATGTGTAGGGTTTGTGAGAGTCGATGGATAACGAGGTACTTAAACAACTTAACCGATTAGTTTCGGGACAACTAAAGAAAGTGGCACCGTGGGCAATATCTTATTTGGTTTTTTTTGCTCACTTGTGTCCCGTAAGACCCGAGTACTTGATTCCTGTTCCTTGATTTATCGCGCTATCCACATCCGGAGGTATATGGGACCCCACGGACGAGCTTGATTCCGTCTTATTTCTTGGGGCCACAAACTAGTTTGAGGTGTTTTACTATCTGTACTTATGCCATGTTTACCGCTTTATTTACGATTGTGCGAGGTGCACACTTTGTCTTGCTTAGGTAAGCGGGATGTTTTCAGTATCGGCGGTCCCGATTGGGGACCTGGCTCGTTCTGACCATCGACGCAGACCTTGAGTCCGTCTCGAGCTTGCTTACTCCGTTGGGTAGCTTAATGGGGTGGCCCCACGAAATATTTCTCAATCTGTGATTGTTCAATCGTGAAAGCCTCGTTGGGTTTTGATTTGGTTTTCCGAGGTCGATCGGCGTGTGTTGCTATTGGTGCACCCGGTAAAACTTTCTCAAAGCCGTGTCCATGGTTATGGACGACTTGGAGCACAGTTTCTTGATCATAGACAAGCATAACTAAAGTACCGCCTTAAGTTGACTAAGTAATTTGACTAGCAAATAGTGCAATACTCACGGAATGGTTAATAAAATTGCCAACGGAAGGGGGTTGTCCGCTTCCTTGTTGGTAGCGAGGAGGAGGATGGATCGGATGAGATTACCATAATAAGCTGTTGTACTTAAATTCACGGACATCCGTCTATCATTGGTTAGGCGGATGGTTAGCGTTATCTCGAGAACTGCTAGGGTTTATCTTTTGCTTTTGCGTCACCCAGGTTGTGTCCCCTTTAGAGGCATTAAGACTTCTTTGAGTACCCTTAGGGTCTCACACGATAAATTCTTGATTCAGATGAGCAGTACCTTCTCGTGACGGATCTTTGGGTGGAGGAAGCCGATGATGTGGGCAACGATCGTATGGTGTAGAGATTCCGGAACGGGATCCGTGAGACCTGTAGTTGGGATGTGCTTATTTTCTCGGCATCTTATGCCTATTTGCTTCTTATCCGTACTCGGATCTTGTTTGCCGCTTCCGCATGATACTACGATGTGTCTTTGTGAGGAGTTATCCTAAATTATAGATGTATCTAGGTCATTTGAATCTTGCCGTATGGCGTTGGTATATTCCTTTCTTTCTAGATGGTGTGGCTCGATGTACTCTTGTATGGTGGCTTGCGTACATACCCACTTGTGTACGTAGTTGATCCCTTCGCCGACTCACGCCGTCTGACAGTCCCGTTGAGAGGTTAGCGGTTGGGACGTCTGAAAGGACTACCGGTGAGTGGCTTTTGGGGCCCCGTGCACTATTTCAACCGCTATCTCTCATCCAGGCTTGTATCTAGCGTAGTTCACCGAGGTAGTTACAATTGGTATCGAGCCATCCCGACCTTGTGGTTTCAAAGCAGTCGTTGTCGATCTAGCAAATATTTTAAGTAGTTATGTATATTAGGGAAAACAAAACGCGAGTAGGACTGCTTCCACTTTTCTTCTTACCCTCCCACCCACCCTTTTACGGTAAGGAAGTGTAACGTTTTCAATCCTCGTCTCAAAGTTCAAACTAGGATTCACGTGTTCGGGTTTCGTAGTACCATAGGATGTGTGTGTGTGTGTGTGTGTAGTCCTTGCCTATCTGTTGCATCCAAGTTGTTATCTTATCTCGCCTTTGGTTATCAATCGTTGGTACATTCCATACCAACAGCTTTTTGTAAACGACGCAATCTATCTTCCTTTTGTATCCGACGCTATCTTGTTTGGGGTGTTCGTTTCCGTAGTACCAATCTTTAGGTTTAAATGTGAGAAGAAGGGGTTAGGATATGTGTTCCACTTGTTCATGCGGAGTAATGATTTGAGTCGGGATGGAGTCGCGACCATACCACTACTTGTATCATTTGCTTTTGTATATTGGATCGGTAGAGTCACTAATCTTGATTCGTTAAGTAATTTTAGCATCTATTGGTATTTTAATGCGAAATTTGTGGAAAATTTTTCTTTGATATGTTTGTGTACCACACTCCTTTTCGTGTGCGATATGCTTAATATCTTTGAGGTGCTATGAACTTTGTTGATATTTTCATATCATCTCAGTAAATTGTATCCTTTAATCTTGGTTAATTCCATTTTGGTACTATTTTGGATTATTATCATTCTCCATTATAGTACTGACTTGAGTTTTACATCAATGACAGGATGGCTCCCCCACGCCGGACTGAGGAGGACATTCCTCCAGAACTGGGCTCAGCGCTGTCAAGCATTGCAAATGCTCTGGCAGCCATGCAAGAGAACCAGCTGCGCTTTGAGGAGAGCGTCCGAAGGAACGAGTTCACTCCACTTCCTCCACCTCCCAAGCGTGGTGACATCAAGAGCTTCCTCAAGTTCAGTCCTCGGCAGTTTGACGTGTCTGACCGACCTCTTGATGCTGATGATTGGCTGCGCGAGATCTCAAGGCTGCTAGAGACTGCTGATGTGCCAGAACAGGAATGGGTAAAGTGTGCTACTCACTTGCTCAAGGGAGATGCGGCTCTATGGTGGGAAAACTATTTGAAGGCTAGACCTGGCCCCAGCCTACTTGGGAGAGGTTTGGAGCTTTCAAGGCAGTTCCTCTCGTAAATTGTGATGGAACGGATGAAGGATGCTTTCCTCAACTTGAAGCGTGGCAATGATAACGTCAACACCTACATCAGAACTTCATGAACTTGTCTCGCTATGGTGGTGATGAGGTATGTCGATGACAAGAAAAGCGAAGAGATTCAGCAAGGGCTCAATGCGTCGATCAAGTATGCACTCACGCATGCAAGACCGGCAACCTTCCGGAACTGCAGATATGGCACTACAAGAGGAGGCTAGTAGACGGATGTTCGAGGAGTCCAAGAAGCACGAGGATGCATCAAGCTCGGCGGAATGGCAACTCCTTCTAAGCGGCGTGTCGGGTTCCTAACACCCCGTCGCTCCGGCTCCACCAAGACCTGCAAGCTTCACGCCAAGGCCATCAAACTTCACCACTGCGGCTCCGGGGCTACAACAACCCTTACCTGAGCGCTGGCGGAGTCCTGGCTTTACGCTCCCACGTCCAGCTAGTGCTCGCTACGTGTGGAGATCCCGGACATCGCAATCGAACTGTCAATGAAGAACAAAGCTCCCTCAACCCCCGCCAAGATCTGCAACAAGCTCTCCCTCGGTTCGTGCACCACCGCCTCGGGCTCTCAACATAAACACTAAGCCTGGGTCTGCGGTTGTTCGCGCTAACGTCGCTAACGCCTCTCAAGCGAGCTCGCACTGGAGTTGTCATGGGTATGCTTTCGATTAACTCGTTCTGCGAGTTCTCTTTGATTACGGTGCATCGCATTCATTTGTGTCTCACAAGTTTGCAAATGAGAACGAGTTAGTCTGGGTCCTCTTCAAAAGAAGTTGATGGTTCTTTCTCCGAGCAAATATGATGGCAACTAAGATCGCACCATGGCAATCAAGTTGAGATTGGGGGCTCTTCATTCTTGGCTTCTTTGATTGTTCCAGGCAACTCGACATTGATGTCATCCAGGCATGGATTGGTTGACAAATGCAACAGTGATCGATTGTCTTGAACGCCAAGATCTCTCTGAAGATCCTCAAGGCCACATAGTCTTTTCTCCAAGTTTGACTCGATGTCCAGCTCTATTCCTTGGCTGCTCAATGATGATGCTATGGAAGCTATTCGTAAAGTACCCGGTCCGTGAGTTTCCGGATGTTTTTCCCGAAGAGTTGCCGGTATGCCTCCGGATCGCGAGGTTGAATTCGTGATCGAGCTTGAACCCGAACGGCTCCTATCTCCAAGAGGCCATACAAGATGGGTCCTTCCGAAATGGGTGAACTCAAACGACAACTTGATGAACAAGAGAAGTTGGGTTTCATTCAAGATAGCACTTCTTCTTGGGGTAGTCCAACAATCTTCGTGAAGAAGCGTGATGAACCGATAGGCTCTGTGTTGACTACCGGGCTCTAAATGCCAAAACCATCAAGAACAAATATCCTCTCCCTCGGATAAATGATCTGTTTGACCAGCTAAGGAGCCGTGGTGTTCTCTAAGCTGGATTTGAGGAGTGGTTATCACCAAATCAAAATTCGCAAAGAGGATGTGCCCAAGACAGCTTTCACCACTCGCTATGGCTCGTATGAGTACACGGTCATGTCTTTCGGTCTCACCAACGCTACCTTCTCGAGGTGATGAACTCCGTTTTCATGGAGTACTGGACAAGTTTGTGGTGGTATATCCTGGATGATATTCTCGTCTACTCCAAGTCCAAGGAGGAGCATGAAGAGCACCTGAGGTGTGTCCTGAACAAGCTTCGTGAGAACCGCTTGTATGCCAAGTTCTCAAAGTGTGAGTTCTGGTTGCCTGAAGTAACTTATCTGGGGCATGTTATCTCTGCCAAGGGCATTGCAGTCAACCCGGAAACCGTGAAGACAATAGTTGAATGGCTTCCTCCTGCTAATGTCAAGGAAGTGCGGAGTTTTCTCGGCAGCTAGCTATTGTCGCTGCTTTGTGCGTAACTTCTCAAGATAGCAAAGCCTCTTACCGATCTCCTCAAGAAAGGCAAGAAGTACTGTGGACACCTTGCCAAGAAAGTTTTGAGACACTCAAAGCGAAGCTCACTTCCACACCAGTCTTGGTCCCTCCGGATACATCCAAGCCTTTCCAGATCTTCTGCGATGCCTCTTTGCAAGGATTGGGTGCGGTCCTTATGCAAGAGAGACAGGTGGTTGCTTATGCCTCTCGTCAGTTGAAGACACATGAGGTCAACTATCCCACACATGACCTTGAGCTAGCAGCAGTGGTCTTTGCCTTGAAGCTGTGGAGGCACTACTTGCTGGGTAACCGTTGTGAGATCTTCTCGGACCACAAGAGTTTGAAGTATATCTTCACTCAACCGGATCTCAATCTTCGGCAAAGGAGATGGATTGAAGCCATCAATGACTTTGATGTGACCATCAACTACACTCCAGGCAAAGCAAATGTCATGGCAGATGCGCTTAGCCGTAAAGCTTATGTCAACAACCTCATGGTAGAAGAGCAACAGCCTCTCTTGTGCGAGGAATTCCGTCAGCTCAACCTGGAGATTGTGGAACAAGGGCACCTTGAACCTTCGCTACCCTCTCTTGGAAGAACAGATTCGGTCTCGTCGGTGGTGATCCGCACACCAAGAAGCTCATCGCTAAGCTTGGCACTCAAGTATGAATCCTTCCATGTTGATGATCGAGCACGCTCTTCTTTGATCACCGGATGTTTGTTCCAAACTACCCGGTCGAGAGATCAATTGCTCAAGGAGGCACATGATTCGGTCCTTTCTATCCATCCCGGCACAAAGATGTACATGGACTTGAAAACACAATCTGGTGGCACAGGTTGAAAAGGTATTGTGCCAAGTACGTCTCGGAATGTGATGTTCCTGCAGAGTCAAGGCTGTTCATCGAAACCATTTGGTCTTCTACAGCCATTGCAACCTCCGAGTGGAAATGGGAGAAAGTTGAGATGGACTTCATCACGGGTTTTCCTAGGTCGCAGAAGGCAACAATGCAATTTTGTTGTCATCGAAGCTTTCCAAAGTGGCACACTTCTTCGATCAAAGAAACAATTTCGGACTTGATTGGCTGAGCTCTATATCAAGGATTGTCTCTTTGTATGGGGTTCCACTGGAAATCAGTTGCACTGTGGGAGCATCTTCACCTCAAAGTTCGGGAGAGTTTCCAAAAGCTTTGGGAACAAAGTTGAACTTCAGACTGCTTACCACCCTCGATCGCAAGGACAAGTGGAGGATCAATCGATTCTCGAGGACATGCTTAGAGCTTGCGTCATCTCGTTTGGCATGAAGTGGGAGGAATGCCTTCCATATGCTGAATTCTCCTACAACAACAACTTCGGAAGAGTCTCAAGATGGCACCATTCGAGGCTCTCTATGGTCGGAGTGCGAACTCCCATTGGTTGGTCGGTGAGAAAGAATCTGGTTTGGTCGACATTGTGACTCGGCAGAGGAGAAGGTGCATATCATTCGAGAACGAAGATTGCTCGAGTCGTCGGAGAGCAACTATGACAGAAGCACAGATATGGTATATGCCCTGGGGATCTCGTCACCTTCGTGTCACTCCCATGAGAGGAACACACCGCTTTATCAAAGGAAAGTTGGCGCCTAGATACATCGGTCCTTTCAAGATACGTGGTAGAAGAGGAGAAGTTGCTTATGCACTTTGGAGCTT
Organism: Avena longiglumis; assembly: GCA_030063025.1. NCBI lineage: Eukaryota > Viridiplantae > Streptophyta > Magnoliopsida > Poales > Poaceae > Avena > Avena longiglumis. Next base: position 465,419,692 of record CP125975.1, on the reverse strand, counting down.
AGGAAAAACTCAAAGTCCATGATGTTTTCCACATCTCGCAGCTCAAGAAGTGCTTCAAAGACCCCGCAAGACTGTGGATCACGAGCTAATAGACCTCCAAGAAGATCTCTTATCGTGAACACCCCATCAAAATTCTTGAGACCATGAGCGGAGGACTCGCAACAAGTCCATCAAATTCGCAAGGTGCAAGTGGTCACACCATTCTGCTGATGAAGCAACTTGGGAGCGTGAAGATGAACTCCGTGCCAACCATCCTTCTCTCTTTGTGTCTTCTTCTTCTTCCTAGAATCTCGGCGAGATTCCTGTTTAGTGGGAGAGTTGTAGCATCCCGGTTGTCAACCACCGTAATGCTACTAAGTTTAATAATAAAATGGGCCACTTCCAACATATAATTGTTGCATCATCATCATATCATGCTCATGTCATCATGTCCCTTGCATTTGAGCATCATACAAAACCTTTTTCTTGTTTGGATCTTATCTCATGTGCATTATTAAATTGTAGTTGCTTCTTGATATTGTATTTGGATCTTCTTGAATTGTTAAATGCCCAAGTTGAGTTGGGGCATCTCTCTTTGACTCCACCACCTTATCTTGGACCACCTTATAATTCCACCATCCAATGATATGGGCTTGGCCTTTATTGAGTTATCCCTAGCCATGTTGTTGGTTGGATCCACTCATAATCTATTTGCTTGGCCTTTGCCACCTTTTGTGCATGCAAGGAGTAAAGCCACATGGAATCATGTTGTTTTCACAATATATCCACTTGGCATTAATTGTCTTGCATGGGCCATGCAAGTATCCCTTTTCCCTAGTTTTGGTTTTGCTTGTTTTCTTTTTGGATCAAACCTTCTACCTTGCTTAATCTTGTTTGGTTAGTTCAAGACCCTAGCTCTTTCCCTTTTTGGTCCTTGCTTGGTTTGTTGGAATCATGCATGGGCCAAATTTAACCACCCCTTCTTTTGATCTTGCTTGATCTATGTTGGATCATGCATGAACCCAAAACCCCATCACCAACCTTGGCCATCTCTCTCCTTTCCCCCTCTTTTCTTGTTTTTCTTGTTAGTGCATGCTTATAGTTGGCTTGACCTAGATTAGTACCCTCCACCTTCTTGCCCTTTAAGCAAAGACCCTAATTCAATCTATTCTAAAAACCAAAAATCTAAACCCTATTTTATATCTATCCTAAATCCAAACCCTATTCTACCATTAACCTAAACTAGACCCTAAACTACATGGTTCCCTCTAACAAAACCCAAACCACATCTATCTCTCTCTCTCCTCTTTTCTATCCAAACTAAAACCCTAATTTACTTTAATCCTAACTAATCCCTACATCTACATCTATCTAACCTACAACACCTAATCTACCCCTTCTCCTATCTAGCATGCTCCCTTGCCCTATGCCCCTCACCTCTCTCTACCTACACACCACGACCACTGGGACCCACCATGTCGCCCCCACACCCCAGGACACCCCATGCCCGCCCATCCCTCCCATCTACTCTAACCCTAGCTCGACCCATGCCTCTTTTCCTCCCTCTTTTCATCTCTCTCTGCCAAGAATGCCGCCTACCCACTTGCTCGCCTCCCTAGTCTGCCCACCGACCCCCACCCGATGCCCCGCCTTGCCCCAGCCTCGCCTTACCTAGCCCATAGTGACCCCAGCGGCCAATGCCGCCAGTGATGGCACCGCGCACCATGAGCCTCAGATCCTGAGTTCGAGCCTGCCCTCGCCTGCTGTACAAGGCAAGACGACGCGAGGAAGATCCACAGTACCACGCGCACTTTTGCGCAAACCCCTCCCGCTTCGTTTTGCTCAACCCGCGAACCTCGAGGCCCCACCAATGACCGTGTAGGATTTGCAAAAGGCTCCCGCCAGTAAGTAACCGCAGTCCACCCCTGCCCGCGTGTTTTGCAGAGGCCCTGTCCTTACAAGCCCTCAACCCGCGGTCCTTCCGGGCCCGTTGTCAGCGTCACTGGAAGTTTTACAAAAAGGGTCTTGTTGTTCTGGTTAATCAACCCGCGGTCCAGACGCCTCGAGCACGCCACTGCAGGCCAGCTAACCCCTGCCCACCTGCTCATGCTCAGGCTAATCGAGGCTGAGTAAAACGTTGCATCGTTTAAATAATTCAAACTTAATTCAAATAAATTCAAATTCAAATTATTTTCAGATTTTAAATAACTTTTGCATGCTTTGTCCAAATTAGGCAAATGATATATGTATTTGATTCAGAAAAATGAGAGGAATTCAAATATGCCATCTGTTTAGTGTTTTGCACCAGTAAATTTCCAAGTTTGTTTAAATTACTTCAATTGCCACTAGAATTGCTAAATTAAATAACTTTTGTTTGGAAAATCCAAATTAAGCAAATGAGTAGTCTAAATTGATCAGCTCGACGAGACCTTTCTGTTTATGCTATCCTTGACTTCAATTGCAGCATGCATCATATAAATATATTGCAAACAACAAATGTTATGACAACAAAATGTGGTTCTAAAACCCATTAAATGTTACTTTCTTGTTCTTCACACCTCACCATGCCATGCTACCTTTCTTGCCATGTAAATTGTGCATCATTCATCATGGCATGATTGTTTGCTTGACGCATCTTATTCATATGCTTGTGCTCTATATTTATGTTGGCCTTGTTTGTTTGGTTTTTCTGGATAGACACCTGAGGGGGTTGTATCAAGAGAACCGTGAGCACTACCTGTAACTTCCTTTGCTTCAACAGAGACACTGTGCAAGCACTACCACATGCTTGCATACATACAAGACCTATTGCCTCTATCTTATTCTTGCATCATTGAGTCGATTGCATTAAAATGAATCCCAAGTATGCATCGCCTTTACTTTTAAACCCCACCAAGCTTGTATCCTCCATCCCATGAGCCACTACTACAGGAGTTGTTTGAGCCATGCGAGTCGAGAACAAAGATGTAGGGTTTGTGAGAGTCTGATGGATAACGAGGTACTTAAACAACTTAACCTGATTAGTTCTGGGACAACTAAAGAAAGTGGCACCGGTGGGCAATATCTGCTATTTGGTTTTTCCTGCTCACTTGTGTCCCGTAAGACCCCGAGTACTTGATTCCTGTTCCTTGATTTATCGCGCTATCCACATCCGGGAGGTATATGGGACCCCCCTGGACCAGAGCTTGATTCCGTCTTATTTCTTGGGGCCACAAACTAGTTTGAGGTGTTTTTACTATCCTGTACTTATGCCATGTTTACCGCTTTATTTACGATTGTGCGAGGTGCACACTGTACTGTTTAGGTAAGCGGGATGTTTTCGCGGTATCGACAGTCCCCGATTGGGGACTCATTGCTTACTGACCATCGACGCAGACCTTGAGTCCGTCTCGAGCTTGCTTACTGCTATGGGTAGCTTAATGGGGTGGCCCCTGAAATATTTCTCAATCTGTGATTGTTCGACCGTGAAAGCCTCGTTGGGTTTTGATTTGGTTTTTCCGAGGCTGATCGAGCGTGTGTTGCTATTGGTGCACCTACCGGTAAAACTTTCAAAGCCGTGTCCGCGGTTATGGACGACTTGGAGCAGTTTCTTGATCATAGACAAGCATAACTAAAGTACCGCCTTAATTTGACTAAGTAACTTGACTAGTAAATAGTGCAATACTCACGGAATGGTTAATAAAATTGCCAACTAAGGGGGTTGTTCGTCCGCTTCCTTGTTGGTAAGGTGGAGGAGGATGGATCGGATGAGATTACCATAATAATCGTTGTACTTAAATTCACGGACATCCGCTCATCATTGGTTAGGCGGATGGTTAGCGCTTATCTGTAGAACTGCTAGGGTTTATCTTTTGCTGCAATTCGTCACCCCGTGTTGTGTCCCCTTTAGAGGCATTAAGACTTGCCGAAAATACTTAGGGTCTCACACGATAAATTCTTGATTCAGATGAGCAGTACCTTCTCGTGAGGACGGATCTTGGGTGGAGGAAGCCGATGATGTGGGCAACGATCGTATGGTGTAGAGATTCCGGAACGGGATCCGTGAGACCTGTAGTTGGGATGTGCTTATTTTCTCCGCATCTTATGCCTATTTGCTTCTTATCCGCATTTCGGATCTTGTTTGCCGCCCGCATGATACTACGATGTGTCTTGTATGAGGAGTTATCCTAAATTATAGATGTATCTAGGTCATTTGAATCTTGCCGTATGGCGTTGGTATATTTCCTTTCTTTCTAGATGGTGTGGCTCTGATGTACTCTTGTATGGTGGCTTGCGTACATACCCACTTGTGTACGTAGTTGATCCCTTCGCCTGCCGACTACGCCGCCTGTACAGGTCCCGTTGAGAGGTTAGCGGTTGGGACGTCTGAAAGGACTACCAGTGAGTGGCTTTTGGGGCCCCGCCGTACTATTTCAACCGCTATCTCTCATCCAGGCTTGTATCTAGGAGCGTAGTTCACCGAGGTAGTTACAGCACGTGGGCACGGTCTCTGGGGCTCGTCGGAGTTGTGGGCGGTGTCGGTCGCTTGCAGTCGTGGTTGTTTCCAAGGTTTGGCGTCGCCCTAGCACGAACCAGAGGTATCAGGAGATGCGCAAGACGCAGGCGAACAAACTCGCATACAGGAGGGGGCAAGGGGCGCTCGGGTTTTACCTCAATTGGTCGCCGGAGTCAAGCGGCGGCGCAGGTGGTTGTGGTCGTGAACGGAATCGACGACCTAGGTCACGAGCAGGCAAAATAAAGATGTCAGTAGGTGCACAAGATCATGCTGAGCATCATCGTTTGAACCAGAGAGAGGGAGGCGGTCGAGGCTCACCGGAATCGGTCGCCGGAGTCGTTGGTACTGCGGGGCTTCGAGGGCAAATGCGCGCAGCCTGGTGGCGGAGTGAGCGAGGAGAGTGGGGGGAAATGACCGCGGCGGGGTGTGGTTTATATAGGCTCAAGCGCGACAGGAAACGCCTGCGGCATCAAGGCTAATTACGCCGCGCCATTATCGGCATTGACAGCAGCGGCGACGTGGTCTGCGGGCGTGGTTTGGGGAAGACGAGGGTGACGTGGAGAGGGCTTCGTCACAGATACTCGCAGAGAGAGGAGGTCTGGTCGTACTGTTTGGGTCTTGTTGGCGTGAGAGAGAGAGAGAAGGCCGGGTGGGCTAGTTGGGCCGATCATTCTTTGGGCTAAAATCTGGCCCTTTTCCAATTCTTTCTCCTTTTTCTTTTTCTGTTTCGATTTTCTGAATTGGTTTTCAAATGAATTCAAGTTCCATTTGAATTCAAATTACTTTGGGGTTTTTGCAGGGTGCAATAGTCTCAAATATAGGCATAAAACCATGTGGCTACTTGCAAAGGCTTGGTCACTCTTGGAGAAACAAAAATATCTGAGACTTGGCACTTGATTTGCAAAGTTTGAAAAATGGTTTTTGAAACCATTTCCAATTTGTAAGTCTGGGTTTAAATTCTACACTCAAACCCTTCAACAAGGAAAGTAAACAATCAAGGTTCACAAACATTCAAACTTTCAAATGGTGATGGTCATTTGATTTAAGTTGCTCACATAAAATCATAGCACTATGTGCTTATGTTTTTCTGGAATGAGTTTGAAATAGATCTCAATTCTATATGCATGCATGAATGATATGAAATCTTTGAAATCATGATTTTAGGGATGTTACAAATCGTCCCATAGATTTATGTTTCCCAAAAACACCATAGTAGTATGGAGCGTTCGAGATATGTAATGAAACCTTGTTTGACATGGTAAGATCAAAGGTGTAATTTATAAAACTACCATTATGTTTTAAAGATTAAAGCTCTAGAGACTATCGTTTTTTCCTCTGAAAAGAGCTCCTTCATAATCCGTTGAACTAACACCATATAAAGTTATGGTTTGGGATAAAATCCAAGTTTTCTTTTCTTAAACATTGGTATGCTATGCATAAGTGAGATGTTTACAACCAAAGTCGGATGAGCATGTTTTTGTATGTTATTTTGAATAACTGTTGGGTACTCCTCCATAACATCAAAGACAAAAGTGTTTGTCGCTTAGAACGTCAAGTTTCTTGAAGAGAAATTTTTCGTGAAAAGTTAAGTGGGAGGAAAATAGAACTTTGATAAGGTTAAAAGAACCTTAGCAATATGTGCAAAGTTGCTCAGCACCGAAAAGTATTCCGAAGGCAGCAACAATGCTCATGGCTCACGTGCCTCAAAGGTTGTGGTCACGGAAGTCTAAGTTCCTATTGAACCAAGTAGGTCGGATAAACAATCAAATACCAAGATTTGAGGGTTGAATCATTATTTGACAATAATGAACTGACTACATGCAAAGAAGCGATGATGGGCCCTGACTCCGTCAAATGACTTGGAGCCATAAAATCCGTGATAGTTCCATACACGAGAAATAAAGCTTTGAACTTGAAAGACCCTCTAGAAAGGTGTAAAACCGTACAGTCGTGTTTGGATCTATAAAGAAATAGACATGGATGTTTCACATCTATGAAATAGTCGACATGTTGTGAAAGAGTTCACAACAATATTCAAAGGTTGAATATGACAAGATTTGATCTTTCATAGCGATGTTTAGTCTAGATAGATTAATGTAGCAACCACTACATATAATTTTGTCATGTGGTAGTTGGATAAACAAAACAAGTTCTTCTGATAGAATTATTACCTAGGACGTGTGCATAACACGGTCCATAGGGTTTTGTTAATTCAAAGGATGTTAAAAGTGTATGCAAACTACAATGTTTGAAGTGAGCATCGCGGAGTTGGAATATTCACCATGATGAAACTGTTAAAAGAGTTTAAATTCATCAGAGACGATGAAAATGCTTGCATTTGCAAGAAATTAAATGGGAGCTCTAAGACATATTTCTAATACATTATGTGGAAGACATATTGTTGATTGGAAATGATGTATCTTTTATTAACACATGTTAAGACTTAGGCAAAACCCGAATGTTTGGCATCAATATCTATATAGATAGATTGAGACCCTAATATGGTTGTCCCAAATGTACATAGATGAGATATTGAATGAGTTCAGTATGGAAATGACAAGAAAGGTTCTTGCCACATAGAAAGGATTAAATTGAAATTCAAGTGTCTCGACACTTGGTAAGTGAAACAAAGATTCAAGTATAGATTGATACTTGATGATTGAAATCACGAAGAGAGTTTATCAATCAAACTGTGATATGTACACATCCAGATATGTCTTGTACTCTAAATTTTATGAGCATATACCAGAATGATTCATAAAATGATCATTGGACGATAGTAAGGATATTCTTATGATCTTCTAGAAGAACTAAGAATATATTATTTTTTAGAAGTGAAAAATAGATGGTTAGTTCATTGTAAAAGTACTACATTAATACTAGTTTTGTCACAAAGTACAAATCAAGTTTATCTCAATCTAAACTAAGGGTGGCACAATATAATGGAAATTAAGTTCCATAATGGATTTGGATGAGTTCCAAAGTTAAGAAATTGTGACAGATACTACAACAAAAGGCTAAGTATATGACTGCTATTATAGCATCAAAAGAGGGCATGTGTGTTAACTAGTTTGTTATCAAACTAGGTGTGGTTCACAACGGGATAGTACAATGAAGATATATTGTACGACAATATTATCCACATGTTTTAACCCCAAGGAACCAAAGGTCTCATCGAAGGACCAAATTTATACAAAGCCATCTCATTAAAGAATAAGTGATGCATAGAGACGCAAAGACATGCAATTACACATGGACCTGGAAGAGTCAGATCTGAAGATCAGTTGACCATTAGCAATCATGTAAATACAACACCAGAAAGCCATAGGTGTTGAATACACAAAGTTTTGAAACTAGATTATTGTCTCTAGTGCAAGTGGGAGACGGTTGGAGAAATGCCCAAGAGGAAATAACAAAGAGGTTATTATCATATCTTCATGCTTATGATAAATGTTTACATACCATGCTATAATTGTATTAACCGGAAACACTAATACTTGTGTGATTTGTAAACATAAAAGAGTCCCTAGTAAAGCCTCTTGTTAAACTAGCTTGTTGGTTAATATATGATCATGGTCTCCTGATCATGAAAATTGAGATGTTATTAACAACAAGATCATATCATTAGGAGAATGGTATGATGGACATACTCCTATAGTTAAGCATAGCATAAAGATCAAGTCATTTAATATAGTTTAGTTGCTATAAGCTTTCAGATACATAGTAACCTAAATCGTTCGACCATGAGATCATGCTAATCACCATCACCGGATGGATGCTTTGATGACATCAAACACCACACCGTAACTGGGTGGCTATAAAGGTGGCATTGAGTGTTCGAAAACTATGTGTTGAGGCACATGGATCAAGAGTGGGATTTGTCCATCCATATGACGGATAGATATACTCTAGGCCCTCTCGATGGAATGTCATCCAATTAGCTTGCAAGCATGTGACTGGCTCACAAGGGATCACATATCACAGGAACGAGAAAAAGAGTACTTATCAGTAACGAGGTTGAACTAGGTATGCAGAGATACCGACGATCAAACCTCGGATAAGTAAACTATTGCGAGACAAAGGGAAATTGGTATCATATGTAAGTGGTTAATTCGATCGCAAAGTAATTGTAGAAATATGTGGGAGCCATATGAATTTTCAGATTCCTCTATTGGTTATTGATCAGAGAAGTGTCTCGGTCATGTCCACGTAATTCACGAACCGTAGGGAGACACACTTAAGGATTGGATGTTGTTTAGTAGATATGGAATGTAAGTAGGGAGACCGAATGTTGTTCGGAGTCTCGGATGGGATCCGGGATATCACGAGGAGATCTGAAATGGTCCAGAGAATAAGATTCATATAAGGAAAGTCCAATTCTGGAGTTCGGGAATGATTCCGATGATTTCATCGGAGAAGTTCTAGAATGGGTCTAGAAGGTTCACCGAACCGGAATGGGAAGGAAACATGAATGTGTTATGGATAAGTGGAATGATTGGATCATGTCCTAGGTCACTTGGTTGGGCATTAGCAAGAAAGAAATCAAGCTCCAAATTGAAAGTAAAAAGGCAAGTTTGAAAAGTCAAACTAGGACAATGTGTCCTGGTGGAGGAAGGAAAGAATCCTTCTTTCCCTCCACCACAAGCCAATAAGGAGAGGGAGTTGGGGAAGGATTCAAACTCCCCTCTCCCAAGATGCCCTCCCTCTCATAAATAGAGGGGAGGGGTGCCCCAAGAGACACACAACCAGCCCCTCCCCACACCACCGCCGTCGCGCCACCGCCGGATCATCGCCGCCGCCCTAGCCATCGTCGACTCCACTCCTCCTCTCCGGCCTTCTAAACCCTAGATCACCGGAAATCCTAGATCCACCATAACCTGCTTTGGCTTAGGCAGAGCCCTGTAGGATTTTCCCTCAACTTCCGACACCATGCCTTCGTGCTTCCGGAATCGCGAGGGGAGAACTACAACCTCCGCTGCCTGCTGGAACAAGGGAGAAGAAGGTCTTCATTGAGTACCGAATGTGTGACCGACTGCGGAAGCGCTGCTGGAACGCAGAGCCGGAAGGATCGTCTACGCGATATTGAGATCGGCAAGTGTACTACTACATCACCCACGAGAATCTGCTCTCGTTTACCGCTTTGGAATCTTTGAGGATGAGTACTCTAATCAACTCGTTGCTAGAATCTAGTAGATAGATCTTGGCTTGTTTATGTGCATGTGGTAGAAATTTTTGTTTTCCATGCTACGAACCCCTACAATAACCCAAAAGTTTTCTTCAGTCTTGGAATTTATTACCTTTATAATGACCTCTACTTATCCTTTTTATTTGCTTTTTGTGCCAAGAATAACCTCTAATGAGAGGGAAGTAAGATTTGGGGAGTTGCTGTCCCGAAATAGATTGTTGTGCTCCACCATAAAAATTCGTGTAAAATTAAGTTGTAATTGTCTGAATAAATCTCCCGGTATGTTAGCTGACTTTCGTTAGTTTAACAATTTTTTATTTGAGCAACAAAAGGTCTTCAAAAAAATCGGTTTCTACCTGCTGGTCTGTTTTGATAGATTTCTGCCATTATTTGCATTTGCTTCTTATTGATACCTTTTTGGGTTCTTTTTGGGAAATTGAGGCTTTTGAGGGAATTGCTACAGTAGCTTGTGTTTTTAGTGAAAGTTTTGTTGTTGTAAACCTAAACCCCAAAGGTCTATTATCTTTTGAATACACTAATGTTGCTAATGAAGATTGTGTGAAGTTTAGTATGAAGGAAAATTTGCAGGTGTAGAGGAATAATGATGTAATGAGATGAAGAATGGACAAAAGCTCAAGCTTGGGGATGCCACCCCGTATCACCCCAACAAATATTCAATAGGTACAAGCTTCAAAGCTTGGGGATGCCCAAGGCATCTGATACGTTGAAAACGTATCTATAATTTTTGGTGTTCCATGCTTGTTTAGTATCTACTTTGCTTTCATTTGTCTAAACTTTGGGGTGTTTTATTTGTTTTTTTTGGACTAACCTATTAACAATATGCCACAGTGCCAGTTACATGTTTTCTTCTTTTTTTGGTTCCAGAAATGGCAGAAAATCAATATTTTCGGAATTGGACGGGACAAAAGCCAAAGTCAATACTTTACCGTGGGGAACACGGAGCCAGAATATGAGATGGAGGGGAGCCACCAGGGGGCCACAAAAGCTCAAGCTTGGGGATGCCACCCCGTGTCACCCCAAGAAATATTCAAGAGGTACAAGCGTCAAAGCTTGGGGATGCCCAAGTCATCCCCTTCTTCATCAAATAAAAATCACAGGTCTTTCTAGGCACTTCGTTTTTATTGTTTCATGCACTGTTGTGTTGTTCTTGGAGCGTCTTAGTTTTTGTTTTTGTTTGCTTAAATAAAGTAGTTTGGACCCCCGTTCTCGCTGTGTTGTTGAAAATAAGTTGATTGGTGTTGGAAAGGAGTAGTAAGTTCTTGCTTGAATAGTACAAGAGGAGCTTGCTTTGACTGTGACTTAGACTTTAGCATGCCATGCTAGATGTTGTTTTGACCTTATGGTTAGTGATTATTGTTGTAGAATGACTTGTTCCAAACAATTTGGATTGCTTAATGTGCCTTGAAGGAATCATGCGTTGTTTTAGCATACAAAAGCATAGTATTGTGGTATTCTCCTTTGATGCTTTGTTTGGGTTGACTTGGCACATGATCAAACCATGTTATGACTATGAACAAGTCACCATAGCCTCTATGATCATTGAAGGGAATATGCCCGAGAGGCAATAATAAAGTGGTTATTATCGTATTCCTTATTTATGATAAATGTTTATTTTTCATGCTATAATTGTATTAATACGGAAACGTTAATACATGTGTGTTTAATAAACAAAAAGGAAGTTCCTAGTTATGCCTCTCTTATAAACTAGCTCGTTGATTAACAAGATGATCAAAAGTTTCCTGATCATGGACATTGGATGTTGTTAATAACAAGGTCACAACATTGTTGGAATGATGTGATGAACATTCATCCGAAGTATAGAATTACGATCAAGGTCATTATGTTTATATTGCTATAACATCATACGAAGTAATATTAATCCTTAGACCATGAGATCATGTCAATCACTAATACCAGAAGAGTATCTTGATAACATCAAACGTCACACCGTAACAGGGTGACTATAAAGATGGGTTCAGTGCTACGAAGGTGTTATGTTGAGGCTCATGGATCAAGAGTGGAATTTGTCCATCCTGGTGATGGAGAGATATAATCTGGTCCCTCTCGGTGATATCACATTAGTTAGCTTGCAAGCAAGTGATTTGATCACTAGAATGTTATATCATGGGAACGAGAAAAGAGTACATGTCGGTAACGAGATCAAACTAGGTATGGAGATACCGATGATCGAATCTCGGACATGTAATATATCGTGAGACAAAGGAATTGAGTTACATGCGTATATGGTTCACACGATCACAGAAGTCATCGTTGAATGTGTGGGAGTCAGTACGGATCTCCAGGTCCCGCTGCTGATTATTGATCGGAGAGGGTCTCGATCATATCTACATTATTCGCGAACCGTAGGGTGACACACTTAAGGGATACCGACACCATTCAGAGCAAATGATATGCCAGAGAAATAAAAGGAAAGCGCAAGAATTTATTTCACTAGACACCAGAACTGTTTCGGTTGAAATTGCTGAAACTGGTTCTGCATGTGAAATTGAAATGTTGTAAGGGGTTTTATGTGAATGTTTGTTAATTAGAGTAATTAATAAAATTCTGAATAAATAAATAAAAGGAGTTTTATTTAAAGATAGATTACATTAAATTTGGTGGAAATTTAATAGAAATTTGAGTGGAGAAAATGGAGGGTCACCTTTATGTGAGTGGAGCTTCCACCACATGAATGAGGGAGAGGTGGGGGCACCCTCTATGGCCGGTGGCCATGTCCCCTTGGGCTGACCCCCCTCCCCAATATAAGGAGCCCCTCCTCTCACTTCTCACTCACACTTCCTCGTGAAGGATCTCTCTCCCCCCTTTAGAATTTCCCCATGGTCTCGGATCAGCGAGATACATGTTCCCGGTGGCTTTTTCTGGAAGGATTTGTTGCTTCCACTGCTTCGCTGGAGCGAGGGCGTGGAGGTTGTCGGGGTACCCCGACGTGTGTGCGATCATGGATGCACCACTGCTTTGCGGTGCTGGACTTGATGGTGTTGGACCGGCTGGACCAGATGGACTTCATCACGATCTTGAGATCGGCAAGCGTTCGACTACATCATCCACGAGTACAACCTCTTTAACGCTATTCGGTCTTCGAGGGTATGTATTCTATGGATGTATATCCACCCGTTGCTTGTATCTAGTAGATAGATCTTGGTACATAGTTGTTCCCGTCGTAGGATTTTTTTTGTTTTCTATGTTGCGAACCCTACAATCATTTAGTCCTTGACTTGTAGTACCACTTTATGCTTTGTTTAGTAATGTTTTGTCGATCTGCATGATTATGGCCATTATTGCTCTCTTAGTTGGTCGCTCCCAGTCTTTTTCTAGCCTCCACTTGTATGAGTAAGCTCTACTCATGCATCCAACTCCCAAGAAACCCAGTTATTCCAAAGTGTCTAATATAAATTCCTATGCATGGTGTGTTACACCATTCCAAGTATATTCTTGTTTTCATCTACCTTCCAATTAAAAAGTCTCTTTGTTATGTCAAAACTTAGTGACTAAATCTCTCACAAACTTGATGGCACACTTTATTTTTCTTGCCCCTAAATAAACTTGAACCATTGTGTCATCTATGTTGTATATGCTTGCACTTATACGTTGGAATTAGCAGAACCGTGCTATCACGGGGGACGCTTTCAACATTGCACTTGTACATTGTACACAATTGATATCATGCTCTTTTGTTTATGGATGTCATCGGTGTGAAATAAAAGGGGAGCTTGTAAGTCCATGGAGTTATGTATGTGTGTTAGAGAAACACCTGGGCCGCTAGCCTAAGCCATGCCTAATCATGGTGGAAACTTGCAGCATCACTATAGTGAGCAATATATGAAGCTTTCTTCTTATATAAAAAATAGACATATTGAAAAGAGGAAAGAGAGAAAAAAACACCATTTTCTCATGGTAAATAAGAAGATTGCTGAGATGCTCATTGTCTACTTGCCTTGTCATTTTGATTATGGGATAGCTCTTGTATCATGTGCAAGGGGTACCCAGTTGGTGGTTCTTTATGATACACATGTACTTACTTTGACAAGAACTTACAGGTGAATAAAGTTGAGTAGCATGAGGAGAGGCCCTCGTATTCAAGGGACATGAGATTGCCAAATTATACTTTGTCAAGCATATACTCCATAGTTTGTTCACTAACCTTAATCACTTAAAGATGCTTATGATAGGGGAAATGTGTTGGAGATATGCCCTAGAGGCAATAATAAATGTAGTTATTATTATATCTTTGTGTTTATGATAAATGTTTACATTCATGCTATAATAGTATTAACAAGGAAACATTAATACTTGTGTGATTTGTAAACTTAAATTGAAGTCCCTAGTAAAGCCTCTTCATAATACTAGCTTGTTGGTTAATAAATGATTGTGGTTACCCTATCATGAACATTGAGATGTTATTCACAACAAGATCATATCATTAGGAGAATGGTATGATGGACATACTCCTATAGATAAGTGTAGCATAAAGATCAAGTCATTTTAATAGTTCAATTGCTATATGCTTTCTGATACATAGTAACCTAATTCCTTCGACCATGAGATCATGCATATCACCTTCACCGGAAGGATGCTTTGATGACATCAAACACCACACCGTAACTAGGTGGATATAAAGGTGGCATTGAGTGTTCGGAAAGTATTGGTTGAGACACATGAATCAAGAGTGGGATTTGTCCATCCATATGATGGATAGATATACTCTGGGCCCTCTCGGTGGAATGTCATACAATTAGCTTGCAAGCATGTGACTGGATCACAAGGTATCACATATCACGGGAACGAGAAAAGAGTACTTATCAGTAACGAGGTTGAACTAGGTATGCAGAGATACCGACGATCAAAACCTCGGATAAGTAAACTATCGTGAGACAAAGGGAAATTGGTATCGTATGTAAGTGGTTCATTCGATCGCAAAGTAATCGTAGAAATATGTGGGAGCCATATGAATTTCCAGATTCCTCTATTGGTTATTGTTCGGAGAAGTGTCTCGATCATGTCCGCATAATTCACGAACCGTAGGGAGACACACTTAAGGATTTGGCGTTGTTGAGTAGTTATGGAATGATGAGTAAGAGAGCGAATGTTGTTCGGAGTCTCGTATGGGATCCGGGATATCACGAGGAGATCCGGAATGGTCCGGAGAATAAGATTCATATAAGGAAAGTCCTGTTTCGGGGTTGGAGAATGGTTCCGGTGTTTTCATCGGGAATGTTCTAGAAGGTTCCGGAATGTCCGGCACTCCGGAGGGGAAGGGTACATGAATGTGTCATAAGTTGGAATGGTTGCATCATGTACTAGGTGTCATCTCTGAACAAAATAAAGGGTTAAATCAAATCCTAGTTTGAAAAGTCAAACGCCAATTTGAAAAGTCAAACGACTATTTTGTTTGGTGGAGGGAGAGTAGGAAACCTACTTGGGGAGGAAGTCCCTCTCCCTCCACCGCCGGCCTTGGAAGCCGAGTTGGGAGGGACTCCCCACCCCTTGGCGCGCCCCCTCCACCTATATAAGGAGGGGCATGGCTGCCCCTCCAAGACCTACACCTTGCCCCTCTAAACCCTAACCCTAGCCGCCGCCACCCACCATAGCAGCCGCCTCCCTAGGGTTTCTCCCAAGCCGCCGAGTTGGGGCTTCTAGTTGCCCTAGCCTCCGGCCTAGCCCCTTCTACTTGGTGTGTCTAAACCCTAGATCACCGAGGCTCTCTCATAGTCCACCATACTCGCTCCGGCTTAAGGCGAAGCATGAGATCTCCTCTACTTCGGTACCACGTCAGTGTCACGAATCACGAGGAGAGTGTTACAACCTCTGCTACTACCGAACAAGGAGAGGAAAGTATTCGAGTAATCGAACGCGGTGACCGATCGCGAAGCGCTTAACGCAACGCCGGAAGGATCGTCTACACGATCTTGAGATCGGGAAGAGTACGACTACATCACCCACGAGAATCCGCTCTCGTTAAACACTTTGGAATCTTCGAGGGTGAGTTATTCTATCGACTCGTTGCTACAGTCTAGTAGATAGATCTTGGCTTGTTTGTTTATATGCGGTAGAAAATTTTGTTTTCCATGCTATGAACCCCTACAGTGGTATCAGAGCCGTGTCTATATGTAGATCTATTGCACGAGTAGAACACAATGGTCATTGTGGGCGATGGTGCTTTTATTATCAATTGCTTCTTGTGTACTTTGCATCTTGCGGTATGATGGGATGAAGCGGCCCGGGCTAACCTTACATGACATCGTTCATGAGACTTGCTCCACGCTCAACATGCAACTTGTATTGCATAAGTGGCTTCGCGGGTGTCTGTCTCTCCCATTATAGTATAGATCCAATTTACAATGGGCACTTGATAGTTCAAACATCAACGTTGTGGTTCTTGTTCGTAAGTTAGAACGACACTTATTGAAATCCCCAAACCACGTAAAATATGCAAAGAAATTAGAGGCGTCTAACTTTGTTTTGCAGGGGTGTGCTGTGATGTGATATGGCCATGATTGTGATTATATTTTATGTATGCAATGTTCCTTATTGTAAGTTGGCAACTGGCAGGAGCCATATGGTTGTCTTTAATTTATGTTAAGACACGCGTGTCTATTCAAAGTAGTTGTAATAGTTGAAGCCGGTGGAAGACAACCATGGAGCAGCATCATTGACCTTGATGTAATGCCGGTGATGATGGAGATCATGTTCGTGCTTGAAGATGGAGATCGGAAGCACAAAGAAGAAAGGCTATATCATATCACATATTATGAATTGCATGTGATGTTAATCCTTTATGCATCTTGTATTGCTTAGTTAACGACGGTAGCATTATAAGATGATCCCTCATGCACATAAATTTCAAGTTCTAAAGTGTTCATCCTTAGTAAGCACCGTTGCTAAAGCTTGTTGTTTCGAAGCACCACGTGATGATCGGGTGTGTTAGATTCCGCAAGTGTATACAACGTGAGCAAGCCAGATTTGCTCATGCGGAAGCTAAGGTTTGATCTTGACGAGCCTAGCATGTAAAAACATGGTCTCGGAACACGGATAACTGAAAGGTAAAGCATGAATCATATAGTAGATATGATGAACATGTCGATTCTTCGCCATTGAAGCTACATCAACTCTCGTGATGATCGGTGTTGGTGTGGTGGATTTGGTTCGTGTGATCACTAAAACAATGTGAGGGATATTGTTTTGAGTGGGAGTTAACCTAGATTAATTTAACTATTAATTAGAACTCAATTTGTCATAAACTTAGTCTAAACTATTGCAAATATGTTGTAAATCAATGGCGGCCCCTACCATCAATTTTAATGCGTTCCTAGAGAAATAAAATTTGAAAAACAATGGAAGCAACTTCGCAGATTGGTTCCGCAATTTGAGGATTGTCCTCAATGCTGGTAATTTGACCTATGTGCTGGATGCACCGCTGGGTGACCCGCCTGCAGCTGATGCTACCGATGAAGTAAAGAACGTTTACCTCGCTCGGAAGAATCAGTACTCCACAGTTCAGTGTGCTATCTTGTATGGTTTGGAATCAGAGCTTCAGAAAATGTTTGAGAGTTCAGACCCACATGATATTGTCCGTGAACTCAAATTGATCTTTGAGACTCACGCGACAGTTGAGAGCTATGAGGCTTCTGAAAAGTTCTTTAACTGCAAGATGGAAGAGGGCAGCTCCGTCAGTGAACATGTGCTTAAGATGTCTGGGCACGGAAACAAACTTCAAAGCTTGGGTATAGTGATTCCTAATGCTTTGGGGATTTACCGTGTCCTCCAATCACTACCACCAAGTTACAAGAACTTTGTGATGAACTACAATATGCAAAGCATGAACAATAAGTTGCCAGAACTCTTCTCCATGTTAAAATCTGCAGAAGTGGGGATCAAGAAAGAGCACCAAGTGTTGATGGTCAATAAGACCACCAAATTCAAGAAAGGAAAGTCTAAGCAAAAGGGACACTTCAAGAAGGGTGGTAAGAAAGTTACCGCACCGACGAAGAAGACCAAGGCTGGACCCAAGCCTGATAAAAAGTGCTTTTACTGCAAGGGAGAAGGTCACTGGAAGCGGAATTGCCCAAAGTACTTGGCGGATTTGAAGAACGGCAACATCAAGAAGAAAGGTATATTCGATATACATGTTATTGATGTGTATCTCACTAGTACTCGTAGTAGTGCTCAGGTATTTGATAATCTGGTTCGGTTGCTCATATTTGTAACTCAAACAAAAGCCGTAATAAACGGAAGCTAGCGAAGAACGAGGTGACGGCGCGCGGGGAAATGGATCAAAGGTTGATGTTATCGCGGCATGCTACCTCTTCATCTACCATCGGGATTAGTTTTATACTTAAATAATTGTTATTTGGTGCTGCGTTAAGCATGAACATTATATCGGGATCTTGTTTATCGCGAGACGGTTACTTGTTTAAGTCCGAGAATAATGGTTGTTCGATTTATATGAGTAATATGTTTTATGCACATGCACCTTTGATAGATGGTCTATTCTTATTGAATCTCGATAGTGGAAATACACATATTAATAACATTGAAGCTAAACGTTTGAAATCGAGCGATAACTCGACCTATATGTGGCAATCGCTGCCTTGGTCATGTTGGAGTGAAGCGTATGAAGAACCTCCATTCTGATGGACTTCTTGAATCACTTGATTTCGAATCACTTGAAAGATGCAAAGCATGTCTGATGGGTAAAATGACTAAGACTCCATTTTCTGGTATGATGGAGCGAGCTACGGACTTATTGGAAATCATACATACCGATGTGTGTGGTCCAATGAGTGTAGCATTCGCCGATGGTTATCGTTATGTTCTTACCTTCACGGATGACTTGAGTAGATATGGGTATATCTATTTCATGAAACATAAGTCCAAACTTTCGAGAAGTTTAAGGAATTTCAAAGTGAGGTGGAGAATCAACGTAACAAGAAGATTAAATTTCTACGCTCGATCGTGGAGGTGAATATCTAAGTTACGAGTTTGGCGAGCATTTGAAGAAATGCGAATACTTTCACAATTGACACCGCCGAACACCACAACAGTAATGGTGTGTCTGAACGTCGTAATCGAACTCTCTTAGATATGGTTCGTTCTATGATGTCACTTACAGATTTACCGCTATCATTTTGGGGTTATGCATTAGAAATAGCCGCATTCACTTTAAATAGGGCACCATCTAAATCTGTTGAAACGACACCGTATGAATTATGGTTTGGGAAGAAACCTAAATTGTCGTTCCTTAAAGTTTGGGGTTGCGAAGCCTATGTAAAGAAGTTACAGCCGGACAAGCTTGAGCCCAAAGCGGAAAAATGTGTCTTCATAGGATACCAAAAGGAAACTATTGGGTATACCTTCTATCATAGATCCGAAGGCAAAATCTTCGTTGCCAAGAATGGATCCTTTCTAGAGAAAGAATTTCTCTCGAAAGAAGTGATTGGAAGGAAAGTAGAACTCGACGTGGTTGTCGAACCTTCTCTCGAACTTGCGAGTAGCGCAGCACCGGAAGAAGTTCCTGTGGTGCCTGCACGAATAAGAGAGGAAGCTAATGATAATGATCATGAAACTTCGGTTGTAGTTGCTACAGAGCCTCGCAGGTCAACAAGAACTCGTACCACTCCTGATTGGTATGATCCCGTTATAAGTGGCATGTTGGTGGACAACACCGATGACCCTACGACATATGAGGAAGCGATGATGAGCCCAGATTCCAATAAATGGCAAGAAGACATGAAATCCGAGATTGGATCCATGTACGAAATCCAAGTATGGACTTTGGTGGACTTACCGGATGGCCGGAAGGCTGTCGAGAACAAATGGATTTTCAAGAAGAAAACAGATGCTGATGGTAATGTTACTGTCTATAAAGCTCGACTTGTCGCAAAAGGGTTTCGACAAATTCAAGGAGTTGACTACGATGAGACTTTCTCACCAGTAGCGAAGCTAAAGTCTGCGAGGATTATGTTAGCAATCGCTGCATATTACGATTATGAGATATGGCAGATGGATGTCAAAATAGCGTTCCTCAATGGAGACATTAATGAAGAGTTGTATATGATGCAACCCAAAGGTTTTGTCGATCCTAAAGATGCTAACAAGGTATGCAAACTTCAACGGTCCATATATGGATTGAAGCAAGCATCCCGAAGTTGGAATCAACGTTTTGATAAGGTGATCAAAAGTTTTGGTTTTATACAAACTTATGGAGAATCTTGTATTTACAAGAAATTGAGTGGGAGCTCTGTAGCATTCTTAATACTATATGTAGATGACATATTGTTGATTGGGAATGAAGTAGACCTTCTTAATAGTGTCAAGGAATATTTGAATAATAGTTTTTCAATGAAAGATCTTGGCGAAGCAGCTTACATATTGGGCATAAAGATTTATAGAGATAGATCGAGACGTCTAATATCATTGTCACAAAGTACATATTTGGACAAAGTTCTAAAGAGGTTTGGAATGGAAGATAGCAAGAAAGGGTTCTTGCCCATGTTGCCCAATACGACCTTCAGTAAAACTCAAAGTCCAAGAATCTTAAGATAGAGAAAGGATGAGTAAGACTCCCTATGCCTCAGCCATAGGATCTCTAATGTATGCCATGCTATGTACTAGACCCGACATTGCATATGCTGTTAGTTTGACTAGCAGATATCAAAGTGATCCAGGAGTGGATCATTGGACAGCGGTCAAAAACATCCTTAAGTACTTAAGAAGAACTAAGGATATGGTTCTTTCTTATGGAGGTGATGAACAACTTGTTGTTAATGGTTACACGATGCTAGTTGGAACACCGATCCGGATGATTCTAAATCATAATCTGGATACATATTTACTTTGAATGGTGCAGCGGTTAGCTGGAGGAGTGCAAAGCAAAGCGTTGTGGCGAGATCTTCAACTGAATCGGAATACATGGCTGCTTCAGAGGCTTCACAAGAAGCGATATGGATGAAAGAGTTCATTACAGAGCTCGGTGTGGTTCCAAGTGCGCTGGACTCAATGTCTATCTACTGTGATAACATGGGCGCCATAGCCAATGCGCAAGAACCAAGGTCACACAAGAAGCTGAAGCATATCAAGCTACGTTTTCACGCTATTCGGGAACATGTCCAAGATGGTGGCATAAAGATTTGCAAAGTACACACAGATCTGAATGTGGCGAATCCGTTGACTAAACCTCTCCCGAGGGCAAAACATGACCAACACCAAACTGCCATGGGTGTTCGGTATATTACCATGTAATCTAGATTAGTTGACTCTAGTGCAAGTGGGAGACTGTTGGAGATATGCCCTAGAGGCAATAATAAATGTAGTTATTATTATATCTTTGTGTTTATGATAAATGTTTACATTCATGCTACAATAGTATTAACAAGGAAACATTAATACTTGTGTGATTTGTAAACTTAAATTGAAGTCCCTAGTAAAGCCTCTTCATAATACTAGCTTGTTGGTTAATAAATGATTGTGGTTTCCCTATAATGAACATTGAGATGTTATTAACAACAAGATCATATCATTAGGAGAATGGTATGATGGACATACTCCTATAGATAAGCGTAGCATAAAGATCAAGTCATTTTAATAGTTCAATTGCTATATGCTTTCTGATACATAGTAACCTAATTCCTTTGAACATGAGATCATGCATATCACCTTCACCGGAAGGATGCTTTGATGACAGCAAACACCACACTGTAACTGGGTGGCTATAAAGGTGGCATTGAGTGTTCGGAAAGTATTGGTTGAGACACATGAATCAAGAGTGGGATTTGTCCATCCATATGACGGATAGATATACTATGGGCCCTCTCGGTGGAATTTCATCCAATTAGCTTGCAAGCATGTGACTGGCTCACAAGGGACCACATATCACGGGAACGAGAAAAGAGTACTTATCAGTAACGAGGTTGAACTAGGTATGCAGAGATACCGACGATCAAAACCTCGGATAAGTAAACTATCGTGAGACAAAGGGAAATTGGTATCGTATGTAAGTGGTTCATTCAATCGCAAAGTAATCGTAGAAATATGTGGGAGCCATATGAATTTCCAGATTCCTCTATTGGTTATTGTTCGGAGAACTGTCTCGATCATGTCAGCATAATTCACGAACCGTAGGGAGACACACTTAAGGATTCGACGTTGTTGAGTAGTTATGGAATGATGAGTAAGAGACCGAATGTTGTTCGGAGTCTCGGATGGGATCCGGGATATCACGAGGAGATCCGGAATGGTCCGGAGAATAAGATTCATATAAGGAAAGTCCTGTTTCGGGGTTGGAGAATGGTTTCGGTGTTTTCATCGGGAATGTTCTAGAAGGTTCCGGAATGTCCGGCACTCCAGAGGGGAAGGGTACATGAATGTGTCATAACAAGTTGGAATGGTTGCATTATGTACTAGGTGTCATCGCTGAACAAAATAAAGAGTTAAATCAAATCCTAGTTTGAAAAGTCAAACGCCAATTTGAAAAGTCTAACGACTATTTTGTTTGGTGGAGGGAGAGTAGGAAACCTACTTGGGGAGGAAGTCCCTCTCCCTCCACCGCCGGCCTTGGAATCCGAGTTGGGAGGGACTCCCCTCCCCTTGGCGCGCCCCCTCCACCTATATAAGGAGGGGCAGGGCTGCCCCTCCAAGACCTACACCTTGCCCCCTAAACCCTAACCCTAGCCGCCGCCACCCACCATAGCAGCCGCCGCCCTAGGGTTTCTCCCAAGCCGCCGAGTTGGGGCTTCTAGTTGCCCTAGACGCCGGCCTAGCCCCTTCTACTTGGTGTGTCTAAACCCTAGATCACCGAGGCTCTCTCATAGTCCACCATACTCGCTCCGGCTTAAGCCCTCACGAGATCTCCCTACTTCCGTACCACACCGTCATGTCAGTCGGAATCACGAGGAGAGTGCTACAACCTCCACGCCTTTGGAACAAGGGAGAGGAAGGTCTTCGTCGAAAATCGAACGTGTGACCGATCATGAAGCGCCGTTAACGCAGCCTTGGAAGGATCGTCTACATGATCTTGAGATCGGGAAGAGTACGACTACATCACCCACGAGTCTCGTTAAACACTTTGGAATCTTCGAGGGTGAGTTATTCTATCGACTCGTTGCTACAATCTAGTAGATAGATCTTGGCTTGTTTATTTGTATGCGGTAGAAAATTTTGTTTTCCAAGCTATGAACCCCTACAAAATGAGGGTTGAAAGCTAACAAGTATCATAATTTTTGGAAGCTCTTTTTGAGACTTGAAATCCCTGCTTACCTCTATGAAGGGCCTTTCTTCCACCATTATATTGATTCTCCACCTTCTATCCTTAGGCACCAATTAAGAGAGCATAGTTACCATTCTTAGTTCTATGTGCATTGTCCCAAAACTTATTGATTGATGCATATTGTTGATATTGCTTGTTCATGAACTATTTGTATCTAGTCACTCTTATGAACTTTGAAGGTTTACTATGCATCTATTTGCTACTCCATGAGGGACAAGTTGAATGCCACTATGCTATGTTTTCTATATGTGAAACAAACAAACGTCTTTCAATGCATTGTTATTCATGATTTTTGTTTGTAACCTTTCATGTTGCATGCATAGTTACTTTGTCTTATTGTTACACCTCCATCTTTCATGCTCATGTTTAGAGTTCCTTGATCCCAACTTTCAATGTTTGCAAATGGTTTAATCTTGATTTTGATGGTGCATGTCACCTTAAAATTTATTGTTTTTATCACTTACCTACTCGAGGATGAGCAGGAGTTAAGCTTGGGGATGCTTGATACGTCTGAAACGTATCTATAATTTTTGACGTTCCATGCTTGTTTAGTATATGCTTTGATTTGTCTACACTTTCAGGTGTTTTTATATGTTTTCTGGTACTAACCTATTAACAATATGCCACAGTGCCAATTGCCTGTTTTCTTCTGTTTTTGGTTCCAGAAAAGGCAGAAAATCAATATTCTCGGAATTGTACGGGACAAAAGTCAAAGTCAATATTTTACCGTGGGGAACACGGAGCCAGAGTACGAGACGGAGAAGAGCCACTGATATGTCGGAAACGTATCTATAATTTTTGATGTTCCATGCTTGTTTAGTATCTACTTTGCTTTGCTTTGTCTACACTTTGAGGTGTTTTTATATGTTTTCTGGACTAACCTGCTAACAAGATGTCACGGTGTGAGTTGCCTATTTTCTTCTGTTTTTAGTTCCAAAAAAGGTAGAAAATCAATATTCTCGGAATTGGACGGGACAAAAGCCAAAGTCAATATTTTACCGTGGGGAACACGGAGCCAGAGTACGAGACGGAGAAGAGCCACCAAGGGGCCACACTCCCTAGCCGCGCGGCCTAGGTGGGCCTGTGCCTAGGGGTGCGGCCACCCTGGGTGCCCCCTGCCTCGCCTCTTCGCCTATAAATACCCCCCGATACCAAAACCCTAAATAATCGATCAATCTTCCATGAAACAGTCTGTAGCCGCTGTCACCATTGTCCCTAGATCGGGGGATATGGAGGTCTTCCCGGCACCCTGCTAGAGGGGAGATCATCTCGGAGGCCTTCTTCTTCATCATGCCAGCCTCTGGTATGAAGCGTGAGTAGTTCCACCTTGGACTACGGGTCCATGTAGTATCTAGATGGTTGTATCTCCTCCTTTGTGCTACCATGTTTAGATCTTGTGATCTCCGTTCATGATCAAGATCATCTATTTGTAATCATGCATGTTGTGTTTGCGGGGACCCGATGGATATTGAGATTACTATGTCAGATTGATTATTGATTTTGTCTTATTGATTCTATCACGTCTGTGTTGTTTGTGATCTTGCATGCTCTCCATTTATAGTAGCTATCTTGGCCAAGTAGATGCTAGTGACTCCAAGAGGGAGTATTTATGCTCGATAGTGGGTGCATGCCTCTATTTAATCTAAGGGAAGTGACAGAAATATCTAAGGCTGTAGATGTGTTGTTGCTACTAGGGAGAAAACAACAGTCTCTTGTTCATGGAACACGTGGATTGTTTACCTTACACACTTTGCTTAAAGCAGTTATCCATTGCTTGCAACTTAATACTGTAGGGGGTTCGGATGATAACCTGAAGGTGGATTACTAGTCATAGATTCAGTTAGATGGCGGTCTATGTATCTTGTTGTATTGCCCAATCAAATCGCATAGGATCATGAATGTCTAGTATTGCATTGTTATTCCTTGCTCAGTCCTGTCAATTGCCCTAATGTAATTTGTTTACCCAGCATGCCAAGTTTGTTTATCTTAAGGAGAACACCTCTAGTGAACTATGGACCCCGGTCCAATCTTTACCATTGACACATCTTCCATTGTTACTATTTACTTTCTGCAAACCACCATTACCTTCCACACCATACAATTAATCCTTTGTTTTCAGCAAACCGGTGAGATTGACAACCTCACTGTTCGTTGGGGCAAAGTCTTGAGTTTGTGTTGAGCAGGTTTCCAGTTGTTAGCAACACCTTTTGAGTCATTTTCTTCCTCCTCGTAGTTTGATAACCTTGGTTTCTTACTGAAGGAAGAACTTGTCGTTGTGCTCATCATACCTTCCTCTTGGGGTTTCCGAACGAATCTCAACAATCAGCTGAGCCATCGTCAGCCACCAGGGGGCCACACCCCTGGCCGCGTGGACTGGGTGGGCCAGCGCCTAGGGGGATGCGGCCACCCTGGGTGCCCCTGCCTCGCCTCTTCGCCTATAATAATCCCCCGATACCAAAACCCTAAGTACCCGATCAATCTTCCACGAAATAGTCCATAGCTGCCGCCACCATCGTCCCTAGATCGGGGGATCTGAAGCTCTTCCCGGCACCCTGCCGGAGGGGATATCATCCCCGGAGGCCTTCTTCATCATCATGCCAGCCTTCGGTATGAAGCGTGAGTAGTTCCACCTGGACTACGGTTCCATGTAGTAGCTAGATGGTTGTCTCTCCTTCTTTGTGCTACCATGTTTAGATCTTGTGAGCTCCGTTCATGATCAAGATCTTCTATTTGTAATCATGCATGTTGTGTTTGCGGGGATCCAATGGATATTGAGATTATTATGTCAGATTGATTAATGGTTTTGTCTTTTTGATTGTATCATGTTTATGTTGTTTGTGATCTTCCATGCTCGCCGTTTCTAGTAACTATCTTGGCCAATTAGATGCTAGTGGCTCCAAGAGGAAGTATTTATGCTCGATAGTGGGTTCATGCCTCTATTTAACCTAAGGGAAGTGACCGAAATCTCTAAGGTTATAGATGTGTTGTTGCTACTAGGGAGAAAACAACGGTCTCTTGCTCATGGAACAAGTGGATTGTTTACCTTACACACTTTGCTGAAAGCAGTTATCCGTTGGTTGCAACTTAATACTGTAGGGGGTTCGGATGATAACGTGAAGGTGGATTACTAGTCATAGATGCAGTTGGATGGCGGTCTATGTATCTTGCTGTATTTCCCAATCAAATCTCATAGGATCATGAATGTCTAGTATTGCATTGTTATGCCTTGCTCAGTCCTGTCAATTGCCCTACTGTAATTTGTTTACCCAGCATGCCAAGTTTGTTTATCTTAAGGAGAACACCTCTAGTGAACTATGGACCCCGGTCCAATATTTACCATTGATACATATTCCACTGTTACTGTTTACTTTCTGCAAACCACCATTACCTTCCACACCATACAATTAATCCTTTGTTTTTAGCAAACCGGTGAGATTGACAACGTCACTGTTCGTTGGGGCAAAGTCTTGAGTTTGTGTTGTGCAGGTTTCCAGTTGTTAGCAACACCTTTTGATTCATTTTCTTCCTCCTCGTAGTTTCATAACCCTGGTTTCTTACTGAGGGAAGAACTTGCCGTTGTGCTCATCATACCTTCCTCTTGGGGTTTCCGAACGAAGCTCAACAATCAGCTGAGCCATGTCAGCCACCAGGGGGCCACACCCCCTGGCCGCGTGGCCTGGGTGGGCCCACGCCTAGGGGGGTGCAACCACCCTGGGTTCCCCTGCCTCGCCTCTAAGGTAGAAGCAAAACACTAGAATAAACACCGGATGCAATATTTAATACTAAGGTAGAAGATCAGCATGATGCATGTATGATGCATGGCATGGCAAAGAGGCGATGCAATTAGGTCATATTAAGCGGAACCGGGGCCCCGACAATTAGTTAGGTGGTTCATGTTATTTAGAAACCCCGCATTTTAAATGTTGTATAACATGGCAGAAGATAGTACCGGGTTCGCTACACCAATTTAAATGAGGCCAATATAAGGCTAGATTTGCCCGCATATAGGCCCCATATTTAATTATTAGGTGAATCGACATAAGGCCCCCAAACCACATGATTATGCATGCAAGTATGGCAGTTAATATGCAACAAGTTGTTATATATGATAAAATAGGGTTTCGGGGAGGGGTTCACACATTGAGGGGTCTCGACGATCTTGGGGTTTCGGGGTTCGGGGTTGGTCTCAGGGTCCAGGGTTCGACGGGTTCGGCCTCGACGGGATCGTTCTCGGATAGCGGAGGTAGATCTTGTCGCACTGGGGAGCAGGACTTGGTGCGGCGTCGGGACGCATCGGATTCTTCCGGGTCGGTGCCGATCTTGTTGTCACAAAGATCTTGTCGGTACCACGGGGTCGATCTTGCCATTGCGAGGGTCTTGTCGGGCCCGCGCCATCGAGTCGGTCTCGGCATCCGGGGTGAAGTGCTTATCGTTCTCGTGGCGATCTTTGCGCCTTCCTTCGGTTCTTGGGGTCCGAGGGTAGATCTTGGCGTGTCGAGGGTTCGGTCTCCGGTTGCGGTGCCGTGAAGGAGTTTATGGCGTTCCATGTCCAGGGTTCGTGTGGCGATCTTGATTCGGGGCTCCGATGAAGATCTTGGCGAGGGGTTCGGGTTCCGAGCGCCGGGATCGATCTTCGGTTACGGCCATCGGTACGATGATGAAGATCTTGTCAACCCGAGGGGTTCGGTGTAGAAGATCTTTTAGCTTCCATGCAGATGGCTCTTCAACTTGTCGACACCAGAGCAGAAGCAGATGTTGCGGTAGCACATGGCCACAGGTGTCAACGACGGTGATCCTCAACACGCTGCTCTTGTGCGCACGCGCGAGGCGGTCGTGGACACGCGCCGGAGAGGCCGAGCGACGAAGGGGTAGCACCAAGGGCGCAGGCCTGCTGCGGGGTGGAGGACACGAGCCAGCGCCAGAGGAGATCGGACAGGCCGCTGCGGCCGGCGCTGGGGAGGAGCCCGAGAAGGAGGATGCGTCCGGGGTCGGCGTGCGGCTCTGGACGGAGGGGAAGGCGGTCCGGGGTTCCAGGAGGCGGCCGGGCGCTGCACGGCGAGGAGGCCACCGGGCGGTGGAGGCTGCGGCCGCCACGACGGGCGACGGGAGCGCGCGAGGCGGAGGAAGCACGGAGGCGGCGACGTGGACGGAGGAGGCTCGGCGGCGCTCTGGCCGGGCGAGGCGGACGGCAGAGGGAGGTCGAGGCGGCGTGACGCCGGGCGCCAAGGGCCATGCGGGCAGAGCTTGCCTGGGAGCGAGCAGCGAGACGGGAGAGGAGGCGCGGGCGGAGGAACCGGAGGGCGACGGAGAGGGGTCTCGACGACGGGTGGGGCTGCGGTGGCGGCGACTTGTGGCGGGCTGGCGCTGGCCATGGGGGAGGCTGGGAGGGGCGGGCGAGGGAGAGCTGCGTGAGCTCACGGGCGGCAGCGCGAGGAGGAAGCGCCATGGTTGGGGTGGAGAAGGGAGGGGCCAGTGAGGGGAGAGGTAGCTGCTGGGCGGCCGGAGGAGGCCGGGCTCACGCGAGGGAGGTCATGAGAGAGGGATGCGGGAGGAAGAGAGGTGGAAGCAAAGGCGGGTCAAAGGGCCAGGGGTGGGTCCCATGAGCAGGTGAGTGGGGTGGACCGGGCGTGGCGTGGCAGGTGTGTGTGGCCTGGGTCATTGGAGAGAGAAAAGGAAGGAGAGAGAGAAGAGAGAAGGGGGGGGCTGATGTGGCAGCTGATGATTGGGGAAAAAGAGGGAGAGAGGTGAGGTGGCGGGATCTGAATGGTGGGAGTGAGGTGGAGAGGGGTTGGGGTAGATAGCTGGGTAGCTATAGGATTTAGAGGGGCAGACTAGTTGGACCGATTTAAAATCCTGGGGGTGGTCGTTCGAGTCGATCTGGCCCGTTCGACTGCCCCTGCTAAAATAATTAATTAAATTATTTAATTCAACCGGCTTTTTGCAAACTAATAACGGGCCAAACAAAATACTCCGGTGTCCCGGGATCGCGCGTTAATTAAGGTGGGGCGTTTTAGAAATCAAAACGGGTTTGCGAAAATGGTTTTATACAAACAACATATGATGATGACGATGCAATGCACAAATTCAACGCGATTTTCTAGTAGTGGTTTTGCGGGATGCCACAATTCGACACCACTAACAATGGATCTCGCCCTCGAGATCCGCCTCATGGTACCGGAAAGAAGGTCGGCGACCTGATCCTTCGCGCTTCGTGTGGATCCTCGCGACACCACTAACAATGTTCCTTCTTCATCTTGAAAACGGCGACACCACCAACAAAGGGTCGTTGTTCCTGATCGTCGAGAGAACACTCCGGAGAAACAAAGGACGAAGGTAGAGGTACCAACAAATAAAGCCACCTCTAACTTCCGTGGACGGAGTAAAACTGCTGGATCCACTGATTCGATGAACAAGAGAGAATGGTAAGAGTAGTCGGATGGTGATCAGTCCATCGCGCACCCAAACCATTACTCTGCACATGAATAGGCGGATTATGCAACCAACTCTCGGAATCAGACTGAAGATCTCGACAAGCGAGGTTCGGAACAAAGGAGGGATGCGCATCAGATCGACCTGGCGAGATGATGTCGTCGGTCGGAAAACACGGAAGGCACAAACAAGGAACAAAGAATGGTACCTCGGAGACGGATTCATCGTGCAGCTTGAACACGGATGGTAGCACACCGTTATCAAAGAAGGAAGCGAAACCCTAAAGGTACGACGAAACCCAACCACGAGAATTCGGACTCAAGAAAGAGAAGAGAGCGGATTCAAAACACGCAGAGGTGAGAGGAGAGCAGAGAGGGTAAGGAGTAAATCAGACCTAATCGTAACTATCCAACCGATTTTCAAAAATAGTTTTGACACTCTACTGCCGTTAGCTAGGTTATCCTACAGTGGACTTGTGGGGTATCGCAATCGGCCGAGCTCGATACCACTCAGAACACCCTCGACGGACCTATGCAAGTTTGAGCAAAATTCGCCAAACCCGCATAGAAACGATTCAAAGGTGCCCACCAGGCACTTTCGTGCGGGTGGAAAACGAAGTAATAACATTACACAACAGTCCTCGATGGGACCCACGTAATGATATATATAACGGCGACTCAAAGAGTCAAGAATACGATATAATATACAAAGATCCAAATCACCTTGAACGATAGAGTCCAGCTACGGACAAGATGCAAATGGGGCTAAGAGCCCCAAGAATAACCAATGGCGCCCATAACTCCGGGCCAAGCCGGAAGGGTAACCTCGCTAACGGCCGATCTCAAAACCTGCTTAAACAAAAGGGTGCCGAAAGGGCAAAGGAAAAGAAGGAGCGTCGATCGAGGCCAAGACACTCAGAGGCTAGAATTCGGCGGTCCTCGCCACATAGGTATGGTGGATCAAGCGGCAAAGATGCGCTAAACAACCTATAGAGACTCGATACAATCGGGCGGCAAGCAGAGGGATAAGAATGGCCTAACCGGATCCATCCCGGTTATCACCAAACAAACCCATCTGGTGTTTCCCTCGAGACCAATCGAGGAAGTCAACCGAGGAACTCACGCTTGGCGCTTTATTTATGCGCTTATAGTGGCGGTACTTTACTAGTCGTGTTTAGATATTCGTCCCGATAAAGTAGGCAATGGGCACTTTTAGTTAACCATTCCGTGATAGTGGCAACACTTACTAGTCGATACATTTATCATGAGATAACCCAAAACCCAGCAGCTTGTTGGTACTTTTATTCAGCCATTCCGCTAGAAGGTAAGATTTACTAGTCAGTACAATTGTCGCACGCGACAACCAAACAAGCAATTGTGGGCGTATTAATTAGCCATTCCATTATAGTGAAGCTGATTACTAGTCATTATAAGTCAAATTTATAGCAGTAAACTTTAGTTATGCTTGTCTATGATCGAGATATCAGGCTCCAAGTCGCCCATATCCGCGGACACGGCTTTAAAGTTTTACCGCCGGGTGCACCAATAGCAACACACGCCGATCAACCTCTAAAACCAAATCAAAACCCAACGAGGCTTTCACGACCGAACAATCACAGATTCAGAAATATTTCAGGGGCCACCTTAAGTAGAATCAAGAACGGAGTAAGCAAGCTCGAGACGGCCTCAAGGTTCTGGGACTAGTGAACGATCGGGAACCCGAAGTGTGGCTGGGCTTGTCGACATCATGAATCGTGCCATGATCCTAAATGACAAAGGTGCTCCTCGCACAATTTAAATACGTAAAGTAGCATGGCATAAGTACAGATCGTAAATAAAACCTCAAACTAGTTTGTGGCCCCAAGAAATAAGATCAATCAAGCTCGCTCGGGGGTCCCATATACCTCCGGATGTGGATAGCGCGATAAATCAAGGAATGTATCAAGTACTCGGGGTCTTACGGGACACAAGTATGCTCGAAACCAAATATTTTCTATCACCCACCGATTCCTCCGCTTATTCAATTTTAGTTGTTAAACAGAAATTAAAGTGACTGTAAGTAAAACTAGAATCATCTCCAACATGAACATGCAATACATCAACAATCGTGGCATATGACGACACACATCAAGACTTGAGCAAGCAACTACGCCATAAGTCCAACTATCTTCCAAACAACGTGTAATAGGGTGTGGCCAAGGCAATATAGGGTTGCACGGTATATCACAGTACGGAAACTAAAGCATCGCAAATACGTATAGCAATAGATCAACAGAGGAATAAATACTATGAAAGTAAGATAGGTAGAAAGGGAGATGCTCATGAAAATATTGACGAAGGATCAACCAAGATCGAGGAAGCTCACATCAACTCAACGGCCTTATCCGCGAAGAAGCAAAACACTAGAATAAACACCGGATGCAATATTTAATACTAAGGTAGAAGATCGGCATGATGCATGTATGATGCATGGCATGGCAAAGAGGCGATGCAATTAGGTCATATTAAGCGGAACCGGGGCCCCGACAATTAGTTAGGTGGTTCATGTTATTTAGAAACCCCGCATTTTAAATGTTGTATAACATGGCGTAAGATAGTACCGGTTCGCATAACCAATTTAAATGAGGCCAATATAAGGCTAGATTTGCCCGCATATAGGCCCCATATTTAATTATTAGGTGAATCGGCATAAGGCCCCCAAACCACATGATTATGCATGCAAGTATGGCAGTTAATATGCAACAAGTTGTTATATATGATAAAATAGGGTTTCGGGGAGGGGTTCACACATTGAGGGGTCTCGACGATCTTGGGGTTTCGGGGTTCGGGGTTGGTCTCAGGGTCCAGGGTTCGACGGGTTCGGCCTCGACGGGATCGTTCTCGGATAGCGGAGGTAGATCTTGTCGACCGGGAGCAGGACTTTGTGCGCGTCGGACGCATCGATTCTTCCGGTCGGTGCCGATCTTGTTGTCACAAAGATCTTGCTTGCACACGGGTCGATCTTGCCATTGCGAGGGTCTTGTCGGGCCCGCGCCATCGAGTCGGTCTCGGCATCCGGTGAAGTGCTTATCGCTCGTGGCGATCTTTGCGCCTCTTCCGGTTCTTGGGGTCCGAGGGTAGATCTTGGCGTGTCGAGGGTTCGGTCTCCGCTATGTGCCGTGAAGGAGTTTATGGCGTTCCATGTCCAGGGTTCGTGGCGATCTTGATTCGGCCCGGCGAAGATCTTGGCGAGGGGTTCGTTCCGAGCCGGATCGATCTTCATTCTACGCATCGATGCGATGATGAAGATCTTGTCAACCCGAGGGTTCGTAGAAGATCTTTAGCTTCCATGCAGATGGCTCTTCAACTTGTCGACACCAGAAAGCGTATGATGTTGCGGTAGCACATGGCCATGTGTCAACGACGGTGATCCTCAACACGCTGCTTTTGCGCCGCTGGCGGTCGTGGACACGCTACCGGAGAGGCCGAGCGAAGGGTAGCACCAAGGGCGCAGCCTGCTGCGGGTGGAGGACACGAGCCCAGCGCCAGAGGAGATCGACAGCGTCCATGCCGGCGCTTGGGGAGGAGCCCGAGAGAAGGAGGAGGGATGCGTCGGCGGGTCGGCGTGCGCTCGCGACGGAGAAGCGGCGGTCCGGGTTCCAGGAGGCGGGACGGCGCCCGCTGCAGCCGGAGGAGGCCACTGGCGGTGGAGGCGCTGGCGCGGCCACGACGGGCGACGGGGAGCGCGAGGCGGAGGAAGCACGGAGGCGGCAGCGACGTGGACGGAGGAGCTCGGGCGGCGGGCGGCCGGGCGAGGCGACGGGCAGAGGGAGGTCGAGGCGGGCGGCGCGACGGGGCGCCAAGGGCGCTGAGCCACTGCAGAGCTTGTCGGGAGCGAGCATGAGGACGGGAGAGGAGGCGGGCGGAGGGAACCGGAGGGCGGAGAGGGGTCTCGACGACGAGGGTGGGGGCTGTGGCCGGCGACTTAGGAGGCCAAGGGCGCAAGGCCATGGGGGGCTGGGAGCGGCTGGCGAGGGAGAGCTGCCAAGGAGCTCACTGGGCACATGGAGGAGGAAGCGCCATGTTGGGATGGAGAAGGAGGGGCCTGCAAGGTGGGAGAGGTAGCCTGGCATGGCCGGAGGAGGCCGCGTCGGCGAGGAGGTCATGGGAGAGGGGATGCGGAGGAGGAAGAGAGGTGGCAAAGTGTCGTGGTGGGGCTGGGGTGGGTCCCATGAGTGTGAGTGGACAGGCGTGGCGTGCGTGCAGGTGTTGTGTGGCCCAGGGGGGTTGGCTGCTGGGAGAGAGAAAAGGAAGGAGAGAGAGAAGAGAGAAGGGGGGGCTGATGTGGCAGCTGATGATTGGGGAAAAAGAGGGAGAGAGGTGACGTGGCGGGCTCTGAATGGTGGGAGTGAGGTGGAGAGGGGTTGGGGTAGATAGCTGGGTAGCTATAGGATTTAGAGGGGCAGACTAGTTGGACCGATTTAAAATCCTGGGGGTGGTCGTTCGAGTCGATCTGGCCCGTTCGACTGCCCCTGCTAAAATAATTAATTAAATTATTTAATTCAACCGGCTTTTTGCAAACTAATAACGGGCCAAACAAAATACTCCGGTGTCCCGGGATCGCGCGTTAATTAAGGTGGGGCGTTTTAGAAATTAAAACGGGTTTGCGAAAATGGTTTTATACAAACAACATATGATGACGACGATGCAATGCACAAATTCAACGCGATTTTCTAGTAGTGGTTTTGCGGGATGCCACAGGGTCTCCCAATGAAGCTCAACAATCAGTTGAGTCATCGTCAGTAGCTTATAGCTAGAAAATAGTCACACATGTAGCATATGATATCCGCCATAGCAACACAAAATACTCAAATGGCCACATTTTATGGTGTTATACGTCAAAGCTATATATGTATATGCCTTGCATGCATACGTAAAATAATACACTTAATATAAGTTAAAGCCACGGAGCAGACCTAACTCATATGATGTCACTTGAAATCATATTGACTAAGTAGTGTTGCTACTCATTCTACGTAAGTAACATGAGTAGTAACACTACGTAGTCAATATTCGGCCGCGACATATTTCACATCTTCATGGCTAAGCCATGCTTCGTATACAACAAACTCAAGATACCCGGACCAAATAGTGTCATCACCGTATCCGGAAGCTTTGCCAAAGCTAGGGACTGCGAGATTGGAGAAGCAGCCTACGCGGAAGCTGTCCTCTACAGCGAAGAATTCAAGGAGATCCATAGCAAGGTCGATGCCTCGGAGATGCCCGCGTCGAAGAAACAGATTTCCGACTCCGGTCCAGCATTCAAGGCCGCCATCGAGACCAAGCCAGTGGAACTTGTGGTAGGCGAGGCCTCCAAGACCACCGCCATTGGGACGAACCTGGATCCCAAATAGGAAAGCGCGCTCGTCGAGTTCCTCCGTGAGAATAGAGACATCTTTGTCTGGCAACCTGCCGACATGAAAGGTGTACCTAGGGAACTTGCCGAGCATAGATTGAACATTGATCCATGCAAACCAGTGAAACAACCTCTACGACGCTTTGGAGATGAGAAGAGACGCGCCATAGGCAAAGAGATAGCTAGGTTACTTAAGGCTAGTTTTATCCAGAAGTCCTTCACACCCAATGGGTGGCCAATCCTGTACTTGTCTCCAAAAAGGGAACCAAAGAATTAAGAATGTGCATTGATTACACTGGCATGAACAAAGCATGTCCCAAAGATCCGTTTGCTTTGCCTCGCATTGACCAAGTCATTGACTCGACGGCTGGCTCGGAACTTTTGTGTTTTCTCGATGCATACTCAGGATACCACCAGATCAAGATGAGGAAATTGTACCAATTGGCCACTTCGTTCACTACACCCTATGGCACGTTTTGCTATGTCACAATGCCCTTTGGGCTAAAAAACGCAGGTGCTACGTACCAGCAGACAATGCAACGTTGCCTATACGATCAGATTGGTTGGAACGTTCACGCCTATGTGGACGATATAGCGGTGATGCCTAAAAAGTCATATGACTTAATCTCCGACTAAAAGAAACCTTTGATAATCTCCGGAAATACAACATGATGCTTAACCCAAAGAAGTGCGTCTTCGGGGTTCCAGCTGGCAAATTGTTGGGCTTCATCGTTTCCCAGCGTGGAATTTAGGTCAACCCGGATAAAATCAAGACCATCTTAAACATAAACCGTCTGACATGCCTAAAAGACATACAACGTAAAAGTTAGTTGCGTTAGCTAGTCATGTCACCGACTTGGAGAAGGCTCACTGCATAAGTTGTCAAGAAGGCGGAAAAATTCACGTGGACGGACGAATCAGATGCAGCATTGAAGAAGCTCAAGGAGATTCTTTCCTCAGTGCCTATCCTTGCAGCACCCGAGCCTGGAGAACCCATGTTAATTTACATGGTGGCTACCAACCGGGTAATCAGCATCGTCGTCGTGGTAGAGTGGAAGGAACCAGGCTATGAGCACAGAGTTTAACGACCAGTTTACTATGTAAGCAAGGTCTTGACGTAGTCCAATCAGCGTTACCCGCACTACCAAAAGATAGCTTATGGAGTATTCCTTACTTCTCGGAAGCTAAGGCACTATTTCCAGGAGAACCCCATCACAGTGGTGAGCAAAACTCCATTGTCCGACATTATCAACAACAACGACTCTACAAGAAGGGTCGCAAAGTGGGGCACTGAACTTTCCGCCTTTGAGATCACCTACAAGAGACGCGACGCTATCAAGTCACAAGCCTTGGCAGATTTTATCGCAGATTGGACGGAGATGCCAGATGCTACCCCATTACCGGAGCCAGAATACTGGGTGATGCACTTTGACGGATAAAAGCTACTCAACGGCTCGGGGGCTGGTGTATTGCTACATTCACCAACTGGAGACAAGATACACTACGTTCTGCAAATCCACTTTGAGGCTACGAACAACATGGCGGAGTATGAAGCACTCATTCACGGATTAAGCGTAGCCAAGGATATTGGCATCAAGCGCATAGTTTACTGTGGAGATTCCGACTTGGTTGCCCAGCAGGTGGCTGGCACCTGGAATGCATGGAACCCTATGATGCCGGCATATCGAGACGAAGTGGACGAGATATCCAAGAGCTTATTGGGCTACGAGGTCAAGTATGTACCTAGGGAGCAAAATGAGGCGGCTGATCTGCTGTCTAAGCTTGGATCAGGGCGCAAACGATTTCCGCCTGGAGTTGTCCTGGAGCATCTACGGACACCATCCGTGAAGGGAGCAGACATCAACAACCCGGACAGAGTAGACTCTTTCGTCCACATGGTGGCAAAGGTCCCTCCGGCTTGGACAAAGCCGTTCATGGAGTATCTCGAACATGGAACTTTGCCCGACGACGAAGTCGAAAGATGGCAAATAGTTCGTCGAGCAAAGGGCTATACCATAATCAATGGACAGCTCTACAAAAGAAGCACTACTGGTGTATACCTTAAGTGTGTTTCCCATTAAGAAGGTATTGAAATCCTACACGAAATCCATCTCGGAGATTGCGGGCATCACGTCGCTCCCCGATCTTTGGTCGCGAAAGCCTTTCGGCAAGGATTCTACTGGCTGACCGCGAAGGAGGACGCCAACAAGCTGGTTGAGACGTGCATGGGATGCCAGTATTATGCCCGATAACCACATGTTCCTGCTGAAGAATTGCGGACAAT
Source organism: Avena longiglumis (assembly GCA_030063025.1). Classification (NCBI taxonomy): domain Eukaryota; kingdom Viridiplantae; phylum Streptophyta; class Magnoliopsida; order Poales; family Poaceae; genus Avena; species Avena longiglumis. The sequence goes on along the minus strand of CP125975.1, from coordinate 465,382,623 downwards.
ACCAATAACTTGGCCATTTGTAGTCTGGGGGCTGGACATGGTTGGTCCGTTGCAGACGGCACCATGTGGGTTTACGCATCTGCTAGTAGCAGTTGATAAATTCACCAAATGGATAGAAGCTAAACACATTAGAAAGCTCGATGGAGCAACTACCCTTAGGTTTGTCCGGGATCTAGTGGTGAGATTTGGTCTCCCACATAGCATTATCACCGACAACGACAGCAACTTGTCACGTGGTAAAGTGGAAGCTTATTGTTGGGAGAAGGGCATCCAACTTGACCTTGCATCTGTGGCACACCCACAATCCAATGGTCAGGTTGAGTGAGCCAATGGATTAATTCTGCAGGGAATAAAGCCACGTCTTGAAGCACCGTTGCATAGAGAAGTTGGAGCCTGGGCGGAAGAATTTCCATCTATGATGTGGAGTTTACGAACTACACCCAACAGATCCACCGGCTACACCCCTTACATCATGGTATATGGAGCAGAAGCCATCCTGCCTTCCGACATCCTTCACGATGCACCTAGAGTTGCCGCCTACGACTAAGATGACGCTGAAGAATCCAGACGCCTAGATGTGGACCTTCTCGAGGAGGAGCGCGTTTGGCATGCCAAAGATCTGCCATCTACCAGCAGAAGCTACGCAACTACCATAGTCGCCGCGTCCGGCATCGCTCGTTTAAAGAGGGGGATCTAGTGCTCCGACTTAATCAGAAGAAGTCACACAAATTATCCCCTCCATGGGAAGGACCGTTCATCATAAGCAAGGTGCTGCTCAATGGGTCTTACTACCTCGTTGACAATCATAAGCGTAAGCGACGTGAACCATATGATGACTACCCGGAGCTTGATCGGCCATGGAACATAGCACAACTACGTCCTTTCTACACTTAGCATTTTTTATCTATTATGTATCTCTTATATGATCAATGAAATAAAGCTCTCTGGTTCACTCATATTTCTGAGTCTTTTACCTCCTTTAGTATTCATTTTTGGATCATATAAAACCTTTATGCACAAGCTTTGCGATCGCACTTGTGAAAATTCCCGCCTACGGGAGTTAGCTTAAGTTTTTTGGTCTACACGTTCTTTGTCGTTTCTATGTGGATTCTGGAGTAGTGACTTTGGGAAGTTATTGTCAGCGATTTTGTGCTTAGGTTATTGACGGTGCCATTGGGCATCATCGCCTGAGCGCATGGTTCCGACAACGAGTCTTCCGACTCATGAAAATTCAAGCATAAAAACCAGAGTAATGGATAAGCCAGCACTTGCTTAAAAATATATACATGTTGGAACTAATTCTTGAGTAGCAGGAAATAACAACCATTGTTTTCCGCCTTAAGTTAACAAGTAGTTTTTCCACATACACATTACAAAGGAAACAAATATTACAAATTGTTTTTCATTCCTCTGGCGCAGGCGACTTGGAAGCAGCATCGTCGGCAGTAGGAGAGTCACCTTCCTCGAAGTCGACAGTGTTGAGGGACTCGAAGGAGCTTTGGTTGCCTCCATAGATGGTTTTCATGGGCACAAAAACATTAACGTCGACCAACTCGGCGACTCTGGTGTCATAACCCACGAGCGACGCCAAGATAGATTCATGGTTTATCTTTTGGCCTTCGTCATCTACGTCGGGGATACCGGAGGTCACCGTGTCGATGTCAGCATTTTTGTAATGTGCCTTGACCATGGACAGCGCCATCCTTGCACCGGCCTGTGCACATGAAGCTTTCTAGCTTGAGATACGCTCGGGGGCTTGATGTAGGATCTCCAAGAACTTCGCCACAGAGTCCGATGCCTTGATATTAATCTGGAGGGGTTTGGATATCTCCTTGGCCTGCTTGATGGCGGTGTTGATAAAGTTGCTGGCAAGGACCATGCATTCCTTTGGCGGAGGAGGCGACCGGGTTAAACCCATAAGAGCTGTAAATTTCCGATAAAGGAGCACATGAGTTCAGTAACTCAAAAGGTTCAGAGTATCTAGCTTACAGAAATCTAAGACGGAAAATCACTTACTGAAGATGCTTATCTCAGCTTTCTGGAGAGTCTCTACCATGGACTCCCATTCTTGTCGGAGGATCTTGTATGCTTCATGATGGCGTTGATTTTGCTCATCAGCGGCTTTCTTCTGATCTTTTAAGATCGCGATTTCCTCCTTCAAGCGGTTCATCTCCTCAGTGGTGGAGTATTGCAGGGCTTTCATTGAGTCTTCATGCATCTTCAGCATGTCCTTCCTCTCCTTCTTAAGGATCTTGTTTTTGCTATCCAGCTGCTGAATGTGCTTGGATTGCTCGACAATATCCTTAGCCTTGGAAATGGTTTCTGCAAGTCAAAGAAAGAATAGTACACGGTGAGTACTCGGAGAATGTTGGCACAATACCAAGTCGGAATACGAAAAAGAAAGGAAAAACATACGCCTGCTATTGATGATCTATTCCTTCAAGAAGGTTGTTTTACCCTTTTCGCTTCCAAGTCCGCGTGCATCTTCTGGTACTTGTCGTTGGCGACACCCCTCCGAGCATTCTCATTCTGTGGAAGAAGAAAGTTAAACGTTGTTTGGTCTACATGGAGCATGTAGCCGGAAAATTTCCACCTAGAAGCTCGGGGGCTACAGCAAGAGTTTTAAACTTAGTAATATTCTTAGTATTTCTTTAAGCATCTAGTTGGAACTAATTTAGTTTTCAACTAGAAGCTTGGGGGCTACAGTATAAAGTTTTTAACTCAGTTATATGCTTAGCTGCTCTTTAAGCATCTAGTCGGAACTAGTTCAGTTACAACTAGAAGCTTGGGGGCTACAGTATCAAAATTTATAAACACTACGTATGCTGCTCTTAAAGCGTCTAGTCGGGATAATTCATTCAAACTATATGCTTGGGGCTACAGTGAGAAGTTTTCTAGTTAGTCACTCTTAGAGCATTTAGATGCAAAGACCTATGGTTTTCCGTCTAAATCCTCGGGGGCTATAGTGGGATACTCATATGAAATGCAAAAGGCAAATAGAACTTACAAGTGTGATGATCTTGAGGTTTGTAGCACTCTCAGCAAGCAACTTGCCAAAGGACAAACTATTTCCTTGCAAGATTTCTGCTTGTCGGAGAAGCTCCTTAAGGCCACACGTTGGAGATGTTGGCGCCGCACCAGGAACCAGAGTAGTGCTACCCGGTATAAGCACCGGATAGACTATCTTCAGGAACTCTATGGTCTTCTTGGGTGCGGAGGTGCCGCCTTCGACAGACGTACCACCTACCACCACCGCCTTACCGCAACCGATGTCATCCTTAGCCGGAGCTTCAGCCATTTGGTTTGCAGCACTTTCCTGCGTCGCCTGTTCGCCGACAATAGCAAGCTCGGTGGAGGCACCTGAGTCCACTTCCATGGCGGAAGGGCCAGATGCTTCTTTGGCTTGAGATCTTGTCGGAGCGGACGAAGAATGGACGCTAGGGGTGACATGGGCGATGGCGGGAGATGCGTGGGGAGAAACATCACGATGCAACATATCCTTAATGTTTTTAGAAGCCCCCAAAGTCTTGGAGGTCTTCTTCAAACTGGTTGTGGCTTTCTTCCTGAAACGTATAAAAAATATAAATATAGGAATAAGACAAACAATGGACAATGTCAGAGAGAAAGAATCTTACACAAGAGGGGGTGCTTTGGCAAAGGGGATCCCTGTAACCTTTATTTTCTCTACCTCCAGGGCGGCGGTAGTCTTATTGGAGGCTCCACCCTCCGTCTTCTTCTTCTTGCCTCCGTCAGCAGCGTCAGAGGTGGAGCTCTTCCGCTTTCGCGCCAAAGGAGCATCGTCGTCGGACGCGGCGGTGACTTCCTTCATCTTTGGATCATAGATTTGAGGAGCCATGCTATCCTCATCTATGTCGTTGAGCTGTTAAGTGAAGAACCACCGTGTTAGTGAGATGGTAATGACTAGACGAAAGAACTAGAGTATATGTCATACACGGAAAATAAACAGGTACTTTGGGCACTTGCTCTCTACGAACATGTCGTAGGTGATGGAGAAGCCACGCTTCTTATCCTTCACCTTGACGATGCCCTTGAGGCGGAGCTTGATGGAGTCGCTCGTGAAGTTGTCCTCGGAGATGCGGAGGCTATCCTTCCTCTCGTTGGTATACTCGTGCATCAACTTCAAGCGGTGCTGCAGAGGCTGGATCCGCCTGACGAACCAACACATGGCTAGGTCCAATCCGGTCAGACCCGTATATACGAACCACTCTATCCGCCTTATAGGGCAGGAAGCGTCGATGTCGGAGGGAAGGGAGGCCTGGGATCTCCATGTCGAGGCTTCGGTGGAAGCTCCATCGACGAAGTCCGGGTATGTTACTTCTCGGCCGGCCAGAGGGATATCTGGGCCATAGAAGTACGCCCGCTGCCAGTTTTTGCAAGACTCGTGGCCAACAATGTCGGGGAACCGCCGACCAGGCCGGATCTTAAAACTAATAGTGCCACAATTCCTGAGATCGTCCTTGCCAGCTCCGGCTTCGCGTTTGACGGTGAAGAAATAGATGAAGAGATCTAGCCTAGGCTTAATCCGTAAATAACCCTCGCAAAGCGCCGCGTAGTTGCGAAGCGCTAAGATGCTATTGGGGGAGAGGTTCTGAGGCTGTACTCGGTTATGGTTGAGGACAACAAGGAAAAAGTTGGAGATGGGCAGGGAGACGCCGTGTACCAGTTGTGCTTTGAGGTACACCTTTTCTCCAGGTTGGGGAGAAGGTGTGACCTCGCCGGCCGGCACCACCCGCTAGGCGAGCCCCTCCATCACAGGGAGGTAGCCCTCGATGATCAATTCTTTGATATCGCGGTCTGTAATATCCGAACCGCGCCAGTCTCCCTTGTGGGAGTCGTACTCCTCTTCGAGCAGCTCCATCGCCGCTGAGTTATGGTCGTCGCCGGTGGCTTGGACCAAGACGGATCTAGGAATCACTAGACCCTCTGGGGGCACGACGACGGAGCTCGTCGGCTTCGCCGCGGCATCGCCTGACGCCGACATGGAGGGGACAGAACTGCTACTGGCCATGGAAGGATTGCGGTGATGACTGGGGAAGGTCGAGGGGCTAGGGTTTTTCACACTGTGCGCGGAAAGCTCGAGGAGGCGCTCACTGGAGGAAAAAGATGATGTAGAGGAGAATGAGGTGAAAAGTAAAATTTCCATCACCGTTATAATTTATAACCTCCGACATCAAGATTCGTGCATAATGATCGAACAGTTGATGCGTGGACGACGTGTGCGGGCGCGTGCGCGGAAATTTCACCACGTTGCCAACTGTCGCCGCCAACGGTTCGTATCGCTCGTGCGGAAAAATCGGACATGATTGCGTTTTCTGGATGTGTAAGTTGCGAGGCATTGCGAACCTATGTATGCGTCGCTCTAGCTGTCACTAGAAGGTGAACCACCACATCGGAAGATTCCGGCATAGACGGATCCAATCCGGCTACGGAAGAGTACGATAGAAGATTCAGCAATTCTCCGACTTACAAATTGGAGACGGAGAAAACCTTGCAGGGTTCTTTGGGAGGACTACAAGATGTTGCTTGACGATTTGCCGACATCCATCTAGACAGAGCATTCAACGTGAAGAGGCTAGACGGTGCAAGATCTCGAAGTTCTCCAGGGGCTACTATTGGGGATATGCTATATGGGTATCCTCATAGCATGTCCTCTATCCGAATAACCCGGGTGGCCCACAGTTGGTATCAAGGCCTATGACCTGCTGGGCGGCCCAGTTAGATGGATCCAGAAGGGAGGCCCATGTCGGATAAAGGAAGGCTATGGAGGAGTCACCGACGTACCCGGAGCCTTGGAGTGCAAGATACGCTAGGCTAGTAATAGACAATGTAGGACTCTGTAACCTGTCCGGCTAGGACTTTTCCATGTAACCCTAGGAACCGGTGACTATATAAGTCGGGCCTATAGGAGCCTTTAGGGCACCAATTAACTCATACCTCGCACAACGAATCGATCCCTGTAACTCAGCGTATTGCCATTATAGTGATTTATAGCAGGAGTAGGATTCCGCCACCGTTGTGGGATCTGAACCTGGGTAAGCTATGTTACCTCCTACCCGTCAACCGTCTGCCTTCCCCCACGTCTCTAAACACGCACTATGAGGACCCCTCCATGGTGTACTCGTCAGCAATACCACGACACGCAGTCCTCCAGAGGTCTGCCTCCGTGGCGATTCTACGGATGACCTCTCTAGAAGGAGTGGCCCCTTCGAAGACCATGTCGTTCTAGTGGCGCCAAAGCATCTAGCAAACCAAAGCAATCCCTGTCTAGAGGTTGCGCTCGCGGCCCTTGCCGCCTCGCCTATCTTGGAGCCAAGCAACAAAATTGGAATCATGTTTCGGCATCCAGTGTCTCTTGTCCCACCAGCCTAGGCAGGCTGCCCAAACCTCGCGGGCCAGGACGCAACCCATGAAAAGATGATCGATGGTCTCTCTACACTGGTCACGGAAGGGGCAGGCCGTCAGATGTTGGAGGCCACGCCGGCTGAGCCGATCTGCGGTCCAGCACATGTTCCTCATGGCTAACCAAAGGGTCACCTTGCAGCTAGCAGGGGCTCGGGACCACCAGATCTGAAGTGCCCCTGCCATAGAAGTTCGACCGGCAAAGAGTGCCTAGTAGCAAGATCATGCTGTGTAGCAGTTGCTTGGGTCCCAGTTCCACTTGAGGACATCCTGCGTCCCCTCTGTCAGGGTGATTGCTTCAATACGGTCCGCCACTTTGAGTAGCTCCATGATGGCTACTGCGCTAAGGTCCGGGGTGACATCATGCAGCCAACCCCTGCAAGGCCTTCGCGCACACGGCGCATGGAGACTGTGCTCGGTGGGACCGCAGCGAAGAGTTTCGGTGCCACGTCATAGAGCCGCCCGCACGGGAACCACTTGTCCGTAAAGAAGAAATTAGCCGCGCCATCCCCAATTACCAAGGTACTCGCTACATCGAAGAGACGCCTCGATAGCTCCGGGACCCGGATGTCGAGGCCATGCCATGGCCTATCCACCTCCACGCGCTTCAACCACAGCCATCTGGCCCTCAGCGCAATGTTCATGAGGCGCAGGTTGGGGATGCCAAGTCCCCCCAGCTCTTTGGGCATGCACATCCTATACCAAGCCACCAGGCAGTGCCTGCCGTGTACGTCCTTTCTCTCCTTCTAGAGGAAACCGCGGATGATCTTCTCGATGGCGACGATGATCTCTATGGGAATATCGAGGAACATCATGGTGAAAATGGGCATGTCAGATAAAGTTGTCTTGACGAGCTCGAGTCGCCCCCCCTATATTGAGCATGGAGGCTTTCCATAATGGCAGCTTGGCGGCCACCATATCTACTAGCGCTCAGAGCTGCACTGTCGACGGCTTCCGCATGGAGAGCGGTAACCCTAGATAGCGAAGGGGGAACTGCGTGATGGGGCAGTGTAGCTCCCGCTCCACTGTAGGGTTTCGTAGCATGGAAAAAAAATTCTATCGCATACGAACAAACAAGCCAAGATCTATCTACTAGATTGTAGCAACGAGTCGATGGAATAACTTACCCTCGAAGATTCCAAAGTGTTTAACGAGAGCGGATTCTCGTGGGTGATGTAGTCGTACTCTTCCCGATCTCAAGATCGTGTAGACGATCCTTCCTGCGTTCCCGGCGCTTCCACAATCGGTCACACGTTCGGTTTTCGACGAAGACCTTCCTCTCCTTGTTCCAAAGAAAGGAGGAGGTTGTAGCACTCTCCTCGCGATTCCGCAAAGACAACGGCGTGGTATCTAAGTAGAGGAGATCCTGAGGCTTCTTGGCCGGAGCGAGTATGGTGGAGTATGAGAGAGTTCCTCGGCGGTCTAGGGTTTAGACACACCAATTAGAAGGCTCTAATTCGGAGGCTAGGGCAATTAGAAGCTCTAAACCAAAACGGCTCTAAACCGGAGGCTAGGGCTAGGGTTTAGATTTAGAGGATAGGAACTTATGTGTCTAGAGGAGGAGCCCCGCCTCCTTATATAGGTGGAGGGCGGCCACGCCATGGGAGGAGAGGAGTCCCTCCCCAACTCGGCTTGGAGGTGGGCCGGTTGGAGGAGGAACTCCTCCCAACTCGGTTTCCACACCTTCCTCTTTCCTCTTTCCAATTTTAGCCGTTTGACTTTTCAAACTTGCTATTTGACTTTTAATTTAGGATTCAATTTAATCCTTTATTTGGAACAGCGAGAACACTTAGTACATTATGCAATCATCCCAATATGCAATGACACATTCATGTACCCTTCCTCCGGTCTGGGACATTCCGAACCTTCTAGAACATTCCCGATGAAAACACCTAATCATTCCCGAACTCCAAACGGACTTTCCTTATATGAATCTTATTCTCCGGACCATTCCGGATCACCTCGTGATATCCCGGATCCCATCCGAGACTCGAACAACATTCATCTCTTTCATAATACCATAACTACTCAAACAACGTCGAATCCTTAAGTGTGTCTCCCTACGGTTCGTGAATTATGCGGACATGATCGAGACACTTCTCTAAACAATAACCAATAGAGGAATATGGAAATTCATATGGCTCCCACATATTTCTACGATTACTTTGTGATCGAATGAACCACTTACATACGATACCAATTTCCCTTTGTCTCACGATAGTTTACTTATCCGAGGTTATGATCGCTTCGGATCTCTGCATACCTAGTTCAACCTCGTTACCTGGATAAGTACTCTTTTCGCTCCGTGATATGTGATCCCTTGTGAGCAGTCACATGCTTGCAAGCTAATTGGATGACATTCCACCGAGAGGGCCCAGTATATCTATCCGTCATATGGATGGACAAATCCACTCTTGATCCATGTGTCTCAACCAATACTTTCCAACACTCAATGCCACCTTTATAGCCACCCGATTCACGGTGTGGTGTTTGATGTCATCAAAGCATCCATCCGTAAAGGTGATATGCATGATCTCATGGTCGAAGGAATTAGGTTACTATGTATCAAAAAGCATATAGCAATTGAACTAATGAAATGACTTGATCTTTATGCTACGCTTATCTATAGGAGTATGTCCACCATATCATTCTCCTAACGATATGATCTTGTTGTTGATAACATCTCAATGTTCATGATAGGGAAACCACAATCATTTATCAACCAACAAGCTAGTGATGTATAGAGGCTATACTAGGGACTTCAAATTTAAGTTTACAAATCACACAAGTATCAATGTTTCCTTGTTAATACTATTATAGCATGAATGTAAACATTTATCATAAACACAAAGATATAATAATAACTACATTTATTATTGCCTCTAGGGCATATCTCCAACAGTCACTAGGTCTCTAGCCTCAGCCGAACATCTAATCATGTTGGCTGAGCATTTGTCAAGGTTTACACGGAGACCAGAAGCCTCCCCAAAGTCCTCGATGATCCTGGAGATCACCTAGAAATCCACCACTGATGGCCTCAGGAAGGTGACCACATCGTCTGCATAGATCGATGTGCGATGTTGGAGGCCTGTAGCTGCAAGCCGTGTGAGCAGTCCCTGTTCCTCTACCTTTATGACCATCAGGTGGAAAACCTCCATGATCAGGGTGAAAAGCTGCGGGAAGAGCGGGTCTCCTTGCCGGAGACCACGTGTATTGACCACGGGCCCCCCTGGGCACCCATTCATCAGGATGCGTGTGGAGGACGTGGAGAGCAGTGCGCAGATGCAAGCGAGGAGGCGCTCACTGAAGCCCAACTTCTTCAGCATTTCTAGCAGAAAGGCCCAGTCCATAGTGTAGAAAGCTTTGGTGATGTCCAGCTTTAGTAGCACTGCTGCCGTCTTGTTGGTATGTAGCTTGCGGGATGTACCCTGCACCATCATAAAATTGTCGTACAAACACCTCCCACGCACAAAAGCGCTCTGATGCACCCCCAAAAGTTGTGGGAGGATCGGGGCAACACGGTTGGCGATCACCTTTGCCACCCAGTTAGCAAATTCGTGAGTCAGACTGATCGGTCGGAAATCCTGCACTTCTTCAGCGCCCGGCTTCTTGGGTAGGAGTGTAACCAAAGCACTATTCACCGATCCAAATCCATGGCTGTCTAGCCTAGAGAGTGAGTGGAAAGCTTCCATGACATCCTCCTTGACGATGCTCCAGCAGGACACGTAGAAGCGGGCAGAAAAGCCATCAGGCCTAGGGCACTTTTTCAACGTCATGCCTCTAATGGCTGCCAAAACTTCCTCCTCTGTGAATGCACCATTAATGTGTTGGAGGTCAAGCGATTGTACCCTCAAGAAGTCCAAGTCCAGAGAGAACGGTCTGTCTCCTGCCACACCGAGCAGGTTCTCGAAGAAGGTGTCCACGGCTTCTGCCTTTCCTGCATGGTCCGAGATCTGCACATTGTCCACCAGGAGGTGATTAATGAAGTTCTTACGCCTCTGATGGCTAGCATGCATGTGAAAGAAGCGAGTGCATGCGTCTCCCTACCGAAGCTAGAGGATCCTCGATCGCTGTCGTGCCAACGTCCTCTCAAGGGAAGCTAGTCCTAGGAGCTTTTTCTTGAGAAGGCAACCCAGCCCACGCTCCTGAGGCGACAGCTGCCTACTCTCCATGGCAACATCCAAGCGGAGGATCAACTCTGTGGCCAAGAGGATCTGTAGCTTGACATTCCCGATGAATTTGGAGCTCCAACAGGAAAGTCTCTTAGCCACAACTCGCACTTTTGCACCGAGTCTCTTGAAAGGGTTCATCTCACAGGGTTGCGAGGTCCACGCTTCCTGCACCACTTCCAGGAAGCCATCGGATTTGGGCCAGAAGGACTGAAACTGGAAACGACGTCCACGTTAGAGATCCGGGGCAAGGCACAACAACAAGGGGCAGTGGTCTGATGGGCCTGAGGACAGAGCCGAGAGGAAAGAGTCGGGGTAGCGTTCCTCCCAATCCACTATCACGAAGACCCTGTCGAGTCTCTCCAAAGTGGGTCGTTCCCGTTCATTTGTCCAGGTGAATCTGCGACCGTTGAGGTAGATCTCCTTGAGCTCAAGAATTTCAAGGGTCCGCCTGAACTTGGCCATCGTGCAGCGATGTAGGGTTCCTTGGTTCTTATCTTCCGGATTGAGGATGAGGTTGAAATCACCAGCAACGATCCATGGACCGGCATGCAGGTCCCTAATGTCTTGCAACTCTTGGAGGAAGGCACGTTTTTCCACGTCGCTTTGGGGCACGTATACTCCGGTGAACCACCAGCCGTGATCCGCACCCGTTGAAATACGAGCAGTGATCACATTATCAGTGTAGTGGGGGTGGGTGACGGAGACCAGGCTGGGCTGCCATGCAAGAAGGATACCACCGCGGGTCCCTATCGCCGGCAAGAAGAAAAACTTGTCGTAGGAGGGGCCAAGGCATTCCTTCACCACGCGGTCTGAGATTACCACCATCTTGGTTTCCTGCAAACACACCACAGCGGCTCGAGTTGGGGACATAACTCGCAAAACTGTTAGGCGACGAGCCGGGGAGTTTAAACCACGCGCATTCCAAATCCCAATGGAGAAGTCCGGATCATCCATTATTACAAACAAGAGAAAGTGGGGAAGGATCGAGGTTGGGATATTGCTACTCAAACTAGGCACTCCACTGGTGCATCGTCGAACAGGGGCAGGGCATTAGGCATCCATCCAAACAGACGAAGTACCACGTCGATGTGTTGCTGGCGTAGGGGCCTCGCGAACAGGTCCAGGGCATCAGGCATCCATCCAAACAGGCGAAGTACCACGTCGATGTGTTGCTGGCATAGGGGCCTCGCGAACAGGTCCAGGTAGGCATCCAGAGCGTCGTCACCAATCACCTCGCCCTCCCTAGCAATCCCCAGCCTAGTGATGAGGGTGCGCTGCTGCTGTCGGATCAGGGTGTCCGGGGCAAAGCGTCCACGGATGCGCCCACTTCTCCTCACCGCCCCGAGTACTTTCTCTTATTGTGGCAACGCTTGGCTACCGGACTGCTCAGGAGAATGTTGATGGGCTGCTTGCGGAAGGCAGCACGGCAGAGATGAAGAATAGTACTATACCGTGTACTACTATACTACATGAAGATGCTAGAGAATCCACTCAAAGGCTTTGAAGTTTGAACTGATTGATTTATATGACTCTCATGACAGTTCAAAACCACGACGCCACCTACTGCAACGCCCAGTCTAACAATGCTCAGGAAAGCGAAATGATGCGGGGATTTTTTTTAAGACTTTGAATTGTTCTGCATTCATGACTCTTACCGTGAGTCTTTTTTGTTCTGCCGCCGGTGAGGCCGGGCAAGGACGGTGCTGACTCATCGCGTGCCCACGTCTCAATCACTGACCGTTTATTGTAGAGGAGAGAGGATTAATCAGTGACCGTTGTTGCCAATCGCTTGCAAACACACCGGCACGTCAAACTATACAGGCGGCGCCCAGCCTGTGACAACACGAAGGAACATTAACAAAGCAAGTGCAGGACCGACCCCTCACGTGTGACCAGCGCAGAGCACAGCATGATTGATTGGCCTGGCCCGACAGACAGCACCGGGCTCGGAGCGGAAGCGAGACAGGAGGAGGAGGGGCGGGAGGGCAGTTTCGGGAATTCGCCCCGCGACGTTAACGGGGGTCGTGTGGACGGCGGAACGGGCCGGACGGGGTGCGGGCGCGTATAAAGACCGGTAAAATTCCCCGACGCGAGGCCACAAATCGCTCCCAGCCTCCCCCTCCCTCCCTCTTTCATTCCTCCATCCCCGGTCAAAGAAGAGATCCCCCTCCCTCCCTGGCCAGTGCTCGCCGCGAGGAGACGAAGGAGAGTCCCCCCCCTGCCCTGAGAAGGTAACATGGCGGACCAACTCACCGACGACCAGATCGCCGAGTTCAAGGAGGCCTTCAGCCTGTTCGACAAGGACGGCGATGGTAAGCCAAATCCTCCCTGTTTTTTCCTTGTTCTTTTCTCTTTATTAGGAAGATGGCATGTGTTCATGTTCTTGATGCTGCGGTGGCTGTGATCTGTGTCGATGCTCTTGGCTCGCCATTAAAAGAGACCCATGAGTTCCTCATCACTGTCTACTGTTTGATTAGCATAGGAGTCCGTCCAGAATGATGCTAAAGATATTTGGGTAGAAATCATCACTCCGCAAAGTGTAGTAGCTCCACCACATGCCACCGGTAGAAAATTCACGACGTACCTGTCACTGTAGTCTGTACTGCCGTATGATGCACGGCCAAGGGTCGCTGTCTAGCGTAATTGCTGTGGAAATTATGCTCTTCTGGAAAGCGTCATCACTCATCAGATCGATGTGATTGTGGCCACCGCAGCGTCATGCCGCCGGATGTGACCTCATCTCGGATCCGGATGTGACGACTCCACTTGTTAGATCCTACACGGATGTGGAACAAATCAGACTCCTCCATGGTCCACTTATTATCTCACTCAGATATGTAGTAGAACGGCTGAATCGTAGATCTATTTCAGTTCTGTTGTGGGCTGAAACTCATAGATCCAGCTATATGAATTAACTTTGCAACTGTGAGAACACTTTGTTGACGCATAGGGCTCATCATAAAGGGACAACCTGGCCAGAACCGAATTTCCTTCTTTGATACATCTGCAGCATGTTGGTCTCTGTATAACTGCATCGCTTCATGAACAACCTAATTCAGGATAAAGTTGATTTAATTACTTCTGTTTAGAGGATCATGGCCTGGGTATATTATCATGCTGGACAAGTGGCCAATAGCTTAATACAGCTCGACACTGCAAGTTTAACCTATTGTTTATCTGGATAGGATTTTGATTGCTTCTGCCACAATACATGATGTATGCATCTATGATTAGGTTTTTTTGTTTGTTTATGCTCGCTCTGAACATAAACATGTGACCTGATTGCTGAATTAGTCAGACATGTGAAATTCTCGTCGTGTACTGGACAGGTTGCATCACAACCAAGGAGCTGGGGACGGTCATGCGTTCGCTGGGGCAGAACCCAACCGAGGCCGAGCTCCAGGACATGATCAACGAGGTGGACGCGGACGGCAATGGCACCATCGACTTCCCGGAGTTCCTCAACCTGATGGCTCGCAAGATGAAGGACACCGACTCGGAGGAGGAGCTCAAGGAGGCCTTCCGGGTGTTCGACAAGGACCAGAACGGCTTCATCTCGGCCGCTGAGCTCCGCCATGTCATGACCAACCTCGGCGAGAAGCTAACGGACGAGGAGGTCGACGAGATGATCCGCGAGGCTGATGTCGATGGCGACGGCCAGATCAACTACGAGGAGTTCGTCAAGGTGATGATGGCCAAGTGATGCAGCCTCCTCTGCTGGTGGTGGTGTCACTATTTTACCCGGAAGGAGGAAATTTGTGCATTGCATATTAGTACGGAATGCGACTCTCGTTTCCTTGTCTTCCCTGAAACAAGAATTCGTACTAGTAGCCGTAGTTGCTGCAGAACGTCGATGAATACTCCTCCCCTGGCTCTCTCTGGTGTGTCATTGGAACTTGTTTCTTTGTGTGGATCTGTAAGACTTGCCCTCTCCGTGATGAAATCCTGATTGCAGTTGAATCCGTTTGATTGGAGCTCTGTTCTTTTTTTTATCAACTTGACTCTTTCAGTATTACTGGCTCAGTTGACAGATGCTGGCGAGTAGAATGTTCTTCAGGAAACTAAGAATGGAGGTTGAACGGTCCGGTCACATGTGATGTGGACCATTGAATTCAGTCAATGCAATGTTTGGTAAAGTTTGGCAGGACTAAGGGCATCCACTATGTGCAAAAAACCACACCTTAAGTTCTATGTAGCAATGTTGTAGTCTACTTTATACATAGTGGAAGAAATAAGAGTTGTCCATAAGCTTGTAGGTGACCTTAACATGGGTTGTCCATGATAGAAAATAATTTGCTCTCTCTTCCCTCTCATGCATGAGTATGTAAGATAAGACATGTGGGTCCCAGCTTATAGCTAAAGTTCACCTTATACATAGTGGAAGATTTTACAAGAAAGATGGGTCCCACCTTATGGCTAAAGTTCACCTTATACATAGGTGATGTCCTAAGACCCGAAAATCCCAAATGCTAATTGCCGCCTAACGAGACGCTACTCGCCCACACCACACACCTAAACCTGGCAATGGTTTCTTAACTGAACCAAAACTAGACCATATCCACTCCCGTGAAGTTCGGAACTAAAACTAAATCACACCCAAGATTTGTCCCGCGTAACCAAAACTGAACCAAACCGTAAGCTCTGTCCAACCAAACCATAACTGAACCACTCATCGATCTATAGGTTGAACCCGGTTCCTAGTTTTGGGTTGAAACCAAATATATAGGGAGACGCGGTCTTAGGTGGCGAGGCTGCAGCTGCTCACAGCTTTCAGAGGCAGAGAAGTCGCCGGCTCGCCATGGCGGCCGCTCTCGTGGCGCAGATGCAGTTGGTAAAAGGAAATCGCTGGAACCAAACGAAGAACCGGTTCTCAACCATAGTTCCTACCTGTTAGCGACCGAACCATTTAAGCCCATACCCAACTATACCCACCTTTTATTTCCATAAAACCGAACAAAACTAAACTGATTACAGTACGAGCCCATAACAACACGAATCAATAAATCCTAGGACGGAAACCAAACTTTTTAAACCAGTTTATCAAAACCCATTCACAGGTTTACACACACCCTCCTTACACACGAGTTGCTTCTCGAAGACGCGGCCGACCTCACCCACTACGTGGCGTCGTTGGCGAAGGTGAGGCCGGGACCTCGTTGGATACGGGGAGAGGATGACACGGTTGGCCACGGCATCGCCGACAGAGGCGAGGAAGCAAATTTAGGGCTTAGGGTGCGGGTTGGGGGGGTGTTAGAGGGATGGCTAGCTGGTCGAGACCTTGCCGGAGATGGGGACGAAGCGGTTGGCCGCGACATCGCCGACAGAGGTGAGGAAGCAAACTTAAGGTTAGGGTGCAAGTCTTAAGGTTTCATGGTGCAAGAGGGAATTGGAGGGGAGCTGAGGCGGCAACTTAGGGTTTGGCGGTGGGGATGAGATGTGGTTGGTTGGTCGCCGAGGTGGGAAGGACTGTGGAAGAAAGAGGCAGAGAGGAAGAAGAAGGAGACAAGGGAGGAAGAAGAAGACGACGGGCTAGGCCCACCAGTGTCTCCCTTTAGGCGGGGCACAACGGGCCACTAAAAAAGTAGGAAATCCAAGAATCGGTCGCCCGCCTTCTTTTTAAATGTGTCTTCACATTTCTTATTTCGTCTTTGCTAAAGAATTGGCTTGATCTCCACGATATTGTCCCAATGAATTGATAAGATATGCATAATGTCAAGAAATGGTGGAAAGAGTGGATCCACAAAGCGAGAACAATCTAAGAAAGCAATGGCCTCTCTCACCATGTTGGTCTCATGGGATATATGAAGCCAATCTAAGAAAGTCACAAGTCCAATATAAAAAAGCCATGGTCTCTCTCACCATGTTGATCTCATGGGAGATATGAAAAGAGTGCAATATACACGTCTTTCGCAATCAAGCCGCTACATCCATCATGGTGGTGGATAAAATCAAAGACGAAGCAGCCTTATCGGGCCTCACCGGTGCCAAAGGGATATTTTTTTTTGACAACCGATACCATATATATTTATACCGGTAAATAGTACATGGTAGAGATACACAAGCCGACTTCGGCATTTATAAAATAAAGTCTAAAAGAAAATAAGCAACTCTTCGAGGTCTTCAAATTCTTCTTCTTCCATGACACGATCTTGTACTTTCCTAATGGTAGCCGAAGAAACATAAACAGACATGTAAATATCATCGATGGTTCTCCCATAATTTTAATTTGAACCGCAGTGCCAAGGTTGCATGCACGCACACACACCCATTAAAGTAATCAACCAACATCGGCAAGAGTACCAACGCGGGTATTCCAGGGAAAATAAACCGAACAGCCCGATCGACGTCGCCGGGGAGCCGAGAGTATGAATCACCATTGCCGAAGATGTAGCAACCGGGACAAATATTGCGAGGATAACCATCCTCGCGTCAACCTTGAGAAAAGCTCCAAAACCGATCTCTTATTATAAACGATGCCATCTCCATTAACATAGATGCCCAACAAGAAGATGACTATCAAATCCTAATCAAATCTTCATAAAACACTACTTTTATTGAAAACTCCACTTATAGATCGGGTTCCCCACCCCTCCTACCGGCTAGGCCGGCCGGAGGAGAGGGAACCGATCTAGGGAGAAGGCGGAGGTGTAGGCGGCAGCTAGGTCAGAGATCTCACTTACGGCAATAGCTGTAGTATAGGTTTTAGTTGTGCCCGGGGACGTGCCAAAGGGATAGGTAATATAACAATACCGTGAGAGTAGGACTCTTATTTTATTTTAGAAATTTTATTCTCAAACCGGTCGCTGAATTTCAAAACCTGGCAGGAGGTATGAACGCGTGCTGCCAGCCAGTTTAGAATCTTATCGAAAATTCAAAATGTCTTATAATCAAACCGTTTGTCCGAGATCCGTTTTCATCGTTGAACTAGTCACGACGAGATCTTCAAAACTAAATCCCATGTTGATATATTTTGAGAGAAAAAAATCGGACCAAAAAGTTATTGACTCTAAACACATGAGTTATTCATGTCATAATATATAAGTCATCAACCCACTAACACATAAGTTACCCATTGTATAGACATGTTAGATAGGGGTGTTCTCGCATATGTAGTGAGCAAGTTTAATTGAAAGGCCCTAACAGTTATTAGGGTACCAACACTTCACTGTCATTAATGCGTTAGCATCGACGAGCGATTACGGCTCCGTACCCTAACATCATTCGAGGCTTCGTCACCCGTACTCCATGGTAGCGGTTACGAACAATGAAGTCGAGCCGCTAGATTACTGGTTGCGTGATCGGTGAGCATAAGACCCCATTTATTTATATCGTATACAAAATAAGGTTAGATTTAGTTCCTTTTAAAAAATATATGTTTAATGTTTGATGCGGTAGCCTTTTGAGGTTGAGTACTTCATACACCGTGAGAGCGGCGATGGGCGATGATGCCAAGCCGTTAGAATAACTTTTTATATTCTATCTGTGGATAAATTTTTATAGTGGTGGATAATTTACATGTTATTTGGTGGATAACTTACGTGCTAAAGTCTGGATAACTTTCGTGTTACTGATGGATAACTTGTAGGTAAACAAAAAAAGTTACACATCCTGAACATGTGATCCGTGGATAAATTTTATAGTGGTTGATAACTTACATGTTATTGGGTGAATAACTTATACGCTGAAGCCTGGATAACTTGCGTGTTACAGGTGGATAACTTTTGGTCCCAAAAAAAATTGTCGTAACATACCAACATGGGATCTAGTTTCGAAGATTTCTTCACGACTAGCATAACAGGGAAAACGGATCTTAATTTAGACGGTTTAACCTAAATTTTTTTTAAAATTTTCGTATTTGAATTGACCAAGTCATCATGGGTCATGCAATTTCTGGGCTGAGACGCCCGCCAAATTTTAACTTTTTCAGACCGGTTGGTCCCTTTTATTTTGTGTCTTGATGGTTCGTGGATCAAGATGTGGTTTGTAAGACACATCTAAATTTTTTCTCCTTAATTAATAAAAATTACGAGACTGGGCGGAGCTGGTAAAAAGGGCCGGGGTGTTCATGATGCAAACTGGCCCGTGTCCAGTAGAGCAGTCCATAAATCCAATTTGTGTCAGGGTCCATGAGGTGCAAAGTTCCTTCCCAGCCAGAGTCCCGAGTAAAAAAGCCCACCTAGCTTGGGTTGAGTCCAGGGCGTGAGCCGTGAGGCCGACTCGGGAAGTTCCAGCGCCGCCCCGACGTGGGGAAAACCGGCCAACCGGCTGGTCGTACATATTGGTGCCATGGGCGCAGCCGCCGCCGCGGACGGGAGATAATGGCAGCTGCTGCGGACGCCTCACAAGGTTAACTCGCTACTGATCTCTCATTAGCCAGTTCTCATCTTCACGGGCAAAGGCGAGAGGTCGTCGCCAACCCCTCGATTATTTGCTTTATTACTCGCAATTTTGAGCACCAATACATTGTCCACAACCACAAGGATCAGCAGTTTCCCCGGTGGGCTACCTAATAGGAGTACCAAAAAAAGCTGAACCAGTACTAACACCTATTGCAGTATCCCCATGTACTCTACCAATAATCCAATCTTACAACAACAATACGGCATTTCCCCCTCTAGATTTAATCTGCTTCCGGACCATGAATAATAATAAGCAAACTAACGAAGCCATAGGCTCTTCCACAGCGGGCCTCGCGTCCGCTGTCTCATCGGAGCCTATTCATTCAACGAAATTGAACGAAAGAACTTGTTTGCAGAACCGATTTCCGCAGACAACACCGGGCATCCGTCGCCATGGACGAACTATGTACAAGGAAAAACAGGCTGCTTCATGCCGCGGCGATGTTGTCTTTGGTCTCGCCGTCGCACTTCCAGACCACGTCCTTCAGCCGTGTCGAAAGACTTCTGTAGAACTGTTGGGCAGTAGAATAAATTTGGTTAGCTGGTTGTGTAAACGATGATTGCTTAGATTTGGGTCAGAGTTGCTTGCTTAATTCGTGATGGTTTGCTAGTGTGCAAGAATCAAATCTAAGTACACAGGGTAGTTTTCTTAGAAAAGGACGCTATGGTACATAATGGTAAGTACCATTTGAAATTCCAGAGTATCCCCCTTGGCCTTTTTAAGCTCAACCACGTGTAGGGATGGGGCTACTTGAAATACCTGAAGGTTGACACAGATTAAAACATGAATGAGTATGGTCCTTTGGTGTTCGAAATATTTTTTTTGTGTGGTGTTTTCCCTTACCTCAGTTGACACATTGAGATTTCCTTTCCTTCCTGCTTTCGGGTTCTCCATCCGCATCTGGAAATAACCAAATCAAAACCATTTAGGAATTGAACGACAACATATGATAGGAAGGACTTATTTACTGCCAAATTATAGACAACATTTAAACAAACGATTTAACTGTAATAGAAGAAATATGCACATGTACACAGTAAGAAATTACCTTGTAGTTTTTCTTTTGAATGTCAAATCCAAGTGGCCTTGCAGCTTCTGCTATCTTGGTTATGATTTCTTTTGGAGGGCATTGCGAGGTGAATCTTGTCTCTCTTTTATGCTCCTGCCACAAAATTTGTACAATTAGTGCACTGCAAAGAGATAAGAGTTTCTAACAGAATATCAAAAACAAATCATAGGCAGATAACGGCTGCCTGCCTGCAGCAGAGTTTTCTCAGAGTTCTCACCTCTTTTGCCTCGAACAAATTGTCCAGATTCAGTCCCTGATTCAGTGAAATCAGTTCAAATGCATTCATTGAGGTTGGCTTAAGTTCAGTCTCCTCTTTCACATGCTGGTCCTGGTAAATGTATTCATATTCATACATGCATACAGTTAATCAACTTACTCCTATCACAAAAGTGTAAGTATTTCGATGGTATCAGGTCAACTGACTCACCTCTGAATCTCCAAATGCAGCATATACATCATCGAAGCTAGTTTCATACTTATCATCAAAAACAGGTGGCTTAAATCCCTTTTTGAACCAAGGGTCTTCCAGTATCTGGGGAATGGTGATGCGCTGTTCAACATTCAACAACAACAGAAGGACAGGTCAGATGGGATTCCACAACTATCCAGTAGAAACTACTAAGTAAGGGAGGACTCAATGCAAGTCCAACTGAGCACTACATGTGTTCCAGTTCTAGTGTGAGATCGTTCTAACCAAGTGCTGTTTGCGCATCATACTTATAGACTGCACGTGAATTATTTCTAGAAAATGAAGGCTTGGTCTGACTCATTTCATTTTTTAAGGTAAGTCTTAGTCATCTTAACAACTATGTCCATAAGTTATGCCACTTACAGTTGTAGGGTTAGGGTCCAGAATTCTGTTAATCAGCTTCTTAGCTCCAGCAGAAAACCAAGAGGGACAGGTAAACTGAGCCTCCGAGATCTGTGATTCCAAAGGGATAACATATAAGATTCTTTCGTAAAATAGCATATAAGATTTATTTTTTATCTTTTTATATGCTTTGAAAAGAATTACCTTTTTATAAAGGGCGATGATGTTGTCATCCTCAAATGGTAAAAACCCGGCAAGCAGAATGAAAAGGATGATCCCACAAGACCATATATCTGCAGCTGCACCATCATAACCTCTATCCTCAATCACCTACAAAAATCAAACAGAGAAATCTAAGTTAGACAATAGGTCTAGTGGAATGAGCACACAGTAATATGTTGACAAGCAAAATGCATTACCTCAGGAGCAACATAGTTTGGAGTTCCGCATGTCGTGTGCAGCAACCCATCCTGTAGAATTAAAAAACAGTACAATATGAGAATCGACACAAGACACTGTTGCGACTGATTAATATTTTATCCAAAGTAATATAATGATACCTTCACTTGATCAGTTAAAGCACTTAAGCCAAAGTCAGACACTTTCAGGTTTCCAGCAGCATCAAGCAACAAGTTCTCCAACTGTAAATGAAGGTTAAAAATCATTAGGTAACTTTTCTGCACTTTTGTGCAAAATTAATTACAGATGAACACATGACCCAGAAGATAATGTGTTACCTTCAAATCCCTGTGATACACGCCCCTACTGTGGCAATAGTCGACGGCGTTGATCAGTTGCTGGAAGTATTTCCTTGCTTCCTCTTCTTTTAACCTTCCATTGGTATACTGTGGATAACAGAAGATAGAATAAATGAAAAGATGATCTTATAACATGAATCAACATAAGACAATATACCTTCAAATAGATGGATAATATATCAGCACTTACAATGGTTTCAAAGAGTTCTCCTCCAGTAATGTATTCCAGAACAATGAAAATTCTTGCTTTACTTCCCATGACCTGAGGTGAAAAGGAAATGTCAGCAAAAAACAGCAGTCATGAATAAACATAAATCTAGTCTAGTAGGGTACACCGGTAAATCTTTGAACCATAGATTCGGTTTTGAACTTCACCTCATGCAGTCGAACAACATTGGGATGCTTTATTAACTTCATCGTGCAAATTTCACGCCGAATCTGCATATATTTTACGACAGTATTAGCATACAGCTATCACATACTACGAGGTATCCACTACATGAGAACATATATGGGGAAACTGTGTTTAAACATTTCTTTTTGCCACTAGAAGTCTGTTTGAGGACTGCATGGGTAGAGCGGCAGGAAGTATAGTGAATTCGACTAAATACAACTGAAAATTGATGACAGAGACGCCCAGTAGTGCAACGAGGGACACATGCTGAAAGTGCAAGAACCGAGTTTTTTTTAACTTCAGTTTGCACAAAGTTCAGACATCAATTGGAAACAGCTTAGGATACCGTGAAAAATACTGAGTTGGTGATATGACTTCAACTGGAAGACCACCATGCTGGTATATTGTGATGTTATGCAAGTATTATGTAGAAAAAGGATCATTCTTAACTGAAGATACACCTTCCTATGCTCCCATGCTGATACAGCAACATCCAAGGGAGCTGGAAATTGGTTTCTCCAGTTAGCTCCTTGGCACAAAGATGCCATTGTGCATGTGAGCAATAGATTAAGAAATAGCATAAGCCTGTTGTGGGCTTGGCTATTGGATTTAACTATTACTAGAATTTAGGAAACTGCAGTATCTTTGACTGAATATTCAAATTTTACCACGTGCACCTGGTGATCAGATCTATAATATCATATAGTGAGATGAAAGGAATATGAAGATGCAGAGTCGTAAGAGGGAATTGTCTGATACCAACCTGTTCAACCAATCTGAGCTTCTGAACCTTCTCCTTCTCGAGGATCTTGATGGCAACAGGCTCCATAGTTTCAGTGTTCTTGGCGAACCTGACCTTTGCAAAGGTTCCTTCCCCGATGGTGCGACCGAGCTCGTACTTGCCAACACGGCGCTTCACCTTTGGTGACAATGCGGCTCTCTTGGCCCGATACATCTTCCAACAACCGAAGGTTACAATCAACCTTCAAAATGCTCTTCGACGACCTGCGGTGGCCCAATGAATCAGGGTTAATTAGCAACCGGCCATTCAGAGACGAGAAGTATATATATTCTTGTGCCATATTATTATATCAATGGAGCAGCCTTTATCTTCTTTCCCAGAAGGATAAAAGAAAGAACAGTACAGGTAGGAATCGTAAAGATCTCAGGAACACTAACCAGCACCAGATGAGAGTATAAAATGACCAGACTACTCCAAATAAAAAAAAACTCAACCCACTTGACTAGTATACTAGTAAGACATAAAAAGGTGGCAAAAACAGTGAGATGTATCTGATCCCAGACTAAACAAACAAATAGCTGTGCCTAGAGCCGAAAGGCAAAAGAATCATGAAAAGTACTTGGGCAGGTACATACATGGAGGCCACATAGAAACAGCTGCCGGTTGTTGTTGATCTGTGATTCTAGTACCCCCAAAAATGACAGAACATTACCAACAGGCAGCTAACAGATGTATACACAGTACAGCTTACAGCTGCCTTTTGGAATGAATGTAAAGGTAGAGGACCCTCTGCCTTTGGCTTAATATAAAAAATGTATTGCTGAAATTAGCAAAGAGAAGTGGGTGGTAATGAGCCGGAAATGGCAAGAACATGGTAATACAGATTTCACAGCAAATGCACATGAAACGCAGCGCCTAATCTCTTGTAGCGCAACCAAAAGCCAGAGTTTCAGATCAGCGCTGTACCTCCTCTAATAAAATTCGCAGGCCACAAAGGCGGAGCAGATTCGGGGGGAGGCGCTGGGCCTTACCTTCAACTCGCCGGGCAGATGGCTCGAGCTAGGCAAGCAGCGGATGCAGCGAGAAGTAGCAGAGGAGACCTGGAGAGGAGAGAGTAGATAGGAGGAGCGGAGGGGATGCTGGATGCAGAGGAGGAAGAGGGGAGGGATGGGGCTAAATAAGGAGGTGGGTGGCGGGGTGCACAACAGGTAGCGTTGGCAACACCACGCAGGAGAAAAGGACATGGAGCGATGTGAGCAGTGCAGCGGCGTACGTGAGTTTGTTTGCTTGCCGACGCCTCTGCCGTGCCACCTCACGTTCGCGTCGCCCTCCCTTTCGGTTGCCAAGCGCTGCATGGTTTGCTCCACTTCATCCTCCTCGTTTACGTTGATTTTCTACTATTGCTAATACTGGTGAGTGGTATTTTCTACTCCACGAAGAACACCGTGCGCACCCCCACGAAGGCAGATGTTGATAAGTAGGTGCCCTTATCATAGCTGCCATATGGCTCTTCACATGCTCCTAGGACCAAATTGGAGTGGCAAAACCTACTCCTGTCCTGTGGTGAAACATCTTCAGAGGTCTTGGTCAACTTTTTCTAGAAAGATGATCTTGAACGAAGCATATACTTAGACACTGCGCTTTCTTTGTCCGTCGTCGCGAGAGGTGTACCAGTTTGGACTTGTTTCAGAAAACAAAATCCACCTGTTTGGCGTGCGAATAGTTAGTTATTCTGCCTGCTTTATCTCGACCAGCCGCATGCATATTGTTCTTGTGCGGGATGGTCGCCGGTGTGCGTCGCGTGTAGGGATAAACAAAATTTTGCACCATTTGGGAAGAGATATATATAGCCAAGTAAGTAGTATTAATTAGGGAATTCAGATGCTGGCCCCCCAACCTTACTGTTTTTTGGTTGTGCCGCTGATTGAACAATAGAAGAGGAGCAAAAAGGAGCGATCACATAACCACAGATTGAAATCCTGCGTCTCTTAGTAGCGAGCTAGTAATTGTTGGAAATATAAGCAATAATCCATATGATTTAATCCGAATAATAAACTTATAAATCATGATCATACAGATAGTAGTAAAACCAATCATGCAGATCAACAAAGTAGATGAACAGATTACATCTATACAAGATAAACCTATCACATCTACACTATACAAGATAAACCGAAAGAGAGAAATCGAGATCACATACGATGTAGGCTGAATAGCAGCCGCAGCAGCGTCGCCCATGTTGAGGTTGTCGAAGAGGTCGCTGACGTCCGGGAAGAAGTTGTCGTTCGGAAACTCGTCGTCGGACGACGTCGTGGTTGCCAGTAGTCGCGCTTGAGCGCTCCCAAAAAACCTGATCGCCCTCGCATGTCTGAGTTCACGAGGCGGGGTTCCGGAGGCCTACTGTCCCGATCTGGCGGTGCACGCCGCAAGCCGGGATGGAGAAGACGAAAGCGGCGGCGCAAGGTTCTGGAGGTAGGCGCGTCCATAAAAACTGGAAACGGCTGTAATTAACGCGTCCGTTAAGCTCGGCTCGGCGAGATTCCCACAACCCGCGTCGGGGCGGGGCGGGCGGGCGGTGGCGGGCGGCGTCGGAGGAGGAGTCGAGGGCTCTTCTTGTCACACCTTAGTGAGTGATGCAACACTCTACTATATAAGGTGGTCAACTCCCTTCAACTAAAGATGGGACTAAACTTTAGTCTACTAAGCCATATGCCATATCTACAAGTGGTAGAGAATTTGAATTTATAGCCAATAGCGCCACAATATACACCAAATTCCAACGAAAGCAGTTACTGTACTGATTTTACTATCCTTCATTATTCCTGCCTGCTTCCGTTTGGGGGTGTTGTGTTGTGTGATCTTAAGCTGGTGAAGCGGCGTGACACGTCGAGGAACCATCTGACGTCTGCCTTTTGCTTGTAGTAATATTGTTGGGAGATCGGGAGTGGGAGGACAGATGCACACGTAAACGGATTATTAATTAATTGATCATCGTGTGCAGCATGCATTATTTCTACTGGGTTGGAAGCATATTAAAGGAGATTATCTTCCTGTAGATATAGCACTAAAAAAACCTGCATAAACTGATCGATCGACAAAAACGAATTGACCACCTAAAAGGTACACAGCTTCGCAATTAGTATACTCCTACGTGTTTCTCGCCAGGGGGAGGCAAGGAACACCTGGTGCATATCACTAACACACTGCTAACATTCGAACAAAAAAATTTAAATTGAAAATAGTTGAGACCAAAATTCCAAATCCTTTTACACTATGGGACGGAGGGCATATTTCCAAAATCAACTTATCTTTGTTTCGGAAATAATCATTATTTTGTTGTTGCAGAAAATTTCACCCACAACCGACCCATAGCGACACTTAGCATGGTGTGGCTAACCATAGACAGGGTGGAGTCTGCTAGACTTGATGACGGGAACCATAGAAACTTGTATATAAAAATAAGGGCTAGAGCACCTCCATCTAAAATGACTCCCGTAGAATATTTTTGCTAGCAAAAGTTGCTCATCTCCAGCAGATTCCCTAAAATTCCCACCAAAAGTTCTTTTCCCCATCCCTATGGCTCGCATACAACATAGTCTTTGCACATCACTTGAAGTTCAATGTCCAGTTTCAAACAACACATTTCATAGAACACCAAATACATTGTGCTAAAAATTAATCAAAATATGATGATTTAACTAAACAACATAATACAAACAACATGAATTGAGCTAAAGTAAACTGCGGGAACGACCACTTTCCCGCTCGTCAAGCTGACGTATTGCGAGACCATGTCAGGAATGTGAGCCCCCTCCCAAGACAGAAGGCTAACTCATCCTAGGACCGGAATCGTGGATCTCCTCGGCGGCCGCCTCCCACTTCTTGCCGGAGAGCTCGCGCAAGCGCCATCTATATTGGCAAGTCGAGAGCTCGCATTGATGATAGACATACGGATTGTAGTTATTGGTCACGAATGTATCCATAGGGAGATGTTGAGTGATTTCTAAGTCGACAGACAGCTGATGCTCGACACTTTTTGCCACCCGCATTGCCTCCCATTCGCCTCCTTCTTTGTGTGCTTATTCTCCTTCCTCTTGACAAGCTTCACCCATGTCACCTTGCTTGCCTCCTCCTTTGCGAGAATCTGCTCTTCAAGGCCCTCATCGCTCTCCCACGTGCATCCTCTCCTTGGATAGAAAACCACAAGTTTGTGTCGGAGGGTCTCAAACGAGGAAGAGGATCGGCACACACCGGGGGGGAGGGGGATTGTGATTAGGGGTCAATGTAGTGACTTTGACTGAAAATGAGGAGAGGAAGAGGGAGTAAGTTTTAGGAGTGCACATAATCCTGCTCGTCTAATGTCAATCCAGTGATGCTAGAAGATCAAACATTTGTTGAAATAAATCACTAGTGAAAAGAGAAGGTAGTCGTAGTCCCTAGAGAGTTACAACGACTTTTACGAGGAGTATCCTTTTACCTGTACGTACATGTGTGAAAGACTCAGGTATTGCTATGTCGGCCTTCGTTCTCTCCTTTGGCGATGCGACGAGGACCAAACGTACGGTACGGTGGTGGATTTAACTTGAAAACGTACTGCCAAGGGACTTGGATTTATTTTCAAGAGTTCTCAGGATCTTTTCTGTAGTTTGCAAGGACAGCTGCTGTACGTGTGGATGTGTGGTTTGTAATCGTTTTCCTTGATATTATCGAGTAGTACGTAGTAGTTAGCTTAAAAAGGAGTCATTTAGTAGCCACACATTGGCCGGCGGTAGGACGTTCTAGACCCTGTGTTTCGACGGCGAGAGTTTTTGAGATGCAGCATATCTCACATGCCACTTCGGACCATAGCCACATGCGCACGCATGCGTACGTGGCCATACTCCCATGCATCCGTCAGCACGCCGCCCCTTCGTTTTAGCTACTAGTACTACCCTAACTAGTAGTACCATACTCTACATGCAGCACACAGAAAATTCGTATGCCGGTTCAGTGCACGCACGCACGTTCAGGTGAGTCCACACAGCTCCATTCTCCTAACATTTCCTCGCTGACGTCGCCGTGTCGCGGGCTCGACCGATGAACAGTGGCATGGCCCTTCTGGAGCGTGGTATTCGCGCTGTGCATCTTTTGATTGCCATTAGTATGTCGCGATCGACCTTTTCTGCCCCCGTGGGCTCGAGACAACGACGGCCACATGTGATGCACCATCAAATATTCTGTCTGCCTGTATAAGGCTTCTACTATTAATCATGCATGCGCTGTTTTGTAAAGAGAATGAATGATATAAGTATAATTCTAAAACACTATTTTGTTTGCTGATCTGTACTACTATCTGGGTGGCTGCTTTCCCTCCATCATTGCCTTGTCTGCTATGCTGATGCTTGGCTGTCCACGTAGGCAAGTTCAAGTTTACTGGTAGGTCGGTGTTGAATTAGGTGTGACAGCAGGGATGTACTGAACCGGAACCATAGAACTGTGTGAGGGGCCAGGAGGCCGGGAGACTGTCACTTTCTGGTAGTATCTCCTCCCTAGCAGCTGGGTAGGAAGGAAGCTTCCTGGCAGCTGCGTGCATGGCTTGGCCCTGCATGCAACGAAGGGGTGCGTGGATGAACCGTGCTGATCGACGAGTGAACGAAGCTGTGATCCATGTATATCCTGCTGTGCACTATTGGCCACAAACCGACGAGAGACGGAACCGTTCACGTAGTGGAGTGCCAGCCGTGGAGAGACCGATCGATATCTCGCCATTCATGTCATGGCAGGCGCATCTTCAGAAATCGGTCTGATCGGCACGTCGGGCCATGGGGGCTTCACACAGATTTGGAACGGGCTCGCCGTCCCCCTTAACTCGCGGCGGCTGTCAGCATTTGCCAAACGCGGCAAAGATATGAGATAGCACGGGGGAGACGCCAGATGCGGCACGCAAGATCAGGACGGACCAGTCCGTCCGTCCGTACGAGAACCCAGCCGCAGCCACCCACGTAGGCAAGAACCTCGGTTGCTTTCGCGGATCGGTACCCCGTCGCGGCCGGTGCGGCTAGCTGGCTGGCCACGCAGGCAGACAGGCACGCAACGCAGATTTTACTTGGAAGCCAGCACCACAAGTGAACCGGACGTCGCGGGGGCCGCGGCGAGAGAGGCGATCGATGGATCGATCGGGATGGAGATGGAGGAAGCTTCGCGGCAGCTGCGCGGGGGGCGGAAACGGACAAACCGTCAGTGGTCACACACACGACACGAGCGGGGGCGTACGGAGCAGTAGTAGTATAGTAATGAAAAGGACCTCGATCGTGGCCCCGGCGCCGCTCGTGGCCCACGCGCGCCCTCATCGCTCCTTGGCCCCGCCCGCCTGCCTGCCTATCCTACCTACCGGCCGGATCGTGGGGTTGGCGCGCGCGACAGACATCAATCGAGACGTACGTCTCAGCCTCCACTCTCGACCCATCGTGAACTGGAGGGCTGCGGCGCCGCACTCATGTTCGGTTCGGGCGCGCGCGGTGGCTTATCGTCGCACGGCTCCTTGTGCTTATCTCTCGGTCTCGCCTCCTTGTCTCGTTTACTATAGCGGTGCGTGTGTGGCTGCGCCTATCTATGCGGTCATAAACAGCGGAGGACCGACGACTGTCGGCCTGGCGCAGGCGTCGCGACGCGGACGGTGCAGCCGACCAGCCGTCGTCCTGCAAGTGCAAGACCAGAGAGATATGAGCCGTCCCGGGCCGGCTCAACCATGCATGGATGGCACTGCGAGCGTGACGTTCTCTTTGTATTTGTACCAGTCCGTACACGTAGAGCAAGAGTAGAATTCGCCTTTGACTAGTACTTTTTGTTGTTGTTCGAAGCAAGTGTTCAAGTAGACAGTGTATGAGTACGCTCCTATATATATACTTTTACGTGGTCTTCCGGAGCAGCTAGTGTTAGGAAAAACGTACATCATCGTACGTTACCGGGAGATAGATAGACAGATAGTGTTGGAGTTTGTTACTCTACCTATAATCGGTCTCATCCAGATTATAAGGATGACATCTTTCTTCTTGTTTTTCTCTGAGTCTTGTTGTAACGACGATGCAATCTCTCGAGGCTCTGCCTCTATATTAACACGCACCGAGCCGAGCTCCAAGGCATCGTTCCCAAAACCTACATACGATCATATGGTATCAGAGCCAACACCTTCCTAAACACATCTATGTGCCTCGCTTCCTCTTCCTCTTCAGTGATGGCATCACCAAACCCCCTCGCCGGCCAGAGCGTGAGCGAGAAGCTCACCCGCGACAATTACCTTTTGTGGCTGTCGCAAGTCCTTCCTCCGATCCGAGGTGCCAGACTCATGGACTTCCTCGACGTGAAGAAAAGGCCGACTGAGGAGATCACCGTCGACAAGGGCGGCGACAAGGGCGAAGTCAAGGAGCCCAACCCCGCCTTCGACGCCTGGCTGAGCACGGATCAGCACGTGCTGTCCTTCCTCCTCAACACCCTCTCCAAGGAGATCTTGGTGTCCATGATCGGCCTCGACTCAGCTGCGGAGGTATGGACAGCCATCAAAACAATGTTTGTCGCGCAGAACAGGACACGGATCTCCAACCTTCGAGTCGCCCTCGCCAAAACAAGAAGAGAGGGCATGGCCACACCCGCCTACTTCGCCAAGATGAAGGGGCTAGCTGATGAGCTAGTTGCGGCGGTGCGTCCCATTGACGATGAAGAGCTCGTCGAATATCTCCTCGCCGTCCTCGACGATCAGTACAACCCCCCACTACTAGGAAAAGGGCTATAGGTAATCCGCACATCCGTGGCTCACATGGTTGAAGTGCCCCACGGGTAAAATAGGCGTGGCTCACCTGTGGGTAGTGCCCTACTAGTAATTAGAACAACTGTGGCGCACATGGGGTATGTGCGCCACAGATATGTATGGGCCAGGGGTCTGCCAGCCGCATGCCACGTACCCGTAACGCACATGGGGTAGGTGCGCTACGGTTGTTGCAAGTTCTGTGGCGCACTATGCCATGTGCGTCACAGATGTATAAACTTAGTAGTAAGGCACCTTGCCCTAATGCCCTACGCCTAACTATCCTGCACCAACTCCACCACACACACCCCCCTGGATCGCCTTTTTAGGCTTTGCAAAAAATAAAAGAAAATGATAAACACTTCAAAAAATTAAATCATTTCATATGTAGGTAGGTAATGTGGTATAGTTTCTAGGAAAATTAACAAACTTGATTTTCCACTTTTTCTGTAAAAAAAAGTCATGCCACGGTAAAATGGCCGTAACTTTTGCATACGATGTCGAAAAAATCGTATAATATACCAAAATGACGAGAACGAGATTTCGCATCCGCTCGCAACGACCATATGGTCGTTTAGCGATTAATTAGATTTTCAAAATTCGAAAAGAGTAAAAAGTTAAGGTCAAAAGACCGTTTTTTTCCTGCAGAAAAAAATAGAGGGCAACTTACCCGTAGCGCACCACCACCTAGTGCGCTACGAGTAAGTTGGGAGGGATTCAAAATTTGAATCCCCACCCCGCCCACCTACCCATATTCCCTCCCTCTTCTCCTTTTCATTCTCCTCCCTCCTCCTTTTCCTTCTCTCTTCTCCTCCTCCTTTTCCTTCTCTCGTCTCCTCCTCCTTCCCTTGCACCGACGATGGCGACGGTGGCCTTCTCCTCCTCCTTGCTCCGGCATCCTCCTCTCCTTGCAGTGACGATGGCGATGGCGGCGGCGACCTGTTGGAATTATGCCCTAGAGGCAATAATAAAGATGTTATTATTATAATTCTTGTTCATGATAAAGTTTGTATTCCATGCTAGAATTGTATTAAGCGGAAACTTTAATACTTGTGTGGTTTGTGAACAACACCGTGTCCCTAGTACGCCTCTATGGACTAGCTCATTGATCAATGATGGTTAAGGTTTCCTAACCATAGACATGAGTTGTCAATTTATAATGAGATCATATCATTGGAGAATGATATGATGGACAGACCCAAACTAAGCGAAGCAATTAGATCGTATCATCGTGTTCATCTTTGCGAAGCTTTTCCTATGTCAAATATTGTATTCCTTAGACCATGAGATAATACAACTCCACGGTATCGGAAAGCTTTAAGGTCATCAAACGTCATCCTATGAGAGGGTGATCATAAAGGTGTCTCTCGGTGATCGGAAAGTATCTGTTGGGTTGTATGTATCGAGATGGAATTTGTCCCTCCCAAGTCGGAGAGATATACTTGGGCCCACTCGTGTCGATGTCAACACGCTTGCAAGCATGTGGTTAAGGAGTTAATCACAAAGTGATATCGATTACGGAACGAGTAAAGTACTTCGTGAACGAGATTGAACTAGGTATGACGCCATCGACGATCGAATCTCGCAAGTAAAATATCGCGACGAAGGGAATATATATGGGATTGATTGAATCCGGCATCGTGGTTCATCCGATATGATCATCGATGAATGTGTGAGTCAATATGGGTGCCTGCACCCGGTTGATTATTGATAGAAGATCATGCGCATATTCTCGAACCGCAGGTCACACACTTAACGTGTCTCGACGCTAGGATAGATTGGATAATTGGTTTATGAGTTTTTGTTGGTCTCGGATGGGATCCGTGACATCACGAGAGGTTCGGAGTGGTCGGAGAATAAGATTCATATAACGCATGCAGTTTTTGGAGTTGAATTGTTCCGGTTAATCGGTATTGTCTTGGAAGCTTCTAGAACCTTCCGGAAGGGACCAACGTGGCCCCACCTTCCGGGAGGGGCATGGGCCTATGAGGGAGTGTCCTGGCGCATTGGGCCAGGGCACAAGGCCCCATAGGGCCCAGCCGATCCTATGGAGTTTAAATTGTTTAAACTAGAGATAGGGTTTCTAGAAGGGAGAGTCCTCACCCCTCCTCCTCCCTTGGTCCGGCCCAAGGCTTGGAGGAGGGGCAGGGCTGGCCCCCTCTATATATAGAGGGCTGGTCGCCCCTCACCTGCCTTGCCTCAACCCTAGTTGCCCTGCGCCTCCTCTCCCTCCCGATTGTTTGTGGCGAAGCCCTGCGTAAATTCTCCACCATATACACCACGCCGTCGTGTTGTAGATCCAATATATCTCTCCACCATACTTGGTCTCGAGGAAGGAGGAGGCGCCGAGGTGCTGCGTGTGCATCTCACGGAGGCACCGCCACTTGTGGTGCTAGATCGGATCGGATCGCGAGGAGGAGAAGCGAGTCGACTACATCACCCACGTTCCGACGAGCGTTCATTGCTTGAATCTTCAAGGGTATGAAGATCCAATCCAATCTCTCGTTGATTGCATCTCCTAGATTAGATCTTGGCTTTCCTCTGTCGCATCCGTAGAAAATTTTGATTTACTATGCCGAAACCCTTGATGGTATCGAGCTAGATCTATGCGTAGATGTGTTTCACGAGTAGAACGCAACATGGTTGTTGCGGGCGTTGATGTTTTCTGTTGCAAGCCTCTTGTTTGTGTTCTTCTTATGACGCGGGATAGTGAGATTGAAGCGGTCCAGGCCAACCTTACGCTACGTCGTTCGCGAGACCGGCTCCGCACTTGACGTGTGGCTTGTTCCACACATGCGGCTAGTGGATGTCAGTTTCTCTCACTATAGTTGTCATGGGATTAACACCGGAGTTTGGCAACCATAATATCACCGTTGTGGCTTTCCGTAGGTAAGAATCGTTCTTAGCATCTACTCCCATAAGCCACATAAAACATGCAACAACAAAGTAGAGGCGTCTAACTTGTTTTTGCAGGGAGTGTTTTTTGTGATATGGTATGGCCCAAGATGTGATGTGTATATTGTATGCGATGATCATGTTTTGTAATGTTTCACGACTTGCATGTCGATGAGTACACAACCGGCAAGAGCCATATGGTTGTCTTTATAATTGTGTATGACATGCGAGTCAACTTCTTATACGCCATGCAATAGCTTTACTTTATCGCTAAGTAGTTAGCAATAGTTGTAGTTGCTATTAGTGGTGGAGGCAATCATGGTGGAGTGATGGAGATCATGCCGGAACGCACAAGATGGAGATCATTGCGCGAAGATTGGCTATACCATGTCACATAAAGTTATATGCATGTGATGTTTATCCTTTTATGTATCTTATTATGCTTAGATCACGACGGTAGCATTATAAGATGATTCCTCACTTAAAGATCAAGATAAAAACTGTGTTCTCCCCAAGTATGCACTGTTGCGAAAGTTCGTCGTGTCCAAGCATCACGTGATGATCGGGTGCTATAGACTCTACGCTCACATACAACGGGTGCAAGCCAGTTTTGCACACGCGGAAATACTTGGGTCTAGCTTGACGAGCCTAGCATGTCTGCACATGGCCTCAGAACACAAGAACCGAAAGGTTAAGCATGAGTCATATGAATGATATGATCGACACTTCGTTGTCCACCATTGAAACCACATCTCTTCTCGTGATGATCGGATTAGGTGTGGTGAATTTGGATCGTGTTCACTAAACAACTTGAGGGATGTTGAATTTAGTGGGAGTTCATCTAGTAATTTGATTAAGTTGAACTAGTTATCATGAACATAGTCTAATTTGTACTTGCAAATCCTGTAGATCACATGGCCAAGTCCAACTTCAACTTCAACGTTTTCTTTGAGAAAGAAAAGCTTAGAAACAATGGGTCTAACTTCACCAATTGGTTCGCAATCTAAGAATCATTCGTCATGCGGACAAAGGACTATGTCCTTGGGAAAGCGTTAGGTGACCCCTAACAATCGCTACTGGCCGATGAGAAAAAGCTCATCGATCGCGCAAAGATGATTATGGTGTGATTAAGAGCACCATGTTGTTTGCTATGGAAGCGGAACTTCAAAATCGTTTTGAAGAGTATCCTGCCCTTTGAGATTCTCGAGGCTGAAAACCATGTTTCAGACTCAGGCCCATTCTGAGAGATATGAGATCTCCGAGAAGTTCTTTAACTGCAAGATGGAGGAAGGGAGTTCCGTTAGTGAGCACGCCATAAAGATGACGGGCTACACTCAACGCCTTGAGCAATTGGAATGCACGATTCGGAGGAGCTCAAGATTGACAGGTTCTGCAATCACTCCTCCCGGCTACAAAAGTTTTGTAGTGACTCATAATCAGTTGGCTCCATCGATCGATCACCGAGCTCTTCGCAAAGTCAAGGCTGCGGAGGTGGACATCAAGAAGGATAATCATGTGTTGATGGTCAACAATCCCTCCTTTAAGAAAGGTAAGGGAGCAAAGAAGCCCTTCAAGAAGGGCGTGGCAAGCTTAATGCTCCCTGAGAAGAAGCTCAAGTCGGCCCTAAGCCGGACCAGAGTGCTTCTATTGCTAGGACAAGGGTCATTGGGCATATCGTCCGAAGTACTTAGCGGACAAAAAGGTGGCACCATCAAAGGTATATTTGATATACATGTTATTGATGTTTTCTTTACTAGCCCTCGTTGTAGTGCACGGGTATTTGATACGGTTCGGTTGCTAATATTTGTAACTCGAAGCAGAGCTACGGAATGAGCAGCGGCTTGCGAGGGATGAGGTGACGATGCTGGCGTTGTAGCGGATCAAGAGTTGATGTGATGGCCGTCGGCACACTCTCCTTAGTTTTACCATCGGGATTAGTTTTAAACCTTAATAAATGTTATTATGTGCCTGCGTTGAGCATGAACATTATTTCTGGATCGTGTTTATTGCAAGACGGTTATTCATTTAAATCGGAGAATAATGGTTGTTCTATTTATATGAGTAACATCTTTTATGGTCATGCACCTCTTGTGAATGGTTTATTTCTTCTAAATCTCGAAAGGGATGAAACACACATCCATAACATTGAGGCTAAGAGATGCAAAGTAGATAGTGATAATACTACTTATTTGTGGCACTTTCGTCTAGGTCATATTGGTGTAAAGCGCATGAAGAAACTCCATTCTGATGGACTTTTGGATTCTCTTGATTTTGAATCATTTGACACATGCGAACCATGCCTCATGGGCAAGATGATCAAAACCCCGTTCTCCGGTATGATGGAGCGAGCAACGGACTTGTTGGAAATCATACATACCGATGTATGCAGACCGATGAGTGTTTCGGCCGGTGGATATCGCTATTTCCTCACTTTTACCGATGACTTAAGTAGATATGGGTATATCTATTTGATGAAACATAAATCAAACGTTTGAAAAGTTCAAAGAATTTCAGAATGAAGTGGAGAACCATCGTAATGTAAAGATTAAGTTTCTACGATCCGATCGTGGAGGTGAATATTTGAGTTATGATTTTCTCACGCATCTTAAAGCAAGTGGAATCGTTTCACAACTCACGCCACGGAACACCACAAGCAATTGTGTGTTCGAGCAGGAATCGAACCCTATTAGATATGGTCCGATCAATGATGTCTCCTCTTGATTTGCCGTTATCATTTTGGGGTTATGCATTAGAAACGCTGCATTCACTTTAAATAGGGCTCCATCTAAATCCGTTGAGACAACACCGTATGAACTGTGGTTTGGTGTTAAACCTAAGTTGTCGTTTCTTAAAGTTTGGGGATGCGAAGCTTCGTCAAGAAGTTGATGCGGACAAGCTCGAACCCAAAGCGGAGAAATGCGTCTTCATAGGATACCCTAAGGAAACTATTGGGTATACGTTCTATCACGTAACCGAAGGCAAAGTGTTTGTCAAAGAACGGTTCCTTTCTTGAGAAGGAGTTTCTCTCGAAAGAAGTGAGTGGGAGGAAAGTAGAGCTTGACGAGGTTATTGAACCTTCTCTTGAATTGGAGAGTAGCGCAGACACTGAAATTGTTCGATTACGCTGCACCAACAATAGAGGAAGCTAATGACAAGGATCATGAAGCTTGACGATGTTGCTCTTGAACGTCGCAGTCGACAAGGTCGCGTGCCCCTCCCGAGTGGTAAGCAACCTGTCTTGTTGTCTTGTTAGTAGAAGACGGTGAACCTCGAACTATGAGGAAGCGATGATGAGCCCGGACTACGAGAAATGGTGGAAGCCATGAAATCAATTGGGATCCATGAGCGAAAACCAAGTATGGACTTTGGTGGACCCTCCTAGCGACGAAAGGTCGTTGAGTGCAAATGGATCTTCAAGAAGAAAGCGGACGCGGATGGTAATGTTACCGTCTATAAAGCACGACTTGCGAAAGGTTTCGACAAGTTCAAGGTGTTGACTACGATGAGACTTTCTCTCCGTGGCGATGTTTAAGTCCATTCGATTTTATTAGCAATTGCTGCATTTCATGATTATGAAATATGGCGGATGGATGTCAATCTGCGTTCCTCAATGGCAACATTGATGAAGAGTTGTATATGATGCAACCGAAGGTTTTGTCGATCCTAAGGATCTTGATAAAGTATGAAAACTTCAGCGTTCCATTTATGGATCAAGCAAGCATCTCGAGTTGGAACCTTCGTTTTGATCAAGTGATCAAGAGCTTTGGATTTGTTCCAAATTGCTCTGACTTGCATCTACAAGAAAGTGAGTGGGAGCTCGGTGGCGTTTACGGTACTATATGTGGATGACATATTAATTATTGGAAATGACATCAACATGCTTAACGATGTGAAGAGTTATTTGAACAAATGTTTTCAATGAAAGACATAGGTGAAAGCTTATATATTGGGCATCAAAATCAATAGAGATAGACAAAGACGCTTGATAGCTTTAAGCCGGTACATACCTAGACAAAGTTCGAAAGGTTCGTAATGGATAAGGCAAAGAAAGGTTCAATGCCTATGTTGTCGGTAAGATATTGAGCAAGGCTCGGTGTCCATTCTGATAAATGATAGGAAGCTATGAGCAAAGTGCCTTATGCCTCGGCCATAGGTTTCATCATGTATGCCATCTTGTGTACTAGACGGATGTGTCCAATGCTCTTAGTTTGACGAGCAGATATCAAAGTGATCCGAGTGGAACCTTTGGACAGCCGTGAAGAACATCCTAAAGTACCTAAATAGGACTAAAGAAATGTTCTTAGTCTATGGGGTGATGAACGACTTGTCGTAAAGGTTACATCGACTAGTTTTGACAATCGACAAGGATGATTCCAAATCTCGGACATGATACGTTTATATTTTGGTGGAGAAGTCGCAAGCAAAGCGTGATCGCGGGATCTACAGTGGAAGCGGAATACATGGCTGCTGCAGAAGCGTCAAGTG
Organism: Avena longiglumis; assembly: GCA_030063025.1. NCBI lineage: Eukaryota > Viridiplantae > Streptophyta > Magnoliopsida > Poales > Poaceae > Avena > Avena longiglumis. The sequence continues at coordinate 465,344,697 of CP125975.1, read as the reverse complement.
AAGGAGTTTGGATCAGAAACTTCATCACTGAGCTTGGCGTGGTTCCAAGTGCATTGGACCCACTAGAGATATTGTGTGACAACACTGGCGCCATAGCACTTGCTAAGGAACCAAGATATCATCCGAAGACCAAGCATATCAACCGCAAGTTTCATATAATCCGAGATTATATAGCAGATGGAGATCTGAAGATTAGCAAAGTACATACAGATCTGAATGTCGCAGATCCATTGACTAAACCTCTTCCACGTGCAAAACATGATCAAGACCTCGATTGCCATGGGTGTGAGATTGTTGCCAAATGTAAACTAGATTATTGACTCTAGTGCAAGTGGGAGACTGTTGGAATTATGCCCTAGAGGCAATAATAAAGATGTTATTATTATAATTCTTGTTCATGATAAAGTTTATATTCCATGCTAGAATTGTATTAAGCGCAAACTTTAATACTTGTGTGGTTTGTGAACAACACCGTGTCCCTAGTACGCCTCTATGGACTAGCTCATTGATCAATGATGGTTAAGGTTTCCTAACCATAGACATGAGTTGTCAATTGAGAATGAGATCATATCATTGGAGAATGATATGATGGACAGACCCAAACTAAGCGAAGCAATTAGATCATATCATCGTGTTCATCTTTGCGAAGCTTTTCCTATGTCAAATATTGTATTCCTTAGACCATGAGATAATACAACTCCCTGGTATCGGGAGAAAGCTTTGAGGTCATCAAACGTCATCCTATGAGAGGGTGATCATAAAGGTGTCTCTCAGGTGATCGGAAAGTATCTGTTGGGTTGTATGTATCGAGATGGAATTTGTCCCTCCCAAGTCGGAGAGATATACTTCGGGCCCACTCGTGTCGATATCAACACCGCTTGCAAGCATGTGGTTAAGGAGTTAATCACAAAGTGATATCAGATTCGGAACGAGTAAAGTACTTCTTTGTGAACGAGATTGAACTAGGTATGACCAGTGCACGATCGAATCTCGGGCAAGTAAAATATCGCGAGACGAAGGGAATATATATATGGGATTGATTGAATCCTGGCATCGTGGTTCATCCGATATGATCATCGATGAATGTATGGGAGTCAATATGGGTGCCCAGACCCCGCTGTTGATTATTGATAGAAGATCATGTCTGCATATTCTCGAACCCGCAGGGTCACACACTTAACGTGTCTCGACGCTAGGATAGATTCGATAATTGGTTTATGAGTTTTTGTTCGGAGTCTCGGATGGGATCCGGGACATCACGATAGGTTCCGGAGTGGTCCGGAGAATAAGATTCATATAACGCAGTGCAGTTTTTGGAGTTTGGAATTGTTCCGGGTTAATCGGTATTGTACCGGAAGCTTCTAGAACCTTCCGGAAGGGGACCAACGTGGCCCCACCTTCCGGGAGGGGGCATGGGCCTATGAGGGAGTGTCCTGGCCGCATTGGTCCAGGGGCACAAGGCCCCATAGGGCCCAGCCGATCCTATGGAGTTTAAATTCGTTTAAACTAGAGATAGGGTTTCTAGAAGGGGGAGAGTCCTCACCCCCCACTCCTCCCTCCCTTGGCCGCCGGCCGAAGGCTTGGAGGAGGGGCAAGGGCTGGCCGCCCCCCTCTATATATAGAGGGCTGGTGCGCCCCCTCCCCCCTACACCTTGCCTCCAACCCTAGTTGCCCTGCTGCCCTCCTCTCTCCCTCCCGACTGTTTGTAGGCGAAGCCCTGCAGCAGAAATTCTCCACCATATACACCACGCCATCGTGTTGTAGATCCAATCTATCTCTCCACCATACTTGCTGGTCCGAGGAAGGAGGAGACGTCGAGTCTTTGCACGTGTGCATCTCACGGAGGCACCGCCACTTGTGGTGCTAGATCGGATCGGATCGCGAGGAGGAGAAGCGAGACGACTACATCACCCACGTTCCGACGAGCGTTCATTGTCGAATCTTCAAGGGTATGAAGATCCAATCCAATCTCTCTCGTTGATTGCATCTCCTAGATTAGTTCTTGGCTTTCCCTCTGTTCGCATCCGTAGAAAATTTTGATTTACTATGCCGCGAAACCCTTCACGACCTTCTCCTCCTCCTTGCAGTCACGACGGCGACGACCTCCTTCCTTGCGGCCTTCTCCTCCTTGTAGTCACGAAGAGCGACGACGAGCTCCGACGACCGTCAACGACCTCCTTCACCTTGCGGCAACCTCCTCCCTTCTCCAACCACACCTCATTCTACCTCTCTTCCTCGATGTCGGCGAGGAGTAGCACGGCCATGGCCTCCCGCACCTCCCTGCGGTGGTAGGTCGTGGCCACGGCCACCATGCTCCAGCGAGGCGACACGATGGCGGTGATGCGGACCCGATTGCTTTTGCAATTCAAAACGAGGGTGTTTTTTGCATTTTTTTTGATTTTTGAAAAAAACATCCGTGGCGCACCTGTACCCCTACCCGTGGCGCACCGCCACGCCTATATATCAATATAACCATGGCGCACCATGCAGTGCGCCACGGCTACGAGATAGCCGTAACGTGAGGCCCGTGGCGAACTGCTAATGCGCCACGGAAGGCCTTTTCAGGTGCGCCACGAATAGGCCTGCGGTGCGCCACGCCTATCTCGATATAACCGTGGCGCACCATGCAGTGCGTCACGAAAAGGCATATTCGTGACCCAGCCTGCGGCAGCTCACAGAACGAGATCAAAAACGGGTAATGCTAAACCAAAGAAATTTACTGGTGGTACAGTACGTTATAGTTTATCTTGTTCATCCAGTGAACCTGCAAATTTGGAAATAGCTCTAGCAAATTCACATTGGAAAAAATACAATGGATGATGAGTATAGGGCATTAATTGATAACAAAACATGGCACCTAGTACCACCTCAACAAGGGACAAATCTTATAGATTGTAAATGGGTTTATAGGATTAAGAGGAAAGCTGATGGAACAATTGATAGATACAAAGCTAGATTAGTAGCTAAAGGGTTCAAACAAAGGTATGGAATAGATTATGAGGATACCTTTAGTCCTGTTGTAAAAGCTGCTACTATCAGACTTGTTCTAGCTATTTCAGTTTCACAAGGATGGAGTCTGAGGCAATTAGATGTGAAGAATGCGTTTCTCCATGGCGTTCTGGAAGAAGAGGTCTACATGAAACAGCCACCTGGTTATGAGGATCCTCGTGCACCTTCTCATGTGTGCAAACTGGACAAGTCATTATATGGACTCAAACAAGCTCCAAGGGCATGGTTCTCTAAACCGAGCTCCAAATTACAAGAGCTTGGTTTTCTGGCATCAAAGGCAGATACATCATTATTCATATACAATAAGTCAGGTATCATAATTTATATTCTAGTGTATGTTGATGATATCATTGTCACCAGCTCCTCCAACAAGGCCATCACATCACTTCTTCAAGATCTTGGTTCAGCTTTTGCTCTGAAGGATCTTGGTGACTTGCATTTTTTCTTGGGAATTGAGGTAAAACCATTTAATCAAGGCATTGTATTAACCCAAGAAAAGTATGATCTAGATTTGCTTGGCAGAGTTGGGATGAAGAAGTGTAAACAATTCTCTACACCTTGTCGACAAGATCGTAAAAACTTTCGCCATGTGAGGAGAACTTCTAGGGCCAGAAAATAGCACAAAATACAGAAGTATTGTTGGAGCACTACAGTACCTGACTCTTACACGACCAGATATTTCTTTCTCTGTCAACAAGGTATGCCAGTTTCTTCATGCCCCAACCACTGTCCACTGGACAGCTGTAAAAAGAATATTGAGATATGCCACTGGAACAGTAGGTATTGGTCTAACCTTCAAAAGATCTTCATCTACTTTAGTAAATGCCTTCTCAGATGTTGATTGGGCAGGATGTGTAGATGATAGGAGATCCACAGGAGATTTTGCTGTATTTTTTTGGACCTAACTTGGTTTCTTGGAGTGCTAGAAAACAGACAACTGTCTCCAGGTCAAGCACAGAGGCAGAATATAAATCTCTAGCAAATGATACTGCTGAAAGTTATCTGGATAGAGTCTCTCCTTGGAGAACTTGGATTTTCCAAGAAACAAGTTTCTTGCTTGTGTTGTGACAATATGGGTGCAACCTATCTCTCAGCTAATCCTATATTTCATGCAAGAACAAAGCATATAGAAATAGACTTTCATTTTGTAAGAGAAAGAGTAGCAAACAAACAACTAGAGATCAGATTTATTTCCTGTGGCAGATGGCTTTACAAAAGCATTACCGAATTCAAGAACAATCTTAACCTCAAGAAAGTTGCGATTGAGGAGGAGTGTTAGGAAAAACGTGTCATGTGTCATCGACGTTACCAGGAGATAGATAGATAGAGTTGGAGTTTGTTACTCTACCTGTAATCGGTCTCATCCAGATTATAAGGATGAGATCTATCTCCTTGTTTTCCTCTGAGTCTTGTTGTAACGACGGTATGATCTCTCGAGGCTCTGCCTCTATATTAACACGCACCGAGCCGAGCTCTAAGGCATCGTTCCCAAAACCTACATACGATCATAGCTAGCTGCGCGAGTAGGGCTGTCAAAAAAGTTTGGGGGCTTGACAAACTGTGCGAGTTCGGCGCTTTAACAGCTCGACTCGAGCTTGATTCGTCTCTCTAACAAACCAAGCTCGAGAGCTTAATCGAGCCGAACTCAAACAATTCGATAAAGCTCGTGATTTTTGTACAGTCGCAAAATTGAGACTGCTATTATTATTCCATCTATTGTAAGACCGCTAAAATAATTGTGTTGACACTGTATTACTGTTATATGAAACTCCAAGCCATTTCTTCTATTCCGCTTTTAAGCTTTACTATTTTCTTGCTATGTAGCTGCATGTCGATGTAGTAAATTTTTTTTTACCGAGCTCAAGCCTACTCGAGCTTTGGTCGAGCCGAACTCGAGCTTAGATATAAGCTCGATGATCAACCTAGGCTCGCTCGAGCCGAGCTCGAGCTTCTACCGAGTTTGAACGGAGCGTAACAATATTCGCTCGAGTTCGGCTGGTTGACAGACCTACGCGCGAGTGCGATCGATGGAGGCGTTATGCATGTCCGATCCGAATATCCGAATGCCTCGCCACTTTAAGCTTCGGCACTGTGATCCTCATTACTCAACCGTCAGATTTTGTAGTAGTACTAGTGGTCATGGACCCTTCACCAACTCCATCTTCTCCTGCACGCACATGCACGCAACCGGGACCGGCCGGAGAAAAGGGGAAAGTCCCTGCTCATCCTCATCAGATCAGACTATAGACTGATTAGATTAGATTGTCACAACAAACTGTCTTTAAATAGATTATCCGATCCGATATGACTGTACACGGTACTATGACATATTGATTGCCAACGGATATGCATTGCCAATATGTCATGTACATGGATTGGACAAAATGACAACTCACGGCGTACCAAGGGCTCATCTTTCGATTCATAGAAAAGAAAAAAAAAGGATCTTATGGGAAAAGCAATCATCTTTGACTGTGTCGAAAGAATTTTTCATGGAGTCCAACCTAAGGTTTTTTCAGTATGAACTTTACACTAGATTTTTTTTGCGGGTAACTTTACACTAGATTTATGTGAGATTATTTCCTATATGACATGATCCTTTGGATCAGACGGCTGTTGTAGGGAATTTTTCATAAGATCTCAACTCTACAATTTCTTTTTGAAAATCCTATGAATCAAAGGGAGCTCCTATCGTGATGCGCAGTCTTTTATTTTAAAATCGTATGCCAACTCTATTTGCACCAAGGACCACACTGTTCCTGTTCGGTCGATCTTGAATTGGAGGCGACCTAACCACGTACGCCTTTAGTGAGCGGGCAACTTATAAGTGTGCATGTGTGAGAACTAATTTCACGTCATTATTTTTGCCGGGTGTGTTTAGTACATTCCGTATGAGCTCTAATAGTTTCAGGGGAGAAGAAATTGGTCGGTCGCTGCATCATGGTAACACGAATCTCAAAGCACCTCCAGTCCACACCCGCTTGGAATACCGAATCGGCAGTTTTTATAGAGTCGAGTCCCGGATAAGAAATTGGTGGGCTGATTGGATGCTTGGGCGGGCGCTTTGTTGGGCATGCACAAATATCAAAGCACCTCCAGGCCACCCCGCGGAGCTATGTCCAAGAGAGCGCAACGGGATATCTCGACTGCAAGCGTGGGGAGGAAAATTTGGGGACTCCGCGTACCTTCGAGAACACGCGTCGTGAAATTCCTCTCACAGCCTACTCTCTCTCTCTCTCTCACTTGTATGTCCCATCACGTCGGCGGTTCCACTGCCAGTAGCACATCCTACGCGATGCCTCGACCAGGAAGATCCAGAGGTGACCTAACAACACCATTGACATTGACTGATAGCGCCCACGGGCAAGGGCTGCCTTGACCTCCACCCCGACCTCGACCTCGACTGCCGCTCATCAATGGCGATAAGCCTTACTTAGACCCTTACCTAGGTTTTGCCTTCGTAGATCCGCATGCAACCAAACGGCCACAACAACATCTAGCTAGGGAAAAAAGGTAGTGCATCCTACCAAACTAAGTCGATAACATGGACCAAATGGTGTTTTTTGATGGGACCCCCCAGGGTATGCCTCCTAGGAGCGCATATTTTGATGCGGGCTACCAAACATGATTGTGGCATCCCATATTTCGAACGCAAAGGATACGAGACTGCTTCTTCTAGTAGGAAGCCATCATCTTTATATCTGTGATAATTTTAGTAATACATTATGCGATATATTTTTGTTTACCTCGTGAAGATATTACTATGAGTCTAAAACTCCCTTTTGTATTCGTGGCTTTATAAAAGTTCCCTGTGATACCTTTGTGGGCACTGGCGGACCTTGGGCCAAAATTCTGGGGGTGTAAATGGGCTTGGGGGGCGAAATTTAAGCTTTAGCCTGACTTTTAATTGACAAATGGGCTAAATACATATAAAAAGTATGCAATTTCTTCATGGGCTCGGGGGCGATGGCCCATTTTGCCCCCATTAAGGTCCGCTAGTGTTTGTGGGCATGCTGAGCTAGTACATCAGCTCCAGGAAAGAGTGGCGATTGGGAAGATTGCAAACCACATCTAGGATTCCCCCTCCTCGTCGAAGATGACACCGGTCCGCTCTGCCTTCGTTGATCTTGGGAACTTGGAGGTGTGTGAACCATGTTCCCTCATTGGCGAGAGGGTTTCTATTCTTTTTTATTATTGTTTTATAGTGTCTCTTCTTATGGATGGCAAGACAAAGATTACATCCTGAAGTCAGAATAAGCTCCTTCTCGTCCTATACTTGCACGGGTGGTGCGCGCATCTAGCACCGGTGGAAAGCGCGTGGAGTTATGTTCCCGGTGGATCTCATGAGATCCAGTCGATTTTATTTTTCGTTGGTGTGGTTCCAAGTCCAACTCTTCTGATCCACAAGTCTAGTCTAGTACACAGTGCACTGGTTGCTTTGGATCTTAGCACATATTTTGTTATACTAGGTAGGAAACGCGGCTTGCCGCTCGCTTGCCCGTTTCGCGGGCAACACGGTATAAACAATCGCTTTAAAATACAATGAAGCTAAAATATTATACATAGGCAATTTTATTAGCCAGCGAATTGTTTTACATCATAAGTAAAGATAACCATACTTGCGAGTTAACCATGTGTGTTGGTCCCTAAGCCTGCCTAGGCTCGATTCCGCCAGTGTCGTGCCATGTTGGTGTGGCTAGTGCTATGGCAGGTGAAGATCGAGGCAATTTTGCTTGCAGCAATGTTGAAAAAATTGTTCGCTTGTAGCAGTGCAATGATGGTATGTAGCACGGACATCGGTGACTCGCTCCACCACAGGCAGGAGGTGGCGCCGCCTTGCAGCAATGGCGTCTCGAATCTAGAGCGTTCAGCACTACACCTCACCATTTGTAGCACATGTGTCGGTTGCTTGCAGGTCAGCCGATTGGAGGAGGCACTGCCTTGCAGCGGTGACAGTTAGCAGCAGTTGTCCCTCGAGGAAGACCTGATTTTGCCATCAGAGAGACGGAGAGGGGCAATAAGGGCGACTATAGTGGAGTCGATTCATAAGGGAAGAGCTCAAATTGGGAGGCAGCGGCTATGCCATGGCTGCACAGGTAAGCTGGCATGACTGCACGGGGAAATCATCGGTGCCTTGGTCCGAGTTGTGGAGTTGGGGTGAATTGTGGGCATATGCTGCCTCAAATGCTATGGGGAAGAAAGAGATAGAGTAACGTCATACAATGAGGCGTAAGAGCAACTCTAACAGATCCCCCAATAACTTAGAGGATTTTCTTCCAGAGAAAATGTTGGACTTAAATTTTAAGTCCTATAATCGATGGCCGCCAGATTCGATCCCCAATAACTTAGAGGACTATAATCGATTTCAAATTGAACTCGGCCCGATTTCAAAAAATTGTGGCAATTTCAACCAACCAATCTATCTATCTATCTACTAATTTCTCTAGAGGTAGGTTCGTTCTACTCAATTTTCCGTCCGCCTTTTAGCCGAACAGATTTGCCCCTGGGATTTTAGACACATTACAAACCATGCCATCGCAAAGTCAAAAGTCTCTGCGCCTTTCGCTCCGCCGTCGGTCGTACGTCTACAAGCGCCCGTCGTCCGCCTTCCCCATCCTCCTACACCTCTACGTGCGCCTCCCCTAGACTCCCGCACTGCCGGCGAGGCCCTCGCCTGACAACCATAGGAGCCCATCCCTTCCTCCTATCTGGAACTGCCGGTCAAGGGTCACCAAATCCTCTTGCACCTCCGGCGCCGGCGAGGCCCTCTCCCGACAACTGGAGAAGCCCCCGCCACAGATGTCCCTCGCGATGGGAAGGTGTACACGCGGGCGAAGATAGGATCCGCTCGCACTTCACCATGATCTGGATCCCGACGCTCCAGCTGCTATGACGGGCGCGACGTCACCAGCTCGTTCGGCGGCAGCGAGAAGGGCGGGGTTCCTATGGTGTAAGTGGTGCTACGAATGACTTGGTGTTGGAGATATGCCCTAGAGGCAATAATAAATGTAGTTATTATTATATCTTTGTGTTTATGATAAATGTTTACATTCATGCTATAATAGTATTAACAAGGAAACATTGATACTTGTGTGATTTGTAAACTTAATTTGAAGTCCCTAGTATAGCCTCTATACTTCACTAGCTTGTTGGTTGATTAATGATTGTGGTTTCCCTATCATGAACATTGAGATGTTATCAACAACAAGATCATATCGTTAGGAGAATGATATGGTGGACATACTCCTATAGATAAGCGTAGCATAAAGATCAAGTCATTTCAATAGTTCAATTGCTATATGCTTTACGATACATAGTAACCTAATTCCTTCGACCATGAGATCATGCATATCACCTTTACGGATGGATGCTTTGATGACATCAAACACCACACCGTAATCGGGTGGCTATAAAGGTGGCATTGAGTGTTCGGAAAGTATTGGTTGAAACACATGGATCAAGAGTGGGATTTGTCCATCCATATGACGGATAGATACTCTGGGCCCTCTCGGTGGAATGTCATCCAATTAGCTTGCAAGCATGTGACTGGCTCACAAGGGATCACATATCACGGAGCGAAAAGAGTACTTATCGGTAACGAGGTTGAACTAGGTATGCAGAGATACCGACGATCATAACCTCGGATAAGTAAACTATCGTGAGACAAGGGGAAATTGGTATCGTATGTAAGTGGTTAATCCGATCGCAAAGTAATCGTAGAAATATGTGGGAGCCATATGAATTTCCAGATTCCTCTATTGGTTATTGTTCGGAGAAGTGTCTCGATCATGTCCGCATAATTCACGAACCGTAGGGAGACACACTTAAGGATTCGACGTTGTTTTGAGTAGTTATGGTATTATGAGAAAGAGACCGAATGTTGTTCGGAGTCTCGGATGGGATCCGGGATATCACGAGGTGATCCGAATGGTCCGAGAATAAGATTCATATAAGGAAAGTCCCGTTTGAGTTCGGAATGATTCCGTGTTTTCATCGGAATGTTCTAGAAGGTTCCGAATGTCGGCACTCCGGGGAAGGGGTACATGAATGTGTCATTACATATTGGAATGATTGCATCATGTACTAAGTGTTCTCGCTGTTCCAAATAAAGGATTAAATTGAATCCTAAAACTGAAAAGTCAAATGGCTAGTTTGAAAGTCAAACGGCTAAAATAGGAAAGTGAGGGAAACAAGCAAGAGGAGGTTGAAACCGACTTGGAGAGGAGTCCCTCCTCTCCAAGCCGGCGCGCCACCCTAGGCCGAGTTGGGGAGGGACTCCCCTCCCTCCCCTTGGCCGCCGGACCTCTCCACCCATAAAAGGAGGGGCAGGGCCTCCTCCTCTAGACACACAAGTTCCTATCCTCTAATGTAAATCCTAGCCCTAGACTCCAGTTTAGAGCCGCTTTGGTCTAGAGTTTCTAATTGCCCTAGTCTTCGGATTAGAGCCTTCTAATTGGTGTGTCTAAACCCTAGACCACTAATAGCTCTCTCATACTCCACCATACTCGCTCCGGCTTAAGGCGAAGCCCTGCGGGATCTCTCCTCTACTTCCGGTACCACGCCGTTGTGCTGCCGGAATCGCGAGGAGAGTGCTACAACCTCCATTTTCTTTGGAACAAGGGAGAGGAAGGTCTTCGTCGAAAACCGAGCGTGTGACCATGCGGAGCGCCTACGAACGCAGGCCGGAAGGATCGTCTACGATCTTGAGATCGGGAAAATGCGACTACATCACCCACGAGAATCCGCTCTCGTTAAACGCTTTGGAATCTTCGAGGGTAAGTTATTCCATCGACTCGTTGCTACAATCTAGTAGATAGATCTTGGCTTGTTTGTTTGTATGCGATAGAAAATTTTTGTTTTCCATGCTACGAAACCCTACAGTGGTATCAGAGCCGTGTCTATATGTAGATCTGTTGCACGAGTAGAACACAATGGTCATTGTGGGCGTTGATGCTTTTATTGTCGATTGCTTCTTGTATACTTTGCATCTTGCGGTATGTTGGGATGAAGCGGCCCGGGCTAACCTTACATGACATCGTTCATGAGACTTGCTCCACGCTTGACATGCAACTTGTATGGCATAAGTGGCTTTGCGGGTGCCTGTTTCTCCTAGCATAGTTAAGATCCAATTTACAACGGGTGATCAACAATGCTAGTATCAATGCTGTGGTTCTTGTTCGTAAGTTAGAACGACACTTATTGAAATCCCCAAACCACGTAAAATATGCAAAGAAAGTAGAGGCGTCTAACTTTGTTTTGCAGGGGTGTGCAGTGATGTGATATGGCCATGATTGTGATTATATTTGATGTATGCAATGTTCCTTATTGTAAGTTGGCAACCGGCAGGAGCCATATGGTTGTCTTTAATTTATGTTAAGACCCGCGTGTCTATTCAAAGTAGTTGTAATAGTTGAAGCCGGTGGACGACAACCATGGAGAAGCGTCACTGACCTTGATGCAATGCCGGTGATGATGGATATCATGTTCGTGATTGAAGATGGAGATCGGAAGCACAAAGAAGAAAGGCCATATCATATCACATATTATTGAATTGCATGTGATGTTAATCCTTTATGCATCTTGTATTGCTTAGTAGACGACAATAGCATTATAAGATGATCCCTCATGCACATGAATTTCAAATCATAAAGTGTTCACCCTTAGTTAGCACCGTTGCTAAAGCTTGTTGTTTCGAAGCACCACGTGATGATCGGGTGTGTTAGATTCTGCAAGTGTATACAACGTGAGCAAGCCAGATTTGCTCATGCGGAAACTAAGGTTTGATCTTGACGAGCCTAGCATGTACAGACATGGTCTCGGAACACGGATCACCGAAAGGTAAAGCATGAATCATATAGTAGATATGATGAACATGATGATTGTTCGCCATTGAAACTATATCAACTCTCGTGATGATCGGTATTGATGTAGTGGATTTGGTTCGTGTGATCACTAAAACAATGTGAGGGATGTTGTTTTGAGTGGGAGTTCACCTAGTTTAATTTCATCATTAATTTGAACTCAATTTGTCATAAACTTAGTCTAAACTATTGCAAATATGTTGTAGATCAATGGCAGCCCCTACCATCAATTTTAATGCGTTCCTAGAGAAAGAAAAGTTGAAAAACAATGGAAGCAACTTCGGATTGGTTCGCAATTTGAGGATTGTACTCACAGGTGGTAATTTGACCTATGTGTTGGATGCACATTGGTGACCCACTGCAGTGATGCTCCCGATGAAGTAAAGAATATTTACCTCGCTCGGAAGAATCGATTACTCCATAGTTCAAGATGTGCTATCTTGTATGGTTTGGAATCGAGCTTGAGAAAAGGTTTCAAGAGTCGAGACCCATATGATATTGTCGAGGATCTCAAATTGATTTTTGAGACTCATGCGGCAATTGAAAGCTATGAGGCTTCGAAAAGTTCTTTAAGCGCAAGATGGAAGAAGGCAGCTCCGTCGGTGAGCATGTGCTTAAGATGTCCGGGCATAAACAAACTTCAAAGCTTGGGTATAGTGATTCCTAATGCTTTGGGGATTTACCGTGTCCTCCAATCACTACCACCATGTTACAAGAACTTTGTGATGAACTACAACATGCGAGAACATGAACAAGACATTGCGTAACTCTTTGCCATGTTGAAATCTGCGAAGTGGAGATCAAGAAAGAGCACCAAGTGTTGTTGGTCAATAAGACCACCAAATTCAAGAAAGGCAAGTCTAAGCAAAGGACACTTCAAGAAGGGTGGTAAGAAAGTTACCACGCCGTGAAGAAGACCAAGCTGGACCCAAGCACGATCTTGAGTGTTTTTCCGCAAGGGAGAAGGTCCTTTGGGCGGAATTGCCCAAAGTACTTGGCGGTGAAGAACGGCAACATCAAGAAGAAAGGTATATCGATATACATGTTATTGATGTGTATCTCACTAGTACTCGTAGTAGTGCAGGTATTTAATCTTGGTTCGGTTGCTCATATTTGTAACTCAAAACGGTCTTTGCAGAATAAACGGAAGCTAGCGAAGAACGAGGTGACGATGCGGCGTGGGAAGCGGATCAAAGGTTGATGTGATCGCGGTCGACGCGCTACCCTTCATCTACCATCGGGATTAGTTTTATACTTAAATAATTGTTATTTAGTGCTGTGTTGAGCATGGACATTATATCGGGATCTTGTTTATTGCGAGACGGTTACTTGTTTAAGTCGAGAATAATGGTTGTTCGATTTATATGAGTAATATGTTTTATGCACATGCACCTTTGATAGATGGTCTATTCTTATTGAATCTCGATAGTGGAAATGCACATATCAACAACATTGAGGCTAAACGTTTGAAATCAGCGATAATTAGACCTATATGTAGCCTTTGTCGTCTTGGTCACATTGGAGTGAAGCGTATGAAGAAACTCCATTCGATGGACTTCTTGAATCACTTGATTTTGAATCACTTGAAAGATGCGAAGCATGTCGATGGGAAAAATGACTAAGACTCCATTTTACGGTATGATGGAGCGAGCTACGGACTTATTGGAAATCATACATACCGATGTGTGTGGACCAATGAGTGTAGCATCATGTGATGGTTATCGTTATGTTCTTACCTTCACGGATGACTTGAGTAGATATGGGTACATCTATTTCATGAAACATAAGTCGAAACTTTCGAGAAGTTTAAGGAGTTTCAAAGTGAGGTAGAGAATCAACGTAACAAGAAGATTAAATTTCTACGTTACGATCGTGGAGGTGAATATCTAAGTTCTGAGTTTGGCGAGCATTTGAAGAAATGCGGAATACTTTCTGATTGACACCGCCGGAACACCACAACAGTAATGATGTGTCGAATGTCATAATCGAACTCTCTTAGATATGGTTCGTTCTATGATGTCACTTACAGTTTACGCTATCATTTTGGGGTTATGCATTAGAAACAGCCGCATTCACTTTAAATAGGGCACCGTCTAAATCCGTTGAAACGACACCGTATGAATTATGGTTTGGGAAGAAACCTAAATTGTCGTTCCTTAAAGTTTGGGGATGTGAAGCCTATGTAAAGAAGTTACAGCCGGAGAAGCTTGAACCCAAAGCGGAAAAATGCGTCTTCATAGGATACCCAAAGGAAACTATTGGGTATACCTTCTATCATAGATCCGAAGGCAAAATCTTCGTTGCCAAGAATGGATCCTTTCTAGAGAAGGAATTTCTCTCGAAAGAAGTGACTGGAAGGAAAGTAGAACTCGACGAGGTTGTCGAACCTTCTCTCGAAATTGCGAGTAGCGCGACCGGAAGAGGTTCTGTGGTGCTGCACCAATAAGAGAGGAAGCTAATGATGGTGATCATGAAACTTCGGTTGAAGTTGCTACTGAGCCTCGGAGGTCGAGAACTCGTACCACTCCAGTTGGTATGATCCGTTATGAGTGTCATGTTGGTGGACAACACCGATGACCGAGACATATGAGGAAGCGATGATGAGCCCATTCCAATAAATGGCAAGAAGCCATGAAATCCGAGATTGGATCCATGTACGAAAATCAAGTGTGGACTTTGGTGGACTTAGGATGGCGAAGGCATCGAGAACAAATGGATTTTCAAGAAGAAAGCAGATCTTGTGGTAATGTTCATCTATAAAGCTCGACTTGTCGCAAAAGGGTTTCGACAAATTCAAGGAGTTGACTACGATGAGACTTTCTCACCGGTAGCGAAGCTAAAGTCTGTGAGGATTATGTTAGCAATCGCTGCATATTATGATTATGAGATATGGCAGATGGATGTCAAAACAGCATTCCTCAATGGAGATATTGATGAAGAGTTGTATATGATGCAACCCAAAGGTTTTGTCGATCCTAAAGATGCTAACAAGGTATGCAAACTTCAACGGTCCATCTATGGATTGAAGCAAGCATCCCGAAGTTGGAATCAACGTTTTGATAAGGTGATCAAAAGTTTTGGTTTTATACAAACTTATGGAGAAGCTTGTATTTACAAGAAAGTGAGTGCGAGCTCTGTAGCATTCTTAATACTATATGTGGATGACATATTGTTGATTGGTAATGATGTATACCTTCTTAATAGTGTCAAGGAATATTTGAATAATAGTTTTTCAATGAAGGATCTTGGCGAAGCAGCTTACATATTAGGCATAAATATTTATAGAGATAGATTGAAACGCCAAATATCATTGTCACAGAGTACATATTTGGACAAAGTTCTAAAGAGGTTTGGAATGGAAGAAAGCAAGAAAGGATTCTTGCCCATGTTGCCCAATACGACCTTGAGTAAAACTCAAAGTCCGACATTGGCAGAAGATAGAGAAAGGATGAGTAAGACTCCTGCCTCGACCATAGGATCTCTAATGTATGCCATGCTATGTACTAGACCCGACATTGCATATCTTTGTTAGTTTAACTAGCAGATATCAAAGTGATCCGAGTGGATCATTGACAATGATCAAAAACATCCTTAAGTACTTGAGAAGAACTAAGGATATGGTTCTTTCTTATGGAGGTGATGAAAGCTCGTTGTTAATGGTTACACCGATACTAGTTGGAACACCGATCCGGATGATTCTAAATCACAATCTGGATACGTATTTATTTTGAATGGTGCAGCGATTAGTGGAGGAGTGCAAAGCAAAGAGTTGTGGCGAGATCTTCAAGAATCGGAATACATGGTCGCTTCGGAGGCTTCACAAGAAGCGATATGGATGAAAGAGTTCATTACAGAGCTGGGTGTGGTTCCTAGTCTGCTGGACCCAATGTTTATCTCTTGTGATAACATGGGCGCCATAGCCAATGCGCAAGAACCAAGGTCACAAGAAGCTCAAGCACATCAAGCTACGTTTTCACGCTATTCGAGAACATATCCGGGATGGGGATATAAAGATTTGCAAAGTACACACGATCTGAATGTGGCGGATCCGTTGACTAAACCTCTCCGAGGGCAAAACATGACCAACACCAAACTACCATGGGTGTTGGTATATTACCATGTAAACTAGATTAGATGACTCTAGTGCAAGTGGGAGGCTGGGAGATATGCCCTAGAGGCAATAATAAATGTAGTTATTATTATATCTTTGTGTTTATGATAAATGTTTACATTCATGCTATAATAGTATTAACAAGGAAACATTGATACTTGTGTGATTTGTAAACTTAATTTGAAGTCCCTAGTATAGCCTCTATACTTCACTAGCTTGTTGGTTGATTAATGATTGTGGTTTCCCTATCATGAACATTGAGATGTTATCAACAACAAGATCATATCGTTAGGAGAATGATATGGTGGACATACTCCTATAGATAAGCGTAGCATAAAGATCAAGTCATTTCAATAGTTCAATTGCTATATGCTTTTCGATACATAGTAACCTAATTCCTTCGACCATGAGATCATGCATATCACCTTTACGGATGGATGCTTTGATGACATCAAACACCACACCGTGAATCGGTGGCTATAAAGGTGGCATTGAGTGTTCGGAAAGTATTGGTTGAAACACATGGATCAAGAGTGGGATTTGTCCATCCATATGATGGATAGATATACTCTGGGCCCTCTCGGTGGAATGTCATCCAATTAGCTTGCAAGCATGTGACTGGCTCACTGGGGATCACATATCACGGCGAGAAAATAGTACTTATCGAACGAGGTTGAACTAGGTATGCGAGATACCGACGATCATAACCTCGGATAAGTAAACTATCGTGAGACAAGGGAAATTGGTATCGTATGTAAGTGGTTAATTCGATGCAAAGTAATCGTAGAAATATGTGGGAGCCATATGAATTTCAGATTCCTCTATTGGTTATTGTTGAGAAGTGTCTCGATCATGTCGCATAATTCACGAACCGTAGGGAGACACACTTAAGGATTCGACGTTGTTTTGAGTAGTTATGGTATTATGAGAAAGAGACCAATGTTGTTCGAGTCTCGGATGGGATCCGGATATCACGAGGTGATCCGGAATGGTCCGGATAATAAGATTCATATAAGGAAAGTCCCGTTTGAGTTCGGGAATGATTAGGTGTTTTCATCGGGAATGTTCTAGAAGGTTCCGAATGTCCGGCACTCCGGGGGAAGGGTACATGAATGTGTCATTACATATTGGAATGATTGCATCATGTACTAAGTGTTCTTGTTCCAAATAAAGGATTAAATTGAATCCTAAACTGAAAAGTCAAATGGCAGTTTGAAAGTCAAACGGCTAAAACAGAAAGTGAGGGAAACAAGCAAGAGGAGGTTGAAACCGACTTGGAGAGGAGTCCTCCTCTCCAAGCCGTGGCCACCCTAGGCCGAGTTGGGGAGGACTCCTCCTCCCCTGGTCACTGGCCCTCTCCACCCATAAAAGGAGGGGCAGGGCCTCCTCCTCTAGACACACAAGTTCCTATCCTCTAATGTAAATCATAGCCCTAGACTCCGGTTTAGAGCCGCTTTGGTTTAGAGCTTCTAATTGCCCTAGTCTTCGGATTAGAGCCTTCTAATTGGTGTGTCTAAACCCTAGACCACTAATAGCTCTCTCATACTCCACCATACTCGCTCGGCTTAAAAAGCCTGGGATCTCCCTCTACTTCCGGTACCACAGTTGTCTTGCGAGGAGAGTGCTACAACCTCTGCTTTTCTTGGAACAAGGAGAGGAAGGTCTTCATCGAGTACCGAACATGTGACCGATTGCGGAGCTACTTGGAACACAACAGGAAGGATCGTCTACGATCTTGAGATCGGGAAGAATCGACTACATCACCCACGAGAATCCGCTCTCGTTAAACGCTTTGGAATCTTCGAGGGTAAGTTATTCCATCGACTCGTTGCTACAATCTAGTAGATAGATCTTGGCTTGTTTGTTTGTATGCGATAGAAATTTTTTGTTTTCCATGCTACGAAACCCTACACTTGGTGCTCCACAAAAGTGGAGTGGGCGGCGTCACCCGAGGTGAAGTGAACTGGCGAGCACGCCCAAGCTTTGCAGCAACCAGCCAGAAGCTTTTTAGGGGAATCCTTGTATGTGAATTGACATGAGATTTCAGATGCAAGGAAGGTGTTCGACGGAATGCCAAATGCCAAGTTTCTACAGATGGAAAGTAGGGTGAAGACGATGCAGGAGGGAGGCGAGGTTGGAGATGGCTTGGGATAGCCGACGGGGAATAGAATGCATCGCCCACGTGCATAGAAAGATTTTGGGAAAGATGAGGTGGACAATATCTGATCGAAGGACATGATTCTGACCGCCCGACCTTTTCCCGGGCATTGGATATGTCCTCTTTCTCATCTCCTATGAGCTCTGATATGCAAGCCTCACAATCTGTGAGCTGCCCAGTAACCGGTTGATCTACCTTCAGATTATGTCGCCGTCGTGCTACAGTATGGAGCAAGATGGGGCGGCGATCCGTCCGTCATGGTCCGGCTGCCGCAGCTCACGGCGTGCCCGGGCGTGGGCTTCCAAGATTTGAGCTCTCTCTTCTTTCTAAATTAAGTTAAAGCATAACGAACAAGGGGAACTATCTGTAGATAGTTCTCTTAGTAGTGGTAAACAATTTGGTAGGTTAATTTGTCAAATGTTTTAACTCTGATGATCCGGGGAAACAACATAATAAAAATAGTATCAATTCTTTTTTGTAGCAATGATAAACATCCTCATGATTTTATTGGTTATTTTTCAAATCTAATTTGTGTGTGTGAGAGAGAGCAGCGAGAGAGAAATCGATTGATGGTTGTCTGTATGTATGTGTTTTTTCTCTGTATACTTCCTGCTGCAAATTGCTGCTTGCTATTGGTTGTTGTGGCGTGCGTTATTGCAGGCGCTGCTAATTTGAAAATACATTGAGGTGTGCTCTTTTGCATGGGCTGTTTTATTTTTTGACCCGTCGAAGCCCATGTTGACGCAACGTATATCTCCTTATATGTGTACTCAGTCGAATTGGGTATAATCCATATTCCGGTCAGCTGATCCCACCTTTCGTTATCGCGATTTACGTCTTTGCATGTTATATTTTAATTTTTTTTATTACTACTATATAACTTCTGATTTTCGTCTTTCGCAGGCATATGAGTATACATATACGATAAGTATACGTCTAAAAGGATCATATGGACTTCAGGTGGATTCGTACGGTAATCTAAACAATCGGTATCAAGTTTTTGTTTGTCAAAGTTTGAAAGAGGGAGGGAGGGGGGACCGAAGCAAAAGTGAAATACATTTAGATTCAGGTAGCGAAGGAAATACACGTCATCTAAATTTGATATTCCGGAGACCATGGAAATCGAACTGTGGCTCTAAACAAAAAATATCGTGTTATGTGTAACAATTTTCTGGTAAAAGACACTATAACAACAAAATAAACACGCAAAACTTAGAATATAACTGCCGGGAGTTAAAAATGGAAGAGCAGATCAACATTTCCACAAATTGAAGGTAGTTTCTGCATAGACATTGTCTAATTCAAACAAAAATCAAAACATATAAATAAACTTTTATACAAATTAAAGGAATGATGAGGACCTGCATCCGAAATTAAAACAAGAATAAAGAGACGGGACATATGCATAGGGCCATGACATGGCACCACTAGAACAAAGCAAGCAAGTAATCAGCAAGCCAGATAAGTCATGGCCGTGTTGTACTATGGACTTCCAATAGGTGTTTTGATCTTTGAAAAGAAATCCTATACATAAACATATACATTTTTATCCTATATGAGATCATGAATTATGAATGTACATCTAAAATTCCAATATTTCGTCTTTCTAACCATGAATGAGTACAAATCAACTCCTAAAACTATGCAATCAAATATTCATATTTAAGGCCACGAAAAAAATTAAGAAGCCGTGGCAACGCACGGGCATTCAGCTAGTTTCAAACTAATTTAAACTGATTTCATCCCGCGATTTCATACAAAGTTCAAACATTCAACTAAAACACCTTGATTTCGACACGACGTTGTCAGGAGGCCGCCGTTGAGCTCGTTGCCGCGTCTTCACCCGCAGTTCGGCCATAGATATCGCTCGATCTCCTCGTCGGTATCGCCGTCCTAGACGATACCGGGGAACTCGTCCTCCTCGTCGTTGTCCAGATCGATGACGACCGGAGCTGAGGAAGCTAAGGAATATGCCGCGGCCGCGGCCGAAGCTGATGAAGACGAGGCCGCTGTCGAAGCTAATTAAGACAATGCCGCGGCCGCTTTCTTGTCCGCGAACTTCGAGAACATCGTCTCCTCCTCCGCCACGAGCTTCGGGTTCAGCCGTCAGAGCTCGGCCATCCGCCGCTCGTCTTCTCGCTCGGCCTCGAGGCACTCCCACGCCTTGCGGTCCTCCCTTGCAATCCGGGCCGCGTGGTCATAGGCGGGCGACACGAAGAGCTCTGGCACTGGATCCAGGGTGCCGAGCGGGAAGTTGAGCGGGTTGCACTTGTCGCCGTGGAGGCCGACATTCTCGATGTCCTTCCTACACGCCGCCTGCGCCGCGCTCTAGAAGGAGCCGAGCCAAATGCGCCGACCGGTGTTTCGATCGGTGATCTTAGCCACCCACGTCCCTCACTCCCGCTATCGGACGCCATGGTAGTGTGGATGCAACGACGGAGGCAGTGGGAGGTCGCCAGAACGACCACGCAAGCCGCCTCAACCTCGGCTAGCACCACGAATGGGAGATGGGGAGCGACGACAGGAAGGACCGATCATCTCCGGCACAGAAGCGGTGGTGGCGATGGATTTGGCGGCGGCCGAAGCAGAAGCGGGGGGGGGGGATTTTAGTCCTCACTCGGCGGCCACTTAAATTTGGAAGAGGGGTGGATTTTAGTCCACTGAATCATATTTATAATCCTCTAAGGACTTTTAGGGTTTCGGTTAGGTGCGGCTCCGGCCATTAGCAGCCAAAAAAATTCCTCTAAGCATTTATTGGGAATCGGTTAGAGTTGCTAAGGTGGGATAGCATGGACAGATGTCATACACTCAACTCGGGGGACACGTCATGTGCAAACCCTCCAGGGAATGGAGTGTTTAGTATTGAGAGTTGTCCTATGTCATAAATAATAGGAGCTCTCCAAGGCACATAAGTTAGATAATGTAAAGTACTCCGCCTATTTGAGGATAGAGAGAGTATGGACAAAAGTAAGCGTGGATAAGAATGCACAACAGATATTCAACGGAGTTGACAACAACAATTTGTATTAAAATAACCAAGTAAAGTATGTATATTATATATTCTCTTCTGCAACCCATGTAAGTTCTGAGGTTAGATAAAATACATAGTTATAGAATAAACTGAAGACACTGGAGAAATCATGTGTCTACAGAGATCCAATGGAATAGCTTGCATATTACTTCCTGCTTTGTAGAGATGAATGACTGCAAATCAAAGTTATCGGCCCAACTTATTTCATAGTAGCCAATGCATAATGATTCAAGAAAATAGAATAGCAAAACCAAAACATTTTCACTGAAAGTACTTGAAATATAAGTTATCTTTAATGAACAAAACTGCCACCCAGGTCAACATAGACATCTAAATAGATAAATGAACAAGCAAGAACGGGAGGCAAGCAAATTCGTAAGTGATGCTATAGAAACAGGCAAGATCATTTCACAAGACACAAAAATACAATATGGAATAGGACAAATATAAGCGTGATCTGGGAAACCGACTCTAGATCAAGCATTAAGGGAAATACGGAACCATGGTTGCCACCTGTCTGCCATAAGCATTGGCCACACCAACATGACAACAACACGACGCTGGCAAAATTGAGCCTAGGCAGGCTTAGGGCCCCAACTATGGCCTACGGCACCCGGGGCGAGCCATACCTCTTGACCAAAGGAGCCACATACTGCTGACCACCAGAAGCGCCAGTCCTGACTCCTTGAAAGCAACGGCTGAATATCTAATAAAAATTAAAAAGTATTGTTCTTGCTGAAAAGAACTTGATCATTAGTTGTTTCTTATATAGAAAAGCAAGACACGGCCATGTTTAATAACAAAGAATTTCAGATCTCCTTTAATAACCTTGGTATGATTCTATCTAGCATGACAACTAAATTCCAGATCATGGCATGGTGACAAGCAAGGAAATTTCGAAATTCAGTCACCACCATCAAAAACCTATGTAACCAGAGAAATTATGGAACTACTGTAATTTATAACAAAGAATTCCAGCCATACAAACTATTTCTTCCTTAAAAGAAAAAATAAATGTATTTCTGTTAAGAACTCACCTTTCATTATTGGGGTTCTTTTGGTACACAATAAAATTCTTTGAGCATGCATCCCCAAAATATCATTCATGTTTAGATAAACTTTGTATCATAAACAACAATCGAATACTTGTTAGAGACACAATACATACGTGATACTACTTCAGATTGCAAAGCCACACAATGCATACGTGATACTTCAGATTGCAAAGCCATGCACCATCTCTTGTTTTCACACACTAAATTATCCATTTGCTAAACAATATGCAACACGAACTGGGGCAGCCATATTTATCACTAATTGAGACAAACAAGAGCAAACACCAATAAGCTCTCATACATTTATTTTGTCACATATATGCAAGATCACCACTAACTGATGTAGCTACAAAGAACTCAAACGTAAATGTTTGTTGATCAAATTTGATAAGTAAACCTATGTATTGTATACATTTATCTTTTCTTACAGATCATCTGCTTTAAACAGCAAGTACCTCAAATTCATATTCCATTGTCACAACTAACCGCACAAAATCGGAGCTTCTTTCAAAATCAGATAATATCTACTATTGAGTGGCATGTTAGAAAATATCGATTTTATCTGTATACATGCAAAATTAATTATCAACTGCTTATAAAATATCACACGGCCATCAAATATTGATTTGAGAAATGAAGCCTGAATACCAAGTCACCCAAACAAGATCTTGCACATGCATGTGATAAATGAACAATTGTGTTGGAGTAGTCTATTAACAAACCTTGTTTACATCCACCATGAGTACACAACAATTATGAGCTTTATACAAATCATAATCATAATCAAATCAAGGACCAATTGATTTAAATAAACAAGAAAACAAAGATAAGTTCTTATAGCAATTGGCTTGTTATCGCAGGTATAGAAAAAAATAGTTTTGATACTTTACCTTCAGGGACATCAAGGGCAATATTTCAACACCATTCCTAAATATGTCTCCGCTGTAGGAATCATAACATGTACCTGTTGGCAAGATATGAACACTTTTTTATATATCACTCACAACATAAATCATACTATTTAAGAAACACATGTACCATTTTTGCATGCCCACCTATAGAAGACCATATAACCACTGAATCATGCCCCTGAGTTTCAGAGGACAACGCATAAAAGTTCAGGACAATGTGAGCAAAATCAAAGCTGGGAGAATACCAGGCCCCTAAAATAAAGAATAACTCAGTTATTGTTTCGACCATTGCATCATAAACCGCGTATAGCAAAATTAGTACTATTGCATTACACCTCTAAGGCGGAACAGAGTGTCCAAGAATAAGCTTAGATTGGCTCGTACTGTTGTTTCTTCAAGCACTCCTTTTTAAATTGACTCAGATCATGCTATTCTTAGTGCAAAACTATAAGATCTTATAAAATATTACTTAATTTTGTAAGACACATAGGTAAGTGGTAGGTAGATCTAGACAATCTGTTAGTACTCATCCATCAAGTGATAAAATTGAAGAAGTGAAGTACTCTCATCTGAGTAGATCCATGGTACATGTGAGGCAAGAAGATAACTTGCATATACTGAATTTCAATGGTTCTATATTGACCATAAACTCGGTAAAAACATACCAATCGACCACTCAGAATTTTCAGCTTTTAAAGAAACATAACATCTATCTGGAAGAGCACCTGTACACATAACTGTTAGAAACAATGTAGTTTAAATTCAGAGGAAAATATAAAAATCTCAATGATTATAATGCAAAATAACCAGTAATAGTGACAATAAATTGGAAAGCTAAATTATGAAGCAAAAACATAAGACCGTAGCCAAAATAAATCATATGCTAGTGCAGAAAAGAGGGATTACCGATATATATATATCTTGTCCTTCTTGTCAATATTGAAGAAGACTTAGGTACATATTACACATCAGTACTATTGCTGAAAAACATGAGAAAAATAAATATATTAGCAACCTAGTACTTTGTGAGACCAATCGAAAATAGACAAATTGGACTGTGTAATAGGAATGTTTTGGCAAATGAGTGCATGAGAGAGACACACACACACCTCGTCAAGGCATCCACCTCGGCTATGCCTGCTCTATGGCAGCTCTGCCCTCCTTCACCACTACTCATCACGAGCACGGGATTGAGGCGATGGTGTCGGCTGGAGTCACTGTGAACTTTGAAAAGAACTGGAAAAGGAACCTATATGAGAAGTGACATCAGTATAGTGAATATGGCCGTCCATAACAAATAATCATGCAAAGTTTCTTTCAAAAAGGACAATCCGCTACATAAAAGGTAACTAATCATTTTCTTATGCTTGTTCTTTTATGTCAAAGAAAGATCTTATCAAACTCCGTGAACTAAAACCAAATATTGTGGCATTCACATATCTCACACAACTAAATCCAATACGCCACATACAGACAGGTAACACATCCACACAAACTCGACAACCCACCATCCAATTTCATCAAGCAATTGGCGTGTACAAGAAAGGTGTACCTAATTGCTGATGGGGAATGTCTCAGTCAAAGTGCAAGGTTGCAAGTCTCCCACTTTGTATCTATTATTGAGCAAGGAGTCCATAGTGCTGAGGTACTGTAGGAAGTACAGATCAGGGTTAGCATAAACAACACAAACAAATATTCCTAAATTTCACTATGGTCCAGATCTGAAAAATCCTCTATCCATTACCTAATATATTTGGGCCCAATCTTCTGTAGAACTTCTTCTTCCATAACAAAACTGAACCAAAAGAAATAGAGAAAAATGACAACCCTGCACCAATAGATCAACATGTGAGGAAAATTAGATATTACCATAGTTAATATTACCCCTATCGTTCACTCTTGCAGTAGAAAGCTTGCCTGACGTGATCTAAGAAGCAATATCCATTGAAGACCAATGCCTCCACCACTTATTGCTGAGCCTCAGCCACAGAGAGAGGGACGGAGGGAGAGAGAGAGAGAGCACTTGGGCCAGAATATGCAACAACGGAATCAGGGACATGTCGGTGGAGGTTGACCTCCTTGCGTGCACCACCTCCGCATTATTGCCGCTGGCTGCTTAGAGAGAGAGAAAGGAGGTGAGACAGGAGAGGGAGAAAGAAGATGAGATGGGAGAGAGAGATAGTAGAGACGAGGGAGGGAGAGGCCAAGAGGACATACCTGTGGGCGAGGAGGAATACGGGCATGTGCAGGGGAGGAGGAGGCGGAGCCCAGCGCCGCTTCATTGCATCCCTCTTTCCACGGTCGTCCTGGAGGAAGACGTCCAGGGAGGAGGAGGTGGAGCTCGTGCAGGGGAGGAGGAGGCGGAGCCCAGCTCCGCTCCGTTGCATCCCTCTTTCCACTTCGTCCTAGAGGAAGACGAGCAGGGAGGAGGAGGCGGAGCTCGTCAGCCGCCACACTCGGAGTCGGCGACGGGGTGGAGGAGGAGGCCGACGACGACAGAGCTCGATTATTCCTGTTCGTCGCGTCCTAGTCCATCGTGCTCCTCCCCGTAGACCAGAAATACTGAGGAGGGCAAGACGAGGCTCGTGCTAGTGGTTCAGCTCCTCCTAGAGGAGGACAACGCCGGCGACCGGTTGGGAGAAGGAGAAGCAGCAGCGGCTAGGGTTTCAAGAAGAGAACGCGGAGCAGAACTATGGGAGGAGGAGAAAGAGAGGAGGATCCAAGGAGTAGACCCTGCCTTCTCTCTACACTGGAAATCACAATTTTGCCACCGCGTGGCCACCCGAAACTCAAATCGACAGAGCGCCATGTACACTCCGTCTCCGACAAGCGGGCCAGGCGAGACGCAGACCCTCAAATCAGTGGAAAAGCGGTGATGAATGCCGGTGCGGGTAGAAACGCGAAGGCGAGGTGGACGGCTAGGATCGCTTTGTCAACTCAATCCGATGGCCAGGAGGGCACATGGCCTCTAAAAGCTCCCTTGGGGGGCTAGAATATTACTTCTTGATGTCTACCACTCTGGGGTTAGAGGGTCTAGGACGGCGTCACAACTTTGCTTGTGAGTGTGTAGTCGTTTCTAGGTAACCTTAAACTTATTTGTAATTTCTATTAGGTTTTAGTTCATTGTACAACTACGGATAATTATCAATAAACCGGTAGATATTTCATAAAAGAAACTAATCACCATGATTTTTTTACTATGTCAGAGCAATATAGCAATTATTTCCAATTTTCAAGCAGCACGTCCTTAGCACACCGGTATACAGACCGTGGAATTACACATGGATGGGGGCAATTAAGTTCTCTAGAATCGTAATCGAGAGTACTTAATGAGGAAGGATAATTTCAATCAAAATCTACCATAAAATGTGTACTGTAACCGTGGTTGAAGGATATTAAGAGCATCTTGACACACACACACATTGAACTCGACCCTCTCCCCCCACCCCCTCCACACAGGACGCCCTTTCTTTTGCGCCGGCTCCGGAAAAAACTCCCTGCCTCCTAGGAGCCCTTTTTTTTGTCGAGGCGGGTTTTTTCATCCGACATACCTAGGACGAACCAAACACGCATGGGGGAGAGCGGGAGTGCCGGCTGAAGAAAAAAGTGTCAAGCAGGCCCATTCTGTCGGTGAGATGACGCAATCCCTTCCTCTACTTTGGTTTCCCTCTTTTTTTCTCACATATCCCACATCCCGCCTGCCCGCCGCCACAACTCCCACCATTTTCACGCGTCGGATCCATCCACCATGCCACTGAAGAAATTTGTCGTTGATGATGCACTGACGAAGCAGGCGGGGAAGCCAAGGGCATCGAAGCATAAGCTGCCGAGGTAGACTAGCGCCAAGTGGGCGAAGGACGTCGCGCGTCGACCGACGGTCTCATCTGACTGCATGGACATGGAGGTGATGGCCAAGGCCAGGAAGACGGTTGCGGCAATGATGGTCAAGGATTGGTTAGCGCCTCCACCACACGTCGGACTGTACTTTCCAGGCATCTGGGGCAATCAAGGCAACGTCTCTTCCCCGACAAAGCTCTCGCCGTCCTCTCCAGCATTGTTCCATGAGAGCCATGACCATGGTATGCCCCTCTCGAGGTTCTTACCCTTGCCTGAGTACGCTGACATCGATCCGCTCGAAGGATTCAACCCGAACATCGCCTTTCCACACAAGCACCGCGCCGTCGAGCACTACCCTCCTCACGGCTCTACCGAGCACTAAATATATCGCCGTTTTGTGCCATAGCCCAGGGGAGGGGGATATTTGGGCCAAAGCATATTCATAAGCATCGTATTATTTGAAACAACGAGCTGCTCATCATCATAACGTAGAACTCCATGATCTGTAGAATCCACGGATAGGAATTGCCGGTTAAAATTGCAAAGGAAAGGACAAGTAGCGTACTTATATGCGAAAGATAAAGTATCCTGTTATGATGATAGCGGATCGGGTCATTTCCATGATTTCCATCCTTTTTCTGTTTGTAGTACAGTATGGAATTTATAGTTTCTGTGTTGCTTGTTCGATTATTCAAATCTCTTGATAGGAACCTCACACCAGAAAAGGAAGAGAAGGAAAAAATTCAAAAAGAAAAGAAAAGGAAGAATAAAAATAATGGGTCTAGACTGGGCCACCGGTGGCAGGAGAAGGACGTGAAACGTCTTTGAGGGGCCACGTGCCCTGCAGAGAGAAAACATATCACATGGACCTGGACCACGGCAACGGGCCCATTGCGACCCCCTTTCAGCCCCATTGGAACGGCAAATATTTTTCTGTTTCTGATGGCGATAAAACTGAATCCTGTGAAATTCCATCGGCAAGCTCTCCGGTACAAACACATACACCAGCTACGAAAAAGAAAACACAGTTATATACTGTACAATGATTGTGGTAGGTCGCCAGGTCGGCCAAATCTCCCCTGTAAAATAAATACAGTAATATGGATTATTACCGGAACCAACCTGTTGGATGGTATGGTACAGAAGCACATGAGATCCTTACTGATGAAGCAGTGCCTTCTCCAGTTCTGCTATCATTAGTCGATGGACGGGATAAAGCATGAAAATAATTTCATAAACGAATCTTCCCGAATTGGATAAAGATGATCGGGCGGCCACATGCTTCATCAGCACTCAAATAATTATTAGCCTGAAAAAGGAGAACAGAAAGTCGTCCTTCGAATTTCAAGGCTTAGTTATCTGATTGCATGGCTTAACAGCAGCGACAATGCATAAACAGAAGGTAACGTCATGTAGTTTGCCAGCATCAACACTGCGTAACCAGATTTTTATCAGTTCTAATTTAATGAAAACTACTCCCTCCGTTTCAAAATATAAGATGTTTTAGCTTTGTAAAGCAAATGTAGCTAGATTACTTTTAGTATATAGGTTCACTCAAGTTTGAAATGAATTTACACACTAAAACAAGTCTAGATACATCTTCTTTACAACCTAAAACATCTTATATTTTGAAACAGAGGGAGTAGTATACTAGTAGAAGTTTCTGCTGATAACCAACCAAATTTTTTTTGTTGGAAAAGCTGTTATTGTTAGCTCCATCGTATGTACGACCAAAAAACTTTCTTAGAATATTTGTTTGTAATCGCATTAACTCAACATAATTCCCAACGCATGGGCGTTGGTGCTGCACAAGTTGGGAGTTGCCTTCACTTCCCAGCCTCGGGATGCCGATGATCTTAATAGTTGGTGGCAAGAACAGATTGTTGGCAAGTCGAGAAAGCTCTTGGAATTCGCTGATCACGTTGGTCTGGTGGTCGGTTTGGAAGGAACGGAATGTAAGGAGGACGCCGTCCTTTGGCGTGCTCGGCTACCTGCTTCTCTTGAGCGCGACGCTGGTGCCTGGCTCCTCATCCCCGCTCTTTCTCTCTCTCTGTGTGTTAACACTCGTGCGTCAACTACGGAGGGCCCACTGGCAGTGGCCTAGAGGGAACGAAGGTCAAGACAAGAGAGCAAGAGATATTCGTCACGCGACTGGGTCCTGCGCTGAGCTGGCGTCCTGGAATTGGCAGCGGCTACTTAAGCTAACGACGATGAGTTGATTAGGGGAATAGATGATGGCTTGGGACTTGTTTAGCTTTTGCTTTGGGCTCTCCTTCGGAGTCTGTAATCCAAATCCCTGAACTCTCGATTCCCAAAACTACTGTAATCCAATACCTGTGAGATAATCTGAGAAGATCCGAGAGAGACTCTAACATTTGGTATCAGTCGCCAATCCTATCCACGCAATTCGTCCGTCCAAAAATTTTCCCCTTCTTCGCCGTTCTGGAGACTCGCTTGCGAGCGGCGGCCGATCGTGCACGAGTTCGGATCATGGAGCATCTCTCGGTGGAAGGGCGCGCGATCTACGACACCATCACCACAGCGGCGACGACGCAACATGCGTAGCATAAGGAGGAGATCTCGTCCCTCATCGACAAGTCCGTCAACGAGGCGGTCGACGCAGCCATGGTGCGCTCCGTCAACAAGGAGGTTCGTACTTGTATCCTCCAAGGCCACGGCGGATATGCAGATGTACTCTGATGGCGTGGAGACGGCCCTCAACTGCAATCTCGAGGCACTCCGCAGTCAGTTGGGTCTCGCCGCCTACTCTGACGAGCCGGATCCTTCCAGGATAGCGGCGGGCGACGCGGAGACCGGCCAACTTGGGCACCGCGTTGAATCGACTACACGGCGGGGGCCGGGAGTAAGGGCCTCTGGTCCTTACATACCACCTCCGGCAAGAGGTATGCGTCGCAATCAAAGTACTATTCATGTTCCTCGTTCCTTCGACGTGGGCGATGATACTGCTGACTTTCCTTCTCGCCATCGCATGCCAAAAATGGACGTTCCTAAATTCGATGGTGATCAGCCGAAGCTATGGCAAATTCAGTGCGAGGACTACTTTGACATGTATGAGACATCACCTACTCTTTGGGTGCGGCTTGCATCACTACAGTTCACTGGCCCAGCTGCGCGATGGCTCTCCTCCATCAAATCATCCATTCGTAAGTATACCTGGCCGGAATTCTGTCAAGAGGTGGTGTCACGCTTTGGGCGCAATCAACATCAATCCTTGTTTCGGCGATTGTATAAGTTGACACAGACTGGCAGTGTGGAAGAGTATGTCACCCAATTTTCAGAATTGATTGATCAATTAGCAGGATATGAGGATGCACTTGATTCCCTGCATTACGTTACTCGGTTCATTGATGGACTTAAACCATCAGTTAAAGTCTTCGTTGCCTGCCAATTGCCTCAGGATTTAGAGACAGCTTACAACATTGCCCTAGTACAAGAGGAAGTGGGTGACGGTCTGATAGTTCAACATTCTAGCTCTGTAATTCCGAGGCGTGCAACAGCACTTCCACAGCTGCCAATACGTCCAAATGATAGTGTCAAGCCACATGAAGTTGTTCGTTCTACTGATGACAAGCTAGCTGCATTGAAGAACTACCGCAGGGCTAAAGGATTATGTTTCACTTGTGGTGAGCGTTGGGCTAAGGAACATAAATGTCAGCCTACTATACAACTGCATGTAGTACAAGAGATGGTTGAATTTCTGCAGGCTTCTCCTGAGTCAAGTGTGGAAACATCTGATTCAGCTGTTGGTATGGAGTTGATGCATTTAGCTCTTGATAACAATGTGGACAAGGCTCCTGAACGTTTCATCATTCTTCAGTGTTCAGTACAAGGAAAACCTGTAGTATTCCTATTGGATTCGGGCAGCAACAATTCCTTCATCAGTACCAATCTTGCTCAGTCTGTTTCTGGTCATGTGGCATTACCTCAGCCTCGTCGTGTTAAGGTGGCTGGTGGTGGTATCTTACACTGTACCCACTTTATTCCAAATTGTACCTGGCGATGTGGAACTTGAGAATTCACTTCTTCATTCAAAATTCTACCGTTAGCTGCTTATGATGGTATTGTGGGAATGGACTGGTTAGCAACACACGGTCCACAACTTATTGATTGGTCGCAAAAATGGCTTGCTTTCCAGCATCAAGGGTCTTGGATTTGTTTGCAAGGACAAGTGGATCATGAATTTGCTTGTACTGTGGTAGAGGTGCAGTTATTATCTGAATTTTCTGAGAAATTAAAGCAACTTCCTGATACAGTACAACAAGTTCTGAATGAATTTCCTGATGTTTTCAAAGAACCTAACGGTCTTCCCCCTCATAGAGCGGTGTCTCACTCAATTCCCTTGATCACTGGAGCAAGACCAATGCAGATCAGACCTTACAGGTTTGCCCCAGAGCTCAAAAATGAGATCGAGAAACAAATAGCGGAAATGTTGCAATCTGGTGTCATTCGTACTAGTAACAACAGCTTTGCCTCTCCTTTGATAATGGTTAAAAAGAAGGATCACACCTGGCGCCCTTGTGTTGATTACAGGCATTTGAATGCATTGACACTGAAAAGCAAATATCCTTTGCCCGTTATAGATGAACTGTTAGATGAATTGCATGGGGCAACATGGTTCTCTAAGCTAGATCTTCGGGCAGGGTATCACCAGATCCGCTTGACAGAAGGTGATGAATAGAAAACAGCTTTTCACACTCATCACGGTCATTTCGAATTTACTGTGATGGCATTCGGTTTGACAGGAGCTCCGGCCACATTTCAAGCTGAGATGAATAGGACTCTTGCTCCTACACTTCGTCGTTTTGCTTTGGTATTCTTCGACGATATCTTAATATACAGCAAAACGTTTCATGAGCATCTGATCCACTTGCGTCAGGTCTTGCAATTATTGCACGATAACAGCTGGAAGATCAAGCTTTCAAAGTGTGAATTTGCTCAACAGCGCATCCAGTACCTCGGCCATGTCATTTCGGCTGCTGGCGTTGCCACTGATGTATCCAAAATATCAGCAGTGCGTGATTGGCCTATTCCAGTTGATGTTAAACAATTGCGTAGTTTTCTAGGACTGGCTGGTTATTACAGAAAATATGTGCGCAACTATGGGTCTATTAGCAAGCCTCTCACAGATTTACTGCGTAAGCACTATGCTTTCTTGTGGACATCTGATACTCAGCTGGCATTCGACACCCTCAAAATGGCGCATACCGGATTTCTCTTCTTCTTTCATTATCGAAACAGACACTTGCGAGACTGGCATTGGTGCTGTGTTGTTGCAGAAGGAACACCCTCTCGCCTTTGTGAGTAAAGCTCTGGGATCCCGTAACCGTGGCCTATCCACATATGAAAAAGAGTATATGGCCATACTCCTTGCAGTAGAGCAGTGGCGTTCATATTTGCAACACGGTGAGTTTGTTATTCGTACTGACCATGCCAGTTTAGTTCATCTTACAGATCAGCGTTTACACACGTCGTGGCAGCATAAAGTTTTTACTAAACTAATGGGACTCCAGTACATAATCGTGTATAAAAAAGGTGTGGACAATCGTGTTGCTGATGCCCTCTCCCGGCGTCCTCACACTGAATTGGAAATGTTTGCCATTTCTCGATGTCAACCAACGTGGGTGATGTTATTGTTGGATGCCTACCAGCAAGATGTCCAAGCCAAGGAATTATTGCAGCGATTGGCCATTTGCAGAGACCCCGACGATCCATTCTCTCTGATAGATGGTATCTTGCGTAAAAAGGGGCGCATATGGATTCCATTATCTGCTATAGAGTTACAACAACAGCTTATTCGGGAATTCCATGCTACACCTATGGGGGGCCATTCAGGTATTCCAGTCACACTTCGTCGATTGAAGCAGCTATTTGTTTGGCAAGGCATGAATTCTGTTGTACACCAGTTTGTCAAGGAGTGTTCTATCTGTCAACAAGCAAAACCAGATCGTGCTCGTTATCCCGGTCTCTTGCAACCTTTACATGCGGATGCAGCCGGCAAGTCATATCGATGGACTTTATCGAAGGTTTACCAAAATCGCGGGTACAATTGCATTCTTGTGGTAGTTGATAAGTTCACCGCTATGCTCATTTTATTCCATCACACCCATTCTCTGCTGCTACCGTGGCTGTGGCTTTTATGGATCATGTGTATAAATTACATGGACCACCGAGCAAATAATTTCAGATCGTGATCGCATCTTCAATAGTTTGTTCTGGCGGCAACTATTTCGATTATCCGATTACTCTCAGTATGAGCTCATCATATCATCCTGAAACTGACGGTCAAACCGAACGTGTCAATCAATGCTTAGAGGGATACTTGCGTTGTTTTGCTCATGCCTGCCCAACCAAGTGGATTCAGTGACTAACTTTAGCTGAGTATTGGTACAATACTAGCCTTCACTCTGCATTGGGCAAATCTCCATTTGAGGTCCTTTATGGTCGATCTCCTCGATAACTTGGCATTACACCTGATGCGGCTTGCTCTGTCCCGGATCTGCAACAATGGCTGGAGGAACGACTGATGCAAGAATTGCCGTTCGCTTCATCTGGGCGCATACGTCTCGGGATGAAACATCAGCCGATAAGAAGAGGACCGAGCTCATTTGCTGTGGGTGACTTCGTATTCTGAAGCTTCAACCCTACGTGCAATCTTCTGTTGCCCCGAGCTCATCACAAACTATTGTTTAAGTATTATGGACCTTATGAGGTCCTGGAAAAGGTTGGTGAGGTTGCTTATCGTCAATCTTCCTACATCAAGCCGTATTCACCGGTCATACATGTATCACAGCTGAAGAAAGCGTTGGGCGTGAATATCCGGTATACAAGCAATTGCCTTCCCTCTTGATATTCGCAGATTCCAGTTCGAGTACTTGAGACGTTTTAAGAAGGTGTCGTTGTTAGCCAAGTTTTGGTCCAATGGTCCGACAGCCTGAATCCTTGGCGTGGGAGGATGCTGATGAACTCAAGCAGCTTCCTCGATCACCGGCTTGGGGACAAGTCGGTTTTCAAGGAGGAATGTTAACACTGCGTCGTCAACTACGGAGGCCCATCGGCAGTGGCCGGAGGAACGAAGGTCAAGACAAGAGAGCAAGAGATATTCGTCACGCGACTGGGTCCTGCGCTGAGCTGGCGTCCTGGGATTGGCAGTGGCTACTTAAGCTGACGACGATGAGTTGATTAGGGGGAATAGATGATGGCTTGGGACTTGTTTAGCTTTTGCTTTGGGCTCTCCTTCGGAGTCTGTAATCCAAATCCCTGAACTCTCGATTCCCAAAACTACTGTAATCCAATTCCTGTGAGATAATCTGAGAAGATCCGAGAGAGACTCTAACACTGTGTAAAATTTTCTGACTCTGCTTATATATATGAAAATTCAGGTGGGAGGGCTCAACGCCGTCCTCCACCACAACGTCACATTCTCTGCAGAGCTGAGCAGGAGGAGGTGGGTTGAAGGGAAGAAGAAACAACTGATCTCTTTCAGTGCTTCCTTTGGTGCTAACGATTCATTCACTAGTCAATAAGACCGATTACATCCATCCCTCCTGCTGTACAATCTTCGAACCATCTGAAATGTGTGTGTAAGATGTTTGTTCCTGTCTATAGTCTATGTCTACACCCCATGTTTTCTGAATTTGTTCAGTTATCAACAGTTGGTGTATGTCACGAATTTGTTCAGTTATCAACAGTTAGTGTATCTCACAAATTCCTGTGCGTCTGTGTGCAGAATCGTTCGCTCAAAGAAAAAAGAAGAATCATTCCCTTTGCTACATTCAGAAACAGTAGCAGAGCAGCGGGGCAGACAAGGGCGTGGGCGGAGCAGGTGGCGCTGGCGGAGCAGCCGGCGAGGGATAGAGCGGCGATGGGAGTGCCAACATTTGGGGAAAGGAGTTTTTGCAAAATAACCATACAAACGTGAATTCGGGCTGGAGAGAGTATGGAAATTCAGGCGGGGATCCTCTCCCCCGGTGACCATTCAAAAAAACAACTAATCTTCATTCCTCTCCGGCAGTCGTCTTTGCCAAGATCTTCGAGGAAGCGGCCGTGTCAGATCCCTTGCCAGTCAGCTAGCTCACAGATCAAGGGAGCCAGACTGGGCTGATGCCGTGCAAACCAACTTTGGAGTCGGAGGCGAAGCCTGCGGCTTTACCCTGATGTTTTGGTAGTACTTTAGTCTCGACCTGTGTTGTCAGTTGTCATTGACAGATTGCTGTCATTGTAACCATTGTTGTAACTGAACCCCTTTTTTGTTCTTCTAATCAAATGAAAGCAGTGCTCACTGCCTTCGTCAAATATATACTCCATAGATATACAATTCCCAACGTATATTACCAACAATGGACTAAACTGATTGGTTTTCTAAAAAACAGTCAACCTAAAACACATTGCATTCCCCTGCTTACTAAGGAGAATGAGACTTGGGCGCCGCACTGATACATTTGCACAATCACAAAATGTCAATTCTCAGTCAGTTTGGGGAAGGTGATGGGTTCAACAGTC
This sequence comes from Avena longiglumis, assembly GCA_030063025.1. Taxonomy (NCBI): domain Eukaryota; kingdom Viridiplantae; phylum Streptophyta; class Magnoliopsida; order Poales; family Poaceae; genus Avena; species Avena longiglumis. Next base: position 465,309,204 of record CP125975.1, on the reverse strand, counting down.
TGGTGCAGTTTGAGTCCGACAATGTACACTTTAATTGCATGTAAGTTGTATCAGCTGCTCCCTACAGTATTCCAAAATCTGTCTGAAACAATTGTGTATTATGTACAAGCTTTTGTACAATGTAAGCCAAGACAGATACAAGAAATACATGTAGGGAGGCCTCTTACATGCTGACAGACGAACATTTCAGCAAAATGATAATAGTATTGGGATCTGAAGTTCTTGCTCCAGAACATCACCACAACGAAAATAGTCTATTGCTTCTTCCTCGTTGAAGGAAAGCCAAATAGAACCAAAATTCACGTCCACGAGGACTTGAACCCAGGTGATGGTACTGTATGTCCACTCCCAGACAAGTAAGCTAGGCTCACGTCATTGGTCTGTTCCTACTTGTTCTTCTTTCCTTCTGCTTCCTTCTCCTTGATCTTCATGGGTTTAGTTAAGAAGGTAACGACCCATACTCCAAGCAGGGTTGCTTGGAGGGGTGCAAGCCAATATACCAGTAGGTGGTCAAATGTCGCGTGATCTCCTCGAGCATAGGCCCAAGCAAACGCCTACAGAATATAACAAAAGGGAAATCATTAGAGAACTGAATTTCGATTTCAAGATTTAGATTAGAAATTAATTATGCATGTCAGGTGTTACTATTTTGGGGATAAAAGTTCATTCATGCTATAGCACAAAGCTCGATAGCTATTTGTTAGGATTGAACATCAGTCAAATTCTCAGTTGATGTGATCAATGCCTCGATGTGATATACCATGACCTTTATGTGCTCTTTGCTAGCATAAATGGATCATGGTTGTGACAATGAGGATAAGTATGCACGTGAGCCATTTAGGGAATCATACAAACTGCTTGATTAACAGCCTAAGTTTGATATCATCAAGATACACTTGGAAAGTGGGGTTATCCATAGCAGTTGACAAGTGGATGATGTGGACATAGTAAAGATCAATAAATCATATTAGAGAGCAACACAACATAAGTACTATGAAATGCTGCCTAGCAGAAACCTACTTCAGAACGAAATTGTTGTAAGCCATACGTGTGTTTGTATACTAGTCCTTACTTTAATACTTTGTATTTGATTCATATGGAAGTTACACACATATGTTGTAGTTCAAATCCAAGAGGTCCATTTCTAGATTAGTCATGACCGTAGGGATAGAAAGTACTTACAGATGCAGGGTTCATAATTCCTCCAGTAATATCCGAGCTAAGGAGATGAATCGTCATTTTCCAAATGCTCCCGATCCATGTCTTCATAAAGAACCCCTTCTCTTTATTTTTAAGTGTCACTGACACCAAAACAACCATAAAAGTTGCCAGCCCTTCAGCTAATGCTCCATGGTGAACACCGACGGTTAAAGCAGCTCCTTTACCTACTTTAGGGAAAACTACTCGGACGAGGATCACTCCCACAACAGCCCCAATCACCTGATAACCAAACCACATCAAACATTTGATAGACATGCAGATCCATAACTCAATATGGCTCTGCAACAAACAGGCTGCTCAACAAAAGAGAAAATGATCATTTTTCACAGATTATATAAGTACAATCTGTTAAAAAAGGTAGTATGAAACACCTCCCTTGCAACATACAGTATGAAACATCTAGTTGTTAATTTCACCATCCATTAGTCAGATCAGAAGGCTCTTCTCTACCCTCAATTTCATGTGAATGAAAAACAGAACTTTTAGTATCTCACCTTATGTCCCCTGTTCTCTAAGTTTTAGAAATCATCTATAGTATATGCCAATGCCAACACAAATATTTTCCGATCAATTTGTATCACGTCTGAAGTGACTAAAAACTTAATAAGGCTGGATTGTGCCACATCCCCACATAACTGGTATTTTCGTCCCTTCATACAAGTAGCACTAAATTTAATTATTTAGACTTCTTTGAAATTTGTTAACAGCTAATTGCAAAGCCTTTCTTTTGTTTAACATTATATTCATACACGCATGACCTAGAACATAAAAGCGGAAAGCATAATAGTTAGGGCATCAAAATGTGGCCAAATACTGGGGCTAATTCAGAATTTTGCATTTTGGCACCGCTTTGTTTAGCTCCTATTGTAGCTTCTCGGTGTAACAAAGGTTGTCGTGTCGATAGTAGTTTATGGAGTAGAAACGACAACGTATCATGTATTAATTATAGGATATATAATGTAATAAGATGCTAATTATATGGCACTTTCAGAGGCAATTGGTCATTTGCCTCTCAAATAGGTACTATGCACTAGTAATAAAATTCTTTTGTTTGCTCTTTCTTGTAAGCTGTTTTCCTCAGCGCAATGTAAACTCTGGCCATATGGGGCTTTATTAATTTAAAATTGCGTGTTTAACGCCTTTTATCTAAAAAATTGTGATTTGTTCCTCTCTTGAAAAAAATCAGGTACACGTTCCACTCCAGTAGATAAAATGGATGAGACAGGGCGACACATCACCTGGGCAGGGACCCGTACGAAGATGGTGAAGAGGTAGAGGGCGGGGCCACCGCGGGAGGCGACAGCGCCGGAGAGGGCGGTGAGCGGGTTGTAGGAGGCGCCGCCGGTGAGAGATTCAAGCCAGGCGAAGAGGAACATGTACACGACAGAGAGCGAAACTTTGGCTGCTTCCCCCTCCGGGCGCCCGCCGAGGCCGAGCACGCTGTTTACGAACAGCTTCACCAGCGCGCCCGCGCAAACCCAGAGCGCCGCCAGGACCAGGTCACCGACGACCAGCCACGGCCGGATGCGGCCGCTTGACGGCGGAGCCGGAGCCATGGGCGGGCGCGGGGGGAGGTGCCGGCGTGGCCGAGCGGGGGAGAGGTTGGCTGCCGGTGCCTGCGGCAATGGCTTCCGTTACCGCGAGGGATTCTTCTGCCGGGATTAGAAAGGAGACGAGCGAGAAATTTAGAAATTTAAATTCGGGAGCGGGTTAAGAATAGATTCTCCATGTGATGGCCACAATTGACAAGGAAACCTCTGCCGTAGTGGCGTGCGTCAATCATTGTCCACAACAGGAACAGCGGGGAATATTTTTCAGATGTTTGCCAGCATCGGCCTCCCATTTTCTTAACCCGGTCGGATAAATAATTTTAGAAGAGCTAGACGGCAATTAAAATGGGTATACGGGCCCGTGAAAAAAGTGTTTTATTGTTCGAATTACGAATTACGTTCGCGCGGAGTAATCGTTAGGTGAGCGGTCTCCTCCCTCAAACAAACAGAGATGGCGATCTAGGGTTTTCACCGAGCCGCCGCCACCTCTGCTTGCTTCTTGCTGTCCATTTTGCCGTCTATGACCAGAATTGATGGCCCCCCGCTTCCGTTGCTTGCCGTCCAGGCGGAGTGAGGGGTAGGGACTTTGGACTTGCGCTTCGACGTTATTGAAAGGTCTTTAAAGTTAGAGTTTGCTCAACTGGTATCAACGTTATGGTGGCTATGGCGGTGTTGTGCGAGACAAGAATAAGTTATACCCGCCTCCTCTTTCATCTCGTCGGCGACGATCTTGCCGCTGACATTGAGGAGGGTGGGGATTCATCCGGTCGCCACTTCGATGGAGTGGTGGATATCGTCTAGTCTACGTGTGTTCTAGGTTTGGTGTTACAAGTTTCCGATTAATTCACAGGCTCAAGGGTGACGACTTTAGCTTTGGGGCTTTGGTCCTTAGGGGCACGTGCACGAAGACTTTCCGACTGTCATCAACAACGCCAGGACGGCTCCGGTAAGGGAGCGGCGACAGCGGCGCGACGATGGCTCGCTCTGGCGGCAGTAGTGGTCGTTAGGTGGTCCAAGGACCTCGATGTAATTTTTATTATGTTTTGGATGATTTGTACTTCTTGTGAACTCGTGAAATAGATCTGGATATTTTCCAGCAAAAAAGGAATTAGGTTCGCGCGGAACAAGTCTCACAACTCGCACTTGTACAACACATTAAACTTCAGCTAGATCCCTCAAGGCAGGAGGTGCTCAACGGTACCCGGGAGACTTTTAGGGGAGACTCTCGTCCCTCTTGTTCACCCCCACGTGGCGGTGTGAGGGAAACCCTAATGCCTCACCAACCACCCCTCGTTGATCCTCCATCCCCCGCCTTTTCAAGGGCGTGGCCAAGCGAAGCTTGGTCGTCGTCAATCGTGGGGTGGCTTCCTGGCCTCCTTGCGTGAGGGTTCGACGGTGTGGTTTGCCAAGCCTTTTTGCCTGGACGTGGTGCGACTATCTAGCGGCTCGCCGATGTAGTAGTGGCGCTTTGGAGGGTCACAGCCTTCCAAATCGGCAAGGGGTAGCAGTTGCATTGCTACGGCTGCGGGATCTGATGGGCGACAACAACGATCTGTGGCAATAGGGCTATTTTGTGCTTGGTTTGGATCCGTATGGACTAGCTTGAGGATGGCACCTCCGATCCGCCCTGCTCGTCAGTTGTAGCTTTATCGCGGTCCAGTTAGTGTCAAACTTCAACTTGCACAGCTACCGGTGAAAACCAAGGCGGCAATGGCGGCGCATTTGGCAGCGCTCCCTTGAAGGTATCATTTTTGTAGCTGCAAATTCTTTGCTCGGGAGACTCTCCTTGATCCGGGCTTTTTGGATCGGATGTTGACTACATTTTCGGTGTCGTTCTCCCTCTTGAGGCAACATTTTAGACCTCATTCTGATTGGAGTGATCTGAAGAGGGAGCGATATTGTTTTGTTGCGCATCATCGACGAAGAGTCTTGGATGCATCCAAAGAGTTGGTCAGATCTGGTCCAGATCCAAGTGGGAGTTCATGTGGATGATGTCTGTGACCAACCACCAAAGATGCTTTTCTTTCTAGATAAGAAACAAATACATGTACACTGTCACTGTCCGTCTAAGTGTTAGTCGGAGCAAGTTAGAATTTTTTGCCATTGCAATCTTATTTGTTTCCTGTTCCTTGGAAGAAAGTTTAGTCGGTTACCCCGCCTTGGGCTGCAACACCACAAATCGAATAGTTTTGGTTGGTGGGCTAACGATAGTTTTACACTGCCAATTCTCTCCTATAAAGTGTGAGTGAGTCGAACTCTCTCTGCACAACACTTGATAAGCTAGAGGTGTAACACCCCAGACTCTCCGTGCCCAGGTTGTCATTCCTGGCAGCTCAATAGGATCTATAGACTAGACCCACAGACCAACACTTGTCTTTTCTGCGTACTTTATCCTCACTCGTGCACACCCGGTACCCACTTCCTGGTCGATCACTCATCCTAAAATTGCTCTAGGCCAATCATGCTTAACCTCAGAGTTCTTTTTGAATGAGATTTTGGAAAAGAAGTTGCAACTTATTGGTATGGGTATCCTATCAATCCTATTAATCCATGCGCTAGGGTCTCACATACACCCACCTTTAGAAGATCGACGCCCTCGTCGATCAACCACAAGTCAGGAACGTCCCCTCTTGGCACACGTTTGTGCGTCTAGTGCCGGCACATGCCATACCGTGTCCACTCTGGGCCACACGCGCCATGCTCCACATGTCCGCCACTGACTTGCACACGCCCGTGTAACCGCGAGGATTGGCTCTGATACCACTTGTAACACCCCGGACTCTCCGTGCCCGGATTGTCACTCCTAGTGGATGAATAGGATCTCTAGACTAGCCCCACAAACCCAATACTTGTATTTTTTGTGCACTTTGTCCTTACTCGTGCGCACCCGGTACTCACTTTCCGGTCGGTCACCCATTATCAAATTGCTCTAGGCCAAGCATGCTTAACCTTAGAGTTCTTTTCGAATGAGCTTTTGGAAAAGAAGTTAAAACTTGTTGGTCTGGGTATCCTATTAATCCTATTAAGTCATGCGCCAGAGTCTCACAAGATGGAGATATGATAACAGTTGTGGGATTTGAGGCAAGGCGGATCATTGGAAGAACTCGCTCTTCATGATACTTGGTAAGCTAGACAGAGGTATCATAATGGTTGTGAGCTTCAAGGCAAGAGGTAGATCATTAGACGATCCAACATGAGTCGTATAGAGATAAGATTGGCACGGTGTTGACTAGTTACACTATGTTTGGGTGTAGGAATTTTAGTTGGAATTGAATTAGATTGTCAATTCCAAATTCAATATGGAAAGAAAATGGACTACAATTCTATTTCTGCTATTTGTATGTGCATGGAATTTGCTGTTGGAATCCAAGAGAAGCACCCATTTCCAATTCCCGTTTGGATGTATAAAACATGGAATTGTCCATTTTGTTGATTTTGGAAAATATAAACTTGTCTAATGTTTGCACAATAGTACATGTTTATATTTTATTATATATATATTATTATTCACACATAAAAGCATTATATTTCGAATAAAGTCACAACAATAACACCACACGTATAATAATTTTCAAGTACTTATGCAAATCATGACACAAAAGTTCCAAGTAGAACATCAAATACAACATGGATAATAATTCTTAGGATCTGCAATTTCAAAAAAAAAATGAATCAAAATTACTAGAGGATATAACCGGACACAAGAACAAGAAAAGGCCAGCGGCCAGCTTGGGGGCAGCTCAGGGGCATGGCTGTTGTTTGCCTCTAGACTCTGTTCGCCTCTATATGTCATCCCCTCCCTTCTCTTCCCCTCTCGTTGGTGTTCCCCATCCCTCGATTTAGGGTTTGGGGCGGGGCAGTGGATGTGGGCAGATACCATGGACGCCGTCGGACGAGGAGGGCATGGGGAACAATAAGAAGGCTAGACGCGTGATGATCCACAAGTATAGGGGGTGTATCGTAGTGCTTTCGATAAATAAGAGTGTCGATCCCAACGAGGAGCAGAAGGTGTTGAAAAGTGGTTTGGATCAGGAATTCACTATAAATGCTAGCAAACGGATTTTTAGGGTTTTTTGATAAAGCAGATAAATAAAGTGCGAGTAAATAAAAGACAATAATAATAATTGCAGCAAGTGGCCCAATCCTTTCTTCAGCAAAGGACAAGTCGGTTGTATTACTTTTGAGGACCAAACGTTCTCGAGGACATATGGGAATATTGTCAAGTGCTTTCGCTTCACCTAGTTGATTAATATTTTTTGGTTGGACAAGTGTTGTGTGGGTGAATCTATGCTAATGTACTGACCTTACTTGGACTAATACAAACTTGTGATTATACCCCTTGCAAGCATCTGCAACTACAAGAAAGTAATTAATATAAAAAACCTAACCACAACATTAAACTTTGAGATCGTACACTTCCTTATGCAATGGTTTCCTAACGGGGGTTTAGGTTTCTGTCACTCCGGCAACCCCTCAATTAGTATCCAAATACACAATGCATTCCCCTAGGCCCATAAAGTTGAAGTACCATGTAGTCGATGTTCACATGTGAAAGTACCGACTTGATACGACTAGAGGGGGGGGGGGGTGATAGGCGTCTACCAAATTTTAGTTTGTTTCTCACTTTTAGGCTCAACGAGAAAGAAAGTTATCTAGATGTGCAACTAAATGAACAACCTAAATGCAAGATAACTTACAACAACCACAAGAACGGTAAATAGCAAGAAGTAAAGGAAGGGAACAAAATAACCGGAGCGGAGACATGGAGATATAATTCCGTAGTTCACTCCCAAGGATCTACGTCTACGTCGGAGAGGTGTCGGGGCCACACAAGGTCACCCGAGCGCCACAAAGGCCTCACCTTCTTCTCCGGTGAGCTCCCCCACAAAGGAGGCCTCACAATCCACTAACCGGTGACCTTGAAGGCGCCAACCGAAACCTTTAGACCAAGGTTGAGGGGGAAGCTCCACAAATCAATTGGAGACCCTCAACGACACCTCGAAGCTTTACAACACAAACCTTAGCTCCAAGGATGCCCTACACCGTCTAGGGTTTCAAGAACCCAAGAGCAACAAGATCCACAAAGGATGGGTGGGGGAAATCAAATCTTCTTTGGTGGAAGTGTAGATCTAGGTCACCTCCCTCACCTCTCAAAAGATCAAGTCATTTGAGTGGCTAGAGAGAGAGATCTAGTGAGGTGAAGCTCAAGCATTAATGGAGGAGAGAAAAAAATTCATAGTAGGTGGGAGGAAGAAGAGGGACGCCTTAAATAGGCCCCCTCCGCACTGAACCGTTACAGCCCCCACGACCTCCGGAAGTTCCGCCCAGCCTGGCTCCAATGGTCATCAGACCGTTGACGCCCGCTCCAGAAGCTCAACCGGAAGTTCCGGTCATAACATAACGGAAGTTCCGGTGAACTTCTGATGCAAGTTCCGACCCAAGTTCCGGCAAATAGAACACTTCAAACAGAAGGTTACTGAGCCTTCAGCGGAACTTGGAGCGAAACTAGGGGCGGAAGTTCTGGGTCGCGAACCATGTCCGACCGGAAGTTCCGGCGGCGGAGCGGAAGTTCCGCTCAGGATTTTTTGGCAGGACAAGTTCCGATGCAAGTTCCGGCCCAAGTTCCGGCAAATAGAACACTTCATACAGAAGGTTACTGATCCACGAACATGTAGGGGTTCGTAGCATGGAAAACAAAAAAAATCTACCGCATGAACACACAATCAAGATCTAATCTATGATCAAGACAAGATCTATCTACTAGATTGTATCAACGAGTCAATAGAGTACTAACCCTCGAAGATCCAAAGCGGTTAACGAGAGCAGATTCTCGTGGATGATGTAGTCGTACACTTCCGATCTCAAGATCGCGTAGACAATCCTTCCCAAGGCTGCGTTAAAGCGCTTCCTTGATCGGTCACGTTACTCGATGAAGACCTTCCTCTCCTTGTTCCAAAGAAAATGGAGGTTGTAGCACTCTCCTCGTGATTTCGGCAGCACGACGGCGTGGTACCGGAAATAGAGGGGAGATCTCGCAGGGCTTCGCCTTAAGCCGGAGCGAGTATGGTGGACTATGAGAGAGCCATCGGCGATCTAGGGTTTAGACACACCGAGGAAGAGGTGATAGGGCCGGCGGCTAGGGCTTGGAGGTGCCCAAGTCGGCGGCTAGGGGAGCCCTAGGCGGCGGCAGGAGGTGGCGGCGCCGGGCTAGGGTTTTGGGGTAGGGAACTTGTGTGCTAGGAGGGGAGTCCTGCCCCTCCTCTTATAGGAGGGAGGCGCCGGCCAAGGGGAGGGGAATCCCTCCCCAACTCGGATCCCAAGTGGGCCGGCGGTGGAGGAGGGACTCCTCCCCAACTCGGTTTCCACCTCCCTCTCCACTTCCCAAAATTAGCCGTTTGACTTACAAATTGGCGTTTGACTTTTCAAACAAGGATTTGATTAAACCCTCTATTTTGTTCAGCGATGACACTTAGTACATGATGCAATCATACCAACTTGATATAACACATTCATGTACCCTTCCCCTCCGGAGTGCCGGACATTCCGGAACCTTCTAGAACATTCCGATGAAAACACCTAACCATTCCCCAACTCAAACAGGACTTTCCTTATATGAATCTTATTCTCCTGACCATTCTGGATCTCCTCGTGATATCCGGATCCCATCCGAGACTCGAACAACATTCGGTCTCTTTCTCATCATTCCATAACTACTCAAACAACGTCAATCCTTAAGTGTGTCTCTACGGTTCGTGAATTATGCGGACATGATCGAGACACTTCTCAACAATAACCAATAGAGGAATCGAAATTCATATGGCTCCACATATTTCTACGATTACTTTGCGATCGAATGAACCACTTACATATGATACCAATTTCCCTTTGTCTCACGATAGTTTACTTATCCGAGGTTATGATCGTTGGTATCTCTGCATACCTAGTTCAACCTCGTTACCGATAAGTACTCTTTTCTCGTTCCCGTGATATGTGATCCCTTGTGAGCTAGTCACATGCTTGCAAGCTAATTGGATGACATTCCACCGAGAGTGCCCAGAGTATATCTATCCGTCATATGGATGGACAAATCCCACTCTTGATCCATGTGCCTCAACCCATACTTTCCAAACACTCAATGCCACCTTTATAGACACCCAGTTACGGTGTGGTGTTTGATGTCATCAAAGCATCCTTCCGGTGATGGTGATTAACATGATCTCATGGTCGAAGCAATTAGGTTACTATGTATCAAAAAGCTTATAGAAAATGAAATATATTAAATGACTTGATCTTTATGCTACGCTTAACTATAGGAGTATGTCCATCACATCATTCTCCTAATGATATGACCCTGTTGTTAATAACATCTCTATGTTCATGATCAGGAAACCATGATCATATATTAACCAACAAGCTAGTTTAACAAGAGGCTTTACTAGGGACTCTTTTATGTTTACAAATCACACAAGTATTAATGTTTCCTGTTAATACAATTATAGCATGGTATGTAAACATTTATCATAAGTATGAAGATATGATAATAACCACTTTATTATTGCCTATTGGGCATATCTCCAACAGTCTCCCACTTGCACTAGAGTCAATAATCTAGTTTCAAACCTTTGTGTATTCAATACCTATGGCTTTCCGGTGTTGTATGTACACGATTGCTAGTGGTCAACTGATCTCTGGATCTGACACTTCCAGGTCCATGTGTAATTGCATGTCTTTGCGTCTCTACGCATCACTCATTCTCTAATGAGATGGCTTTGTATAATTTTGGTCCTTTGGTGAGACCTTTAGTTCTTTGGGGTTAAAACATGTTGATAATATTGTCGTACAATATATCTTCATAGTATTATCCCGCTGTGAACTACACCTAGTTTGACAACAAACTACTTGACACAAATGCCCTCTTTAGCTGCTATTATAGCAGTCATATACTTATCCTTTTGTTGTAGTATCTTCCACAATGTCTTAACTTTGGAACTCATCCAAATCCATTATGGAACTTACTTTCCATTATATTGTGCCACCCTTAGTTTAGATTGAGATAAACTTAATTTGTACTTTGTGACAAAACTAGTATCAATGTAGTACTTTTACAATGAACTAACCATCTATTTGTCACTTCTACAAATAATATACTCTTAGTTCTTCCAAAAGATCATAAGAATATCCTTACTATTGTCCAATGATCAACTTATGAATCATTTTGGTATATGCTCATAACATTTAGAGTATAGGACATATCTGGATTTGTACATATCATAGTATGATTGATATAATACTCTTTGTGATTTCATACATCAAGTATCAATCTATACTTGAATCTTTGTTTCACTTACCCAGTGTCAATACACTTGAATATATCATCAATATTGAACTCATTCAATCCTTTCTGTGTGACAAGAACCTGTCTTGTAGTTTCTATATTGAACTCATTCAATACATCATCTATGTACTTTTGGCACAACCATATTAGCGTCTATTGATGCCAAATATTTGGGTTTTGCCTAAGTCTTTCATCGGGATGAAATTCTTAATATGTGTTAATAAAAGATACATCATTTCCAATCAAAAATATGTCTTCCACATAATGTATTAGAAACATGTCTTAGCGCTCCCACTTAATTTCTTGCAAATGCAAGCATCTTCATCGTCTCCGACGAATTTAAACTCCTTTAATAGTTTCATCATAGTGAAGATTCCAACTCTGCAATGCTTACTTCAACCATTGAAGTTTGCATATGCATTTAGCATCCTTTGAATTAACAAAACCCTTTGGACCGTGTCATGCACACGTCCTAGGTGACCCTTCTATTAGAAGAACTTGTTTTGTTTATCCAACACATAACAAAATTATATGTCGTGGTTGCTACATTAATCCGTCAAGACTAAATATCGCTATGAAAGATCAAATCTTGTCATAGTCAACCTTTGAACATTGTGGTGAACTCTTTCCCAACATGTCGACCATTTCATAGATGCGAAACATCCATGTATATTTCTTTATAGATCCAAACACAACTGTAAGGTCTTACACCTTTCTCGAGGGTCCTTCAAGTTCAAAACTTGATTTCTCGTGTATGGAACTATCACGGATTTTATGGCTTCAAGCCATTTTACGGAGTCAGGGCCCATCATCGCTTCTTTGCATGTAGTACGTTCATTATTCTCAAATAATGATTCAACCCTCAAATCTTGGTATTTGATTGATTACTCGACCTACTTGGTTCAATAGAAACTTTGACCTTCGTAACCACAACCTTTGAGGCACGTGAGCCATGAGCATTGTTCGCCTCCTAACACTTTTCAAGCCAAGCAACTTTGCACATATAGCTAAGGTTCTTTTAACTTTATCAAAGTTCTATTGTCCTCCCACTTATCTTTTCACGAAAAATTCCTTCTCAAAGAAACTTGACGTTCTAAGTGACAAACACTTTTATCTCCGATGTTATGGAGGATTACTTAACAGTTATTCGAAATAACATACAAAGACAGGTTCATCTGACTTTGGTTGCAAACATCTTTCTCATGCATAGCATACCAATGTTTAAGAAAGGACAACTTGGGTTTTATCCCAAACCATAACTTTATATGGTGTCATTTCAACGGATTATGATGGAGCTCTTTTCAGTGGAAAAACGGTAGTCTCTATAGCTTTTAATCTTTAAAATATAATGGCAGTTTTATGATTTACACCTTCGATCTTACCATGTCAAACAAGGTTTAATTACATATCTCGAACGCTCCATACTCTTATGGTGTTTCGGGAAAAATGCAAATCCACAGAACGATTCCTTAAATCTTAGGTATTATGCTAAACTTGTAACTCAAATATCTTCCTTTATGATCTTATCATAAACTATTTATATTCTTGTTATAATGATTTTGCACTTCATCTTGAAAGTCTTTGAACTTTTCAAATGTTTCATACTTCATCCTTATTAAGTAAATATTCATATATTCACTCAAATTTTCGGAGAAAGCATATGAAGTTGAAATCCATCGCTCTTGACTACACATAATGGACTTCGTACAACAATATGTACAAGTTCCAATAAGCTAGTCATTCGTTCCTTTTTGGCCTATGAACGAAGTTTTAATTATCTCTAGGAAAGTTTCACAAGCGTCATGTGATCAAAAATCAAAAGACTCCAAAATTCCATCCACATGGAGTTTCTTCATGTTTTCTTTCCAATATAATTTAAACGGCGATGTCACTTCCTAAGCGATCTTTCAATCAATTTGTCTTTCGACATTTTTAGCACTAGTTTTATGGATGTGATTTCTCCAACGAGATTTGTGAATCATCCATCTTTTATGGATTACGGCAATTATTTGAACAACCCTTTTGTTCTCATAATACCTAATAAAACAAATCTTGAAGGCAAGCTTTGATGTTTTAACGAGCAACACAATAACCCTTTATTTGTTCTCGATGAACATCATCACATATTATTTTGCTAGTTACTTAGGCCATTGTAGTTCATGAATTGTGTTGTTTCGTATGACGATTCACACCAACAAATTCAGTATAAAATACTTAGGAACCACATTGTTTAATAAGCAAAGAATATAGCCATAACATGTATATCTTCCATATACTTAAACTGAACAATTCTATTCTTTTCTTTTCTGCCATATATTTATGAGATTCTCTTTCAGTATTTATTTTGTGTTTGAAAGAATCTATCAACATCAATAGTGGAGTCATACATATGACACATAGTCCAAAGCGTGTATAGTTAAATACCAATGTCTTTGGACTTGCACTTTGAAGTAGATCACCATCATCAAATGTTTGGTGTGCTTTCAAATTCCATTCTTTAGTAATCTCTTGGCGTGGTAAATATTTTACCTACATCAAATATTCACCCTTATCATGGAATTATTCATGATCAAGCTACTTTTAGCTTATAAATATGAATCGCGAGTATAATGTTGCTCTCCAAAACCTTTTGGTGGATTAGGACAACTAGTGTTTCCAACCTTTTGCAAATTCTCATCAAATATGAGAACATGACTTTTGCCATATTATACTCTATCATGTTGTAACCAAAACTTTGTTTCAGACATCACAATATCTTCCACACATCATGGTTTCTGAAACAACTCTTTCAGATCCTAGATAACCTTGATATTAAGACAATCCTTTGAATATCAAGAATCATGGAGACAAACATGATACTCATACACTAACTCTTGGAATTGTCACTCTTGTTTTAATACCACTTATTAAACTTCATGGAGTAACCGGAACTTACTGAAAGTTTGCAATAGGACTTTTAAACTTTAGATTAACACTTCAAAACAATACGATACCAGTTCGTAAAGTAACTAACCAGAATTCTATAGTTCTATCATCTCAATTAAAACTAAGCGCAAGGTGGTAAACAGATGCCAATGACTACAACAATTATGCAAATTCACTTTGATTTAATTTATGATAAATAGTGTTCAACTTTTAATCATATTGCCGTTGAACTCCCACTCAAATCAATATCCCTCACATTGTTTCACACGAACCAAATCCACCACATCAAAACCGATCATCACGAGAGTTGATGTAGCTTCAATGGCGAACAATCATCATGTTCATCATATCTACTATATGACTCATGCTTTACCTTTCGGTGATCCGTGTTCCGAGACCATGTCTGTACATGCTAGGCTCGTCAAGATTAAACCTTAGCTTCCGCATGAGCAAATCTGGCTTGCTCACGTTGTATACACTCGCAGAATCTAACACACCCGATCATCACGTGGTGCTTCGAAACAACGAGCTTTAACAACGGTGCTTACTAAGGATTAACACTTTAAAACTTGAAATTGTGTGCTTGAGGGATCATCTTATAATGCTACCGTCGTGAACTAAGCAATACAAGATGCATAAAAGGATTATCATCACATGCAATTCATAATATGTGATATGATATGGCCTTTCTTCTTGTGCTTATGATCTCCATCTTCAAGCACGAACATGATCTCCATCAACACCGGTGTGGCGTCAAGGTCAATGGCGCCGCTTCATGGTTGTCTTCCACCAGCATCAACTATTACAACTACTTTGAATAGACACGCGAGTCTTAACAGAATTTAAAGACAACCATATGGCTCCTTCCGGTTGCCAACTTACAATAAGGAACATTGCATACATCATATAATCACAATCATGGCCATATCACATCACAGCACACCCCTGCAAAACAAAGTTAGACGCCCCTAATTTTCTTTGCATGTTTTACGTGGTTTGGTGCTTTCAATAAGTGTCGTTCTAACTTACGAACAAGAACCACAACATTGATACTAGTATTGTCAATCTACGTTGTAAATTGAATCTTAACTATGTTGGAAGAAACAGGCACCCACAAAGCCACTTACGCAATACAAGTTGCATGTCAAGCGTGGAGCAAGTCTCATGAACGATGTCATGTAAGGTTAGCCCGGGCCGCTTCATCCCACCATCCCGCAAGATGCAAAGTACACAAGAAGCAATCGACAACAAAAGCATCAACGCCCACAATGACCATTGTGTTCTACTCGTGCAACAGATCTACATATAGACACGACTCTGATACCACTGTAGGGGTTCGTAGCATGGAAAACAAAAAATTTATACCGCATGAACACACAGTCAAGATCTAATCTATGATCAAGCCAAGATCTATCTACTAGATTGTTGCAACGAGTAAATAGAGTACTAACCCTTGAAGATCCAAAGCGGTTAACGAGAGCAGATTCTCGTGGATGATGTAGTCGTACACTTCCGATCTCAAGATCGCGTAGACAATCCTTTCGGCGCTGCGTTCCGGCAGCGCTTCCGCAGTCGGTCACACATTCAGTACTCGATGAATACCTTCCTCTCCCTTGTTCCAGCAGCCAGTGGAGGTTGTAGCACTCTCCTCGCGATTCCGGCAGCACGACGTCATGGTACCGGAAGTAGAGGGGAGATCTCGCAGGGCTTCACCTTAAGCCGGAGCGAGTATGGTGGACTATGAGAGAGCCCTCGGCGATCTAGGGTTTAGACACACCGAGGAATAGGTGCTAGGGCCGGCGGCTAGGGCTTGGAGGTGCCTAATTCGGCGGCTAGGGGAGCCCTAGGCGGCGGCGGCAGCGCCGGGCTAGGGTTTTGGGGTAGGGAACTTGTGTGCTAGGAGGGGAGCCCTGCCCCTCCTCTTATAGGAGGGAGGCGCCGGCCAAGGGGAGGGGAATCCCTCCCCAACTCGGATCCCAAGTGGGCCGGCGGTGGAGGAGGGACTCCCCCAACTCGGTTTCCACCTCCCTCTCCACTTCCCAAAATTAGTCGTTTGACTTTCAAATTGGCGTTTGACTTTTCAAACAAGGATTTTATTAAACCCTCTATTTTGTTAAGCGATGACTCTTAGTACATGATGCAATCATACCAACTTGATATAACATATTCATGTACCCTTCCCCTCCGGAGTGCCGGACATTCCGGAACCTTCTAGAACATTCCCGATGAAAACACCGGAACCATTCCCCAACTCCGAAACAGGACTTTCCTTATATGAATCTTATTCTCCGGACCATTCTGGATCTCCTCGTGATATCCCGGATCCCATCCGAGACTCCGAACAACATTCAGTCTCTTTCTCATCATTCCATAACTACTCAAACAACGTCGAATCCTTAAGTGTGTCTCCCTACGGTTCGTGAATTATGCGGACATGATCGAGACACTTCTCCGAACAATAACCAATAGAGGAATCTGGAAATTCATATGGCTCCCACATATTTCTACCATTACTTTGCGATCGAATGAACCACTTACATATGATACCAATTTCCCTCTGTCTCATGATAGTTTACTTATCCGAGGTTATGATCGTCGGTATCTCTGCATACCTAGTTCAACCTCGTTACCGATAAGTACTCTTTTCTCGTTCCCGTGATATGTGATCCCTTGTGAGCTAGTCACATGCTTGCAAGCTAATTGTATGACATTCCACCGAGAGTGCCCAGAGTATATCTATCCGTCATATGGATGGACAAATCCCACTCTTGATCCATGTGCCTCAACCCATACTTTCCAAACACTCAATGCCACCTTTATAGCCACCCAGTTACGGTGTGGTGTTTGATGTCATCAAAGCATCCTTCCGGTGATGGTGATTAACATGATCTCATGGTCAAAGGAATTAGGTTACTATGTATCAGAATGCTTATAGCAAATGAACTATATTAAATGACTTGATCTTTATGCTACGCTTAACTATAGGAGTATGTCCATCACATCATTCTCCTAATGATATGACCCTGTTGTTAATAACATCTCTATGTTCATGATCAGGAAACCATGATCATATATTAACCAACAAGCTAGTTTAACAAGAGGCTTTACTAGGGACTCTTTTATGTTTACAAATCACACAAGTATTAATGTTTCCTGTTAATACAATTATAGCATGGTATGTAAACATTTATCATAAGTTCGAAGATATGATAATAACCACTTTATTATTGCCTCTTGGGCATATCTCCAACACGGCAGAACTTGGGGCGGAACTAGGATCGGAACAAATCTTAGAACATCCCGCAGAAAAAGCCTGAGCGGAACTTCCGGTGAGACACAGAAAGCTCCAACAGAATAGAAACTCACTCTCTCACGGAAAGGTAGGATGGCTGTGGCAGTGCATATAAGTTTATGCAAGAACAAGTGATTTCCCACAGCCTTTCGAGATGGCCCCCTCTTAATAGTACGGTGACCTAAAACAACAACAGGAGAGAAACTAGGAGAAAACTAAAGGCCACCGTCTTCATGAGATCCCAAGAGAGAATCCACACAGATTGAAGGAGACATCAACAGCGTTTTCCCTGAAACTCAAGCGCACAATTAAAACACAAATGGGATTGTCATTAACACCAAAAACATCATGGGAAGATATAGTCCTTTCAATCTCCCCCTTTTTGGTTTTAGATGACAATACCAAAGATTTGCATAGTATAGAAGCAATCTTTGCAATGGATGGGACAAGCTCCCCCTATATGTGTGCAAGGTAAAGAGACTGACACACATACAAGGAGGCTCCCCCTTCCAATGCAAAGACAGCACAAGTGCAAGGTACAAGAAAGGATAGAAATCATACCCGGTACGAACCAATTGTGGTGGAGACAAAAGAGTAATAATAAGCAACAAGAGCTATGAGGCTCCACCACCATATGCATATGCCCATAAGATGACAACGAGAAAACCACATACACGGCATTGCATAAGATACCACATAGTCTCAAACATAACAAGGTCCACAAGTAAGTTCACAGACATAAAAGGTCCACAAGCACACAAATAAACTAGAGAGTTCGCGAGCTAGAAAAGATCAAAGGCAAGAACAGGCTCGTGACTCAACCCATGCAAATCACGTAGACAAACTAATATACATCTTTCTCCCCCTTTGGAATCGAGACACCAAAAAGGAAGAAAATATCAATCTAATCACCCCAGCCATGAAAGGGAGGAGGAGCAGACTCAGGGACCCAAGGACCCCACTCAGGCAGCGGACCAGTGACCTCCTCTTCAGACTCATCCTCAGACCAGCGACAGTTGTCGCGAATCCAATCATCCTTGGGAACAGTGACAGAGCTAGTGACCGGTGAGCTAGGAATGTTGAGAGCAGTCATGATGGCCTTCTGGCGCTGAACATTATGACGCTAATCCACATACGCATGATACTTGCGGTCCTGGAGAAAGCAGAAAGTCTTCTTCACCTTCCCAAGCAGCTTCTTTGCCCAAGACGGCTGCCTCTGGAGAGAAGGACCACCAGCACTAGAGCCACCAGGAGCAGAGGAAGGACCACCAGCTTCATCTCGAGCCTTCTGGAGTTCAGCTTCCTTTTCTTCTTGAGAACGAGGCTTTTGGTGCTTACTCACACGCAGCTTCTTCTCCTCATGAATGGTGATGTTGTCTTCAGGAAAGCGAGTGTCAGTCGTCTCAAGCTACTTGTGATTGATGAGAGTCTGAATGTAGGGAGCATAGATGGAGGAGCGCTTTTCAATAATACCCTGCCACATCTCTGTGTAGATGAAGTGCATAACATCCATTGACATGTCAGTGTCACGCCGGAGATAAGTCTGATGCATGAGGTCAACCTGATAGCCATGAAACCGATCAAAGTTGCCAGCCTTGGGAGAGATGGTGTTCAAGTACACCCTGCGCATGATGTCATAAACTGGCAGCAGATGATTCACATACCCAGCAGTGCCCCACCCTTCAATGTAGAGAGGCTCCAGGACCTCAGGATCAGTAGCTTCAGGGCCGTGAACACGCCAACCATTTGCCCCGTTGCCAGGCTGAAGGGGATAGCTAAGAAGCTCAATAAACTCAGACCAAGTGGCAGAAAGAAGCACTCCCCTAGTCATCCACTTCAACACACCTTCAGTAGAGGATTGCATGTGAATAAACAGAGTAGAGTAAAATTGAGCAATAATAGCCACATCATAGTTCTGACGGTGCTCCATGAGGGGAATCAGCCCAAACATCTGGCAAATATCAAGAGCCTCGCCAAAATATGCATGCTTCTCTTCCATGTGAGTCTTCATACTTGTGATTGATGTACTTTTGAGGAGCAACCACAAACTTTGTCTTCATTGCATAGATCTCAGCAAATATTTGTTCCTGACGGTAGTTGTGAAAGTGAGGATCCAAGCAAAGACGGTCACGAGGAACGAGGTAGGGATCTGTACGCCTGAATTCAGAGTAAGCCTTCTGAGTCCATTTGGAGATTTTGGCCTTGGTCTTGTCTGGCCCAGCAGCAGTGGCCTTCTGAGAAGCAAGAGCAGGCCTCTTCCCTGCAGCAGCAGCACGACCAGCAGCAGCAGCCTTCTGACGGCTAGTCTGAGTAGTTGGACGCACAACCTCAACATCTTCTTCAGCATTCTCAGGAGGAATATCAGAGGATGGTCGACGGACACGCTTGCCTTGGCGGGTACCACTTTGCCCTGAGAAGAAAGCACAAGAATAGGGAGGGAAGGTGGGGTAAGTGCACACGTTCGAAAGAGGAAAAAAAATAAATAGATTGGAAAAATATAATCAGAAAAAAGTTTCACTGTCGCCGGAACTTCCGCTGAATCGCTGGAACTTTCGGTGAAAATGGTCCACCGGAAGTTCCGGTCGTGGCTCACCGGAAGTTCCGGTGAGACCACGAACTGGCAGTTCCAAGCAGCGGTTCACTAGATCTAGATCTATAAGCCACAAGTGCAAATATTTTCAAGAGTGTATTGGACCAATCTACTCCAGCATGATACCCTAGGCCTACCAAGATCTCCCAACAAGTTCTA
Source organism: Avena longiglumis (assembly GCA_030063025.1). Classification (NCBI taxonomy): domain Eukaryota; kingdom Viridiplantae; phylum Streptophyta; class Magnoliopsida; order Poales; family Poaceae; genus Avena; species Avena longiglumis. The sequence goes on along the minus strand of CP125975.1, from coordinate 465,289,132 downwards.
GCAAAAGAACTAGCCTAGACATGGTGTGCCCTAACTCAAGCAATGGTGAGAGAGATAGATCTCCAGTAATGGAGGGAGTTAAGGGCAAATACCGGAGTCCATGGCGGGAGATCGAGGTGGGGAAGGTTACCACGGAGCAGATCTGCGGAGGGGTAGCCGGAGACGAGGGGGACGAAGCACCTTCGCGGAGAAGACTTGGCTGGCGGCTGCTCCAAATAGAAGATGGGTCTTGGGGGAAAAAGGAAGAAGATCCTGTTTTCCCCCAGGGCCCGCCTTATATAGGACAGAGAACACCACCGGAAGTTTCGGTCAGGGAACGGAAGTTCCGGGTCAGGCTGAACAAGTTCCAGGTCAGCAGGTGGTTCAGATGAACAACCAGCTGACCGGAAGTTCCGGCTACTAACCAGAAGTTCCGTTGATGCCAGAAAGATCTTCTCAGGTTTGGAAGATAACAAGGAAGAACTTGTGTAGGGAATAGAGAGGGCTTGAGGAAAGGAAAGGCTTAGGATAGAGAGCTCAAACTGTGAAGAACCAAAGCCAACAAAAACAAGGAAAAAACACAAAAGGTTCAAAGACACAAATAAAAACGGGTCGGTGGCCGAGGCCACCTTATATAAGAGTAAATGGCTTGACACCGCGAAGATATATCTTGGGTTCATTACCAACACTCATCATGAAGCTCAAATGGTCTCCTTTAGAGACTATAGAGTATGAAAAATTTAATGTGCACATAATAGGGATAGCGTTTGTTCATAAGAGGAACTACACTCCCCCTAAATACATGCCTACATCCAAACAAGATACACATTGAGACGCGGGTAGGTGTGCAAGGTACTCAAGCAACATTGCTCGAATCAATGATATTTAGCTCATGCCTTAACTCCCGGAACCTTGATTCATCAAGAGGCTTCGTGAAAAGATCCGCAAGATTTGCCTTGGTGGGAACATACTCCAAAGAAATGTCTCCTCTAGCAACATGGTCCCGAATGAAATGATGACGAATCTCAATGTGCTTCGTCCGGTTGTGTTGCACGGGATTGTGAGCAATAGCAATGGCACTCTCATTGTCACAAAGAAGAGGCACCTTGTCAAAAGATAGTCCAAGATCCTTCAAAGTTTGCTTCATCCATAGCAATTGAGCACAACTTATGAGATGTACTCAACATGATGGACATAGACACCAGCTCGCTTCTTGAGGACCAACAAACCAATGATCTTCCGAGAAACTGACAAGCTCCGGAGGTTGACTTTCTTCCCACTTTGTCACCAGCCCAATCCGAGTCCGTGTAACCAATAAGATCAAAGCTGGCTCCCTTGGGGTACCACAACCCAAAGTTTGGGGTATGAACTAAATATCGAAAGATTCTCTTGACCGCCACCATGTGGCTTTCCTTTGGTGCGGCTTGAAATCTTGCACACATACCCACACTCTACATAATATCCGGTCGGGATGCACAAAGATAGAGCAAAGAACCAATCATAGAATGATAGAGTTTTTGATCCACCTCCTTACCCTTGGGATCAAGATCAAGATTAACCTTAGTTGGCATGGGAGTCTTGGCACCTTTGACTTGATCAAACTTGAACTTCTTGAGCATGTATTGGATGTACTTGGCTTGGTTGATGAAAGTCCCTTTGTAGAGGGAGTGTCCCAACCTTTACACAACATAAGGTGGAGTCCCCTGTGTTTACAATGCTAGTCCCTGGATCAATAGCTAGCATCCACAGTTAAGATGTAATATCAAGAAACAAAGGTCATAATATAACTTTATAACCAGGAATAACATAGTTTTATTACATCTTACATAGCTCATTTGGCTATTACATTACATTGCAACGGAATAACTATAATCATGGGTCCTTCATCTTCAAAGTGCCATAGGCAGATGTTGGTTGTAGACTTTGTAATCCTAATCAATCAATCTTCACTAAAATCAATCAAACCTGCAACATTACAAGTTACAGCCACAAGGGTCAATACATTTGAATTGTATTGGCAAGTTTCACTACTAAGTGGAATATAAGTGGATCCTATCATTACATGCATTTTGGCTAAGTAGGGTTTAAGGCTCATTTGCAGAAAGCAATACTTTATCCTATCTTTTAAAATGGTTTTGTTTCCTTTGTCAAATCTCCTTTTCCAAGTTCCTTGAACTCCTTGGTAGAAACTCAAGTGTTCAAGTCCTTGTCAAAAATCCCTTGAGCTCCTTGGTAACCCCAAGTGCATCAAGTTTTATCAAAATCTCATGAGTTCCTTGGTAACCCCAAGTGTTCATGTTCTCATCAAGATCTCTTGAGTTCCTTGGTACCCCCAAGTATTCAAGTCTTTAAAAGTTTTCTTTTAGAAATTAGAATGTCGAGATCTCCCATAGCTTCAAACTTTAGTTGCTCAGTATTGTCCATAACCGGGGACACGGCTAAGTACTTAGATTTTATTATCTTCTGCAGAAGGAGTACACTTTACCCACATGTCACAATCCCATCCTTTTGCCACCAGTGGCCACTGGATTAGTGCTCACCAAGATGGAGTACTGGCATATTGAGAATGTGACGAAGTCTTTCCAAAGGGTCCTCCCATACACCATTGCTAGCTTGCCTTCAGCACCCATGTAGGATTCCAGGTCCCCATGTCCAGTTAACTGAAGACAGTGCATGGGTCTTCCCAATGTAGTTGACTAAGCCAGAGCCATAATAGCATGTGGTTGCACACGAAAGCCACAATTGGAGAAACATGTTCAATCTCTAAGATTCCTGGGTGGTTTCCTTTGGAGTACAACACAAAGAGATTGCCATAGACATGGTTCCTTTTGTTGCCACCTTTTCCAATACTCAAAGTATCCTTGGCTACCCAGGTGGTTCATTGAGTCCTTGTTTTATTATATAAAATCACAAGTCCTTTTCTCAACTTCATAAAATCTCAACATGTATCTCTTTTCAAAATATAGCATGGCTAAGCATGTAACAACTACAATGTTTTCACTAAGGAATGTATAGGGAATCCTATTAGGATTTAGCATAGCATAAGTATAGAAAATTCTTTTCATGCATGTTTCAAAATCCACTAAGTATAATGAAAATAGTAGGACTTTAGATGATAGTGTAACTTGCCTTTTTAGTAGGGAATGTTGGTTCAATTCCTTGATCTTGCTAGTCTCATACTTTTCTAACTTCACTACAATCAATCAAGCAAACACAATATCAACTAGCATTCCAAACCAATAATCAATCAAACATTTCACACACACAAAACAATGGGATCTAAGTTATGCATGCAAGCATGCAAGGGATGGTTCTATTTGCAAAGGTGGTCTCCACTAGGCTTCTAAACTTTGTAAGGTTCAAGTTGGTCATTTACCAAAGTGGCCAAGTCAATTGCAAAAGGGTTTTGTCCATAAACCATTTTTAAATCCTTTCATCATTTTATGTGGTGGAAAACATTTTTATCAAAGCAACAACTTTATGTTGTTAACCAAATAAGTTGTTGTTTCTCAAAACTTGGTGTTTAGGGTCAGTAGGTTTGATCCAAAACATTTTCCCAAAGTTTTCTTTATAAAAACATTTTCATAACCAAAATCTTTATTTTCATTTGGCTAGAAATGGGCTAAGTCAAATAATCCATCCTAAACTTCACCAAATTCATTTTCAAAACCATGGGTTGGTTCCTAGGGTCAGTAAGTTCACCACAAACTAATTTGCCAAGGTTTCAACCTCAAAAACATTTTTGAATCATTTTTCTAGTCTTAACAAGCATTCAAATGTTTCTGCAAAAAAAACTAATATAACAGATACTATTTGCTAAACAAATTCCGCAGTTGGCTAGGGTTTGTTCCACTGATTCCAATGATATCAAATTTGTGAATTTTGGACGTGTGGATCAAAAGTTACAAAGGTTTGAAAATCACAAACTAATCTGATTTCAAATTCAGTTCTATCCAAAATTTGGCCACGCGTCACCAAGCCATTGGCTGGTACCGGTTCGGCCGGATCGGCTCTGTGGCGCGTTGGATCTAATTAGATCGCACGGTCCTGATCGCGTACCCCTTCGGTGCTAAGTGGATCTATCGTGTTCGTCAGATTAAGATCCTATGGTGCTAGCATGCTTGACCAAAAGTGAGCGGCGCCGACGGTGGCTAGCGGCGGCGTACGGCCAGGCGGTGGCGGTGCTGGCAAAACAAGAAACAGGGAAGGATGGGAAGGTGCTCACCGAGATCGCAGGAGGCTGGGGAAGCTCGACGTGGTCTTCTTGGGTCGAGGGCGCCTGTGGTTGCGTGGATTGCTCGCCGGAGTAAGGTCTGGCGACGGGCGGTTCTGTTCGCTGTTGAAGGCGACGCTGTCGATCACGAGGAGGCAAACAGAGAGTGTGGTCAGATGCAGGGGATCACGGAGATGACGCGAGCGTGAAGGAGAAGGCTTGGGGCGGTATGGACTTACCGGAGGAGCTCGACGGAGACGAGACAGACGGCGGCGAGGTCAGAGCTTGTCGAAGGTGACACTCTGGGGCGCCCGCGGTTGAACGGAGGGTACTGGGAGATGCGCCAGGGAGTGGTGAGTGTGTGTGCGTGGTCAATGAGACAAGGGGCGGCGCTGAGTCGCCGAAATTGGCACCGGAGCGTCGTCGGAACAGAGGGAGTGCCAAGCCAAATTGAGGCAGCCTCGGGGCAGAGAGGGAGTGGCGTGTGAGGGGAAACGAGGAGGAGACGCTGGCGATTAATAGCGTGCAGTCACAGCGAGGTTAAGGCGCGGAATCAATGTGTATTCAACGGCGGCGTAATTGGCGAATCAAGGCGTCGTGAGGAGGAAGAAGAGGTCTTGCTGCGTGGGTCCTCATCACGAGAAATGAGAGGGAGAAGAGGGCCACCAGTCAGCGTCTGTTTGGGTTAGAATCTGAGTGCGAATCGTTTTTCTTCGGGGAGGGGAGCTGGGATGTTTCTGGGCTTCTTGGGCTGGCTCAGTTGGGTCAGGTCCAATTCACATTTTTTTCTGTCTGAAACCCTTTTCTTTTTCTAATTCTAATTTCTGTTTTGAAATTCAATCAACAATTCAAACATTCAAACAATTCAAACATTCAACACACTTTGCACTTGAATTTGGTTCTGTTTAACAACATAAACCAATTCCCAAAATAGAATAAAATAATTTTTATTCTTTTTAGGATCTATTTAATAATTAAATAAAATAGACCTTAATTATAAATTCAAATAGGTTTTGATTTGTTTGATAAAATCTCCTTTTGAAAACTAAATATTTTCAAAACCAAATCAGTAGGTTTTATTTGAAAAAAGAAGATATTTGGAAAACTTGTTTAAAATAAAATAACATTTTATTTTAGGGTCCATTAATCAATTAAATAAAATGGACTTTAGTTATTAAATCAAATAGGATTTGTTTATTAAAAACTTTATTTGAAATCTAAAATAAAACCAAAACACTTCAGTAGCTTTTATTTGAGAATATAAAATACTTGGAAAACTTATTTAAAATAATTTAATAAGTTTTAGTGTTTATTTAAAATGGGAAGAGCCTTTATTTTAAATAAAACTTGGATATTAAATCCTTATTATTTTATTTAAATAAACCTTTACTATTTTTATCAAAACAAAACATTTTATTTTAAAACATTGGCCAAGGTTTAATTTGGCTTTATAAAATATCTTTATTTATAAATCCACCTTTTCTTTTGAAAACCAAATCCTTTTATTAAAAGATCCAAAATAGTAAGTTTAAATATTTTGAAGTTTATTGTTTATTTAACTTTTTAAATCCCTTTAGGATTTATCTTGATCAAAATAGGTTTGAAAGTTTTCCAATTGGATTCAAAAAGTTTCTTCTCACCCTGAAAATCAACAAAGTTTTATTTTATTCAATATTTTTCACATTAGAAGATTTGGGAAAATCTTGGGATGTGACAGGCTACCACCCTTAAAATAAATCTCGTCTCGAGATTTGGGAAGGCTAGGGTTACAAGTAGGCTTAAAACAACTAGGGTACTACCACCCTTAAAAATTCTCAAACAAAAATTACATATTGGCCTTCTTGGGCTCCTGGTGAAACTTCTCCAAGCAAACATTTGCATAGTGTCCTTTGTTTCCATACTTGACTCATGGGCCAAGGTTGAGTTTCTCCATAGGCTTGTTCAACTTGTTCTTCATCTTTTCTGGACAGTTGCTTGCATAATGTCCTGGGTTTTTGCAATTGAAACAGTGGATATCCTTGAGTTCTTTACGTGGCTCTTGTGGACAAGTTGCTACATAGTGGCCTAGCTCTTTGCAGTTGTTGCACACCACTTGGCCAATCTCTTTATTCTTCGGGTTCTCTGGGCATTCACCGGAATAGTGTCCCATTTCTTTACATTATGACATTGCACATGGCTTTTGTCCTTCTTTTGTTTCTTGGGCTTCTTTGATCCTTTGAATTGGGTTGTTTTGTTTGGAGGTATAAGTGGTCCTTTTCCTTTGTCATCAACTTTCTTGGTAGACTTGGATCCTTCTTGCTTCCTTTGTTCCACAATGGAATAGATGGGGCATTGGATAGGAACATGGTTGTTTCCTTCACATAGGTAGCAAGTAGCTTGAGAAGTGGGGCATTGTCCAACAGGATGTTTCTCTTCACAGTTGGGGCATTGATCTCCATGCTCTTTGGAAGTATGATCCTTGCCTCCACAAATAATGCAAGCTAGGGCTCCATCTAGAATAATATTTCTGTCATCCTTGCTGTCAAAGGCTCTTTTGGGATAGCTTTCTTCCATTTTGATCATTTGATCAGTCACCTTAAGCATCAGTTGGCCTTGAGTTTCCAAAAATCCTTGCAGAGTTGGATCTTCTCCACTAGTGTTGGCTATGAACTGAGCTGTCACTTGGTTCAACTGATTCTGGGTTGCTATGAGCTCTTTCATGCTGTCCTCTTGGTTGGTGTTGGTGTCATCAACCTTGAGGTTGGAGTCTCTTGGAGTAGTCATCTGTTTGGGTTGAATGGAGTTTAAAATAGGCAAGATATTTCTAAGGAATCAATTCTATTCACACACATCACAATTCACACAAACAATGTGCATGCAATCACAAACCAAAACATTTCACTCAAACACAAAGTTCAAGCACATACTTAGGCCACAAAATATTTTTGTTACACCCCATAAGTTGGTGTGTTTGACTTAACTAAAATATGGTGGTCCATCTATATGGTTCACTTGTGATCTTTACTTCCTTCTTGGTTCTTCTTACATGAGATCATGGTTTCCTTGAGAAAAACTCCTTCTAACTTTTGCATTCCCTTAGTCTCTAAATCTTGAGCAAGATCTCCTTGTCTCACTTGTAGTCCTTAGTGATATCCAAGTTGGAGTCCTTGGTGAACATGCTGAAGATGTTGAAGTCATTAGAGTTGAAGATGTTGAAGTCATTAGAGTTGAAGATGTTGAAGAAGTCCTTTGCACATGGTGTAGTCTTTGGCCATGGGGTAGGATTTTCCATCAAGTTGATGTAGAAGAGATGTAGAGTTGAAACCAAAATGGTTGAGGAAAGAGCTTACAAGATTTGTTTGTAAATAAGTTTTTGAACAAAACAACTCCTATTTTTCTAAGGGCTCTTGTCCAATCCTAGGTTTACAAATCCTACAGGCAACACAATGCTCTGATACCATCTGTAGAGGGAGTGTCCCAACCTTTACACAACATAAGGTGGAGTCCCATGTGTTTACAATGCTAGTACCTGGATCAATAGCTAGCATCCACAGTTAAGATGTAATATCAAGAAACAAAGGTCATAATATAACTTTATAACCAGGAATAACATAGTTTTATTACATCTTACATAGCTCATTTGGCTATTACATTACATTGCAGCGGAATAACTATAATCATGGGTCCTTCATCTTCAAAGTGCCATAGGCAGATGTTGGTTGTAGACTTTGTAATCCTAATCAATCAATCTTCACTAAAATCAATCAAACCTGCAACATTACAAGTTACAGCCACAAGGGTCAATACATTTGAATTGTATTGGCAAGTTTCACTACTAAGTGGAATATAAGTGGATCCTATCATTACATGCATTTTGGCTAAGTAGGGTTTAAGGCTCATTTGCAGAAAGCAATACTTTATCCTATCTTTTAAAATGGTTTTGTTTCCTTTGTCAAATCTCCTTTTCCAAGTTCCTTGAACTCCTTGGTAGAAACTCAAGTGTTCAAGTCCTTGTCAAAAATCCCTTGAGCTCCTTGGTAACCCCAAGTGCATCAAGTTTTATCAAAATCTCATGAGTTCCTTGGTAACCCCAAGTGTTCATGTTCTCATCAAGATCTCTTGAGTTCCTTGGTACCCCCAAGTATTCAAGTCTTTAAAAGTTTTCTTTTAGAAATTAGAATGTAGAGATCTCCCATAGCTTCAAACTTTAGTTGCTCAGTATTGTCCATAACCGGGGACACAGCTAAGTACTTAGATTTTATTATCTTCTGCAGAAGGAGTACACTTTACCCACATGTCACAATCCCATCCTTTTGCCACCAGTGGCCACTGGATTAGTGCTCACCAAGATGGAGTACTGGCAGATTGAGAATGTGACGAAGTCTTTCCAAAGGGTCCTCCCATACACCATTGCTAGCTTGCCTTCAGCACCCATGTAGGATTCCAGGTCCCCATGTCCAGTTAACTGAAGACAGTGCATGGGTCTTCCCAATGTATTTGACTAAGCCAGAGCCATAATAGCATGTGGTTGCACACGAAAGCCACAATTGGAGAAACATGTTCAATCTCTAAGATTCCTGGGTGGTTTCCTTTGGAGCACAACACAAAGAGATTGCCATAGACATGGTTCCTTTTGTTGCCACCTTCTCCAATACTCAAAGTATCCTTGGACACCCAGGTGGTTCATTGAGTCCTTGTTTTATTATATAAAATCACAAGTCCTTTTCTCAACTTCATAAAATCTCAACATGTATCTCTTTTAAAAATATAGCATGGCTAAGCATGTAACAACTACAATGTTTTCACTAAGGAATGTATAGGGAATCCTATTAGGATTTAGCATAGCATAAGTATAGAAAATTCTTTTCATGCATGTTTCAAAATCCACTAAGTATAATGAAAATAGTAGGACTTTAGATGATAGTGTAACTTGCCTTTTTGGTAGGGAATTGTTAGACCCCTCGTTTATAAAGGAAAGGATCCCTGTGATTGCAATGCTAGTCCCTGGATCAATGCTAGAATCCACAGTTTAAGATGAAGTACACAGATACAAAGGTCGTTTATTACATTCATTCCAGAGATAAAACATAGTCTTTTACAACTCAGGGCCATAGGCCTAATACAAGAGTTTAAGGAATAAGTAAATAAACATAAGTCTTCATCTTCATGTGCCACAGGCAAGCATGTTGAGTTTAGACTCATGACTCCTACTCATCATCGGAGTAACCTGCAACATCACAAGTTACAACCACAGAGGATCAATACTTTGGAATAGTATTGGCAAGTGATACCTTAGTATATTTTAAGTGGACTTTATTACTATATGCATTTTGGCTAAGTGTAGCTTGGCTTGCTTTGCCTGTAAATAGGTTTTACCTATTAGTTGAAATCACTAAGTTTTTCTTTGTCAAAACATTCCCAAGAAACCACCAATAGACATTGGGGTCCTTCACCCTTGTTCACCCACCAAATTTTACTTAGAAGTTAGAGTGATGAGATTCTTGTAGCTTCCATGTCTTGATGCTCAAATTGTCCATTGCCTTGGACTAGGCTAAGTACTTAGGTTTTCCATCTGTAGAGGTTTTGCACTTTCCCCACCAGACTTGGTTTCCCAAGACAGGACCTTTCAGAAGCCTTTCCTTAGTCAAATGGACGCGTTCCAACCTATCATCCCAACTACCACCAACTGTCCAAGTGACTAAGTTCTAGCAACCTATATGATCAAGGCAGAGCCCATATCGCCAAGTGGTTGCACTGTAAGCTCTCTCAACACTTGGCCTCCAAATCCTTTTGTGCCTGGGTGGCTTACCACAAGTGAGATACACAACCCAAGTCCATGGCCTTGTGTAACCACTCAACATAACCCATTCCTTCCATTCCACCCAGGAGGTTCATTTGACTTAGTGGTTTTATTAGGAAAGTATAAGTCTCATGACTTAGAAATAATTTCATCATAGTAAGTATAGATTTTCACCAACCCTTGTTTGCTAAATAGCTAGGCTAAGCATGGTAAGATAACTTAACTTAGGAAAATTCCTTAATCATTCTACAATTCTACACTACTTAGGATTTCCCAACTTAGCATTAGGCAAGAAAAATAGCATGCAAGACTTAGCAAAATATCTAATGCTAGTACAAAACATAGGATAGAAATATTCATGAAAATATCACTTGCCTTGGTAGTGGGGAGAGCTGCACTCTTCACAATCACAATCACTAGCAAAATCTACACAAAATTATAGCATACAATTACACACAATTATATACAATCAAAAATAATATGAATGCATGTATGCAAGAATTTACCAAGTGGTGATTTTGAAAATTCTACCAAGCATGTGCATGATACTGAAACACAACAGGACACAAAATTTTCCAAAACAAACTTATTTGACACTAAAACCACTTACCACAATAAATCTATACTCAAAATAGCTTTAAACATGATTCCACAAATAAAGTCATTTTAATGGTTACTATTTGTTAAACACCTTGCATAATCATAAAGGTCTTGAATCACTGAATCCAACGGTATAAAGTTTGTAAAATTCTAACGTGGCATTCAAAAGTTATAGCAGTTTGAAGTTTGGATCTAAATCAGGTTTAAATTGCTTTTGAATTCATCCTAGCCACGCCGCAACCTCACCGGGCGTGCATCGTTCAAGCGGATCGAGATCTACGGACCGCACGATCTAAATGAGATCTGGCGGCTCGCATAACGCTGCATTCTTCGTCCTACTTCTATTCTACGCCACGTGATCTAGATCCAACGCTCCCAAACATTCGACCACACTGGCGGCGCTAAGGCGACCGGCGGCGGCGAGTCGACTACGGTGGCGCTGGCGTTCTAGATCGTCCCAGAAGCGAGGAGGTGCTTACCAGATCCGCAAGGTCGTCTTGAAGCTTGACGTGGTACTGGTTTGCGGAGGCGCCGGAGATGGACTCGATCTCGTCGGAGTTGCGTCGCATCGGGTGGATGTTGTCGAGTCGTGCCGAGGCTCGCCGCCCTAACACGAACCGGGGGTTTAGGAGGTGCGAAGACAGCCGAACACGCCGTGTGAAGGAAAAGGCAAGGGGTGCACGGGACTTACTGAGATTGGTCGCCGGAGTTGGGGTGGTCGTCAGGTGCTTATGGTGTCAAGCGAATACGGCGACCTGGGGCAATACAGGATGAGATAGTGGGGTCAGGAGGTGCGCCAGGAGATTACAAAGTGGCTCGAACAATCCAGAGGGGAAGGGGCGCACGGGGCTCACCTGAATCGATCGCCGGAATGAGCTCTGTCTGCGGCGGTTTTGAGCGAGTCGTGGGCACTGGTGGCGTGAATGCGTAATTGGTGGGGGAAATGACCGCGAGGAGGTGGGGATCTTATAGCCGTGCCTCGTGAAACGCCCGAGGTTTAATGCCCATTTAAGCCGCGCCATTACCGGCAGGATCGCAGCTGCGACGTGGTCGCGGGCGGTTTGGGAAGACGATGACAACAGGATGTGGCCCGCCATCAGTGTGTGCGAAATGAGGGTGGGGTCCGTCTGTCAATGACAACTGCAGGTCAAGCGTGAGAAAAGAAAAGGAAACTCCGTGGGCTAGTTGGGCTCGATCCTCTGCTGGGCGGATATCCGCGCTTGGCCCTTTTCCTTTGTTTATTTCTTTTTCTTTTCTAATTTGGTTTTCAGGAATGATTTAGGTATGAATTCAAATCCTTTTTGAATTCAAACAATTCTGGGGATTTTGCATGGTACTGTGGTTTCAAAAATCTGTTATTTAACCATGTGGTTACCCTGTAAGGGCTTGGTCAAACTTGGATTTCAAACAACAGAGGCTTTGCATCTGTTTTGAAAATGCTTGGAAAAGGGATTTTGAATTTCTTTCTAAATTGAAACTTTGGTTAACCCTTCTCTCCTAAACTTTTCCAACAATGGGGCAAGCAACAAGTTCCTAAACATTCAAGTTTCAAATGGTGTTGGTCTTTTGAATTAAATCTGTCCACATAAAATCATAACATCAAAAGCTTCTTTTTCAAATGATTTTGAGAAAATCCCTAAATGATGATGAATGCAAGGATGATATGAATGAGTTTTGAATATGAATTTAGGGATGTTACAAATCTAACTCCTTAGGATGAATCTCGCCTCGAGATTCGGATTGGCTAGCAAATAGGTGAGGGTGGTCTTTCCAAGATCATCTTCTCTTTCCCATGTTGCTTCCTCTTCTAATGATGATTCAATTGCACTTTGCAAAACTTGATAGTCTTAGTCCTTGTGACCCTTTCTGCGGTCTCAAGAATCTTGACAGGATTTTCCTCATAGGTGAGATCACTTTCTAGCTGGACCTCTTCCAATGGTATGGTATCCTTCAGAGAAGTTTCTTCCATTTCTGGGTGACGTTTCTTAAGTCGACTCACATGAAACACATTATGGACAAATGATGAGACTCGCAATTCAACTTCATATGCAACTTCTCCTTTGCGACTTAGAATCTTGAATGTCCCAACATATCTTGGTGCCAACTTTCCTTTGACTCCAAATCTTTTCACTCCACGAAGTGGTGATACTCTAAGGTAAGCCCTATCCCCAACTTCATAGATGACTTCTCTACGCTTAGAATCCACGTAGCTTTTCTGTCGGGACTGTGCTACCTTCAACCTATCCTTAAACAATTTGACCTTCTCTTCGGCGTCTTTGATAAGATCAGGTCCAAATAAACTTCTTTCTCCCACACCATTCCACAGTAATGGGGTGGTACACTTCCTTCCGTAGAGAAACTCAAATGGTGCCATCCCAATACTAGATTGATAACTGTTGTTGTAAGAGAACTTTGCGTAAGGCAGACTTTCATCCCAACTTGCTCCATAGTCTAAGGCACATGCCCTCAACATGTCTTCAAGAATTTGGTTAGTCCTTTCCGTTTGTCCATCAGTTTGAGGATGAAAGGCAGTACTGAATTCCAACCTCGTTCCCAAAGATTCATGAAGCTGTCTCCAAAAGTGAGAAGTAAACTGAGTTCCTCTATCTGACACAATACTCTTAGGCACACCGTGAAGGCATACAATCTTGCTCATGTAGATTTTAGCTAACTTGGCACTTGTATAGGTTGTCTTCACGGGTATAAAATGAGCCACTTTAGTTAGGTGATCCACTACTACCCATATGGAATCATACCCTGACCTGGTCCTTGGTAATCCGGTAATGAAATCCATACGAATATTTTTCCACTTCCATTCAGGAATAGGCAGTGGTTGAAGCAAACCCGCTGGTTTCTGATGCTCCGCTTTTACTCTGCTACACACATCACACAAAGCAATGTGTTCGGCGATGTCCCTCTTGAGATTATTCCACCAAAATCTTTCTTTCATGTCCATGTACATCTTGGTGTTTCCCGGGTGAATAGAATACGGAGAGTTGTGGGCTTCTCAGAAATCAGTTTCCGCAACTCCGGGTCTTGCGGAACACATATACGTTTTCCGTGCCATAAAGTACCTTATTCGTCTATCTGGAAACTCTTAGCTTTCCCTAGACTTATATTTTCCTTAATCTTTTCAATTTCCTTATCAATCTTCTGAGCTTCTCGGATCTTGTCCAATAAAGTGGGTTGAACATCTAAGGACATGAGATGTCCTTCAGGCACAACCTCCAATCTGAGTTCTTTGAATTGCTTACACAAGTCATCTGGCAATTCTCCTTTGGTAAGGCCATTTACAAACGTCTTACGACTTAGAGCATCTGCTACTACATTCGCTTTACCGGGGTGAAATTGTAAACTTAAGTCGTAATCCTTGATAAGCTCTAGCCATCTTCTTTGTCTCATATTGATTTCCTTCTGGGTGAAGATATACTTCAAGCTCTTATGATCGGTGAACACTTCACATCGCTTTCCCAAAAGGTAATGTCTCCATGTTTTGAGTGCATGGACGACAGAGGCTAACTCCAAATCATGAGTACGATAGTTTACTTCATGAGTTTTGAGTTGTCTCGAGGCATAAGCCACAACCTTACCGTCTTGCATAAGTACGGCACCCAAACCTTGATGTGACGCATCACAATATACTTGGAAATCCTTTTCCAAATCCGCACATAGAACTGGTGTCACATTAGTCTCTTCTTCAATTCTTGGAAACTGACTTCACAACCTTCAGACCAAGCAAATTTCTTGTCCTTCTTTAACAATTCTGTCATTGGCTTAGCAACCTTCGAGAAATTCTCAATGAACCTTCTGTAGTAACCTGCTAAGCCGAGGAAACTACGAACTTATTTCACATTCTTGGGAGATTCCCATTCTGTCACAGCTGAAACTTTGGCAGGATCTACTGCCACACCATCCTTTGTCATAACATGACCAAGAAAACCAACTTCCTCTAACCAAAACTCACACTTGCTGAATTTAGCATAGAGTTTATGTTCTCTTAACTTTTCAAGTATCAAGCGTAAGTGTCTTTCATGCTCTTCCTTGCTCTTGGAGTAGACCAAGATGTCATCGATGAAAACGACAACGAACTTGTCTAGGAATTCCATGAACACCTTGTTCATCATATTCATGAAGTACGCTGGTGTGTTGGTTAGACCAAAAGGCATCACAGTGTACTCATACAATCCATACCTTGTGGTGAATGTTGTCTTAGGTATGTCTTGCTCTCTTATCTTGAGTTGAAAATAGCCTGACCGAAGATCAATTTTTGAGAACACACATGCTCCCTCTAGCTGATCAAACAAATCGTTGATTCTTGGCAAAGGATATTTGTTCTTGATTGTTACTTCGTTGAGAGAACGGTAATCTATGCATAACCTTTGTGTTCTATCCTTCTTCTCCACGAACAGTACTGGGGCTCCCCAAGATGAAGAACTTGGTTGAATGAACCCTTTCTGTAACTGTTCTCTAGTTGTTTCTTGAGCTCTTTCAGTTCATCAACTGACATTTTGTATGGTCTCTTAGCTATTGGTCCAGAACCTGGTACCAAATCTATCAGAAACTCCACATCTCTATCCGGTGGAATTCCTGGTAATTCTTCCGGAAACACATCCGGATACTCACACACAATTGGCACACTGTCCATGCTAACCCCCTTAAGAGAATTCAGCTTACTTCCCTTGGATTCAAAGTTTGACTTGAATTTTATTATTTTTCCTTCTGGGGTTGTGAGTGTAATTGTACGATTGGCACAATCTAGTACTCCCTCATACTTAGCCATCCAATCCATTCCCAAAATCACATCCAATCCTTGGGAATTCAGGATTATTAGGTTCACTGGAAATTTATGTTTTCCAAACTCTATGACTAAGTCATGACATCCTGAGTTTACTATCATTTCTCCACCCGGAGAACTTACTCTTATAGGACACCCAATGGTTTCTACCGGTAGTTCATTTCTTTCAACAAATGCTTTTGATATGAATGAATGAGATGCACCAGTGTCAAAGAGTACAAATGCTGGAATGGAATTGAGTCTGAACTTACCAGCAACGGCATCAGGCTCCTCATAGACCTCCTCCACATTGATGTGGTTAACCTGTCCTTTCTGGAAAGGATTTGGCTTGATAGGTCCTTCCACTTTCTTCTCAGGGCACTCATTAGCATAATGCCCAAGCTTCTTGCACTTGAAGCACTCAACCTGACTGATGTCCTTTTTAACATGCTGACTTCCACTTCCACTACCATTCCCACTGTGGTGGCTCTTATGTCCACTCTTGTGGTTCTTATACTTGTCATTGTCATGACTCCGATGATGCTTGTTGTCATGACGGTTGTGGTTGTGGTGCTTGTTGAATTTCCCATGCTTATGGGATCCTGAGCCATCGTCATCATAGTGAGATCGTTTGTGAGACGATCCCGAGGTGCTTGTCGGAGTGTTTCCTCTTTCTACTCTCGACTTGCTTCATTTTACTCTCCAAAATAGCAGCCTTGTCACACAAAGACCGATAAGTTGGAACATATGCCATGCATAACCGTAGGTTCTTCATCATTCAAGCCCTCCGAAACTTTTCCTTTCTTTTTGCATCTGTGTCAACCTCATCCGGTGCATAGCGCGCCAGATTGTTGAACTCTTCTATGTATTCTGCCACGCTACGGTGGCGCTGCTTCAGGTTGTGAAACTCCTTCTTTTTCAGACTCATCATTCCTGATGAGATATGAGTAGTGTGAAAGCCATCCTCAAAGATAGCCCAAGTCACCTCATCAATAGGAGTGGTGATTTGGAAGTTGTCCCACCATGTGGCGGCTGGTCCTTCCAACAGATGTGCTGCGAACCTGACTTTTTCATCATCCGTGCAGCCCACGGTCACTAAGTCTTTGTTCACGGAACGTAGCCAATCATTGGCCACTATGGGATCAGTTGTCCCCGAAAACTTTGCTGGCCTCAAACGCAGAAATCTGGTGAGCATATCAAAACCCGGAGGGTTGTTGTTGTTGTTGGGGTTGTTGTTGTTGTTTTTATTGGGGTTGTTGTTGTTATTCTGGTTTTGAATGAATGTTGTCATCATTTGCATAAGCTGTGTTTGCGCATTCATCATTTGTTGCATTTCCGGGGTGATGTTGTTGGGGTTGGGGTTTGCGCGACGGGGAGGCATCTGTGGTTTGTTCAAATAGATAAGAATGAGATACCCATAGACGTTTTATGCACAATACATCATAAGCAAACACATAGAAAGCAACATAAGAATAAAAGTTCAACAACCACATAATAAGTTCATGAAGTAAAACACACAAGTGTCAAGCCATCCACATGTCGTATGGTCCAATAATAAGTTCACAATAACAATTACGAATATGCAAGATAAACGAGTAGTCAAGTCTACTCATCAGCATCAATCTCCTCCTCGACGAAGGTAATACCTGCGTTCTCCATCGCGGTCTTGTTCTCCTCAATCGTAGTGGTCAAGGAATCGACCTTGGCCTTGAGAGCCCTCTTCTGGGAGCGAAGCCTCTCAATAACCATCTGCTGCTGCTCAAGCTCGAAATCCTTGGACTTCAGTTCCTCGGTCATGTCCCGGATCTTCTTGTTCCTATCCTGGACGCGTTTCTCCTGACTCTTGAACTTGCGGTCCTGGGCCTCGAACTTTGTCTCCATTTCCTTGATCATCTCATCCTGTTGTGCGAAAAGCTTGTCCTTCTCGCGTAGCTACACCTGAAGCTCGTCATTGCCAAGCATGACGTTCGTCCTGTCCGTGTCCACGTGCCTGAGGAGAGTCTCTAAGTCCTGGAGATAGAGACATATCGGCTCTGCCGCGTCCCTCGAGTCATCCTCGGAGTCAATAGACTCTCCATCAACATCACACCTTCCGAAGACGTGGAAGTGAGTGCCCCTAACCTGTCGGGAGTGACGGCCTAACAAACGTCCTATCAGGTCCTGCATGACTACCTCCATGCCTCTCTCCCTGTCGTCGTGCATCAGCTTGAAGACGATGGCCTCTGTAGTAGGCTCGGCCCGCGTCTGGCTGGTTCACCTTGAAGCCCCAGAGGTCCTTCCTCTCGAACTTGGTGAGTGGGTACACCATGATGGTGGGAAGAGGGAGATCGAGCAAAGTGGTAAGCTCAATGATACGGGGTCCGAAACGGGTAACCTGGAGCTCCTCAACGGTGCTGATGGTAATAGGCATCTATTTATAAGATTGAAAAGTTAGAACAACACAATTTAAGATAAATACAAGATAACCATCTCATACATAACCATGGAACACAAACATCACACAAGTCATGCATACATAAATCCATTACATCATTCAAGGTCCAAACTTATTTAAGGTATCATTTGGAAAATAAGGTGATAGATGGTGGTCCACTAACAAAGTGTGCTCATAGGCCTATCTCATCGGATCCGTGGCTATCACAATGTTCCTAGAGGCAATCCACCTATCTTGTTCACATGATTCCATCACTAAGTCTATTATATCCCCTTAACTCTTGGTTGGTGGCTTCCAACTCTTGGGTAAGTTCCTTCTCTTTCTCTAAGTCTTTTGGAGGTTGAGCATTCTGCACTTGACTCTAGCACTTAGTTCTTTGATAGTCCTCCAAGCCGCATCTCCGGGTGACTCAAAGAATGTGGTGTGCATTATAGTGTTGGTGTACATGCAGAATCCCTTTCTTTGTGGTTGTCTTCCTTGTTTTTGTACAAGTGTAGTTGCACCACCAATACTCACTCCTTCATCCATCACCGAAAGCCCTTGTACACACCGCACCATGTGCTTCCATTGCCACCATGAGGTCCTTGAGAATATTGGGAAACTCAGTTTCACACTCCAAGGTCATGGTCATGAGTGGTCCTTTCTTCACGGCTTCGTTGATGGAGTTCATCTACAAATGGAGTTGAGAATGAAAAGATTAGAAAAGTTTTACGAGAAGAATAGACAAGTGTAGAAGTAGTTGAAAATTTTCCTTAGTGGTTTTCAAATCCTAGGGTCATAATCCTACAGGCAACCTGGCTCTGATACCATCTGTTAGACCCCTCCTTTATAAAGGAAAGGATCCCTGTGATTGCAATGCTAGTCCCTGGATCAATGCTAGCATCCACAGTTTAAGATGAAGTACACAGATACAAAGGTCGTTTATTACATTCATTCCAGAGATAAAACATAGTCTTTTACAACTCAGGGCCATAGGCCTAATACAAGAGTTTAAGGAATAAGTAAATAAACATAAGTCTTCATCTTCATGTGCCACAGGCAAGCATGTTGAGTGTAGACTCATGACTCCTACTCATCATCGGAGTAACCTGCAACATCACAAGTTACAGCCACAGAGGGTCAATACTTTGGAATAGTATTGGCAAGTGATACCTTAGTATATTTTAAGTGGACTTTATTACTATATGCATTTTGGCTAAGTGTAGCTTGGCTTGCTTTGCTTGTAAATAGGTTTTACCTATTAGTTGAAATCACTAATTTTTTCTTTGACAAAACATTCCCAAGAAACCACCAATAGACATTGGGGTCCTTCACCCTTGTTCACCCACCAAATTTTACTTAGAAGTTGGAGTGATGAGATTCTTGTAGCTTCCATGTCTTGATGCTCAAATTGTCCATTGCCTTGGACTAGGCTAAGTACTTAGGTTTTCCATCTGCAGAGGTTGTGCACTTTCCCCACCAGACTTGGTTTCCCAAGACAGGACCTTTCAGAAGCCTTTCCTTAGTCAAATGGACGTTGCCCAACCTATCATCCCAACTACCACCAACTGTCCAAGTGACTAAGTTCTAGCAACCTATATGATCAAGGCAGAGCCCATATTGCCAAGTGGTTGCACTGTAAGCTCTCTCAACACTTGGCCTCCAAATCCCTTTGTGCCTGGGTGGCTTACCACAAGTGAGATACACAACCCAAGTCCATGGCCTTGTGTAACCACTCAACATAACCCATTCCTTCCATTCCACCCAGGAGGTTCATTTGACTTAGTGGTTTTATTAGGAAAGTATAAGTCTCATGACTTAGAAATAATTTCATCATAGTAAGTATAGATTTTCACCAACCCTTGTTTGCTAAATATCTAGGCTAAGCATGGTAAGATAACTTAACTTAGGAAAATTCCTTAATCATTCTACAATTCTACACTACTTAGGATTTCCCAACTTAGCATTAGGCAAGAAAAATAGCATGCAAGACTTAGCAAAATATCTAATGCTAGTACAAAACATAGGATAGAAATATTCATGAAAATATCACTTGCCTTGGTAGTGGGGAGAGCTGCACTCTTCACAATCACAATCACTAGCAAAATCTACACAAAATTATAGCATACAATTACACACTATTATATACAATCAAAAATAATATGAATGCATGTATGCAAGAATTTACCAAGTGGTGATTTTGAAAAATCTACCAAGCATGTGCATGATACTGAAACACAACAGGACACAAAATTTGCCAAAACAAACTTATTTGACACTAAAACCACTTACCACAATAAATCTATACTCAAAATAGCTTTAAACATGATTCCACAAATAAAGTCATTTTAATGGTTACTATTTGTTAAACACCTTGCATAATCAGAAAGGTCTTGAATCACTGAATCGAACGGTATAAAGTTTGTAAAATTCTAACGTGGCATTCAAAAGTTATAGCAGTTTGAAGTTTGCATCTAAATCAGGTTTAAATTCTGTTTTTGAATTCATCCTAGCCACGCGTCGCAACCTCACTGGCGCTGCACGGTTCAAGCGGATCGAGCTCATGGCGACGCATCGATCTAAATGAGATCTGGCGGCTCGCAGACACGCGTACCTTCGTCCTACTTCTATTCTACGCCACGATCTAGATCCAACGCTCCCAAACATTCGACCACACTCTGGCGGCGCTAGCGGCGGACGGCGGCGAAGTCGACTACGGTGGCGCCGGCGTTTTAGATCGTCCCAGAGCGAGAGGTGCTTACCAGATCCGCAAGGTCGTCTTTGAAGCTTGACGTGGTCTTGGTTTTGCGGGCGCCGGAGATGGACTCGGATCTCGTCGGAGTTGCTGCGGCGTCGGTGGATGTTGTCGAGTCGTTGCCGAGGCTCGCGTCGCCCTAACACGAACCAGGGGTTTAGGAGGTGCGCAAAACAGATTGCGAACACGCCGTGTGAAGGAAAAGGCAAGGGTGCAGGACTTACCGAGATTGGTCGCCGGAGTTGGGGTCGTCGGTGCTTACGGTGTCAAGCGAATCTGGCGACTGGGCAATACAGGATGAGCTAGTGGGGTCGGGAGGTGCGCCAGAGATTACAAAGGGCTCGAACAATCCAGAGGGAAGGCGCGGGGCTCACTGAATCGATCGCCGGAGTGAGCTCTGCGTGGCGGTTTTGAGCGAGTCGTGGGCAGCTGGTGGCGTGAATGCATTGGTCGGGGAAATGACTGCGAGGAGGTGGGGATCTTATAGTCGGTTCCTCGATAGGAACGCCGAGGTTTAATGCCCATTTAAGCCGCCATTACCGGCAAAGGATCGCAGCTACGACGTGGTCGCGGCGCGGTTGGGAAGACGATGACAGCGTGGGCGGGGCCGCTCGTCGGCGATGTGTGCGAATGAAATGAGGGTCCGTCTGTCAGCGACTGCGTGTGCTTTGGCGTGAGAAAAGAAAAGGAAACTCCGGGAGGGCTAGTTGGGATCGATCCTGCTGGGCGGATATCCGCGCTTGGCCCTTTCCTTTGTTTATTTCTTTTCTTTTCTAATTTGGTTTTCAGGAATGATTTAGGTATGAATTCAAATCCTTTTTGAATTCAAACAATTCTGGGGATTTTGCAGGGTACTGTGGTTTCAAAAATCTGTTATTTAACCATGTGGTTACCCTGTAAGGGCTTGGTCAAACTTGGATTTCAAACAACAGAGGCTTTGCATCTGTTTTGAAAATGCTTGGAAAAGGGATTTTGAATTTCTTTCTAAATTGAAACTTTGGTTAACCCTTCTCTCCTAAACTTCCAACAATGGGGCAAGCAACAAGTTCCTAAACATTCAAGTTTCAAATGGTGTTGGTCTTTTGAATTAAATCTGTCCACATAAAATCATAACATCAAAAGCTTCTGTTTTTCTGAAATGATTTTGAGAAAATCCCTAAATGATGATGAATGCAAGGATGATATGAATGAGTTTTGGAATATGAATTTAGGGATGTTACAGGAATGTTGGTTCACTTACTTGATCTTGCTAGTCTCACACTTTTCTAACTTCACTACAATCAATCAAGCAAACACAATATCAACTAGCATTCCAAACCAATAATCAATCAAACATTTCACACACACAAAACAATGGGATCTAAGTTATGCATGCAAGCATGCAAGGGATGGTTCTATTTGCAAAGGTGGTCTCCACTAGGCTTCTAAACTTTGTAAGGTTCAAGGTGGTCATTTACCAAAGTGGCCAAGTCAATTGCAAAAGGGTTTTGTCCATAAACCATTTTTAAATCCTTTCATCATTTTATGTGGTGGAAAACATTTTTATCAAAGCAACAACTTTATGTTGTTCACCAAATAAGTTGTTGTTTCTCAAAACTTGGTGTTTAGGGTCAGTAGGTTTGATCCAAACCATTTTCCCAAAGTTTTCTTTATAAAAACATTTTCATAACCAAAATCTTTATTTTCATTTGGCTAGAAATGGGCTAAGTCAAATAATCCATCCTAAACTTCACCAAATTCATTTTCAAAACCATGGGTTGGTTCCTAGGGTCAGTAAGTTCACCAAAAACTAATTTTCCAAGGTTTCAACCTCAAAAACATTTTTGAATCATTTTTCTAGTCTTAACAAGCATTCAAATGTTTCTGCAAAAACAACTAATCTAACAGATACTATTTGCTAAACAAATTCCACAGTTGGCTAGGGTTTGTTCCACTGATTCCAATGATATCAAATTTGTGAATTTTGGACGTGTGGATCAAAAGTTACAAAGGTTTGAAAATCACAAACTAATCTGATTTCAAATTCAGTTCTAACCAAATTTGGTACACGTCACCAAGCCATTGGTCGGTACCGGTTCGGCGGATCGGCTCATGCGTTGGATCTAATTAGATCGCACGGTCCTGATCGCGTACCCCTTCGGTGCTAAGTGGATCTATCGTGTTCGTCAGATTAAGATCCTACGGTGCTAGCATGCTTGACCAAAAGTGAGTGGCGCCGACGGTGGCTAGCGGCGGCCTACGGCCAGGCGGTGGCGGTGCTGGAAAAACAGGAAACGGGGAAGGATGGGAAGGTTCTCACCGAGATCGCGGGAGGCTGGGGAAGCTCGACGTGGTCTTCTTGGGTCGAGGGGCGCTCAGGGTTGCGGTGGATTGCTCACCGGAGTAAGGTCTAGCGACGGGCGGTTCTGTTCGCGGTTGAAGGCGACGCCGTCGATCACGAGGAGGCAAACAGAGAGTGTGGTCAGATGCAGGGGATCACGGAGATGACGCGAGCGTGAAGGAGAAGGCTTGGGGAGGTATGGACTTACCGGAGGAGCTCGACGGAGACGAGACAGACGACGGCGAGGTTAGAGCTTGTCGAAGGTGACACTCTGGGGCGCCCGCGGTAGAACGGAGGGTACTGGGAGATGCGCCAGGGAGTGGTGAGTGTGTGTGCGTGGTCAATGAGACAAGGGGTGGCGCTGAGTCGCCGGAATTGGCACCGGACCGTCGTCGGAACAGAGGGAGTGCCAAGCCAAATTGAGGCAGCCTCGGGGCAGAGAGGGAGTGGCGTGTGAGGGGAAACGAGGAGGAGACGCTGGCGATTAATAGCGTCACATCCGAGGTTAAGGCGGAATCAATGTGTATTCAACGGCGTAATTGGCAGCAATGTCGTCGGCGAGGAGGAAGAAGAGGTCTTGTCACGTGGGTCCTCATCGCCGAGAAATGAGAGGGAGAAGAGGGCCACCAGTCAGCGTCTTTTTGGGTTAGAATCTGAGTGCGAATCGTTTTTCTTCGGGGAGGGGAGCTGGGATGTTTCTGGGCTTCTTGGGCTGGCTCAGTTGGGTCAGGTCCAATTCACATTTTTTCTGTCTGAAACCCTTTTCTTTTTCTAATTCTAATTTCTGTTTTGAAATTCAATCAACAATTCAAACATTCAAACAATTCAAACATTCAACACACTTTGCACTTGAATTTGGTTCTGTTTAACAACATAAACCAATTCCCAAAATAGAATAAAATAATTTTTATTCTTTTTAGGATCTATTTAATAATTAAATAAAATAGACCTTAATTATAAATTCAAATAGGTTTTGATTTGTTTGATAAAATCTCCTTTTGAAAACTAAATATTTTCAAAACCAAATCAGTAGGTTTTATTTGAAAAAAGAAGATATTTGGAAAACTTGTTTAAAATAAAATAACATTTTATTTTAGGGTCCATTAATCAATTAAATAAAATGGACTTTAGTTATTAAATCAAATAGGATTTGTTTATTAAAAACTTTATTTGAAATCTAAAATAAAACCAAAACACTTCAGTAGGTTTTATTTGAGAATATAAAATACTTGGAAAACTTATTTAAAATAATTTAATAAGTTTTAGTGTTTATTTAAAATGGGAAAAGCCTTTATTTTAAATAAAACTTGGATATTAAATCCTTATTATTTTATTTAAATAAACCTTTACTATTTTTATCAAAACAAAACATTCTATTTTAAAACATTGGCCAAGGTTTAATTTGGCTTTATAAAATATCTTTATTTATAAATCCACCTTTTCTTTTGAAAACCAAATCCTTTTATTAAAAGATCCAAAATAGTAAGTTTAAATATTTTGAAGTTTATTGTTTATTTAACTTTTTAAATCCCTTTAGGATTTATCTTGATCAAAATAGGTTTGAAAGTTTTCCAATTGGATTCAAAAAGTTTCTTCTCACCCTGAAAATCAACAAAGTTTTATTTTATTCAATATTTTTCACATTACAAGATTTGGGAAAATCTTGTCATGTGACACCCTTTCTTCAATTGCTTGACTTCAAACCCAAGGAAAAACTTCAACTCCCCCATCATGGACATCTCGAAGCGATCGGTCATGAGCTTGGCAAAATCCTCATTAAAAGTTTTGTTAATAGATCCAAAGATAATGTCATCAACATAGATTTGGTATACGAACAAGTGGCCTCCAACTTTCTTAGTAAAAAGAGTGGGGTCAATGAGGACCACTTCGAAGCCACGGTCTAACAAGAGATCCCTAAGGCAATCATACCACGCACGTGGGGCTTGCTTGAGACCATATAGTGCCTTATTGAGATTGTAGACATGGTTCAGAAAAAGTGGATCCTCAAAGCCTGGAGATTGCTTGACGTATACCAACTCTTTCAAAGGACCATTAAGAAAAGCACTCTTAACATCCATTTGATGCAACTTAAAGTTATGATGGGTAGCAAAAGCAAGAAGCATACAAATGGATTCAAGGCGAGCAACGGGGGCATAAGTCTCACCGTAGTCTATGCCCTCAACTTGTGAGTATCCTTGGGCAACTAACCTTGCCTTGTTGCGCACGACAATTCCATTCGCATCACACTTGTTCTTGAAGACCCACTTGGTTCCAATGACGTTTTGACAATCTTTGGGCCGCTCAACCAATGTCCAAACATTGTTCCTCTTGAAGTTGTGAAGTTCTTCGTTCATAGCATCAAGCCAATCATCATCTTCAAGAGCTTCGAATACTTTCTGTGGTTCCAAAGAGAGATAAACGCATGGTGAGAGCTAAAGGAAGCTATTTGCCTCCTAGTAGTGGAACCTTTATTGAAATCTCCATAAACATTATCAAGGATATGGCCATCTCGAACAAGCTTGGCGAGACGATAGGCTTGACGGTGGGCTTGTGCTTCAACACGAGATTCTTGAGCTACCACTTGGTCATTGCCACCAATTGAGCCGTCGCCTTGACTATAAGCACGAACATGAGGGTCATCTTCATCAATTTCCACTTCGGGGGAGTCATCATTTGGAGTGGAGCCTTGAGGATCATTGACTTGCTCTTGATCTTGACGAGCTTGACCTTGCGGAGAGCCGTGACCTTGAGGAGGAGCCTCATCTTGGGGAGGTTGATGAGGTTGATGAAGAGCTTGTCCATGGGAGGTGCCTTGAGGAGGAGCCCCATCATGGGGAGGTTGATATTGTTGATGAAGAGCTTGATCTTTGGAGCTTGGAGAGTCATGAGCATGGGAAGCTTCGGAATAGCTTGAGGGAGCTTGTGCCAAAAATGTAGGTCCTTGAGGGGCAAGATGATATTGTGAAAGTGAGGGCTCCACTTGAGTAGAGCTTGATCCTTCTCCTTCAAGGTTCTTACTCAACTTCCTCCTTATAAGGAGCATCATTATTATTACCACTCTCAGTTTTAGCATCAGAGACATATATACTATTAGGATCTACAACAGGTTCAAGTGGTTCCTCAACTTTCTTATGTTTCTTTTTCTTCCTGTTACGAGGACTACCATTATCCTCATATTGTTGGGAATCCTGCTCTATTCTTTTAGGGTGTCCTTCAGGATATAAAGGATCTTGAGTAGCTGCACCACTCCCAGTTCTAATTCCATAAGCATGTTTATTTCCTGAAGTATTAACTAGCATATCCTTTTGTACCTTAGCAAGTTGATCAAGTTGGATTTGAACCATTTGAAAGTGTTTATAAAGCATTTTAATATCATTAGAAGTTCTTTCCACAATATATTTTCAACTCATGGATGGCTCTAGAGTTTTCCAATAAATGATTCTGAACTTGTTTATTAAAATATCCTTGTTTAACAATAGAAGTGTCAAGTTCCTCTAAACATTGATCAGGAGGCTTACCATAAGCAATATCACCTTCATCAAAGTGTTGGAGAGAGTGTACCTCAAGAGTACACGAGTGGTGAATTGGCTTACATAATTCTTCTATAGGAGGTAGATTCTTCACATCTTCAGCTCTAATACTTTATCCTTTAGACACTTCTTAGCTTCCTTCATCACTTCATCATTTAATGCAATAACTCCCCTCTTCTTTGTTGTTGGTGTTGGAACTGGTTCAGGAACAACTGGTTCAGGAACAACTGGTTCAGGAGTAATAGGCTCAGGTGTATTCAGCTCAGCTGAAGTCCAATCATCATAATTCTTGCTTATCTTGGTCATTAATTCTTTATCATCTGTAGGAGTCCTTTTCCTGAAAACACAATTAGCAAAGCTATCTAGGTAGGTCCTAGAATCATCAGCTAGTCCATTATAGTAAATATCAAGAAGCTCATTCTTAGGCAATGGAAATCCAGGATGTGCATGAATCAAGGCAGAGAACCTTTTCCATGACTCAGGCAATTTCTCTTCTTCTCCCTATTTAAAATCAAAAAGTCTCTACAAAGCAGCATGTCTAGCACTGGGAGGAAAATATTTATGGAAGAAAGAAGCAATCAAGCAATCAGGGATATCAATGGAACAAGAGGTAATCTATTAAACCAAGCCCTAGCTTCTCCTTTTAGTGAAAAAGGGAAGATCTTAGTAACAAAGTACTTGCGCATCTTAAAATCATCAGAGAACAAAGCACTCATAGTAGAAAGCTCATTCATATGAGCCACATCACTCTCATTTTCAGTCCCACAAAAAGGTTCTTTCTCAACAATATCTAAATAAGACAAATCAAGAGAGAAATCATAATCTTCATCTTTAATATCTATGGGAGAAGTGGCAAACTTAGGATAAGAGGATAACTTAGGCATAATAGTACGTCTAGAAAGGAGACTCTTCATAGCACTAGTACCATGTGTGTTTCGGCACTCTTCAACAAATTCATTAGTGATCTCTATGTAACCATCATTAATATCATAACTCTCACTAGACTCAGGTGAGCTAACAGGTGTAACAGTGTATTCACTAGGAGTTTCGGTATTTCCTAGACTAGCCATAGTAGCATCTAGAAAAGGACATAATGAACCACTCGCATCAAGCACAGTAGAAGTAACATCATGAGCATCAAAATCAGTTTCAGACTCAGCAGTAGTAGCAGTGTGTGTACCATGAGTATGTGGGGGTGGTGTGACAAGCTTACTTATAACAGACGGTGAATCAAGAGCAGCAGAGGTGTTTAGGATTGTGCCTCTTCTTGCAGTGGACGGTAAAATAGGGAACTTTCCATCTCGAGACTTTCCCATGATGAAAGGAGTACCAGTGAACAATAATAGATCCAAGTGAACTTACAAATAAAGCTATGCTCCCCGGCAACGGTGCCAGAAAATAGTCTTGATGACCCACAAGTATAGGGGATCGCAACAGCCTTCGCGGGTAGTATTACCCAATTTATTGATTCGACACAAGGGGAGCCAAAGAATACTTGCAAGCCTTAACAACTGAGTCGTCAGTTCAGCTGCACCTGGAAATAGTTATTGGTCACAGAAGTTTATCAGTAGCAACAGTTTGTAGTAGTAACTGCAAAGCAATAGCAGCAGTAATAGCAACAGTGAAACAGAAGCAATAGTAACAATAATGGTAATAGTAGGATTCGAGTGCGGTAGGCATAGGGATGGATGGACGGGCGTTACATGGACGAGTCTAAACATGTAACTTCAAGAACTAGGGCATTGTAGACAAATAATAATAAGCATCCAAGTACTTAACAATCCTAGGCATGTGCTCCAAATATAGTCATACGTGCTCGCAATGAGAACTTGCACAACATCTTCATCCGGCCCATTTCGTGGGCCTCTAGGGAACTACTAGCAATTAAGGTGCTCCTTTTAATAGAGCACCGAAGCAAACCATTAACACTCTGTGAACACATGTGATCCTCACACCACAGCCATCCCATCTGGTTGTCCCAATTATTGTAACTTTGGGGCCTTTGGATCCGGACAATGATATGTGTACACAACTTGCAGATAAGATCACAAACAATACTATCCTAATGATTCAATAATAAGTTCAGATCTGAGATCATGGCACTCGGGCCCTAGTGACAAACATTAGGCACAACAAGTTGCAACAAAGTCAAATAGCACTAATAGAGATACTAGGCACTATGCCCTAACAGATCTTATTCGATTACATGATAGAACTCATCCAATACCTACCATCCCCAAGCCTACAGCGGGGGATTACTCACTCATGGATGAGGGAAACATCGTTGGTTGATGGAGATGCGTTGGTGATGACGATGGCGATGATCCTCTCCAAATTTGTCGTCCCGGCAGGGTGCCAAAACGGAGTTTCTGGATCCGAATCTTGGTTTCTGATGGCGGCGGCAGAGCGGAACTCTTTCTGGAAAACAATCGAACCCCCCTGAGTTTTTAGGTCAGAAGGCAACTTATAGGCATGGAGGGAGGCCGAGGAGCTGCCTGGGGTGGCCAAACCCCCTCCAGGCGCGGGGCCAGGTGGGCCCGCACCTGGGGTGGGTCTGGGCCCCCCAGGCCTCCTCTCTGTCTCCCCTTCTGGCTCCGTCGATCTTCTGGTGAGAAATAGTTTTTGGCATATTTTCCGGGATTTTTCCTGATAGTTCATTTTATGCACAAAAACAAGACGCCAAGGTAATTCTGCTGAAAACAGCATCAGTCCGTGTTAGTTGTATCCAAATCACACAAGTATAGAGGAAAAACAATAGCAAAGTGTTCGAGAAAGTAGATATGTTTTGGACGTATCAATGATGATGATCCCGATGAAGCCTAGCTTGATGACGGTGTTGATGACGACGATCTCCTCTCTCCGGGAAGGAATTCCCTCGGCAGAAATATGTATACCAGAGAGATCTTTCTCTCTCGGTGTTTTCTGCCCCCCAGAGGCGGCGGAAATCTATCTATGGTCGTTCCCCGGGCCTTAGGGTTTCGAAGGGAAGATATAGGCGAAGGGGCGGAGTCGAAGGCCGGGCAGGTGGGCGACACGTGCCCTAGGCGCGGGCCCCACGCCTAGGGGGTTTGGGCCCCCTGAGGCCCCTCTTTGTCCCTCCTTCTGGCTTCCTTCATCTTCTGGTAAAATAATATGTTTCCATATTTTTCTAGTATTTTTCTGATCTTTGTGAAATTGCACCGAAATGCCTTCTTTTCCATCAGAATCTAGACTCCGGAAGTCCAACCTCCAAGAATCATCCAACATGCATAAACAGATGAAAAGCCATAAGTAATACCTCATAATAAGACAAATATCAATGAATAGAGGTAAATTATGATATAGAAAGGTGATGCAAATTGGGCGTATCAGGTCACATTACGATTATAAATGAGTTGTTCTCATCACTGTGTCTATTAATGACATTACACTATTGTTTAATTCATAGTGGTTATTGCATGTTTTTATAAAGGATTATAATGCTAAAATATATCCAAAGTTTATTAATGACATTACACTATTGTTTAATTCATAGTGGTTATTGCATGTTTTTAATTCTAAATGGAAATTGGGGTCTTAGATATTTGATCTAGATACTTTGCAAAACCATTCCTCATTTGTCAAAATGACTAAACCTTCGCATTATGGTAAAACGGTGATATGCAAAGAATTGTTGAATTTTATACATAGTGATGTATCGTATTTTCAATAAATAGTGAAAATCATAATTTCATAAGCTTCACTGTGGATTTAAGTAAATATGTGTATTTGCTTGATGAAACACAAGTTTGAAACTATTTGAAATTGTTCAATTTTTTCAAAATGAAGGAGGACATTGAATTAACAGGAATACAAAAGTCTCTTCAATTTTATCGATATGACCAAAGTATTTAAGTTAATTTTTTGCATAAAAAGGACTTGTGACAGATGATTCACAAATTATGATAATTGGACAAATTCAAAGTGTATTGACTTGTCTGAATATCATAATCGTATTGTATTTGATACATATGGTCTAATATTATCTCTTATCAGGGTTATAGTTATCATTTAGAGTTAGAGATCAAAACAGTCGAACAATCATTTGAAATACAAAGGAACATCTAAAGATTCGTGGAAACAATACCATAAGAGTTATGGTATGTTCAAGTTTCTAGAGATTTGGATAATTAGAAATTCTGGCGAATAAACAAGTATATTTGTAGTGTGTTCTTAGGAAACTATCAATACCTCTTCCACAAAGGGAAAAACATGTTGTTTTCCTAAGTTTTTATGTATCTTGATGAAGATACGAGTGGAAGAAAGTAAAATCTCAAAATAAGGTATTTGACCTTACCTCCAGATTGTTGAGTAGCACAACGAAATTTGTTCCATGAAACCAAACTCTACAAATAAAGGAGAAACTAATTATAATGATCATAAATTTTTAGCGAACACTTTTACTAAATAAAGTAGGATTCAACAATATATTCTGCAAGTTTGTAGAATTAAATTATTGATTCACTTGTCATGTTATTTGAACAAGATATTTCTGTGAACTACAAAGAAGTGTGATGGTCCTAAGTGCGAGAAATTACTAGGAGTCATAAAATCCTATATTAAGTTACATTTAAGATTGTAAAGTAATATGTTACTTGATCTCATTAAGTAAAGATGCTTACTTGATTTTTCTAAATGATTGCAAAGTCATAAGAAGGAAATGAAACTTAATAAAGGACATTGATGGCACCCAGCGCTTGTCGTTGGACGCTTCGTTGGAAACCCCAAGAGAAAGGTATTAAGCAGCATAGCAGCAAGTTTCCCTCAATAAGAAACCGAGGTTATCGAACCAGCAGGAGGAAGGAAACGTCACACAGGTGTTGCTAGCAACGCGGAGACCTGCACAACACAAACTCAAGACTTTTCCCCAACGAATCAGTGAGGTCTTCAAGCTCATCGGTTTGCTGTAACAAAGGATTAAACGTATGGTGTGGAAGGTAATGGTTTGCAGCAAGTAAACAAGTAATAGTGGAAGATGTATCAATGGTAAAGATTGGACCGAGGTCCATAGTTCACTAGAGGTGCTCTCCTTAGATGAACAACATGGCATGAAGGGTAAACAAATTACAGCAGGGCAATTGACAGGAACTAAGCAAGGCATAACAATGCAATTACAAGTTAGAAAGATCCTATGAGATTCGATTGGGAAATACAACAAGATACATAGACCGCCATCCAACTGCATCTATGACTAGAAGTCCACCTTCAGCTTATCATCCGAACCCCCTCCAGTATTAAGTTGCAAGCAACAGACAACTTCTTTAAGCAAAGTGTGTAAGGTAAACAGTCCACATGTTCCATGAACAAGAGACCGTTGTTTTCTCTAGTAGCAACAACACATCAATAACCGAGGAGATTACTGTCACTTCCCTTGGAAACTAGAGGCACGAACCCACTATCAAGCATAAATACCCCCTCTTAGAGTCACTAGCAACTACTTGGCCTAGATAGCTACTAACAACGGAGAGCATGCAAGATCACAAACAACACAGACATGATAGAATCATAAAGACAAAACCATTAATCAAACCAACATAATAATCTCAATATCCATCGGATCC
The DNA here is from genome assembly GCA_030063025.1 of Avena longiglumis. Taxonomy (NCBI): domain Eukaryota; kingdom Viridiplantae; phylum Streptophyta; class Magnoliopsida; order Poales; family Poaceae; genus Avena; species Avena longiglumis. The sequence goes on along the minus strand of CP125975.1, from coordinate 465,257,190 downwards.
CCGCAAACACAACATGCATGATTACAAATAGGTTAGATCTTGATCATGAACGGAGCTCACAAGATCTATACATGAAAGCACAGAGGAGGAGATACAACCATCTAGATACTACATGGACCCATAGTCCAAGGTGGAACTACTCACGCATCATACCGGAGAGAAGGCCTCCGGGATGATCTCCCCTTCGGCATGGTGCCAGGAAGAACTTCAGATCCCCCCCCAATCTAGGGATGATGATGTTGGCGGCTATAGACGGTTTTGTGGAGATTTGATCGGGTGCTTAGGGTTTCTGCATCGGGGGCTTATTATAGGCGAAGGGGGAGGCCGAGGAGGCGACCAGGAGGGCCAAACCCTAGCCAGGCACGGGCCCACCCCACGCCGCGCCTGGGGGGTTCTGTCTGTCATGGCCAGCTTCCTCGTCTCCCCTCTGGACTTCTTGTTCCCCACAGAAATTAATTGACTTTAACGTTTGTCCCGCCCAATTCCGAGAATATTTATTGACTAACTTTTCTAAAACCAAAAACAGCAGAAAACAGGCATCGAGCACTGTTGCAACTTGTTAATAGGTTAGTACCAGAAAACATTTAAAAAGCACCTCAAAGTGTAGACAAGTAAAGCAAAGTAGATACTAAACAAGCATGGAGCATCAAAAATTATAGATACGTTTCCGACGTATCAACATCCCCAAGCTTAACTCCTGCTTGTCCTCGAGTAGGTAAGTGGTAAAAGAATAATTTTTGAGGTGACATGCACCCTCACAATAAAGATCCAACCATTGCAAGCATTGAAAGTTGGGATCAAAGAACTCTAAGCATGTCCATGAAAGATGGAGTTCTAACAATAGGACATAGTAACTATGCATGCAACATGTCAAGCAACAAACAATGATCATGAATGATATGCAATGAAAAAAGTTTGTTTGTTTCACATACAGAAAACATAGCATAGTGGCAATCAACTTGTCCCTCATATAGTAGCAAATAGATGCATATGACACCTTCAAAATTCACAAGGGTGACTAGAAACAAATAGCACAAGAACAAGTAATATCACAATATGCATCAATCAATAAGCTTTGGAACACTACACACAGAATGACAACTATGCTCTCCTAATGGTGCCTAAAGGTAGAAGGTGGAGACTCAATAATGGTGGAAGAAAGGCCTTTTTTGTAAAGGAAGCAGGGATTACAAGTTTCAAAAAGAGCTTACAAAAATTATGCCACTTGTTAGCTTTCAGCCCTCATTGCCCCTATCATAAGCATCTTGAAGTGGTTAAGGTTAAAGTGGCAAAGATGGAGTATATGCTTGACAAAGTATAAGTTGGCAATCTCAAGTCCCTTGAATACGAGGGCCACACCTCATGCATACTCAACTTTGGGTCCAGGTAAGTTCTTTTCATTGTAAGTATTTGCATATCATTGAGAACCGCCAACGGGGTACCCCTTGCACATGGTACAGGAGCTTTCCCATAACCAAAATGACAAGGCAAGCAGACAATGAGCATCTCAGCAATCTTTTTATTTACCATATACATAGCTTTTTATTGAGGATGCTTCATAGATAGCTCATTATGGTGATGCTGCAAGTTTCCACCATGATTAGTCATGGCTTAGGCTAGCGGCCCAGGCATTTAGCCCAAAGATTGGCTATCCATATAGCTAAATTAACCAAACCAAAAATTTTGTAAATGAAGTTAGTCCAAGTTAAAAACTAAGATTAGTCTTTTTTATTTTCCATATGGGTTGCCCTCTAACACAGGATACAAACTCCATGGACTTACAAGTTCCCTCTTTATTTCACACCGGTGACATCCATAGACAAAAGAACATGATATCAACTGAGTGCAAAGTACAAGTGCAATGTTGAAAATGTTCCCCGTGACAGCACGGTTATGCTAATTCCAACTTATAAGTGCAAGCATATACAGCAAATTTGTCACAATGGTTCAAGTTTATTAGGGGCAAAGAATATAAAGTGTGCCATCAAGTTTGTGAGGGCTTTAATCGCTAAGTTTTCACATAACAAAATAGTTTTTAATTGAAAGATAGTTGAAAACAAGAATATACTTGGAATGGTGTAACACACCATGCATAGGAGTTTATAGTGGACACTTTGGAATAACTTGGTTTCTTGGGAGTTGGAAGCATGAGTATAACTTACTCATACAAGTGGAAGCTAGCCAAAGACTGGGAGCAACCAACTAAGAGAGCATAATGGCCATAATTATGCAGTACAGCAAAGCATTACTAATCAAAGCAAAGAGTGGTACTACAAGTCAAGGACTAAATGAACATAGAGGCTAATGGTGACTTGTCATAGTCATAACATGGTGTGAGCATGTGCCAAGTCAACCCAAGCAAAGCATCAAAGGAGAATACCGCAATACTATGCTTATGCATGCTAAAACAACGCATAATTTCTTCAAGGCACACTAAGCAATCCCAATTGTTTGGAACAAGACATGCTACATCAATAATCACTAAGCATAAGGTCAAAACAACACCTAGCATGTCATGCTAAAGTCTAAGTCACAGTCAATGCAAGATCCTCTTGCACTTCAAGCAAGAACTTACTACTCCTTTCCAACACCAAGCAACTTATTTGCAAAACAACACAGCGAGAACGGGGGTCCAAACTTATTTATTCAATCAAACTAAACAACCTAAGCAAAGCAAACGAAAACTAAGACGCTCCAAGAAAAACACAACTGAGCATGAAACAATAAAAACGAAGTGTCTAGACAGACCTGAGCTTTTTATTGATGAAGAAGGGGATGCCTTGGGAATCCCCAAGCTTTGACGCTTGTACCTCTTGAATATTTCTTGGGGTGACACCATGGTGGCATCCCCAAGATTGAGCTTTTGTCCATCTTCATCTCATTGCATCTTTCTCTCTCTACACTTGAAATTTTTCCTTCATACAAAACTTCAGACAGTCTTCATTAGCAACATTAGTTTATTCAAAAGATATTAGACCTATGGCAAAGCTTTGGAACAGCAAGGCTTTTCATTAAAAACACAAGCTACTGTAGTAACTCCTTCAAAAATCTCAATTCACCTAAAGAGAACTAAAAAAAGGAATCAATAAGAAGCAAATGCAAATAATGGCAGAAATCTGTCAAAACAGACCAGCAGGTAGAAACCGATTTTTTCAAAGACCTTCTGTTGCTCAAATCAAAAAGTGTTGAACTAACGAAAGTTATCTAACATACTGGGGGATTTATTTATAAATTTTAATCTCAATCCGAGTTACAGAGACTCCTCATGAATTTTTTTGGTGGAGGACAGAAATCAGTTTCAGGACAGCAACTCCCCAAATCTTACTTCCCTTTCATTAGAGGTTATTCTTGGCACAAAAAGCAAACAAAAAGGATAAGGAGAGGTCATTACTGAAGTAATAACTTCCAAGACTCAAGTAAACTCTTGGGTTATCTCCCAACAAGTAATTTTCTTTAACGCCTTTAAGTTAGGCACAAGAAGCAAGAAGAATCAAGTATTTTCAAATGAAGAAGCATTACCCCTCTTGTTCTTTCCTTTCTTACCTTTATTCTTCTCTTTAGGAAAGATATGATTGCTTACCGGAGGAGAAAAATGCATGATGCCTTTTCCCACATCTATTACCGCCCCAAGCTGTTTCAGTAGGGATCTTTCAAGTGTAATCTGTCCCTTGCCTACACATTCAATAAAGATAATCAGTAGACACCATTTTCCCTGAGATTTTTGTAAACACACCTTTAGATATTCCAATGGGTAATATAGTGGCATTGTTGGTAAGAGAGATTTCCTCTCCTCCTTCAATAAGCCCCCAAAGACTCAAGGAATCATAAATATCTTTAGGCATGAGACAAAATTCAGACATGATATCACAGCGAGCATCAAAAAGTGTAGTGTTTATTGAGACTTTGATTGTGGGAAACCACTTTGAAGGCTCAGAATTTATGGGAACATAATTAAGGTAAGCCCTAAGCATGTGATAGCAACTATTCATGGCAGCAATTCTAGTCTCAAGAGTGTTCAACCTGGCAAAAATATTTGTGAAAGAGGAATCAGACTTGCCAGGTGTATTATAAATTGCAATCAACTTTTTTATGGCATCAAAAGCTTCATCCTCAGTACATAGCAAAATATCTTTCTCAGCCACAACATCCAAATCATATCTATAACGAAGAGCAATACCGCGATAGACACTATCAATAACCAAGCTAAGACTCATCTCAGGCTCATTTTCCCTTTGTAAAGCGGAAATTCTAGACCAGGCTTCTTTAAAAATCTCTTCACCTTTTTGCTTAAAAGTGGATATATCTTCCATAGGTGAAATAAAGATTGGTCCAAAACCAGACATGGTAGCAACTAGAGTAGGAACTAATTTTTTGTGTTTTTTAATAAAGAAAGCAAACCAAACTAGACTAATTTTTTTGTTTTTTTGGAAAGAGGCAAACAAAACCACGCAAAAGAAACAAAGCAAACTACAAACAAAGTAAAGAGAAGTGAAGGACTCCCCTTATGAATACGTCTTTAGCCTCCTCAGCAACGGCGCCAGAAAATAGCTTGATGGCGCCCAGCGCTTGTCGTGGGACGCTTCGTTGGAAACCCCAAGAGCAAGGTATGAAGCAGCACAGCAGTAAGTTTCCCTCAGTAAGAAACCGAGGTTATCGAACCAGCAGGAGGAAGGAAACTTCACACAAGTGTTGCTAGCAACGCGGAGACCTGCACAACACAAACTCAAGACTTTGCCCCAACGAATCAGTGAGGTTGTCAAGCTCACGTGTTTGCTGTAACAAAGGATTAAACGTATGGTGTGGAAGGTAATGGTTTGCAGCAAGTAAACAAGTAAAAGTGGAAGATGTATCAATGGTAAAGATTGGACCGGGGTCCATAGTTTACTAGAGGTGCTCTCCTTAGATAAACAACATGGCATGAAGGGTAAACAAATTACAGCAGGACAATTGACAGGAACTGAGCAAGGCATAACAATGCAATTACTAGTCAGAAAGATCCTATGATATTCGATTGGGCAATACAACAACATACATAGACCGCCATTCAACTGCATCTATGAGTAGAAGTCCACCTTCGGGTTATCATCCGAACCCCCTCCAGTATTAAGTTGCAAGCAACATACAACTTCTTTAAGCAAAGTATGTAAGGTAAGCAGTCCACATGTTTCATGAACAAGAGACCGTTGTTTTCTCCCTAGTAGCAACAACACATCTACAACTGAAGATATTATTGTCACTTCCCTTGGAAACTAGAGGCATGAACCCACTATTGAGCATAAATATCCCCTCTTTGAGTCACTAGCAACTACTTGGCCAAGATAGCTACTAACAACAGAGAGCATGCAAGATCACAAACAACACAGACATGATAGAATCATAAAGACAAAACCATTAATCAAACCAACATAATAATCTCAATATCCATCGGATCCCCACAAACACAACATGCATGATTACAAATAGGTTAGATCTTGATCATGAACGGAGCTCACAAGATCTATACATGAAAGCACAAAGGAGGAGATACAACCATCTAGATACTACATGGACCCATAGTCCAAGGTGGAACTACTCACGCATCATCTCGGAGAGAAGGCCTCCGGGATGATCTCCCCTCCGACACGGTGCCAGGAAGAACTTTAGATCCCCCCCCCCGATCTAGGGACGATGGTGGCAGCGGCTATAGACGGTTTTGTGGAGATTTGATCGGGTGCTTAGGGTTTCTGCATCGGGGGCTTATTATAGGCGAAGGGGGAGGACGAGGAGGCGACCAGGGGGGCCAAACCCTAGACAGGCGTGGGCCCACCCCTGGCCACGCCTAGGGTGGGGGGGTCTGGCTGCCCTGGCCCGCTTCCTCGTCTCCCCTCTGGACTTCTTGTTCCCCACGGAAAGTAATTGACTTTGACTTTTGTCACGTCCAATTCCGAGAATATTTTATTTACTAACTTTTCTTAAATCAAAAACAGCAGAAAACAGGCATCTGGCACTGTTGCAACTTGTTAATAGGTTAGTACCAGAAAACATGTAAAAAGCACCTCAAAGTGTAGACAAGTAAAGGAAAGTAGATACTAAACAAGCATGGAGCATCAAAAATTATAGATACGTTTCTGACATATCAGACATCAAGCTCGATTTGTCACAAAGTAAGTTTGGACAAATTCAAGGAGTTTACTACAATTGTAGTGATGCTTGAGTCTATTGGATTTACACCAACAATATATGGGTATTGGAATCTCGTAGCTGTAATTCTCAATTTGATCATGATCAAAGAATTTTTGAATGTCCAACATTATTGAGAGGACCTGCATTTGAGTGGGAGATAATTAGCTTAGCTAAATCTTAATATGTAAGAGACATATTTTGAGTGGAAGCTAAGTGAAATCCCTAGATGCCATATATGGATGCCATATTTGATTGGGAGCATGACATCATTCTAAAATATATGGATGACATACATGAATGGTGTGATTGGTACTATTAACATTTAAGTTAGTAAATATGGATGAAGTTGAAGAAGTTATTAAACAATGAAATCTATTAAGATAGATTGGTAAGTTTAATAAACATTACTGTCAAATTCTTCCTGGACTTGATTCTGAAGATGTTTAGAATATATTAGGCAAGATTCTAAAGTAGTTCAGAATGGAACAAGGTAAGAAAGAAGTCCTTATTTGTATGAAGCATTGAGTTAGTCTCACTACTATAACTATGGTTAAAAGAAAGAAAGAGATGTTGAAAGGATACGGATGTCGCCTAGAGGGGGGGTGAATAGTCGATTAAAACTTTTCCTAGAGTGGCTCAACAAAGGCGGAATAAAACTACTCCCTCCGATCCATATTACTTGTCACTAAAATAGATGTATCTAGACATGTTTTAGTGCTAGATACGTTCATTTCAATGACAAGTAATATGGACCGGAGGGAGTAGTGTTTAGTTTGTTAAGAACAACCTAGAAAAACTAAGGTTCACCTATCGGTGCACTTGTCGGTGGCAACCGGAACCTCTCACAAGGTTGGGGCACTTCTCCACAACTTAATTGGAGGCTCCCAACAAACGCCACAAAAGGCCATAATGCCACCAAGGCCACAAAACCGTCTAGGGTTCCAAGAACCCAAGAGGGACAAGCTCCAATAAGTAACTCAAATCAAATCCTCCGAGAAGAACTCAAACCGATGCATCGAATGCAAATCCAAGAACACCACAAAGATGCTCCAATCGCTCACTCTCAAGTTCCAGCAAAGCTACTAAAGCTATTGGGGAAACAAGAGAGGAGGAATCTAAGAGGGACACAAAATCCCCCAAAATCTAGATCCCCAAAGGTACACTCACAGAGAGATGAATCGGTTAGGTCAAAACGTGGATCTAGATCTCCTCTCTCTTCCACTCAAATATGGGCAAGAATCATCGGAGGGGAAGAGATTAGGCAAGATTCAAAATCTAGAGCAAGTGTGGACAAAGCTTAGCCTAATAGAGGTGAAAAAAACTCGCTAAACTCAAAACGGGCGAAGGCTGAATTAGGGGCCCCAAAAATCTGGCTGTTAGGGCTATTTTTCGAAACGGTCCAGTACTACCGGATTTAACCGATAGTACCGCACCAGACGAAAAACAAGGCAGCAGCATGCCTGGCGTGCGCGGCTGAGCAGCCAATCAGTGAGCAAGCGCGGGGTGGGGCCAACCAGTAGCAGCGCAGGGGGGCAGCGGGGCCAAGCAAGGCGGGGCGCTGCGCAGGACAGTGCGAGAGTGGAGGCGGCTTCCCTCGCGAGTCAACGCGCACGAGGACGCGGGCCTAGGCGAGCAGCGCGAGAGCGAGCGGCGGCATGCGCGGGATCTGGCGAGCGGCACCGCGCAGGACAGCTGGGCCCGCAAGCGGTAGATGCAGGTGCGAAGCGGAGCGCGCGTGCGAGGCGGGCGCGGCGGCAGGTCAAGCGGCGAGCAGCGCGCGTGGGGCCAGCTGCACGCGGAAGCCAGCGGGATCGAGGCAGGCGTGCGAGGCACGAGGCGGGCGAGCGGCGGCTACGTGCGAGCTGGGCCAGGGAGCAGTTGGGACGAGGCAGCTGGGCCTAGGAAAAACCTTCCAGGGCCGGCCGGTAGTACCGGCCCACCTGGACGATACTACCGGGCCGGCCGGTACTATCAGAAAATGTTACCGGGCCAGGTAGAAGATAAACCGTGGCGCTCAGATGCGAGCGGTAGTACCGGCCCGCCCGGGCGGTACTACCACTCGGCCTAGTAAACAGATTTTTCTTTTCTTTTTAAATAAGACCGACAAATATTCAAACGGGTGTAACTTTTGTTTGGTAACTCCGATCGACTCGATTCCAATTGCGTTGGAAAGAGGACGACATGGGCTACCCTATAAAAAGTGAAAATATTGGTTATCACCAAGTAAGAAAGTATCAAGTAGAATAATGTGAGATACCTCACTAGGTGACAAACCGAAAAGCCGCATAAATCAAAATCGCAACAAGATACAAACGGAAAATCCGATTTTGATGACCAAGAACTTGTTATGGAGATTAACACAAGCTCTATATCCTCACATGAATAAGACCAAATAACAACCAAATATGATGATGCAAGTATGCAAAGGTTTGAGCTTTCTCCGAACGATGTGATCGAGTTACTCATTCGAGAGCCCCTCTTGATAGTACGGTTATCTAACCTAAACCCGGTCTTCCACATACAACATGAGACCGGCAAAAGGGAAAACCTATCATGATTATACCTTTTACTTGAGCATTCCACTTGAGCTCGATGTAGACGAACTTTACCTTCTCAAGATGGAACACCTTACTTGATTCCTTATCATCGATCCATGATCACCGAGGATGGCAAGCATCAAATATGAGATCTTCTATAGATGGCGTATTTTGAGCTTGCACCAACACATCTTCTTCTCATTTCATCGACCTTGAAGCCAACACATGCTCCAAGCGATGCCAATGGACAAATCCTACAAGTATAACTTAATATACACATTAGTTCATAAAGATTGTCATTAATTACCAAAATCACACATGGAGGCCCAACATGTTCTTTCAGATGTGTTGCATCTCCTATTACTCAGTCATAGGTTGTTCCATACAACCATATTGTATACTTGACGTAATGTGACCCAAGGTTCTGGTTGGAAAAACATGCTCTTAACTGTAAGAACATGTCTTGAGGTGATTCCTATGTTAATCACTGAACCAGAGTTAAGTTTGTCCTTAAATGGCAAGAAGCAAAGTTAGGCACATAGTTGCATTTTATGTACTAGGATCTACATAGATATAGAAGTATAGTTTTTGGCTAAAGAAGTTCGACTTCTGCTAAGTGTGTTTCAAAGTTTACATGAAAACAATGAAAGTTAAATTTACTGACCGACCGTCATTGTAAACACTAGAAACAAAGTCTCATTTGTCGCCAAACGAATATTTCAACCCATTATGAGATAATGGTGCAATTTTTAAAATTAGGAAGACATTAATGATTTGCAAAAGACATAATGATTTGGTAAAACAAAAAATGGATAGGACGTTTTCCATGATCATGCATGATCAACAAACACATATGTGATATGGTTTATGATTAGTAAATGCGAGCTAGATTATTTGTACTCTAGTGCAAGTGGGAGACTGGAGGAGATATGCCCTAGAGGCAAATAATAAATGGGTATTATTGTCATATCTCAATTAGTTTGTAATAGTTTCATATTGTGCTATAATTGTATCAGGTGGAAACATTGATATAGGTGTGATATGAAACAGAAGTCCCTAGTAGCATCTATTCATACTAGTTTGTTGGGCATGCGATCATCAAGGTTTCCTGATCATGAAGCTTTTTATGCCAATTTACAACGAGGTCATATCATTGGCGAATGATGTGATGGACATTACCCAAAGATTGCGACATGATCAAGTCACAAAGTTCATCGTTGCAATAGTTAGAAGTGTAGACTCCTTCTCCTTAGACCATGAGGTCATATTAATCAATGTCTCTTGAGGCTGCCTCAACTGCATCAGACGTCACTCGGTAAAACGATGATTATAAAGGTGTATGTTAGGTATTCCAGAGGAACAGTTGAGGCCTATGTATCAAGAGCGGGATTTGTTCACCCGCGTGACGGGTAAGGTACATAAGGCCAACTTGGTGAGATTACATCCATAATGTTTCAACATGTGACTAGGTCACGGGTATGTAATATCGCGGGAACAAGTGAAATAGAACTTGTCGGTAACGAGATTGAACAAGGTATGTGATACTAATGATCGGATCTTGGACAAGTCATATCTAAGAAAAGAAAGGGAATTGGCCTCAACATTTATGGTTCAAACGACATTGTCATCATGGAATGCACATGGGTCATTATGGGCATCCCGGTCCTGCTATTGATCGTTGATAGAGATCATGTTTGTGCCATTCTAGAGCCATGGGGAAAGACACTTAAGGGTACGATGAGCTAGAGATCTTTTGTAAGTTGGAATCACGGTAGAGAAAGAGAAAGCTAGAATCGTTCTGAAGAGAGATCCGAAGTTGTTCGGAGAAAGAAAGAAAGGAAAAGACCAGAAGGTGTTTCGGATAAATGGCAATTTATAATATGCATTTATTATATATTAATTATGAATTAATATGTACTAAATAAATATTTAAATTGAAATTTATAGGGTAATTTTCTCATTAGGCCAAACCCCCGAAGGGAATTGTCCCAGGAGAAAGCCGTTACTACATTACTCCTAGATAAATTTATAGGGCAACCTTCCGCCTATATAAAGGGGTGCCCATGGGTTGGAATAAACACATCAATATTTCTCTAAGGCATTTTCCTTAGAGAATAAATCTCTCTCTATATAGTTGTCTCCATCTGTAGGCACGGTCCCAAGAAAGTACTATACAAGCAAGAGACGGTGCACCCACAGCACATCGTTGCGCTGCAGGGATTCCAAGCCGGAGATCTGCTTCTGCACTCCCGACAGGGATCGGAGAACCAGAGGTCGTCATCATACACCGTATGTGTACGAAACCTCGAGGGTGCCTCCAATGGTGTCATCTTGTATGTCGTGAGTTGTACTGTTGTACGATGGAGCAAGAGGTGACTTGCGAGGAGCTTCACGATCTTGAGGTCGGCTATGAGCACGGTTACATCAACCATGTTTCCCTCAGAACGTAAACCGCTTTTGGACTACAAGGGTATGTATCCGAAACCTCGGTCGTTACTGTAGTACTCCTAGATAGATCCTGGGCAATTGGGGCATTCCAACGTAGGATTTTTTTGTTTTCTACCAAGAATCCTTTCCTGAACCAGGGGCGTCGGGGTTGCAGCCACGCTGCCATCACACCGACACCGGTGATGAAGAAGAGAAGATCCCCAAGCATCAGGGAAGCAACAGTAGACCCATACCACACCACCAACACCTCGCCGTCGTAACACCAAGTCAGCACCACGACAGGGCCACCGGGGTTACGGCCGAACACCACCGTCCCGCCGATGTTTGATAAAAGGGGAAACTAGGGTTTCGGGGTCGAGGCCATGCGCAAGAAGGCGATTTAAACAAATAGAGTTAGATAGGTAGAAGAAGCAGAGCACGGCGGAGATATGGCAGCCTATGGCGGCCACCGCAATGCATGGTGTCGCAGGAATCGAGCGACAACGACAGCGGAGCCGCATCAATGCTAGAGAGAGCGATGAGTAGAGCGTGAGGGAGTGCGAGGTAGGTTAGGCTAGGTATTGGGTTAGGTTCAACCCAAACCAGTACACCAAAGTGGGACAGGGTGGGACAACTAGGCTAGCCCATGGGACTAGTCCAGCAAATAAAGAAACGCTAAATCTTAAATTAAATTGTAAATTATAAAAATACCCCTAGTAATATTTAAGCTCTAGAAATATAAGGAAAAATCATAAAAATACATGTAATATATAAAAATGCTCACAAAATGATATCTAACTAAGTAAAATATAAAATTAATTAATTGAGTTAAATAAAGTTGAACTAAAATATAAAAGCACTAAATCCTCCATGAAAATAATAAAATAAGGAGAATATCTAAAAATAAATAAAAATATTTTATAGATGAAATTTCATCCATCACCTAGAAAAATACTAAATATTAAATTCCACGTAATTTTGGTATTTATCAAAATAAATAAGATAAAAGAGTGATAAATCCTTTTTCTTGCATTTAAATAAATAGATTTTATTTTCTTGTATCACCTATGAACTCCAAATAAATTCCTTTTAACTTCATTTTAAGTCATTTGGAATTTATTACTTTGTGAAAGGATTATTCTTTTCTCAAAATTTTCTATTACTTAGTAATTTAGGTAAAACAACCAAATAAAGATTAATTATAAATGTTACACTCAGAACCATAATTATAATTTCTAATAAAACTTAAAAGTAATTTGTTAACTATGTAATATCCTTTTAAAACCTTTAACTAACTATAATTCAAATATTTACAAGTTCATTTTGCATATCATTAGCTTATATTAGAATTAAGTGATCTCGACCTATATAACCATATTTTGTGTGACTCCCAAACTTGGTAATTAATATATAAACTATATAATAAATTCACCTATTTTCCATAGACAAATCTTATAATACATTCTATAAATAATAAACATACTAGATCCAAGTCCTTAAAGCTATGCTTCATATTTATAAGATTTCATATTTGATTATACTTAGGAAACCCTAAATTTGACACATTATATCTTAAATTCATTAATGTTTTTATAGCTAACTTTGGTCTATTAACTCATCAACAAGAAACATGTTAACTCTAGAATGTTAAAAACTTATCAATATCAATAAGTAATACTATAATAATCTTAAATAGTATGTAACTTAACATAAATAATATTTTCTTAAAATTTTATTCTTTTTGCCACTTCAAACAAACACATTATGTTATGTCTTTTAACTTTAACAACTTAAGACATGAACTTCGTAATAGTTACGTGATACCACTCAACCTTAATCTTGTATTACGCTTGTACTTCATCTTTTATGTCTTATATGTTAATCTTAAAGTCTTTGCGAATGTACTCTTTTGTGAAGTAAACTTGAAGATAAATCAAATCTTAAACAAATCACCTAAATCTAACTCACTTGTAATGTTGGGGTTAATTTTGGGGTTTACAACTTGCATTTCATTACTTATGCATAACATCATATTGCTTCTTTAAACATTGTACTTAGCGGTCAATGATGGTTATTTGTAGAACTCGAGGTCCAAGGTCAAGTCAAGACATTCAACTACAATACTTCGCTATATCAAGGCAAGCTCACACTTGTTCATGTCCTTTGAATATTTTATATCAATTATTTGAAATCTACTATTGTTATCACCTGCATTTTGAAAAGGATGACAGAAAACATTATGTTCATAATTGACTTGAACAATTGTTTATTGATCCAGGGGGATCAGCTAATCTAGTATGACTGGCAATGGAACCACCATTGCACGGGGATATATTATCTAGGACTTAACAACCAATGTTGTCAGTGATTCTTGCATCGTATAATACGCGTTAACCATGAGATTTGGAGTGGGACGGAGAAGTCAGTTGGATATTCTTCCTTGCGCATGTCAATGAATGACTGGATCATGGCTGTAATTCTCGGAGAGGATTGATAGCATAAGGGTGAGATCCCTCAATGTCCCACACCATCTGATATCTATGAGGGTTGTGTGTTTCATGTTGTAATTGGGAACAAGTTTTAGCCTAGGTCTGGCGTGCAATTCGATGGGCATGCAGGGTCACGGAGAAGGGCAGTGATCGTCTTGGATATTACATTGGGCCTCAAACCACGAAAGTTTGAATGAGGATATACTCCCGGCTATACAACAAGGCTTGAGATCTCTTATGGGTAAAGTAACAAACCTCTATAGAGTGTATAAAATTGTGACATGTTACTCCCTGTTTCGGGAAGGAGCTGCGAAAGCTACGAGGAAAGGAACTCCACGAAGTTTTAATCAACATGTGAAGACTGACGGACATAGCTTTTCGGAATAAAAGCAACCTTTAAAGAAATGTTTATGAAAAACTATATAACCTACGACCTTTGGTCTATGGTTGTAGTTAGTGCATCAAACACTCCTTTTTAATGAACTTGCTGAGTATGCTAGTACTCAACCGCACCTTCTTAATTCTTGCTAGATTCTAAAGACGTTGAAGGCCAAGAAGAGGAAACACTCTATTCAGTTGAAGACCAAACATATTTCCACTATGAGGAGCCAGAAATATCCGGAAGTGTCGAAGGAAATAACTACGGAAGCATCTATGGAATGGAAGCTGAGGAGTCTGAAGCATAGATGTGTTAGATATAGTTGATTCAGACTAGTAATATAGATCTCTATCCTTTCTATATTAATATCGTATAAATCTTAAGGTTTAGTTTGCTTCTTATCTTGTTTATAAAGTTACTATAATTTAGCTCCGAGTCATCAGGATACCTCTATGGACCTAAGAGGATCTCGAAGTTGTCGTGAAATTTCTGGTTGTGACATTAATGAATGTATATGGACCCGCTTTGTTTCTGTTGTACCACTCTCATGTATGTAATATTTGCGAAGTGGTGTTCTGTGAGTATTATGTCAACGACTATAGTATACTACATCATGCAGTGCTATGTTGGGTCACCGCACACGGTCCATTTCATAAGCCATCCAAACTAGTGAATTCGGGTGGGCTATTTCCAAAAGGACAATTCCAAGCCTCAATTACTATGTTCAGACATAGCGTTAGAAAATAATCCAGCTAGCAGTGACGCAAAACCTTACTACATATCAATGCATTACTAAGAACATTTTGATTTCCTTATTGACAGGGTACTAGCCAATAAAAAAAGGCATGTAGCATAGCTTATCAACGACGGGGTACATGTGTCGCGCCCATGCGACCATCGGTGCGACCTAGGCGCGTGGAAGCCATTGAGAGGAACTCCCTACCGCGTCCCCTAGATCCAATTTTTCTATATTCACATTTGTCTATATTCGCATGTATCTGAACGTGTTTTAGTGTTCAGATACATGTAAATCTAAATGAATCCAAATCACTATTTCTGAACTGAGGGGGTACTATATTATAAAGTAACAACATCAGTTTCACCTCCTTGAACAAACCCCCTCCTCCCCAACCTTATCCTCTTCCTCCTCCGCTTGCCTGCCGCCGCTCTTCTTCCGGGCCATTCCCGAGCCTCTCCTGCCAGAACAACCGGACGGAGGTGGCGATGGAGCGGCACCGGAGTAGTTGTAGGTCTTAGTAGTCTTAGGGTAGTTAGATGTTGGATCTATGTCGTAGTTTGGCTTTTTTGCCAAGAGGTGGTTGTTAGCTCTCTGGCCCGAGACTTGCAGCTGGTGGTGGCTTTGCTTCCTCGACACGGAGCTCCGGCGGTCGGAGCCATGGTCGCTGAGGCGAGCGGCTCCTTCCTCCTCAAATAAAGGGATTTTTGGGTCTCGGTGTTGTCTTCAGATGCAGAGTCTGGATGTGGTGATGCCTCTCCTGGCCGGCCGAGGTGGCGAGGAGGAGAGGTGCTACGGCGAGGCATGTGGTGTTTTGGAGCCTCTCCTGGCCGGCCATGGAGGCGAGGGGGAGGGTCTCCGTGCTGCGTCGCCCTCTGCTACCTGGGGAAGGTACTACAGACTTCAAATTCGTCGATGTTGCATCTTCTTTGGCTTTCCCTCCTCATCTCGGGAAGGAGCTCTGAGGAGGGAGCCCGGTATCTTTGAGCGGCGGGACGGATTCTGGCTGCTCGTCGCTCTTGCTCCATGCTTGATCTGCTCTTCCTGGGCGATGTGGTTACGTTGGGACGCAGTGGATCTTCGAGGAGCGGAGTTGGCGATCTGCTGTGGAGTCGTAGAGCCAATCCTTTCTGCTCATTCAAATCGGAAGTTGTTTGCCAACCGATTATCCTGGCCATGTCGAGGCCATCAAGCTTGCCGGCAAGATCCGGCGTTATATCAACCTCCAGCGTGAGGCTTAGCTGTTGCAGAGGCGGTGTGTAAGAAGGAATTGAAAGAAAAAACCAAGCTGATATGCATGCATCATAGAAGAGGCCTTCACCTTAGAAGCAATGTGCTCCTGCTCGGTGCCGCATTCACCCGCCAATGGTTTCAGCAGAGCAATAATGCATTTCCTCTCCTTCGATTCCTGCCTGGAAGCTCTCCTGTTCTTGGCTTCCCACAGGTGGAGAGGGACTTGCAATTATCAGCAGTGTCGTATCAGTCTCACACGGATTATCTTCAGTGATGGATATTGTATTCAGATACTTTGCAACAGCAGATAATACCACCTGATGTGTATGTTAAAACCTGTAAGAAAACATTGCAAAGAGATCCAACTAGTAGATGTGGTTACAGAAGATAACACAAGACCAGTGGGATTGGCATGAAAATTGCACTGCAGACTTGCTTTCCGTTTGGTTGATGGATGATGTTTGAATCTTTTTAATAAAAGTTTGTGTGCAACGACTGTTGCAGAGGCCGGGGCTATATCCCCTTTTCGAAAAAAAAGTGATTAGGCTATGGTAACAATATAAACTGGTAAGGTCTTCAAACTTCATTAGCAAAATCTGAGTCCAGTACTATGTAGTTGGTTCAATGAAATTTTGGTTAACCAACACATGCAGCAAGTGGACATAAACCAACAAACAAAATTCAAATTCACTTTGAACAGAACAAAAGGCCCAACTGAAAATTGAAGCAATAGACAAAAAACTGTGTAAAAATAGAAGGTGAACATTGAATTTGACAAACATGAATAAAAAGTTTACAGGGAAGAAAGAGAAAATCACTAAATCCGTACACAACGAACATGTAAAATCCACTAGATCATACATTCTCCATTCCCATAAGAGCAACACCATGGGACATGAAACAACACAGAAGAACTCAAATACAGTAACAGAAGTATGCAGCAAACAAAGACAGCGGATGACAAAACTAGGATAACAAGCCGCTCTAAATTTCAATTTCATTTCAGAATCATGCTACATAAATCCAGCAGCCCATACCTAACCTCTATATCCTCTTCTCATTCAGCTAATCTACATCAATGAACAACAACAAAATTAATCACTTAACACACCCAAATGCCCAAATGAGTTCTTCAGATCCCTGTACAAACAAGGTGTTAAAAACAGGTAAAGACAGTGAATCACACAGGGATCAAACCAAAATGGCAGGACACAGGCACAATAGCCAAATCCATAGATGATGTAGCATGCATTGTTCAATCAGATAACTTAAACACCATGATACATGTGAAAAAACCATTGCCCGTTCGCAGACCAATCAAGCAGAAAACAGAGACAATAAAAGACATAAAGCAGCAGATGATAAGTGCATTTTCCATTGCCATTTCATTCCAGCATCAGGCTACATAGGATGCATGACCGATACATAATATCAACACCCGAAGCACCGAACACATCCTACAACCGGATGACAAGACACGAACACAGTTACTACCCTGCGACCTGAACTTAGGCCCTCTCCCCGCGGATGCGGCGCGCGAGCTGGATGTCCTTGGGCATGATGGTGACGCGCTTGGCGTGGATGGCGCATAGGTTGGTGTCCTCGAAGAGCCCAACGAGGTACGCCTCCGCGGCCTCCTGCAGCGCCGACACGGCGGAGCTCTGGAACCGCAGGTCGGTCTTGAAGTCCTGCGCGATCTCCCGTACGAGGCGCTGGAAGGGGAGCTTGCGGATGAGGAGCTCCGTGCTCTTCTGGTACCTGCGGATCTCACGGAGCGCGACGGTGCCGGGGCGGAAGCGGTGGGGCTTCTTCACGCCGCCGGTGGCCGGGGCGGACTTGCGGGCCGCCTTGGTGGCGAGCTGCTTCCGCGGTGCCTTGCCGCCGGTGGACTTGCGCGCCGTCTGCTTCGTGCGGGCCATTGGATGAGATCGGCGGCGAGGCTAGGAGCACGGCTGCTACGGTTTGGGCGTCTGGAGATTGAGATCTTTTGCGGTGGTGGGTTGGGGGAAATGCAAGGGATTTAAATAGGGGAGGGGATTCACGTTTGGTGCTTTGAGCGCGATAGTTTGGGGCTTTGGGCGTTTTGGTTTTCGACCGAGCGGGGGGGATGGAGCACCGTCAGATTGGGTTCCAATGGAGGGCGAGGATCTTGATTTGTCGCCATCACGCGGATCGCAAACCGTGTGTCCCCTGAACGCGCGGTTTCGGTAGACATTTTTTTCTCTGAATCACGCTGGATGGCTAAATTTTTTTAAATAATACATTTTTTTTATTCATTTTCACAAATAATACGCAAATTTGGCAGTTTTCATTTCTGTCCGTCCGTCGTCCGTTCAACGGACGACAGGGCTGCTTCGTTGGTTGCGCGGATGACAAACATGTCGTCTTCAACGGACGACGGAGTTGTCGTCTTTTCTTTAAAAGACGACCGCGCTGTCGGGTGCCAGGGGTCAGCCGCGTCGGCTGTTAAACGGACGACGGCCGTTTCGTCCCTTGAACGGACGACGAGCCCCGGCTATATTAGCTCGCCCGTCCGTGCCCATCGTCTCTGCTCTCATTTCCAGCTCGCCCGTCAGCTAGCTCTTCTTCCTCTCTCGCTTGCTCTCATTTTCTCAGCCGTTGCACCGATTTGTAGCCTAGATTTCTATCTAAACTCGCTGCTCTAACACATTAGCAAGCTAGTAGAGTCCTGATCTACTAATGGGATAGCCTGGTGTAGTGATTTGAGGCGTTTTGGTGGAGGGATTTGGTGGTGTTCTTAGCTTCTTGTTGAGCAATGGCCATGGTGGAGGCTGGTGCTGGGACTTGAGGAAGGTGCATGGTGGAGGTGCTGATCCGTTGACCTGAGGCAGCTGCACGGAGACTTCATACGCTTCAAGGGTAAACCCTAATTTCTTGCTTATTGCAGTCATGTGTGTATGTTCATAGGTAGCGTTTGATGGGGTCTGTATCTATGTACCTGTTTTTGACTATTTTTGGTATTTTTTAGGTCGAAAATCATGTCAAATAATGTTGTGTTTAGGTTCTTGTATGGTCTTGGTTCCGTCAGAATAAACCAAAGACGGAGTTGATTTGAGCGAGTTTAGATTTATGGATGAAGTGCTTGAATCTGAAACAAGATGCCGTTACTCGTTGAAGGATTGGTTATGTGTTCGTTTAGGGCTCCTCCTACCCATACCGGTGTGCATGCTTTATGGACTAAGTCAAGGCAAACCCTAATTTTTATTTAAGGTCAATAGAAGCATAGCGAAATGGGTCAAATTTGTGCAAGCTTGCGGAAAGAAGTTAACCCCGGTCTCTTAGTGTTACCTGTGGTGAAAGAGGCGGTATGATCATGACCATAGTAGTCGGACCGGTCATCTTGGAGGTAGTTATGATCATGGCAGTAGTCGGACCGGTCATCTTGGAGGTAGTTATGATCATGGCGGAGTAGTCGACCGGTCATCTTTGGAGGTAGTTATGATCATAGCCAGAGTAGTCAGGGCCAAGAGGGTGGCGGCGGATATGAATCAGGTCACAGTAGCTATGCACACACCGGGGGTGATGGTTATGTATCAGAGGACGGTGGTGAAGGATTAGGGGAAAACATATTCAGTGGTGAAGCTGATGAGGACGAGATATATGATGGTTTGTTGCAACATCAAATGGAAGTCGAAGACTCAAAAGGCAACAGTGATATAGCTGATGATTCTGGCGAGTCTGATCAAGAAGAGATCGGCCAACCTATTCCGGCATCATGGAATAATGACAACACAGCAGCAATGACTGTGAACGATGGGCATGATTCGGCGTGGCATTATCATGCGAACAACATCTCTCTGGGTGCATTATATCCTAGCAAGAGACATCTGCAGGAAGCAATTGTTGAGTGGTCAATGTCCATGCAACGGGTCATGAAAACGAAGGTGTCATCACAACAATATTTGACATTGGTTTGCGAGGAAGCTGGATGTCCTGCAAGGGTGCATGCCCATGTCCCTAGGTATGACACAAACTGGAAGGTCACCGATGTTGTGATGCACACATGCACACTTGAAAGTGTCCTTCAGGACCATCGTAACCTCACGTCAACCCTCCTGGCTAGATTGTTGTACACAGAGATAGTGGAGGGCAAAGCCATGGGGGTGAAAGCTATCATTAACAAAGTTTATGTCAGATTCCGCTACAATATTTCATACGGGAAGGCTTGGAGGACTAAGCAAAGGGCACTGGAGGCCAGGTTTGGTTCGTTTCGAGACGGGTATGACTGTGTTGTTAGGATGCTCATCGCCGTGATGTGATGCCACCCCACAGATATGGATGGAGTACACCGAGGCCTCCGCCACCTCGTCGTCGACACCAGTGATATCTACTTATGTATCAGTCTTTTACCTATCTATGTATGAGACATCATTCTATTATTTCATGATTTTATTCGACAAACTACTCAACATAACTTGCAACATAGTTCAACATAACTTGCGGTACATAAATAAGAGTCCTATCTATCCCTATCATGATGCCTTTCCCTTTCCCTTCGATGATGCCTCACCCTTTCCCTTGGACGATCCCTTGCACTTGCTCTTCTTGGCCTGCGATTTCTTCTTCTCCTGCCTCTTGTCCCACTCAGCTCTTGCCTTGCTTCCAACGGGTGGCGGCATGAAGATATCATCCTCATCTTCGCTCTATTCTATCCAGGCCCTACGTGCCACAACCTGCTCCGTCATGTCAGCTTGACTCTTCTTGGCCTGCTCTTTCTTCTTCTCCTGTCTCTTGTCCCACTCAGCTCTTGCCTTGCTTCCAACCGGTGGCGGCATGAAGATATCATCCTCATCTTCGCTATCTTCTATCCAGGACCAAGGTGTATTAGCCACCTCCATCATGCGAGCTTCACTCTTGAAGGTGAGCTTGTCCCACCTGCCTTGATCACGAGAAGCTCGCTCGTACTGATTTGGGGTCTTCGGTTTCCACCCTTTTCGATGAAGTGACTTACCAAGTATAACGAGAGCATCATGGTTCGATACCAACGTATCCCGATCGGCTGGTTTATCGGCTATCTCAGATTCGGCTATGAAGAAAAGCCCAATGGACATATCTACAGGGAGACGCGTCGGTCATAGTGGAGAGGAGTGGAGGAAAATCACGAGCAAAAGGAGAGAGGGAAATGAGAGAGTAAGAGGAGGAAGAGATGAACTGGGTTAAAGGATACATCCCGTTGCCCGGATTTATAGAGGCACCGAACCGAATAGGCGGGAAAAAAGGGCGGGAAGTCGTGGCGGGAAAAAGAGGGCGGGAAGTCGTGGCGGGAACAAAGGGCGGGAATTACTGGCGTGAAAAATTTGCGGGGACTAACGGCGGGAAAAAATGGCGGGGAGTACCGGCGGAAAAAATCGGCGCGAAGGATTGCCGAGGAGCGGACGATTATTTAGCGAAGATTATATAGCGGCTGGAGCACTGTGGCGTCGGCTGCTCAAAGGACGACAGATCGTGTCGTCTCTTCAAGGGACGACCGACCTATATCGTCTGCTCAAAGGACGAATCCATCTGTCGTCCGCGCAACCAACGAAGGAGCTCTTTCGTCCGTTGAACGGACGACGGACGGACAGAAGTGAAAATTGCTAAATTTGCGTATTATTTGTGAAAATGAATAAAAAAATGTATTATTTAAAAAAAATTAGCCGCTGGATGAGGCCGCGCGAGTTCGATTCCCATCTGAAGGTGGTCAAAAAAAATTGAAGTCATTTTGATTTGTTTAGCTATCCCTTAACACTCGTACTCCTACCATGTCCAAATATTCGAAAAAAACACGAGCAGTCTAAAATAATAATATTGCAATGATAATTAAAAGAAGCTTAAGCATCACCCCGCAAGGTTACCGTACTTGTCGGTAAGGATGACAATATGGAGAGGACAGAACAATACTTTTATATTCAATGGACGTTAGAGTATAATATTGGCTAAGTAAATCTTAGGTAGAGATAAGATTTGTGTCTTGTACTTCAAGTTAATTCTTGTACATCTATATATACTCATCCGAGAGTCTCAATAATACATCTAATATATTTCACCAATCTCTTTCTATCGCCTTCATGATTTTGGAGCGGCAAGAACCTTGACCTAGACGTCACGCATGCTTCCGCACCGCGCCGTCCCTCAGGAGGCCGATCTCCGCCGGGGGCCGCACGACCTGAAGCAGGGTTCATCCGCGGTCCGCTCCGTGATCGGCTCTCGTGATGAGTCTTTTCTGATCTCTAGATTAGTTTTTTCTCCAACAGTCGCTTGGATGGTCTTTCTTTTTGTTGGCCGATTATAGATTGGATTGTGTCATGCACCGCCCGTCGTCCTCACGCGCCTCTACTCCGACATTGGCGTCGACTCAACCGCACGACAAGACTAGACGTGTCGCACAAGGTACGCCTTCATGCGTCGCTACTGGCTGCTCTTGTCCGTGTGGTCTCCACTGTCGGTATGTAACACCCTCGCCTGATAAGGCTGAGTTCATGTGTATAGTGCCAATACCTGGATCGGTTCACTGGCACACACAATACAAAATGATACAAAATATAACCGTGTATCATAAATACAACGAATATGATCTAGGATTTACATTATATTATAGCGGAAAGCACTTACAAGGTAGATCTCCATCCTTCAAATGTGCCACGGGCGAACAATTGTTGAGTGGAGTCTCGCGACCTATGAACGATCACTCAGATACGATGTAACCTGCAACATAAAACGTAGCAGCCCTGAAAGGTCAATACATGGAATGTATGGCAAGTAGGCTAAAGTGGTTAACAACAGATCTATCAACTACGTGCTTATTTGGCTAAGTGGAGTTCAGGATCATTTGCATAAAGCAATAGTTTTATCCTAACATTTGTAACAAGGTAGTTTTCTAATACGATAAATAGGACACTCTGGTTCACTCCCATGCGCTCCTACCCAATTAAGTTCACCCAACAAGTTTTTAGTAATTTAGAAATAAGAATGAGTGAGAAATATGTCATAGCATCAATATCAGGTCGCTCAAATTGTCCATAACCGGGGACACGGCTAAGTACTTAGTTTAGACACCCTGCAGCGGTTTGTATACTTTACCCATGTGACCTGGCCAACCCATCTCGGACCACCACACTCATATTGTATGATGATAGGGAGAAGTCCAAGACGAGACCATTCGGGAAGAGCTTCCCAAACCCATCCACGCACCGTACCAACCTACACTATTATACATCTCTGGCTACGTAGGGTTCGGGTCGCCACAACCTACTAAGTCCAGCCAACCGTCCATTTCATTATTGGCACATGGTCGCACACGAAAGCTACCAAACAAATAAACCAATCCTTTCTCAGTGTCCTGGGCGGCATTCCCCACCATAATCCACACTCGATGACTCAATCAATGTCATTCCGCCCAGGTGGTTCATTAAAAACATATTGGTTTGTAATTTAGCAAAACATAAGCCTTTCAAAATATATAACTTGTCATGATGTGATTCCCTTCCTCGTCTAAATAGCATAGCTAAGCAATCTACCAATACGATGGCTCATAAACAAGGAATATTAGGGAATAATAATATGGGACATAGCATAGCATATATACATCAATTCCTACATATGCAATTCTACAAAAACATCTACAATGCATAGGAAAACAGTAGGACATTTATGACCAAGATAGCACCACTTGCCTTTGTTGTAGATGTAGTCGATTAAATAATCTTCACAATCCTCATAGATGTAATGGTTGCACTTATCATAACCACAATACTTGCAATCATAGTAGTTGCAATCATAGTAGTTGCACTCCTCGCATCTAAAGTTTGAAGCAAACACAAGAAACACACCATTCAAAACATTGCAATCATGCAACAATACAATAAAACAATGATGAACAAGTGCATGCATGATGATTTAATAGGTCACTCTTGTTGTATTTAATGTTCTAAACATTATTAGAACACATGATGTATGTGGAAAATCATTTAACGCATTAAAGCATTTATTATTAAAGTTATATCGATTTAATATGGTTTATACCACTTTATTTGAACTATTGATGTTTCTGCCGTATTAAATTGTGAACTAAATTCTACCTGGTTAGGTAATGCAATTTAGAGACAATAGCAATTTGAATCACCTAAATAAGAGTTACAGATATTTTCTTATGATTAAAACACTATTTCAATGGGTTTAAGGTTTTCTGCATGCATTTCTATTTTAACAGAACCAAATAATTTGGCACTCAAATTCTTTGTATAGATATTTTCAATACAAAACCTTAGCAATTGGTTTCACTAATTTTGAAGTTCTGGTTAATTTTTCAGGATTTAAATACTAGTTAGAAGGGTTTAAATCATTTAATTTATTTTATTTGACAAAAATTATATCTAAGGCCACATTAGTGTTATACATGAAACAAGGATTCCAAGGACATCTTATTTATATTTTTATGATCTGTAGATAATTTCCTATGATTTATTTACTCCAAATATGTAATTAAACTATTTAAATTACTACAGCAAAATATATATTGTAAAAGTTGGATACAAAGGTATGTTAATATTATTCACAATGTTCTGAATCCAAAGATATATTATTTGCAATTTTATGACCAATGGTTATTTTCTTATGAATTTCTTACTCCAAAAAGGGCATTAAACCATTTAAATTACTGCAGTAAATATATACTGTAAAAGTTGGATGTATTAGCATATTAATATTCCACATATTTTTATGAATCCATACATATATTGTTTTCTAAATTTTGACATACAAAACTCTAGATATGATTTTTGCAAGATTTAATCATTTTCCGACTTTTATTTCTATTACTGAAATTACAAAGCATATTCTGGGAATATCCCCGTGACGTGGCGCATTCTGATTGGCGGGTACCTATTCACTTAAGTGACATGTTTGCTGCCATTGGATCGCAATCTGACGATGGAGAGGAGGCTGATCGACACGGTTGGCTTAAGTCCAGGCTCGGCTTGGCTCGGCTGGCTTTGATCTGGTCCCTCCAGATGGGATCGGACGGAGCTGGTTGATGATGTCGAGATGGCGGCGGCTCGCGCTCGATGGTGATGGAGGAGAGCACCATGGCTGCTCGGACGTCGATGGTTGCGAAAGCTCCGACAATATCTTGGCTCGGAGAGGTGGTCTACGGGAAGCAGCACGTCGAGGGGCATCGAGGAGTGTGCTCGGAGGCGTCTCTCGCCTCTTCAGGCGATGGCAAGGTGCGGTTGTTCGTTTCCAACTCCGGCGATGAATTCCAACAGGCTTGGTGATCTGCGGGAAAAGGGAAAGGTCAGGGAGACGCAGTTGATGAAGGGGAAGAGAATCAACAGAAGGAGGAGGGACAGGGCGCTCAGAACATCGGCAGCGTTGACCTCCAGTAGCTGCTGCGGCGGTGCTCCGTTGAGATTGTCAATTCCGTCGATCTGGGGGTGTTATTGCTCGAAAAAAACATCCTCAGAGACGCAGAAGGGTCAGTGTTTATATGGAGTCGGAAATTTTGTAGGGGTCAAGGGATTCGACGCGGATTCAGCCGCGATTTTCTCGGTGGTTCGGAGTTCCTCTTTGTCACGGCGAGGAAGATGACCGGGGTATGGCCCCTGTGTCTGCGAGAGAGGGGAGAGGGGATCTGCGGGTGGGCCGACGCTGGTTGCCTGGTGGGACGATGCTGGGCTGCGCTGCTTTGTCGCTGCACGCGCGATAGGGTAGGGACGGGCCGGCTAGGGCTAGTCCGGTTAGGTTAGTTTGTTTCCTTTTTTCTGTAGTCTTTTTCTTTTATTCTTTTTCTGTTTTATTTTATAGCTTTTGTTTTAGGGCTCCAAATTAGTCCATTCAAATTTCTAAAAAAAATTGGTAAAATCATCCCGATCATTTTAGCATATTAACTACATTAGTTATGTATATTTATAATTTGCCAACCAATAAATATTTTGTTTGTCCAATAGGGCATTACTATTATTTCTTATATTAAACATAACTTTTGCATTATAGCAGCAAAAGGACTCAAATAAATTTCTGTTGTTTTCTAAAATTGATATTTGTAAGTATGCATCATTTATGAATTCTATTGCTTAATTGTTACTATGGACAAAACCATAACTCAAGGGTTGTACTTAGAATGGGGACATCCCATTTAGGGTTTTGAATTTAATTTTTGGCAACCCTATTTGCTTCTTAGGGTTTATATTCAATGATGGTCATGCATGCTTCATGATTTTGAATTTTGAAATCTTGCACACCAATTCTATAACCTAGAATCAAACCAAGCCTTTTTGCCTAAATGGCTAATTAGGTCATAACAAAAGAATATAAGGTTTTGAATTCAAGGTTGAGAGGATTTTCAACTCAAAAGTTTCTTCTCTTTGAGAATTTTCAACCAAGTTAAACAATTCAACCAACTTATTTTATTTATTCCACACTCCAAAATTAGGAGAATTTTGGGATGTGACACGGTATGTCTTCATCTTCATCGCCCGGGACTTCACCAAGAATGTCGCCAACGGCTCAGATATGCGGCGTGTCATACAGCGCACCATCGGTCTGATCAACCGATCCCATGCCCGTCTATGCCATGCACGTCCCCGAGTACATGCGGCATTGAAGGGGTTCCGTGGTAGAAAACAAAAATTTCCTAACAACGAGAACACCATATCCAAGATCTATCTATGAAGATGTATAGTAATGAGGGGGGTTAGTTGTTCATAACTTTGAAGACCGAAAGTGGCATTATGTTCCCGTTCAAATGTTGGTGATGTAGCCAAAGTGTAGTTGACCTAAATGTCGAGAAGGCTTCAAGCTTCCAGCACCACAAGTGGTGGTGCCTCCGAAGTACTACACACGTCTGGTGTAGAGACATCGCCCGGGCTCTGGTCCAGCAAAAGAGGAAGAAGAAGATCCGAACAGGCTCCAATTGCACGACGGCGTGTGTATGGTGGAGAAATCTACCTCGCAACGCACGTTCCAAACTAGTGGAACATGCACGAGAGGTAGATAGAAGAGAAGGCGAATGCCAATGGGATGAGATTGGGAGGAGGGATCTCCCATCTATATATAGGGGAAAGGGGGCACACCCTCCCTCCAACTCTCAGGGTGGGACTAAACTTTGGAGGAGGGAGAGGAGGCGTTGATGGTGGGAGTGGGCCCTGCCCTGCGGTCCAAGGCCTCTAGGGTCGGCTGGTAGTGGTGGGTGGCCCCAGGTCCCCACGCACCCTAGGCCTCCAAGGGTGGTGGCCTCTCATGGGCTCTTTCCCCTTCGAGAAAGGCCCATGTAGGTGGGCTGCATATTTTTATTCATTAAACAACTGTATTTAATAATTAATTCAATTAATTAATATTAAATACCTATTGTTTAATTCCTTTTATTCGAAACACCTTTCGAACCCCTTTCGAATAACTTCGTGTTCTCCATGGAACAATTATGCTTCTCTCTTATGTTTATATTTCAAACACAAATCAACCCTAAGCGTATCTACCCTTAAGCGTGACACCCTTATTGAATGGATAGAGATGATGCCTAGAGGGGGTGAATAGGCAATTTCAAAACTATTACGGTTTTGGCTTCAAAGAATCCGGAATCAAACTAATGTTTATTTTTACAAGCACAAAAACTAAATACACTAGGCTCAACTAAGTACACCACCAAGAATCAATACTATTTCTAGGCAAGGATAGCAACCATTCTTTAGCTTTTCTTCTCAAAGAGAAAGGAAACAATTTGAGCTTAATAGTATCTCCATCTACATCCTTATATTTTTGCATCTCACAAAGTTTAACAAAGTTATTAAGGTGGGCAGCAACAGCATCAGAACTAGCACCAAAAAATTGCTCTTTCATAATAAGATTCAACAGAGCAGGTTTAATTTCATAAAAGGTAGCATCAGGAGCAGGTGGAGCAATAGGTGTGCAAAGGAAATCATTGTTGTTTGTGTTAGTGAAGTCACACAACTTGGTGTTCTCAGCAGTATTCATTTTTGCAAAAGTAAGGCAAGCCAACAGCAGTAGCAACTAAAGTAGGAACTAATTTTTTTGTGTTTTTTTTATAAGAAAACGCAAGCTAAACGAAACTATTTTTTGTTTTTTTGGTAAAAGAAGGAAGAAAATCAAAACAAAAAGAAACTAAGCAAAACAAAAACAAAGTAAAGAGAATGGTTGTGAGAGACTCCCCTTATGAAGCTGTCCTTAACTCCCTGGCAACGGCGCCAAAAAATCTTGATGGTGGCTCAGTTGACTGTAGAGCCTCGTTGGGAGACCCCAAGAGCAAGGTGTGATGAGCACATCAGCAAGTTTTCCCCCAGTTATGAAACCAAGGTTATCGAACCAGTAGGAGCAAGGAAACAACTCCAAGATGTTGCTAACAACTTGGAATCCTGCACAAGACAAACTCAATACTTTGCCCCAACTTACAGTGAGGTTTTCAATCTCACTGGTTTACTGAAAACAAAGGATTAAACATATAGTGTATAAGGTAATAGTTTATTGTAGAAAGTAAACGGTAACAATAGATGATGTATTAATGATAAAGATTGGATCGGAATCCATAGTTGACTTGAGGTGTTCTCCTTAAGATAGATAACATGCCAGGTGAACAAATTACAGCAGGGCAATTGACAGGTTGAGAAAGCATAACAATGCATATACTAGACATCATGACTCCTATGAGATTTGATTGGGCATTTCAACAATATACATAGATCGTAATCCAACTGGATCTATGACTAATAATCCACCTTCAGGTTATCATTCGAACCCCCTCCGATATTAAGTTGCAAGCAACAGATAATTGCATTAAGCAATGTGTGTGAAGTAAACAATACAATTGTTTCACGAACAAAAGATTGTTGTTTTCTCCCTAGTAGCAACATCACATCTACAAACTTAGAGATTTTTGTCACTTCCACAGATTACTAGGTGCATGAACTTACTATCGAGCATAAATACTCCCTCTTGGAGTCACAAGCATCTACTTGGCCAAGATATCTACTAGCAATGGAGAGCATGCAAGATCACAAACAACACAGACATGATAGAATCAATAATCAATCTGACATGATAGAATCAATAATCAATCTGACATAGTATCTCAATATTCATCGGATCCCGACAAACACAACATGTATGATTACAAATAGATGATCTTGATCATGAATGGAGCTCACAAGATCTAAACATGATAGCACAAAGCAGGAGAAACAACCATCTAGCTAATGTATGGACCCATAGTACAAGGGTGAACTACTCACGCATCATACTGGAGGCTGGCATGGTGATTAAGAAGGCCTCCGGTATGATCTCTCCCCTCCGGCAGTGTGCTGGGAAGAGCTTCAGATCCCCCCGATCTAGGGACGATGGTGGCGGTGGCTATAGACTTTTTCGTGGAGATCTGATCGAGTGCTTAGGGTTTCTGCATCGGGGTGACTTTATAGGCCAAGAGGCAAGGCAGGGGGGCGCCCGAGGGGCCCACACCTGGTGGCGAAGCGGGCCCCCATGGGCTGCGCGGCCCTAGTGGAACATCCCACCATTAGAGCTTAGAAATAAGCTGAACCTAGATGTGTGCATTGCATTCATGCATAGAAAATCCAAATAATTTTTGCGCTTTTGAATAAAACTTGTTAAAGTATTGAAGCTTCTCTCAACTTGATGGAATTGAAGTAGATCATCAAGTGGACCGCGATAAGTTTCAATATGACCTTTGCTAAAAACCATATTTCGGGTAAATATAATTTGATCCAAGGGTAGATCAAATATAATAACAATTAAATCATAATGCATTGCTTAAATGATTAATATCTGATCCTTAAGGGATCCTATCATAATATTCATCACAATAACTCATGAGTACCAAATAACAGGAATGCAATAACTAACTATTGACTATTGATATATTCAATCCCTATTCTATTATCATTACATGTTATTTCACACTCACAAGCCTTAACAAGAAGCAAAAGTGTGAAACTTAACTTAAAGTACAACACATTCCAAGGAAACCCTTTCCAGTATCCAAACCCTAGAACAACGTTATCCTCGGGATTCTCTTTTATCAAGTGCATCACATTACTTATGCATAAGAGCATATTTCTTCTTTAAACATTAGTCCTTATCGGACCAATGATGTTGATTTCAGATATTGGATCTTATATTCTCTTGAAGACCGTGAGTGCATAATCTTGCAATCACAAAAGGAAAGTTCACACTTGCTCATGTCCTTTGATTATTTTCTGTAAAGTATTTTACAAATCCAGTGTTGTCATCACATGCATTTGAAAAAGGTCCGAAAACACTATTTTCATAATAATGTTATTATAGGTTATTTACCATGAGGTAATAACCTACTATGAAAGTTCCGGTGGTAAAGGAACAAATTATCTAGGACTTAACAACCAATGTCGCCAGTGATTCTTGCGCCGTATATCACGCATTAACCATGAGATTTGGAATGGTACGGAGAAGTCAGTTGTATCTTCTTCCTCTCGCATGTAGCCGGATGTGCAGGTCGTGGTTGTTATCCTTGTAGCGTGCATATTAATTGGTAATTCGTAGAGGGTATGCAGCATATGGGTGGGAACCCTCAATGTCCCACGATAGTTCTGGCATCTAACGATCTGTACAAACCATTGTCGTAATCCAATATGTGGGCATGGTGTACACCAAGGAGGCATGCAAGGTCACGAAGGGGACAGTGATTGGCTTGGATCATCTTCTGGGACCCACATCATGGAATTGTGGACGGGAATAAGCTGCCCGGTTGTGCAACAAAGAGTTGATCTCTCATGGGTAAAGTAATGCACAATATTAGTCTTAAATAGTAATAATATGAAGTTATAAAGGGTTCAAAACATTATAAATACAATTTTATTGAATTATCCTTCAACCATATGTGTAATTTATTTTCTAAAAAGACTTTTAACAATTATAAATTTTTCAAGAATGATATTTTAATTAAATACAGCCTTTTACTATTATTCCACTCACAACCTTATAATGGACTAAATCCAAAGATAATTCATGAGCAGTCACTAATACAATTTACTATTCACAAACTATAGTCACACTTTTATAAGGTAATAAATAATCATGTTCCTTTATAAAATTAAGAGACCACTACTTAAATAGGAGAATAATCATTCTTAAATAACTTTGAGGAAACATTACAAGGTATACAAGGTACAAATATCATAAACCTTACACTATCAAACCATCCATGTTTTTTTTAAATTGACTTTAGTCCACAAGACTTTCGATATAAGACTAAAGACTTTGTTATATGTTTTATAGTTAACTTTGGTTTGTTATAATTAAGTTAAAGCATCTCAAGTCCAAGCTATTCAAGAAAACACAAACAAGCTAAACCATGTTTGATTAATTACAAAGATTGTGTAGACCTTAAAAAAGGAATATTTTCTTCAAAAGTTATTCGTTTTGCCACTTCAATCAACAAACCTTATCTTCAACTCTTAACAAATTAAATTCAAGGAATTCTCATTATAATTAACAGGTGATAATTAATCACAATCACATTGTTTCCAACTTTACCTATATACCTAGGATTGTAAACACTTAAGTCCTTTATCAAGGCCATTACTTGTAAAGTAAAACTTAAAGATAAACCATTATAATGTAAGCAATCTTGAGTAACATTCCACATTGGTGTGTATCTCGTTGTTATATGTTATTATCATTACATGTTATTTCACACTCACAAGCCTTAACAAGAAGCAAAAGTGTGAAACTTAACTTAAAGTACAACACATTCCAAGGAAACCCTTTCCATTATCCAAACCATACAACAACATTATCCCCGAGATTCTCTTTTATCAAGTGCATCACATTACTTATGCATAAGAGCATATTGCTTCTTTAAACATTAGTCCTTACCGGACCAATGATGCTGATTTCAGATATTGGATCTTATATTCTCTTGAAGACCGTGAGTGCATAATCTTGCAATCACAAAAGGCAAGTTCACACTTGCTCATGTCCTTTGATTATTTTCTGTAAAGTATTTTACAAATCCAGTGTTGTCATCACCTGCATTTGAAAAAGGTCCGAAAACACTATTTTCATAATAATGTGATTATAGGTTATTTACCATGAGGTAATAACCTACTATGAAAGTTCCGGTGGTAAAGGAACATATTATCTAGGACTTAACAACCAATGTCGCCAGTGATTCTTGCGCCGTATATCACGCATTAACCATGAGATTTGGAATGGGACGGAGAAGTCAGTTGTATCTTCTTCCTCTCGCATGTAGCCGAATGTGCAGGTCGTGGTTGTTATCCTTGTAGCGTGCATATTAATTGGTAATTCGTAGAGGGTATGCAGCATATGGGTGGGAACCCTCAATGTCCCACGATAGTTCTGGCATCTAACGGTCTGTACAAACCATTGTCGTAATCCAATATGTGGGCATGGTGTACACCAAGGAGGCATGCAAGGTCACGAAGGGGACAGTGATTGGCTTGGATCATCTTCTGGGCCCCACATCATGGAATTGTGGACGGGAATAAGTCCGGTTGTGCAACAAAGAGTTGATCTCTCATGGGTAAAGTAATGCACAATATTAGTCTTAAATAGTAATAATATGAAGTTATAAAGGGTTCAAAACATTATAAATACAATTTTATTGAATTATCCTTCAACCATATGTGTAATTTATTTTCTAAAAAGACTTTTAACAATTATAAATTTTTCAAGAATGATATTTTAATTAAATACAGCCTTTTACTATTATTACACTCACAACCTTATAATGGACTAAATCCAAAGATAATTCATGAGCAGTCACTAATACAATTTACTATTCACAAACTATAGTCACACTTTTATAAGGTAATAAATAATCATGTTCCTTTATAAAATTAAGAGACCACTACTTAAATAGGAGAATAATCATTCTTAAATAACTTTGAGGAAACATTACAAGGTATACAAGGTACAAATATCATAAACCTTACACTATCAAACCATCCATGTTTTTTTTAAATTGACTTTAGTCCACAAGACTTTCGATATAAGACTAAAGACTTTGTTATATGTTTTATAGTTAACTTTGGTTTGTTATAATTAAGTTAAAGCATCTCAAGTCCAAGCTATTCAAGAAAACACAAACAAGCTAAACCATGTTTGATTAATTACAAAGATTGTGTAGACCTTAAAAAAGGAATATTTTCTTCCAAAGTTATTCGTTTTTCCACTTCAATCAACAAACCTTATCTTCAACTCTTAACAAATTAAATTCAAGGAATTCTCATTATAATTAACAGGTGATAATTAATCACAGTCACATTGTTTCCAACTTTACCTATATACCTAGGATTGTAAACACTTAAGTCCTTTATCAAGGCCATTACTTGTAAAGTAAAACTTAAAGATAAACCATTATAATGTAAGCAATCTTGAGTAACATTCCACATTGGTGTGTATCTCGTTGTTATATGTTATTATCATTACATGTTATTTCACACTCACAAGCCTTAACAAGAAGCAAAAGTGTGAAACTTAACTTAAAGTACAACACATTCCAAGGAAACCCTTTCCATTATCCAAACCATACAACAACGTTATCCCCGAGATTCTCTTTTATCAAGTGCATCACATTACTTATGCATAAGAGCATATTGCTTCTTTAAACATTAGTCCTTACCAGACCAATGATACTGATTTCAGATATTGGATCTTATATTCTCTTGAAGACCGTGAGTGCATAATCTTGCAATCACAAAAGGCAAGTTCACACTTGCTCATGTCCTTTGATTATTTTCTGTAAAGTATTTTACAAATCCGGTTGTTGTCACCGCATTTGAAAAAGGTCCGAAAACACTATTTTCATAATAATGTGATTATAGGTTATTTACCATGAGGTAATAACCTACTATGAAAGTTCCGGTTGTAAAGGAACATATTATCTAGGACTTAACAACCAATGTCGCCAGTGATTCTTGCGCCGTATATCACGCATTAACCATGAGATTTGGAATGGGACGGAGAAGTCAGTTGTATCTTCTTCCTCTCGCATGTAGCCGGATGTGCAAGTCGTGGTTGTTATCCTTGTAGCGTGCATATTAATTGGTATTCATAGAGGGTATGCAGCATATGGGTGGGAACCCTCAATGTCCCACGATAGTTCTGGCATCTAACGATCTGTACAAACCATTGTCGTAATCCAATATGTGGGCATGGTGTACACCAAGGAGGCATGCGAGGTCACGAAGGGGGCAGTGATTGGCTTGGATCATCTTCTAGGCCCCACATCATGGAATTATGGACGGGAATAAGCTGCCCGGTTGTGCAACAAAGAGTTGATCTCTCATGGGTAAAGTAATGCACCTCTGCAGTGTAAGAATCAACTTGTTACTCCATTCGGAAGGAGATGCGAACGCGGCGGGAAAGGAACTCCATGAAAGTTCTTGTAAACCCGTGAAGGCTGACGGACATAGCTTTTCAGAATAAAAGCAACCTTTGAAGAAATGTTTACGAAAACCTGCATTGCCTACGACCTATGGTCTATGGCTATAGATATAGTGCATCAAACACTCCTTT
Source organism: Avena longiglumis (assembly GCA_030063025.1). Classification (NCBI taxonomy): domain Eukaryota; kingdom Viridiplantae; phylum Streptophyta; class Magnoliopsida; order Poales; family Poaceae; genus Avena; species Avena longiglumis. Next base: position 465,222,687 of record CP125975.1, on the reverse strand, counting down.
TCTAGTGAGCTTGCTGAGTACGCTCGTACTCAACGTATCTTCTTAACCCTTGCTAGATTCTGAAGCCGGTACAGACAACATCTACATCAAGTTATGTTCCAGGAATCATCATCCAAAGCTAAAGATCTTCAATGAAGACAAGGAAGTCAACATATACATCAACTCAAGTGAAGACGAACTTACTGGTTAGATAGGAATATACCCTCTAGCCAAAGAACCTATTTTTGTAGTGTATTGCAATAGCAGCAATGCCAACCCCTTAGTTAAAATACTAGTCTTAATAGTATAATAGTTCTTGCGTTGTTTATCTTTGATTCTTCTTTGTAAGAAGTTCTTTCTCTCTCTTACCCTATAGTGTTCTCTGGATCTCGTGTAAAGAGTGAGTTGTAACATTTAGCCATGTATTGGACCCGTTGTGTTTATGTTGTGCCATTATGAGGGATGTAATACTAGTGAACGGTGTTTCATTGGTGTTATGTCAACGACTATAGTATACTACATCATGCAGTGGTATGCTGGGTGACCGCAGCTGGTATCATAGCATATGCTTTGACCTTAGGTTGGAAACCTAGTAAATGGGTAGAACCTGTAGGACACATATCTGCAATAATAAAGAGTTCTCTAGTGATATGAGGGATATTCACTAGAGAATAATCCTGTCATGTTACTAGTGCGATAATTCTTTAGCAGAATTGCAATCCCGATTATTACCAAGAGTTTTAACTCTATGTGACTGATGATAATTTCTTATCTACAGTTCCACATGGCACCTCGATATCCACCTCGGAATGTTCAAGTGATGAACAGGACGTTGAATGACTATGGAGGGGATTGGACAGATAATCTCCGACAACTTCTATGGAGTTTGGAATGTGAATCGAGACTTTTGGTCAAGATTTACAGTTACTATGATGGGCAGGTATTAGCTAAATACCGTGTCATGATCATGTTACCGAAGAAGTTAGTACTTAAGGGATAAATGCCATCAGGAGAGGCAAGGTGTATGGCATATCGATTGTCAGCAAAGAGCCATAACCATGATTCGAGAACAAAAATCCCAAGCTCTAGAAGGTAGTACTCATACCATTATACCACATGAAACCTTAAACCTAGAGCATGAGTTAGATCACTCTACCCTAGTCCAAGATGAACCTACTCTAGCTGTAGAGTATATGGATCGTTATCGGTCTTTGCTAAACACTTATCATAACACTCACCAAGTTTTAGTTCCGGAGCTAGATACGGTCATTGAGGATTTTACTGATCCTGATAAAGCAATGGCTCGTAGGAATAAGTTAGATAAAGAAGCTAGGCATCCCAAATACATACCTTCAGGAGAAGTGTATGAGGAAAGTGAGTTTGATGATCCACACTCAAAAAACTATGCCTACTACAAAAATAAACCCCAATCACCTGAAGATTTATGGACCAAGTATAACTCCGAACAACAGGAATGGGCTGGAGTTATTCCAAATAACCCTGAGCAAAACCAGTATGAATGGGGAGTAGAATCTCAGGGTGGAACCATAGGAAATCCTATACCTTTCGATACAGGTATTGGAGAAGAGACCCACTATAACCATAGTGAGCCTTATGGACCATATGGTGGAAATACCAATCCAATCGACTTAGAAGAGTATTCTGATAGCTACTATACCAATATGTACGAATGGATCCAAGAAAAGGCTAAGGAGCCATCTTACTTCGAGGAAGCATTGCCGGAAATGCAGGTATATCCTGTAGAAGACTATGCCAACTCTAGTCATTTTTCAATGACTAATCTCAGTCTCAGTACTTCTAATCAAGAATACACACCTCCTAGATGCTCTTACGCTCCAGAAGGCAGTCGTAGGACTTCACGTCATCATGGACAGAACTCCAGGAAGCACTAGAGGAAGATAAAAGTAAGAAAGGAACGACATCCCAAGGGATGAGTGCTTGAATAATGTACATAGAGGGTAATGCGTATTGTAGTTTAAAGGTTTGCCGAAATAAGTGAGGATATACTCACACGAACAGGTAGTTCTTGTAAAATAGTTATGTAATATGTGTGAGGAGCAAACCGTTGGAAAATCCAGTACATTTGTAAATTATTTAAAACCTATGTATAATACATGGTATATGTTTTGTTGTTTATCGACTTTTGGATTTTTTGAATCTTCTTAATTGACTAGATCTGTACATGAAGTTTAATTAGGTGTGCAAATGCATGATGTAACACCCAGTTATACTTGATGTTATAGACCTAGATATGAATGGGAATCCGTGTAAGGGAGTGACGAGTTCCAAAGACCAAGATGAAGACTTCCATGAAGGATGAAGCAAAATATAAGGAGTATTAGCGTAGTTTGAAGAATAGGTCAAGCTCAGGTTATTCTTAGCCAGATATAAGAAGGAAGTTTAGGGAAGAAGATGTATGGAGCAACAAGAAGTAATAAACTTAAAGCTCATTCAAAGTAGGTAACGTTGTCAAGAAGTTAATAAAGTAGTTGTACCAAGTTCATGGAAGTATCATGAATAAGTGCAAAGAAGAAGTTTTGGAACCAAAATGGTATTCAAACTCTGACAATTCAGAGAGAATGCCAGAAATATGTCAGAAATCGTAGGGTAATACATACACCCTAGGATGGTCCACAGTTGGTAACTTGCCGCAACAGGTATCGGTTAAAATAGTTAATCAGATCATTTTAAAAGTTGCATAAAGAGCATAAAATTGGGCCTAAGTGAAGTAAGACATAGAGAAGTATAAAAACTTAAAGCGATCGTCTTTCGAACCGTTTCGCGAAGATAGTTACCAAAGCGAAAATCTCCAAATAGGAAGTAAGACAAATATTGCTGAAAGATTCACTTCGGGGATCCACAATTGTGTGGATACACCGTATAATCTTTCATGAGACCTTAACTAGATAGAGTATAAGCTGAACAAGACCAACAATCTAACTATAAAGCCAATGGTTACTATATATGCAGTTTAGAGGCTATTAGTAAACCTTAAGGGGGAGAGTAAAACAGTAAGCAGAAGTACTATTATCGGAATCCTATAGTAAAGGTTAGGAAAGGAATACTAACCTATGACAATTTAAGCCTTATTTTCATAGGATTAAAAGAAGTCATCATTATAAAGGTACTCCTAAAAGGATTTAAGATAATAATAAAAGATTATCTAAAGCCTGTTAAAGTAAAAACTTGAAGCTAGTAAAATAGATTAGTCTTAAAAGGCTAATTCTGGAGGAAACAACTCTTAAGTGATTCATAAGAGAGAATAAAGCACATCCAATTGGACGGGTGTAGAGGAACAAGAAATTCCAATAGGTATGAACTAAATGAGTTCAAACCCAACCTTCGGAAGGACCACCAGTATAAACCATCCAAAGACAAGTCAAATATAGTATTTTGGCCACAATTATTGACTAATAGAAATTTAAACCTGTTTTAGTGAGACTTCCTAGACTTTATATAACATAGTAAGAAAGTTAAATGATTAAGTAAAAGAGTTGGACTAGGATATCTAATCAGGATATGGAACTGAAGAAGAGACCCCAAATTAAGGAGTTATAATAAGTACATATCTCTAAAGTAGGATTGTAAAAGGAACTTTGAAGGATTGAGAAAACAAATTGGAGGTTTCAAGTATGACGAGACTACGAGAAAACTATCGGGACGTGGAACACTACAATTATTTCCATTTGGAGTCACCACGGAATGGAGAAATGCAGTAACCTCTACAAGTTAACTCTTTACTCCGAAACGTGAGAGTTTGCGAACTTCGAGGACGAAGTTTATTTTAAGGGGGGAGTCTGTAACATCCCAACATTAGAGCTTAGAAATAAGCTGAACCTAGATGTGTGCATTGCATTCATGCATAGAAAATCCGAATAATTTTCGCGCTTTTGAATAAAACTTGTTAAAGTGATTGAAGCTTCTCTCAACTTGATGGAATTGAAGTAGATCATCAAGTGGACTGCGATAAGTTTCAATATGACCTTTGCTAAAAACCATATTTTGGGTAAATATAATTTGATCCAAGGTAAGATCAAATATAATAACAATTAAATCATAATGCATTGCTTAAATGATTAATATCTGATCCTTAAGGGATCCTATCATAATATTCATCACAATAACTCATGAATACCAAATAACAGGAATGTAATAACTAACTATTGATATATTCAATCCCTATTCTATTTCTACAAGAGAAACATGGTAACACTTCACCCAAACTCTTTAGTCAAGAAGGAAACTAAGTCAAGATCATTCACCACATATCTTTCTTTCTATATCAATCTTTGTCATCTATGTTGAACCCTATTCTAATATCTATTGTTCGTCAATGTTGAATAATCAACTATTGATTCACCAATTCTTAACTATCAATACTTGATCTATTACCTTTTGTTCTTATCATAACATTCACTTAAATCCTTTAAAGAAGGAGGTAAGAAAAGGTATATGGTAATGCTAGATTCAAATATCATCTATAGGATGGGAGTGTTGGAAGTAAATAAGATCAACAAGATTATTGGTGGAGTTCAATCACTCCTGAATGAATAGAAGAGTTATTTAGATTATATAATCATATGGTGATAAAGTAGATTATAGGGATAAACATTGAAGATAGTTATCTAGGAGTAATCCTCTTGGAACAAGTAGGTATAGTCAATGAATAATATCTCTTAGTTTCATAGAGATAAACAGAAGATAATTCTAATACAACTATAATATTGCTTTAATGAAGCCTTGGTTAGCCAATTGGAAACCTAAACCATAAAGGATCAAAGGATTATAATGATCATGCTTTAGCCACCCGTATTGAATGCTTATATCCTATATAAGTAAAATTGGTGGGTAAAACTTGATTGAACTCCAATATGAAATATTGGAGCCAAGTAAAGATAAAATTGTATGATTAAGAAGATGTTAGAGCAGCATTGAATTATAGAGTTAGTATCTTCCTCTGGAAAAGAGTAAATACTTGAGGTAGAGTAGGATTTGATGTATATCCAATTATAAATACATCTACTAAAGTAATATTAGTGGATGGTTATGGAAGAATGGGAGCGGAGTTAGAAGTAGCTACTTGTTAGATTGGAGGTTATCAACAGAGGGGTAGTGGATATAACCAAGTCTGGATAGGTGAAGATTATGAAAAGCTTTAATGTCAAACTCATTGGGTTTATCAATGGGGCTAATGGAATAAAAGGTGGAGAAGAATATTCCTGTGAAGTAAAGCTCATCATGTTAGTACATGATGATGGATATGGAGGAGAAGAATATCTAGGAAAGGAATTCCTTAATCAGAAGTCCAGAATTATGAAGTATGGAAAATAGGAATTCTTGGTAAACACTAAACCCTAAATCTATTATCAGCTTAACATCCAGCTCATCTGATGGATAAATCATTTTATCTTCACAATGTTTTATAGGAATATTTCCCTATAGCAAATCACTTTAACACATCTATGTCATTTCCAATTCTCATAACCATATGTGATTAGGAGTTATTTCTATCAATCCTTTTCATAAGACATTCCAGTTAATAACTTTCTATGTTAAAAGGTGATATCATTAAAGATCACAAACAAAAATATAATATGCTTAGCCATAAACTTTTCTCAATAAAAGAAAATAAGTATATTAAGAACCCTAACTCTAGGGTAATTTTTTTTAATTCAAAACCTTAACTCCTAAATTAATTAAAACAAATATATTCATTACTATTTCTTAACTTTATGAGAGTAATATTAACCATATTAATTCCTTTGAATATCATGCATCAAATAATGATATATGATCATTATATAAAAATTTCCATCCAAACTATGAGCTAACTAGAATTATGTTTTATAAACAAATAAGGAAATATAATTTAATAAATCCATGGTTTCAAATGGAAAGAAAAATAATAAGAAAGGCTTCTACAAAATATTAAAAGGGGTTCATATAAAGAAAATAAAGAAATATAAAAACATTTATCATAAAGGTTCACAAAAGGAATCACAATAAATACAAATTATTGTTGCAAGTATTCAGCAAATAAATTTTATAAAATAAAGTTCAAACCAAATGTTAAAATACAAATCTAAAAATAAAATAGGAAATTGAAAACATAAAAGAATAAAAGAAGACAACAACAAACAATTCTGGCCCATGGCCCAGTTTCTCCTCGCCCTATCTGTCGCTCACGCGCATCACATCGCGACCCAATTGGCCCAAGTCTGGCCCATACCGGTTCGTCGTCTGTCACCCCTTTGTCATCCTCACGCAGGCAGGCAGCTGCGTGGGCGGCGCCGATGCCGTTCGCCGTCGCCGCTGCGATTCTCGCCACCGCCGAGGTCGCTCGGCGTAGCCCTCGTCCTCATCCTCTCACTCGCGCATCTCCACCCCTCTAACATGGTTATACCCTACGGGTACGTAACTTCAACATACCTGGTCCAGCCCAAGGAAGGCCCACAGCAGATATACGCTGGCCCATGAAGATTTTCGGGTGGCCAAGGCCCATGACGCCTTCGGATCCTTGGAGAGCAAGACTAGCGTAGATAGGAAATTCAAAGGGGTAAAACCCTAGAACTTGTAACCGACTAGGACTATGCTCGGGACCTGCCTAAGTCTATATAAAGGCCAGGAGGGCACGTCCTAGTTCTCTTGACTCATACTTTCGCACACGCCAGATCGAATCTGCACCAGTAACCTTCGTTCCGCCAGAATCAAGAGCGACAAGCGAGTAGGGTTTTCCTCCGAGGGCTGAACACAGGTAAATCTCGTGTCCCCGTTGCTTGTCCATTAAGCTCCGATCTCCAGCATCCCCATCTTCTCCAAAACCCAAGTCCATAACAATGGGCATTGACGAGATTAAACCTCGTCAATTGGCGCCGTCTATGGGAATCGGGGCTGCTGATTGTGCGATCGTGACGGTTCCGACCCGACCGATCTACAACTCCGCGGCGACGGAGAATCACCTTCTCTTCGGGACCTTCGACTTCACCGCCCACTCGCCGGCCACCATGAAAGATTTCGAGCCCGTAGGCGACGGACTCGAGATTTTGTTCGGGAGCTTCTGCTTCCAGGTGGGACAAACTGGCACCCTTCGCCTTCCTGAGCGGGTGCCCGTGCCATCAATCAGGCCCGCCTCGTGGGCTCCACACCCCGTGCTACGCACGTCACCATCTACAGATGAGTTCTACAGCAGCAGCAGCAGCTGCAACTCCGATCTGTGCGATCCACCTTCGGATGAAGGGACCTACGGTTCCGGATCTGAAAGCTGCGGCAGCAGCGAACCGATCTACGAGCGCTACCTATGCGCCGCGGTCATCCATGATCAACAAACGCCTAACCCGCCGCCCAACACGAACCCCAACCCGCAGGACGGAAACGGCGGGAACAGAAGAAGCCAATCCCCCCCACCCGAAGGGGATAACAACGGCCACGTCATCCAACTTAGCAAAGAAGGATGGGTTCAGGCACGCTGCACCGTCGCGGGCGACATAGTCCTACCCGTGGACTCCCCACGTGACCTACTGATGGCGTACCACTACCTCCTCATCGAGGAGAACAAGAATCAAGTCAAGATGCAGGAGACGCTCGACAAGCGCAAGCAAGCAGCCTCCGAGTCCAGCGCGCGACGAGCTGCGCTCTCCGCCATGGCACCCGTCTCCAGCACGAACGGAAACCAGGGAAACAAGCACCGCTCGCGGGTGGAGAACATGGATCCCAAGGAACGTCGTGATGTGACCCGAACTCTCCACACGTCGTTCATGGATATGGATGCCGACGGCTACATCATCCCGAAGACACTGCAAGCTGCGATCCTGGCAGCCACTGCGTATCTCGCAGCCCACCATCCTCCGGAAGGGGACCCGAAAAGAGCCATGCATAAGTCCGCACTCACCGGACTCGGACTCGTCGGAGTTACGCTCCATGAAGACGCTCCTGCGGAGCCGAAGAAGAAAGCTCCGGTCAGGCGCGACCGTAGCCCCACCCCTTCATCCGAAGAGGAGGAGGAGCACGACCTTCCTCGAAGGAAGAAGATCTCGCATCACCATAAACGCGACTACGACGCCAGAGACGCGCTTACACAGCGCAAAATCGACAAAGCGCGAGCTAAACGCGCATGCTCGTCCGAGTCCGAGATGGATGAAGATGAAGGAGAACTCTGTGGAGCTCGATGCTTCAGTAGATCTGTTCGGCGAACAAAGATGCCACGCAATTTCAAGCTTCCTTCGGATACTCCGAAGTTCAACGGCACGCAAGATCCAAAATCTTGGCTCAGCGATCATCATCATCCGTCTGTCGCACGGCGGTAACAAAGAAACCACCATGCAATGCCTCCACCGCGGTGACAAAGGCGCTGGTCCGCTCAGCAGCCTATCATCAGGATCCATCTGAAGTTGGGAGGAGCTAGATTACAGCTTCATCCGAAATTTCAAGGGCACCAGTAAGAGGCCCGCCTCAATCGAAGAGTTGAGAGCCTGCACTCAGAGAACGGGGGAATCTATTCGCTCATACATATTACGCTAGTCTACCACCAAGAACTCCGCAGCGCATATCTCCGTGGAGAGGGCCATCAACGCCTTCAGAGACGGTGTAAAACGCCAAGATTTCAAGGAAGAACTTGGGCGTGTCAAGCCCAAGACACTCGACCACCTCATGGAAATTGCCAACAGTTGGGCAGACGGTGAAGATTGCATCCAGCGAGCGCAATCAGATGAAGAGGACGACTACGGCCGAAGGCGAGAACGCCGCAGCAAGAGGAGATCGCGTGTCTACGAAGACCGCGACGGACCCGACATGGTCGCGGCCGGCTACGCCGACCGCCGCAACGACAACAGTCGCAACAGCGGAGGTTACCGCGGAGGAAATCTCCGAGACAACGGACGATCAGCACAGTCGTGGCAACGCCGCGATCGCGACAACGGACCCTCAGCATTCGAAAAACTTTCGGGTCCATGCAACATCCACTTCTACATCGACAAACAAGATGGCAAAAAGAAAGCCAGTCACATGCTCAAGGACTGCCGCGAGTTCCGGAAACTCAGCGAAAGCATGGCCCAAATGAGGCAACAAGCCCCAATCCCTGCGTTCGAAAACGCACCCGCGCCAGGATAAATAGCGCACGGAGCTCCTCCACCGCCACCTATTGGAGGCCCAAACCAACCAGTCGCACCAGCGCAAAACAACGTCGGGGTCGTATACCCCCCACCAAAGGGAGCACTAAATATGATCTAGAAGGGACGCCCCACAAACAGGGTGCAGAAGAAAATCACCCGACAAATCAACTTGGCTGTGGCAACTCCGCCTGCAATCCCTGAGTACCTCAGCGGATCGGAGTCCTGCATCACGTTCACTCGTGCGGATCACCCTTGCCAGATCCCCCGCCTAGGTCATGCTGCCCTGGTGCTGGAGGCGCAGATCGAAGGCTTCGAGATGAGTCGCGTCTTCATGGACGGTGGCAGCGGCATCAACCTAATGTTCGCAAGCACCCTAGCAGCTATGCGGATCCCGCAATGCAGCCTGGAACAATCAGACACAACGTTCCACGACATTGTACCAGGAAAGGGCATATTCCGCCTGGGCAAAATAGGGCTCGACGTCATCTTGAAGCCGGACAACTTTCGGCGGAGCGACTCGACCAAGTAGTGGATCGGTCACAATACCACGCCATCCTAGGGCGTAGCATTCGCAAGGTTCTGGCCGTCCCACACCACGCATACCTACTACTTAAGATGCGTGACCAAGGCGTCATCACGATCCATGGGATCTTCACCCGATCGGACCAATGCGACAGGATTTCAATAAAATCTCCCAAGATTTCGGCATGCAAGACGAGCTTGTAAGGCTCACGAGGTGATGACAATGGGCTCCCCCACACAAGGCGTAACGCACCGACATGTCCTCCGACTCCACCCAACACCAAGAAAGTACAGGTCCATCCGACGGATGCCTCCAAGACGCCTTGATCGCCAATGATCTCAAGATCAGGAAGGCTCGCTCGTCGAATTCCTCCGTGAGCTGGAAATCTTGGCGTGGTGTCCCGGACATGCCAGAGTTCCTGTGAATTCGCCGAGCACACACTCAATGTCTTTCCAGACACCAATCCAGTCAAGCAGTCCATCCGAAGACTGTCGGAGCCACGAGCCAAAGCTATCGGCAAGGAAATCAATAGACTGCTCGCTGCAGACTTCATCGGGGAAATCAAAGAAAGCGAGTGGCTTGCAAACACGGTGATGGTCCCGAAGGACACGGATGTGTGTGGACTTCACGTCACTAAATAAGCATTGCCCAAAGGACCACTTCCCTCTCCCACGGATCGACCAGATTATCGATTCGACTGCAGGTTGCGAGAAACTCTCCTTCCTCGACGCCTACTCAGGCTATAACCAGATTCGGCTCAAGGTCGAAGATCAGGAGAAAATGGCGTTTATTACACCGTTCGGAGTATTCTGTTACAATACAATGCCCTTCGGGCTAAAGAACGCGGGTGCCACGTACCAGCGATGCATGCAGGCCTGCCTCAAGGACCAGATTGGTCGCAACGTCCAAGTTTATGTCGACGACATAGTAATAAAAACCAGAGAGGCAAGGACACTTATCGACGATCTCCGCGAGACGTTCGACAACCTTGATCGCTACAGGATCAAGCTCAATCCCGAAAAGTGCGCCTTCGGCGTCCCATCAGGTCAGCTGCTCGGGTACTTCATCTCTCAACGAGGGATCGAAGCGAACCCGAAGAAAATCAAAGCCATCATGACGATGGAGAAGCCGAAAAACCTCAAGGGCGTCCAGCAGATCGCAGGGCGAGTAGCGGCGCTAAGTAGGTTCATCAACCGTATGGGCGAGAAGGCCCTACCATTCTACCAGCTGCTGCGTAAAGCAGACAAGTTCGAGTGGACGCCGGAAGCCAACGACGCATTCGAAAGCCTCAAGCGGCTCCTCTCCACCTCGCCCATTTTGGTCATGCCAAAGGAGCGCGAGCCCCTGCTGCTGTACATAGCAGCCACACATCAGGTGGTCAGCACCGTACTCGTGGTTGAACGACCCAAAGAAGGCAAGACCCACGGGGTCCAGCGCCCAATTTACTACCTCAGCGAGGTACTGACACCAACAAAGCAAAGGTACCCTCACTACCAGAAGCTAGCCTACGGCGTATTCATGACGGCTCAACAGTTGAGCCATTACTTCCAGGAGCACCAAGTGATGGTCGTCAACGAAGCACCCCTGAACAACATCCTGAATAATCCAGAGGCCATAGGACGGGTGGCCTTGTGGGGCATCGAACTATCACCCTTGGACATCGTCTACGAGAAGCGTGTAGGGGTTCGTAGCATGGAAAACAAAATTTTTCTATCGCATACAACCAAACAAGCCAAGATCTATCTACTAGATTGTAGCAACGAGTCGATGGTATAACTTACCCTCGAAGATTCCAAAGCGTTTAACGAGAGCGGATTCTCGTGGGTGATGTAGTCGTACTCTTCCCGATCTCAAGATCGTGTAGACGATCCTTCCAGCGCCACGTTCCGGCAGCGCTCCATGATCGGTCACATCGCTCGCATGACGAAGACCTTCCTCTCCCTTGTTCCAGCAAAGCGGAGGTTGTAGCACTCTCTCGCGATTCGGCAGACAACGGCGTGGTACCCAAGTAGAGGAGATCCCTGAGGCTTCGCCTTAAGCCAAGTGCAGTATGGTGGAGTTTATGAGAGAGAGGATTAGTGGCCTAGTAATTAGACACACCAATTAGAGGGCTCTAAACCAATTAGAAGGCTCTAAACTGTTGGCTAAAGCAATTAGAAGCTCTAAACCAAAACAGCTCTAAACCGGAGATCTAGAGTAGAAAGTATTGTGTCTATGGGAGGAGCCCTGCCCCTCCTTTTATGGGAGGGGTGTTCCTTGGCGCGCCAGGGGAGGGAGGGAGTCCCTCCCCAACTCGGCCTAGGGTGGCGCCCGGAGGAGTCCTACTCCTCCTCCGGGTTGGTTCCAACTCCTCTTGCTTGTTTCCCAGTTTCTTGTTTTGGCGTTTGACTTTCAAATGGACATTTGACTTTTCTGTTTAGGATTCAATTTAATCCTTTATTTGGGACAGCAATAACACATAGTACATGATGCAATCATTCAATGAGCAATGACACACTCATGTACCCTTCCCCGGAGTCTTGGGACAATCCGAACCTTCTAGAACATTCCCGATGAAAACACTAATCATTCCCGAACTCAAACGGACTTTCCTTATATGAATCTTATTCTCCGGACCATTCCGGATCACCTCGTGATATCCGGATCCCATCCGAGACTCGAACAACATTCGTCTCTTTCATAATACCATAACTACTCAAACAACGTCAATCCTTAAGTGTGTCTCCCTACGGTTCGTGAATTATGCGGACATGATCGAGACACTTCTCAACAATAACCAATCGAGGAATCTGGAAACTCATATGGCTCCCACATCTTTCTACGATTACTTTGCGATCGAATGAACCACTTACATACGATACCAATTTCCCTTTGTCTCCCGATATGTTACTTACCCAAGGTTATGATCGTCGGTATCTCTGCATACCTAGTTCAACCTTGTTCTTGATAAGTACTCTTTTCTCGTTCCGTGATATGTGATCCCTTGTGACCAAGTCACATGCTTGCAAGCTAATTGGATGACATTCCACCGAGAGGGCCCAGAGTATATCTATCCGTCATGTGGATGGACAAATCCCACTCTTGATCCATGTGTCTCAACCAATACCTTCGAACACTCAATGCCACTTTTATAACCACCCGCCACGGTGTGGTGTTTGATGTCATCAAAGCATCCATCCGAAAGGTGATATGCATGATCTCATGGTCGAAGGAATTAGGTTACTATGTATCGAAAGCATATAGCAATTGAACTAATGAAATGACTTGATCTTTATGCTACGCTTATCTATAGGAGTATGTCCACCATATCATTCTCCTAACGATATGATCTTGTTGTTGATAACATCTCAATGTTCATGATATGGAAACCACAATCATTAATCAACCAACAAGCTAGTGAAGTATAGAGGCTATACTAGGGACTTCAAATTAAGTTTACAAATCACACAAGTATTAATGGTTTCCTTGTTAATACTATTATAGCATGAATGTAAACATTTATCATAAACACAAAGATATAATAATAACTACATTTATTATTGCCTCTAGGGCATATCTCCAACAGTCTCCCACTTGCACTAGAGTCATCTAATCTAGATTACATGGTAATATACAACACCCATGGCAGTTTGGTGTTGGTCATGTTTTGCCCTGGAGAGGTTTAGTCAACGGATCCACATTCAGATCTGTGTGTACTTTGCAAATCTTTATATCCCCATCTGGATATGTTCTCGAATAGCGTGAAAACGCAGCTTGATATGCTTGACTTCTTGTGTGACCTTGGTTCTTGCGCATTGGCTATGGCACCCATGTTATCACAAGAGATAGACATTGGGTCCAGCACTTGGAACCACACCCAGCTCTGTAATGAACTCCTTCATCCATATCGCTTCTTGAAGCCTCAAGGCGACCATGTATTCCGATTCAGTTGAAGATCTCGCCACAACGCTTTGCTTTGCACTCCTCCAGCTAATCTGCACCATTCAAAATAAATACGTATCCGGATTGTGATTTAGAATCATCTGGATCGGTGTTCCAACTAACATCGGTGTAACCATTAACAACGATGTTCATCACCTCCATAAGAAAGAACCATATCCTTAGTTCTTCTCAAGTACTTAAGGATGTTTTTGACACGTCCAATGATCCACTCTGGATCACTTTGATATCTGCTAGTTAAACTAACGAGATATGCAATATCGGGTCTAGTACATAGCATGGCATACATTAGAGATCCTATGGCTGAGGCATAGGGAGTCTTACTCATCCTTTCTCTATCTTCTTACGATGTCGGACTTTGAGTTTTACTCAAGGTCGTGATTGAGCAACATGGGCAAGAACCCTTTCTTGCTTTCTTCCATTCCAAATCTCTTTAGAACTTTGTCCAAATATGTACTTTGTGACAATGATATTTGGCGTTCGATCTATCTCTATAAATCTTTATGCCTAATATGTAAGTCGCTTGCCAAGATCCTTCATTGAAAAACTATTATTCAAATATTCCTTGACACTATTAAGAAGGTCTACATCATTCCCAATCAACAATATGTCATCCACATACGGTATTAAGAATGCTCTGAGCTCCCACTCACTTTCTTGTAAATACAAGCTTCTCCATAAGTTTGTATAAAACCAAAACTTTGATTACCTTATCAAACGTTGATTCCAACTGGATGCTTGCTTCAATCCATAGATGGACCGTTGAAGTTTGCATACCTTGTTAGCATCTATAGGATCGACAAAACCTTTGGGTTGCATCATATACAACTCTTCATCAATGTCTCCATTGAGGAATGCTGTTTTGACATCCATCTGCCATATCTCATAATCATAATATGCAGATTGCTAACATAATCCTCACAGACTTTAGCTTCGCCATCGGTGAGAAAGTCTCATCGTAGTCAACTCCTTGAATTTGTCGAAACCCTTTGCGACAAGTCGAGCTTTATAGACATAACATTACCATCAAGATCTGCTTTCTTCTTGAAAATCCATTTGTTCTCGACAGCCTTCCGCCATCCCAGAAGTCCACCAAAGTCCATACTTGGTTTTCGTACATGGATCCAATCTCGGATTTCATGGCTTCTTGCCATTTATTGGAATCTGGGCTCATCATCGCTTCCTCATATGTCTCGGGGTCATCGGTGTTGTCCACCACCATGACATTCATAACGGAATCATACCAATGGAGTGGTACGAGTTCTCGTTGATCTCCGAGGCTGAGCAACTTCAACCCAAGTTTCATGATCATCATCATTAGCTTCCTCCTTATTGGTGCAGCACCACAGAACTTCTTCGGTCTTTGCGCTACTGCAATTTCGAGAGAAGGTTCAACAACCTCGTCGAGTTCTACTTTCCTTCCAGTCACTTCTTTCGAGAGAAATTCCTTCTCTAGAAAGGATCCATTCTTAACAACGAATGTTTTGCCTTCGGATCTATGATAGAAGGTATACCCAATAGTTTCCTTCGTATCCTATGAAGACGCATTTTTCCGCTTTGGGTTCAAGCTTGTCCTGTAACTTCTTTACATAGGCTTCGCATCCCCAAACTTTAAGGAGCGACAATTTAGGTTTCTTCCCAAACCATAATTCATACGGTGTCGTTTCAACGGATTTAGACGTGCCCTATTTAAAGTGAATGCGGGTTTTCTAATGCATAACCCCAAAATGATAGCGGTAACTGTAAGTGACATCATAGAACGAACCATATCTAAGAGAGTTCGATTCTGACGTTCGGGCACACCATTACTGTGTGGTGTTCGGCGGTGTCAATTGTGAAAGTATTCCGCACTTCTTTAAATGCTCGCCAAACTCGTAACTTAGATATTCACCCACGATCGAACGTAGAAATTTAATCTTCTTGTTACGTTGATTCTCTACCTCACTTTGAAACTCCTTAAACTTCTCGAAAGTTTCGGACTTATGTTTCATGAAATAGATATACCCATATCTACTCAAGTCATCCGTGAAGGTAAGAACATAACGATAACCATCACGATGCTACACTCATTGGACCACACACATCGGTATGTATGATTTCCAATAAGTCCGTAGCTCGCTCCATCATACCGTAAAATGGAGTCTTAGTCATTTTTCCCATCGACATGCTTCGCATCTTTCAAGTGATTCAAAATCAAGTGATTCAAGAAGTCCATCGGAATGGAGTTTCTTCATACGTTTCACTCCGATGTGACCAAGACGATGCCACATATAGGTAATTATCGCTGATTTCAAACGTTTAGCCTCAATGTTGTTGATATGTGTATTTCCACTATCGAGATTCAATAAGAATAGACCATCTATCAAAGGTGCATGCGTAAAACATATTACTCATATAAATCGAACAACCATTATTCTCGACTTAAACAAGTAACCGTCTTGCAATAAACAAGATCCCGAGATAATGTTCATGCTCAACGCAGCACTAAATAACAATTATTTAAGTATAAAACTAATCCGATGGTAGATGAAGGGTAGCGTCGACCGCGATCACATCAACCTTTGATCCGTTTCCCACGCGCATCGTCACCTCGTTCTTCGCTAGCTTCCGCTTATTCTGCAAGACTGTTTGAGTTACAAATATGAGCAACAACCAAGATCAAATACCGAGCACTACGAGTACTAGTGAGATACACATCAATAACATGTATATCGATATACCTTTCTTCTTGATGTTGCCGTTCTTGATCCGCCAAGTACTTTGGGCAATTCCGCTCAAAGGACCTTCTCCCTTGCGGTAAAGCACTCGCCAGTGCTTAGGTCCAGCCTTGGTCTTCTTCGTCGTGGTAGCTTTCTTACCACCCTTCTTGAAGTGTCCTTTGCTTAGACTTGCCTTTCTTGAATTTGGTGGTCTTATTGACCAACAACACTTGGTGCTCTTTCTTGATCTCCACTGCAGATTTTAACATGGCAAAGAGTTCGCAACGTCTTGTTCATGTTCGCATGTTGTAGTTCATCACAAAGTTCTTGTAACTTGGTGGTAGTGATTGGAGGACAGTAAATCCCCAAAGCATTAGGAATCACAATACCCAAGCTTTGAAGTTTGTTTGCATGCCCGACATCTTAAGCACATGCTCACCGACGGAGCTGCCCTCTTCCATCTTGCGTTAAAGAACTTTTCGAAGCCTCATAGCTTTCAATTGCCGCATGAGTCTCAAAATCAATTTGAGATCCTCGACAATATCATATGGGTCCGACTCTTCAAACCTTTTTCAAGCTCCGATTCTAAACCATACAAGATAGCACATTGAACTATGGAGTACCGATTCTTCCGAGCGAGGTAAACGTTCTTTACTTCATCGGGAGCATCACCGCAGTGGGTCACCCAATGATGCATCCAGACATAGGTCAAATTACCATGTGAGGACAATCCTAAAATTGCGGAACCAATCCGCCGGTTGCTTCCATTGTTTTTCAACTTTTCTTTCTCTAGGAACGCATTAAAATTGATGGTAGGGGCTGCCATTGATCTACAACATATTTGCAATAGTTTAGACTAAGTTTATGACAAATTGAGTTCAAATTAATTAATGAAATTAAACTAGGTGAACTCCCACTCAAAACAATATCCCTCACATTGTTTTAGTGATCACACGAACCAAATCCACCACATCAACACCGATCATCACGAGAGTTGATATAGTTTCAATGGCGAACAATCATCATGTTCATCATATCTACTATACGATTCATGCTTTACCTTTCGGTAATCCGTGTTCGAGACCATGTCCGTACATGCTAGGCTCGTCAAGATCAAACCTTAGTTTCGCATGAGCAAATCTGGCTTGCTCACGTTGTATACACTTGCGTAATCTAGAACACCCGATCACGTGGTGCTTGAAACAACAAGCTTTAGCAAGTGCTAACTAAGGGTGAACACTTTATGATTTGAAATTGATGTGCATGAGGGATCATCTTATAATGCTACCGCCTACTAAGCAATACAAGATGCATAAAGGATTAACATCACATGCAATTCAATATATATGTGATATGATATGGTATCTTCTTCGTGCCTTCGATCTCCATCTTCAAGCACGAACATGATCTCCATCATCACCGGCATTGCATCAAGGTCAATGACGCTTCTCCATGGTTGTCGCCCACCGCTTCAACTATTACAACTACTTTGAATAGACACGCAGGTCTTAACATAAATTAAAGACAACCATATGGCTCTCGCCGGTTGTCGACTTACAATAAGGAACATTGCATACATCGAATATAATCACAATCATGGCCATATCACATCACTTGACACCCCTGCAAAACAAAGTTAGACGCTTCTACTTTCTTTGCATATTTTACGTGGTTTGGGGCTTTCAATAAGTGTCGTCTAACTTACGAACAAGAACCACAACATTGATACTAGCATTGTTGATCACCCGTTGTAAATTGGATCTTAACTATGCTAGGAGAAACATGCACCATAAAGCCACTTATGCAATACAAGTTACATGTCAAGCGTGGAGCAAGTCTCATGAACGATGTCATGTAAGGTTAGCCCGGGCCGCTTCATCCCAACATACCGCAAGATGCAAAGTACACAAAAAGCAATCTACAATAAAAGCATCAACGCCCACAATGACCATTGTGTTCTACTCGTGCAACAGATCTACATATAGACACGGCTCTGATACCACTGTAGGGGTTCGTAGCATGGAAAACAAAATTTTTCTATCGCATACAACCAAACAAGCCAAGATCTATCTACTAGATTGTAGCAACGAGTCGATGGTATAACTTACCCTCGAAGATTCCAAAGCGTTTAACGAGAGCGGATTCTCGTGGGTGATGTAGTCGTACTCTTCCCGATCTCAAGATCGTGTAGACGATCCTTCCAGTATACGTTCCTAAAGCGCCCGCAATCGGTCACACGTTCGTACTCGACGAAGACCTTCCTCTCCTTGTTCCAAAAGAAATGGAGGTTGTAGCACTCTCGCGATTCCAAAGACAACGGTGGTACCTAAGTAGAGGGAGATCCAGAGGCTTCGCTTAAGCCGGTGCAGTATGGTGGAGCTTATGAGAGAGAGGATTAGTGGCCTAGTAATTAGACACACCAATTAGAGGGCTCTAAACCAATTAGAAGGCTCTAAACTGTTGGCTAAAGCAATTAGAAGCTCTAAACCAAAACAGCTCTAAACCGAGATCTAGAGTAGAAAGTATTGTGTCTATGGAGGAGCCCCGCCTCCTTTTATGGGAGGGTGTTCCTTGGCGGCCAGGAGGGAGGAGTCCCTCCCAACTCGGCCTAGGGTCGGGCCGACTGGAGGAGTCCTACCTCCTCCGGGTTGGTTCCAACTCCTCTTGCTTGTTTCCCACAGTTTCTTGTTTTGGCGCTTGACTTTCAAATCGGACATTTGACTTTTCTGTTTTAGGATTCAATTTAATCCTTTATTTGGGACAGCAATAACACATAGTACATGATGCAATCATTCAATGAGCAATGACACACTCATGTACCCTTCCCCGGAGTCTTGGACAATCCGAACCTTCTAGAACATTCCCGATGAAAACACCTAATCATTCCCGAACTCAAACGGACTTTCCTTATATGAATCTTATTCTCCGGACCATTCCGGATCACCTCGTGATATCCGGATCCCATCCGAGACTCGAACAACATTCGGTCTCTTTCTCATAATACCATAACTACTCAAACAACGTCGAATCCTTAAGTGTGTCTCCCTACGGTTCGTGAATTATGCGGACATGATCGAGACACTTCTAACAATAACCAATAGAGGAATCTGAAATTCATATGGCTCCACATATTTCTACGATTACTTTGCGATCGAATGAACCACTTACATACGATACCAATTTCCCTTTGTCTCACGATATGTTACTTACCCAAGGTTATGATCGTGGTATCTCTGCATACCTAGTTCAACCTTATTCTTGATAAGTACTCTTTTCTCGCTCCCGTGATATGTGATCCCTTGTGACCAAGTCACATGCTTGCAAGCTAATTGGATGACATTCCACCGAGAGGGCCCAGAGTATATCTATCCGTCATGTGGATGGACAAATCCCACTCTTGATCCATGTGTCTCAACCAATACCTTCCAACACTCAATGCCACTTTTATAACCACCCGATTCACGGTGTGGTGTTTGATGTCATCAAAGCATCCATCCAAGAAAGGTGATATGCATGATCTCATGGTCAAGGAATTAGGTTACTATGTATCGTAAAGCATATAGCAATTGAACTAATGAAATGACTTGATCTTTATGCTACGCTTATCTATAGGAGTATGTCCACCATATCATTCTCCTAACGATATGATCTTGTTGTTGATAACATCTCAATGTTCATGATATGGAAACCACAATCATTAATCAACCAACAAGCTAGTGAAGTATAGAGGCTATACTAGGGACTTCAAATTAAGTTTACAAATCACACAAGTATTAATGGTTTCCTTGTTAATACTATTATAGCATGAATGTAAACATTTATCATAAACACAAAGATATAATAATAACTACATTTATTATTGCCTCTAGGGCATATCTCCAACAAAGCGACACACAATGAAATCTCAAGTCCTTCCGGACTTCCTGGTGTACTGGATGGAGCTGCAGCTGCCAGACACCCCAGACATGTCGGAGTCCTGGACAATGCATTTCGACGGCTCCAAGCGCGAAGCCGGAGCAGGGGCAGGGGTCATACTGACCTCCCCGCAAGGTGACAAGATGAAGTACGTTCTTCGGATGAAATTCAGAGCCTCCAACAACGAAGCCGAATACGAAGCCCTCATCCATGGAATGAGGATGGCAAAGATATGCGGCGCAACGCGCCTGGTCATCTACGGTGACTCCAACCTCGTCGTCCAGCAGACGATGAATGAGTGTGACGCACACGCCGAAAACATGATCGCGTACCGCGCGCTCTACAACGCACTCGAAGGAGAATTCGACGGCTGCGAACTTCGGCACGTTGGAAGAGAGAGCAACGAGGAAGCCAATAGACTCGCCAACATCGGCTCCACTTGCGCAAAGGTACCACTAGGTGTGTTCCTCGAACAAATCTGCGTGCCATCCATCAAGCGGAAATTCCCCAAGGGATCACCCGAAGAAACAAAACACTTGGGGGCTACGCTACCCGAAGGACATGAAGGACCCGAGAAACTGGACACAGAGGTCGCTATGATCAAACTGATGCAGGTCATGGCAGTCGAAGAAGCTTGTACACGACCATACCTCCAGTACTTGATAACTGGAGAATTGCCTGACAGCCCAACAGACGCCCGACGCATATCTCGCCGGTCAAAAGCCTTCACCGTCATCAACGGCGAGCTGTACAAGCGCATCATCACGGGTATACTTCAACGGTGCGTCACCATCAACGACGGCAAGGCCATACTTCACGACATCCACGAAGGCATCTGCGGCCACCACGCAGGCAGCCGCTCCCTTGTCGCTAAAGCTCTCGGCGAGATTCTCTTGCACGGCCATAAGCGACGCAAAGGACATCGTCCGAAGATGCAACGGATGCCAACGGTTCGCCGACAAACCGCATGCACCTGGGTCCGAGCTCAGGCCAATACCTATAGCTTGGCCTTTCGCTCAATGGGGCCTCGACATGATCGGCAAACTGCCAAAATCCTCGAAAGGAGGACACGTCTTCCTCCTGGTCGCAGTCGACAAATTCACCAAGTGGATCGAGGCCATGCCGGTCACCAACCAGAAAGGCAAGACTGCCGTCAAGTTCTTCGAGTCTATTGTCAACAGGTTCGGCGTACCACACAGCATCATCACCGACAACGGATCGAACTTCATCTCCGAAGAATTCCAGGACTTCTGTGAAGGCCTTGGGATCAACATCACATATGCCTCAGTGGCACACCATAAACGAGCGGGCAAGTGGAAAAGGCCAACGCGTCCTAATCGGGCGGCATCAAGAAGCGCCTCATGAGCTCACTCGAACAAAAAGCGGAAATTGGACGAAGAGATACCCTCCGTGGAGCCTACGAACTACGCCAAACAGCTCCACCGCTACACCGTTCTTCATGGTACACGGAGCCGAAGCCGTGCTACCGGCAATCGCCACCAGGCCCCAGGTCATCGCCTCTGATGAAGCTGAATCCACGATCGCCTCGAAGACGCCGATACACTCGACGAGCACGGGATATAGCAGCGGCTCGATCGGTGTACCAGAGTCTCCACAACTACCACGCCCGGCTGCGCCAAGGTCCTTCGAAGGAGACCTCGTCTTGCGATCAAAAAGCGACCGAATAAATTCGAGTCGCCATGGGAAGGACCCTACGTCATCACCGAAGTCATCCCAGGTGGCGCCTATCGCCTCAAGCACATGGAGTCTGGAGTCGCATACTCCAACCCATGGAATATCTCGCACCTGCGATGATTCTACCCGTAGCAACCTACCCCCTTCTTTTACTTTCAATAAGGCTTTCAGCCAAGGCTACTCAGCCGAATAATGTACCTCCTCCATTATGATATAAATAAAGCTAAGTGTCTCGCCCCAAAACTTCGATTAACTATTTTCTGCAACTATATTACATGCTACAAACGCACTCGGGGGATCCCCCCACCTCACGATTTCATCGACTGGGGACCAAACGTGTACACCTGAGTAGCTGACAACGTCAGGCAAACGAAAAGGACACGTACCCAATTAAAGCACTGCGTGCTCACAAACAAACAAACCTTCACAACAAAGGGCACAACACGCCCAGCCGAAATATACAAATTTTACATCTCTCTCTTTTTACAGGTACTACCTATGTTGAAGAATAACCTGGGCACGCTGCTCAAACAAATCTACAATCTGTTCGGCATACTGCCTCACAGCCGCGTAATGCGGACGCATGTCCCACTCGCCACCATCAGGGCGAAGAGGTGGCCCAGCAGCCACGGCAGCCAAATCCACATCAGGCCGGTGCAGCCTCACAAGAGACAACGCAACCTTCACTCCTGCGACAAGCTGCTGCCGCACCAACTCCTTGACATTGCTTACGTTCCGAAATTTCGACAGAAGAACCGCAAGGTTTGTTGGCACGGCATCCAAAGGGAACATGACGTGCAGCACCGAGGAAAGCGATGTCTGTACTTGGCGGAGCACCCGCGAAACTTGATGAACACGATCCTGCACCGTCGCCAGGGTTATGGCACGATCACGATCCATCCAGAAGAAGCCGCCGGCCTCCATGTCCTATTGAGTCAAGCAATTGACCCGAACAACGACACTCTCTTTTTCTTCCCTCGGAGCAAGATTCGCACCTGCAGCAATCGGAAAAAATAAGAGTAAGGCCAGCAGGCTCATCCGAAGACCAGATCTACAGCTCGACCAAAGAACAACTTACATTGCAGCTGCTCGGACAGCCGGACCAACTCCGCCATCAAGTACTCCTCTCTGGCTGCGCCACGATCCGCCTTGGACTTCCAAACGTCGGCATGACCGCGTAGCCCGAGCAACTCCCTCTCCAGATCAAGACACGATCCCAAGGAAAGTAAGCTGAGGAATCATCCAAGGATGGACCTGAACGGCGTTGCGGATGGGCGTCAAGACCGAAGGAACCTAGAGCGGCAGCAAAAGAAAGGAACACAAACATTCAGCCAAGGATGGAGCACAACTCAGAGGAATTCATTAAATATATAAAGCCACTACGTGGCACAAGGATGGTGTTCTTCAAGATATTTACAACAAAAACAGACTACAAACTAGCCTACGTTTACTACGCCTAAGATGCAGGACCCTGAGTCGCTTCGGAGCCAGACTGCCTAGCTTTGGCCCCACCCTGCTGCCGCAGTGCATACTCAGACAGCAAATCAATGAGCTTGGGCCCATATCGCCTGCAGCGAGCAGAATAGGCAGCAAAACCTACCTCGGATCCATCCACAGCCGTCGGCATCCGAGAAGTGATCTGGGGCAGATCCAGCTCCGCTCCAGCCGCCATGGCCATCGCCAGCCCGACGGATGCGCTGATGCCCTTCTGCTTGCGTTTATATGCTGCAGGCGCTTCGGCTGACAAAGCCTCCGCCAGAGCATCCACATCATCAAGGGTTGCGCCCTTCGGGACAAGCTCCTTGTAGAAGCGACCAAGGACCTCTTTCGCCTTGGCGAGGGAGTTGTCGACGGTGCTGCAGCGGTCTTCGACCGCCACAGTGGCATCATCTAGAGCACTCCCGTGCTCCAGAGCACCGCGGTCGAACTCGATGCCTGCGGCATCTGAGACAAAAGAAGAAAAACATGAAGAGAAGCCGCATAGAAGAAGACCCGAAGAAAGAGAAACAAGTACAAAACTATCACTCACCCGAAATAGCCTTGGCAGTAGCCATGAGCTTCGCCACCACCTCTTTTTCGCGAGCAGCCGCAACCGTGGCCAGCTGCTCCTCACGATCTGCGGCTTCCTGCTGCAGACGCTCCTTCGCTTCGGCTGCCTTAGTCAGCTCTAGCTCAAGGCGTTCTTTCGCACCAACGGCGCTCCGGCCTTCTGCTCCGATTGACCAAGGCTCTTCTTGAGAGCGTCAACCTCACGGAGAGAATTGTTATGCTCCTCTGCATTCAAAACAAACAAATGTCAAAGAACTGAACCAGGATACATAAGAGAAAAGGCAGATAGATACCTTGAAGCTGTCGAAGGTTCGCCTCCGACCAAAGCGCCTCACACTAGCCGCTTGTCCTCCTGCACAAAAGGCTGCAGAAAAATAAATGGCAGTAAGAAAAGGGCTTGGGGGCTACGCCCAACACAAAGGAGTAAAAAAAATATTCGCACACGAAGACACTCGGGGGCTCCCCCCATGAGGCAGGAAAAACTTACATGCTCTGATGACGACCCCGAAGGACCGCCTGCGAAATTCTGAGGCGCAACCACCTGCACCTCCTGCAACGGAGGATCCGGAGCCACGCCACCCAAAGTCGCCATCGTTTGAGGTGGAGGAGACGCAATTTTCGACTCCCCCATCATATCCCGTTCACCATCACTGGAGGAATCGTGGGAGGATTGCCTGCATACAAACCAATCAGCACAAGTGCAAAAATCATGAAGGAACAAGGACAACAGTACAACAAGAAAACTTACGAGCCCAATGCGCTAAGGTCGAAGATAGGAGAAGCCCTTCGAGCCCTCTTCTCCTCTTTCTTCTCTTCCTTCTTCTCCTCCTTTTATTCCTTCTTCCGCTTTGCTGGCGGGTGCGGCGCGACAGCCCGCACAGGAATGGCAGGAAGGGGAGAGGAAGAACCTCCATGACCATCACTATGACGCTCAAGGCCCAGAGGGTTTCTGGGAGTCGGAGGAGTCGAGGCACTTGAAGACTCGCTGGAGCTCCGTGATCGCTTGCGCGTATGGTCCTCACTCGACTCGTCGGCATCCTCCGCCGGAGATCGCGCCGATGGCAGCTCGGACATGGACTCAACCACTTCATTATCCGGGGCATTCGGATACTTTTCGGGCAATGGTGGTACCATGCCCGGCACTTTGAAGCTCTGCAAAATCAGAAGAAACTTTGTTAGCAAACAAGGAAAATAAATACACAGCCGGCAAAAAGCACTACGTGCACAAATCTACACCTGCGGTACGGCCAACGTCGAAGAAAATGGAGGAGTTAGCGACTTCCAGGATTTTTCTTGACCTTGAACTTCAGTAGCGAAGAGCCTGTCAAGTTCCCCTCGGATTTTCTCCTCGAAACCCTCGTTGGATCACGGCGCCGAATAAAGAAACATCGGGTGCCCTCGCTTGGAGATCCTCCACTCGACGGTAAAGGGCCTCTATCTCCGCCACCTCACCGTCCAAGATTTGGTTTTTCCAAGACCTTTTCTTCTCAATCATTTGGGAGGGGTCAAAGGGAACAAGACCAAAATCTTGCCCGGGCACTACGAAGTCGCGGATATAAAACCATCGCCTCCGCCAGTACTGGACAGATTCGTACATGGAAAAAGAAAAGAAGAGAAGATTGGGACTAAGGGAGATGATGCAACCCCCAATAGGATACACACCATCCGAACCAGATTGTCTCTTCACGGAATAGAGCTTCCGGAAGAGGCCAAAGTGCGGCTCAATGCCAAGCCAGCACTCACAAAAAGTGATAAAACACGCAATGTGGAGAAGAGAATTAGGAGACAGATGATGAAGTTGAATCCCATAGAAGAAGAGCAGTCCACGGAGGAAGTCGTGGACTGGAAACGAAAACCCACGCAAAACGAAGGCGAGAAACATAACCCGATACCCAGATGGGGGACGGGGGATTACCTCATTGCCGGGGAGTTTAACGGCCTCCCTATCCTCCGGGATCAAGCCCCGCTCGCGCAGCTTGCGGAGATCGCTCTCCCGCGTCTCTGATCGCCGCCAGCCACCATCGGTAACGCGAGTAGCGGCGGTGCCCTTCTTTCCTCCGGCGGCGCTGGTCCCAACCGCAGATGAAGATTTCTTTGGTTTCCCCATCACGCTACGGCGGTGCCGGCGGTGAAAACGTTGAAAGAACGACGGAAATGTGGAAGGAAATCCCAGCGCAAAGCAAGAATCGCTCGAGCGCAAGGAGGCAGTGAACACAAGAACTGGTGCGGTGAAAACAAACCACGGTTTCCCTCAATGATTATAACAGCGAAGACGACACACGGCAGCCGTTCATCCAGAAGACCTAACGCCAACAGCAGATCTGGCCGTACACGTGTCAACATCACAACAAACCGTCGTTACCACGCCGTCCACTACGCGTGGAAATCGAGGAGACGCCGTAATTATCTCCACGCCGCGCGTGACCGGTCAATTCAAAGTCAGCAAGTGGGACCCATGTTCGTCCAGTCAAGTCATCTCTGGCATAGCAGACGCTTGAGGTCATCGATCGTCAGCACTGATGTCATCAAAAGCTATACTAGCACCAACTACAATTCTTCGGCTCCACGGCTAAGAGCTAAGAGTACTCACTCGAATCTTTGATTCGACTAAATACTCGGGGGCTACTCCTATCAGGAGCGCTGGCCGCGCACCCGGAAGATGAATAACGACAAAGTATTTCTTCGAGTCTTACGTCGAGTCTGTGACTCCACTACGGAGTCGGGGGCTACTCCCATAGGGAGGATGGATTTAATCATCCGAATTTTTTTGAGTCCTACGGACCTAACAACCGAGCAAATGCTTGAACTAAAGTCTCTGCTCGAGTCTACGACTCGAACAGACACTCGGGGGCTACTCCCATAGGGAGCGCTGGTCGCGCACCCTATGAATTATTCGATTGTGATCTTTTGGATCAGCACGCAAAAACTTTTTGGCATCTCTGCCCCAACAAAACGCTGAGTGAGCAACGATCTCCTTGGCCACCCGAAACACCTCTGCGGTGACAAACATTCGGATGCTGTGTCTGCGACACAAAGATAAGACCTGCAGATATCATCTAACGGCCTGGCAACGTAAATGACTACGCTCTGCCAGTACAAATCCATGTCAACAGGCGTGATGAAAAATCCCGACGGACGCGTTGGGTACGTTAATTGAAATCACTGGAATTCCACTCCTGTAAGTCCTCCGCGGCCTGAGTCGGATTTCCCCATCATATGTTCCAGGTTCGAGTTGAGGGACTCGAACTTGAAGAAGATCGTGTTGTTTCGTCCTAAGACAGTTAACTGACCCTGATCCGTTGGGTGAGTCAGACACACGCGTCAACAATCCCTACACACATATATTATTAATACATAGTTGCACCAGAAAAATGGAAGAGTCCTCAGCCGAATCTACGATTCGACTGAACACTCGGGGGCTTCTGACATGGTTATACCCTACGGGTACGTAACTTCAGCATACCTGGTCCAGCCCAAGGAAGGCCCACAATGATATCTGTTGGCCCATGAAGATTTTCGGGTGGCCAAGGCCCATGACGCCTTCGGATCCTTGGAGAGCAAGACTAGCGTAGATAGGAAATTCAAAGGGGTAAAACCCTAGAACTTGTAACCGACTAGGACTATGCTCGGGACCTGCATAAGTCTATATAAAGGCCAGGAGGGCACGTCCTAGTTCTCTTGACTCATACTTTCGCACACGCCTCCACGCCAGATCGAATCTGCGCACCCTGTAACCTTCGGTTCCGCCGTAATCAAGAGCGGCAAGCGGAGTAGGGTTTTCCTCGGGGCCCGAACACAGGTAAATCTCGTGTCCCCTGGTTGCTTGTCTGTTAACCGTTCCATGATCTCCAGCATCCCCATCTTCTCCAAAACCCAAGTCCATAACAATGGGCATTGACGAGATTAAACCTCGTCACCCTCTGTATCCTCTATGTTTCTAAAAGGGCCAAAACCCTAGCTCACAGGAGCCACTCCTTGTCGCCGGTAGAAACCACCCCTAAGGCCATGGGGTAGTCGGGGAGAAGCGCCTCTCCATCCTCGTCTGAGTAGTAGCAGTGAAGCAAGGGGCATTTGGAATCGAGGAAATTTCGCCGTTGCCTTCCGCCGGTGATCATCGGAGTTCATACAAATTAGTCTGTACTGGAGCACCATCTACTTCACCGACCACTATACCAACATCAGGGTAAGCTTGTGCATCTCTAGACCCTAATTTCGCTTCCTAAATCTCACTTTAGACCTATTTTCTATTTAGAAAATAAAGAAATCAGATAAACCCAAATTCAAATATTCTAGAAATCATATTAAATCAATAACTTTTGTTTTATAATTCATAAAAATATGTGTAATATATGAATTTTTTTAGAAAAATAAAATCTATAATATTAATCCATTATCAAAAATTGTTATGTTGGCAATTTAAATAATAATTATTTAATAAAGAGTTTATAAGTATTAATACTTTGAAAATTCATATTTTAATATTGGTAAATCTTTAAAATATAAATAAAATACCAAAAATCTTAGAAAATAAGAACTATAATTTAAAACAATAATCATGCATTATTATTGCACTTAATTAAATATTGATTATTTATTAAGTAGTTATAAAGTAATAAATCTTATAAAAATCATATCTTATTATTTATAAATCACCAAAAATAAATGTAATATACCAAAATGTTCACAAAAATAATACCTACATGTTAAAAATATAATATTACACTTTTGAGATAAATAAAAATTAATTAAACACTTTAACAACATCAATTTAAACCTATTTCCTAAATTAATAATTAAGATAAGGATAAATAAAAATTGCTAATATTTCTAAAATTAGTTAATTGAGTCCAATAAACAATATTATTCTTAAATATTAATAATACGAAGTTATAAAAGGTTCAAAACATTATAAATACCATTTTATTGAATACAAGGATGATTTTTAATTAAATACCATTATAAATACCATTTTATTGAAAACAATATTTATTTTCTAAAAATACTTTTAACAATTATAAATTCTTCAAGGATGATTTTTAATTAAATACAACCTTTTACTATTATTCCACTCACAACCTTATAATGGACTGAATCCAAAGATAATTCATGAGTAGTCACTAATACTATTTACTATTCACAAACTATAGTCACACTTTTATAAGGTAATAAATAATCATGTTCCTTTATAAAATTAAGAGACCACTAATTAAATAGGAGAATAACCATTCTTAAATAACTTTGAGGAAACATTACAAGGTATACAAGGTACAAATATCATAAACCTTACACTATCAAACCATCCATGTTTTTTTAAAAAATTGACTTTAGTCCACAAGACTTTCGATATAAGACTAAAGACTTTGTTATATGTTTTATAGTTAACTTTGGTCTGTTATAATTAAGTTAAAGCATCTCAAGTCCAAGCTATTCAAGCAAACACAAACAACCTCAATCATGTTTGATTAATTACAAACATTGTGTAGACCTTAGAAAAGGAATCTTTTCTTCAAAAGTTATTCGTTTTGCCACTTCAATCAACAAACCTTATCTCCAACTCTTAAGAAATTAAATTCAAGGAATTCTCATTATAATTAACAGATGATAATTAATCACAATCACATTGTTTCCAACTTTACCCATGTACCTAGGATTGTAAACACTTAAGTCCTTTATCAAGGCCATTACTTGTAAAGTAAAACTTAAAGATAAACCATTATAATGTAAGCAATCTTGAGTAACATTCCACGTTGGTGTGTATCTCGTTGTTATATGTTATTATCATTACATGTTATTTCACACTCACAAGCCTTAACAAGAAGCACAAGTGTGAAACTTAACTTAAAGTACAACACATTCCTGTATCCAAACCCTAGAACAACGTTATCCCCGGGATCCGCGTTTATCAAGTGCATCACATTACTTATGCATAAGAGCATATTACTTCTTTAAATATTAGTCCTTACCGGACCAATGATGCTGATTTTAGATATTGGATCTTATATTGTCTTGAAGACCGTGAGTGCATAATCTTGCAATCACAAAAGGCAAGTTCACACTTGCTCATGTCCTTTGATTATTTTCTGTAAAGTATTTTACAAATCCAGTGTTGTCATCACCTGCATTTGAAAAAGGTCCGAAAACACTATTTTCATAATAATGTGATTATAGGTTATTTACCATGAGGTAATAACCTACTATAAAAGTTCTGGTGGTAAAGGAATATATTATCTAGGACTTAACAACCAATGTCGCCAGTGATTCTTGCGTCGTATATCACGCGTTAACTATGAGATTTGGAATGGGATGGAGAAGTCAACTGTATCTTCTTCCTCTCGCATGTAGCCGGATGTGCAGGTCGTGGCTGTTATCCTCGTAGTGTGCATATTAATTGGTAATTCGTACAGGGTATGCAACATATGGGTGGGAATCCTCAACGTCCCACGATAGTTCAGGCATCTAACGGTCTGTACAAACCATTGCCGTAATCCAATATGTGGGCATGGTGTACACCAAGGAGGCATGCGAGGTCGCGAAGGGGGAAGTGATTGGCTTGGATCATCTTCTAGGCCCCACATCATAGAATTGTGGACATGAATAAGCTGCCCGATTGTGCAACAAAGAGTTGATCTCTCATGGGTAAAGTAACGCACCTCTGCAGAGTGTAAAAACTGTAACTTGTTACTCCTTAGGGAAGGATCTGACGCGGGAAAGGAACTCCATGAAAGTTCTGGTAAACCCGTGAAGGCTGACGGACATAGCTTTTAAGAATAAAAGCAATCTTTGAAGAAATGTTTACGAAAACCTGCATTGCCTATGACCTATGGTCTATGGCTGTAGATATAGTGCATCAAACACTCCTTTTCTAGTGAACTTGCTGAGTACGCTAGTACTCAACGTATCTTCTTAACCCTTGCTAGATTTTGAAGCCGGTACAGACAACATCTACATCAAGTTATGCTCCAGGAATCATCATCCAAATCTAAATATCTTCAATGAAGACAATGAAGTCAACATATACATCAACTCAAGTGAAGACTAAGTTACTAGTTAGATAGGAATATACCCTCTAGCCAAAGAACCTATTTCTGTAGTGTATTGCAATAGCAGCAATGTCAACCCCTTAGTTAAAATACTAGTCTTAATAGTATAATAGTTCTTGTATTGTTTATCTTTGACTCTTCTTTGTAAGAAGTTCTTTCTCTCTCTTACCCTAGAGTGTTCTCTGGATCTTGTGTAAAGAGTGAGCTGTAACCTTTAGCCATGTATTAGACCCGCTGTGTTTTTGTTGTGCCATTCTGAGGGATGTAATACTAGTGAATGGTGTTTCATTGGTGTTATGTCAACGACTATAGTATACTACATCATGCAGTGGTATGCTAGGTCACCGCACCTAGGGTGTGGCCACCTCGTGCCCCCCCCTTCGGCTGCCTTTCGGTCTCTGTGTTCTCTCCGGTAAAATATTGACTCTGGCTTTTGTCCCATCCAATTCCGAGAATATTTCCTTATAGCTTTTCTGAAACCAAAAATAGCAGAAAACAAGCAACTAACACTGCGACATCTTGTTAATAGGTTAGTCCCAAAAAATGTATAAAAATACCTCAAAGTATAAAAAAAGCATAGCAAATCTGATACTAAACAAGCATGAAACATAAAAAATTATAGATACGCTTTGCGACGTATCACTTCATCACATCCTCCAAAGAGAAGAACCATATCCTTAGTTCTTTTTAGATACTTGAGGATATTATTAACTGCTGTCCAATGAAACATTGCATGGTTGCTTTGGAAATGGCTCACCAAACTAAGATCCAGGGCTACGTCTGGTCGAGTATTCAACATGTCATACATGATGGAACCTATGACTGAAGCATGGGAAATGATTTCATAGCTTCCTTACCATGATCCGTTTTTGGACATCGAGTCACACTCAATAGTTTACCTTTTACTATGGGCAAGAACCCTTTCTCCACCTCATCCATTCTGAACCATTTCGGAACTTTATCTAGGTAAGTACTCTAACTTAGTGTTAATAAGCATTTTGATCTATCTCTATAGATATTAATCCCTAATATATATGCAGCTTCACTCATGCTCTTCATAGAAAATTTACTATTTAAATAATCGTTCACGCTATTCAAAAGATTCACAGCATTCCCTATCAGCAATATGTCATCCACATATAGCACCAGGAATGTCACTGATCTCCCACTCACTTTCTTATAGATGCGGGATTCTTCTTGATTTTGGACAAATCCAGAACCTTTGATGACTTTATAAAAATTATTCTAGCTCCAGGATGCTTTTTTAGTCCAGAAATGGAACGCTGAAGTTTGCAAACTTTCCCAACATCCTTTGGATCAACAAAACCTTACGGTTGCATCATATACAACTCTTTTTCAATGTTTCTATCCAGGAATGCGGTTTTCACATACATCTACCATATTTCGTAATCGAAATGTGCAGCAACTGCTAGTAAAACATGAATAAACTTAAGCTTCGCTATGAGAGAATGTATCGTCTTAGTCTATTGCTTGAATTTTTTGGAAACCTTTTGTGACAAGTCAAGCTTTATAGACGATGACGTTTCCATCAACATCACTATTTCTCTCAAAGATCTATTTTTTCTCGATAGCCTTGCGGCCTTCGAGAATATCTACCAAAGTCCATATTTAGTTGTCATACATGGATCCTATTTCGGATTTCATGGATTCAAGCCATTTCTCGAACTAGGGACCTTCCATAACTTCCCCATAGGTTGCAGGTGAAGGGGTTCGTAGTAGAAAACAAAAAAAATCTTAGCTAACGCAATCCTTCTTTGCAGTCATTGGAAAAAAATAATTAAATTGGAGTAATTGCTGGTGTAAATATAATAGACTCAAACATCACTACATATTGTAGTCAACCATTTAATTTTTCAAAACATTCTTTGTGAAAAATCGAGATTTATGTCTTTTCATAAAGTTTAATTTCTTCCTTTCAACTTTGTAGTCATTGGTAAAATCAAGAAAACACCTTTATTTACTTAATAAGATCAAGTAACACATAAATTTGCAACGTTAAATGTGACTTAATACATGATTTTATGAATCTTAGTCATTTCTCGTACTTAGATCCATCATTGCTTCTTCGTAGTTCACAGGTATGTCTTGTTCCAATAACATGACAGGTGAATCAACAATATAATTCCTCAAACTTGCAGAATGTATTCTTGAATCCTATTTTCTTTAGCAAAAGTATTAGCTCAAACGTCATGATCATTTATCATTAGTTTATCCTCTATTTGTAGAGTTCGGTTCCTGAAACATATTCCACTGCGCTACTCAACATTTGGAGGTAAGGTCAAATACCTTGTTTTGAGCTTTCATTTTCTTCCACCAACATCCTTATCAAGAAACCACCTCTTGAGGCAAAACAATATATCGGGCAACAACAGGTTTTCCATTTTGGTTCTAGTTGTGGAAGATGTACTCGTAGTTGCCTAAAAATACACTACACAGATTTATATATTCGCCATGACTTTGAATTATCGAAATCTCTAGAAACTCGAATATGGCATAACTCTTATGGTGTTGTTTTCACGAATGTTTAGATGTTCCTTATATTTCAAAATAAGTGTTTGCTATCTGATCTCTAACTCTCAACAATAATGATACACGTTAGCAAAAAATGATTTAGGCTGCGTTCGGTAGCTAAACTTGTTATAAACTGTAGTATTGCAAAACCACAGTATTTCAGTGCATGCTGAAATAATACTTCAGTTTCCTGAAACCAAAGTTTTTCTTCACTTTTGGCAAAATCTGAAAGCGTTTGGCAAGTGTCGTTTTACAATAGATTTGATCGACTGTTAAATTGCATGTAGATGTCTTTGGACCGGTATTATGTGCATGCATGTTGCATGAGCTGCTGGCGTTGAAAAGTTCAGGTACATCCGCATACAAATCAAGCTTTGAATTAACACACTGCAAGAACATTTACGACATATCCTGTCAAATTTATGTGATACTAGCTGAATGCCCATGCGTTGCTACGGCATAAAAAGATAAAACAAATAATAAATAGATCGGCATATTTTACAAAACCGTTTTGGATTCAGATCATGTAGTTGCGACACGAGAGGAAAATATGTATCTTCTAGATCATGGAGGCACAAAAAGTGAGTTCTAACCCCCATCCATCTCCCTTCAATCCAATGCGCTAACATATTCCCCTAGACCTAAGTGGAGCTCTTCTCCACACGTCGAAACAACTGTTATCTAAATTAGCACTCTTGAACTTATTAATTTAATCTTTCTTTTAGTTTGTCAATCCATTTTTTCCAAATATATTATTTTGTCATGTAGTCGATAGGAGGTTTTGTACGCATGATTTTAGTTTTTATTTCATCTCGTCCAATTAATTTTGTGATTTTTTCTAGGCAATCTGACAATCATGTAGTATCGGGAACATACTTGATCAACTCATTTGACATTGTGCTGGTCCGCCTCATGTGTAAACTTTTTCAAACTCTAATGATCTATTTCCGTTGCCTCTAGTTGCACATTATTACACAAAACCTGGGCTACAAGTAAACGCGAGGAAGCAAGTTTCTATGCACTAAATTTTATCCAAGTGGCTAATCCATAACATTGTGCCAATTCTCTTAAGAAGCATAAACTATTCTCTTATGACACTGAAATCACTCCTATATTTTTATTTTAATGACATGATACTTTAAATGTTAACTCAAGAGTGTTCATAATTCTCAATTTCTCTTCAATCTAAACTCTAGTTCCATTGTGAATTGTGAATGGGTCTTGCCATGTCAGCCTTATACGACTATACGCAAGTTTTTGTGAAACCGGATAGCCATTCTCAAGAAAGAGGACACCAAACCGGAACAAGGGAACACAACACACGCATGCACCTGGACGCACGCACCCACCCCGGTCAACCCACACCACCACACACGAAGACACGCACTCCACACACACACGCAACGCACGGGATCCCCTCGATCCCTATCGCCTCCCCACGAACCTCTCTTTCCCATCGCAGAGCCACCGCCGCCGCCTCCTACCTGGACGCCCAACGCTGCCTCCCTCTGAACCCCCGTCGCCGCCTAGGTCTCGACCTCGATCCCGCCGGCCGCTGAACCATCGTCTCTATTTCGCGCGCCGCCGGTTCCTCTATGGCCGCCGTCGACCTCGTCCGGCCTTCCTCGCCCTCAAGCTCTGCCGCCCGCCGGCCTCTCCAGCGCCGGCCGCCGCCAATCTCCTTCGCCTCCGCCGTCCTCGCTCCCCTGGTCGGCATCCGCATCCGCTGGCCGCGCGCCCCGTACGACGGGGAGAGGGGGAGAGCTTCCTCCCGTTGTTGGGAGGCCGAGGAGGGGTTGCCTGTATAGCGGGAGGTGTGGCATGGATGGAGGAAGGGGGAGGCGCAGCAGCATTGATCCGGTGGGGGCAGGTTCATCTCGCCACAACAGATAAGCAAAAGAGAGGAGGGAGAGGATCGGGTGGAGAACTCCTTCCTCATCTCCGTCTCCCCGTCGGTCCGCCTCCAGGGACAGATCCACCAACGAACCCTTTTTTAGCGGTGGCAATCTATATATCTATATCTATACCTAATAATAAAGGAAGGAGTGTTTCTTGTAGTACCTACACTTTTTTGAACAGATTTACACTCCCACCAAACATCAAATTACCCATCTATGACACTTCTAAGTAATGTACCCGTTTTTATTTCCTGGGTCCGTCGTTTCTTCCCGAGTCCCAAGCAGAAATTCCCCTTCTTCCACCGACCAGCGGAGAGGCTCCCGCCTCTATGGTGAAGTGGACAGAGACGAGCAAGGGGACGGCTTGGCATCCTCCTGGGCAGATCGATTCGTGAGGAATTTGACCTCTGTACCACATCGCCTAGGGTACTCTGATGCTCGCGGGTATGACCACCTGGGTGACTACGATCTGCACGAGCTCTGACCCGTCCTCATGGCTGCCTAACTACAAGAGGAGGAGGGGACGAGCCCGACCATAGCTGACCGGTGTAGAGATCTTGCGTCCTGGCCACACGCCACGGAGACAAGAGTCGCCGGCGTGGTAGTAGAGAACGCGGAGGACGAGAGTGAGCGTCGTAAAGGGAGGGGAAGGCGGCGATGCTGGCAACCGAGGGAGGCTGCAGCGGATCTCGGGGAGGGGCCGGTCGCCACAGGGATCGGAGGCGGTCACGCAGGCCGAGGGGCAATCGATGGACGGCGGCGGTGGGTTCAGACTTAGGACCTTTAGGACAGGCTCATGTTATCGTAGGGCATGGTTGATATAGAGGCAGAGGATTAGATTTTGTTGTTTATTGATCTTTTCTTATCCGATTTGCCTCTTCCGTGTCCAGCTTTGGATCGTCTTTCGAGCAGCAAGCAGTGACATCAGAGCTGCAACGACTACGGGGATTTAGGCAGAGGATACTACAGAGTAGCAGGCAGTGGCATCAGAGCAGGACTGGGCTAGCAGCGATAATCAATAGCAGAGACCAACTCAGGAAAAATATGGCTCGGCCTTTTTTTTGCAGAATACAGAGTAAGCTGCTTTAAAAAAAGAATACAGAGTAAGCTAGAGGATCATCAAAAATGTAGAGGATCGAATTCAGCCACTGCACTAACATTTTGATTAGAGATTCATGAGCACGATATTTTTGGCTGCTGCACCGAATGGATGACCTGCGGAACTGTTTGTTCGCTGAGGTGATACATTATTCAGAAAACTGGCCCTGCCATTTTTTGTTGAACGTAGAGCAAGGCAACAAGCTAGAGGACGATAAAATATATAGAGCAACGGTTCAGCAAGCCCACGAATTTCTTGATAAGAAAATCTGATTCCTGAGCATTCTGTTTTTGGCTACTGCAACGAATTAACGATCTAGGAACGGTTTGTTTAGCTCAGGTGATTTATTATTCAAGTTTGTTCACAGCTTTATAATTTTGGCTCCCGTGTAATAATCAATTTAATATGCAGATTTTGTATTGTTCCAAAGGATGAAAATAATGATTTGAAAAGTGGTTGATGGGAGAGGATGGTGGAAACTATATGTCTTTATGGTTTGATATGGATTAATTTAGTCACTATCTTTTCATCTGTATGGACCATCTAGATCATGTCTACAACGGCTATAAAATCTTGAAGAGCTTCGTCATGATCTAATATTTATAATTTTGGACAGATCAATTGTATTCAGTTGTTTTAGTTATGCTTGTTCAAGATTTTGTATGTATGTTGGTTGCATTATAATTCGAAGCTCGAGGTGGTGCTTGATGCGGAAGCGGCAGCGGTGCTTCTTGGGGCGGGGGAAGACGAGTATGAGGGGAAGAGAGGTGAGGAAGAGGGCAGATGTTGATGCGCCCAGCGGTAGAGATGGGGAGCTCGTGGGTGCGAACGACAGCGCACTCACGATGGGAAGGATGGTGACAGATGCACGCTCGTGCGAGGGGGGCATGGTGGTGAGTGTATGGTGTGGTTGGGTGTGTGGCGGTGCATGAGTTGTATGGTCTCTCTGTGTGTGTTGTGTCTGGATGGGTGAGTGCGTTGTGTGTTCGATGGGGTTATGTAGGGGATTAGGGTTAGGATGGGTTAGGATGTTGGGTATTGAGTTGTGCTGTTGCCGGCTGGGCCAAAAGGGCCTAGCCGGTTTGGGTGGTTTGTGGCCTTGGGGTTGTAGGGTGGCCTGGCCCAACGATTGGGCTGCCTCCTCTAAGAAGCATTTTTCATTTTTGTTTGTTTGTTTTATTACATTAATTTTTGTTTCTTATCTTGACGAGGAGGGATCGAACGGGAAAGAAAGGGTTGGGCAGAGCACACGGTGTATGTTTGGAGCTGGGAGGGACTTGTCTTAGATGGGAGCCGGGGGTAAATGTAAGAAAGCCAGCTAAAAGAGGAAAGATAGGCGCAAGAAAAAACTTGATGGAACCGTGGCAAACGACACATGTATTATGAAACTTTAGGTTACAACGTTATTTTTCCTTCAAAAGTGTCGTTTCTTATTTATCCCGGTGCAATGCACGGGCACATTTCCTATATATATATATCTACTAATTTACACAAAGGTAGGTTTGTCCGCACCGATTTTTGTTCCGATTTTTTGGTCGGTTTTGCCCCTGTAATTTCTGTGGTTTTACACCACTTGCCACCGCAAAGTGGAACGAGTCCGGTACCAAAAAAACGGTCAACACGCGACTGAAATTCCACCCACGACCCTCACTCCCACCCCACCCCACCTTATCCCGTCAGCTCGGCGCTCGGCGCGTGGAGGTCGTCGAGGTGGACCTGCGCCGGCCGACGGCGCTGGGAACGGAGCCCGGAAGAGGGGAGGCGCCCGGACGTATCCTCCTCCCATCAAGGAGTCCATGTCCGGCTGGTTGGTCTGCCGATTCCTGCACTCCTCTCACGCCGCCTGTCGGAAAGCCTGCTTTGTCACCGCCCATCGGGATCCATCCGCCCGCTGCACCGGCAGGATGGTCGTTCCGCAAGATGCTTCCACTACCTCGGGCCATCCTGCCACGAGCTCGGCCCGCCTGGATCCTCCCCTACCCACCTCCTCCTCTCGCTGGCTTTGACCTGACCCCTCTATCGATTCAGTCCACCGCCACAATTCCTGGTACTCCGAGCCATCGCCCCTGAGCTATAGGGAGGTTGCGTCGCCGCGCTCGGGGGAGGTGTTCCAGGCGGCAGGGGAGTTGTGCGATCCGCGTCGACCACGATCTGGGGAAGCTCTGCCATGGCGGGAGGACGTCATGAGGCCATGCCGCGCTCAGGGGAGGTGGTCCAGGCGGATGGGGGAGCGCGATCCGCGTCGGTGTCAGGGGCGGCGACCAAACGCTTCTCCACCTGAGGCTGAGGGGACGTCTCTCCTTCCTCAACTGAATCCAAAGTTTTAAATAGCCGGCTATAGCCGCGCTATAGACTTTCGAGAAGTCTTCGGCTACGGCTATGTCTTTCGTAGGCTAAATGGGAAATAACCGCTAATAGCCAGCTGTAGCCTGGTTTGGTCTTAAATTAGCCTTCATTTTAGCCGCTAAACTTATGCTCTTTGAAGTTTTCTTTTTTTTGTCTCCCTTTTCGAACTTATGTTAAATATGATTCAATAGAACTTGTGAAATAATTGGTTGAATACTTATTTGTGTTCAATAGTTGAATGACTTGTAGCTCAAATCTTGTTTGAGTCATTGTTTTTCCCATCTTTTGAAAAGATTTAACTGAAATTTGGTCAATTTTTTAAAATATACTAAAATGGAATAGCCGGCTATAGCTATAGGCTCAAAAAATGTCGCGGCTAAATGGAATAGTCGGCTATTTTCGGCTAAATGGAATAGCCGGCTATTTTAAACTTTGACTAAATCACATCGGTTCAAAAGATCAGCATATGAAGGTTCGAAGTATTCAATCCGGATCCCTTTTTCCCGTTGATGCCCCCAATCCTCTTTTTATTTCCCGATTCTTGGAACTCGTATGTGGAGATTCAGTAGACGATGTGCACATGCTCAAGATGGAGCGGTCAGCCACCATCGTGATAGCTGGCGGATGGAGCAAGACTAATGCCCAGTTCTTTTGGTGGCTTCTCCCAGAAGCTGTCCTACCCCCAGTTTTCTAGGGAAGCCGGTTTAAAAAATTTGCGAGGCTTCCAAATTTGT
Source organism: Avena longiglumis (assembly GCA_030063025.1). Classification (NCBI taxonomy): domain Eukaryota; kingdom Viridiplantae; phylum Streptophyta; class Magnoliopsida; order Poales; family Poaceae; genus Avena; species Avena longiglumis. Next base: position 465,183,111 of record CP125975.1, on the reverse strand, counting down.
TTAGCCTTAACTATTTTAGAAGCCTCGTAAATTTTTTAGACCGACTTCCCCAGAAAGCTGGGGGGAGGACGGCTTCTCAGAGAAGCCCCAAAAGAACTGGGCCTAAGGGGATTGGGAGAGGTGCAGGCTGCTGGTGTCGATTAGAGGCAGAGCAGCCAGATTTGAGCGCGAGGGAGTACGTGAGCGTGGTTGGCGCTGTTGATTGGGGCGGAGCAGCCGGAGTTGAGCGGCAAGTGGCTGCAGTTTGCGGGTTCCTCTTTGGAGTAGCAGTTACATAAAGCTCCTCCATTTCAAAGCAAAGAAAGGTCGCCCTACTCCTTTAGCTCAATAAGGAAGATACAAGCCTGTGATTCCAGCAGCTCCAAAACCAGACGGAAACTAATTAATCAACGAATTTCGAATAATTTGTTACATTGGCATTTGGCATTGTCGAGTCTACAAGTGTCAAAAGGCCCGCAAACCATGTTTTTTATAGATATACCAATCATATTATATACTAGCTACTTTTTGGTAAGTAAAAAGAGAAATACACAGTTGATACGGAGCTATAAAACAAACTACTCTTTGAGTGTGCCTATTTATAGAACGGATGAACTATAAAATAGCAGATCAAATAAATATAATTAGTAAATATTATTTTTGCGGGTAACTAAAAAAATATTAAGAAAAGACAGCTAAGATGGTTGGGCCCAATCTGGGCCTGTTCCGGGCCGGCGCGGCGGTGACGCTGGCCAGCTGGGGAGCATGCGTGGAGGAGGATGGGGGAGAAGCCCTGGGCGACACTGCCTAGGCAAGGTGCGAAGGCGCAAGGCACAAGGCACGAGAGGCACGACTTCTATATGGTCCTGTGTTGGGCTGCCAGGGCCGCGCCACAGACGAGCTCGGGATGGCAGGTCAGCGCGCTCGCGTGGTAATGACGGTGATCAGTCTAATGGTTGTGGAAGAGATGATTGCATTCACTATTTGTGTTATGGAATCATTTTTGTTTCCGGATTCCAAGTCAATACACCTATTTGATACTGATTCAGGTATAGTGAGAAGTACAACTGGTTTACCGAAGGTAAACTCAATATAAATCATCTATATTGTGGTATAAGTTGATGACAATTCATATGACATTTAATTTTAGATTATTAGCATTGATTTTTCTCAAGAAATATTTTGTATGAATAGTTTCAGAGTTATGTGATGCATGTGAGCTTTTTTAGATGGTCACACTGATTTGATGCACAAGAGTAAAATGATCATTTCAGTTTTTTCCTCCACATTTGTGATTTTGATTCGGATTCGGACGGGATCGAGGAGTTCATCCACTTGGTATTAGAGTTCCAGGCGAGATATGATTTTTACTATTATACGTTTAAAGTTTGTGTTATGCGATTTTCACTATTGCACGGCATAAAAGACATGGTCGATCAAGAACTGAATGCCAGTTCGATTCATTGAGATATGGATTTGAACATATGAAATGTTTCGTTGTTCATTTGATTTAGTGTTGCCCGTGGCAAGGCACGGGCTTTGTGCTAATTGTTGTAATTTCAATTGAAAGATAGGGGTAAAATCGTCTTTTTAGGGTAGACGGATTTTGCAGGATTTTGAAGGATGACGAATCGTTTCCAATCTTTTTAGGAAAATGATACAATCCCCCCGGGGATCACACGCCCCGGATCCCCTGCCTCCCGCGTGCGCCACGCGTCCTCCCACGTGCGAAGCAGGCAGCACGTGGGTTAACCGTTCAAATCTTATATCTTTCACAGAACTCGCGTCCCCGGCCGCATCGCACTGGTACGTACGTGCTCAACGACGATTACTTTGGAGTGCGTCTCGCGGGCCATGAAAAGCTGTAGATATGCGTATGTCTGTTCGTGTGGCACTCGCCCATTTCGTCGTCACACATGCCCATACCAGTGCGATGCGGTGGTCTTATTACTCACTTAACATACTTCCCTCGACGCATATTACTTGACTTAAATTTGTCTAGATTCGAATGTATCTAGATATGTTTTAATACTAGATACATCCGAATCTAGGCAAACCCAAATCAACTAATATGGGTCGGAGGGAGTATTATTTTTGCTATATACTCATATATTTTTTGCTACTTTGGCATATTTTTTTGCTACAACCAATCTTTATGGTTTTGCTACGTGGTCTCTGACGATGTCTTCTTTGCAACATTAGAAAAAACATTTTGCTACATCCATTTTGTGATTTTGCTACAATAGCATTGAGTTTTTCCTATACGATCTCCGGCGAGGTCAGATCTGCTACATTAGCACAACTTTTTTGCTACCACTGTTTTACGTTTTTGCTACAATAGCGTAATGTTTTTGCTACCCGGTCTCCGGTGAGGTCTACCGGCGAAAGCCTCCGGCGAGTCTTCGGCGAGGTCGAATATGCTACGTTAGCCCAACTTTCTTGCTACACGGTCTCCGGCGAGGTTTCCGACAAAATCTCCGACGAGGTCCAATCTATTTTTTTATTTTTGGTCTAACCATTTTCTGCTACAGTATAGCAAACACGAGACATTATGTAGCAAAAGCGGGCCTAAGTATAGCAAAAACATGATTTAGATGGACAAGTGTCGGAGGACCCGGGAGATTTTGGAGAAATATCCGCCGGGACGCGTAGTACTGCTCATCTTTTTAATATAGATAACTTCGTACGTTCTCTCATCCGGTTCAGGGTCCGGTCATCCGGCCGTCGGCCGGAGAGCCTACATATGTATGCTACTCAGTACTCACCCTCGTGTTAACTTGCTAGCTACCGGAGGATCAGTCTTGTGGATACAGCTAGAATGAACACAAATGGCAGGACGACACCACCTTATAGCGGCAGCACAAAATGACAGTAACTTACAGCCTTAAAGATAGCTATTTAGAGTTCAAAACTGATAAGCAAGCACTAGTGCCTGTCTCATAGATTACATACCACAAGCACTAGTTCTCAAGTGCGCATACACAATAGAAGTTCATACACAACATGCCAAATAACAGATTACAATTCACAGGTCACAACTCACAAGAACTAGTGTTGTAGTGCACATACACAATAGAACTTCAAACTCTGCTTGATTTTCCTGTGGCCACGGATGCAGCAGCAGGACAATCAGCCTTGCATTTCCGTATAACTTTATCACCTAGTTCTTCAAGCAACTCTGCACATGTAGCATATTTAAAGAACATGGCTGATTGTATATAATGGCAGTAGTAGTATATGGATGATTTTATATAATGACAAGTTCTTGTGCGTTCAGCTCATCCTCAAATACAAATGGTTCAGTTCTTCAGATTCGGATGGCATCTAAAAAAAGCAGAAACGTGTACCGATTCCATGCTATACGAAAAGCTACTTGAAGAAATCCTAATACTATACGAAGCACAGGCTCTACTGTTACCGATTCCCTTTTTGCTCTCAAGTATTGTTACCAATTTGATTGTTCTATCACAATATACTAACAGAACATGAGTCTAGCAAAGTAAGAAAATACAAACAATAGATGAAGTAGGGTAATGATTTACCTTGGTATTGGGGGTCGGAGATGTGACGGCCGGCGACACCCCAGAGCTGGACATGAACAGGAACCGATCTGAAGACGCAGCCGCCGGCGGGGGCCTCGAGATGTGGCTGCGGTGCAGCACCCCGCGGTCGGAGATGCGGAGAGGATGGCGGAGATGCTCGGCGTCGACAGTCCGGCACAGATGTGTGGGGTCAGCAGTCCGGCAGGTGTGATAGCAGTCTCCGCTAGGTGGCGGCGGGAGGAAGCGGTAGGTCACAGAGACAACGAGTGTTGTGAGATGAGATGAAGAAGCCACGAGAGGGCTGGGCCTCTATGGGCTGCACCACTGCACAACATTGGACTGGACAGATCGTACGCGGCAATAGTTATTTCGGTCGAATCGGTCAAATCGGTCTTCAACTTTCTATAACCGAACATACCATAATTATTTCGGTCATTTGATTCACAGGACCGACGAGATAACCGAAGACCGAATTACCTGATATTTTGGGTTCGGTCCCGGTTTTTTCGGATTCGGTCTTCGGTTTCGGTTTTTTTTGCCCGGCCATAGTCATGCATCTAACGATGACAACAAGATCCCGTGGAGCACCAAAACCCACCAAAACCTGATCGATCATCCATGGCGTTTGTCTATGTGGGAATTAATCAAAGGAGATCTCGGCAAGAATATCATGTCCTAGTAGATGGCAGCAACAGGGGCTGAAGAAGAGGGCATCACCATAGTCGAAGACAACGGGAGGGCAGATCCATTTTCCGAGGAGAGCGAAGCGATCGAGTTTTCTCTGTTTTAAGATAAAAAAGAGGTCCGGGCTGAAGTTTACAATACGGTATACATTGAACCCAAATGGCTTGAAGTATTCAATACTTTACTATTTTTTATAAACCAAAGTATTTACCTTAATACTTCAAAAATACGGAGATCCCAAAAGGGGCCTTATAACAATAAAAAGGCAAAAAAATATGTTAAAAAGGCGATTGAAGCAAAGAACATAGAAAACGTTGCTTCGAAAAACACATGAAAAAATAGAACAAAAGATGAAGGAAAACGCGAAGCAAATAGAAACGGCAAGGAAGCGAGAACAACGGGAAAACGAAATAAAAGCTAAAAGAAAGAAAGAAAAACGCAAGGTAAGGGCACGAGAGCGCGAACCGCACACAGAACCATATAAACATCGTTTTGCCGTAATTCGCCATGCCAAGAGCCGCCGCCGGTCCAGGAAATATCACTGGCCAGATGGAGAAGCGTTGACATGGCGACAGACACAAAGTCGTCGAACGGATGCAGGGAACCAAACACGCTCAGAGCACCGTTGGCACCTATACGCCGGTATACCTAAGACACTAAATGGCCGTATCTGAATAGCTATCCTATCCATGTAGTAAACATCGGCAAGCTTTAGCTCACCATGCCGCTTTTCCTAAAAGTTATACCTAAATTCCTAATGCTAGAATGGCTCTCCTATCTGTGAAACTACCTCGGCGAGATCTCGCTTGCAGCATTGCTCCGCCTAAAAGCAACCACGCTGGCACCCAGAACACATCGGGTACAGCTATGTCGTCGTTCGGGTGCTCGAGCCTGCATACCTAAAAGACGGCGCGCCACCAAAGCTAAGACACAGTGAGGAAGAAGAAAAATAAAAATGATGCAAGAAGTAGCAAAGAGGGGGGGGGGGGGGGTTTTATAGACGCACATGCGAACGCATGTGGATTCGGACACTGGCATACATTCTACGAAGGAAAGATGCATTTTCCTGCGCTAGCGGGATCCACCGTACTATCTCGCCGCGAGAAAACGCGGCAATCTATATAGTCTACTTTTCCAGGTTGGATCTCTGCCGTGAGAAACCACGGATGTCTAACACCATAGATTGCCAGCTTGGCCATCTGCCGTGTAGAAATTCGTCTGACAAGAGTCCACACTGTCATGTCTCCAACGTCCATGAAAACCCATGTATGTCTATTAGACCGGCCAAAAACCCGCGTATGTTTATAGCCTACGATGCCTGCTCATCTTTCTGCCATGAAAAAACACGTCCAGCCAGGGTCCACAATGCCACATCGCCGAAGGACGCGATAACCAGGGAGCGTCTATGTTCGCAACTCACACGTAGGCCGGCCGCAAAAACCTGCATACGTCTATGCCCTACACATCCAAGTCAGCTCTCCGATTCCAGACATGCCTTCCCGATGCGCCACTCGGTTCAGGGCGGGCCCCACAACCCGGCGGGTGCGGACCATTGTCGCCTCTAGAATGCCTCTCACCGAGCGTGGTCCTACCCGCACCCGCTGAAGGCGGACCCATGGTGCGTGCGGTCCACCATTCGGAGACACGAGGTACAACGACACGCGCGGCACACGTCTACAGGAGGGAATCTACTGCCCTGGCCCGCAACGGAGCCCGTCTCTCGGAAGAGCAGGGCTTCATAGCGTATATCCCACGATCGAAATAATCGGCACGAGATGGATAACAGTTTAGGCCAAAACATTCTAGTGCTATTATTTATTCTAATTTCTTTATTCATGATATTGTTTATTGTCCATGCTATAACTTATGTATTGGAAACTACATACACGTGTGAATTAATAAACAACAAAGAGTCCCTAGGGAGTCTCTTCTACTAGTTTGTTAGTCAAGGGATGGTTAAGGTTTCCTATACCATGGGCATGGATGTCAGTTTATAACGAGATCACTTCATTAGAGAATGATGCGATGGACAAGACGCTCAATAATAAGTATAGCTTCTGATTGTAGTGTCTAGTTTTTCTGTTATCGCTTTATGAATATGTTAAGTAAAACTTCCTTAAACCATGAGATCATGTTACTCCTAGGCATCATAGGATTTCCCTGTGGACATCAAACGTCACTTCATAACTGGGTGATTATAAATATGGCTTTTAGGTATCTTTGATGGTGTCTGTTGGGTTGCATGAATCAAGATTGGAATTTATTCCTTCGTAATACTGAGTGTAAGATATCGTTGGGCTCTCTCGGTAGTATAGCATCCAAGAGCTCAATGACTAAAGTAGTTGTTCACATGGATTCTATACCATGGCGCGAGTAAAGAGAACTTGCTGATAATGAGATTGAACTAGATATAATGATACCAACGATCGAATATCGAGTAAGTAATATACCACAATATAAAAGAAATCGTGTACCAAATTGTTTGAATATTTGAAATCATGGTTCAACGAAAAAACTTTATTAAATGTGTGTGAACCAATATAGGCATCCCGGTCCAGCTAATGGTTATTTTTCGAAGAGTTGCCTAACATATGATGTCGCTAGTCTTTATTAAGAATATGTATGCATGCTTGGCCCTGAGCCGGTGCATCCGGTGTGGCGGCACATGGTCCTGAGCTACTAGGGCGCTCCACCCATGTACGTACATGTCATTAGCTTAGAAGAAATTACCAATTAGCCCAATTGGTAGCAGGCCAGGTACAGATGTATCGATTATTTGTATCTATATCTATATCTATACCTAATAATAAAGAACCTAAGGTTTCTGTCAACGATCTGTCATATAGGTTTACCCCTATAGTTAGAAGGTATTACAGATATTGCCACCGATAACTAAACTCTAAACTGAACGGTTCGTTAGTTTGGTCGTTTTTCTTGACGAGAGACAGAGGATAGGAGGGGGCGGGGAAGTCTCCGGCAGCGCCCACACGCCTCGAGCTCTCTGCCGCCGGTCGAAATCAGATCGCGCGGCTGTCCCGAGCTCTGCCTCCCGTTAGCCCGCCCGAAGTTCTGCTGCCGAGGTCTGATTCCTGCCGTCGAGGCCGACGCTGTCGACTTATCGTGTGTGCTGATTCGTGGTCACGGTTGACCTTCGGCTTGTTGGGAGGTGAGTGAGGAAGGGAAGGGAACTCATCGTGGATGTGCCAGTGGGGGAGGGAAGGTGAGCTTGCCCCACATCTGGCAGATCCAGGTCGCGCGCGTCGCCTTCGAGCACAGACTCCCGTTTCGATCTGATATGCCCCCTACCGCTATCTGATTTAATCCCCATTTTGATTAATCTGCTTATGCTTTCCCCATCTTAATTCGCTGTCGGGATGGTATGATGAGGTAGCTCGGGGTGGAGACCTTGCAGAGATTGACTCAACGGGCGCTGCTTTACTTCTAGGCGGAAAGCGGAGAAGCGCCGTACGAGGGCAGCAAGGCCACGGCGGTCAACACGCCGCCTCCTCCGCTCGGAGACCTCCCGCCGGCCTCCGTGTGACACTCCTCCTCCCTACCTCCTCAAACTTTGGAATCTGCCCCATCCACCGGCACCGCCGCCGTTCTCCAGGCTCTACCTCCCAGCCGCACTGTGCCGGAATCCATCTGCTGAGGTGCGAGCATAGTGAATTCCGTTTGATTCTGTTCGGGAGAGGCGAGCTCTACAACCTCCATTCTGTTACTTTTTTTAGTAATGAATTGAGGAACACTGTTTGTGAAGCATAGCTCGATCTCTTAGATTTCACCAATCTGACTATACGCAGTTCGCTATGCTCATATGATAAAGGAATTGAAAATTTCTTCAAAATCTGACTGCTACTATATGCAATTCGTTAATTAGAGGAAAACTAAACTCCCAGTCCCTCAGTACTAAAAGAATGCCACAAATTTGTCTAAACTTCGATAATCTATATGCTAAATAATAAATACGTTCGAGTTTAGACAAACCTCCGACAACTTTTTCAAAATAGAGGCACTAATATATTTTTGTTAATCCCATTACTGATACAGTCAAGCTTTCCTGCTTAGGCATGTTGGCATGGAATCGGAGGCCATGGGTGGAGGCCAGAGATCAGAGCCTCTGGGTGGTGCGACCTGCTACGCGTGATGCTAGCTCGAGACAGAAGCAATTTTATCACCTTCCCTTGTATCATCCGTTGATTCTCCGCAAAGCACATGACAAATTAAGAAAGTTATATCTTATTAATTTCAGTAAGAAAATATTGAGACCAAACGAAGCTTGACTTTCTCTTTTTTTCAGCATGGCAACCGAAATTGCAGAACACCATGTCAGGTCAACACATAAACTTTAACAACCTGGTGGCTTGCAATTCAGGTACAGATATGAAATGTACCTTGAAATCAGAACGCAGATTATGAATATCATATCAAGATACATATTGTATATATGTTTCTTTTTCCATGAAAGTCCATCGTTGGAATAAAGCTATCTAATTAAAATATACATTCACATGTTCTATATCGGGAGCGACTAACCTTTGTGGATGTAGATTCTACTGAATCTGGGTGAGGGTGAGTGTGAGGTTGGTTCTAAACTTTTGATCAGCCTATGGGCGTTGGTGTCTCTCTTTCAAACTTTCTCACCCGTCTGCTAATATATCACGTTTCATGAGCACATGTGTGGCATATTGGCAGTTCACTGTAATATAAGTTCGCTACTTCACTCACTGTCCAAGAAATTCAGGTTTTTTGTTCACAAATTTCATTATTTCTATTCATAGAGTGTTTCTATCCACATCAAAATCAAATTCTTCTGGTCTAAAGAATATTCAATGAAAATCGCTCGATTCTCTGGTCACAACTTACTTTTTCGCAGCAACGCGCGGGCATGGTGCTAGTATCGCTAAAAAAGACCGAGCATCTTGTATCGATTCCACTTCAGGTCTCCCTGGACGGACCGTCTTATCTCGACTTTTCTCGTCTCCTTGTTTGGCGTCATTCTCCCATAAAGTTATTCAGCCATTTTAAAGTAATTAATGGAGGAGGATATCCCGATCTATCTATTTCCAACAAATTCCTCCTCGATCTGCTAATAGCCAGTAGATAAGACCCGATTTGTTCTCCTTCTTCCCCGTGATTTGAGAGAGAGAGAGAAGGTGGAATAAGGGGACAAATATGGGGAGAATAGGGGATTGGTGGCAGCGGCAGCCAAGAGGGTAGGGTCGAAGCCCAGTGGGGGTCGACAAGGGGCCAGCAGTGGCACTTTGCAGCCAGGAACCAACACGACGGTCAAGGGCAAGTCGGCCCAAGTGGCAGCGAAGAGCCAATGAAGTTCCATCCGTGCTCGAGGTGATTTTTTTCAATTATAATCTCATGTTCATAATTTTGTAGTGTTTTCATTTATGCTTGTGTGCCTTATGCCATCTACAAAGTGTATATATGGTTATCAAAAGCAACAAAAGAATTTTTTTTATGTAATATGTCTACTGAAAATTTAGAGAATTTATGTTTGCAATGTAACGTGTCTATTTGAAATTCAGAGAGAGTCGTGTTCAATATATAATATTTTATTCCAAATAAAAAAGGTTTATAACCATTTGTTTATAAAGGGGCCCATTTTTCTCCTGCACCGGGCCGTTCACATCTTAGGGTCGGTCCTGTATGTATGGTGTAAATAAAATGTTATTTCAGAGTCTCGGATTAGATCCTTGATATCACGAGGTACTTTAGAATGGTCCGAGTGAGAGAATTATATATGGCACTTCCTATTTAAAAGTATCAGGAAAGTTTGGAATATTCTTTGCAGACATAAGGTTATAGAAAGTTTTTGGAGGGTCCATGGTGGGTCCCACCTATGAGGTGGGGCCATATGGGCCCATGTGGGGGAACCCCGACCCTAGTGTGCCAGGGAGCCATGGCCATGAGGCCCAAGTGGCCGCCAGTCGGCCAAACCCTAAAAGGGGAAAAGGTGGGGGCGCCGTGAGATCCAGGCGCATGGCTTAATAGGATTGATAGGATACTCAGTTGAAAAGAACTATAAAGTTAAGCATGCTTGTCCTGGAGTGATTTGAGGATGGGTGCCCAACTGGGAAGTTGTTCCCGGGTGCGCACGAGTGAGGACAAAGTGCGCAGAAAAGACTAGTGTTGGTCTATGGGGTCAGTCTAGAGATCCTAGTAAGCTGCTAGGGGTGACAGCCGCCAGTCCGGAGATGCCAAGGTGTTACAAGTGGTATAAGAGCCAGGTTCGCGCGGTTACACGGGCGTGTGCGGGCCAGTGGAGCGGACATGTGGAGCATGGCGTGTGTGGCCCAGAGTGGAAACGACATGGCACATGTGTCGTCACTAGACGCAATACATGTGCCAAGAGGGGACGTTCTTGGCTTGTGGTTTATCATCAATCTTATAAGGGTGGGTGTATGTGAGATCCTGGTGCATGGCTTAATAGGATTGATAAGATACTCATACCAACAAGTTGTAACTTCTTTTGTGGAAGCTCGTCTGAAAATAACTATGATGCTAAGCCTGCTTATCCTGGAGCGATTTTGAGGATGGGTGACCGACCGGGAAGTTGTTCCCGGGTATGATGCACAAGAGTGAGAACAAAGTGTGCAGAAAATACTAGTGTTGGTCTATGGGGCCACTAGAGATCCTAGTAAGCTACCATGGGTGACGGCCGTCTGTTTGGAGAGGCCAGGGTGTTACACACGGGGGAAGAGGGACTCTCCACTCTCCTTGCCTCCACCGGCCTAGGAGGCTTGGGGTAGGGGAAAGCATCCCCCTAGTTGCCTATATATAGATGGGCGGGAGCAAGGGTCTGATATGTCGGAAACGTATCTATAATTTTTGATGTTCCATGCTTGTTTAGTATCTACTTTGCTTTGCTTTGTCTACACTTTAAGGTGTTTTTATATATTTTCTGCAACTAAACTATTAACAAGTTGCCACAGTGCCAGTAGCCTGTTTTCTTCTGTTTTTGGTTCCAGAAAGGCAGAAAATCAATATTCTCGGAATTGGCGGGACAAAAGCCAAAGTCAATATTTTACCGTGGGCAACACGAAGCCAGAAGACGGGACAGAGGAGGGCCTCGAGGGGGCCACACCCCCTGGCCGCGCGGGTGGGCCCACTCCATGCCTGGGGGGTGCATCCGCCTCGGGCACCCCCTCGGCCTCCCTCTTCGCCTATAAGAAGCCCCCGATGCAGAAACCCTAGACACCCGATCAAAACTCCACGAAACCGTTTGTAGCCACCGCCACCATCGTCCCTAGATCGGGAGGGGGAATCTGAAGTTCTTCCCAGCACCCTGCCGGAGGGGAGATCATCCCGGAGGCCTTCTTCTCCGGTATGAAGCGTGAGTAGTTCCACCTTGAACTGCGGGTCCATGTAGTAGCTAGATGGTGGTGTCTCCTCCTTGTGCTTTCATGTATAGATCTTGTGAGATCCGTTCATGATCAAGATCTAATCTATTTGTAATCATGTGTGTTTTGTTTGTGGGGATCCGATGGATATTGAGATTACTATGTCAGAATGATTAATGGTTTTGTCTTATTAATTTTATCATGTCTGTGTTGTTTGTGATCTTGCATGCTCTCCGTTGTTAGTAGCTATCTTGGCCAAGTAGTTGCTAGTGACTCCAAGAGGGGGTATTTATCCTCGATAGTGGGTTCATGCCTCTAGTTTCCATGGGAAATGACAGAAATCTCTTCGGTTGTAGATGTGTTTTTTCCACTAGGGAGAAAACAACGGTCTCTTGTTCATGGAACAAGTGGATTGTTTACCTTACACACTTTGCTTAAAGCATTTGTCGGTTGCTTGCAACTTAATACTGGAGGGGGTTCGGATGATAACCTAAAGGTGGACTTCTAGTCATAGATGTAGTTGGATGGCGGTCTATGTATATTGTTGTATTGCCCAATCGAATCTCATAGGATCTTTTTGTCTAGTATTGCATTGTTATGCCTTGCTCAGTTCCTGTCAATTTCCCTGCTGTAATTTGTTTACCCTTCATGCCATGTTTGTTTATCTAAGGGGAGCACCTATAGTAAACTTTGGACCCTGGTCCAACCTTTACCATTGATACATCTTCCACTGTTTACTTGCTGCAAACCACTCATCACCTTCCACACCACACAATTAATCCTTTGTTACCAACAACCGGTGAGATTGACAACCTCACTGTTCGTTGGGGCAAAGTCTTGAGTTTGTGTTGTGCAGGTTTCCATGTTGCTTGCAACACTTGTGTGACGTTTCCTTCGTCCTACTAGTTCGATAACCTCGGTTTCTTACTGAGGGAAGACTTGCTGTTGTGCTGCATCACACCTTTCTCTTGGGGTTTCCCGACGAAGCGCTCCTACATCAACCAAGCGCATCAGGGTCGGCGCACCCCTTACTCCCTGCCGCCTCCTATCTCTCATGAAGATTTGCCACCCCCAGATTAGAACATGCGAAGCCCTATAGGAATCCACCACCATAGTAGTGTTGTCATTGTGCTTTCAGATTCTCACGGAGTTAATTTTCCTCTCTTGTGGGATCAAGAAGGATGATACGTCACCATGATGGAACATGTGGTTACCGTGGAGGTACCGTCCGTTCGGTACACGGATCTTGAAGGTCAAGATCTACTATGGTCTGAACCATTGCAAGCAATCGACTATATCACCCATGATCTCTAGATCGTTAATGCTCATGTTCTTTGAGAGAAAATATGATGGATCTATTCTACTTCTTACTTGCATCTAGTATATTATATCTTGTGGGATTCTCTTGCTATTTCGTAGCAATTTTTTGTTTTCCATGCAACGAACCCAACAATTCTCGTGTTCCCCTTGTGTCAAATTATAAATTTGGTTAATGCTTCCTATCAAAGATTTTAGCGATCCCTATACTTGTGGGCATCAGCCGCCTGTGGAGATATAGGCTCTAACCAGAAGTGAGCCACCGTGGTCTCCGAGTATAAGTATTGGTCATGGGTATACCCATAAAGTATAACCCTACACCATGCATTGCTAGTCATCATGTCTATCAGCAGGAGCTCCATATGCAAGCATCCTCACAACAATTGTTGATGACTGCAAGTGCACAGATCGTTTATAGCTAGTTTCAAAACTAAAGATATTGATCCCACATGGAGCAGTAGGTGAAAGACTAAAATACTTTTAACTAAAACTAAGCGAAGTACTTAAGGAATAATTTTAAGATGCAAGAAAAGTAGAATTGTTTTTGGGTTTTTTGTTGAGCGAAAAAAATCAATAAAGTAAAGTAAAACTTAATGCAGAAAGTAGTAATCGCGTGTGTAAGAAAGCTTGGAACTACAACAGGGAAAAAGGCATTCTCGGGGAGTGGTGGATACACCGCTAGCAATTTAGACCAAGTAATCAAGATTATTATAACGAATATTCTCATGACATGTATGTATGTGGGAGGAGCTCCATATATGGACGAATAGGCAGCAACCACTTCTCACATCATCTTTCATAACCATAGCTGACAGATAAACGACATCAATCGTATTATCCCGCTATTAAGGGATTTCTCCTGCGGCATGGACATGGCTTAATAAGTTCTCCTTGCTTCCCCAAGTTAGTACATAAAGAATGACAACTACTTTATAGTCACAATAAGTTCTATCATCCTTCCGTCTATCAACAAGTAATCCCCTTCATCAAGTCCCCGTAAGAGGCAAATATTAAGGAGGTGCACAACTCCCAACATCAAGATGAAGACAATTAACACATACACATAATGATGTATAACATAATAATCTCTATTTCATCTCAATCATATACTAGGGTTTATTCATCTCCCTAAGAACTAATGATCTACTCAGACGTGGAGGCAAACAACATCATGGTAATGGTAAATGGTAATGGAAACAATTATAGATGAATAATTCTTGTATAAATCCACAACTAGTGCTATAATTATAACAATATCTAGATGGGATGGATGGAGATGATGATGATGGTGATGCAGCGGTTGATGAAGATGGAGATCGATGCCTAGGCCTCCCAGATCTGCTTAGAGCGAAGATGGATCCCTAGGGCAAGTTCCCCCTCCAAATTCCTTCCGGAGGTGAGGTTTTTAGAAATTTCTGGGTGTTCTGTATGTTGTCTCTCCGATCCAGTTGCATGGGGTGAAACTATTTGAGGAGGCGGTGTTGGCGCCAACTATACGACCGGAAAAAGTTTTTTCATCGTATAGTTGGTCGTTAAACCTTCTATATACTCCAATCGCTTCGGGGTTTCTTCTGATATTATTGATATTTTCCAAATAAGCGATTTACGTTGTTTATTGCTCCTTTTCACTCCAATATAACTGGTCCAAGAATTGTGTTCATCGGATCCATCATCTCTCCCGATCCTGGTAAAAAACCATAAAAGGTGCGTGCGAACGCCGTAAAATACCAAGATCCTACCACTACAATGCAAAATAATAATACAAAACATGACGCAAATATCCACTCATCAACTGTACATTTCTGGATAGAGGAAAACCCTACCGTGCTGGTGTAGTCCTTATTGCATACAAAGTAGATATCAAATTCCTGAATGATCATGAAAATCTTCAGGAAGAGCTTCCAATTCATCCCGAAATGGCACCTAAATTGTTAGGAATGATGCCCTAGAGGCTCATATTCCGCCTTGTATTTGTAACCTGGAATCCGACTTAGAGCTAGTTGTATGTGTCACTGCAATTGTTGCAGGTGTGGAACCACATACTTATATCTAGCTCTAGCTAGTTTGTCCTTAGTCATTTGAGGTTGGGAGGGAAATCCACTGCCGAGACTAATTTGTAAGTCGGAAGATGATAATGTTTCACGTGTCATGTGCATGGAGATGGTTTTCGCCTTGCATTGGCTAGTCGAAAGAGGTACGATAGCCAGACCAATACAAAGGTTAGTCGAACGTGAGCATACCGTCATATGCTCTGACTAACACAATGGAATCCTTAGACCTAAGGGGATCGCACGATTCGAGTTGTGGAAGAGCCGGCTTTGACTCCATCTAACGCTCACCGTAACTAGGAGTAATAAGGGTGGTCTTGGGCCGACTTCGAAGCAAGTTGTGTGACATGGATCAACAAAGACGGAATTTTCCCCTCCATCTCGGAGAGATATTCTCTGGGCCCTCCCGTTTGATATGATTCAGAAGCATGGTCATGTGATACTTGAGCAAGTGTTTACCAAGGTAGTCCTACTTAGTGAAGCCGGAGGGAATCAGTTATCACTGCAACGAGAAGAGAGTAACCCGGCACTAGGATGACGGAATCTCCTCCGCGGTTTATCAAAAATATCGTGAGGCAAAGGGAATCGGACAGATCGTCACATTGAGGGCACTTGCGCAAACTGGGAGTCGGTAGGTCTTGCTAGAGGCCGCTGTGAGATCCAAGCACATGAATTAATAGGATTAATAGTATACCCATACCAACAAGTTGCAACTTCTTTTTCGGAATCTTATTCAAAAAGAACTCTAAGGTTAAGCGTGCTTGGCCTAGAGAAATTCTAGTATGGGTGACCGACCGGAAAGTGGGTACCGGGTGCGCATGAGTGAGGACAAAGTGTGTAGAAAAGACTAGTGTTGGTCTGTGGAGCTAGTCTAGATATCCTATTAAGCTATCAGGAGTGACAGCCGCCGGTCCGGAGAGGCCGGGGTGTTACAAGTGGTATCAGAGCCAACCCTCACGGTTACACGGGCTTATGCGGGTCAGTGGAGGGACATATGGAGCATGGAGCGTGTGGCCCAGAGTGGACACGACATGGCACATGTGCCAGCACTAGACGCACATACGCATGCCAAGAGGGAACATTCCTGGGGTGTGCTTGATCGATGAGGTCATCGATCTTATAAAGGGTGGGTGTATGTGAGATCCAAGCACATGACTTAATAGTATTGACAATATACCCATACCAACAAGTTGCAACTTCTTTTCGAGAATCTCATTCGAAAATAACTCTAAGGTTAAGCGTGTTTCTCCTAGAGCAATTCTAGGATAGGTGACCAATCAGGAAGTGGGAACCGGGTATGCATGAGTGAGGAAAAAAAATGCTTACAAAAGACTAGTGTTGGTCTGTGGGGCTAGTCTAGATATCTCATTAAGCTACTAGGAGTGACAGCCACCGGTCCGAAGAGGCCGGGTGTTACAGCCGCTACAGACTATCATATCTAGTCGTAAAGTCACTGAGCTATGGCTCCAGCTGAATGATTACTAGGCTGTGTCCGGCTTACTGTAATCCTACGTGATCGCACACTTAATAGAGTGGGACTAGACAGATGTTGATCCGACTATCATAAGCCGGCAAGATAGACTTCTATGGATAGGGACACGTGTCAATGGGTTGGACCCACCTTGACTAGGGTTAGGGTTTAGGACCGAGTGACACTAGTGTTGTGTGCCCTCACCTACTCGCCTATATAAAGGAAGGTGGGTGGCGGCGAACAAGATACAAATTTTTAGATCCAGTGCTGCTTCCTAGGGTTTCGCTAGACTTGGAAATTCCCACCTCCTATCCCGCGGCGGCAAGACCGAGACTAGCATCTCTCTTGTTGCTGTTTCACCTTGTATGTGTGTGACAACAGAGGCACCACAATTGCGGTGCTCATCGGAGGTGTTGGTTGGCAAAGTCGGAGGCGAGGAGGAGGACCACGGAACTGGCGACGAGGTGGTCCCAGGATCGAGAAGTTCGTCGGAGCCGGACGAGACGAGGGGAACGTACGGCACCACCACGATGTGCTTCCTCATCTTTCACATCTACACTATGGCCCTTAACCTTTGTCGGATCTTAGGGTGGCTCACTAGAGTTCTTGCAGGAGCAGAAAAGTTTTTGTTTTCGTCCTAACTCTGTGCGTTGCCCAACAGTAATATCTCAGGGCCATGCAATGGATCATCGACGAAGTAGTCGGTGTACATCATGCAGTAGCCCTCCATCCGCTACCTCGGCTTGCTCTTGCGGCTCCCCGGTTTGGATTCTCCATGACGCGACTGTGTGGCTCGAGAGTACACGTCGACCATACAAGAGAGGATCTTCAAATGCTCTTCGTTGGCGGTAGAAGCTGCGGCTTCCTCTCCCATCAGAGCGTCGAGCATGAGATCATCATCGGAATCCATGGCCGCGCAAGCAAAACGCCAAACACCTTGAGGGCAGGGTGACCACGAGGGCGGCTAGGGAGTTGCTCGCAGCGGTCCCAGACGGCGAAGCCCGACTGAAAGATGAGGTAGAGGATGGTGCGGTGATGGAGGGGATAAGGGTGGTGTCGTCGGCGCTCTAACGGCATGGGGTGGAGACGGGCACGAGGCATGAAAAAAGGCAAAATGGGTGATTCCATGTTGTTCCACCGACAGCTCTAGCCCACAATTCTACACCAACAGCCGCCCACATGCTAGATTCGGCATGTGTTCGCCGGGGCCAAAATTAGCCAGTGCCGACAAAAAAATGGACCCTGGGGGTCGGATGGGTTGATTTTACATCGCCGGTGGTGAAAAAGTGCCCCGGGCATGTGTTTGGGAGGCCAGTTGGAGATGCTCTCAGGACAACAAGATTGAGGTACTGGGCCGACGGCGGGATTGAAGCACCAGGCGCCGTCCGGGATAGGTGAGGTGCGACACGAGGAAGGAGAAGAGGGACATGGTAAAAAAAAAGGGCGTATGACAGGTGGGACCCACGTCTACCTCACCAAACAGCCCACATGTGCTAAAATCAATCTTGCATGTGGGTCCCAATGACAGAAATAATATTAATTTGCTATCGATCCGTGTTTAATGTTATTTGCAGCAACCTGCCACATATGTGGTGGATTTTTGTACGCAAAACGTAAAACTGTACCAAAGTTAAAATTTAACTCGAAAAATCGTGGTTTTATACTAATAACTCGTAAACTTGCCTCGAAAAGGGAGTCAAAGTTAAAGATGAGAAGTAATGCCATGAATGGAGGTTTTTTTTTTAAGATCTGAGAATATTATTATTCTATATTATTCAAACAATGCAGTAGCTGTAGAAT
This sequence comes from Avena longiglumis, assembly GCA_030063025.1. Taxonomy (NCBI): domain Eukaryota; kingdom Viridiplantae; phylum Streptophyta; class Magnoliopsida; order Poales; family Poaceae; genus Avena; species Avena longiglumis. Next base: position 465,164,915 of record CP125975.1, on the reverse strand, counting down.
TGTGTAAATTTTTTTGGTGGGTAGTAGAATTGTGTAAATCCTGCTCCGCTAGATATGGTGCGTGAAATAACTGTGCACTTGATCGTATGCACTGTGTAATTGAGACTGATCGTATGGTGAGCGGTGATCAGACTTCAGACGACCTTGAGTTTCTTGGCGATGCCGGCGAAGTACTTCCCCTGGTGGGCCGCCAAGGCGAGCTCAACATCGCTGGGCACCCTGCTGCCATCGGCCCCAGCGAAGGTACCGGCACCGTACGGGCTCCCGCCCTTGACCTCGTCCATGGCGAACATGCCGGCGCCGTGCGTGTACCCGACCGGCACGAAGAGCATGCCGTGGTGCGTCAGCTGCGTCACGGCCGTGAGCGCCGTGGTCTCCTGGCCGCCGCCCTGCGTGCCCGTGGCGAAGAAGACACCCGCTGGCTTGCCGGCGAGGGCGCCGGACTGCCAGAGGCCGCCGGTTGTGTCGAAGAAGGCCTTCATCTGCGCCGCCATCATGCCGAATCGCGTTGGGAAGCCGAACAGGATGCCGTCGGCCTCGGCCAGCTGCCCCGCCGTGATGACGGGGTGGTCCTCGCGCCCCGGCGCCGCGTGCATCTTACCCAGCACCTCCTGCGGCAGCGTCTCCGGGACACGCCAGATGGTGACCTCGACGCCAGGGACGGAGTCGGCGCCCTTCTTCATCTCCTCCGCCAGCGTCGCGACGTGTCCCCAGGTCGAGTAGTACCTGCAGAAAGAATAGACAGAAATTGCAGAGATTGGATCAATGTGCTGACCGGGAGGAGGACAAGATTGAGCAGAGGCTGAGCAATTACACGATGTAGATCTTGGTCGCCATTGTTGCAGAGTTCTCTTCTCCTTGATCTGTGTTTCTACTCTCGTTGTTGTCGCGGTATGGCTGGTGATGGAAGAAGACAGGGAGCGCTGGTATTTATAGAGAAAAATCTGAGGGCTTGCTAACTCCTAGGGACTAGTAGTACATCAAACTGATTCTATACTGCTAAAGCTACTCAAGATCCTTCCGCTGTCGTGGAAAGAATAAGTGTGGCCGGTGAAGAAAAGACCTGGACATTGCGTACGTGTTCATCGCGTCGCTGCTGACATAGGCACGTCCTCTGACCTGGCAATATTTTGAGGGAAAAGCAACAGGAATCCAGCAACGGGATTAGGTGATGATGATAGAAGCTGCTTTGAAGTATTGTACTGTAGTAAAATAAAAGGAAGAAATTATGAGGGGAAATACACCAACTTCAGCATGACGCTTGCACAACGTATATGGATCGTCAACTCAGACGTGACCGTCCTAGCTTTCCGCCGCCGGCCGCCGGCCGCCGCACCATCACTTGACCAAGAAAGTACTCCTACCTGCCTGTTGGAGACCGATCTTGAATTCGCGTTTGATTTCTGAGCTGAGCGACGCTTCGATGATGCAAACAACGCATCACAGAATAAATCGTATGTACTACAGAGAGGTGGAATTGGTTGCATCCATGATCGAGCAGAAAACAACAGCAATGTCTCTGCTCAGGTCGATGATTATCATTTCTCGAATCAGCATTTTGCCCCACTATATTAATATAACAAACACTGATATAAATGGGATATCACTGCTGGGTGGACAGCACAAACTCAGCCCAAAAGAAACAAGAAAGAAATGAAAGAGAAAAACAATGCCAACATCGGCGGTGTAACGCAAAAGGAGATGACTCGCCACCACAGCGTCCTTCGGAGAATTTCCACCTCGCTCCTAGAACGCCGCAGCGTCGTATACCAAGCAGCACCTCCTAGAAGGGAAGCGGCAACGACGCTGTTGCTGCCTGAACCAGTCCAAGGGTTTTCCTCGGAACGCGTTTTAGGATTTCCCCCGGTACGCTACGGGGTGGGGCGGAGGTACACCCGACGCCCTTCAGAAAGGATGGCGACACCCGCATGCATCACCACGTCGGTGCCAAGACGGCAAAGATTTCTCCCGACCCCCCATAGAACCAGACCCTCAGATGCTCCACATTACTCCACCAAACTTGCCACCCACCAGCGCAGGCCACCACGGTCTTGCAGTCATGGCCATCGTCGCACCTTGACTCATGTTGCGAGGCCGGTAAACTGAAAAGACGAAACTTTGGCAAGGTCGACAGAGCAGTAGCACGTAGGAGGGAACTACCTCCGCCGCCGGCCGGATGCAGCAGTAGGGGAAAACCATGCCCTCCGGCCCGGCCGAGCCCAAGTGGACCCGTAAAGCCCTGCCGCCGCACTATAGCAGGGGTGCCACTAACACTGCCAGCCCAGCACCAGCTCCCACCTCACTATCCACCGGAGAAGCTACCACCGCGTTGGGCAGCCCGTCCAGGCCCAGATGGGGCCCAAATGAGCCCAGATCTAGGCTGGGAGGATAGGCTCTGCCAGCCACCAGCAGCTCCCTGCTGCCAATCAGCCGCACTGTCGCGCCATGGGACACCCGGGCCAGCTCCCACGAACCCCACAGTCGCGTTGGTCCGCTGCCGCATGAGGACACCCGTCGTCGCCACGTTAGCCCACGCAGACGCGACATCGAGGGGGAGAAGCCGAGATCCGCCACCTCCAGCGTTGCGCGGGGCTTGCCCAGCGCCGGCCGCTAAAGAAGATGGGAGAGAGGAGGAGGGAGACGCTAGATAAAGGAGCGGTGGCGGCGTGGCCGGTCGCCCACGGGGCCGAGCTGGTCGTTAGAGATGGGCCGTTTTTTGATGATTATCATTCCACGCCACCCGCTTCGAGAAAAGAGCCCGGAGGAGCACGCCAGTGGGTAGCAGCAGCGGCAGCTCAGGTTGTGATCGCCAGAGCTATGCATGCGATAGATCACGCAATGCATGTGGTTGTGAGAGCCGTTTTCCACGCCATCTAGCCAGCGTCAAGGTATCGCGGCGATGACCCGTAGACAACCGCGAGGACCATTTTCTACACCAACTGGCCAGCGGCAAGGGCTAATCGCGAGGACCCACATGCGTGATACATCATAAACGTATCTATAATTTTTGATGTTCCATGCTTGTTTAGTATCTACTTTGCTTTGCTTTATTTTGTTTACACTTTGAGGTATTTTTATATGTTTTCTGGTACTAACCTATTAACAAGATGCCACAGTGCCAGTTACCTGTTTTCTTCTGTTTTTGGTTCCAGAAAAGTCAGAAAATGAATATTCTCAGAATTGGACGGGACAAAAAACAAAGTCAATATTTTACCGTGGGGAACACGTAGCCAGAAGATGAGACGGAGGAGGGCCTCGAGGGGGCCACACCCCCTGGCCGCGCGGCCGCCTTGGGCACCCCCTCGGCCTCCCTCTTCACCTATAAGAATCCTCTGATACCTAAAACCTAAGTACCCGATCAATCCTCCACGAAACAGTACGTAGCCGCCGCCACCATCGTCCCTAGATCGGGGGGATCTGAATCTCTTCCCGGCACCCTATCGGAGGGGAGAGATCTTCCCGGAGGCCTTCTTCATTACCATGTCAGCCTCCGGTATGAATCGTGAGTAGTTCCACCTTGGACTACGGGTCCATGTAGTAGCTAGATGGTTGTTTCTCCTTCTTTGTGCTACCATGTTTAGATCTTGTGAGCTCGGTTCATGATCAAGATCATCTATTTGTAATCATGCATGTTGTGTTTGCGGGGATCCGATGGATATTGAGATTACTATGTCAGATTGGTTAATGATTCTATCTTATTGATTCTATCATGTCTGTGTTGTTTGTGATCTTGCATGCTCTCCATTTCGAGTAGCTATCTTGGCCAAGTAGATGCTAGTGACTCCAAGAGGGAGTATTTATGATCGATAGTGGGTTCATGCCTCTATTTAATCTGGGGAAGTGACAGAAATCTCTAAGGTTGTAGATGTGTTGTTGCTACTAGGGAGAAAACAATGATCTCTTGTTCATGGAACAAGTGGATTGTTTACCTTAGACACTTTGCTTAAAGCAGTTATCCGTTGCTTGCAACTTAATACTGAAGGGGGTCCGGATGATAACCTGAAGGTGGATTACTAGTCATAGATGCAGTTGGATGGCAGTCTATGTATCTTGTTGTAACGCCTAATCAAATCTCATAGGATTATGAATGTCTAGTATTGCATTATTATGCCTTGCTCTGTCCTGTCAATTGCCTTGTTGTAATTTGTTTACCCAGCATGTTATGTTGTTTATCTTAAGGAGAATACCTCTAGTGAACTATGGACCCGGTCCAATCTTTACCATTGATATATCTTCCACTGTTTCTATTTACTTTCTGCAAACCACCATTACCTTCTACACCATACAGTTAATCATTTGTTTTCAGCAAACCAGTGAGATTGATAACCTCACTGTTCATTTGGGCAAAGTCTTGAGTTTGTGTTGTGCAGGTTTCCAAGTTGCTAGCAACACCTTTGAATCGTTTCCTTCCTCCTACTGGTTCGATAAACTTGGTTTCTTACGAAGGTAAAACTTGATGTTGTGCTCATCATACCTTCCTCTTGGGGTCTCCCAACGAAGCTCTATAGTGATCTGAGATACACATCATCAAGCTATTTCTGGCGCCGTTGCCGGGAGGCTAAGGACGACTTCACAAGGGGAGTCATTCACAACCTTTCTCTTTACTTTGTTTTTGTTTTTCTTAGTTTATTTTGCCTTGTTTTGTTTGCCTCTTTTTATCAAAAACTCTAAAAAAAATAGTTTGTTTGGTTTGCTTTCTTTTATCAAAAACACAAAAAATTTAGTTCTTCCTCTAGTTGTCACCATGCTCTAGCTCACCATGTTGATCCCTAAGTTCACTCTGAAAGACCTTTCAATAGGTAGTGGCTCTATAATTGGGAAAGAAAATATTGAAGAATTCTTTAATCATGTTAGCAAACATGAGGATATTGAGGATAGATCCGTAGAAAAACTTGCTCCTAATTATGAAATCGATGCAGCTTATTTAGTTCACATGTTGGAGGCTAGGTTTGTTAACCTTAACCCCATGATGCAAATAATGTTTCTTAAACTAAAATAAGAGGAGGATACCGAAAAGAGAGATTTTATTCTAGAAACTTTGCTAAAAGAGTTCAATGATGTTGCTAAGGAAGCCAAAAAGGTCTTTGAACATTTTAATATGCTAGGCTCATGTGTAGATGTTATGAGTACTTTATAAAATTTGGATAAAACCAAACCCAACGGAGAGGAAATTAAGATACCCATACCTTTTAAACTTGTAGGAATGCATGAAGCCTTAGAAAAGAATTTTGATTGGATTGTTCCTGAAAACCCATTTGATGAAAGTAGTGAACCTAAGAGAGATGAAAAAGGATCCTCTAGAACTCATTTGTATGAGATACCTTTCCTAGTTGAAGAGACTTTGAGTATTGATCTTAATGCTTCTTCATTTAAAAATACTTGATTCTTGCTTCTTGTGCCTAATTTAAAGGCGTTAAAGAAAAATACTTCTTGGGAGATATCCCAATATTTTTCTTGAGTCTTGGAAGTTATTATTTCTATAATGACCTCTCCTTATCCTTTTTATTTGATTTTTGTGCCAAGAATAACCTCTAAGGAGAGGGAAGTAAGATTTAGGGAGTTGCTGTCCCGAAACAGATTTTTGTGATTCACCGTAAAAATTCGTGTAAAATATATGTAAGTAGGATTGAGCTGTAATTTTTTGAATAAATCCCCCAGGATGTTAGATAACTTTCGTTAGATTTGAGCAACAAAAGGTCTTCGAAAAATTCGGTTTCTACCTGCTGGTTTGTTTTGATAGATTTCTGCCATTATTTGCATTTGCTTCTTATTAATTCCTTTTGGGGTTCTTTTTGGGAAATTGAGCTTTTTGAGGGAATTTCTACAGTAGCTTGTGTCCTTAGTGAAAGTTTTTCTGTTTTAAAACTAAAACCCAAAGGTCTATTATCTTTTGAATACACTAATAATGCTAATGAAGATTGTGTGAAGTTTTGTATAAAGGAAAATTTTCAGGTGTAAGGAAAGAATGATGTAATGAGATGAAGAATGGACAAAAGCTCAAACTTGGGGATGCCACCCCGTTTCACTCCAATAAATATTCAAGAGGTACAAGCGTCAAAGCTTGGGGATGCCCAAGGCACCCCTTCTTCATCAATAAAAATCTAAGGTCTTTCTAGACACTTCGTTTTTATTGTTTCATGCACAAGTGATGTTGTTCTTAGAGCGCCTTAGTTTTGTTTTTTGGTTTTTGTTTGCTTAGTTTGCTTGAATAAAGTAGTTGGACCCCCGCTTTCGCTGTGTTGTTTCAAATAAGTTGACTGGTGTTGGAAATGAGTAGAAAGTTTTATGCTTATAGTGGTACAAGAAGGATCTTGCTTTGACTGTAACTTAGACTTTATCATGTCATGCTAGATGTTGTTTTGAATTTATGCTTAGTGATTATTGTTGTAGCATGACTTGTACCAAACAATTGGGATTGCTTAATGTGACTTGAAAGAATCATGTGTTGTTTTAGCATACAAAAGCATAGTATTGTGGTATTCTCCTTTAATGCTTTGTTTGGGTTGACTTGGCACATGCTCACACCATGTTATGACTATGAACCAGTCACCTTAGCCTCTATGATCATTTAGTTTTGATTTGTGGTACCACTTTGTGCTTTAATTAGTAATGTTTTGTCGCTCTGCATGATTATGGCCATTATTGCTCTCTTAGTTGGTCGCTCCTAGTCTTTTGCTAGCCTTTACTTGTATGAGTAAGCTCTACTCATGCATCCAAATTCCAAGAAACCAAGTTATTCCAAAATGTCCACTATAAATTCCTATGCATGGTGTGTTATACCATTCCAAGTATATTCTTGTTTTATCTATCTTCCAAATTAAACTTGTTATGTAAAACTTAGTGATTTCACAAACTTGATGGCACACTTTATTTTCTTGCCCCTAATAAACTTGAACCATTGTGTCATATATGTTGTATATGCTTGTACTTATGCGTTGGAATTAGCAGAACCATGCTGTCATGGGGAACGCTTTTTAACATTGCACTTGTACATTGTACAGAGTTGATATCATGCTATTTTGTTTGCAGATGTTGTTGATGTGAAATAAAAGGGGGGCTTGTAAGTCCATAGAGTTATATATGTGTGTTAGAGAAACGCCTGGGCCGCTAGCCTAAGCCATGCCTAATCATGGTGGAAACTTGCAGGATCACCATAGTGAGCAATCTATGAAGCTTTCTTCTTATAAAAAAGAGACATATTGAAAAGAGGAAAGAGAGAAAAAAGAACCATTTTCCCATGATAAATAAGAAGATTGCTGAGATGCTCATTGTCTGCTTGCCTTGTCATTTTGATTATGGGATAGCTCATGTATCATGTGCAAGGGGTATCCCGTTGGCGGTTCTCTATGATACACATGTACTTACTATGACAAGAACTTACAGGTGACCAAAGTTGAGTAGCATGAGGAGCAGCCCTCTTACTAAAGGGATATGAGATTGCCAACTTATACTGTGTTTAGCATATACTCCATAGTTTGTTCACTTTAACCTTAATCACTTCAAGATGCTTATGATAGGGGCAATGAGAGCTGAAAGCTAACAAGTACCAAAATTTTTGAAAGCTCTTTATGAGACTTGAAATCCCTGCTTCCCTTTTATGAAGGGACTTTCTTCCACCATTATATTGAGTCTCCAACTTCTATCCTTAGGAACCAATTAAGAGAGCATAGTTGTCATTCTTAGTTCTATGTGCATTGTCCCAAAACTTATTGATTGATTCATATTGTTGATATTGCTTGTTCTTGAACTATTTGTATCTAGTCACTCTTATGAACTTTGAAGGTGTCCTATGCATTTATTGCTACTCCATGAGGGACAAGCTGAATGCCACTATGCTATGTTTTCTATATGTGAGACAAACGAACGTTTTCAATGCATTGTTATTCATTATATTTGTTTGTAACCTTTTGTGTTGCATGCATAGTTACTTTGTCTTATTGTTAGAACTACATCTTTCATACTCATGTTTAGAGTACATTGATCCCAGCTTCCAATGCTTGCAAATGGATTGATCTTGATTTTTATGGTGCATGTCACCTCAAAAATTATTCTTTTTATCACTTACCTACTCAAGGACGAGCAGTGGTTAAGCCTGGGGATGCTTGATACGTCGTAAACGTATCTATAATTTTTTATGTTCCATGCTTGTTTAGTATCTACTTTGCTTTTCTTTGTCTTCACTTTAAGGTATTTTTATATGTTTTCTGTTACTAACCTATTAACAAGATGCCATAGTGCCAGTTGCTTGTTTTCTTCTATTTTTGATTCCAGAAAAGGCAGAAAATGAATATTCTTGGAATTTGATGGGACAAAAGACAAAGTCAATATTTTACCGTGGGGAACACGGAGCCAGAAGACGAGACGGAGGAGGGCCTCTAGGGGGCCACACCCCTGGTCGTGTGGCTAGGCCTGGCCCGCACCTGGGGGGTGCAGCCGCCTCGGTAACCCCCTCGGCCCCCCTCTTCACCTATAAGAATCCCTCGATACCTAAACCCTAAGTACCCGATCAATCCTCCACGAAACAGTCTGTAGCCGCCGCCACCATCGTCCCTAGATTGGGGGGGGGGGATCTGAAGCTCTTCCCGGCACCCTGCCGGAGGGGATAGATCATCTTGGAGGCCTTCTTCATCACCATGCCAGCCTCTGGTATGAAGCATGAGTAGTTCCACCCTGGACTACGGGTCCATGTAGTAGCTAGATGGTTGTTTCTCCTCCTTTGTGCAACCATGTTTAGATCTTGTGAGCTCCGTTCATGATCAAGATCATCTATTTGTAATCATGCATGTTGTGTTTGCGGGGATCCGATGGATATTGAGATTACTATGTCAGATTGGTTAATGATTCTATCTTATTGATTCTATCATGTCTGTGTTGTTTGAGACCTTGCATGCTCTCCGTTTCTAGTAGCTATCTTGGCCAAGTAGATGCTAGTGACTCCAAGAGAGAGTATTTATGCTCGAGAGTGGGTTCATGCCTCTATTTAATCTGGGGAAGTGATAGAAATCTCTAAGGTTGTAGATGTGTTGTTGCTACTAGGGAGAAAACAACGATCTCTTATTCATGAAACAAGTGGATTGTTTACCTTACACACTTTGCTTAAATCAGTTATCCGTTGCTTGCAACTTAATACTGGAGGGGTTTCGGATGATAACCTGAAGGTGGATTAGTAGTCATAGATGCAGTTGGATGGCGGTCTATGTAACTTGTTGTAATGTCCAATCAAATCCCATAGGATCACGAATGTCTAGTATTGCATTATTATGCCTTGCTCTGTCCTGTCAATTGCATCGCTGTAATTTGTTTACCCAACATGTTATGTTGTTTATCTTAAGGAGAACACCTCTAGTGAATTATGGAGCCCAGTACAATCTTTATTATTGATACATCTTCCACTGTTCCTGTTTACTTTCTGCAAACCACCATTACCTTCCACACCATACAGTTAATCCTTTGTTTTCAGCAAACCAGTAAGATTGACAACCTCATTATTCGTTGGGGCAAAGTCTTAAGTTTGTGTTGTGCAGGTTTCCAAGGGTCTAGCAACACCTTTGAGTCGTTTCTTTCCTCCTACTGGTTCGATAACCTTGGTTTCTTACTGAGAGAAAACTTGTCGATGTGCTCATCATACCTTCCTCTTGGGGTCTCCCAACAAAGATCTATAGTTATATGAGCTACACATCATCAAGGCGTCGAGGACTTGGCGCTGCCACCTCGGTTATTGATGGGCCCCGCCACTTGGCGGGTACGGAGATCTCCCATGGTTCGAATGCCTATCACTGAAGGTAGCCGCACTCGCGGTCGATGACGTTGGGCCTAGGGCGCGTGGTCCACCTTCCAGCGACACGGGGCAGGACAGGGGCGCGTGCCAACCGGACGCTGGGGGAATCTACGTATGGCTCTGTGGTGGGCCTATCTCCCGAGAGAGGGGGCTCCACCGTGATAGTGGCGCGTATCCTCCTTAGGATCCATTCAATGGCTAGAAAAAATCAGGGAAATGTGGATAGCAAAATGAGCCAAAACATTTGATAGCTCTTATTTACTCTGATGCTAGTAGAGTAGTCGACACGACACTTTCCTTTCCTTTGCTCTACCACAATTAATCCATGACTCGCCATGGTGTCGAGAAATGTACCCACTGGTCCTTCTTCCTACATGCCTCTACCTCTACTACAATTAATCCATAAATCGCCATGGCATCTACATCAGAGGATTTATTTGGCCTAGCTTCCATCGATGCCACTGACACTGACTCAGAGTCCACGTCGGCGGTTGTGATACTGGTATTCTTCGCGCTCAAATAGTAAAGCAAAAGAAAGAGGTAACTGGAGCAGTTGAACTCAATCAAACAGTAAAACAAAAGAATAAATAGTGTAATTGCAGATTTTTAGTTTTTATCAGAAGTAATGAACTTGTAACTAAAGACAACTTCTCTAACATTTTATTCCCTTTTAATCACCTCCAGTGAAGCACTTTGTGCCGTGCATGCCCTTTAATTTGGCACTTCAGAGACATATTTTTCCTCGTGTTGCCACTCAGCTCCCCGCACCTCTAAATGAAATCAATATATGCACATTGACTATTCCCTTACCGAATACAGATGGCCGCCCACGGCTATTGCGGAACAAGAGCAAATATAGCTGACTGGCGACCTGAACATCCTCCTAATGCTATGACCTAGGATCATAACATAGCTGAAGCCGATGCACCACCAACCCATCGGGGTGTAGTACGCTATCGAAGCCTGCATACACAACATTTACAATGGATAAATTCTTGTCATAAACATGAATGGCATACGATTGTTCCATTGTCCTAGCCAACGGTAGTGTAAGAGAAATCTTTGCCGAAGACAACATTGTTGCTGCCGTAGGAACACAAGGAAATTGATCTACGTGTTGATGTTGTGATGTGTTGGGGCAGTTGCTAGTGTCCAACACGACGACACATGCCATGCCGTGACTAGAGGCGTGCGGAAGCGATGGGTCGTACTCAACAAAATGCTCCTAAATGTTAAAACGGGTAAAATCTGGCACATATTTCATTAAAATAGGATAACAGAAAATAATTCTTGTTAAATTGAGTAACTTCTGTCACAAACGATACTACTACGGGGTAAGAGCTGGAATTCACTACTCCCTCCAGCCTATATATAGGTTTAATTAAATTTTGACAAATTTAAGTCAATTAATATGAGTCAAAGGAAGAATAAAAAACTTTCATCGACTTGCTCGATCATGGATACAACCAATTGCAGCTGTTGTTACATGCATGTGTTGTTTGCTGACAAATGAGCCATCTCTCTGTCTCGTATATACTCCCTCTGATTCGATGGATAAGACATTCTCGTTTTTCGTATTTTTATTTGACAAAAAATACTCCTAAAAATTACTCTTACTATATTAAAATTGTTTGTACAAAATTAGTATCATTAAAAATATTTTAATACGAATCCAACTACACTAATTATGTACAATATAACCGATGGTAAAATAATACTTGGAAAAAAAACTCTCCTGTCCCCCGCGTCACCTCCCCGAGCAAGGCGACTGGGGTAGCCAGCTCCGCCTTCTCCCCCCCCCCACAGAACTCCTCCTCGTCCTTCTTCCTTCCCGTCGCCGCAGGCGGGCTGTGGCATCCCGCAAAAACCACTACTAGAAAATCGCGTTATTTTTGTGCATTGCATCATCATGACCTCATGCTCATGTCATCGTGCCACCTTGCATTTGAGCATCGTCATGTCATCATGCATTTGTTTGTCGAAACCTATTTTCTAAAAACCTAGTTTGGTTTTCTAAATATTCCCCGTTTTAATTTCAAATTAAAGCGCCGGGCTTTTCCGGGTCCTTTATTTGTCTAAAAATTATTTACAAAAGTTTATTTTAAATTAAATAAAAATTTATATTATTTTAGGGGCAGCCGAACCGGGCAGATCCGACCCAGTCGGCCACCCCAGTACAAAACCAGTCTGTCTAATTCCTAATCCTACCCAGTCCTATTCTACCCAGCCCCCCTCCACCTCACCCTGACCAATCCCCTCTCGCCACCTCATCTTTCATCTCTCCCCCACCCAATCAACCGCTGCCACCTCCCCACCTGGCCCACCACCTGGGCGCGCGCCCCAGCACCCCTGGTCCCGCCCTGGCCACAGCCCCCACTCCCTCCGGCCCACCCCTCGGTCCACCAATCCCAGATACCGCCCGACCCACTCCACCTTGCATCCCCGCTCCCGGCCCCACCCCGTCGCCTGCCTCGCTCGAGCCCGCCCCCCCCGAGCGAACCCCACCTTCCTCCCTCAATCCCGCTGGCGCTGCCTCCGGTGCCTCACCTCGCCCGGCTTCCTCCTTCCACCTCGCGATCCCCACCCCATCGCCTCGTCGCTCCCCACCTACCCCCTCCTCCCCAGATCCAGCATGCGCAGTGGCAGCTCCACCACCCTTCCGCCGGCGCCTCCCTCCGCAGGCCGCCGCGGGAGCCCGGGCACCCCGCGACCTCGCCCTCCCTCTTGTCCCTCACGTCCCGCCGCCGCCTCTCGAGTTCCTCTCCGTCCCGAGCCCGCCTCCCTGCCGCCCGACCCGAGCCCCGCCGTCCCTGGTCCTTCTCCTCCACCCGAGCCCGTCTCTCCGTCGAGCTGCGCCGCAGGACGCCGCCATCGGCCTCCTCGCCGGCCCGCCGCCGCGCATCCCCGGCCAGCATCTGTCCCCCTAGGCTGCAGCACATCGCCGCCGGGAACCCTCTGCTCAGCAGCGTCGCGCGCCCTCCCCGAAGCTCCTCCTCGCCCCTGCACAGGCCTGCCACCCCTCTGCAATTCCACCTCTCCGTCGGCCTGACGCCGCTCGTCGTCCTCGGCCCGTCCTGCTCAGACCGCCGCTGGACACGCTCCTTGACGGTCAGGTCCCTGGCGCCCTCGCCATCCATGGTTGCAACAAGCCCAAGCACCCCATGCTCACTTCCGTCCCCGCATGATTCTTACGTGACGATGACTGTTTGGTATGGCCTTGTCACTTTTCTGCTCTGCTGTGTTGGTAGGTGCCACATCAGTGTGGTGCTTCTGCTAGTGAGCTGTGACTTGTGCTCCTAGCTTGTAATCCAATTGGTGTGTTTTCTTCCGTTTGCACTTGCTCATGTGGATGCGGCAAGGACACCAACTTGACCCTCATCAATGTTGTCTTCACCATAGTGGCTATGTTCGTTTCATCGGGTTCTTCTTGTTGTTTGACCTTGCCACCAACAAGATCATGTCATCGCCGATCTAGCTCATTTCTCGTCTACAAGATCTTAGTCTAGAACATCAAGTTCTCCGTGACAACACGCCAAGGTCTCCTCCCCGGAACCGCCATGACCTTCGTCACGGGTCCGATGGACGAGACCCTGAAGACCCCAAAGACCGATCCCGGCGAGACCGATCCCTCGGACCCTCGGAGACATCAAGTTCGCCGAACCAGATATGCGAATCTTTTCCCGAGCCCCTATTTTATAAATGCTTTATATAAAACTTGTTGCATATTAATTGTTCATCTCGCATGCATATCATGTGGGTTGGGGGCATTATGCCAATTCACCTCTTAATTAAATATGGGGCCCATATGCGGGCAAATCTAGTCTTATATTGGCCCCATTTAAATTTGTGCATCGAACCGTTGTCATATTTTGCCTGGTTAAGACAACATCTAAATTGGCGGGTATCTAAACAACATGAACCTATCAATTAATTGTCGGGACCCCCGGTTCCGTTTAATATTGCCTAATCGCATCGCATCTTGGCCATGTCATACATCATACATGCATCATGCTCGATCTTTTGCCGTAGTATTAAATATTGCATCCGGTGTTTCTTCTAGTGTTTTGGTTCTTCGCGGATAAGACCGTTGAGTTGATGCGAGTGTCGACCCGATCTTCGGATGAACCCTCGGCAATGTTTTCAGGCGAGCATCTCCCCCTTTCTACCTATCTTACTTTTATAGTATTTATTCCCTCCTGTTGATCTATTGCTATCTGTGTTGCGATGCTCTAGTTTTCGTACCCGTGTTATCCCTTGCAGCCTTATATTGACTTAGACACCTCCTATTACCTGTTGTTTGGTAGATAGTTGGACCTGCGCGTCGTAGTCGCTTGCTCAAGTGCTGCTGCGTGTCGTCAAGTTCCACCATTGTTGGAGTATTGCCGTGTGTTTATTGTTGGAGTTGATCAAGACTTTAATTACTGTTTAACAACTAAAATTGAAGTAGGTAAATGCAGAGGCACAGGTGGACAATAGATGTTATTTGGTTTTTAACCGTCCACTTGTGTCCCGTAGGACCTCGAGTACTTGATACCTGTTCCTTGAATATTCGCGCTATCCACATCCGGGAGGATTATGGGACCCCCCTGAGCCAGAGCTTGATTCATTCTTATTTCTTGGGGCCACAAACTAGTTTGAGGTTTTATTTACTATCCTGTACTTATGCCATGCTTTCTTTGCTTTATTTAAATTGTGCGATGTCTTTGCATCTTGTTTAGGATCGGGACATGATTTGTGGTATCGACAAGCCCGATCACACTTTCGGTTCCCGATCGTTTCTGACCGTCACCCAAACCTTGAGTCCGTTTGGTCACTAACTTCGTTGGGTAGCTTAATGGGGTGGCCCCTGAAATATTCTGAATCTGTGATTGCTTTGTCGTGAAAGCCTCGTTGGGTTTTGATTTGGTTTTCGAGGTTGATCGAGTGTGTGTTGCTATTTGTGCACCCTAGGGTAAAACTTCAAAGCCGTGTCATGTTATGGACGACTTGGAGCACAGTATCTCGATCATAGACAACTATAACTAAAGTAGTGCTATAAATTTGACTTTATAATGACTAGTAATCAGCTTCACTATAATGGAATGGCTAAATAAAACTGCCAACAATTGCTTGTTTGGGTTGCCGCTTGCGACCATTGTATCTGACTAGTAAGTATTGCAACTACAACGGAATGGCTAAATAAAAGTACCAACAACTGCTGGGTTTTGGGATATCTCGTGCTAATTGTATCTGACTAGTAAGTGTTGCAACTACAATGGAATGGTTAAATAAAAGTGCCCACTGCTTATTTTATCAGGATGATTATCTATACTTGACTAGTAATTGCTGCAACGATAACTGAATAAATAAAACTGCCAACTGTGTGAGTTCCTCGGTTGACTTCCTCGTTTGGTCTCGAGGGGGAAACACCAGGATGGGTTTGTCTGATGGTAGCACCAGGTTGGTTCCGAATAGGTCTCTCTTATCCCTCTCTGATAGCCGACATTTATATCGAGTCTCTATAGGTTGTTTAGTGCATCTTTGCCTGCCGCGATCCACCATACTGTGTGGCGAGGACGCCCGAATTCTAGCCTCGCTGTGTCTTGGCCTCGATCTTGACGCTCTCTCTTTTTCCTTTGCCCTTTGTTGGCACCCCTTTTGTTTAAGCAGGTTTTGAGATCGACGTCGTTAGCAGGGTTACCCTTCCGGCTTGGCCTGGGCAGGGTTATGGACGCCATTGGTTATTCTTCAGGGCTCTTAGCTCAATTTGCTTCTTGTCCGTAGTCGGATGATGTATCGTTTTCAAGGTGATTTGGATCTTGGTATTGTATATATGTAATCTTGACTCTTGGAGTCGTTGTTGTATATATATGTTTTGTGGGTTCCATCGTGGACTATTGTGTAATGGTATTACTTCGTTTTCCACCCGCACGAAAGTGCCTGGTGGGCACCTTTGAATCGTTTCTATGCGGGTTTGGCGGGAATCGCTGAAACTTGCATAGGGTCGATTCTGAGGGTGTTATAGAGTGGTATCAGAGCTCAGCAGTTGCGATACCCCACAAGTCCAGCCTGTAGGATAACCTAGCTAAAGGCCGAAGTAGAGTGTCAAAACTATTTTTGCAAAATCGGTTGGATAGTTCTGATTAGGTCTGATTTTACTCCTTACCCCTCTGCTGCTCTCCTCTCACCTCTGCGTGTTTTGAATCCGCTCTCTTCTCTCTCTTCGAGTCCAGGATTTCTCGTGGTTGGGTTCCATCGTACCTTGAGGTTTCGCTTCCTCCTTTGGTAGCGGTGTTGCTACATGGTCTTCATGCTATCCGAGGAACCCTTCGTCTGTGGACTTCTCTTTGTTCCTTCGTGCCTTCCGTGTTTTCCGGCGACGACATCATCTACGCTAGATCCGATCAGATTACGCATCACTCCCTTGTTTCGAACCTCGATTGTCGAGATCTTGATCGATTCGAGAATGGTTGCACGCTTTTCTACTGATTGTGCAGGGTAATAGTTTGGGTGCGTGATGGATTGGCCCCCATGCCGACTACTCACTCTATTCGCTTGTGTACATTGAAGTGGATGAGAATGCATCGGTTCCCTCTTTCCATCGAAGCTAGAGGTGGCTTTATTTGTTGATACCTCTACCTTCGACCTTTTGTTCCCGGAGTGTTCTCTCGACGATCACAGACAACGACCTCTTGTTAGTGGTGTCGCGAGGATCTACACGAAGCGAGAAGATTCACGTCGCCGCCCTTCTTCCCGGTACCATGAGGCGGATCTCGAGGGCGAGATCCATTGTTAGTGGTGTCGAATTGTGGCATCCCGCAAAAACCACTACTAGAAAATCGCGTTATTTTTGTGCATTGCATCATCATGACCTCATGCTCATGTCATCGTGCCACCTTGAATTTGAGCATCGTCATGTCATCATGCATTTGTTTGTCGAAACCTATTTTCTAAAAACCTAGTTTGGTTTTCTAAATATTCCCCGTTTCAATTTCAAATTAAAGCGCCGGGCTTTTCCGGGTCCTTTATTTGTCTAAAAACTATTTACAAAAGTTTATTTTAAATTAAATAAAAATTTATATTAATTTAGGGGCAGCCGAACCGGGCCGATCCGACCCAGTCGACCACCCCAGTACAAAACCAGCCTGTCTAATTCCTAATCCTACCCAGTCCTATTCTACCCAGCCCCCCTCCACCTCACCCTGACCAATCCCCTCTCGCCACCTCATCTCTCATCTCTCCCCCACCCAATCAACCGCTGCCACCTCCCACTGCCCACCACTGGCCGCTGACACCCTGGTCCCACCAGCCACGGCCCCACTCCTCGGCCCCTCCTCCGGTCCACCCAATCCCAGCCGCCTGACCCACTCCACTGCCCGCATCCCCGCTCCTGGCCCACCCGTCGCCTGCCTCGCTCGAGCCCTCCCCGGCGAACCCCACCTTCCTCCCTCAATTCACATGGCGCCTCCGGTGCCTCACCTCGGCTTCCTCCTTCCACCTCATGATCCCCATCGCCTCGTCGCTCCCCACCTACCCGCTCCTCCCGGATCCCGCGCCCGCGGGTGGCTCCACCACCACCCTTCCGGCGCCTCCCTCCATGGTGCACTGGAGCCAGGCACCCCGCGACCTCGCCCTCCCTCTTGTCCCTCACGTCCCGCCGTCGCCTCTCGAGTTCCTCTCCGTCCCGAGCCCCGCCGTCCCTGGTCCTTCTCCTCCACCCGAGCCCGTCTCTCCGTCGAGCTGCGCCGCAGGACGCCGCCATCGGCATCCTCGACCCGCCTTGCGTCCCACCGCGACATCATCCCCTAGGCTGCAGCACATCGCCGCCGGGAACCCTCTGCTCAGCAGCGTCGCGCGCCCTCCCCGAAGCTCCTCCTCGCCCCTGCACAGGCCTGCCACCCCTCTGCAATTCCACCTCTCCGTCGGCCTGACGCCGCTCGTCGTCCTCGGCCCGTCCTGCTCAGACCGCCGCTGGACACGCTCCTTGACGGTCAGGTCCCTGGCGCCCTCGCCATCCATGGTTGCAACAAGCCCAAGCACCCCATGCTCACTTCCGTCCCCGCATGATTCTTACGTGACGATGACTGTTTGGTATGGCCTTGTCACTTTTCTGCTCTGCTGTGTTGGTAGGTGCCACATCAGTGTGGTGCTTCTGCTAGTGAGCTGTGACTTGTGCTCCTAGCTTGTAATCCAATTGGTGTGTTTTCTTCCGTTTGCACTTGCTCATGTGGATGCGGCAAGGACACCAACTTGACCCTCATCAATGTTGTCTTCACCATAGTGGCTATGTTCGTTTCATCGGGTTCTTCTTGTCGTTTGACCTTGCCACCAACAAGATCATGTCATCGCCGATCTAGCTCATTTCCCGTCTACAAGATCTTAGTCTAGAACATCAAGTTCTTCGTGACAACACGCCAAGGTCTCCTCCCCGGAACCGCCATGACCTTCGTCACGGGTCCGATGGCCGAGACCCTGAAGACCCCAAAGACCGATCCCGTCGAGACCGATCCCTCGGACCCTCGGAGACATCAAGTTCGCCGAACCAGATGTGCGAATCTTTTCCCGAGCCCCTATTTTATAAATGCTTTATATAAAACTTGTTGCATATTAATTGTTCATCTCGCATGCATATCATGTGGGTTGGGGGCATTATGCCAATTCACCTCTTAATTAAATATGGGGCCCATATGCGGGTAAATCTAGTCTTATATTGGCACCATTTAAATTTGTGCATCGAACCGTTGTCATATTTTGCCTGGTTAAGACAACATCTAAATTGGCGGGTATCTAAACAACATGAACCTATCAATTAATTGTCGGGACCCCCGGTTCCGTTTAATATTGCCTAATCGCATCGCATCTTGGCCATGTCATACATCATACATGCATCATGCTCGATCTTTTGCCGTAGTATTAAATATTGCATCCGGTGTTTCTTCTAGTGTTTTGGTTCTTCGCGGATAAGACCGTTGAGTTGATGCGAGTGTCGACCCGATCTTCGGATGAACCCTCGGCAATGTTTTCAGGCGAGCATCTCCCCCTTTCTACCTATCTTACTTTTATAGTATTTATTCTCTCCTGTTGATCTATTGCTATCTGTGTTGCGATGCTCTAGTTTTCGTGCCCGTGTTATCCCTTGCAGCCTTATATTGACTTGGACACCTCCTATTACCTGTTGTTTGGTAGATAGTTGGACCTGCGCGTCGTAGTCGCTTGCTCAAGTGCTGCTGCGTGTCGTCAAGTTCCACAGTTGTTGGAGTATTGCCGTGTGTTTATTGTTGGAGTTGATCAAGACTTTAATTACTGTTTAACAACTAAAATTGAAGTAGGTAAATGCAGAGGCACAGGTGGGCAATAGATGTTATTTGGTTTTTAACCGTCCACTTGTGTCCCGTAGGACCCCGAGTACTTGATACCTGTTCCTTGAATATTCGCGCTATCCACATCCGGGAGGATTATGGGACCCCCCCTGAGCCAGAGCTTGATTCATTCTTATTTCTTGGGGCACAAACTAGTTTGAGGTTTTATTTACTATCATGTACTTATGACATGCTTTACTGCTTTATTTAAATTGTGCGATGTACTGCACCTGTACTGTTTAGGATCGGGACACGATTTGTAGTATCGACAAGCCGTCACACTTTCGGGTTCCCGATCGTTTCTGACCATCCACCCAAACCTTGAGTCCGTTTGAAGCTAACTTCGTTGGGTAGCTTAATGGGGTGGCCCCACGAAATATTCTGAATCTGTGATTGCTTTGTCGTGAAAGCCTCGTTGGGTTTTGATTTGGTTTTCGAGGTTGATCGAGTGTGTGTTGCTATTTGTGCACCTGCAGGTAAAACTTTCTGAAAGCCGTGTCCGCGGTTATGGACGACTTGGAGCACAGTATCTCGATCATAGACAACTATAACTAAAGTAGTGCTATAAATTTGACTTTATAATGACTAGTAATCAGCTTCACTATAATGGAATGGCTAAATAAAACTGCCAACAATTGCTTGTTTGGGTTGCCGCTTGCGACCATTGTATCTGAATAGTAAGTATTGCAACTACAACAGAATGGCTAAATAAAAGTATCAACAACTGCTGGGTTTTGGGATATCTCATGCTAATTGTATCTGACTAGTAAGTGTTGCAACTACAATGGAATGGTTAAATAAAAGTGTCCACTGCTTATTTTATCAGGATGATTATCTATACTTGACTAGTAATTGCTGCAACGATAACTGAATAAATACAACTGCCAACTGTGTGAGTTCCTCGGTTGACTTCCTCGTTTGGTCTCGAGGGGGAAACACCAGGATGGGTTTGTCTGATGGTAGCACCAGGTTGGTTCCGAATAGGTCTTTCTTATCCCTCTCTGATAGCCGACATTTATATCGAGTCTCTATAGGTTGTTTAGTGCATGCTTTGCCGCTGCGATCCACCATACACTGTAGGCGAGGACCGAATTCTAGCCTCGCGTGTCGGCCTCGATCTTGACCGCTCTCTCTTTTTCCTTTGCCCTTTGTCGGCACCCCTTTTGTTTAAGCAGGTTTTGAGATCGACGTCGTTAGCAGGGTTACCCTTCCGGCTTGGCCTGGGCAGGGTTATGGACTCCATTGGTTATTCTTCAGGGCTCTTAGCTCAATTTGCTTCTTGTCCGTAGTCGGATGATGTATCGTTTTCAAGGTGATTTGGATCTTGGTATTGTATATCTGTAATCTTGACTCTTGGAGTCGTTGTTGTATATATATGTTTTGTGGGTTCCATCGTGGACTATTGTGTAATGGTATTACTTCGTTTTCCACCCGCACGAAAGTGCCTGGTGGGCACCTTTGAATCGTTTCTATGCGGGTTTGGCGGGAATCGCTGAAACTTGCATAGGGTCGATTCTGAGGGTGTTACACGGGCACAACCTGGTGTTGCCCCTGCGGGGCCGGTGCAGAGTCGGTGGCGGCAGCGGCGACTCTCCCCATGCGTAGGCGTCTCGACTCAGGAGTGGGCGGCCTAGCGGCGGTGCATCTCAGGAGGCAGCGTTCCAGCGTAGAGCTGGGTGGCGAGGTGGTGATGACGGCACCACTTGGCGGCGGGGTTGCGCGACGGGTGCAACAGCGGTGCCCTCCAGGCCCAGATCGGGGCCTGGTTGGGCCCCACCTGGGTCAGGAGGGCCGATTGGAGCTCGTTTGCACTTCCTTCGGCCGGTCAAAGAAGCAGTTCAGATGTGGGATGGTGGCTACGGTGGCGCGCCTACTGCAGTGCAACAGCTGGAGCTTCACGGACCCGATCTGGGCCTGACCGGGCCTATGAGGGTCTGGTTTGCTCTTACTACTGCGTTCGTTCGATTACCGCCATTGGTGGTGACCGACCCCTCCTGCGTGGCTGCGATACCGCCGTCCCTAGTTCCAGACGACGGTTTCTTCTCGGTCTTGTCAGTATCGCGGTGCTGGCCATGGTGACATGAAGTTAGTGATTGCAAGACTGTGTTGGCACGTGTTGGTGGACGGCAAGCTTGGTGGAGTGCTTCGATTCGTCTGGGATCGTGATTTTTTTGGGTCAGGAGAAATCCCTGTCGGCGTGGCTGGCACCGATGCGGTGACGCCAGAGGGCGCCGTCATTCCTTCTTGAAGGGTGTAGGGCGTCCCCCTTTTCCACCCCCTCCGTGTACCGTAGGAAACTCTAGAACCAGTTCGGACAGCAGCGTCGTCATCGTCATATTCCTTTTTTAAGGTGTTGCTTGATATGCGGAGAGTCGAAGGGACATGAGCGTGGTGGGCCTTCTCCAGAGGGCACAATGAGTGCAGGTCATCTTCGTTCTTTCGATCCGGCATTGTTGGCCTTAGTTCTTTCGCTTTTATTTTCGGCTTCTTTGTGTTGTTTGTCCGGGCAGTGATGTTAAAATTGTATTGCGTGGTTGCTATATTATTATAGCGTGACAAAGGCCTATTTTAAGGAGTACAATATAACCGATGTATTGTTGTTTAATTTTTTTAATCAAATTTCGTCTTAAAATACGTGTGTGCGCTTTATTCTTGGGAACAGAGTTAGCAGAAGTACCATTTATTCTGTGATGCATTGTTTGCATCATGGACACGTCGCTCAACTCAGAAACCAAACGCGAATTCAAGATCGTTCTCCGACATTAGGCAGTTAGGAAAGCTAGGACGGTCACGAATAAGACATTTCTTGGTCACGACTGAGTTGATGATCCATATGCCGATATACGTCGTGCAAGCGTCAAGCTGAAGTTGGTGTCTTTTTCCCATAATTTATAGGCTACTTCAAAGCAGCTTCCATCATCATCACCTAATCCCATTGCTGGATTCCTGTTGCTTTTCTCTCAGAATATTGCCAGGTCAGACAGAGGACGTGCCTATGTCAGTAGCGACGCGATGAACACGTACGCAACTCATCCAGGTAACACTACTTGCGCAATGTCCAGGTTCTTTCTTCACCGGCCACACTCATTCTGGATTAGCAGCCATGTTCTTTCCACGACAACAGAAGGATCTTGAGTAGCTTTCGCAGTGCTAACTACTCCCTAGGAGTTAGCGGCCCTTAGATTTTCTCTATAAATACCAGCGCCCCTCTTTCTTCCATGACCACAGCAATACCGCTACAAGAAATAGAGTAGAAACACAGATCAAGGAGAAGAGAACTCTGCAGCAATGGCGACCAAGATCTACATCGTGTAATTGCTCAGCCTCTGCTCAATCTTTTCCTCCTCCCGGTCAGCACATTGATCCGATCTCTGCAATTTCTGTCTATTATTTCTGCAGGTACTACTCGACCTGGGGACACGTCGCGACGCTGGCGGAGGAGATGAAGAAGGGCGCCGACTCCGTCCCTGGCGTCGAGGTCACCATCTGGCGTGTCCCGGAGACGCTGCCGCAGGAGGTGCTGGGTAAGATGCACGCGGCGCCGGGGCGCGAGGACCACCCCGTCATCACGGCGCGGCAGCTGGCCGAGGCCGACGGCATCCTGTTCGGCTTCCCGACGCGGTTCGGCATGATGGCGGCGCAGATGAAGGCCTTCTTCGACACCACCGGCGGCCTTTGGCAGTCCGGCGCCCTCGCCGGCAAGCCCGCGGGCGTCTTCTTCGCCACGGGCACGCAGGGCGGCGGACAGGAGACCACGGCGCTCACGGCCGTGACGCAGCTGACGCACCACGGCATGCTCTTCGTGCCGGTTGGGTACACGCATGGCGCCGGCATGTTCGCCATGGACGAGGTCAAGGGCGGGAGCCCGTACGGTGCCGGTACCTTCGCTGGCGCCGATGGCAACAGGGTGCCCAGCGATGCCGAGCTCGCCTTGGCGGCCCACCAGGGGAAGTACTTCGCTGGCATCGCCAAGAAGCTCAAGGTCGTCTGAACTCTGAAGTCCGATCACCAGCCGTCCCATTGTTCAGAGTCTCAATTACACAGTAATGCATACGATCGAGTGCAAGAAGATTATTTCATAGTACATCATTTCTAGCAGAGCAGGATTTACACAATTCTACTACCCGCAAAAAAACATTATTAACATTTCTACAGCTACTGCATTACTTGAATAATAGAATAATAATATTCCCAGATATAATTTTTTCCCCTCCATTCAAGGTATTTGCTTCTCATCTTTAATCGTCGATTCCCTTATTGAGGCAAGTTTGCCAGTTATTAGCACAAAACTATGAATTTTCAAGTTAAAATTTAATTTTGGTACTACCATTTTAAGTTTCACGGACAAAAATCCACCACATTTATGACAGGTTGTTGCAAATAACACTAAACACGGATTGCTAGCGAATTAATTTTATTTTTATCAGTGGAGACGCACACACCAGGAGTGATTTTAGCACACGTGGGCTGTTTGGTGTGGTAGGCGTGGGTTCCACTTGTCATCCATGAAATGGATGGTTCGGGCACTTAGAGGGGTCGAATATATGCTACTTTAAATTTTAGTTCTTTTTCAATTTTAGATTTGACACAAATGTAAATTCTCTAGATATGTAATTAAAGAAAATTTCTCTATATGCAAATCTAACTACTAAGCGAGTATAAAGAGGAACGAGAAAACCGTAGTGGAGCATACGGAAACATAGGAATTTGTTTGACCGTAGTTCCTTCCTTGTTAAGGGAAGTACGTCTGCGCTGGAGGGATGGGCGGTTCTAAGACCATCACGTCACAATAGGTCTTACCCTATTCTTCGATGGATCTCGCCACCAAAGGCCTGATCCACCTTTCCACTTCGATACGGGAACCGGTGCCTTTACAATGCTAGCAGGATATATATCAACAACTGAATTGGAGGCTCCCGTGATGACAACAAGCTGTCACAAAACAAGGATTATCAAATAACTGAAATTGAGATCTAGATATTTGCAAAAAATATTAGATCGAGAATCCTCCAAATGAATAGAGGGAAAGTTGAGCGTTTTATTGGTGTTAAGGATGATCGAGTCCTCCTCCTTCGATTCCCCAAAGATCGGAACCTTTGGGTGGATGAGGATGGAGATCTTGCTTGAAACTTGAAGATCAGTACTAAACTTTTTTGAATGATCAAGAGTTCTGGCGGGGGGGGGGGGGGATGGGGAATAAATACCCCCTGCCAAAACTCTACTACGAAAGCTGAGTATATTGCTGCCTCAAAGACGGCAAAATAAGGAGTTTGGATCAGAAATTTTCTGATTGAACTTGGTGTTGTTCCGGGTTCGTCCAGTCCGTTAGACGTGTACTATGATAATACTGGTGCTATTTCACAAGTTAAGAAGCCATGGGCACACCAGAAGAACAAGCACATACTCAGGAAATTTCACCTGATTCGGCAGTTTGTCGATGGCGAAGAAATTAAGCTATGCAAGGTACACATGGATGCAAACATTGTAGACCCATTGAACAAACCACTTCCATGGCCTAATTTTGAGATGCACGTTAGAGCGATGGGCATGATATTCCTAAGGCCTGGAGATGCCTGAGTGTTTGACTCTAGTGCAAGTGAGAGACTGTTAGGAATGATGCCCTAGAGGCTCACATTCTGCCTTGTATTTGTAATCCAGAATCCAGCTTAGAGCTAGATGTATGTGTCATTGCAATTGTTGCAGGTGTGGAACCACATACTTATATCTAGGTCTATCCAGCTTGTCCTTAGTCATTTGAGGTTGGGACGGAAACCCACTGCCGGGACTAATTTGTAAGTCGGAAGATGACAATGTTTCACCTATCACATGCATGGAGATGTTATCCGCCTTGCATTGGATAGTAGGAAGAGTGGAAGGATAGAGATGTCGCCTAAAGGGGGTGAATAAGCAATTTCAAAACTATTACGGTTTTGGATTGATAGAATACGTAATTAAACAAACGTTTATTTTACAAGCACAAAACCTAAATACACTAGGTTCAACTAAGTGCACCAACAACAAGTCAAGCTAAGCAATAGCACAAGATAAATATACCACAAGTGATAGACAAGATATAATTACTTCAAGCTCGATGGCTATCACAAGGAAAGTAAGCTCGGTTATAGAGATAACCGAGGCACGCGGAGACGAAGATGTATTCCCGTGTTCCCTTACAAGTAAGGTACGTCATGTTGGAGAGGTGTGGGATTCCACGAAGGATTTCCAACGCCACAAAGGCTCACCTTCTTCTCCGATTCTATCCCACGAAGGAATAGGCCCTTTCCTTATTGCTAGCTTTTCCTCCACTCCGGAGATGGCAAGCTCCACAACCACCTCACAAGCTCCACGAAGGAGAAGCCTATGTCTCTTCACAATCTTCCACGAAGAGGACACCATGGCACCGACCGCCAAGCCATCTAGGAGGTCACCCTACAAGAGTAACTAGCTCACGGCTCTGACTCGAACAAATCGTAATGGAGAGCTCAACACTTATGCAAGAATGCAAAACAAGACCACCAAGGGTGCTCAAATCCTTCACTCTCAAATCCCACCAAAGCAACAAGTGCTAGGGAGGAATTAGAGAGGAAGAACAATGGTGGAAGTCAAACAATGGCTCCAAGATCTAGATCCAATGGGTTCCCCTCACTTAGAGGAGGAAATGATTGGTGGGGATTGTAGATCTAGATATCCTCTTCCAAATCCCTCAAAAAGATGCAAGAATCATAGGAGGGAAGGGGGAGGAAGCAAGCTCAAGAGGTTCAACAATGGAGGTCAATTTTGTGGTCAAGAAAACTGAAAAACGTTGGGGGAAGAACCCCCTTTTATAGGGTAAAGCAAATATGACCGTTGGAAGAAATCTGTGCGAACTCGGTTGAAAGTTGGTTGGACCGGCCCTCACACCGGACGGTCTGGTTTCTGGACCAAAAAACCAAACTTAAAACCGGGATTAGGTACTGACCGCAGTCTCGGATAGACTCGATATAGTAAAACCAAAAATCCCGATTTAAGATCCGTTTTTTCCGATCCTGGCACCGGACCACACGGTCTGGGAGTCGGTTGAACCGAATCCACAACCGGGATGAAACAAGCTTCACGAAAAATGCAATAACTTTTGCATCCGGACTCCAATTTCGATGATCTTGGACTTGTTTTGACGAGGACAACAAGCTCTACAGGATTGTGCAGAGAAAAATCATAGCCCAACAAAGGAGGATATAACAAAATGAAGAAGTTAAGAAGCCTCCCTAAATAAGAACCGATAAAACCTTCAAACTCGAAAACGCCATAGAAGATGCATACGAATTCCGTTTTTGATAAACTTGGGCTTGTTGAAGATATAGCAACAAGATCAAGAACCTCACATGGAGAAACACCAAGAATCAACAAAATAGGAAGATGCAAATTATGCAAAGGATTGAGCTCCCTATGACAATGTGATCAAGTTACCCAACCGAAAGCCCCTCTTGATAGTTCGTCTATCTATCCTATAACCCGGTCTCCAACAAACACCTTGAGACCGGTAAAAGGAAAACCTAGCAAGGCCATACCTCTGCCTTGCGCATCCCTCTTGATCTTGATGACAATGCTTCAAGCTCCACCCAAGCCAGAATGCAACACTTTATCATTGTTGCTTCATGAAGACTCCTAATTTTCTCCCCCATACACCACTATGGGATAGCTTCATTAATACATGTCTTCACATGTATATTATCACCAATATGGATGGCAAGCTTCAAGCAAATGATCTTCTCGAGATGCTTATCTTGAACTTTCCCTTCTCAACCTTGATGACGATCACCACTTGATTTCATCCTCTCATGGACTATATAAGATCTTCACTTTTGAAGCATGCCCATTGAAAGATACCTATCCCATATAAAAAATGCAAAGGCACATATATAATGGGTTAGTTCATGATGCATAATTGACAAGGCTTACCATACCACAAGACCATGTGGTACATTCTTTATGCTTCATGTGTTGACCAACTTGAAATCACTCTTCACTCTTTGTATTGGTCAACCAAGTATCTTCTCGTGCTACATCTTAATATCTTGAGGTACATAAGGAACTCTTCATTTGATTACATGCTCTAAATCTTAGTCAACCATAGCTCAACTAATGAGGCTATCATGACACTGACTTAGAGCCATATCCTGAATTCTACTATTGAGATCACACTCTCAAGATCCTGATCATATCATATTCTTCTCTTCAACTCGATGATTTTGATGCCAATACTCAAGGTATATCTTTATTTTCATGGCATACATACTTGAATCCAACACATGGACTACACGCATGACCTATGGAATATTCCTTCATATAAAACTCAGTGAAAACATTAGACCATAGGGATTTTCATTAATCACCAAAACCACACATAGGGGCAATTACCCTTTCAATCTCCCCCATTTTGGTAAGTGATGACAATCACACCAAGAGGGTTTATATAATGAATATTAGAAACAAGTACACATCTTATCCGAGAATAAGTTGTATAGAAGAGGTTGTATTTGATATGGTTAAGTAACACAAAGATACTAGCCCATATCAAAATCGATTCTACTCACATAAACTACAACTAATGCAGGATATGTGAGTAGAACCAACATATATAAGCAAACTCCCCCACAATATATGCACGTGTGATGATCTTGAATTTCATTGCATACATTGTCAAGCATAACCTTTGGGAGAGTTTCCACTATATATACAACCATGCAAAACATAATAGAGATGAAAGGCAAACACTTAAGAACAAACCAATTTTAAGTAGAAAACCATTTCCCTTAAAACCCTCTAAACTTATCCCCCATTGAAAACAAGTACCAAAATGGATAACAAGGTTAGAAGGACAATATAGTATGAGTTCCTACACAAGGTGTGCATGATGACCCACAAGTATAGGGGATCGCAACAGTCTTCGAGGGTAGTATTACCCAATTTATTAATTCGACACAAGGGGATACAAATAATACTTGCAAGCCTTAACAACCGAGTTGTCAATTCAGCTGCACCTGGAAATAGTTCTTGCTCACAGAAGTTTATCAGTAGAAACAGTTTTGTAGCAGCAAAAGCAAAGTAACAACAACAGTGAAACAAGAGCAATAGTAACAGTAGTAGCAAACAGTAGGATATGAGCGCGGTAGGCATAGGGATGGATGGACGGGCATTGCATGGACGAGTCTAAACAAGTAACTTTGAAGATCTAGGGCAATTACAGATAAATAAGAATAAGCATCCAAGTACTAAACAATCATAGGCATGTGCTCCATATATAGTCATGTGTGCTCGCAATGAAAACTTGCACAACATCTTTTGTCCTGCCAGCCTGTTGTAGTGGGGCCTCAAGGGAATTGCTGTCAATTAAGGTGCTCCTTTTAATAGAGCACCGGAGCAAAGCATTAACACTCCATGAACACACGTGATCCTCACATCACAGCCATTCCCTCAGGTTGTCCCAATTTCTGTCACTTCGGGGCCTTTGGATCCGGACAATGTTATGTGTACACAACTTGCAGATAAGATCACAAAGAATACTATCATAATGATTCAATAATAAGTTCAGATCTGAGATCATGGCACTCGGGCCCTAGTGACAAGCATTACGCACAACAAGTTGCAACAAAGTCAAATAGCACTAATAGAGATACTAGGCACCATGCCCTAACAATCTTATTTGATTACATGATAGAACTCATCCAATCCCTATCATCCCCATAGCCTACAGCGGGCGATTACTCACTCATGGATGAGGGAAACATGGATGGTTTATGGAGAGGCGTTGGTGATGACGATGGAGATGATCCTCTCCAAATTCCCCGTCACGGCAGGGTGCCGGAACAGACTTTCTGGTTCCGAATCGCAGTTTCTGGTGGTGTAGGAGCAACGGAACTCTTTTTGGAAAAACGACGAACCCCCCTCGGTTCTTTGGTCAAGAGGCATCTTATAGGCGTATAGGGAGGCCAAGGGGGTGTCTAAGGCGGCCGCACCCCTCTAGGCGCAGGGTGGGCCAACCCCCGTGGTAGGGGGGTGTGGGCCCCATAGGCCTCCACTCCGTCTCGTACTCTGGCTCTATGGATCTTCTGGTGAAATAGGATTTTTGGCATATTTTCCGGGATTTTTCCTAATAGTTGATTTTCTGCACAAAAACTAGACACCAATGTAAATCTGCTGAAAATAGCGCCAGTCGTGTTAGTTGTATCCAAATCACACAAGTTTAGAGGAGAAACAATAGCTAAAATGTTCGGGAAAGTAGATACGTTTTGGATGTATCAACTCCCCCAAGATTAGCTTATTGCTTGTCCTCAAGCAATTTAGTTGAAAACTGAGTGCGATAAAATAACTTTCACGAACACATTTGCTTCATATGATGTATATATTCTCAGCACAGGAGTAGACACCTAAACCATTCATAATAGTAAGTATGCAACTAAGTCTACTCAATAGTCAATGCAAGCTATGAAGAGAAACCATCTCAATAATAATAAGTAGCATGAAACATAAACATAAGCAACATTGCAATGCTCATAATAAGGTATGATAGAGTGGTATCTCGCTTGCCTTTGTTTGTAGAGCACAATATGAATGCCAAGGCACCTCTAAAGTTCAACTGAAGACTAGAAGTAAAGATATCAGAGATACATACATCAAAGTCATGACATAATTAACCAAGTTTTGAGACAAACACAAGAATGACAACTATGTTCTCAAGAAGGTGCTCATAGAATAAGTGGTGACTCAACAAGGAGGTGAAAAGGTTTTGAAAAGTTTGAAAGGCTTCCAAATGCTGAAAGTAAGGTACTCATTAGCTTTGAGCTCTCATTGCCCCTATCATATGCATCTTTATATGGTTAAGGTGAAAGTGAGGTCCAATATGAGTTATATGCTTGACAGACCATAAACTGGATATCCCATGTCCCTTGAGTGCGAGGGCCGCTCCTCATGCTACTCAAATTTAGTTACCTGTAAGTTCTTGTCATTGTAAATACATGTGTATCATAGAGAACCGCCAACAAGGTACCCCTTGCACATGATACAGGAGCTATCCCATAATAAAAATGACAAGGCAAGCAGACAATGAGCATCTTAGCAATCTTTTTATTTGCTATTTGCATAGGTTTTTATCGAGTACGCTTCACAGATTGCTCATTATGGTTATGCTGCAAGTTTCCACCATGATTAGGCATAGCCCAGGCGTTTCTATAACACATATATATAACTCCATGAACTCACAAGCTCCCCTTTTATTTCACAACGACGACATCCGCAAACAAAAGAGCATGATATCAACTAGATATGTATCCCTAAGTTTTGAAAGCCTTCCTTGTGACAACATGGTTCTGCTAACTCCCAGCCTATAATTTGCAAGCATATAACTTTCATGGACAGTCACAATGGTTCAGGTTTATTAAGTGCAAGGAATAAAGTGTGCCATCAAGTTCGTGAGAGCTTTACTAACTAACTTTCTCAAAATAGTCAAACATTTTATTTGGAAGAAAACAAGGCATAAAGAATATGCAATGAATATCACATGATGCTAATAGGTAGGTATGGTGGACACTGTTGGCAATATTGGTTTTGGGGAGTTGGATGCACAAGTAGAGCTCATACTCAGTGCAAGTGAAGGCTAGCAATAGATAGGGAGCGACAAACGAGAGAGCAATAACTGTCATAATCATGCTTGCAACAAAACATGACTAATTATGGCATGAAAATGATACAAGAAATCTGAGGCAAAATAAATCATCGAGGGTTAGTGACTATTGTTTAGTCATATGCATGCGTGAGCATGTGCCAAGTTGATTCACATGAAACATTCAGAGGAGGATACCACAATATCATACCAAGTTATGAATAGAACAATGCAAGCAAACATTCATATGACATGCTACAAACTATTAGCAAGCTGGAGCTAATCACAAGAAAGCAATAACTAATAAGCATCCATAAATAACATACACCCTACATGAACAGACAAAGCATGCTCACAATGATGAGTATATGTACAAAATGAAAACAAATAAAGTTCGTTACCAGCCTCTTACCACACCTCAAGTTTTCTTAATCTTCATTATTGCCCTTCACTTGTGTGACTTTAATAATAACATGAACCAAACTCCACTAAGGATGGTTGAACTCTACAAAGAACTCACAAAACCAAAGAAGAACAACAAATATTTTTGGTGTTTTCAATTTTTTTCAAAGCAAACGAAGCAAAAACAAACAAAGCAAAAGCAAACAAAGCAAAATCTTTTTGGATTTTTCTTTAAGGCAAATCAAAGCTAAAAAGCAAAGAAACAAACCAAGAGAAATAACGAAAATATTTTTGGTATTTTTTGTTTTGAGAAAGCAGAAACAAAAACCAAAAAGAAAGCGAAACAATGGATATACAAAGAACCGACGAAACATTATATATAGATGAGTGTGATGTGGGTATACCTCCCCCCAAGCTTAGGCTTTTGGCCTAAGTGGGGCTCAATAGCGTGGGTAGTAACCCCAAGCTGGTGGATCATCATAGGAATGATCATAGTCAGGTGCTTGCGATGAAGAAGAAGACGCGCCCCAGTCATAGGAGGGCTGCTGGTATGAAGACTCTCCCAAGTTGGATGGCTGAACCGAATCATCTTTGGCATCCTCTCCAACGTTGTCCTCTTGCTGGGAGAGCTCCGCCACGTATGTGTCAAACTCCTCCTCTGTAAGCGACCATCCTTGCTTGTTGTCAAAATTAAACAAAACAAGTGCAAGCAAATAAACTACTTTCTCAGTCCTACCCCCTCTCCAACCACGCTTGACAAAGGATAATTCAAACGGTAAACTTCTCATAGTAGCCCCTGAAGAAACAAAATTATGCTGAACCATGGAATCAAGATCAAACCTCTCTATGGGGAACCGATAATCTGAATGGTGAGGCTCTAAACCATGGAAAGCTAGCAACCTAGAGGCGATGAGACCTCCACAAATTCCACCCTTCTCGCAGTTAGTGGTAAGATGGTAAGCTATCAAAGCACCCAGGTTATAAGATCTATCCCTATTCAAAGCAACTAATATAAAAGCTAGATTAAAAGAAGATAACTTTCTAGCAAGAACACACTTGGTAATGAAATAGGAAAAATATCTAATGGATGGGAACTGAATGTTCCAAATTTTACCACTTTACTTTGATAAGTCAAAACCTTGGAAAATTTTAGCATATAAATACATAAGTGACTTAGGCCTCTCCTTGATCTTCTCACAAAATCCCCAATGGGGCACTCTAATAGCTGCATAGAAATCAGTAGAAGTCAAGTCGATTGCTAGATTGTAGATTTTATAATGGACCATGAGATTAGATGAAGACCAAGTAAACTGGAAGTCTGGCACCACAGCCATGGTTAGCTTGACATATTGAAATGGTTCCCCTTCAACAAAATGTTCCAACCCTGCATTGGTAATCATAGTTTGGAAATCCTGGAAGATTCTCGCGGCTCTCATAAATTTAGGGCATGGATATATGGAAGGGAAGACTCCTTCCTCACAATGAAATTTCATTGGCTCAGGTACCATCAAATCATATTGATTCAGTGGGTATGCACTCATATTCCTTTCTGCAATTTTTAGACAAAAATCAAACCAAGTGATTTCCAAGTTGATAGATGATGAGAAACTACTATAGGAACTTGCTAGAGGGCTACACATGCATAAAAATGAAATCGCTAAGCATAGAACAAGCATGAAAGCTCACACAACTTGACACCTATAGCAGCAAAATAATCATGATACAATCTACCAATCACAAATCTAATTGGACAAGCGGAGGAGGCACATACCAAGGAGCAATCCCTCCAAAAATCAGCAGCAAAGATGGGCTGAGCAAG
Source organism: Avena longiglumis (assembly GCA_030063025.1). Taxonomy (NCBI): domain Eukaryota; kingdom Viridiplantae; phylum Streptophyta; class Magnoliopsida; order Poales; family Poaceae; genus Avena; species Avena longiglumis. The sequence goes on along the minus strand of CP125975.1, from coordinate 465,131,940 downwards.
AAGATCGAAAATCGGGAGCAAGAACAGTAGGAACTCGAGCTTGAGAAAGTTTTCCGGTGTTTTTTGGGAGAGATAAAGAAGGTGGCTGGGAGGAGGCATCTTGAAGGGCCACAGGTGGGCCACACCCAGGCCAGGCGCCACCTGGGGGCTGACCACGCCACCCGTGGGTGTGCTGGCCTGGTGGGTCCCCCTGGGCCACTCCAGGTGTCCCTCTGCCCCTTTTTTCAAGGAAAAATTTAATATGAACTTTCTAGGATTTTTCGGGAAACTTTATTTTTGGACAATTTTCAGGGTATGAAAATTGATTTTCTCGCAGAAAAGATTTTTTATAAGAAGCAAAAGCAAACAAAAACCAAACTACAGAAGTTCTAAGACACTCTAACAAGCAAACAACTAGCAAAACCAAAGCTAACAAGAGAAAAAGCAAAGACTAGGAAGGAGAAACGTAAAAGTGAGCAAGTATAACCACGGTGAAAGCGTTGTTTTGTTCATTAAAATCCTTTTGTTAACAAGGTTGATCAAGTGTTCTTACCAAAATAATCTTATATGAAACAAAACCTTGCATTTGACAAAGTGATTATGTTACCTCAAACTTGATAGCAATGGTCCCAATCATAATAGTTTCAAAACTTTCTTGTGGAATGGGACAATATATTTCTCCAACCTTGATGCTCTCAATATTTTCAATGGAATTCAGGCAATATCTCTTAGCAACCTTTTTGGGGAAATAGATAGTATGTTCTTTCTCATTAATATTAAAATTTACTTTTCCTTAATTACAATTGATAACAGCACCTGCAGTATTAAGAAAAGGTCTTCCAAGAATAATACACATATTATTATCTTCAGGCATCTCAAGCACAACAAAATCAGTTAAAACCAAGAAATTATGAGCCACTTGAACAGGAACATCCTCACATATACCAATGGGAATAGTAGTTGACTTATCAGCCATTTTCAAAGATATATCAGTTGGTATCAACTTTTCTAGCTGGAGTCTCTTGTAGAGAGAAAAAATCATAACACTAACTCCAGCTCCCAAATCACATAAAGTAGTTCTAACATAATTGTTTTTCATAGAGAAAGGAATAGTTGGTATACCTGGATCACCAAGTTTCTTTGGAACCTTAACGTTGAAGGAATAATTAGCAAGCAAAGTAGATATCTCCTCATTAGGAATCTTCATTTTATTAGAGACAATATCCTTCATATGCTTTGAATAAGGAGGCAACTTAATAGCACCAGTCAAAGGAATTTGCAAAAAATAAAGGTTTCATCCACTCACAAAACTTGTTGTAGTGTTCTTCCTCCTTTGACTTGTGTTTCTTATTTGGAAAAGACATAAGTTTTTGCACCCAAGGTTCTCTCTCACTGCCATGTTTATTAGCAATAAAGTCTTTCTTAGTGTACCTAGTGTTCTTAGTGTGCTTGTTAGGTTCTTCCTCAACTTCCTCCTTATCAGGAGCACCATTTTTATCATTACCACTCTCAGTTTCAGCATCAGAGACAGATATACCATTAGGATCTACATCAGGTTCAAATGGTTCCTCAACTACTTTATGTTTCTTTTTCTTTCTATTATGAGGACTACCACTACTTTCACCTTGTTGAGAATCCTGCTCAATTTTTTAGGGTGTCCTTCAGGATATAAATGATCTTGAATAGCTATACCACTCCTAGTTCTAATTAGCATGTTTATCTCCAGAGGCATTAACTAGCATATCCTTTTGTACCTTAGAAAGTTGATCAATTTGGGTTTGAACCATTTGAAAGTGTTTACAAAGCATTTTAATATCATTAGTAGTTCTTTCCACAATATCTTTCAACTCATTAATAGCTCTAGAGTTTTCCAATAAATGATTCTGAACTTGTTTATTAAAATTACCTTGTTCAACAATAAATCTGTCAAGTTCCTCTAAGCATTGATCAGGAGGCTTACCATAAGGAATATCACCTTCATCAAAGTGGAGAGAGTGTACCTCAATAGTAGATGAGTGTGGAATTGGCTTACATAATTCTTCTATAGGAGGTAGATTCTTCACATCTTCAGCTCTAATAACTTTCTCCTTTAGACATTTCTTGGCTTCCTTCATCACTTCATCATTTAATGCAATTACTCCCCTCTTCTTTGGTGTTGGTGTTGGAACTGGTTCAGGCACAACTGGTTCAGGAGTAATACGCTCAGGTGTAATTAGATCAGTTGAAGTCCAATCAACATAATTCTTGCTTATTTTATCCATTAATTCTTCAGCATTTGTAGGAGTTCTTTTCCTGAAAACACAATCAGCAAAGCTATCTAGGTATGTCCTAGAATCATCAGTTAGTCCATTATAATAAATATCAAGAAGCTCTTTTTTAGGTAATGGACATCCAGGATGTGCATGAATCAAGGCACAGAACCTTGTCCATGACTCAGGCAATTTCTCTTCTTCTCCCTGTTTAAAATCAAAAAGTTTCTGCAAATCAGCATGTCTAGCACTGGGAGGAAAAAATTTCTTGAAGAAAGAAGCAATCAAGTAATCAGGGCTATCAATGGAACCAGGAGGTAATCTATTAAACCAAGCTTTAGCTTCTCCTTTTAATGAAAAAAGGAAGATCTTTGTAACAAAGTACTTTCGCATCTTAAAATTATCAGAGAATAAAGCACTCATAGTGGAAAGCTCAGTCATATGAGCTACATCACTCTCATTTTCAGTCCCACAGAAAGGTTCTTTCTAAAAAATGTCTAAATAGGATAAATCATAATCTTTATCTTTAATATCTATGGGAGATATGGCAAACTTAGGATCAGAGGACAGTTTAGGAATAATGGTATGTATCTCAAGGAGACTCTTAATAGCACTAGCACCATGTGTGTTTCGGCACTCTTCAATAAATTCATTAGTAAACTCAGTGTAACCATCATTAATATCATATCTCTCTCTAGACTCAGGTGAGCTAGCAGGTGTAACAGTGTCTTCGCTAGGAGTTTTAGTATTTCCTAGACCAGCCATATTAGCATCTAGGAAAGGACCTAATGAACCACTCGCACCAAGCACAGTAGAAGTAACATCATGAGTATCAAAAGTAGTTTCAGATTCAGCAGTAGTAGTAGTGTGTGTAGCATGAGTATGTGGTGGTGGTGGTGTAACAAGCTTACTTATAACAGACGGTGAATCAAGAGTAGTAGAGGTGTTTAGGATTGTACCTCTTCTTGTAGTGGATGGTAAAATAGGAATCTTTCCATCACGAGACTTCCCCATGATGAAAGGAGTAGCAGTGAACAATAGTAGATCCAAGTGAACTTACAAATAAAGCTATGCTCCCCGGCAACGGCGCCAAAAAATAGTCTTGTGACCCACAAGTATAGGAGATTGCAACAGTCTTCGAGGGTAGTATTACCCAATTTATTGATTCGAAACAAGGGGAGACAAAGAATACTTGCAAGCCTTAACAACTGAGTTGTCAATTCAGCTGCACCTGGAAATAGTTCTTGCTCACAGAATTTCATCAGTAGCAACAGTTTTGTAGTAGCAAAAGCAAAGTAACACAGTGAAACAAGAGCAATCGTAACAGTAGTAGCAAACAGTAGGATATGAGCGCGGTAGGCATAGGTATGGATGAACGGGCGTTGCATGGACGAGTCTAAACATGTAACTTTCAAGATCTAGGGAAATTGCAGATAAATAAGAATAAGCATCCAAGTAATAAACAATCATAGGCATGTGCTCCATATAAAGTCATGCGTGCTCGCACTAATAACTTGCACAACATCTTTTGTCCTGTCATCCCATTGCAGCGGGGCCTCACGGGAACTACAGGAAATTAAGGTGATCCTTTTAATAAAGCACCGGAGCAAAGCATTAACACTCCGTGAATACACGTGATCCTCACATCACAGCCATCCCCTCAGGTTGTCCCAATTTTTGTCACTTCGGGGCCTTTGGATCAGGACAATGATATGTGTACAACACACTTTGAAGATAAAGAACAATACAAACTATAATATATTCATATAATAATAAGTTCAGAGATCATTCATGGCACCTAGTGACAAGTGAGCATTTACAAACGCAAAAAAAAAAAAAAAAAATACATATAGAGAATAGAGATAGGCACCATGTTAAAACAACAAATATTCATCGATATATGATCCATCCTCACCTCCCCTCATCCCCCAGTGGGGGGGGGATGGGGTGGATGAGGGAAACATGGATGGTTGATGGAGAGGCGTCGGTGATGACGATGGCAATGATCCTCACCAAATTCCTTGTCCCGGCAGGGTGCGAGAACGGAGTTTCTGGTTCCGAATCGCGCTTTCTGGTGGCGGCACAGTGGAATTCTTTCTGGAAAAACGACAAACCCCCCTCGGTTTTTAGGTCAAGAGGCATCTTATAGGCAAAGAGGGAGGCCGAGGGGGTGCCTAAGGTGGCCGCACCCCCCAGGCGTGGGGTGGGCCCACCCGCGCGGCAGGGGGTGTGGGCCACTAGGCCTCCATTCTGTCTCGTACTCTGGCTCCATGGATCTTTTGGTGAAATAGGATTTTTGGCATATTTTCCGGGATTTTTGCTGATAGTTGATTTTCTGCACAAAAACTAGACACCAAGGTAAATCTGCTGAAAACAGCGTCAGTCCGTGTTAGTTGTATCCAAATCACACAAGTTTAGAGGAGAAATAATAGCAAAAGTGTTCGAGAAAGTAGATACGTTTTGGACGTATCATTGCATTACTCGTAATATGAGTGAAATCACATGCACATATCCAATGACGAACACTTGGAGGAAATCAAACTATATTGAGGATCAAGGATTGCTAAAAGGATAACAAGGTTAAGGAACTTCAACAGATGAAGAAAGCAATCGAAAGATCCAAATAATCAAATGGACAAATAGTGCTCTAAGTGAAATAAGGAAGCTCCCCAAGATTCATGCATAAATTAGTTGTTTCATTTGAATACAATATGCACAAACATGGAATCCTCACTCCCTCTATATTATTTAGAACACAACCAAGGTACAATGATTAGATATAAACCAATACACTTGTCAAGACAAGCTTAAGTCCAAAACAAACCAAATATGAGATATGAGTGTGTGAAGATGTAATAAAAGTAAGCCAAGCACTCATAAATCAAGACCTTAACAAAACCATTAAAATCAAGAGGGTAAGAGTGATGGTCGGAAAAGAGCGAGCATATCAAGGCGAGAGACTAACACTCTCGTGTATATAAGTTTCTAAGTGGAAAAACGTGAGAATAATCCACAAAGAAACACCCACACAAAATAGGTTAATAAAAAGAATACATGATATCCAAATGGAAGTCATAAGATATACCAAAAAGGATATTTTGCTTAAGTGCATATATAGCCCATGGCTCTATTTTATATTATGGTATATCAGTGAACTTCACCAAAGAAAAAAAATCTCAAAACCATCACAACTAACACTAAGGGAACTAATGCTAGTTGGGATTTTTTGAGAAAGGCAACAAGTATCAAAAGGAATGATTCAATGCAATTTCAATAATATTTCACATGAGAGTACCTTGAGGATATGCAATAAATTGCTAGAAGGCATATTTGGAATTGGTGAATCATGAACATGATTTTATATACTCCCCATTATATGCATCATCTCAAATTACTCACATAATCAATAAGGATAGAGAACAATTTCAAATATACTTGCAAGAATCAATCATTTACAAACAAATAGATTCATGCCAGGATGCAACCTACAAGAGATTGGATGGAAGAATAGTATGAATGAATAAGATACTTGTTACCGAGATAGAAATGGTATGATATAGTAGATAAGAATTTTTAGATCATCCTAGCTTGGCTCCAATTATCATGTGGTGACAACACTTTCCTTATAGACGAGGCAAGCATCCATTGCATCTCCAATGTACCTAAAACAATCATTCAAGTACATCTTGGTCCCCAAACTTATTGGGTCCAAAATGGTTAGACTAACTACAACACATAGGACACACTCCATAAAAGTATATGCATATTTAGAGATGAAATTTGAATTTCATGAACATCTTAGCCATTTAAGGATTTGATGGAGTATACCCTATATATTGGATCAAATAAATCAAAACATGATATAAGATATACATTTAGTAAACAAGCATGAGTGAGACTTTCAAGATACAACGAACATATAATTTGGAAAAAATCACCAAAATATTCAAGAAGGCATACAAGGTGTGACAAAACATATTTGTCGTCCAAACTATATCAAAGAATCAAATCAACACAAGATTTCTTCAACAAAGTTCAACAAATGAACCAAGCAAAAAAATATTGAGCATAAAAGATGAAATAAAAACACAAATGCTCACAGATTTATCTCATTCAAGAAAATAAAATAGAGAAGAAAGAATGAGATAAAAAAACTCCCAAAAGATCAAGGTTTCAACAAATAAACCAAATCCTTAACACTTTTCACAATGGCACAAGGTTCCGAGAAGAAAAGTTTTGTCTTCCACTAAAACACATTTGGTAATAACCAAAAACATCATCAAAGAGATGTTAAAAATCCAAGGAAGACAATGGGAGCCACACCAAAATTTTGGAAAGAAAAAAGGCAATAAGAGGTGAACTCCAAAGTGAAGATGATCCACAAATGCTACCACACACAAATATATCAATTGTCAAAGACAATGAGTGTATTGGAATACATTTCCGATGGTATATTGCACGAACATTAAAGATAAATCTTCACAATAAAAAACATAGGATAGAAATAAAAAGATTAAGTACTATGCAAAGATAGAGATTCTTGATAGCTCAACTAGTCACACAATCATGCAAAGAAATGATTAGAATAACTTGAAGCAAAGGGTCTCCCAAATAATATATAGAGATATGTATTTGAAGAAGACCGCACCAATAATTTCTTACTCAAACAACGACCGAAAATACGAGCAATAAAAGCTTCTAACAAAAATAGGACCATGTTTGAGCCAACATGCCACCTAGAAACAATATAATCAAAAATATAAACTCTAAGTGGCACTACCTCATATGTTCACATTTCCTAGGATTGTGATATGCAAAAGAAGCATATTACTCCCCCATAATGTGATATGAATTTTTTCTTAACAAGAGGCAAAACAACCTAGAGATAATTAATGCACATTTAGAATTTGAATTTCTCATGAGTATGATACACCACATAGTGACTATATAAGATTGCAATATCAATACTAAGTGGTAGTACTCATGTACACACATTTTAAGGTTTGAGAGATGCTAGAGTCATGTCACTCCCCCAAAATGGGATGTTCCATTAACCACTCAAAAAGAGCCGAATAAGATCTCATCAAGATGCATTAGAGGGTCAAAATAAAACAAACGAGTAAATGATGTGCCAAACACCTAGACATACTTGAATAGACAAAATAAACAAGCATGAGGCACACCAAATACAAACACATACTTGGTACAGAACCAAAACATGTAAAGGGGCAAGTAACTTACAATATAAATGAGTTAAGTACCAGTTACCATGAAGACGCATAGTTGATATAAGATAGGGAAATAATAATCCTTATGACTTAGCTTGATAAAATAAAATATATGAAGATCCCTTAATTCTTCATGAGTTATCCAAGTCTCCAATGCCCTCCATAAACACCTATTGACCAAGTTTGAGCTAGTTGGTACCCAACCAAGTTGGGTCCTAAGAGGTTAGTCACAATAGGCTTGGCAACCCAAATGGTTCTTTTCTTGAAACCACTTTGAGTTCCAACAAACTTGGCAAACACATTGCCATACTTATCCTTGGTAAGAGAATAATCATCATCAATCATGATAGGGTTAGATAAGGTACCATTTGAACATGAAGAATCAAAGTTCCCCTTCACACGACATATGTAGCAACAAGTGCTCCCCTTTATATTCTTCATTGATTTCTTGGCTCGGGGAGCATTATCTTGATTATTCTTTGGAAGTGGTCTAACTTCAACTTGGGCTTAACCTTGAACTTGTGGATGCTTTCCTTGTTGCTTCTCACTCAAGTGCTTTTTCTTCAATGGACAAGATCTTACATGATGTCCTTCAACCTTTCACTTAAACCAAATAATCTTGGCCAAATTCTTGACTTGGTCTTGGCCATTCTTATAGTTTCTCTTGGAGTTGTTCTTTTTATTAGAGTTGAATCCAAGTCCACTTTTATCATTTGGGTATTTTTGCACACTCAAAATATTAACGAGTGTGGATTTCCCTTCATGACTCTTTTCCAAGTCATTCCTCAAGGAAGTGACTTGGGACTTGAGCTCTTTGATTTCCTCTACATGGTTAGTAGAAATACAAGTACTAGAGGAAGTATAAGCTTCATTGTTAGAGCAACAAGGCAAATCAATTAATCCAACACAAGGTTTATCAATAGTATGGCTAGATGGATTACTAGGACTAGCACATGGCAAAATAGCATTTTGAGTAGAAGTTGTGCTAATGTCAAAAAGAGGCTCACAAGATGTTACCTTAGTAGTACTTGCCTCACGAGCTAAATTTATCCCATCATGGGATATTAGAAGATAATTATGAGAGCCCGAGAGATTTTCATGAATTTCTTCCAATTTACTATACTTTCTAGTTAGCAACTCAAGTTGAGCCCTTAGCTCAATGTTCTCCTTTAGGGTAGATGCTTCACAAGAAGTAGAGTTAGTAGCACAAGCATCATTAATGGAATTTTCCTTTTCAAGCTCATAAGATTCAATTTTTTGTGTGAGGAGACAATTAGTGTGCTTCTCCTCAGAAAGCTCTTGCTTAAGGAGATTGAATCTTCGACTCCCATTATCAAGTTAGAAATCCAACTCCTCTATGGTTCCCGTTTGTTTTGTTATGGTGTCCATAACGTGTTTGAGACAAGTAACGACCTTATTATTACCACGAAGAGAGGTACACAAAAAAGTCAACTCAAGCAAGAGATCACTAGTATCCTCATCAATGTCATCATCACTATCATTGCTATTATCTTTAGAAGATATATTGGGATCCAAAGTAGGAGATACCTTTGATCTGAAGGGTTTCACGGCATAGTAAATCAAAATTTTCTACGGAGCGAACAGAGGGAAAGCCAAGATCTAATCTAGGAGATGCAAACAACGAGAGAGATTGGATTAGATCTTCATACCCTTGAAGATTCGCACAACGGAACGTTCGTCGGAACGTGGGTGATGTAGTCGTATTCGCTTCTCCTCCTCGCGATCCGATCCGATCTAGCACCACAAGTGGCGGTGCCTCCGTGAGATGCACACGCAAAGACTCGACGTCTCCTCCTTCCTCGGACCAGAGTATGGTGGAGAGATAGATTGGATCTACAACACGACGGGCGTGTATATGGTGGAGAATTTCATGCAGGCCTACAAACATCGGGAGGGAGAGAGGAAGGTAGCAAGGCTGCTAGGGCTTGGAGGAAGGTGTGTGGGGAGGCACACCACCCTCTATATATAGAGGCGGCCATCCCTGCCCCTCCTCCAAGCCTATCTCTAGTTTAAACAATTTAAACTCTCCTTATCTAGAAATCCTATCTCTAGATTTAAACGATTTAAACTCTCCTTATCTAGAAATTCTATCCCGAGATTTAAACGAGTCAAATCTCTCTAGAATCGGCTGGGCCCTATGGGGCCTTGTGCCCCTGGCCCAATGCGCCAGGACACTCCCTCATAGGCCCATGCCCCTCCCGAAGGTGGGGCCACGTTGGTCCCTTCCGGAAGGTTCTAGAAGCTTCCAGACAATACCGATTAACCCGAACAATTCCGAACTCCAAAAAACCGCCTTATATGAATCTTATTCTCCGACCATTCGAACCTCTCGTGATATCCCGGATCCCATCCGAGACTCGAACAAAAATTCATAAACCAATTATCCAATCTATCCTAGAGTCGATACATTATGTGTGACCTGCGGGTTCGAGAATATGCAGACATGATCTTCTATCAATAATCAACAATGGTCAGGCACCCATATTGACTCCCACACATTCATCGATGATCATATCGGATGAACCACGATGCCAGGATTCAATCAATCCCATATATATATTCCCTTCGTCTCGCGATATTTTACTTGCCCGAGATTTGATCGTCGGTACCGTCATACCTAGTTCAATCTCGTTCACAACAAGTACTTTACTCGTTTCGTAATCCGATATCACTTTGTGATTAACTCCTTAACTACATGCTTGCAAGTGGTGTTGATATCGATTACCGAGTGGGCCCGAAGTATATCTCTCCGACTTGGGAGGGACAAATTCCATCTCGATACATACAACCCAACAGATACTTTCCGATCACCTGAGAGACACCTTTATGATCACCCTCTCATAGGATGACGTTTGATGACCTCAAAGCTTTCTTCCGGTACCAGGGAGTTGCATTATCTCATGGTCTAAGGAATACAATATTTGACATAGGAAAAGCTTCGCAAAGATGAACACGATGAAACGATCTAATTGCTTCGCTTAGTTTGGTCTCATCCATCATATCATTCTCCCAATGATATGATCTCATTATCAATTGACAACTCATGTCTATGGTTAGGAAACCTTAACCATCATTGATCAATGAGCTAGTCCATAGAGGCGTACTAGGGACGCGGTGTTGTTTACAAACCACACAAGTATTAAAGTTTCCGCTCAATACAATTCTAGCATGGAATATAAACTTTATCATGAACAAGAATTATAATAATAACATCTTTATTATTGCCTCTAGGGCATAATTCCAACAGTCTCCCACTTGCACTAGAGTCAATAATCTAGTTTACATCTGGCAACAATCTCACACCCATGGCACTGAGGTGTTGATCATGTTTTACACGTGAAAGAGGTTTAGTCAGTGGATCTGCGACATTCAGATCCGTATGTACTTTGCTAATCTTCAGATCTCCATCTGCTATATAATCTCGGATTATATGAAACTTGCGGTTGATATGCTTGGTCTTTGGATGATATCTTGGTTCCTTAGCGAGTGCTATGGCGCCAATGTTGTCACACAATATCTCCAAGGGTCCAATGCACTTGGAACCACGCCAAGCTCGATGATGAAGTTTCGATCCAAACTCCTTCACTTGACGCTCGCAGCAGCCATGTATTCCGCTTCTCTTTAGATCCCGCGATCACGCTTTGCTTGACTTCTCCACTCACAGCTCCTCCATTCAAAATATAAACGTATCCGTCTCGAGATTTGGAATCATCCTTGTCGGTGTCGAAACTAGCATCGACGTAACCTTTTACGACAAGTCGTTCATCACCCCATAGACTAAGAACATTTCTTTAGTTCTATTTAGGTACTTTAGGATGTTCTTCACGGCTCAAAGGTTCCACTCGGATCACTTTGATATCTGCTCGTCAAACTAAGAGCATTGGACACATCCGGTCTAGTACACAAGATGGCATACATGATGGAACCTATGGCCGAGGCATAAGGCACTTTGCTCATAGCTTCCTATCATTTACCGTAGTGGACACCGAGCCTTGCTCAATATCTTACCGACAACATAGGCCTTTGAACCTTTCTTTGCCTTATCCATTCGAACCTTTTCGAACTTTGTCTAGGTATGTACCGCTTAAAGCTATCAGGCCTTTGTCTATCTCTATAGATTTTGATGCCCAATATATAAGCAGCTTCACCTAGGTCTTTCATTGAGAAACACTTGTTCAAATAACTCTTCACATCGTTAAGCATGTTGATGTCATTTCCAATAATCAATATGTCATCCACATATAGTACCAGAAACGTCACCGAGCTCCCACTCACTTTCTTGTAGATACAAGCTTCAGAGCAATTTGGAACAAATCCAAAGCTCTTGATCACTTGATCAAAACGAAGGTTCCAACTCCGAGATGCTTGCTTCATCCATAAATGGAATGAAGTTTGCATACTTTACTAGCATCCTTAGGATCGACGAAACCTTCGGGTTGCATCATATACAACTCTTCATCAATGTTGCCATTGAGGAACGCAGTCTTGACATCCATCTGCCATATTTCATAATCATGAAACGCAGCAATTGCTAATAAAATCCGAATGGACTTAAACATCGCTACGGGAGAGAAAGTCTCATCGTAGTCAACACCTTGAACTTGTCGAAAACCTTTTGCGACAAGCCGTGCTTTATAGACGGTAACATTACCATCCGTGTCCGTTTTCTTCTTGAATATCCATTTGCACTCAACGGCCTTTCGGTCGCTAGGAGGATCCACCAAAGTCCATACTTGGTTTTCGCTCATGGATCCCAATTCGGATTTCATGGCTTCCAGCCATTTCTCAGAGTCCGGCTCATCATCGCTTCCTCATAGTTCGTAGGTTCACCGCCTTCTACTAACAAGGCGATCAACACGGGTTGCCGTACCACTCGGGGAGAGGCACGACCTTGTCGACCGCGACGTTCAAGAGCAAGACATCGTCCAAAGCTTCATGATCCTTGTCATTAGCTTCCTCTATTGTTGGTGCAAAGTGACCTGGAACAATTTCAGGTGCTGCGCTACTCTCCAATTCAAGAGAAGGTTCAATAACCTCGTCTAGCTCTACTTTCCTCCCACTCACTTCTTTCGATAGAAACTCCTTCTCAAGAAAGGAACCGTTCTTTGCGACAAACACTTTGCCTTCGGTTATGTGATAGAAGGTATACCCAATAGTTTCCTTAGGGTATCCTGTGAAGACGCATTTCTCCGCTTTGGGTTCGAGCTTGTCCGGCATCAACTTCTTGACGTAAGCTTCGCATCCCCAAACTTTAAGAAACGACAACTTAGGTTTAGCACCAAACCACAGTTCATACGGTGTCGTCTCAACGGATTTAGATGGAGCCCTATTTAAAGTGAATGCAGCGGTTTCTAATGCATAACCCCAAAATGATAACGACAAATCAGTAAGAGACATCATTGATCGGACCATATCTAATAGGGTTCGATTCTGCTCGAACACACCATTGCGTTGTGGTGTTCCGGCGTGAGTTGTGAAACGATTCCACTTGCTTTAAGATGCGTGAGAAAATCATAACTCAAATATTCACCTCCACGATCGGATCGTAGAAACTTAATCTTTACATTACGATGGTTCTCCACTTCATTCAAATTCTTTAAACTTTTCAAACGTTTCAGATTTATGTTTCATTAAATAGATATACCCATATCTACTTAAGTCATCGGTAAAAGTGAGAAAATAGCGATATCCACCGCGCGTCGAAACACTCATCGGTCCGCATACATCGGTATGTATGATTTCCAACAAGTCCGTTGCTCGCTCCATCATACCGGAGAACGGGGTTTTGATCATCTTGCCCATGAGGCATGGTTCGCATGTGTCAAATGATTCAAAATCAAGAGACTCCAAAAGTCCATCAGAATGGAGTTTCTTCATGCGCTTTACACCAATATGACCTAGACGACATTGCCACAAATAAGTAGTATTATCACTATCTACTTTGCATCTCTTAGCCTCAATGTTATGGATGTGTGTTTCATCCCTTTCGAGATTTAGAAGAAATAAACCATTCACAAGAGGTGCATGACCATAAAAGATGTTACTCATATAAATAGAACAACCATTATTCTCGATTTAAATGAATAACCGTCTTGCAATAAACATGATCCGGAAATAATGTTCATGCTCAACGCAGCACATAACAACATTTATTAAGGTTTAAAACTAATCCGAAGGTAAAACTAAGGAGAGCGTGCGATGGCCATCACATCAACTCTTGATCCGTTGCCAGCGCGCCGTCACCTCATCCTCGCAAGCGCCATCTATTCCGTAGCTCTGTTTGAGTTACAAATATTAGCAACCGAACGGTATCAAATACCCGGGCACTACAACGAGGGCTAGTAAGGAAAACATCAATAACATGTATATCAAATATACCTTTGATGGTGCCAGCCTTCTTGTCCGCTAAGTACTTTGGACAGATTCGCTTCGGTGACCCTGTCCTTGCAATAGAAGCACTTTCGATGCTTAGGACGGACTGAAGCTTCTTCTCGGCGAGGGCATTGCGCTTGCCGCCCTTTTGAAGGGCTTCTTTGCTCCTTACCTTTCTTAAAGGAGGGCTTGTTGACCATCAACACATGATTATCCTTCTTGATGTCCACTTCCGCAGCCTTGACTTTGCGAAGAGCTCGGTGATCGTATCGATGGAACCAATCGATTATGAGTCACTACAAAACTTTTGTAGGCGGGAGTGATTGCGAACCACTGTCAATCTTGAGCTCCTCTGGAATCGTGCATTCCGGTTGCTCAAGGCGTTGAGTGTAGCCCGACATCTTTATGGCGTGCTCACTAACGGAACTCCCTTTCTCCATCTTGCGATTAAAGAACTTCTCGGAGATCTCATATCTCTCGAGCGGACTGAGTCGAAACATGGTTTCGGCTCCTCGAGAATCTCGAAGGGCCCGGATACTCTTCAAAAGCGATTTTGAAGCTCGGTTCCATAGCAAACAACATGGTGCTCTTAATCACACCATAATCATCTTTGCGGTGATAGACAGCTTTCTCATCGGCGCTTGATTGCGGGGTCACCTAACGCTTTCCCAAGGACATAGTCCTTTTGTCCGCCAGATGTAATGATTCTTAGATTGGAACCGATTGGTGAAGTTAGACCCATTGTTTCTAAGCTTTTCTTTCTCGGCAAAAATGTTGAAGTTGAAGTTGGACTTGGCCATTGGATCTGATATTTGCAAGTACAATTTAGACTATGTTCATGATAAATAGTTCAACTTAATCAAATTACTAGATGAACTCCCACTAAATTCAACATCCCTCAAGTTGTTTAGTGAACACGATCCAAATTCACCACACCTAATCCGATCATCACGAGAAGAGATGTGGTTTCAATGGTGGACAACAAAGTGTCGGTCATATCATTCATATGACTCATGCTTAACCTTTCGGTTCTTGTGTTCCGAGGCCATGTCTGTACATGCTAGGCTCGTCAAGCTAGACCCAAGTATTTCCGCGTGTGCAAAAACTGGCTTGCACCCGTTGTATGTGAGAGAGTCTATAGCACCCGATCATCACGTGATGCTTGGACACGACGAACTTTCGCAGTGCATACTTGGGAGAACAGTTTTATCTTGATCTTTAAGTGAAATCATCTTATAATGCTACCGTCACGATCTAAGCATAATAAGATACATAAAAGGATAAACATCACATGCATATAACTTTATGTGACATGGTATAGCCAATCTTCGCAATGATCTCCATCTTGTGCGTTCGGCATGATCTCCATCACTCCACCATGATTGCCTCCACCACCACGAATAGCAACTACAACTATTGCTAACTACTTAGCGATAAAGTAAAGCTATTACATGGCGTATAAGAAGTTGACTTGCAGGTCATACACAATTATAAAGACAACCATATGGCTCCTGCGGTTGTGTACTCATCGACATGCAAGTCGTGAAACATTACAAAAATGATCATCGCATACAATATACACATCACATCTTGGGCCTTACCATATCACGAAAACACTCCTGCAAAAACAAGTTAGACGCCTCTACTTTGTTGTTGCATGTTTTCGTGGCTTATGGGAGTAGATGCTAAGAACGATTCTTACCTACGGAAAGCCACAACGGTGATATTATGGTTGCCAAACTCGGTGTTAATCCCATGACAACTATAGTGAGAGAAACGACATCCACCGGCCGCATGTGTGGAACAAGCCACACGTCAAGTGCGGGGCGGTCTCGCGACGGCGTCGCGTAAGGTTGGCTGGACGCTTCAATCTCACTATCCGGCGTCATAAGAAGAACACAAACAAGAGGCTTGCAGCAGAAAACATCAACGCCGCAACAACCATGTTGCGTTCTACTCGTGAAACACATCTACGCATAGATCTATCTCGATACCCTTTGAAGGGTTTCGCGGCATAGTAAATCAAAATTTTCTCTGAGCGAGCGGAGGAAAGCCAAGATCTAATCTAGGAGATGCAAACAACGAGAGAGATTGGATTAGATCTTCATACCCTTGAAGATTCGCCTGTGAGCGTTAAACGGGCGTGGGTGATGTAGTCGTACTCTTCTCCTCCTCGCGATCCGATCCGATCTAGCACCACAAGTGGCGGTGCCTCCGTGAGATGCACACGTGCAGCACCTCGGCGTCTCCTCCTTCCTCGGACCAGTGAGTATGGTGGAGATAGATTGGATCTACAACACGGCGTGGTGTATATGGTGGAGAATTTCTGCTGCGGGGCTTCGCCTACAAGCAGTCGGGAGGAGAGAGGAAGGTAGCAAGCTGCTAGGGCTTGGAGGAAGGTGTGTGGGGAGGCGCACCACCCCTCTATATATAGAGGGGGGCCAGCCCTTGCCCCTCCTCCAAGCCTATCTCTAGTTTAAACAATTTAAACTCTCCCTTATCTAGAAATCCTATCTCTAGATTTAAACGATTTAAACTCTCCCTTATCTAGAAATTCTATCCCAGATTTAAGCAGTCAAATCTCTCTAGAATCGGCTGGGCCCTATGGGGCCTTGTGCCCTATTGCCCAATCGGCCAGGACACTCCCTCATAGGCCCATGCCCCTCCCGGAAGGTGGGGCCACGTTGGTCCCCTTCCGGAAGGTTCTAGAAGCTTCGACAATACCGATTAACCGGAACAATTCGAACTCCAAAACTGCCTTTGCCTTATATGAATCTTATTCTCGGACCATTAGGAACCTCTCGTGATATCCGGATCCCATCCGAGACTCGAACAAAAATTCATAAACCAATTATCCAATCTATCCTAGCGTCGAGATCGTTAAGTGTGTGACCTGTGGGTTCGAGAATATGCGCACATGATCTTCTATCAATAATCAACAGGTCCGTGCAGGCACCCATATTGACTCCCACATTCATCGATGATCATATCGGATGAACCACGATGCCGATTCAATCAATCCCATATATATATTCCTTCGTCTCGCGATATTTTACTTGCGAGATTCGATCGTCGATGCAGTCATACCTAGTTCAATCTCGTTCACGGAGTACTTTACTGTTCCGTAATCCGATATCACTTTGTGATTAAATCCTTAACCACATGCTTGCAAGCGGTGTTGATATCGATTCGAGTGGGCCCAAGTATATCTCTCCGACTTGGGAGGGACAAATTCCATCTCGATACATACAACCCATGATACTTTCCGATCACCTGAGAGACACCTTTATGATCACCCTCTCATAGGATGACGTTTGATGACCTCAAAGCTTTCTTCCGGTACCAGGGAGTTGCATTATCTCATGGTCTAAGGAATACAATATTTGACAGAGGAAAAGCTTCGCAAAGATGAACACGATGAAACGATCTAATTGCTTCGCTTAGTTTGGGTCTGTCCATCATATAATTCTCCCAATGATATGATCTCATTATCAATTGACAACTCATGTCTATGGTTAGGAAACCTTAACCATCATTGATCAATGAGCTAGTCCATAGAGGCGTACTAGGGACACGGTGTTGTTTACAAACCACACAAGTATTAAAGTTTCCGCTTAATACAATTCTAGCATGGAATATAAACTTTATCATGAACAAGAATTATAATAATAACATCTTTATTATTGCCTCTAGGGCATAATTCCAACATGATCCTCTTGCCATAAGGCACATGCGAGCATGGGAGGATGAAGATGAGGATATTCTTGAATCTTTATTCATGATCATATCTTGGTCCATAGAATTTTTTATTTCCTCTACATTGTTAGATAAACAACTACAGGAAATAGAAGCATTTTTTTTGGGAACAAGGCAAATCAACCATATCATCTACACTAGTACTCAAATAATTTCTAGATGATATGCAAGGACTATCAACACAAGGGGATATAGCATCATTGTTGCAAGAAGTGCTTAAGTCCAAACAAGAAGCATTGCAACGGGATAGAGATGAAGGGTCATCATTAGCGAGCACAATATCAACATTGCAATTCCCAACACCACTCACCATATCTTTAACTTGTGTCTTGCCACACGTTGGTGAAGTGGATGAATATGAGAACCCATCGCGACCGAAGGTGGAAGCAACTTGGAGCTCTTCATGATGTGAAGGAGAAGAGATCTCCTCGGAGAAACCACTAACAATATAAGGAATTGAACCACCAAATATTTATTTAAGCTTGGTCCACTTCTCATGAGACAACTTGCGCTTTACAATCGTCAAGAACAAATTAACTGTGCGGCTCAAAGAGAAAATAAGATCATTAGATACTTGAGCTTCGAGATGTAAATTTTTCTCATCCTCTAGAGATAGATTTTGAGGATCCATCGGAGGAGAAAAACCTACATCTAGAAATCGCTCAATATTTGGACAAAAGGTCCAAAGATTACAAAGTAAACAATTTCTCCACATAGCATAATTTGTGCCATCAAAGATAATTGTGTTATTGTGCACTATACTACTAGCCGACATCTTTAAACTCTAGGTGGTGAAGCCTAAATAAGGAGAGACCTTGCTCTGAAACCAGATTGAAAGGATAGAGATGTCGCCTAGAGGGGGGGGGGGTGAATAGGCAATTTCAAAACTATTATGGTTTTGGATTGATAGAATGCGGAATTAAACTAACGTTTATTTTACAAGAACAAAACCTAAATACACTAGGCTCAACTAAGTGCACCAACAACAAGTCAAGCTAAGCAATAGCACAAGATAAATATACCACAAGTGATAGGCAAGATATAATTACTTCAAGCTCGATGGATATCACAAGGAAAGTAAGCTCGGGTATAGAGATAACCGAGGCATGCAGAGACGAAGATGTATTCCCGTGTTCCCTTACAAGTAAGGTACGTCATGTTGGAGAGGTGTGGGATTCCACAGAGGATTTACCAACGCCACGAAGGCTCACCTTCTTCTCCGAGTCTATCCCACGAAGGAATAGGCCCTTTCCTTATGGCTATCTTTTCCTCCACTCCGGAGATGGCAAGCTCCACAACCACTTCACAAGCTCCACGAAGGAGAAGCCCGGGTCTCTTCACAATCTTCCACGAAAAGGACACCGTGGCACCAACCGCAAGCCAACTAGGAGGTCACCCTCCAAGAGTAACAAGCTCACGGTCTCTCACTCGAACAAATCGTAATGGAGAGCTCAACACTTATGCAAGAATGCAAAGCAAGACCACCAAGGGTGCTCAAATCCTTCACTCTCAAATCCCACCAAAGCAACAAGTGCTAGGGAGGAATTAGAGAGGAAGAATAATGGTGTAAGTCAACCAATGTCTCCAAGATCTAGATCCAATGGGTTCGCCTCACTTGGAGGAGGAAATGATTGGTGGGGATTGTAGATCTAGATCTCCTCTTCCAAAGCCCTCAAAAATATGCAAGAATCATAGGAGTGAAGGGGGAGGAAGCAAGATCAAGAAGTTCAACAATGGAGGTCAATTTCGTGGTCAAGAACACTGATAAACGTTGGGGGAAGAACCCCCTTTTATAGGGGAAAGCAAATATGACCGTTGGAAGAAATCTGTGCGAACTCGGTTGAAAGTTCGGTTGGACCGGCCCTCACACTGGACGGTCCGGTTCCTGGACCGGAAAACCAAACTTAAAACCGGGATTAGGTACTAACCCTAGTCTCTAATAGACTCGGTATAGTAAAACCGAACATCCCGATTTAAGATCCGATTTTCCGGTCCTGGCACCGGACCACCCGGACTGGGAGCTGGTTGAACCGAATCCCCAACCGGGATGAAACAGGCTTCACGAAAAACGCAATAACTTTTGCATCCGGACTCCGATTTTGATGATCTTGGGTTTGTTTTGACAAGGACAACAAGATCTACAAGATTGTGCAGAGATACATCATAGCCCAACAAAGGAGGATAGAACCAAATGAAGAAAGGTAAGAAGCCTCCCTAAATAAGAACCGATAAAACCTTAAAACTCAGAAATGCCATAGAAGATGCATACGAATTCCATTTTCAATGAACTTGGGATTGTTGAAGAGATAGAAACAATATCAAGAACCTCACATGGAGAAACACCAAGAAGCAACAAAATAGGAAGATATAAAGTATGCAAAGGATTGAGCTCCCTATGACAATGTGATCAAGTTACCCAACCGAAAGCCCCTCTTGATAGTGCGGCTATCTATCCTATAACCCGGTATCCCAACAACCACCTTGAGACCGGTAAAAGGAAAACCTAGCAAGGCCATACCTTTGCCTTGCGCATACCTCTTGATCTTGATGACAATTCTTCAAGCTCCACCCAAGCCAGAATGCAACACTTGATAATTGTTGCTTTGTGAAGACTCCTAATTTTCTCCACCATACACCATTTTGGGATAGATTCATTAATACATGTCTTCACATGTACATTATCACCAATATGGATGTCAAGCTTCATGCAAATTATCTTCTCGAGATGTTTATCTTGAACTTGCCCTTCTCAACCTTGATGACAATCACCACTTGATGTCATCCTCTCATGGGCTATATAAGATCTTCACTTTTGAAGCATGCCCATTGAAAGATACCTATCCCATACAGAAAACGCAAAGGCACATATATAATGGGTTAGTTCATGATGAATAATTGACAAGGCTTACCATACCACAAGACCATGTGGTACATTCTTTATGCTTCATGTGTTGACCAACTTGAAATCACTCTTCACTCTTTGTATTGGTCAACCAAGTATCTTCTCGTGCTCCATATTAATATCTTGAGGTACATAAGGAACTCTTCATTTGATTACATGCTCTAAATCTTAGTCAACCATATCTAAACTAATGAGGCTATCATGACACTGACTTAGAGCCATATCTTGAATTATTTTATTGAGATCACACTCTCAAGATCTTGATCATATCATATTCTTCTCTTCAACTCGATGATTTTGATGCCAATACTCAAGGTATATCTTTATTTTCATGGCATCCATACTTGAATCCAACACACGGACTACAAGCATGACCTATGGAATATTCCTTCATATAAAACTCAGTGAAAACATTAGACCATAGGGATTGTCATTAATCACCAAAACAACACATAGGGGCAATTACCCTTTCAAAGAGGTACGATAGCCGGACCGATCCAAAGTTTAGTCGGACATGAGCACACCGTCATACGCTCTGACTAACACAATGGAATCCTTAGACCTCAGAGGATTGCATGATCTGAGTTGTGGAAGAGCCGACTTTGACTCCATCTAATGCTCACCATAACTGGGAGTAATAAGGGAGATCTTGGGCTGACTTTGAAGCAAGCTATGTGGCATGGATTAGCCAAGACGGAATTTTCCCCTCGATTTCAGAGAGATATTCTCTGGTCCCTCTTGTGTGATATGATTCAGAAGCATGGCGATGTGCTACTCGATCAAGTGTTGATCGAGGTAGTCCGACTTAGTGAAGCCGGAGGGAATCAATTATCACTGCAACGAGAAGAGAGTAAACTGGCATTGGGATGACGTTAAATCTCCCATGCGGCTTATCAGCAATATCGTGAGGCAAATGTACTCAGACAGATAGTCACATTGAGGGAACTTGCACAAACCGGGAGTCGACAAGTCTTGCTAGAGGCCGCTACCGACTATCAGCACTAGTCGGAAAGTCACTGAGCTACGGCTCTAACTGAATGATTACTGAGCTATGTCTGGCTTACCATAAGCCTACGAGATCACACACTTAAGAGAGTGGGACTAGACAGATGTTGATCCGACTATCATAAGCCGACAAGTTGGACTTGTACGGACAGGGACACATGTCAATGGGTTGGACCCACCTTGACTAGGATTAGGGTTTAGGACCAAGGGACATAAGTGTTGTGTGCCCTCACCTACTTGCCTATATAAAGGAAGGTGGGTGGTGGCAGACAAGATACCGGTTTTTGGATCTAGTGCTGCTTTCTAGGGTTTGCTGGACTTGTAAATTCCCACCTTCCTATCCCGCGGTGGCAAGACCGAGACTAGCATCTCTCTTGCTGCTGTTTCATCTTGTATGTGTGTGACAGCAGAGGCACCACAATTGCGGTGCTCGTCGGTAGTGTTGATTAGCTAAGTCGGAGGCGAGGAGGAGGAGCACAGAACTGGCGAGGAGGTGGTTCCAGGACCGAGAAGTTCGCCGGAGCCAAACGAGATGAGGGGAACATACGGCACCACCACGATGCGCTTCCTCATCTTCTGCATTTGCGCGTCAAAAAGGTACGAACTATTGCCCTTAACCTTGGACGAATCTTGGGGCGACTCACCAGAGTTCTTGCCGGAGCAGATTTTTTTGTTTTTGTCTTGGCTCTGCGTGTTTCCCAACAAAAATATCTCAGGGCCATGCAATGGATCATCGACAAAGTAGTTGGTGTACATCATGCAGTAGCCCTCCATCCACCACCTCGGCTTGCTCTTGTGGTGCCCAAGTTTGGATTCTCCGTGACGCGACTGTGCGGCTCGAGAGTACACGTCGACCATACAAGAGAGGATCTTCAAATGCTCTTCACCGTCGGCGTATGCTACGGCTTCCTCTCCCATCAGAGCGTCGAGCATGAGATCATCGTCGGAGTCCATCGCCGTGCAAGCAAAACGTCGAACACCTTGAGGACAGGGTGGCCACGAGGGCGGCTAGGGAGTTGCCCGCAGCGGTCCTGGACGGCGAAGCCCGGCCGAAAGAAGAGGTGTAGGATGGTGCGGTGATGGAGGGGATAAAGGTGGTGTCAGCGGCATGGGGTGGAGACGGGCACGAGGCATGAAAAAACGGTGAAATAGGTGGCCCATGCACCTATTTCCTTCATCTGATGCCCCCCAACAGCCGCCCACATGCTAGATTCGACATGTGTTCGCAGCAGCCAAAATTAGCTAGTGCCGACCAAAAAATGGACCCTGGGGGTCGGCTGGGTTGATTTTACTCGTCGGTGGTGAAAAAGTGCTCGCGGCATGTGTTTGGGAGGCCAGTTGGAGATGCTCTTAGGACGACAGGATTGAGGTACTGGGCCGATGGCTGAATTGAAGCACCAGGCGACGTCCGGAATAGGTGCGGTGCGATAGGAGGAAGAAGAGGTACATGGTAAAAAAAATGGGTGTATGATAGGTGGGACCCACGTCTACCACACCAAACAGCCCACATGTGCTAGAATCAATCTTGTGTGTGGGTCCCAATGACAGAAATAATATTAATTTATTATCGATCCGTGTTTAATGTTATTTGCAATAACCTGTAACATATGTGGTGGGTTTTTGTAGGAAAAACGTAAAACTATATCAAAGTTAAAATTTAACTTGAAAAGTCGTGGTTTTATACTAATAACTAGCAAACTTGCCTCAAAAGGAGTCAAAGTTAAAAGATGAGAAGTAATGCCATAAACGGAGGGACTTTTTTAATAAGATCTGGGAATATTATTATTCTATATTATTCAAACAATGCAGTAGCTGTAGAATTGTGTAATTTTTTTTGGCGGGTAGTAGAATTGTGTAAATCCTGCTCCGCTAGATATGGTGCGTGAAATAACTGTGCACTTGATCGTATGCACTGTGTAATTGAGACTGATCGTATGGTGTGCGGTGATCAGACTTCAGACGACCTTGAGTTTCTTGGCGATGCCGGCAAAGTACTTCCCCTGGTGGGCCGCCAAGGCGAGCTCGGCATCGCTGGGCACCCTGCTGCCATCGGCGCCAGCGAAGGTACCGGCACCGTACGGGCTCCCGCCCTTGACCTCGTCCATGGCGAACATGCCGGCACCGTGCGTGTACCCGACCGGCACGAAGAGCATGCCGTGGTGCGTCAGTTGCGTCACGGCCGTGAGCGCCGTGGTCTCCTGGCCGCCGCCCTGCGTGCCCGTGGCGAAGAAGACGCCCGCTGGCTTGCCGGCCAGGGCGCCGGACTGCCAGAGGCCGCCGGTGGTGTCGAAGAAGGCCTTCATCTGCGCCGCCATCATGCCGAATCGCGTTGGGAAGCCGAACAGGATGCCGTCGGCCTCGGCCAGCTGCCCCGCCGTGATGACGGGGTGGTCCTCGCGCCCCGGCGCCGCGTGCATCTTACCCAGCACCTCCTGCGGCAGCGTCTCCGGGACACGCCAGATGGTGACCTCGACGCCAGGGACGGAGTCGGCGCCCTTCTTCATCTCCTCCGCCAGCGTCGCGACGTGTCCCCAGGTCGAGTAGTACCTGCAGAAAGAATAGACAGAAATTGCAGAGATTGGATCAATGTGCTGACCGGGAGGAGGACAAGATTGAGCAGAGGCTGAGCAATTACACGATGTAGATCTTGGTCGCCATTGTTGCAGAGTTCTCTTCTCCTTGATCTGTGTTTCTACTCTCGTTGTTGTCGCGGTATGGCTGGTGATGGAAGAAGACAGGGAGCGCTGGTATTTATAGAGAAAAATCTGAGGGCTTGCTAACTCCTAGGGACTAGTAGTACATCAAACTGATTCTATACTGCTAAAGCTACTCAAGATCCTTCCGCTGTCGTGGAAAGAATAAGTGGCCGGTGAAGAAAAGACCTGGACATTGCGTACGTGTTCATCGCGTCGCTGCTGACATAGGCACGTCCTCTGACCTGGCAATATTTTGAGGGAAAAGCAACAGGAATCCAGCAACGGGATTAGGTGATGATGATAGAAGCTGCTTTGAAGTATTGTACTGTAGTAAAATAAAAGGAAGAAATTATGAGGGGAAATACACCAACTTCAGCATGACGCTTGCACAACGTATATGGATCGTCAACTCAGACGTGACCGTCCTAGCTTTCCGCCGCCGGCCGCCGGCCGCCGCACCATCACTTGACCAAGAAAGTACTCCTACCTGCCTGTTGGAGACCGATCTTGAATTCGCGTTTGATTTCTGAGCTGAGCGACGCTTCGATGATGCAAACAACGCATCACAGAATAAATCGTATGTACCACGGAGAGGTGGAATTGGTTGCATCCATGATCAAGCAGAAAACAACAGCAATGTCTCTGCTCAGGTCGATGATTATCATTCCTCGAATTAGGCCTTTGTCCTGCTATATTAATATGGGAGTGCCTAGATCTCAGGCGCCTGAGAAATAGTTATGTCTAAGTCGCTGATGTCATCCTAATATTTGTGCTAATTCTCAGTTGCAACCTAGTTGTAACTCCTAAGATTTGTACTAGTTCTCAGTTACAACCTAGTTGCAACTCATTAAATTCTCAGTTACACCCGAGTTGCAACTCATGTATAGCACGAATCACGAGGTAAATCAAACGGTGAAAGAGGCGACTGAGAAATAACTATTTCTCAGGCGCCTGAGAAATAGCAAAACCGTATTAATATAGCAAACGACCGATACAAATGCGGGATATCATTAATGGGACAAATAACACAAACTCAATCCAAAAGAAACAAGAAAGAAAGGGAAGAGAAAAGCAATGCCAACACCGGCGGTGTAACGCAAAAGGAGATGACTCGCCACCGCAGCGCCCTCCGAAGGATTTCCACCTCGCACCTAGCATGCCGCAGCATAGCATACCAAGCAGCACCTCCAAGAAGGGAAGCGACGACAACGACGCTACTGTCCGAACCAGTCCAAGGGTTTCCCCATATACGCCACGAGGGTGGGACGGAGGTACACCCGACGCCCTTCAAGAAGGATGGCGACACCGGCAGGCATCACCACATCGGTGCCAAGACGGCAAGGATTTATCGCGACCCCCCACAGAACCAGACCCCCGGATGCTCCACATCGCTCCACCAAACTTGCCGCCCACTAGCGCATGCCACAGTCATTGCCATCATCACACCGTGACTCATGTTGCGAGGCCGGTAAACTGAAAAGACGAAACTTTGGCGAGGTCGACGGAGCAGTAGCACGCGGGAGGGAACTACCTCCGCCACTGATCGAATGCAGCAGCAGGGCAAACCAGGCCCTCCGGCCCGCCCGAGCCCGAGTGGACCCATAAAGCCCTGCCGCCGCACTGCAGCAGGGACGCCACAAACACTGCCAACCCAGCACCAGATCCCACCTCACTGTCCACTGAAGAAGCTGTCGCCGTGTCGATCAGCCCGCCAGACCCAGATGGGGCCCAAATGATCCCAAATCTGGGTCGGGAGGATAGGCTCTGCCAGCCACCAGTAGCTCCCCGCTGCCAATCAGCCGCAGCATCACGCCATGGGACACCCAGGCCAGCTCCGGGGTACCCCTCCGACGCGTTGGTCCACTGCCGCCCGAGGACACCCGCCGTCCATGCCAGCCCGCGCAGACGCGGCAACGAGGGGGGAGAAGCCGAGAGCCGCCGCCTCCAACGCCGCGTGGGGCTTGCCCAACGCCGGCCGCTGAAGACGGAAGGAGGGAGGAGGAGGAGGGAGACGCTAGAGAGAGGAGCGGCCGCGGCACGGCCGGTCGCCCACGGGGGGGAAGGGGAGCCGTTCATGAGAGACAGGTCTTTTTTTTATGATTATCATCCCATGCCACCCGCTTCAAGAAAAGAGCTCGGAGGAGCACGCCAGTGGGTAGCGATAGCGTCAACTCCAGATGTGATCGCCAGAGCTATGCATGCGATGAATCACACGATGCATGTGGTTGTGAGTGCCGTTTTTTCCACGCCAACTGGCCAGAGTCAAGGTCTCACGACGAGGAACCGTAGACAACCCCGAGGACCATTTTCTACGCCAACTGGCCAGCGGCAAGGGCTAACCGCGAGGACCGACAGACGTCGAGGACTTGGCGCTGCCACCTTGGTTGTTGACGGGTCCTGCCACCTGGCGGGTGCAAAGCTCTTCCATGGTTTGGATGCCTATCACTGAAGGCAGTTGCACCGGTCAATGGCCTTGGGCCTAGGGCGCGTGGTCCACCTTCTAGGTGACGCGGGGTAGGACATGGGCACGTGCCATCCAGACGCTGGGGGAATCCGTGTCCGGCTCTACGGTAGGCCTATCTCCGGAGAGAGGGGCCTCCACGATGATCGCGGCGCGTATCCTCCTTAGGCTCCATCGAACGGCTAGAAAGAATCAGGGAAATATGGATAGCAAAACGAGCCAAAACATTTGATAGCTCTTATTTACTCCGATGATGGCAGACTAGTCGACACGACACTTTCCTTTCCTCGGCTCTACCGCAATTAATCCATGACTCGCCATGGTGTCGAGAAATGTACCCGCTGGTCCTTCTTCATACATGCCTCTGCCTCTACTACAATTAATCCACAAATCGCCATGGCATCTACATCCGAGGGTTTCTTTGGCCTAGCTTCCATCGATGCCACTGACATTGACTCGGAGTCCACGAGTCGGCTGTAGTGATACCAGTATTCTTCGCACTCAAACAGTAAAGCAAAAGAAAGAGGTGATTGCAGAAGTTGAACTCAACTAAAAAAGTAAAGTAAAAGAGTAAACAGTAATTGCAGATTTTCAGTTTTTATCGAAAGTTATGAATTTATAACTAAAGACAACTTCTCTAACCTCTTATTTCTTTTTAATCACCTCTAGTGAAGCACCTTGTGTTGTGCATGCCCTTTAATTTGCCACTTCAGAGACATATTTTTCCTCGTGTTGCCACTCAGCTCCCCGCACCTCTAAATGAAATCAATATATGCGCATTGACTATTCCCTTATCGAATGCGGATGGCCGCTCATGGCTATTGCAAAAACAAGAGCAAATGTAGCTGGCTGGCAACCTAAACATCCTCCTAATGCTATGACCTAGGATCATAACCGAGCGCAAACTTGGTAGAGGTGGGCGTGGGCCTAGTGCATAGCTGAAGCCGATGCACCACCAACCCATCGGGGTGTAGCACGCTATCGCAGCCTGCATACACAACATTTACAATGGATAAATTCTTGTTATAAACATGAATGGCATACGATTGTTCCATTGTCCTAGCCAACGGTAGTGTAAGAGAAATCTTTGCCGAAGACAACATTGCTACTGCCGTAGGAACACAAGGAAATTGATCTACGTGTTGATGTTGTGATGTGTTGGGGGCAGTTGCTAGTGTCCAACACGACGACACATGCCATGACAAAGTTCATGCCGTGACTACGTGTTAAATGTTAAAACTGGTAAAATCTGGCACATTTTTCATTAAATAGGATAACAGAAAACAATTCTTGTTAAATTGAGTAACTTCTGTCACAAACGATACTACTACGAGGTAAGAGCTGGAATTTTTTTTTTGTGAAACTAGCATGGTGGCCCTCGCTAGCGCGAGGGCACCACCGTTATCTTTTTATAGAAGATCATCATCTTTGGTGTCTCAAAATTTATGAGAAAATATCTTCTTAAATCGATGGACATTGATTGAAAGTAATGCATTATACAACCACCATTTCTATATATAAACAAAATAGTTATCACAAGAGATCTTTAATCATATTTAGCCATTTTGAGGGAACATAAAATATACTTTTGTAATAAGGCTAAAGATTTTATGTCAAAAGAGTTTTTTATCATTAAACATCAAGAGTTTTAATTCTACTTTTATGTGATCTTTTTACCTCGTGTCCCTTCATTTGCCATAAAAATACATGATACTCTCATGTTGATTTAAAATGCATGATGTCTTACAAATGGTCAGATTAAAGTATACAACTGGACCATTAGTTTGTTATTACGGAAAGAAGGAAATACATTTTATCTCATATTAATTGATCTGACTTTATTTGCAAAGTTTCAATAAATGTTTTTCCTACCAATAAAAAAGCTTATCTTTTATTTTGCAACAGATGCAGTATTATGTTTAACCATTTTAAAGCAACTATTTAGGCAATTCATTATACGCTATCTCTCACTTGTATTTGTCTCTTCATATAACATGACTACATTATCATGTACGACATAGTTCTGACATCTTAATCAACTACCTTTTTTACATGATTGCAAATTCCTATAAGTATCCTAATAAATTTATAGATAAGGAACCACATAAACTTCCTCGTAGTTTTTAATTTACCTAATAGTTTATTTAATCAATTAAATTACAGGAAAATCATAAAAACTCATTTTATATAAATAATTTTCAAAAGGTTATACTGAGAACAAATTTACTTCCACTTGACTATGATTTATATGAATTTTTTTTCTTTTTGGGAGGATTAATTGTGTTTTTCGAATCACCCTCCCTCCGATAACTTAGGTCATACTCTTTGAAGTCACTCGCATTTTGAAAACATGCGAAGTTAGTTAAACTCATTTAATTTACTTTTTAAATTTTATATGCATTTAATGATACATAGGATGTATGTACATATAAATCAGTCTAATCTTAGATCCTCATTTTTTCAATCAATAGAACTACTATGTTGTAGGGAATATCAATCATATCAATCTGTCATGTAGTTTCCTTTTTCATCTTCGATCAGTTTTGAAGTGAGCATCACACATACCGCCTCTTTTCTTAAGTATAGTAGTTTTGGTAGGCTAAAATAGTCTAGGAAAATATACTATATCCTGGGACACGTACCAACCAGTTTTGGAGTTTTTTTTCCTCAGATTTGATTTTGAGTTACCTTCTTATACATCACAACGGATCCGGTACTAAGTTAGCCGAACGATCTTAAGGTGGTGGATCTAGTTTTGCTCGTAGGTGCTATACCAAGCTAGCTAGATAATCCGCGTACTAACACTACACTACAGGAAAACGGTTATACGTTAGAGACCCTAACCCTCGTTGTAGATAGAAAAACCTTCGGTATAACATTGCACATGATTTCGGCCCCCAAGAGGGTGCTCCCTTGAACTCGCCGAAATCAACACATACATCGCTGGCGTGGAATGTGATCAATGTTTTCTTATAATGTTGCGCACGGTAGCAAAGTTGTTGGCCTCTAGGTGTCTTAGCTTACTGAGCAGGATGAGCCCATCACCATCCAGGTCGAACGCATATAATCCAGATTAACAGCCGGCCGTGCGTCGATGCTGCTCTATGAACACATGTATGGCTATTATTCCTTTTATCTTTGTACTTTAGGAGTTCCTAGTCCAATATTTTTTTGTGTATAGAGAACACGTATTGGGTGTTGCTCACGAATCAGACCCTAGCAAAACAATACCAATCGGCTTTACTTTTTTTTTGGATATGCTACGCGAGGGACAATACCACCATCACGTCCGTTCCAGAATTATGTTACGTGACAGGTGCTCCTGATAGGTTCCAATAGTTACATAAATCTAACGACTGGGATTTATAATTTTGATAAGGGTCATCAGATCTAATGGTTAATATAATTTAGATGATGTGGATCAACTACGTGCCTCGAAAAACACCCTTATATTGCTTTTAGTATATAATAAGATAAGATTCGACCGATCTATTAATCATTAATAGCAGTACAAAGAATTCTAAAAGTAATAAAAATTACAAGTAGGTCACTAGACCGCCTAGCTACGACTACAAACAATAGCACGAGCTAAAGACGCGTCGCCGTCCTCGCCCCTCCATCACCGAAGTCGGCCAAAACTTGTCATAATAGAGCTTGTTGTAGTAGACGGACGGGATATCGTCGCGCTAAGCCCCCAAAAAACCAACACATCAGAGCAGCAACCATCGTCGATGAAATTCACTAAAAAAAAGTTCCGATCGACTTGCTCGATCATGGATGCAGCAGTTGTTACCTGCTCGTGCACACTCTGTTTCGATGGATAAGACATTTTTGTTTTTTTATTTTTCTTTGACCAAAAATAATCCTAAAAACTACTCTTACTATATTAAAATTGTTGGTACAAAATTAGCATCATTAAAAATTCTTTTTAATACGAATCCAACTACACTAATTATGTACAGTATAATCGATGGTAAAATAATACTTGGAAAAAAGACTCTCCTGACCCCGCGTCGCCTCCCCGAGCGAGGCGACCGGTGCAGCTAGCTCCGCCTTCTCCCTCCCAGAATTTCCCATACTTCTTTCCTCTCGTCGCCGCACTGGGCACTATCGGGCGTTGCCCGTGCGGGGCCGGTGCAGAGTCGGTGGCGGCGGCGGCGACTCTCCTCGTGCATAGGCGGCCCGACTCAGGAGTGAGCGGCTTGGCGGTGGTGCATCTCAGGAGGTGGCGTTCCAGCGTAGAGCTAGGTGGCGAGGCGGCGATGACGGCGCTAGTTGGCAGCGGGGTTGCACGACGGGTGCGGCAGCGATGCCCTCCAGGCCCAGATCGAGGCCCGGTTGGGCCCCATCTGGGTCATGCGGGCCGGTGTGAAGCATTCGTTGCATGTAAAACAAAAAAATTCTACCGCAACAACACATAAAACCAAGATCTAATCTATGGACAATTCAAGATCTAATCTACGAGATCGGTGCAACGAGATAATAGTGAACTAACCCTCATAGATCCAAAGCGTTTAACGAGATCGGATTCTCGTGGTTGATATAGTCGATCACTTGACGATCTCAAGATCGTGTAGATGATCCTTCTGGTGCCGCGTTCCAGCAGTCGGTCATACATATGGTAGTCGATGAAGACCTTCCTCTCCCTTCTTCCAGCAGGGCCGCGGAGGTAGTAGATCTCCTCGGAATCCCAACAACACGATGTTGTGGTGGTGATGGTGGAGGAGGAGGAGGAGG
Organism: Avena longiglumis; assembly: GCA_030063025.1. Taxonomy (NCBI): domain Eukaryota; kingdom Viridiplantae; phylum Streptophyta; class Magnoliopsida; order Poales; family Poaceae; genus Avena; species Avena longiglumis. The sequence continues at coordinate 465,100,534 of CP125975.1, read as the reverse complement.
GGGGATTTCTGCAGGGCTTTGCCTAATCCAGAGCAGGACGGTGGCCGAGAGAGAAGAGAGGCGACGACTAGGGTTAGGCGCCAAGGGACAAGGGGTGTGTGTGTGGGGGGGCGCCCCCACCCCTCATTACATAGGTGGGGGGCGGGCAGCCAAGGGTTCCCAACCCAAGCCGTGTCCCCCCAACTCGGCCACCAAGGGAAGAGTTGGGACCTTTCCCACCAAGTCTTCCCTCTTACCAAAAACTAGAGTTTGACTTTTCAAACCAGTATTTGACTATTTAAACTAGGGTTTGATCCTTTTACTAGTGTTGTCAGGCTAGACCTTTAGGGCTTGGTGCGGCTCCCCCCTTGGGCATGTCACAGCCCAAGTGACCCCCTCACAGGGTTGTGGAACCACTAGTGGTTCCTCTATAACATTCTAGAAGTATCCGGTCAAAACACCGAAACTTTTTCCGAACCCCGGAAAACCACTTTCCTTATATGAATCTTATTCTCCGGACCATTCCGGATATCCTCGTGATTTCCTGGATCCAATCCGAGACTCTGAATAATATTCGATCTCCAACTCATATTCCATATCTACTTAAACAACATCAAATCCTTAAGTGTGTCTCCCTACGGTTCGCAAACTATGTAGACATGATCGAGACACCTCTCCGGTCAATAACCAATAGAGGGATCTGGAAATCCATATGGCTCCTACATATTTCAATAATGACTTCGTGATCGAATGAAACATTTACATACGATACCGATTCCTTTTGTCGCGTGATACTTTACTTATCCAAGGTTCGATCGTCGGTATCTCTATACCTAGTTCAACCTCGTTACCGATAGCACTCTTTACTCGTATTGTAATGTAACATCCCTTATGGCCTTGTCACATGCTTGCAGCGTATATCTATCTGTCATATGGATGGACAAATTCCACTCTTGACCCATGCGCTTCAATCCATACTTTCAGAATACCTAATGCCACCTTTATAAGCACCTAGTTATGAAGTGGCGTTTGATGTCATCAAAGCATCCATCCGGTGATGGTGATTAACATGATCTCATGGTCGAAGGATTAGGTTACTATGTATTTGAAAGCTTGTAGCAAACGAACTGTAAATGACTTGATCTTATGCTATGATAACTATAAGAGTATGTCCATCACATCATTCTTCTAATAATATGATCTTGTTATTAATAACATCTAATGTCCATGATCAGGAAACCATGATCATCTATTAATCAACAAGCTAGTTTAACAAGGGTCTTACTTGAGACTCTTTTATGTTTACAAAACACACAAGTATTAATGTTTCCCGTTAATACAATTATAGCAGGGGGTGCAAACATTCATCATAAACACAAAGATGTAATAATAACAACTTTTATTATTGCCTCTTGGGCACACCTCCAACATGTTGGAGCTCGCTTGCACTTCCTTCGACCGGTGAAAGAAGCAGTTCAGATGTGGGATGGTGGCTACGGTGGTGAACCTACTGCAGCGCGGCAGCGGGAGCTTCACGAACCCGATCTAGGCCTGACCAGGCCTATGAGGGCCTGGTTTTCTCCCGCTACTGCGCCCGGTCGGTTACCTCCATTGGCGGTGGAGTCCATTCCCTCCCACGTGGCTGGGATACCGCCGTCCCTAGTTTCGGATGGTTTCTTCTCGGTCTCGTGGTGCTGGACATGGTGAGATGAAGTTGGTGATTGCAAGATTGTGTTGGCGCGTGTTGGTCGGCGGCAAGCTTGGTGGAGTGCTTCGATTCCTCTGGGATCGCGGTTTTTTGGGGGTCGGGATAAATCCCTGTTGGCATGGCCGACATCGACGCAGTGCACCAGAGGGAACCTTCATTCCTTCTTGAAGGGTGTAGGGCATACCCCTTTTCCACCCCCTCCGCGTATCGGGAGAAACTATAGGACTAGTCCGGACAACAGCATCGTCATTGTCACATTCATTCTTGAAGGTGTTGCTTGATACGCGACGAGTCGAAGGGACATGAGTGTGGTGGGCCTTCTCCAGAGGGGCGCATCGGTTGCAGGTCATCTTCATTCTTTCGATCCGGCGTTGTTGGCCTTAGTTTCTTTTTATTTTCTTTCGCTTTTCTTTTGGGCTTCTTTGTGTTGTTTGTCCCAGCATTGATGTCAAACTTGTATTGGGTGGTTGCTATATTAATATAGTGGCGAATGCCTATTTTCAGGAGTCACTTCAGAAACTCCCAAGGCGCCGCTGGCCATATGCTACGCCGACGGCCTTTTATCGGGGTTGTCGGCGTAGCGCCGGGAGTCGGGCGGGCCAGCGAACGGGCCGTCGGCTCAAAATCGCCGTCGGCATAGGCAAAAATAGCTATCGGCGTAGACGGGACATCAGCGTAGTAGATAGGTCATGAGGGCGATGCGACGATGTCAAGGCTACGCCGAGGGCAAAGCCGTCAGCATAGCTACTTTCCCTTTTTATCATATTAATACTAAAAAATCATAACTAAATCATTCTAATTCAGAAAAATACATATAATATATCAAAATTTTCAAAAATAATATATATCTAACTAAACTCAAATATTACATATTTTTATTGAACAAAATTAGAAACATTATATATACTTTTATAACACATTTTCTATTTTTCGAGTGCCAAAAACGGGGCATTTAGTGAAGCAGCCACCAAAATGCTCATTCAAAATGCTACCACCCCATTTTTCAAAAGTACTAGACCATCTTACATGGACAATGTCTCAACCGAGAGATTTCAAACCTTTCCGTCCACTCCTTGTGAAAAAGACAAATGTCTATCGAACCGATAGGAAGTGGGTCCGATTTAAACTACAGGTACATGATCTAATGCTTATTTGCAAAAATTATTTTTAGCATCACAATATGATGTTTCTTGAGAGATCTAATGCAAGTTTAGCGAGTATCATCCCCCAGGTAAGAATCTTCATGCTCGCCGTTTTGACCATTTTAGACTCATAATATGATTTTTTGAAGATTTGAACATTATTAAATAAATTTTATTTAAAAATACATGATGCATGGTTAAAAATATAATATGAATGTCATGTTTGGATTCTTCTCATTTTCTGATCGATTTAGACAATTATTTGTCAGATTCCGATTTACGGATTTACAGATATAAATTATTCCATATTAAATAGAAAAAAGGCCCCAAAATATTTATTTTAATGTCATTTGAATTCAAGATTATTATTAATTATTCATTTTTGTTTACTTAAATAATTGTTTGAAATTTTAAAAATAAAGATGTGTGACACTATGGTCTAAGGGTTAATGGGATTAATATGGAAGTATTATTAATGAGATTTAATTTCTTTATCGGAAGCTTATCTGGAAGGAATAGAGAAGTTAAGCGTACTTGGACAGGAGTAGTGTAGGATGTGTGACCGATCGGGAAGTTTAATCATTGGTGCAATTTAACCAAAGATTAAGCATATTTAGAGTTAAAAAATTCCCTTGTGAGATTAACAATTAAAAAATTGGATTTTTTTGGTGGGGTCTATCTGAACTATGCCGTACGCCGACGACATATTAGTCTAGGCCGATGCTGCATTACGCGGCAATTTGGACGAAAATAACCTATAAAAATAACAAATTCACAAAATGAACTCTGGCGAAAAGAAATTTACTCCACTAACCCTTTTTGCAACGCCGTAGACGCTGGCACCGCACCCTGAAGTGCAGTGCCATGAGGCGTGGAGCCGCGAGCCTGCCAGCGTGGCTCGCCCGTGGCCTCGTGGGCCCCGGTCCATAAGTCTTGGCGCCACCTGTCTGGCCGCCTTTGTAGTCTGCGCCAGTGGCGTGGCGCCGCACATTAGGTCTTGTACCAGCGCACGAGCCAGCCCTCCCCGAACCATCCTCATTATTTTCCTAGCCCCAGCACAGAGAAGGAAGCATGGCGGCGGCAGCGGCGCTCGCCACCTAATACACCTCACGATTTGGCCAGATTTAGGGATTTCTTCCCAGAATCGTGCTCCCAATTGCCTCCCCCAGGTATTCTCTCTAATCCTCTCAATTCCATCCACAAATTTCTTCCTTTTTGTCCCTTATTTGCAATTTTTGGTCAAACCCTAGATTGTATGGTGAAACCCTAGATTGTATGAATCATTGCCATGTTAAACCCTAGATTGGAACAAATACAACTCCTATTTTTCTAAGGGGTTTTGTCCAATTCTAGGGTTACAATCCTACAGGCAACACAGTGCTCTGATACCATCTGTAGAGGTCCCAACCTTTAATCAGGTAGATATCACTGTGTTTACAATGCTAGTCCCTGGATCAATAGCTAGCATCCACAGTTAAGATGTAATATCAAGAAACAAAGGTCATAATACAACTTTATAACCAGGAATAAAATAATTGATTACATCTTCCATAGCTCATTGGGCTATCTCATTACAATGTAGCAGAAATAACTATAGCATGGAGTCCTTCATCTTCAAAGTGCCACAGGCAAACATGTTGGTTGTAGACTTGTAATCCTAATCAACACACTTCACTAACATCAAAACAAACCTACAACATAATAAGTTACAGCCACAAGGGTCAATACATTTGAATTGTATTGGCAAGTGATACTATGGTATTATAGTGGAGTCTATCATCTATATGCAATTGGCTAGGTGGAGCTTAGGCTTGCTTTGCTCAAAATAATTTTTCCTTATCATTTGAAAATACTAAGTTTTTGTTTGACAAAATCACCCAAGGAACCACCAATAGAAATTGGTGAACCTTCAACCCTTGTTTAACCACAAGTTTTTATCTTAGAAATTTGGATGAGGAGATTCTTGATAGCTTGCATGTATTGATGCTCAAATTGTCCTTTACCAGGGACATGGCTAAGTATTTAGATTTTACACTCTGCAGAGGTGGTGCACTTTCCCCACAAGACTTGGTTTCACTAAGACAAGATCTTTCAGAAGCCTTCCCTTAGACCAGAATGGACGCGCTCCAACCTATCAATCCCCTACCACCAACTATCCATTTGGCTAAGTTATTGCAACCTATATGATCCAGGCAGAGCCCATAATGCCAAGTGGCTGCACTTGAAGATTCTCAACATTTGACATCTCAAATCTCTTTGTTCCTGGGTGGCCATCCACAAGTGAGATACACAAGGTAAACCATAGAATGGGCCTTGTGTAACCACTCAACACAAACCATTCCTTCCATTCCACCCAGGTGATTCATCCACTTAGTTGTTTTATTAAACAAAACACAAGTCCTTGACTTAGAAATATTCCATAGTATGAATATATTCCACCCTTGTTTTCTACTAGCTAATCTAAGCATGATAGTAGTAGGAATCTTAACTTAGGAAATTTCTACTAAGGTTTCATCTACTAGGATTTCCCATGGCATAGTTTATATTTAGCAAAAATTCCATGCAAGTCCTACTTTAGAAATATCACTAATGCATAGTGAAAATAATGGGACAAAAGCATGAAGCATCACTTGCCTTTTTGGTAGAGAATATAAGTTCACTCCTTGATCTTGCAATATTCACACTCTTCAATTTCCACTACAATTCAATCAAGCAAGCAAGAATTCAATCTACCATTTCAAGCAATTCATCACATAAAATAATAGACACAAAGCAATGCATGCAAACATGCCAAAGATTGTTTTATTTACAAAAGTGTTTTCTAATAGGTTATAAACATTCTAACACATCTATTGGTCATTTTATAAAAGTGGCAGAATCATTTGCAAAAGATTTTACTTATAAACCATTTTTAAATCAAATCAATATTTTATGTGGTTAAAAATGCCTTTAGCAAATCAATAATCTTTATAGGGTTCACCAAATAAATTTTTAATTCTAAAACTTTGTGTTTGGAGTCAAAGAGTTTAATCCAAATAATTTCCCAAAGATTTTTCTCCAAAAACCATTTTTAATAAATAAACATTATTTTTATTTGACTAGAAATGTTCTAAATCAAAGATTTATTCTTTTTCTTCACAAAATATGTTTTTGAAACCACAAGTTGGTTTAGATGGTCAGTAGGTTCAAACAATCCATTTGCCCAAAAGTTTTATCACAAAAATAATTTTAGAAAGAATTTTATATTCAAATTATGCCTACACAAGTTTCTGCAAAAACAAAAATTTACCAGAAGCAATTTACTAAACAAAGTGCATGGTTGGAAAGTACTTGTCTTGATGATTCCATTGATATAAAATTTGCAAAATTTGGACGTGTGGTTTGAAAGTTATGAATTTTGCAATTTCAAACTTCTAATAGATACAATTTCTGTTTAAAGGATTAGGTAGGCCACGTGGCAGAAACTAACTGGCGCGTACCGGTTCGGCAGGATCATGCTCTAAGGATCGTTGGATCTAACTTAAATCGTATGGCACACAGTACATGATATCCCTTCGATTAAATGACCTATCGCATCCACTGGATCATCATCCAACGGTTCATAGCAAGCCAACCATAGATTGGCGGCGCTGTCGGCAGCGAGTGGCGGCGGCGTGTCTGGTGGCGGTGGTTCGGTGAATCTAGGAAGCGAGAAGATGAATGGAGGGGCTCACTGGGTTCGCGGGGTCGCGGTGATGCTCAAGGTGGCCGCAGGATGGACAGGGGCGCACAGAGCTGGCTCGAATCTCTCTCCGGAGTTCGCGGGACCGTCAGGTGCGCTCAGATGTTGTTGAAGACGAGGCTTCAGAGCATGCCAGAGAAAAAGGGGAGCATGGTTAGATGCGCAGGAGAGTGGCGAGTACACGCGCGTGAAGGAGGAGGAGAGGGGCGGTCAGACGCTACCTGGGAAACTCGCCGGAGTTCAAGCCGAAGACGGTGGCGAGCGGCGAGCGGCGTTGAGGTTGCCGACGCTAGGGAGCTTGCGCGGCTGAGCTCGGAGTAATGGGAGATGCGCCAGAGGCCAGGGAGGGTACTCGTGTGGTTGAGGGGGCGAGGGGAGGCGAGGAGCTGCCGGAATTTGCTCGGAGGTTCGCCGGAACAGAGCATGGTCTCTGGCAAAATTAGCGCAGCCTAGTGGCGAGCTGGTGCGAGCGAGAGAGGGGAAGTGGAGAGGGGAGACAGGCGCCTTTAACGAGCATGGTCGCGGGGAGAATTATTGAGCCATTAATCGTGAATTTAACTCGCGAAATCAATGCAGAAACGCTCGGGATGAACATGTCGTGGGGATGACGATGATTGCGTGGCAGTGGGGTCGCTTCGTCAGCAAAGGAGAGAGAGGGGAGGTGGGGGCCAGTAGTCAGCGAGGTTGCGGGTCACTTTTCTGGTATGAAACATTTTCCTGCGGGGAAGAAGTAAATGGGCTAGCTAGGCCTGGACTGGGCTAGGTTAGGCTGGGCTGGCTTCTTTCATTTTTTTGTTCTGATCATTTTCTTTTTCCATTTCTATTATTCTGTTTTGATTTTATTTAATCTTTTCAAACATCTATTTGAATTCAAACTTCAACCAAACTTTGAGTAGATTTTAATACTGATTAATAATACATTCTAAAGTCAAATTTAGAATAATATATTTATTCTTTTTAGGGAATATTAATTAATTAAAATAGGCCCTCGTATTAATTCAAATAAGATTTAATAATGTTTTTCAAACTCCATTTGAAATCTAAATCTTTCCAAATCTTTTCAGTAGGTTTTATTTGTTTATTTGGGTGTCAAATAATTCACATTTAAAATTGGGTCCAAACCTTGAATTATTTGGAATGTTTTTAATATGGTTTATTAATCATTTAAAATTGGGTATTTGTCTTTATTCCAATGAAATTAAATATAGTTTTAATTCCATAGATCTTATTTGGAAGATTTCTTTGATCTTATTTAAGTTAATTAAATAACTTTTATACCACTTGGGTATATTCCAATAATATTTTCCCATGATTTATTTAATCATTCTTATTAGGGATTTGTCTTTATTCAAATAGAAATAGAATTTGGTTAATGCCACTTTATTTTATTTGGAAAATTCTTTATCCTTTTATTTTATTTGGATTTGGATTATATTCATTCCATTTGTTTATGGATTAGGCCAAGATTTAATTTGGTCTTTAAATATTCCTCATTTAATATTTCTTTCTTTATCTTATAAAATCCATATATTTTTATTTAAAGATCCAAACTTGGTGATTCCAATTGGTAAAATCTTATTTAATATTTGTTTATCCTTTTAAATCTCTTTAGGATTATTTTCTCACCATTTGGTATGGATTTTAGATAAGTGCTTTATTAGCTTTGGAAATTACTTTTCCTTATCTTATTAAATTCATAATATTTTATCTATGGCTCCAAATTAGGTGAAACCAATTCATATGGTTTTATAATATTTCTATTTGTCATTCTTGATCATTTTGGAATGTTTGTTTGACCAATTTTATATGGTTCAAATCCATAGGCTTAGAGATATCTTTTGAAATGATTTTCTTCCAATAGGGTTTTAGGATTTTGGTTTATTTTCCAAGTGTTTAAATTTCCAGATGCAATTATGAAGAATGCATTTCACTTGATTTGAATTTAGTTGGTTTCAAACATTTAACCAAAGTTTGTTCAAGATGGGATTTTAAGTTTCCATTTAGATACAAAAAAGTTTCTTTTCACCCTAAATTTCTACAATTATTAATTTTGTTTATTTATTTTTCACATTATAAAATTTGGAAAATTTTGGGATGTGACAAAGATGCGTTATGATGAGAGGTATACTCCATACATCAAACAGCTAGGACTCCTTCCCTTTATCCACATGGTCACTCGGTCCACACCGGCCTTCAACCCTGTTGCGATCACCGCGCTTGTGGACTAGTGGAGGCCGGAGACGCACACTTTTCACCTTAGGACCGGTGAGACTACAGTCACTTTGAAGGACATGAGCATGATCCTGGCACTCCCAATCGAGGGAAACCCTTTGTGCATAAGCTCGGATTCAGACGGTTGGCATGAGCAGATGGTCGACCTTATAGGGAAGGATCCACCTGAGGCTATAAACTCGAAGGGAGAAAGACTGAGGGTTGCTGCCGGGGATACTTTTAGTTGGATCATCCTGTATTTCAAGATCTGCCCCGAGGATGCCGATAAGGAGACGATCAAGACATACACTCGTGTGTATGTGTGGTACATCATCACGAGGACTCTCTTTCATGACAACAGTGGGGATCGTGCTCAGTGGCATTGGCTCAAGGTGCTCCTTACTTTTGACTCTACCCTCAGTTGGGGTTCGACAGCGTTGGCCTGGTTGTACCGTCAGGTAATCAGATCTTTACAAATGTTGTTGTATATTTCTGCATTACCTCAAAAAAATTTGTTCTTACCAAATGGTTATTCACTTCATCTGCAGCTGGATGATGCTTGTCTTAGGAGCGCCACCGATTTAGGCATTGGTGGTTGTTTGCTCCTTCTTTCGGTGTGGAGATGGGAACACTTCCCCATTGGATGGCCGAAATTGTTGAAATTCAATCCTTATATTGATAACGGCAAGGACGACCGTCTCCCCACAAGGGCTTACAAGTGGGATATTGTGTCCGAACCGCCAATGGACCCAGTGGAGGCATACAAGAGGTACACCAATGAGTTTGACACGATCACCATGGATCAGGCACGTGTGCGGTCAACTAAATGTCTTGAACTTGTAATCTTTGAACTTGACATGAGTGTGGTATGCTGCAGGTGACGTGGAAGCCATACGGTCTAGGGGAGCGCTTTGGTGTTCCGGAGGACTATCGCCCTAACCCTATTTGCTTTAGAGAATCTTGTCTGTGGCTAATGCATTGCCCCATGGTGTACATGTGGGCTATTGAGTATCACCAGCCACAGTGTGTCATGACCCAGTTTGGGTTATTTCAGATTGTATCGCCTAAGTGGAAGGACACGGACATAGGGCTCCATGGGTAAGCTATTAACTGCCTTACCATGTGATGTACTTATCCTTCGCCAAATAACTCTCTAGGACTTGTTGTTGTGTGCATCTTGGACAGGAAGAAGCAGAGGAAGGAGAAGGATTGGGACAAGCTTCATAGGAAGCACCTTGAGAAATTCAGGAGGTGTGTGATCGAGGCTAAGAAAGCAAAAGGAACACAGGATAGGCCCTTCAGTCAGGATGCTTGCAACAACTACATCACATGGTTCATTGACAACGCGCAGGTGGAGATATACCCATAGGCATTTCGGGATTCGATCTTGGAGCAGCCATTGGCGTTCGATGAGCTTTCAACCGAACAGTACAACATCATGGTCAGAGAAGGGCGAAAAGCCGAGTTTGCTCCCTTGGTCAACTTTGTGGTAAAGTGTGTCGAATATTTTTTTCCGTCTTGGCGCTTCTCACACCTTGCATGGATAACTTACTAGTTTATTTTCTATGACAGCGCACGGAGGTAAGAAAGTTTTCCGATGCATGCGAGGATGCTTTGGACACATACCCTCGCGGAGAGAAGGGAGAGGGTCTGTTTCGTGAGTTCGTTAAGAAGCAGGGCCAATGGTTAAGGCAACTGTCGAACTTGCTAGGTTGTTGTGACCCCGAGGTGGCAACACCGTCCGCGTCACGGTCCAACATGCCCCAAGGTGACAATTCTAGTGATCATCACTCCACATCCGAGGACGAGTCGAACACACCCGAGGTAGTATAACCATTGCATCTTCCACCCTCCCTTGCATTTCTCCTGAATTTGTCCTTACCAATCTTATTTTGTTGATAGTCCCAAGATGAGAAAAGCGTCTCCGATGAGATGACATTGGGCAACTACACTCGCTACAAGGTCCACGAGCGGCCCGACTACATGTTCAAGCCAAGGCTGTTAGAGATATGCCCTAGAGGCAATAATAAAAGTGGTTATTATTGTATCTTTGTGTTTATGATAAATGTTTACATTCATGCTATAATAGTATTAAACCGGAAAAATTAATACTTTTGTGATTTGTAAACTAAATTAGAGTCTCTAGCAAAGCCTCTTTGTAATACTAGCTTGTTGGTTAATGGATGATCGTGGTTTCCCGATCATGAACATTGAGATGTTGTTAACAACAAGATCATATCATTAGGAGAATGGTATGATGGACATACTCCTATAGATAAGCGTAGCATTAAGATCAAGTCATTTCAATAGTTCATTTGTTATAAGCTTTCTGATACATAGTAACCTAATTCCTTCGACCATGAGATCATGCTAATCACCATCACCGGAAGGATGCTTTGATGACATCAAACACCACGTCGTAACTGGGTGGCTATAAAGGTGGCATTGAGTGTTCGGAAAGTATGTGTTGAGGCACATGGATCAAGAGTGGGATTTTCCATCCATATGATGGATAGATATACTCTGGGCCCTCTCGGTGGAATGTCATCCAATTGTCTTGCAAGCATGTGACTGGCTCACAAGGGATCACATATCACGGGAACAAGAAAAGAGTACTTATCGGTAACGAGGTTGAACTAGGTATGCAGAGATACCGATGATCAAAACCTCGGATAAGTAAACTATCGCGAGACAAAGGGAAATTGGTATCGTATGTAAGTGGTTCATTCGATCACAAAGTAATCGTAGAAATATGTGGGAGCCATATGAATTTCCAGATCCTCTATTGGTTATTGATCGGAAAAGTGTCTCGCTCACGTCCGCATAATTCACGAACCGTAGGGAGACACACTTAAAGATTCAATGTTGTTTAGTAGATATAGAATGTTAGTAGGGATACCGAATGTTGTTTGGAGTCTCGGATGGGATCCGGGATATCACGAGGAGATCCGGAATGGTCCAGAGAATAAGATTCATATAAGGAAAGTCCGATTCGAGAGTTCGGGAAAGATTCTGATGTTTTCATCGGAGAGGTTCTAGAAGTGTCTAGAAGGTTTACCGGACCAGAAGGGGAATGGACCATGAAAGTGTCATGGATAAGTGGAATGATTGGATCATATCCTAGGTCACTTGGTTTGGGCATTTTCAATAGAGAATTAAAGCTCTAAATTGAAAGTCAAACGGGAAGTTTGAAAAGTCAAACTAGAACAATGGTTTCCTAGTGGAAGAAGGAAAGAGTCCTTCTCTCAATCCAACTTGGGTTTGGGTTTGGATTCAAACCAACCCCTCCCAAGGCCGCCCCTCTCATAAATAGAGGGGAGGGATGCCCAAAAAGCTAAGCCCTAGCCCTTCCACACCCGCGCTGCCGCCGCCGCCAGAATCGCGAGGGGAGAACTAGATCACCAGGAAACCCTAGCAACCGCCGAAACCTCCTCCTCCCGGTCTTCTAAACCCTAGATCACCGGGAAACCCTAGATACACCATAACTCGCACCGGCTTAGGCGAAGCCTCAAGGATCTTCCTCCCTCTACTGCACACGTCATCTGCCGGAATCACGAGGGGAAAACTAGAACCTCCGCTGCCTACTGGAACAAGGGAGAGGAAGGTCTTCATCGAGTACCGAATGTGTGACCGACTGCAGAAGCGCTACCAGAACGCAGCGTCAGAAGGATTGTCTACGCGATCTTGAGATCGGAAAGTGTACGGCTACATCACCCACGAGAATCTGCTCTCGTTAACCGCTTTGGAATCTTCGAGGGTGAGTGATTCTATCGACTCGTTGCTACAATCTAGTAGATAGATCTTGGCTTGTTTGTGTGCATGCGGTAGAATTTTTTTGTTTTTCATGCTACGAACCCCTAGAGTGGTATCAGAGCCGTGTCTATATGTAGATCTGTTGCACGAGTAGAACACAATGGTCATTGTGGGCGGTGGTGCTTTTATTATCAATTGCTTTTTTTGTACTTTGCATCTTGCGGTATGATGGGATGAAGTGTCCTGGGCTAACCTTACATGACATCGTTCATGAGACTTACTCCATGCTTGACATGAAACTTGTATTGCATAAGTGGCTTTGCAGGTTTCCGTCTCTCCCATCATAGTATATATTCAATTTACAATAGGCACTTGATAGTTCATACATCAACGTTGTGGTTCTTGTTCGTAAGTTAGAACGACACTTATTGAAAGCCCCAAACCACGTAAAATATGCAAAGAAAATTAGAGGCGTCTAACTTTGTTTTGCAGGGGTGTGCTGTGATGTGATATGGCCATGATTGTGATTATATATGATGTATGCAATGTTCCTTATTGTAAGTCGGCAACCGGCAGGAGCCGTATGGTTGTCTTTTAATTCCATTAAGACCTGAGTAGTTGTAATAGTTGATGCTGGTGGACGACAACCATGAAGCGGCACCATTGAGCTTGACGCCATACCGGTGATGGAGATCATGTTCGTGCTTGAAGATGGAGATCGGAAGCACAAGAAAAAAGGCCATATCATATCACATATTATGAATTGCATGTAATGTTAATCTTTTTATGCATCTCGTATTGCTTAGTTCGCGACAGTAGAATTATAAGATGATCCCTCAAGCACAAAAATTTCAAGTTATATAGTGTTCATCGTTAGTAAGCACCGTTGCTAAAGCTCGTTGTTTTGAAGCACCATGTGATGATCGGGTGTGTTAGATTCTGCGAGTGTATACAATGTGAGCAAGCCAGATTTGCTCATGCGGAAGCTAAGGTTTGATATTGACGAGCCTAGCATGTACAGACATGGTCTCGGAACACGGATCACCGAAAGGTAAAGCATGAGTCATATAGTAGATATGATGAACATGTTGATTGTTCGCCATTGAAGCTACACCAACTCTCGTGATGATCGGTTTTGATGTGGTAGATTTGGTTCATGTGATCACTAAATAAATGTGAGGGATATTGTTTTGAGTGGGAGTTCACCTAGATTAATTTAACTATTAATTAGAACTCAATTTGTCATAAACTTAGTCTAAACTATTGCAAATATGTTGTAGATCAATGGAGGCCCCTACCATCAATTTTAATGCGTTCCTAGAGAAATAAAATTTGAAAAACAATGGAAGCAACTTGTGCTGGATGCACCGCTGGGTGACCTGCCTGTAGCTGATGCTACCGATGAGGTAAAGAATATTTTCCTCACTCGGAAGAATCAGTACTCCACAGTTCACTGTGCTATCTTGTATGGTTTGGAATCGGAGCTTCAGAAAAGGTTTGAGAACCATGACCCACATGATATTGTCCAGGAACTCAAAATGATATTTGAGGCTCATGCGGCAGTTGAGAGTTATGAGGCTTCTGAAAAGTTCTTTAACTGCAAGATGGAAGAGGGCAGCTCCGTCAGTGAGCACGTGCTTAAGATGTCTGGGAACGCAAGCAAGCTTCAAAGCTTAGTTATAGTGATTCCTAATGCTTTGGGTGTTCACCGTGTCCTCCAATCACTACCACCAAGTTACAAGAACTTTGTGATGAACTACAATATGCAAAACATGGACAAGTCGTTGCCCGAACTCTTCTCCATGTTAAAGTCTGTGGAAGTGGAGATCAAGAAAGAGCACCCAGTGTTGATGGTCAATAAGACCACCAAATTCAAGAAGCAAGGCAAGTCTAAGAAAAAGGGAAACTTCAAGAAGGGCGGTAAGAAAGTTACCGCGCCGGCAAAGAAGACCAAGGTTGGGCCTAAGCCTGATACTGAGTGCTTTTACTGCAAGGGAGAAGGTCACTTGAAGCGGAATTGCCCTAAGTACTTGTCAGATTTGAAGAACGGCAACATCAAGAAGAAAGGTATATCCGATATACATGTTATTGATGTGTATCTCACTAGTAATCATAGTAGTGCCTGGGTATTTGATACTGGTTCGGTTGCTCATATTTGTAACTCGAAACAGGTGTTGCAAAATAGACGGAAGCTAGCGAAGAACAAGGTGACGATACGCGTTGGAAATGGATCAAAGGTTGATGTGATCGCGGTCGGCACGCTACCTCTTCATCTACCATTGGGATTAGTTTTATACTTAAATAATTGTTATTTGGTGCCTGCGTTGAGCATGAACATTATATCTGGATCATGTTTATTGCGAGACGGTTACTTGTTTAAGTTCGAGAATAACGGTTGTTTGATTTATATGAGTAATATGTTTTATGCACATGCACCTTTGATAGATGGTCTATTCTTATTGAATCTCGATTATGGAAATACACACACTAATAACATTGAAGCTAAACGTTTGAAATTGAGCGATAACTCGACCTATATGTGGCACTGTTGTCTTGGTCATATTGGAATGAAGCGTATGAAGAAACTCCATTCCGATGGACTTCTTGAATCACTTGATTTCGCATCACTTGAAAGATGTGAAGCATGTCTGATGGGTAAAATGACTAAGACTCCATTTTCTGGTATGATGGAGCGAGCTACGGACTTATTGGAAATCATACATACCGATGTATGTGGCCCAATGAGTGTAGCATCGCGGTGGTTATCGTTATGTTCTTACCTTCACGGATGACTTGAGTAGATATGGGTATATCCATTTCATGAAACATAAGTCCGAAACTTTCGAGAAGTTTAAGGAATTTCATAGTGAGGTAGAGAATCAACATAACAAGAAGATTAAATTTCTACAATATGATCGCGGAGGTGAATATCTAAGTTACGAGTTTGGCGGGCATTTGAAGAAATGCGGAATACTTTCACAGTTGACATCGTCGGGAACACCATAGCGTAATGGTGTGTCCAAACATCGTAATCGAACTCTCTTAGATATGGTTTGTTCTATGATGTCACTTATTTACCGCTATCATTTTGGGGTTATGCATTAGAAACAGCCGCATCCACTTTAAATAGGGCACCATCTAAATCCGTTGAAACGACACCGTATGAATTATGGTTTGGGAAGAAACCTAAATTGGCGTTCCTTAAAGTTTGGGTTTGCGAAGCTTATTTAAAGAAGTTACAGCCCGACAAGCTTGAACCGAAAGCGGAAAAATGCGTCTTCATAGGATACCCAAAGTAAACTATTGTGTATACCTTCTATCATAGATCCGACGGCAAGATCTTCGTTGCCAAAAATGGATCCTTTCTAGAGAAGGAGTTTCTCTCGAAAGAAGTGACTGGAAGGAAAGTAGAACTCGACGAGGTTGTTGAACCTTCTCTCGAACTTGCGAGTAGCGCAGCACCGGAAGTAGTTCCTGTGGCGCCTACACCAATAAGAGAGGAAGCTAATGATGTTGATCATGAAACTTCGGTTGAAGTTACTACGGAACCTCGCAGGTCAATGAGAACTCATACCACTCCTGATTGGTATGATCTCGTTATGAGTGTCATGTTGGTGGACAACACCGATGAACCTGCGAGATATGAGGAAGCGATGATGAGCCCATATTCCAATAAATGGCAATAGGCCATGAAATACGAGATTGGATCCATGTACGAAAACCAAGTATGGACTTTGGTGGACTTACCGGATGGCCGGAAGGCTGTCGAGAACAAATGGATTTTCAAGAAGAAAACATATGCTGATGGTAATGTTACTGTCTATAAAGCTCGACTTGTCGCAAAAGGGTTTCGAAAAATTCAAGGAGTTGACTACGATGAGACTTTATCACCAGTAGCGAAGCTAAAGTCTGTGAGGATTATGTTAGCAATCGCTGCATATTATGATTATGAGATATGGCAGATGGATGTCAAAACGGCGTTCCTCAATGGAGACATTGATGAAGAGTTATATATGATGCAACCCAAAGGTTTTGTCGATCCTAAAGATGCTAACAAGGTATGCAAACTTCAACGGTCCATATATGGATTGAAGTAAGCACCCCGAAATTGGAATCAACGTTTTGATAAGGTAATCAAAAGCTTTGGTTTTATACAAACTTATGGAGAAGCTTGTATTTACAAGAAAGTGAGTGGGAGCTCTGTAGCATTCTTACTATATGTAGATGACATATTGTTGATTGGGAATGATGTAGACCTTCTTAATAGTGTCAAGGATTATTTGAATAATAGTTTTTCAATGAAAGATCTTGGCGAAGCAGCTTACATATTAGGCATAAAGATTTATAGAGATAGATCGAGACGCCTAATATCATTGTCACAGAGTACATATTTGGACAAAGTTCCAAAGAGGTTTGGAATGGAAGATATCAAGAAAGGGTTCTTGCCCATGTTGCCTAATACGACCTTGAGTAAAACTCAAAGTCCTGCAACGGCAGAAGATAGAGAAAAGATGAGTAAGACTCCCTATGCCTCAGCCATAGGATCTCTTATGTATGCCATGCTATGTACTAGACCCGACATTGCATATGTTGTTAGTTTGACTAGCAGATATCAAAGTGATCCAGGAGTGGATGATTGGACAACGGTAAAAAACATCCTTAAGTACTTGAGAAGAACTAAGGATATGGTTCTTTCTTATGGAGGTGATGAATAGCTCGTTGTTAATGGTTACACCTATGCTAGTTGGAACACCAATCCGGATGATTCTAAATCTCAATATGGATACGTATTTACTTTGAATGGTGCAACAGTTAGCTGGAGGAGTGCAAAGCAAAGCGTTGTGGAGAGATCTTCAACTGAATCGGAATACATGGCTGCTTCGGAGGCTTCACAAGAGGCGATATGGATGAAGGAGTTCATTACAGATCTCGGTGTGGTTCCAAGTGCGCTGGACCCAATGTCTATCTACTGTGACAACATGGGCGCCATAGCCAATGCGCAAGAACCAAGGTCACACAAGAAGCTGAAGCACAACAAGCTACGTTTTCACGCTATTCGAGAGCATGTCCAAGATGGTGACATAAAGATTTGCAAAGTACACATAGATCTGAATGTGGCAGATCCGTTGACTAAATCTCTCCCGAGGGAAAAACATGACCAGCACCAAACCGCCATGGGTGTTCGGTATATTACCATAGAATCTAGATTAGTTTACTCTAGTGCAAGTGGGAGACTATTGGAGATATGCCCTAGAGGCAATAATAAAAGTGGTTATTTGCGGTGATCCAGCATACCACTGCATGATGTAGTATACTTTTTTCGTTGACATAACACCAATGAAACACCGTTCACTAGTATTACATCCCTCAGAATGGCACAACAGAAACATAGTGGGTCCAATACATGGCTAAAGGTTACAACTCACTCTTTACACAAGATCCAGAGAACACTCTAGGTTACAGAGAGAGAAAGAACTTCTTACAAAGAAGAATCAAAGATAAATAATGCAAGGACTATTATATTATTATGACTAGTATTTTAACTAAGGAATTGGCGTTGCTGCTATTGCAACGCACTACAGAAATAGATTATTTGGCTAGAGATTATATTCCTATCTAATCAGTAACTTCGTCTTCACTTGTGTTGAGGTATTTGTTGACTTCCTTGACTTCATTGAAGAGCTTTGGCTTTGGATGATGAGTCCTGGAGTATAACTTGATGTAGATGTTGTCTATCCCGGCTTGACAGTCTAGCAAGGGTTAAAAAGATAATTTGAGTATGAGCTTACTCAGCAAATTCACTAGAAAAGGAGTGTTTGATGCACTATAACTACATCCACAGACCAAAGGTCGTAGGCAATGCAAATTTTCATAAACATTTCTTCAAAGGTTGCTTTTATTCTAAAAAGCTATGTCTGTCAGCCTTCACGGGTTTACCAAAAATTTCATGGAGTTCCTTTCCCGCAGCGTTCGCAGCTCCTTCCCGGAACAGGGAGTAACAAGTTACAGTTCTTACACTCTGAAGAGGTGCGTTACTTTTCCCATGAGAGATCAACTCCTTGTTGCACAACCAGGCAGCTTACCCATCCAAAATTCCATGTTGCAGGGCCCAGTAGTTGGTCCAAGCCAATCACTGCCCTCTCCGCGACCTCATATGTCTGCACGATCCTTCAGGCTAGCTCACCTTCGTTAAGCCCCCTTTCGGGCAGGCTAAAACCCTGACGAGTTCCCGAAGACTCTATGACCTGGTGTTGCCCTAGCAAGTGCCATATTAAATGGTCCATCCACTAAACACCATCCATAGATAATCTAGACACCAAAAGTGTGGGGAGTAAGGGTGCCCACCCATATGTTGGATCCACACAAGGAATCACAACGTCACGTTAAGGTCGTCTTGCCTCCATACAAGAGGAAAATGATACAGCTGACTTCTCCGTCCCATTCCAAATCTCATGGTTAACGCGTAATATACGGCGCAAGAATCACTGGCGACATTGGTTGTTAAGTCCTAGATATTATGTTCCTTTACTACCAGAACTATTATAGTAAGTTATTACCTCATGATAATAACTTGTAATCACATTATTATGAAAATAGTGTTTTTGGACCTTTTTCAAATGCAGGTGATGTCCACATTGGATTTATAAAATACTTTACAGAAAATAACCAAAGGACATGAGAAAGTGTGAACTTGCCTTTTGTGATTGCAAGATTATGCACTCACGGTCTTCAAGGTAATATAAGATCCAAAATATAAAATCAGCATCATTGGTCTGATAAGGACTAATGTTTAAAGAAGCAATATGCTTTTATGTATAAGTAATGTGATGCACGCTATAAACGCGAATTCCGGGAATAACGTTGTTCTAGGGTTTGGATTCCAGAAATGGTTACTTTAGAATGTGTTGTTCTTTTAGATGAGTTTTATACTTGTGCTTCTTATTAAGGCTTGTGAGTGTGTGTGAAACAACACATATTTGTGCAGCAATCAAGTATATATCTATGAAATGCTATTCAAAACAGTTGATCTCCAAACTTTACTTTATAAGTAGAGTCACTTATAAATAGCTTAAGTGTTATCGCTCCTAGGTATACAAGTGAAGTATGAAGTAATGTGATCTTGATTATTTGTCATATATTGTCTGAAGTGGAAAAACAAATAACTTTTGAAGAATAGATTCCTTTTATAAGGTTTAAACAATCTTTGTGGTTAGTTAGTGGTGTTCGATGTCATTTGTGTTTGCTTGAATAGTTTTGGCTTGAGATGCTTTATAATTTAACCAGTTCAGACCAAAGTTAACTATAAAACATATAATAATGCTTATAGTGTTATATTTAGATTCTTATGGACTAAAGTTAACTTTAAAACAAAGATAGTTTGAAAGTATAATGTTTATAACCTTTGTACCTGGTGTACTTGGTAATGTTGCTTTAAGGTTACTTAAGAATGGTTATTCTTCTATTTAAATAGTGATCTCTTAATTTTGTAGTGGAACAAGATTTCTTGTTTCCCTATAAAGGTATAATTATGGTTTGTGGATAAATAAATAGTACTAGTGACTACTCATGAATTATTCTTGGATTTAGTTCATTATAAAGTTGAACTTGGTTGATATATCATTCTTGAAGGTTCTATGATTATTAGAGATCTTTTTAAAATATAATTTATTCATATAGTAGAAGGATGCTTCAATATAATAGTATTTCTAATGTTTTGAATCATCATGACTTACTAGTAATATTCAAGACTAATACTTATTTATTAGACTTGATTAACTAATTTTGGAAATATTAACAAATTTTTATTTACCCTTATATGAATTATCAATTAAGTAAATAAGTTTAAATTTGAGTTATTAAATTATTTGAATTTTTTATTTAACTCAAAAGTGGAAAATTATATTCTTAACATGTAGGTATTATTTTTGTGATCATTTTGGTATATTACATTTATTTTTGTGATTTATAAATAATAGAATATGATTTTGACAATTTTTATTACTTTATAAATACTTAATAAATAACAAATACTTGATTAAGTTGAATTATAATGTATGATTATAATTTTAAATTGTAATTCTTATTTTTCTAAGATTTTTGGTATTCTATTTATATTTTTAACATTTACCATTATTAAAATTTGAATTATCAAGTTTTATTACTTATAAAACCTTTATTAAATAATATTTATTTAAAGAATCATTATATTAATATTTGATAATGTTTTTAAGTTATATATTTTATTTTTCTACAAATTTTCATATATTATACACATTTTCTAAATTATAAATCAAAAGTTATTAATTAAACAAGATTTTATCATTTATTTAATTTCTAGAATATTAATAATTAGGCTTATAACATTTTATGTATTTCTTAAATAGGAATTAACTTTTTACACCGCACCTACATCTAGCCCGAGTCACTGACCAGTGGGCCAGTGGCCACCTCAGCGCACAGGTTAAGGAAAATGCATTTGTTACCGACTGATTGGCTACCCCCAGTCAATGACATATGGGCCCTATGCCATGTCACATGCCACGTGAGACAAAGACCGGTCAAACTCTTTGACGTGGCCAGGGTGATCTCACACTGACATCACCTCACCGGTGGCATGGCAGACAACGGCGAGGAGAGCAGTAGCGTGCGAGCTAGCGGGTGTGCAGGGGCTTGTTCAAACCAGAACAACGAGGCGAGTAGGATAGTGGTGGTGTCGCTGGGTTTTGGTCATCGGAGAGCAACCGACGACGAGCTTATGTGGCGGTGCTTGCGGGTGATTACGGTGGCGTGGATTTAGGAAGCAAACAAGGCATCAGCGCATGCTAGGAGACTCAGTGACTCACCGGGAACGCGATGGTGTGCTTGATTTGGCGAGGCACGGTCGGAGACGACAGTGAGGTCGACGAACAGCTTCGGGAACCGAGGGTCCGATTGGATTGATTTAGTCCTCCTCCGCGGTTGCAAGTTGGGGCAATCGAACGAGAAGAGCATGGCGGTCTCCACTGTGGTCTTATCTGGCCGAGACGAGCACGGAATCGCCGGCTCCGGCTCACCTTCGAGCTAGGGTTCTCGGCATGGTTGGGGAAAAGAGGTAGAGAGGGTTTCAGAGGGGGAAATTGAGGATGAGGATGAGCAGAGGCGTCGTGGTGGCCTCCTTATCCTCTTTTGGCGACGGCGGCGTTGATCTTGGCGCAAGGACGACGATGACGACATCGGGTGGCGGCGAGCTCCTCCAGCGAGCTATCTGTGTGCGTGAGGATGACGATGACGTAACTTTTGCGGAAAACCCCCCTGGCGATTCTTTCAGCTCAACCCATGGTCCTTCTTTGGTCCCACTTGTCATTCACAGATGGAAACGAACTGGGCTGTTGCTGGGCTATTGTGGGCTGCATATGGGCGTCAGATAAGGAAAGAGAAGTTGGGCCACGACCAGGTTATGTTTTTTTATTTGTTTTATATTTTTATATTTTCTATTTTCCTTTTCAAATTTGTATATAATCTTTAATTTGAACTTTTCTTTGTAGAATTTATTTACTGCATAATTGTAGTAATACTAAAATATATTTAGTATCATTTGTGAACTTTTATTATATAATATTTTTATATTTCTTTTATTTTCTCAATATGAACCCCTTTTAGTATTTTGTAGAAGCTTTTCTTATTATTTTTCTTTCCACTTTTAACCATGGATTTATTGAATGATATATTCTTATTTGTTTATAAAACTTAACTCTAGTTGGCTCATAGTTTGAATAGAGATTTTTATATGTATGATGACCCTATATCATTATTTGATGCATGAAATACAAAATAAATTTGTATGGTTATTAATACCCCCATTGATTTGGAAAATGGCAATGTATATATTCTGTTAAGATAAACAAAGAAGTTTAGGATTTTTATTTTACTTATTTTTCTTTGTTGATGTGAGAAAAGATTTAATAACTAAGCATATTGTCTCATGTTTGTGATAGTTGATGACATAACCTTTTTAAAATAGAAAGTTACATCTAAAATGTTTTATAGCAAGGAATTGGTAATTATACTCTTAAGCATATATAGTTATGATGGTTGGAATTGACAGAGATGTGCTTATGTGATTTGCTATAAGAAGATATTCCTATAAAGTGTTATAGATATAAGATGATGGATCAATTCCCTGAATGGACAGTATAGTTGGTTTCATATTTAGAGTTGGTTGTTTAACAAGAATGTCTATCTTTCCATAACTCACACTCCTGAATTTCTAATTAAGGAATTCCTTTCCTAGATATGCTATTTCTTCCTAACTATCTTCATTGTTAGCATGATGAGCTTTACTTCACAAAAATATTCTTATTCACCTATTATTCTTCTAAACTCATTGATAAATCTAATGAGCTTGACATTGAAGCTTTTATAATCTCCTTCAAACTCCACTCATAATCTTCCTTAATCATCCATCACTAATATTCCTCCATCAGATGTATGTATCCAACTACCTTTCTCTAAGGCTTATTCTCCTTTAAAATAAATAACACTACTTCCATAACTCCATGCTATACTGGCTTTAATTGAATCACATTGCCTTATATTTACTCTAGTAACTCATACACCAATCTTACATTATATTATTGTGACTTGTAATGGTTAACCTAGGATAATATATCGAGACTAGGTTTCAATAATGTTCTATCCACCAATGTCACTTATACATGATATAAGCATTCAACCTTAGTGAATAAGGCATGATTATTATAATCTTTTGATCCTTTATGGTTTAGGTTTCAAGTTGGCTAATAAAGGCTTCATCAATTCAACATTACAGGTGCATTATAATTATGTTCTGTTTAGCTCTATTGGGTTAAGAGATATAATTCATTGACTATACCTACTTGATCCAATAGAACTACTCCTGGTAACTAACTTCAGATTTCATTCTTGTAATCTTCCTTACTACCATATGATTGGGTAATATAAATAATTCTTTTATTTATCTAGGAGGGATTTAACTCCATCAATTATCCTATTGATTGGATTCTTTTCAATCATTCCCATCCAATAGATGACATCTGAAACTAGCATTACTATTTACCTCTTCTTACTTCTTTCTTTATAAACCTTAAGTGAATGTTGTAATAAGAACAAGAGTTGATAGGTCCAGAACTGATAGGTTAAGAATTGGTGAATCAATAGTTGATTACACAATATTGATGAACAACAATTATAGGGATAGGATTTAATAGAGATGATAAGGATTGATATGGAAAGAAAGATATATGGTGAATGATCTTGACTTAGTCTCTTTCCACTCAATCTCATTTAAGAGTTAAAGTTAAGTATTACTATGGTACTCATAGTAAGAATAGATAAGAATAAGATAGGTCAGGATTAGTCATTACATTTTTATTACTTTAATTTGTAATCTTTACTTGGCACTTATGAATGGTTGTGTTGAATATGATGATAGAATCCCTTAAGGATCAGATATTAATTAATTAAGCAATGTATTATGAGTAGCATTTTATTATATTTGATCTACCCTTAGATCAAATCATGTTTACCCAAATCAGGTTTTAGCAAAGGTCATATTGAAACTTATCACAATCAACTGGATGATCTACTCCATTTCCATCAAGTTGAGAGAAACTTCAATCACTTTGACAAGTTTTGTTTAAAAGCGCGAAAATTATTCAGATTTTCTATGCATGAATGAAATTCACACATCTGGGTTCAGCTTATTTCTAAGATCTAATGCTGGGATGTTACAAACTCTCCCCTTAAAATAAACTTCGTCCTCGAAGTTCGCAAACTCTCACGTTTTGGGGTAAGGAATTGTCTTGTAGTGGTTGCTACATTTCTCCACTCCATGATGACCTTAATGGTAATTATTTGTAATATTCTATAACTTGATTAGATATCCTAATCCAATTCTATTTATTTAATCATTAGACTTTATTATTATGCTAAATACAGTCTAGAGGGCCTCACTAAAACAAGTTTTAAGTTTCTATATGCCCGTGTTTGTTGTTAGAAGACTATATTTCTATTCTTGTCATAGTATAGTTGATACTGGTACTCCTTCCAATATTGGATTTGAACTCAATTCGTCCATACCCATTGGAATTTCTTATTCTCATTACTTGCCCAAGTACGTATTCTCTATTACTTCTTGAGGGTTACTTACGAGTTGTTTCTTTTAGAATTGGTCGATTAAATTTATCCTTTTATCACCTTCAAGCTTATACCTTCTTAAGTCATTTAAATAGTTCATTTGCTATAAGATTTCTGATACATAGTAACCTAATTCCTTCGACCATGAGATCATGCTAATCACCATCACCTGAAGGATGCTTTTATGACATCAAACACCACACCATAACTGGGTGACTATAAAGGTTGAGTGTTCGGAAAGTATGTGTTGAGGCACATGGATCAAGATTGGGATTTGTCCATCAATATGAAGGATAAATATACTCTGGGCCCTCTCGGTGGAATGTCATCCAATTGGCTTGCAAGCATGTGACTGGCTCACAAGGGATCACATATCACGGGAACGATAAAAGAGTACTTATTGGTAACGAGGTTGAACTAGGTATGCAGAGATACCGACGATCAAAACCTCGGATAAGTAAACTATCATGAGACAAAGGGAAATTGGTATTGTATGTAAGTGGTTCATTCGATCGCAAAGTAATCGTAGAAATATGTGAGAGCCATATGAATTTCCAGATTCCTCTATTGGTTATTGATCGGAGAAGTGTCTCGGTCATGTCCGCATAATTCACGAACCGTAGGAAGACACACTTAAGGATTAGATGTTGTTTAGTAGATATGGAATGTTAGTAGGGATACTGAATGTTGTTCGGAGTCTCGGATGGGATCCGGGATATCACGAGGATATCCGGAATGGTCCGGAGAATAAGATTCATATAAGGAAAGTCTGATTCCGGAGTTCGGGAATGTTTTCGATGTTTTCATCGGAGAGGTTCTAGAAGGGTCTAGAAGGTTCACCCAAACGGAAGGGGAATGATCCATGAATGTGTCATGGGTAAGTGGAATGATTGGATCATATCCTAGGTCACTTGGTTTGGGCATTTGCAAGAGAGAATTAAAGCTCTAAATTGAAAGTCAAACGGGAGGTTTGAAAAGTCAAACTGGAACAATAGTTCCCTAGTGGAAGAAGGAAAGATTCATTCTTTCAATCCAACTTGGGTTTGGGTTTGAATTCAAAACCTCCCCTCCCAAGGCTGCCCCCCTCTCATAACTAGAGGGGGAGGGCTGCCCCAAACACACAAGAGCCAGCCCTCCACCCGTGCCGCCGCCGCACGCCGCCGCCGCCAGCCGCTGCTGCCCTAGCCACCACCGACACCTCCTCCTCCTCCCGGCCTTCTAAACCCTAGATCGCCGGGAAACCCTTGATCTACCATAACTCGCACCGGCTTAGGCGAAGCCCTGCGGGATCTTCCCTCTACTTCCAACACCACGTCGTCGTGCTGCCGGGATCGCGAGGGGAGAACTACAACCTCTGCTGCCTGCTGGAACAAGGGAGAGGAAGGTCTTCATCAAGTACCGAACGTGTGACCGACTGCGGAAGCGCTTCCGGAACCCAGCGCCGGAAAGATCGTCTACGCGATCTTGAGACCGGCAAGTGTACGACTACATCACCCACAAGAATCTGCTCTCGTTAACCGCTTTGGAATCGTCGAGGGTGAGTACTCTAATCGACTCGTTGCTATAATCTAGTAGATAGATCTTGGTTTGTTTGTTTGCATGCGGTAGATTTTTTTTGATTTCCATTCTACGAACCCCTACAAAGAGGCCCAGGAAAGGGCGGAGTCAATGTGCGGCGCCACAAGGAAAGGCGCCGCACTATGCAACACATGGTCGTGTGGCGCCGCACTCTGCGGCGCCATCCAGCCTGGCGCCGCACATGGGCTCCAAAATAGACAGAACTGTCTATTTTGGAGCCCATGTGCGGCGCCAGGCTGCATGGCGTCGTACGGTGCAACATACTGTTTGGTGGCGCCGCACGGTGCGGGCCAGGCTACATGGCGCCTCACGGTGCAACGTACTGTATGGTGGCGCCGCATGGTGCAACGCCACCACTCCTGGCGTCGCACATGGGCTCCAAAGTCGACAAAACCTTCTGTGTGTGTTGGAGCCCATGTGTGGCGCCAGGCTACATGGCGCCGCACTGTCAAGATGTTCCTATAAACAGCTCTAAGGGGTTGTTTCAAGGGCAAATCTTAACACATACAAAATCTTTCGGGGGGGGGGGGGGAATTGTTTCTTGAGCAAATCTTGACACATACAAGTCTTGAGAAAATCTTGACACATACAAGTCTCGAATGCAAGCACCTAATACATGGGACATTTTTTCCCTTAAGGGGCTTAAATACTCAAAGTCTAGAGCACGAGCCCCCTCCATGACTCCCGGTTACATACTCAAAGTCTAGAACAGAGGCCCTTTGCCCTTCTTCTTCTTCTTCTTCTTCTTCTTATTCTTCTTCTTCTCTTCCTCTTCCTCCATGGAATGCCACGTCGTTCGGCGCAACCTTTCCTTCTCCGCATCACGAGCCTCCTTAGCGAGGCGCTTCTCTTCCTCATCTTTCTTGCGGAGCTCGTCATGACGTTTCTTGCACTTCTTCGCCATCTCCTCATCACGCAACCCTTCGTAGTAGCGCCTTATTTTTATGGCACGATCAATCTCTTGGATAGTCTTGTTGGATTCAGGTTTCTCGAGATCTATCCAAGTGTAGTACCTGCATACCGGAGGGGGAGACTACAAGAAAATAGTGCATGTTAGAGGCTATGATATGGAATAGTTGGGACACATGAAGAACTAAAAAGCTTTGTGCATATCGGTGGAGTGTCGTATGGGTTGCGGCTACGCATGGGAGAGCGATTGTAGTTGACACACATGAAGAATTTCTTTCCCCAACTATCGGTTATAAGATTCCTCCTAATCACCGTACAACATCTTGAATGCGGCTTGCTTAGCCTTCCATGCCTTCCCGTACTTCACCTCGTAGTGAAATAGGGATTTCACAAGCTCCATGACCATCTTGATGCTCATTATTGGAAATGACGCGATGTCATTGGATAGCCTATAAGCGAGGAAATCAGAGGTAGTTGCCGGTGCTCATGCTTCGTATCTTGACATCCACCATCGGACCTCGGCACATGTGAGTTGATGCACAACTAGATATGTGCCATTCGGGACCTCCCTTCAATGGTCTTGCACGCACAATCCAAGGACATCCTTCCTCCTCGCACTTCACCGTGTAACGCTTCTTGATGTCCGAGTGCACGACCATGTAAGGACGATGATGCTTCACCGAGAAGTCCTTTATTCATTGCTTAAATTCCAACAAGGTCTTGAACCTTGGTCCTTTGCAAAATCCACTATTCACTTCATTGCCATCCCGGTAAGAACTTGTACTTGGTCCAAGAACTATGCCCTTGCCACCATCAACCGTGGCTTCATCTGCGAGACTAAGATCATGAAACAAAGGCACCCGATGGTCCTAACCCAATACGGTATCGTGGATTTCGGCCTCTCTAGTCGTGTACCCCTCCTCATCAACTTATTCTTCGGGACCATCATCATCCGAGTCCGATGCATAGACTCGAGAATATAGGAGGTCACGGTCCATGTCATCTTGCATGATATATTTGTCCAAATCTCCAACATTGTTGTCGTGGAGTTCAACATCATCATCTTCACCCCCACAATCATCATTGTCCTCTTCCAACACTTCTTTTTGGTGTCTTGAAATCGGGCTCAATGTTTGGGTCAAGGGAGGTTCACGTCTTAGCTCTTGGTCTATGGGTGGAGGACTCATAGTACACAATGGGGACGCCATACAGTTCAAACCCAAAGACGATGAACTACCAACTTTCTTGGTGGCAAATAGCTCAAGGGTCTTGTCTAGTGATTCGGCCACCACCTCCTTGTATGCAAGCCAACGGGCCTTGGAGAAGATACGCATGGTCTTCCAACGGACATGCATTCCCAAGCCAACATTATGTCTTCCCTCCAACTCAAAAACATCATTTGGGTCCATCCATTTCAATTCAATCCTCAATTTCTCCAAGACCTCGGCATAGGTTGGAGTATGCTCAAACACCAAATCGAGCTCGTCCGGGTCCGGTTCTATGTTACCTCTCAAAAAAGCATCCTTGTCTACATGGTGAACATGAACAATTCTTGCCATGCCTAAGATAATCACAACAACAATACCATGGTCAATATACTCAATAGATACCCATGCTAACATTAACATAATACCCAACCCCTATGCCAATGCAACAATATTCTACCATGCGTCTTATAAAACAACCTAGGGTTTGCAAGATATGGACCAAAACAAGAAATTAATGGGTGAAATCAAAGAAGAAGGGAAAGAATACCTAAAGGAACTTGGGGGATCGAAATCCACAGAGAGAGGCTTCCGATTTGGGCACTAGGAGGGAGGAGGTTGAGGGGGAAGCAGAGCCTCCGCCGTTGCAGCTTCCTGTGGGTGAGAAAGAATGATGCTGGGTCGAGGAGGGCCGGCTCGCGCGCTGGTACAAGACCTAATGTGCGGCGCCACGCGCGCTGGCGTTGCACTACACAGTGCGGCGCCACACGGTGTTTCGCCGCACTAGCGGGACCAGGGCCCACGAGGCCACGGGCGAGCCACGCTGGCAGGCTCGCGGCGCCACGCCTCACGGCGCTGCGCTTCAGGGTGTGGCGCCGGCGTCTACAACGTTGCAAAAAGGGTTAGTGGAGTAAATTTTTTTTGCCAGAATTCATTTCGTGAATTTGTTATTTTTATAGGTTATTTTCGTCTAAATTGCCGCATTACGCTTCCGGCCGCCGTCAGCATAGACCAACGCCGACGGCAATTTGGCCTATGCCGACGGCTTCTAGCCCTCGGCCTAGTGATGTGTTTCTATAGTGAGTACAATATAACCTATGTATTATTGTTTAATTTATTTTATCAAATTTTGTCTTAAAATACGTTTGCGCGCTTTATTCTTAGGAACAGAGTTAGCACTACCATTTATTCTGTGATGCATTGTTTGCATCATGGACGCGTCGCTCAACTCAGAAACCAAACGCGAATTCAAGATCGCTCTCCGACATTAGGCAGTTAGGAAAGCTAGGACGGTCACGAATAAGACATTTCTTGGTCCAAATGATGGAGCGGCGGCGCGCCGTCGGCGGAAAGCAAGGATGGTCACGACTGAGTTGTTGTGTTGATCCATATGCCGATATACGTCGTGCAAGCGTCAGGCTGAAGTTGGTGTCTTTTTCCCATAATTTATAGGATACATTTCTTCCGTTTATTTTACTATTACTACTACTTCAAAGCAGCTTCCATCATCATCACCTAATCCCATTGCTGGATTCCTGTTGCTTTTCTCTCAGAATATTGCCAGGTCAGACAGAGGACGTGCCTATGTCAGTAGCGACGCGATGAACACGTACGCAACTCATCCAGCTAACACTAAGTTACGCAGATGTCCAGGTTCGTTCTTCAACGGCCACACTCATTCTGGATTAGCAGCCATGTTCTTTCCACGACAACGGAAGGATCTTGAGTAGCTTTAGCAGTACAGAATCAGTTTGATGTACTAACTACTCCCTAGGATTTTCCCTATAAATACCAGCGCCCCTCTGTCTTCTTCCATCACCAGCCACACCGCGACAAGAAAGAGAGTAGAAACACAGATCAAGGAGAAGAGAACTCTGCAGCAATGGCGACCAAGATCTACATCGTGTAATTGCTCCGCCTATGCTCAGTCTTCTTCTCCTCCTCCCGGTCAGCACATTGATCCAATCTCTGCAATTTCTGTCTATTCTTTCTGCAGGTACTACTCGACCTGGGGACACGTCGCGACGCTGGCGGAGGAGATGAAGAAGGGCGCCGACTCCGTCCCTGGCGTCGAGGTCACCATCTGGCGTGTCCCGGAGACGCTGCCGCAGGAGGTGCTGGGTAAGATGCACGCGGCGCCGGGGCGCGAGGACCACCCTGTCATCACGGCGCGGCAGCTGGCCGAGGCCGACGGCATCCTGTTCGGCTTCCCGACGCGGTTCGGCATGATGGCGGCGCAGATGAAGGCCTTCTTCGACACCACCGGCGGCCTCTGGCAGTCCGGCGCCCTCGCCGGCAAGCCTGCGGGTGTCTTCTTCGCCACGGGCACGCAGTGCGGCGGCCAGGAGACCACGGCGCTCACGGCCGTGACGCAGCTGACGCACCACGGCATGCTCTTCGTGCCGGTTGGGTACACGCATGGCGCCGGCATGTTCGCCATGGACGAGGTCAAGGGCGGGAGCCCGTACGGTGCCGGTACCTTCGCTGGCGCCGATGGCAGCAGGGTGCCCAGCGATGCCGAGCTCGCCTTGGCGGCCCACCAGGGGAAATACTTCGCTGGCATCGCCAAGAAGCTCAAGGTCGTCTGAAGTCTGATCACCAGCCATCCCATCGTTCACAGTCCCAATTACACAGTAATAATGCATACGATTTTAGTACAACATTATTTCACACATCATTTCTAGCGGAGCAGGATTTACACAATTCTACTACTACCCGCAATAGAAAAGGATTTACACAATTCTATAGCAACTGCATTGTAATACTAGTAATAATAACACTCCTCCATTCATATTCATAGTACTCCTCCTGTCACCGTTTGTAGGATGTTTTAGAAAGATTGTTGGAACATAGGTGAACGCTGAGTAGGGCCAAATTTATGCCAAAAACATGCAAATTCGCTGGGAAAAATAGAACCATTAATTATTCGGCGCCCCACTAAACATAATTACTCAATGGAAACGAGGAGTTTAGGTGCATGCATTGATGGAATTGCGTGCAAGAATTAATTCCTTAGCTGCATGGAGTAGGAAGTGTGGAGGAAAAATGGGCATTAAGAGCATCTCCACTCGTTGGGCGAACCCAGGCCGAAAACCGTACCAATTTTTGGCCAAACGCATCGTGTTTTCGGCTTGGGTACGCCCAGTTTCCAACTCGCGTACCCAGGCCGAGTTCCCAAGTTCGGCTAAATTCAGTTAAACTCGGCGAAATATGGGCGAATATAGGCGGAATTTTATTAAAGTAGGCAAGGGGGCACATAGTACATCAGATTTCATAACTAGAAAAGGCCGCCGCCGTGGTCGACGCCGGACGCCGCAACTACAGGCCGAGGCGGGGGTTGTTGCCGGCCTCGATGTGCGCCATGACTCCGGTGAGAGTCCGCCCTGGAACGCTCCACCAGCGGCGGCGGTAAGCCGCATTGTTACGCGGCGGCGGCGGCGAGCCCGGCGGTCCGTCGTGTCGGGCGAGTTCCTCGAGGCGCCTGTCGGCGAAAAACTGCCTCCAGAAGACCAGGTTGCCCTGATCCTCGGCGAGATCCGGGTCTTGCATGGCGGCGATAGCGGCCTGGATCTCTCCGGCGAGTTCTGGGTCTTGCATGGCGGCGATAGCCGCCTGGATCTCTCCGGCGAGGTCCTCTCTGTCCGGCACCGGCGGAACGGGGATCCCGCCGGCGCTGAGTTTCCAGCCTACGGGGAGACGAGTGTCCGGCGGCGCCGTATAGCGCGCCTCGCGGAGCAGCCAGGCTTCCCACGGCGACAGCGTGCGTCGGCCCTTGGCCATAGTTCGCCGGAGTTGAGGAGGAAGAAAGGTGCGAACGTCCGAAGTTTGTCGGAGTTGTGGTGGTGTGAGGGACTTTGAAGAGAGACGGCGAGATGCACGGCTTTTATAGGCCGGAAGAATGGCGGGAGGGGTGTAGCGGCGAGGGCGGGGAAAGAAAAACGGCGGGAAGGATGGCGGCGAGTCGGCTCTTGTCGCTGACAGGCTGGTCCACTCGCCAAATTCGTTTCGTCCGGCGTCCCCAGGGCGTACCCGGAATCCTGGGTTCGGCCTGGGTAGTCCGGACCAAAGTCGTCCCGAATCCGGCCAAAAACAAGTCCTTGGGTATGTGACTGGGCCAATTTTCGGCGTCCGGACCGAAATTCGGCGTCCGGATCGGCCTCCTCCTGGGTAGGCGAGTGGAGATGCTTTAATTTTATGATTAAGTCTAACGCGCCTAGAAGGAGAGGAGTTTTGAAACACATGGTTTTTATAAGACGCCCTCCAAACCGTGACGGAGGGAGTACTCTCTATGTTTCAGTTTATAAGTCTTGCATGTATATCTAGGTCGTCAATTTGATCAATAAAATATAAATTGTATAACAAAAAGATTATACTAATACAAAGTTTAGACATTATATTTTCGAATGGTAATATGATTTTTATGCCATATAATTTATATTTAATGGTCAAAGTGTTAATTTAGATATACGTGCAAGACTTGTAAACCAAACCGAGGAAGTAGTATTTGCTTGTCAGCTTTAACTTTGACTCCTTTATCGAGGCAATTGACCATCGATTTATCAATTTGTATCAACAAAAAACAAACAATTCTAAATGTACAATATTATAAAACTAGCTTCTTTTTATATTCTTTTGCAAGGTTCATTTGCAAGAAGGTTACGCCTTGTTTGCAAAAGATTGTACTTCCTCCGATACATAATAAGTGTATTTAGTATAAGAAAGTAAAAAAATAGCCCCTCTTTTAGATGCAAGAACTAAAGACATCATGATTTATTGATACTAAGTGTATATACACTACATTAGTTGTGAGACATAAACACATAAGAGTACACTTATAAACAAAATTTAGATGATCAATTCATATACGTCAACACAAAGGCATCTCGACAGAACCCAACCCAAGAAGAATTTGTCGGTGTGCATGTCCATTATTTTGGTCTGTCTCACGCTCTTGTCTCTCTCATCTCTTCGAACACTTCCAAGTTGGTGTTTGTCCTCGCTAGGAGCAGATGGCCTACACTCCTCTCCCCTCGGGTCTTACAAATGGTTCAGACGTGCCTACCCCAAAACCATTGGTTCAATGCCTAGGCAACTTGCATGTTTAGGTAGACGAAATCACTAAGTGTCTCCTAGACTCCTATCACTACTAATGGTGACATTTTCTATGTACACCAAAACGGTGCAATTTAGATTGCATAGTAAGAACTTGCTTATAGGTGACTCACATTAGTGGCATGTCAAAATAGTGGCACGCCATTGATAATTGTCTAAATTATTAGTGGCATGTCAAAATTATATCACAACATTAGTAGCGCACAACTAGTGACGTGTAGCTAATACATTTGCATCTAGTGTTGTTTTTCTAATAGCGAAGCCCATACTAACCTCCTCACTAAATGCTTGTCCCGGACCGCGGGACTAGCAACAAACTTAGCTACCGCCAGCCCCGACTCTAAACCATCGCAGGGTTGTGCCATGGCCAAGGGCCCATGCCAGGAGGGGCAAATTTTTTAGCGCTAAACAAGGCCTAGACAGGAGCCAGGAGGGATATCGATCGACGAAACCGAAACTTCGCCCCGTCGACCGAACTGAAACGTCGCCCCGTCGACCGAACTGAAACGTCGCCCTCATCCCCTCGAACTGCCACGATCATGAAGACGCGCCTCTCGCCTAGCGCCTCTCGGTCTCTCGCATGGCTGGTCTCTCGCGAGTCGCCACGCCGTACGCCCTCGCCCACGCGGCATGTTGCAGTGCCGCCCTGCTGCCCTCCTGCGCTCTGTCGCAGTGCCGCCCTGCTGCCCTGCGCTGTGTTGGAGATATGCCCTATAGGCAATAATAAAAGTGGTTATTATTATATCTTTGTGTTTATGATAAATGTTTACAGTCATGCTATAATAGTATTAACCGAAAACATTAATACTTGTGTGATTTGTAAACTAATTAGAGTCCCTAGTAAAGCCTCTTTATAATACTAGCCTGTTGGTTGATAGATGATCGTGGTTTCCTGACCATGAACATTGAGATGTTATTAACAACAAGATCATATCATTAGGAGAATGGTGTGATGGACATACTCCTATAGATAAGCGTAGCATAAAGATCAAGTCATTTCAATAGTTCGTTTGCTATAAGCTTTCTGATACATAGTAACCTAATTCCTTTGACCATGAGATCATGCTAAGCACCATTACTAGAAGGATGCTTTGATGACATCAAACACCACACTGTAACTAGGTGGCTATAAAAGTGGCATTGAGTGTTCAAAAAGTGTGTGTTGAGGCACATAGATCAAAAGTGGGATTTGTCCATCCATATGACAAATAGATATACTCTGGGACCTCTCGGTGGAATGTCATCCAACTAGCTTGCAAGCATGTGACTGGCTCACAAGGGATCACATATCACGGGAACGAGAAAAGAGTACTTAACGGTAATGAGGTTGAACTAGGTATGCAGAGATACCGACGATCAGACCTCGGATAAGTAAAATATCGCGAGACAAAGGGAAATTGGCATCGTATGTAAGTGGTTCATTCGATCGCAAAGTAATCATAGAAATATGTGGAAGCCATATGAATTTTTAGATTCCTCTATTGGTTATTAGTCAGAGAAGAGTCTCATTCATGTCTACATAATTCACGAACTGTAGGGAGACACACTTAAGGATTCGATATTGTTTAGTAGATGTGGAATGTAAGTAGGGATACCGAATGTTGTTCGGAGTCTCGGATGTGATCCGTGATATCTGATGATCCACAAGTATAGGGGGTGTATCGTAGTACTTTCGATAAATAGGAGTGTCGATCCCAACGAGGAGCAGAAGGTGTTGACTAGTGGTATGGAGCAGGAAATATCTGTAAATACTTAGCAAACAGATTTTTAGGGGTATTCTGATAAAGCAAAAAAATAAAGTGCAAGTAATAAAGACAACAAACAATTGCAGCAAGTGGCCCAATCCTTTCTTAGCAAAGGATAAGCCGGTGGAAATACTTATAAGGACCAAATGTTCTCGAGGACACATGGGAATTCTGTCAAGTGCTTTCGCTTCATATAGCTGAGCAGTCTTCTTTGGTTTTGTAAGTGTTGTGTGGGTGAACCTGTGCTAATGTACCGACCTTACTTGGACTAATACATACTTGTGATTAAACCCCCTGCAAGCATCTGCAACTACAGGAAAGCAATTAAGATATAAACCTAACCACAGCCTTAAACTCTAAGATCCTACGCTCCTTTGTGCAATGGTGTCCTAATGGGGGTTCAGGTTTCTGTCACTCCGGCAAC
The DNA here is from genome assembly GCA_030063025.1 of Avena longiglumis. Classification (NCBI taxonomy): domain Eukaryota; kingdom Viridiplantae; phylum Streptophyta; class Magnoliopsida; order Poales; family Poaceae; genus Avena; species Avena longiglumis. Next base: position 465,064,894 of record CP125975.1, on the reverse strand, counting down.
CCCACATTCAGTAGCCAAATACACAATGCATTCCCATAGGCCCATAAATGTTAAAGTATCATGTAGTCGACATTCACATGACACCACTAGAAGAATAACACCACAATTTAAATACTAAACCATTGAATATCTCAACACAAATCCACTACTGACAACATGACTTCTCCCATGTCCTCAAGAAATAAACGAACTAATCACAAGAAATCATATGGATCAAGATCAAAGATGATATGGTGATGGATAAGAATCTAAACATCAATAATAATCCAATGGTTCCACTCACAAGCATCAACTACAATAGTAATCAACACCAGGAAAGTTTCCTCTAAGAACTATGCAAGTATTCAACACAATTGTTACAGCGGGATGGAGTGGTGATGATGGTGCTGGTGGAGATGATGGTGTGGATGATGATGATCCCGATTAAGTCTAGCTTGATGATGATGTTGATGGCGACGATCTCCCCCCTCCGGGAAGGAATTTCTCCGGCAGAAATCTGTCTGTCGGAGATCTCTTTCTCTCTCGGTGTTTTCCGTCCCGCGGAGGTGAAGAAATCTTTCTATGGCCGCCCCCATGTTTTAGGGTTTCGAGGAGAAGATATAGGCGAGAAGGCGGAGCCAGAGGTGGGTGTTGGGGATATGCTATATGGGTATCCTCATAGTATGTCTCTTATTCGACTAACCTGGGTGGCCCATAGTCGGTAGCATGACCTGTGGCCTCCTGGGCGGCCCAGTTAGGTGGATCCAGAAGGGAGGCCCATGTTGGATAAAGGAAGGCTACGGTGGAGTCACCAGCGTACCCGGAGCCTTGGAGTGCAATATACACAAGACTAGTGATAGACGCTGTAGGACTCTGTAACCTGACCGGCTAGGACTTTTCCCTGTAACCCTAGGACCTGGCGACTATATAAGTCGGGCCTATGGGAGCCTTTAGAGCATATATTTGCACACACCTCGCACAGCGAACCTATCTCTGTAACTCGGCGTATCTGCCCTTATAGTGATTTATAGCAGGAGTAGTATTCCGCCACCGTCGTGGGATCTGAACTTGGGTAAGCTGTGTTACCTCGTACCCGTCAACCGTCCGCCTTACCCCACGTCTCTAAACACGCACTGTGAGGACCCCTCCATGGCGTACTCGTCAGCAATACCACGATAGTTGGCGCCCACCATGGGGCAAGAGGCGCTTCAGGCTCTTCAGCGGGCGAGGACCAAGATCTTCGCGGGAATCGGCGAAACCGTAGCCATCGGCCGTGTTCTCTTCTCCGGCAACGTTCCGATCATCCCCCTTGACGAGTTCTGGATCCCGGCGAAGACGAACCCTACGCGGTGTTCAATCGTTTCTATCGGAGACATCCACCTCTTCATCAGCGAAACCGACTCGGGCACTAGTTCCCTGGGAGTCGGAGGAGCATCAAGACCCGCATGGACCGCCTACGGGCAGGATACATTCGCGGAAGGATCGATGTCGGATCTCTCTTCGGAGTTTGCCGACAAAGATCAGAAAGCATCAAGACCCGCACGAATCGCCTACGGGCAGGATACGTTCGCGGAAGGATCGATGTTGGATCTCTCCTCGGAGTTTGCCGGCAAAGATCGGAAAAATTCAAGGCCCACCCAAACCGCCCCTGTGCAGGATATTAAGGTGGAAGATCACTGCAAATCCGTCGGCTTTGTCCGCACGTCTGGACAGCAGAGATCCAAGTTCATCGGCGTGGTTACCATCTTCGATCTAGCGCGCTGCGTTCAGAGAGAGGGCGAAAACCCCCGCGACTACCTCGCTAGGTGGCTCCGTATACGGGCAGACCTGGCCAATTACCCCGATGATAACGCTTTGTATCACTTCGTGGAGGGACTGGACCGTGGCACGCTTCTCTGACATTCTTTACATCGACAGCAGGCAACAGGACGCCTTACCCTCGAAGAGATGGTGAGCACCGTCAACAGCTACGCGGCAGCTGACGCGGCAGCCCAGATGGAGCTTGCGCTCAGAGACGGAGAACCTCCGGTTCAGCAGCCGCTGCCACCGCCTCCGGCCGTCATCGTCGTAGCAGCAACACCACCTCCAGTCATCGTCGAGGCCGTTGCACCTCCACCGCCCGTCATCGAGGAAGTCCTGGCAGCCTCCGACTCTGTCATTGACACGCTTTATGCTGATTTCAGTGCAGATTCAGAGGAGATAGATTTCAGTCCAGAAGAGCTAGACTTCGCTATGCAGGAGATGGAGGAGGAGTACTCGCGCGACGAGCAAGCTAACAACACCGTCATGTCTCGAGGGGTGTTCGTCACCATTGGGACAGCGATGGATGAAGATCAACCCGGGCAAGCTCCGCCTACGGCGCTGGAAAAGGGGAAGGGGCCACTTATTGTTGCCGACGATGATCACGCAAAGGTCATGCCTCCTCCGCCTAACCCAGTGCAGCAGCCGCAGGAACTCGGCACCGGTCCGAGCAACAACTACACCGCAAACTTGCCGCCTCCAGCATCCACGTCAGCAGCAGCCCATGTTACTCCAGCTAATAGAGTGATGTACGGCAATCTCCTCGCCGAGCCACTAACCGTTGATCATATCCGGAACGTGACTCAGCTTGACGAGAAGCGCCAGCAGCTGCTGGAGGAGGCGCAAGCCATCGCGGAGCAAGGCGCTAAACTAGATCGAGATCTGGTCAACACGCAGAAGTCCATACAGAAAGCTAGAGCAATGGAGGCCGAGTACAAGACTCTACTACAGCAGCAGAAGGCTAAGAAGGCTTCGGCTCGCGTCATCAACGATCCTGGTGTACGGCGCAACCTAGGATGGGCTCCCTCGAAGCCGGCACAGGCCAAGTCATACATTGATAGTGAAGCTAAGCAGGTGATGCCCACCCCACTCCTTAACCTCGCCGTCACCAAGACCCTTCTGGAGAAGGATAGATCACCTGAGGCAGTAGAACAGGTCTATGACATAGTGGCCAAGGCGGTAAAGCAGCAGGAAAAGGCCACCTCTCAGAGGCTTGAGTCTGACCCAGCGCTCTGCCGATCTAGCTAGTACAAACCGCCAAGGGACAGATCTCCTCAGGATGTCGGATCACAGACGGGTTCATCAGAAAGAAGAAGGAGGGATGCGCGCAACAGGAAGGATGCTATCCCCATATCCTCCGACCACGGAGAAAGAGCCCGACCTCGTTGCCCATCGCCACCGCCCTGATCCCCCCGATGTCAGGAAGACTACAAGGCTCACCATCGTACAGATATGCCCCCTCCAAAGCAGTGTGGTATCGTCATCCGCGACAACGCGGCACAAACCCGTCATGATGAAGAGCGCCACCAAGGACACAAGAGCAGGTCACACCACGACCCTCCGCGTCTGACAAGCAACCATGACAGACGCGAGGCGTCGCAGGAGGGTAACAACAAGAAGGCTAACCCACCGCCACCTCCTCCTCCGTCGCCGCCAAGCAGTCACCATGGCGGAAGAGGCCCATGTCGTTCACGCAGCCCATCCCCTGTTGACAAGAAGAAGAACCCGGAGCCATACGATGCATGTTCGCGGATCGATAAGATCCACGAGGCCCGGGAAGTACCATACCTGGGACCACGTTGTTTTGGACCTTCAATACGGTCCACAACTTACCCCAAAGGTTTCCGGATCGACAAGACCATCTAGACCTATGACGGCACCGCCAAGCCCGCCACATGGTTGCAGGACTACGGCAACGCGGTGGAGATTGCCGGAGGCAACCCCAACGTCGCCGTTAAGTACCTCCCGTTAATGTTGGCGGACACGGCCCGTCAATGAATCGACGACTTGCCGGAGAAATCTATCTACAATTGGCTGGATATGCAACAAGCATTCACCAAGAACTTTGAGGGTACATACAAGCGTCCCTGCACTATGGGTGATCTACAGCGGTGCGTGCAAGATAAAGAAGAGACATCTCGCGCCTACCTCTCCCGTTGGCTGGATATGAAAAATTCCTGCGCAGGAGTGCACGCTCAGACCACCATGGCCGCCTTCATCGATGGGTTGGAAAGGGGTACGTTGCTCCGACATAAGCTAAAGCGCTTGCAGGACAATCATCAGCTTGATTTGAATCATATGATTCAATTAGCTAGTGAGTTCGCAGCTGCCGACGATGACGCTCGTGGCTCTTTGCCGGCAACGTCCGTTCCAACCCAAGCTCCGAGGAACAGCAGTACAAAGCGTAAAACCGCTCCAGAAGAAAAGCAATCTATCGACATGGTCTCTATGGCTTTTGCAGGACGAGGAGAAGGCGGACAACGTGGCCGAGGAAGGGGAGCAGGCCGCGGGCAGCAATGAGGAAGTGAAACCAACTCGGCGCCGCTCTGCGTTCCCCAAACCTACGAGGAGTACCGCGATATGCCATGCCTCGTACACCTCGACACCAACGGCAAGGACACCCATACCAAGCGACACTGCAAGTTTGTCAACGACCTCAAGGAAGACCCTGAGTCCGGCTACAAGCAAAGTCGGAAGAACAGACCGCGAGGCAAGGGCAAGGGGAAGAAGAAGGAGGAGGAGTACAAGGATTCAAGTGACATGGACGAGGACGTTGACCCCAAGCACGCTGCCAAGAGCGACGACAAGGGAAAGAACCCCTTCGCAAAGAAGGCCCCAGTCTACCACACTTTCCTTGGAACCCCCACCGTCTGACAACAGAAGACCTCTCTAAGGATCCTGATGGCCACTCTCCCCCCCCCCCCAGTTCCCCAATACATGCACCGGTCGGAGGTTCCAATCACTTGGGACAGGACGGACCACCCAGACCTTGTGCCCACGGAGAACCAGTACGCCATGGTCATCAACCCATTGATTGACAGCGTGGAGTTCACCAAGTGCATGGTGGATAGTGGAAGCAGCATCAACATCATGTACCTGGATACACTTCAGAAGATGAACTTGACGGAGGCAAACCTAAGGCGGACCAACACCGTTTTCCATGGCGTAGTTCCTGGTCGGGAGGCTCGGTCCCTTGGGTGCATCACACTTCAGGTAGCCTTTGGCGACGTTAATAATTACCGCCAAGAGCGCATGACCTTTGAGGTGGTCCCCTTCAAGAGCGTGTACCACGTCATATTCGGCTGTGACATATTCCACACGTTCATGGCCAAGCCATGCTTCGTCTACAACGGTGTCATCACCGTATCCGGAAGCTTTACCAAGGCAGGGGACTGCGAGATCAATGAAGCAGCCGTTGCAGAAGTTGTCCTCTACAGCAAAGAATTCAAGGAGACCTAGAGCAAGGTCAATGACTCAGAGATGCCCGCGTCGAAGAAGCAGATCTCCGACTCCGCTCCTGCGTTCAAGGCCGCCATCGAGACCAAGCTGGTGGAACTTGTGGTAGGCGATGCCTCCAAGACCGTCGCCATTGGAACGAACCTGGATCCCAAATAGGAAAGCGCGCTCGTCGAGTTCCTCCGTGAGAATAGGGACATCTTTGCCTGGCAACCTGCCGACATGAAAGGTGTACCTAGGGAACTTGCCGAGCACAGCTTAAACATAGATCCAAAATATAAACCAGTGAAACAACCTCTACGACGCTTCGGAGATGAGAAGAGACGCGCCATTGGAAAAGAGATAGCTAGGTTACTTAAGGTTGGGTTTATCCGAGAAGTCCTTCACACCCGATGGGTGGCCAATCCTGTACTTGTCCCCAAAAAGGGAACCAATGAATTAATAATGTGTGTTGATTACACCGGCTTGAACAAATCATGTCCCAAAGATCCGTTTGCTTTGCCTCACATTGACCAAGTCATTGACTCTACGGATGGCTCGGAACTTTTGTGTTTTCTCGATGCATACTCAGGATACCACCAGATCAAGATGAGGAAGTCGGACCAATTGGCCACTTCGTTCACTACTCCATACGGCACGTTTTGCTATGTCACGATGCCCTTTGGGCTGAAAAACGCAGGTGCTACCTACCAGCGGACAATGCAACGTTGCCTTCACGACCAAATTGGTCGGAACGTTCACGCATATGTGGAAGATATTGTGGTGATGTCTAAAAAGTCAAACGACTTAATCTCCGACTTAAAAGAAACCTTTGATAATCTCCAGAAATACAACATGATGCTCAACCCCATGAAGTGCGTCTTCGGGGTTCCAGCCGGCAAATTGTTGGGCTTCATCGTTTCCCAGCGCGGAATCGAGGTCAACCCGGAGAAAATCAAGGCCATCTTAAACATAAACCGTCCGACATGCCTAAAGGACATTCAACGACTAACAGGTTGTGTTGCAGCAGTTAGTCGGTTCGTCAGCCGACTTGGAGAAAAGGCTTTGCCACTATACAAGTTGCTGAAGAAGGCGGACAAATTCACGTGGACAGACGAAGCAGATGCAGCATTGAAGCAGCTCAAGGAGATTCTTTCCTCAGTGCCCATCCTTGCAGCACCCGAGCCTGGAGAGCCCCTGTTAATTTACATGGCGGCAACCAACCGGGTTATCAGCATCGTCGTCGTGGTAGAGAGAAAGGAACCAGGCTACAAGCACGGGGTTCAACGACCAGTTTACTATGTGAGCGAGGTCTTGACGGAGTCCAAGCAGCGTTACCCGCACTACCAAAAGATATCTTATGGAGTATTCCTCGCTTCTCGGAAGCCGATGCATTACTTTCAGGAGCACCCAATCACAGTAGTGAGCAAGACTCCACTGTCCGACATTATCAATAACGGCGACGCTACAGGAAGGGTCGCGAAGTGAGGCATCGAACTTGCCGCCTTCGAGATCACCAGACGCGACGCTATCAAGTCACAAGCTTTGGCGGATTTTATTGCAGATTGGACGGAGATGCCAGATGCTACTCCGCTGCCAGAACCAGAGTACTGGGTGATGCACTTTGACGGATCAAAGTTGCTCAACGGCTCGGGGGCTGGTGTACTGCTACAGTCACCAAAAGGAGACAAGCTGCACTACGTTCTACAGATCCACTTCGAGGCTACAAACAACATGGCGGAGTATGAAGCACTCATTCACGGACTATGTGTAGCCAAGGATATTGGCATCAAGCGCATAGTTTGCTGTGGAGATTCCGACTTGGTTTCCCAGCAGGTGGCTGGCACCTGGAACGCGCGGAACCCTATAATGGCGGCATATCGCGACGAAGTGGACGAGATAGCCAAGAGCTTCTTGGGCTACGAGGTCAAGTATGTGCCTAGGGAGCAAAACGAGGCGGCTCATCTACTGTCTAAGCTTGGATGAGGGCGCAAGCAAATTTCGCCAGGAGTTTTCCTAGAGCATCTACGCACACCATCCGTGAAGGGCGCCGACATCGACAACCCGGATAGAGCCGACTCTTTCGTCAACATGGTGACAAAGATCCCTCCGGCTTGGACAATACCATTCATGGAGTATCTCGAACACGGAACTTTGCCCGACGACGAATTCGAAAGACGACAAATAGTACGCCGAGCAAAGGGTTATACCATAATCAATGGGCAACTCTATAAAAGGAGCACTACTGGTGTATACTTAAAGTGCGTTTCCCAGCTAGAAGGTATGGAAATCCTCCGCGAGATCCATCTCGGAGATTACGGGAATCACGCCGCTCCTCGATCATTGGTCACGAAAGCCTTCCGGCAAGGATTCTACTGGCTGACCGCGAAGGAGGACGCCGACAAGCTGGTTGAGACATGCACGAGATGCCAGTATTATGCCCGAAAACCACATGTTCCTATTGAAGAATTGCGAACAATACCAATAACTTGGCCATTTGCAGTCTGGGGGCTAGACATGGTGGGGCCGTTACAGATGGCACTGTGTGGGTTTACGCATCTGCTTGTAGCAGTTGACAAATTCACCAAATGGATAGAAGCTAAACCCATTAGAAAGCTTGATGGGGCAACTGCCCTTCGGTTTGTCCGGGATCTAGTGGTGAGATTTGGTCACCCACACAGCACATCACCGACAATGGAAGCAACTTGTCACTCGGAGAAGTCGAGGCCTATTGCTGGGACAAAGGCATCCGACTTGACCTTGCATCTGTGGCACACCCACAATCCAATGGTCAGGTGAGCGAGCCAATGGATTAATTCTGCAGGGAATCAAGCCATGTCTTGAGGCACCGCTACATAGAGTAGCTGGAGCCTGGGCGGAAGAATTGCCATCTGTGCTGTGGAGTTTACGAACTACACCCAACAGATCCACCGGCTATACCCCTTACTTCATGGTATATGGAGCAGAAGCCATCCTACCTTCCGACATCCTCCACGATGCACCAAGAGTTGCCGCCTACGACGAAGATGACGCTGAAGAATCCAGACGCCTAGATGTGGACCTTCTCGAGGAGGAGCGTGTTTTGGCATGCCAAAGATCCGCCATCTACCAGCAGAATCTACGCAGCTACCATAGTCGCCGCGTTCGGCATCGCTCGTTTAAAGAGGGGGACTTAGTACTCCAACTTAAGCAGAAGAAGTCACACAAATTATCCCCGCCATGGGAAGGACCGCTCATCATAAGCAAGGCGCTGCTCAATGGGTCTTACTACCTTGTCGACAATCGTGAACTCAAGGATAGACCCAACGATGATCATAAGCGTTAGCGACGTGACCCGGATGATGACTACTCGGAGCTTGATCGTCCATGGAACATAGCACAGCTACGTCCTTTCTACACTTAGCATTTTTTATCTAATTGTGTACTTCTTATATGATCAATGAAATAAAGCTCTTTGGTTCACTCATATTGCTGAGTCTTTTACCTCCTTTAGTGTTCATTTTTGGATCATATAAAACCTTTGTGCACAAGTCTTGCAATTGCACTTGTGAAAATTCCGCCTACGGGCGTTAGCTTAAGTTTGCTGGTCTACACGTTCTTTGTTGTTTTTATGTAGATTCTGGAGTAGTGACTTTCGGCACTTATTGTCGGCGATTTTTTGCTCAGGTTATTGACGGTGCCATTGGGCATCATCACCTAAGCGCATGGTTCCGACAACGAGTCTTCCGACTCACGAAAAGTCAAGCATAAAAACCAGAGTAATGGATAAGCCAGCACTTGCTTAAAAAATATATACATACTGGGAATTAATTCTTAAGTAGCAGGATACGACAACCATTGTTTTCCGCCTTAAGATTACATCACCAAGTTTCTTCCGTGCACACACCAAAGGTGAAACAGAAAGTACAAAGTATTTTTCATTCTTTGGGCGCAGGAGACTTGGAGGCCGCATCATCACCAGCCGGAGAATCACCCTCAACGTCGGCGCTGTGATGAGACTCGGAGGAATCTTGGTGGACGTTGTCGATGAGGTTCCTAGGCACGAATACGTCAATGTCCACCAACTCGGCAACCCTGGTGTCATAGCCCGCGAGTGATGACAAGATGGATTCGTGATCGATCTCCTTGCCGTCATCATCCACGTAGGGGATACCATAGGTCACCGTGTCGATGTCGGCATCTTCATAGTGTGCCTTCACCATAGATAGTGCCATCCTTGCGCCAGACCGTGCGCACGAAGCTTTCCAGCTCGCGACATGCTCGGGGGCTCGGCGCAGAATCTCCGAGTACTTCGCCACGGAGTCCGAGGCCTTGATATAAATTTGGAAGGGCTTGGCAATATCTTTGGCTTGGGCGATGGCGGTATTGATGAAGTTGCCGACAAGAATCATACATTCCTTGTCCGAAGGAGCTGAGCGGGTTAAACCCATAGGAGCTGCAAATGCAACAAGGAGCGCATGAGTTCGATAAACTCTAAGTATCCAGACTACAGAAATACAAGGCGGATGACACTTACTGAAGATGGTGGCCTTAGCCTGCCAGACGGTGTCCGCCAAGGATTCATTCTCTTGTTGGAGGAGCTTAAACGCCTCGCTATGGCGAAGATTTTGCTCATCACCAGCTTGCTTCTAATCCTTTAGGATCGCAAGCTCCTCCTTCAAGCGATTGATCTCCACGGAGGCGGAATCTTGCAGGGCTTTCATGGAATCCTCGTGCATCTTCAGCATCTCTTTCCTCTCCTTCTTAAGGATTTTGTTCTCGCTGTCCAGTTGAATGTGCTTGGACTGCTCGACAATATCCTTGGCCTTGGCGACATGCTCTGCAAGTCGGAGAAAACAATGTACACAGTGAGTACTCGGAGATTATGGGCACATAAGTAAGACGGAAATGCGCAAAAAGAAAACAGACTCTTGTTTTTGATGATTTGTTCCTTCAAGATGGCGGTTTTACCCTTTTTGGCTTCAAGATCTACGCGCATCTTCTGGTACTTGTCGTTGGCCATGCCCCTCCGAGCATTCTCGTTCTGTGGAAACAAATACAAAGTTAAATCGTTGATTGGTCTGCTTGGAGCTTCTAGTCGGAGATTTTCCACCTAGATGCTCGGGGGCTACAACGAGAGTTTTTTAAACTTAGCAATATGCTTAGATTTTCTTTAAGCATCTAGTCGGAACTAATTCAGTTACAACTAGAGGCTTGGGGGCTACAACATTGAAAATTTATGAACATTGTGTATGCTACTCTTAAAGCATCTAGTCGGAGTAATCCATTCCATCTAAATGCTTGGGGACTATAGTGAGAGTGTTTTCTAACTTAGTCACTCTTAGAGCATATAGATGCAAAACCTATGGTTTTCCGTCTACATCCTCGGGGGCTACAGTGGGATACTCATATGAAATGCAGAAGGCAAAGTAAAAACTTACAAGTGCAATAATCTTGAGGTTTGTAGCACTCTCAGCTAGCAGCTTGCCGAAGGAAATGCTGTTTCCTCGCAAGATATCTGCTTGACGGAGTAGCTCCTCCAGGAACTGTAGTTGTGTTACTCGGCAGGAGCGTCGGATAAACTATCTTCTGGAACTCGAAGGGTTTCTGGGGAGTAGGGGCGCCGCCTTCAGCAGAGGTACCAGCTCCCACCACCGCCTTGCCGCTACCGATGGCATCCTTAGCCGGAGCTTCAGCCATTTGAAGAGCAGCAGTCTCCTGCTTCGCCTGCTCGCCGACAATAGCGAGCTCGGTAGAGGTGCCAGAATCCACTTACATGGTGGAAGGGCCTGGTGCCTCCTGGACTTGAGAGCTTGTCGGAGCAGAGGAGGGCTTGACGGCAGGAGTAGCGGGGGCGATGACGGGGGAGGAGTCGCGATGCCGCATATCTTTGATATTTCTAGAAGCCCCAAGAGTCTTGGAGGACTTCTTGAGGCTGGTTTTGGCTTTCTTCCTGAAACGTGCAAAACGCATAAATACAGGAATAAGACAGATAAGTAAGACAATGTCGGAGAATGTGAGGCTTACACTAAGGGGGGCGCTTTGGCAAACATCCCGGTGGCTTTTTTCTTTTCCGCCTCCAGGGCGGCAGTACTCTTTTTGGAGGCTCCACCCTCCGTCTTCTTCTTCTTGCCTCCGTCGGCAGTGTCAGAGGTGGAGCTCTTCCGCTTTCGCGCCAACGGGACATCGTCGTCGGACACGACCGTGACTTCCTTCATCTTTGGATCGTAGATTTGGGCAGCCAGGTTGTCCTCATCTAGATCGCTAAGCTGTTAAGTGAGAAATCACCGTGTTAGATAAGATGGCACTGGCAAGACGGAGAAACTGGAGCAATGTCATACACGGAAAATAAATACCTACCTTTGGGCACTTGCCGTCTACGTACATGTCGTAGATGATGGTGAAGCCGCGCTTCTTATCCTTCAACTTGACGATGTCCTTCAGACGGAGCTTGACGGAGTCGCTCGAGAAGTTATCCACGGAGATCCGGAGGGTATCCGTTCGATCACTAGTGTACTCGTGCATGAACTTCACGCGGTGCTGCATAGGTTGGATTCGCCTGATGAACCAGCACATGGCTAGGTCCAAGCCGGTCAAACCCGTCTCTACGAACCACTCGATCCGCCTTATTGCGCGAGAAGCGTCAAGGTCGGAGGGAAGGGAGGCATGGGATCTCCATGTGTAAACTTCGGCGGCGGCTCCATCCACGAAGTCCGGGTACGTCACTTCTCGGCCCACCAAAGGAATGTCGGGGCCGTGAAATGCGTCACGCCGATTTTGCGACTCGTGGCCAACGATGTCGGGGAACCGCCGGCCAGGTCGGATCTTGAAGCTTATGGTGCCGCAGTTCCTAAGCTCCTCCCTACTATGTCCGGCTTCATGTTTGACGATGAAGAAATACACGAACAAGTCTAACCTAGGCCTAATCCCTAGGTAACCCTCACAAAGTGCCGCGAAGTTGCTAAGCACTAAGATACTATTGGGGGAGAGATTATGGGGTTGGACCTTGAAGTGGTTCAAGACGGACAGAAAGAAGTGGGAGATGGGCAGAGAAACGCCGTGTACCAGCTGAGCCTTGAGGTACACCTTTTCTCCGGCTTGGGGAGAAGGTGTCACCTCGCCGGCCGGCGCCGCCCACCAGGCGAGCCCCTCCGTCGCAGGGAGGTAGCCTTCGGCGACCATCTCTTGGATGTCGCGGCCGGTGATGTCCGAGCCGCGCCAGTCGCCCTTGTGCGAGTCTGGCTCCTCTTCCAGAGGCTCTAGCGCCGCCAGATTGTGGTCACCGCCAGTGGTTTCAATCACAGCTGATGCGGGGATGACCAGGCCCTCTGGGGGCACGACGACGGAGCTCGCCGGCTTCGCCGTGGCTTCGCTCGACGACGCCATCGACGGGGAGGAGCTGCTGCTAGCCATGGAGGACAGGGAGGGTGCGACTGATGCAAGGAGAGGTTAGGGTTTCTTCGAGGTTTTCCGCGGAGAGCTCGAGGAGGCGTGCGGCTGGAGGAAGATGATGATGACGTGAGAGAATGGGGTGAAAAAGTGACAAGTGTCCCACAGTTACTATTTATCTTACTCTGCGTCAAGATTCGTGCAGCTAATCGGACGGTTGCCGCGTAGACGACGTGTTCGAGAACGTGAGCGGTAATTTCGCCACGTCTCCAACCGCCGCCGCCAACGGTTCGTATCGCTCGCGCAGGAAAATCGGATATGATTGCGTTCTCTGCATGTGTGAGTTACGAGGCGTCGCTGACCTAAGACTACGTCATCATAACTGACATGGTAGATGAGCCGTCGCATCGAAGATTCCGGCATGGACGGATTTAATCTGACTACGGAAGAGTACGATGGAAGATTCAGCATTTCTCCGACTTACTAATAGAAGACGGAGAAAACCTTGCAGGGTTCTTTGGGAGGACTACAAGATATTGCTTGGCGATTTGCCGACATCCATCTAGACGGAGCATTCCACGTGAAGAGGCAAGACGGCGCAAGATCTCGGAGTTCTCCGGGGGCTACTGTTGGGGATATGCTATATGGGTATCCTCATAGCATGTCTCTTATCCGACTAACCCGGGTGGCCCATAGTCGGTAGCATGGTCTGTGGCCTGCTGGGCGGCCCAGTTAGGTGGATCCAGAAGGGAGGCCCATGCCGGATAAAGGAAGGCTACGATGGAGTCACCATCGTACCTGGAGCCTTGGAGTGCAAGATACACAAGACTAGTGATAGACGGTGTAGGACTCTATAACCTGTCCGGCTAGGACTTTTCCCTGTAACCCTAGGACCTGGCGACTATATAAGTCGGGCCTATGGGAGCCTTTAGGGCATCGATTTACACACACCTCACACAGCGAACCTATCTCTGTAACTCGGCGTATCTGCCCTTATAGTGATTTATAGCAGGAGTAGGATTTCGCCACCGTCGTGGGATCTGAACCTGGGTAAGCTGTGTTACCTCGTACCCGTCAACCGTCCGCCTTACCCCACGTCTCTAAACACGCACTGTGAGGACACCTCCATGGCGTACTCGTCGGCAATACCACGACATTGGGACAGGTGGGCCACACCCCTATAGGCACGGCCTAGGTGTCCCGCGCCTGGGGGGTGTGGCCCCCCTGTGGCCCATCTCCGCCTCCCCTTCTGGCATTCTTCGTCTTCTAGGAAAATATGATTTCCCGTAGTTTTTCTGGTATTTTTCTGATCTTCGCGAAATTGCATCAAAACACCTCTTTTTCCATCAGAAAGCTGACTCCGGCAGTTCATCCTCCAAGAATCATCCAACATGCAAAAATAGATGAAAAGACATAAGTAACACCTCTTAATATGAAATATATCAATGAATAGAGGCGAATTATGATATAGAATGGTGATGCAAATTGGACATATCAACTCCCCCCAAGCTTAGACCTTCGCTTGTCCCCAAGCGAAAACTGAGCTCAGTAAACATGTCCACAGGTTTATGGAGTGAAGTGTCGATAAAAGAATACGAACAAGAAGCATCACACTTACCATTACACAGCTCATAGAAGAAAACAACTCACCATTATATAACTTAGCTTGCAACAAGTATAGGAGTCACAATAGAGATGAATAAAGATAAATCATGATTGGAATTGGCAAACTTTTGTTCTTGGTCAGAGAACAACTGGCAAACAGTTTCACAAAAAAATTTTGTAGAAGTTTTCACAACAAGAGTACTCTTTGCTCAAACATAAAAGGTTTTTCACAATGATGGCTTTCAAAGTAATACTCAATAGATAAGAGTCTTGTGCAAACAAGGAAGATAAAGAACATGATTGAATAAATCATCATATGAATTCTTGAAACATAACAACTCAAATGCTTGCTGGAGATAGAGAGGAAGTAGGTTTACTGACTCAACTTAGAAATAGGAGAAATTCCCTTCATGGAGGGAAGCAGGGATTTCAAGTCATAAAGAGCTTCCAAAATATTATGGTACTTACTAGCTTTGAGCTCTCATTGCCCCTATCATAAGCATCTTGAGGTGATTAAGGTTAAAGTGAACAAAGATGGAGTATATTTTTGGCGAAATATAAGTTGGCAATCTCATGTCCCTTGAGTACGAGGGTCGCTCCTCATTCTACTCAACTTTAGTTACCGGTAAGTTCTTGTCATTGTAAGTACATGTGTATCATAAAGAACCACCAACGGGGTACCCCTTGAACGTGATACAGGAGCTATCCCATAATCAAAATGACAAGGCAAGCAGACAGTGAGCATCTCAGTGATTTTTTTATTTGCTATTTGCATAGGTTTTTATTGAGGGTGCTTCACAGATTGCTCGCTATGGTTATGCTGCAAGTTTCCACCATGATTATGAAGGGTTTCGCGACATAGTAAATCAAAATTTTCTACGGATGCGAACATAGGGAAAGCCAAGATCTAATCTAGGAGATGCAATCAATGAGAGAGATTGGATTAGATCTTCATACCCTTGAAGATTCGACACATGAACGCTCGTTTAACGCGTGGGTGATGTAGTCGCATCTCGCTCCTCCTCGCGATCCGATCCGATCTAGCACCACAAGTGGCGGTGCCTCCGTGAGATGCACACGCAAGCAGACCTCGGACGCCTCCTCCTTCCGGACCAGCAAGTATGGTGGAGAGATGGATTGGATCTACAACACGACGGCGTGGTGTATATGGAGAATTTCTGCAGCAGGCTTCGCCTGGCATCGGGAGGAGAGAGGAAGGGCAGGGCGGCTAAGGGTTGGAGGGAAGGTGTGGGGTTGGTGCGCCCCACCCTCTTTATATAGGGGCGCAGCCTATCCCTCCCCAAGCCCAAAGGATAAGGAGTGGGGGCATGGACTCTCCTCTTCTAGAAACCCTATCTCTAGTTTAAATGATTTAAACTCTCTAGGATCGACTGGGCCCTATGGGGCCTTGTGCCCCTGGCCCAATGCGGCCAGGACACTCCCTCATAGGCCCATGCACCCTCCCGGAAGGTGGGGCCACGTTGGTCCCCTTCCGGAAGGTTCTAAAAGCTCAGGTACAATACCGATTAATCCTAACAATTCAACTCCAAAACTGCATTGCCTTATATGAATCTTATTCTCCGCACCATTCCGAACCTCTCGTGATATCCCGGATCCCATCCGAGACCAACAAAAATTCATAAACCAATTATCCAATCTATCCTAGCGTCGAGATACGTTATGTGTGACCTGCGGGTTAGAGAATATGCACATGATCTTCTATCAATAATCAACAGCGGGTCAGGCACCCATATTGACTCCACACATTCATCGATGATCATATCGATGAACCACGATGCCGGATTCAATCAATCCCATATATATATTCCCTTCGTCGCGATATTTTACTTGCCCGAGATTCGATCGTTGGTACCGCCATACCTAGTTCAATCCGTTCACGAAGTACTTTACTGCCCGTAATCCGATATCACTTTTGATTAACTCCTTAACCACATGCTTGCAAGCGGTGTTGATATCGACACGAGTGGGCCCGAAGTATATCTCTCCGACTTGGGAGGGACAAATCCCATCTCGATACATACAACCCAACAGATACTTTCCGATCACCTGAGAGACACCTTTATGATCACCCTCTCATAGGATGACGTTTGATGACCTCAAAGCTTTCTTCCGATACCAGGGAGTTGTATTATCTCATGGTCTAAGGAATACAATATTTGACATAGGAAAAGCTTCGCAAAGACGAACACGATGACACGATCTAATTTCTTTGCTTAGTTTGGGTATGTCCATCATATCATTCTCCAATGATATGATCTCATTATCAATTGACAACTCATGTCTATGGTTAGGAAACCTTAACCATCATTGATCAATGAGCTAGTCCATAGAGGCGTACTAGGGACACGGTGTTGTTCATAAACCACACAAGTATTAAAGTTTTCGCTTAATACAATTTTAGCATGGAATATAAACTTTATCATGAACAAGAATTATAATAATAACATCTTTATTATTGCCTCTAGGGCATAATTCCAACAGTCTCCCACTTGCACTAGAGTCAATAATCTAGTTTACATCTGGCAACAATCTCACACCCATGGCACTGAGGTGTTGATCATGTTTTACACGTGGAAGAGGTTTAGTCAATGGATCTGCGACATTCAGATCTGTATGTACTTTGCTAATCTTCGATCTCCATCGCAATATAATCTCGGATTATATGAAAACGGCGGTTGATGTGCTTGGTCTTTGGATGATATCTTGGTTCCTTAGCTAGTGTTATGGCACCAGTGTTATCGCACAATATCTCCAGTGGGTCCAAGGCACTTGGAACCACACCAAGCTCAGTGATGAAGTTCCTGATCCAAACTCCTTCACTTGACGCTTCTGCAACAGCCATGTATTCTGCTTCTACTGTAGATCCCGCGATCACGCTTTGCTTGCAGCTTCTCCAGCTCCTCCATTCAAAATATAAACGTATCCTGTCTGAGATTTAGAATCATCCTTGTCGGTGTCAAAACTAGCATCGACGTAACCTTTACGACAAGCTGTTCATCACCCCCATAGACTAAGAACATTTCTTTAGTCCTATTTAGGTACTTTAGGATGTTCTTCACGGCTGTCCAGTGTTCCACTCCTGGATCACTTTGATATCTGCTCGTCAAACTAAGAGCATTGGACACATCCGATCTAGTACACAGCATGGCATACATGATGGAACCTATGGCCGAGGCATAAGGCACCTTGCTCATAGCTTCCCTATCATTTACCGTAGCTGGACACTGAGCCTTGCTGTAGGGGTCCCAACCTAATAAGGTAGAGTCCTCCTGTGTTTTACAATGCTAGTCCCTGGATCAATAGCTAGCACCCACAGTTAAGATGTAATATCAAGATACAAAGGTCATATTATAACTTTATAACCAGGAATAACATAATTCTATTACATCATACATAGCTCATTGGCTATTACATTACATTGCAGCGGAATAATTATAATCATGGGGTCCTCCATCTTCAAAGTGCCACATGCAGATGTTGGTTGTAGACTTTGTAATCCTAGTCAATCAAACAATCTTCATTTAAAATAATCAACCTGCAACATTACAAGTTACAGCCACAAGGGTCAATACATTTTGAATTGTATTGGCATGTTTCACTTTTATGTATAACAAGAATGGATCCTATCATTATATGCATAATTGGCTAAGTAGAGTTTGAGGCTTATTTGCATAAAGCAATATTTATCCTATCTTTTCAAAATGGCTTTGGTCCTTTGTCAAATATCTTTTCCAAGTTCCTTGAACATCCTTGGTAGACACTCAAGTGTTCAAGTCCTTGTCAAAAATCCTTGAGCACCTTGGTAACCCCAAGTGCAACAAGTTTTATCAAAAATCATGAGTTCCTTGGTAACCCCAAGTACATCATGCTCTTGAGCACCTTGGTAACCCCAAGTGCAATCAAGCTTAACAAAATCTCTTTGAATTCCTTGGTAGACACACAAGGGCATCAAGTTTTTATATTAGAAATTGGAATGTCGAGATCTCCCATAGTTCAAACTTTAGTTGCTCAGTATTGTCCATAACCGGGGACACGGCTAAGTACTTAGATTTTATTAACTTCTGCAGAAGGAGTACACTTTACCCACATGACACAATCCCATCTTGTTGCCACCAGTGGCCTCTGGATTAGTGCTCACCAAGAAGAATCTTGGCAGATCGAGAATGTGTGAAGTCTTTCCAAAAGGTCCTCCCATACATCATTGCTAGCTTGTCTTCAGCCCCCATGAAGCATTCCAGATCCCCATGTCCGGTAACTAAAGATAATGTATGGGTCTTCCTAATGTAGTTGACTAAGCCAGAGCCATAATAGCATGTGGTTGCACACGAAAGCCACAATTGGAGAATCATGTTCAATCTCTAAGTTTCCTAGGTGGTTTTCATTTGGAGCACAACACAAAGTGATTGCCATAGACATGGTTCCCTTTTGTTGCCACCTTCTCCAAAACATAAAGTGTCCACCACCTAGGTGGTTCATTGAGTCCTTGTTTTATTATATAAAAACACAAGTCCTTTTCTCAACCTTTGTAAAATCTAAACATGTATCTCTTTTCAAAACACAGCATGGCTAAGCATGTACAACTTCAATATTTTTACTAAGGAGTGTAAAGGGAATCCTATTTAGGATTTTGGCATAGCATAAGTATAAAGAAATCTTTTCATGCATGTTTTCATAATCCACTAAGTATAATGAAAATAGTAGGTCTTTTGTATGATAGTGTAACTTGCCTTTTTTGTTAGGGAATGATAGTCACTCCTTGATCTTGCTAGTCTCACACTTTGCTAATTTCACTACAATCAAACAAGCATAGTATCAAGTAGCATTCCAAACCAACATTCAAACAATATTTCACATACACAAAGCAATGGATCCTAAGTCTTGCAAAAAGAGGGTTCTATTGCAAGGTTGGTCTCTACTAAGTTTATAAACTTTGTAAGGTCCACATTGGTCATTTACCAAAATGGCAAAGTCATTAGTTAGAGGGTTTTGCTCAACAATCTATTTTAAAATTCATTCAACATTTTATGTGGTGAAAATTATTCTTTTTCAAAGCAAAACTTTATGTTTTTCACCAAGTGAGTTGCCCTTGGCAAGGCTAGGTGTTTTGGTTCAGTAAGTTTGGTCCATAACATTTTCTCAAAGTTTTCCTTGCAAAAACATTTCCATAATAAAATCAAATGAGTTTATTTGGCTAGAAAATGGCTAAGTTAAGTAATTCATCCTATATTTCACCAAAATCATTTTTATCACCAAGGGTTGGTTCCTAGGGTCAGTAAGGTCACACAAATCCATTTTGCAAAAGAATTAATCCTAAAATCAATTTTAAACAATTTATATACTCTAAACAAGTACACAAATGTTTCTGCAAATTCAAACAAGCAATCAGATACTATTTGTCAAACTAAGGCCATGGTTGGCTAGGGCTTGTTCTCCTGAATCCAACGACATAAAATTTGTAATTTTTGGACGTGTGGTTTGAAAGTTATAGCGATTACAAATTTGTATTCTAATCAGATCAAAATTTTGTTTTTAAATCGATTCCTGTACACGTGGCTGCTTCTGATTGGGCAATAACGGTTCGCTCGGATCGGCTACGGGGGTGCGTTGGATCTAACTGAAAATGTGCGGCGCAGATCGACGCATACCCCTTCGGTAAGTGGTTCTATTATATCCATCTGATCGACATCGGACGGCTCTCGCTGGCACGCCAAGGCGGCGCTAGGTCGACGGCGAAAGCAACTAGTTAGCGGCGCTAGCGAAACAGACGCCAAAAGAGGGGAGGATGCTCACCAGGTTCAAATGCAACACCGATGCTCAACTCGCTTGCGGTTTGTGGCGCCAGGCAGTCGCAATTTCTCGTCGGAGTTGGGAACGGCGACGGACGCGTCGGGTGGTCGTCGGGGACGGCGCTGTGGATCACCTCAAAGCGAAATGACGACACGGTTAGATGCGCAGGAACAAGACAGAGTCGAGTGCGTGAACTAGAAGGCGCAGGGTGGTCAGATACTACATGTGGGCTTCGCCGGAGATGAAGCAGACGGTGGCGACGGTGGCCGTTGTCGAAGGCCAGGTTACAGGGTACCCGCGGTCGAGTTGGATGTATTAGCAGATGCGCCTGAGAGTGGGGATTCTGTGAGCTTGGTCGGGGAGGAGAGGGGCGGCGAGTCTTGGCCGGAATTGGCGAGGAGGGTCGTCGGAGTAGCAGCGGTACAGAGGGAAATTGGGGCGGCCTGGAGGCAGAGGGGAGGTGGTGTTTGGGGAAAACGGAAGAGGGGAGGCAGGCGCTCTTATCGTGCGTGATGGCTGGGTGAATTAACGCGACAATTAATAGGATTGATGGAGTTTTCAACGGCAGTAACTGCGACGTGGTTTGGAGAAAGGAGGGAGTCACGGCGAAGAAGATGACTAGCGAAGTGGGGCCGGTCGGTCAGTGGGAAAAGGGAAGAGGGGGAGGTCCACATGTCAGTTGCCCCGTGGGTTTTAAAAGTAGTGTGAAACGTTTTCTTTCGGGGGAGGGAAGTTGGGCTAGATGGGCTGGAGCTGGGCCAGATGGTTGGGCTGCTCGTTTTGTTCTATTTTTTTCTATATGATTTCTTTTTTCTTTTTCCAAATCTATTTCCTGTTTTTGAATTTCAAACAACCAAACATCAACAAAATAAATTCAAACAAACACCACACTTCACAATTTTGAACTTGGTTCTGTTTAGTAACCTAAACCAAAATCCTAAATAAAATAATATTTTAAATCTTTTTAGGTTCCATTTATTAATTAAATAAAATGGTCCATGGTTTATTAATAAAACAAGGTTTGGTTTATTTAATAAAATCCTCATTTGAAATCCAAATGCTTTCAAAACCAAATCAGTAGGGTTTATTTGGAAATAAATAATATTTGAAAAACCTGTTTAAAATAAAATAATCCTTTTACCTTAGGGTCCATTAATAATAAAATGGACCTTAGTTATTAAATCAAATAGGGTTTGATTTTATTAATAAAATCTTTATTTGAAACCTAAATATTTTCAAAATCAAATTAGTAGGTTTAATTTGGAAAATACATAATATTTGGAAATTTGTTTTAAAACAAAATAACCTTTTTATTTTAGTGTCCATTATTAACTAATATAATAGACTCTCATTATTAAAATAGGATTTATTTTATTTAGTTTATTTATTTTGAAACCTATAATAAAGTCAAAACATTTTAGTAGGTTTTTGTTTGAATATCAACTATTTGGAATACTTATTTTAAACCATTTAATAAGTTTTGATGTTTTAATTAAAATGGTAAAACCTTTTATTTGAATAAAATTTGGATATTAATTCCTTATTAATTTATTTAAACAAATTTTTGCTAATTTTATCTAAATAAAATGTTTTAATTCATAAGCTTGGCCAAGGTTTTAATTTGGCTTTATAAAATAATCTTTATTTATAATTCCACCTTTTCTTTTGAAAACCAAATCTTCCATTAAAGGATCCAATATTAATAATTTCAAAACATTTTTAATTTCCTTTATTAAATGTTTTTTATTTTTAATCCCTTTAGGTTTTTATTTAGTTCAAATGAGTTTGGAGTTCCAATTGAATTCAAAAATTTTCTTCTGGCTCTGAAAATCAAACAAAGTTTTATTTAATTAATTTATTTTCACATTACAAGATTTGGAAAATCTTGGGATGTGACACTTGCGCAATATCTTACCTGACAACATAGGCACTGAACCTTTATTTGCCTTATCCATTCTGAACCTTTTCAGAACTTTGTCTAGGTATGTACTCTGGCTTAAAGCTATCAGGCGTCTTTGTCTATCTCTATAGATTTTGATGCCCAATATATAAGCAGCTTCACCTAGGTCTTTCATTGAAAAACACTTGTTCAAATAACTCTTCACATCGTTAAGCATGTTGATGTCATTTTCGATAATCAATATGTCATCCACATATAGTACCAGAAACGTCACCGAGCTCCCACTCAATTTCTTGTAGATACAAGCTTCGTAGCAATTTGGAACAAATCCAAAGCTCTTGATTACTTGATCAAAACAAAGGTTCCAACTCCGAGATGCTTGCTTCAGTCCATAAATGGAACGCTGAAGTTTGCATACTTTACTAGCATCCTTAGGATCGACAAAACCTTCGGGTTGCATCATATACAACTCTTCATCAATGTTGCCATTGAGGAACGCAGTCTTGACATCCATTTGCCATATTTCATAATCATGAAATGCAGCAATTGCTAATAAAATCCGAATGGACTTAAACATCGCTACGGGAGAGAAAGTCTCATCGTAGTCAACACCTTGAACTTGTCGAAAACCTTTCGCAACAAGCCGTGCTTTATAGACGGCAACATTACCATCCGCGTCCGTTTTATTCTTGAAGATCCATTTGCACTCAACGGCCTTTCGGTCGCTAGGAGGGTCCACCAAAGTCCATACTTGGTTTTCGCTCATGGATCCCAATTTGGATTTCATGGCTTCTAGCCATTTCTCAGATTCTGGGCTCATCATCGCTTCCTCATAGTTCGTAGGTTCACAGTCTTCTACCAACAAGACAGTTAAGACAGGGTTGCCGTACCACTCAGGAGGGGCACGCGACCTTGTCGACCTGCGACGCTCAAGAGCGACATCGTCCAAGCTTCATGATCCTTATCATTAGCTTCCTCTATTGTTGGTGCAACCTTTGGAACAATTTCAGGTCTGCGCTACTCTCCAATTCAAGAGAAGGTTCAATAACCTCGTCAAGCTCTACTTTCCTCCCACTCACTTCTTTCGAGAGAAAATCCTTCTCAAGAAAGGAACCGTTCTTTGACAAACACTTTGCCTTGGTTCTGTGATAGAAGGTATACCCAATAGTTTCCTTAGGGTATCCTATGAAGACGCATTTCTCCGCTTTGGGTTCGAGCTTGTCCGGCATCAACTTCTTGACGTAAGCTTCGCATCCCCAAACTTTAAGAAATGACAACTTAGGTTTAGCACCAAACCACAGTTCATACGGTGTCGTCTCAACGGATTTAGATGGAGCCCTATTTAAAGTGAATGCAGCGGTTTCTAATGCATAACCCCAAAATGATAACGGCAAATCAGTAAGAGACATCATTGATCGGACCATATCTAATAGGGTTCGATTCCGCTCGTACACACCATTGCTGTGGTGTTCGGGTGGCGTGAAAGCGATTCCACTTGCTTTAAGATGCGTGAGAAAATCATAACTCAAATATTCACCTCCACGATCGGATCGTAGAAACTTAATCTTTACATTACGATGGTTCTCCACTTCATTCTGAAATTCCTTGAACTTTTCAAATGTTTCAGATTTATGTTTCATTAAATAGATATACCCATATCTACTTAAGTCATCGGTAAAAGTGAGGAAATAGCGATATCCACCGCGCGTCGAAACACTCATCGGTCCGCATACATCGGTATGTATGATTTCCAACAAGTCCGTTGCTCGCTCTATCATACCGGAGAACGGGGTTTTGATCATCTTGTCCATGAGGCATGGTTCGCATGTGTCAAATGATTCAAAATCAAGAGACTCCAAAAGTCCATCAGAATGGAGTTTCTTCATGCGCTTTACACCAATATGACCTAGACGACAGTGCCATAAATAAGTAGTGTTATCACTATCTACTTTGCATCTCTTAGCCTCAATGTTATGGATGTGTGTTTCATCCCTTTCGAGATTTAGAAGAAATAAACCATTTACAAGAGGTGCATGACCATAAAAGATGTTACTCATATAAATAGAACAACCATTATTCTCCGATTTAAATGAATAACCGTCTTGCAATAAACACGATCCAGAAATAATGTTCATGCTCAACGCAGGCACATAATAACACTTATTAAGGTTTAAAACTAATCCCGAAGGTAAAACTAAGGAGCGTGCGACGCCATCACATCAACTCTTGATCCGTTGCCAACGCGCATCGTCACCTCATCCCTCGCCGCGTCTATTCCGTAGCTCCTATTTCGAGTTACAAATATTAGCAACTGAACCGGTATCAAATACCCAGGCACTACAACGATGGCTAGTAAGGAAAACATCAATAACATGTATATCAAATATACCTTTGATGGTGCCAGCCTTCTTGTCCGCTAAGTACTTGGACGATTCGCTTCGATGACCCTTGTCCTTGCAATAGAAGCACTCGATTCGGGCTTAGGACCGGACTTGAGCTTCTTCTCGCGAGGGCATTAAGCTTGCCGCCCTTCTTGAAGGGTTTCTTTGCTCCCTTACCTTTCTTAAAGGAGGGTTTGTTGACCATCAACACATGATTATCCTTCTTGATGTCCACTTCCGCAGCCTTAAGCTTTGCGAAGAGCTCGGTGATCGTATCAGTGGAACCAATCTGATTATGAGTCACTACAAAACTTTTGTAGCTGGGAGGGAGTGATTGCAGAACCCTTTCAATCTTGAGCTCCTCTAGAATTGTGCATTCCGGTTGCTCAAGGCGTTGAGTGTAGCCCGACATCTTTATGGCGTGCTCACTAACGGAACTCCCTTCCTCCATCTTGCAGTTAAAGAACTTCTCGGAGATCTCATACCTCTCAGAACGGGCTTGAGTCTGAAACATGGTTTTCAGCTCCTCGAGAATCTCAAAGGGCCCGGGATAGGTTTCAAAATGATTTTGAAGTTCCGTTTCCATAGCAAACAACATGGTGCTCTTAATCACACCATAATCATCTTTACGCGACTGATAGACAGCTTTCTCATCAGTAGCCATTGCTTGACGGAGTCAGCTAACGCTTTACCAAGGACATAGTCCTTTTGTCCGCCAGACAGAATGATTCTTAGATTGCGGAACCAATTGGTGAAGTTAGACCCATTGTTTCTAAGCTTTTCCTTCTCAGCAAAAACGTTGAAGTTGAAGTTGGACTTGGCCATGTGATCTCTGATTAGCAAGTACAATTTAGACTATGTTCATGATAAATAGTTCAACTTAATCAAATTACTAGATGAAATCCCACTAAATTCAACATCCCTCAAGTTGTTTAGTGAACACGATCCAAATTCACCACACCTAATCCGATCATCACGAGAAGAGATGTGGTTTCAATGGTGGACAACAAAGTGTCGATCATATCATTCATATGACTCATGCTTAACCTTTCGGTTCTTGTGTTCCGAGGCCATGTCTGTACATGCTAGGCTCGTCAAGCTAGACCCAAGTATTTCCACGTGTGCAAAACTGGCTTGCACCCGTTGTATGTGAGCGTAGAGTCTATAGCACCCGATCATCACGTGATGCTTGGACCACGAACTTTCATAGCGGTGCATACTTGGGGAGAACACAGTTTTTATCTTGATCTTTAAGTGAGGAATCATCTTATAATGCTACCGTCGCGATCTAAGCATAATAAGATACATAAAAGGATAAACATCACATGCATATAACTTTATGTGACATGGTATAGCCAATCTTCGCGCAATGATCTCCATCTTGTGCGTTAAGCATGATCTCCATCACTCCACCATGATTGCCTCCACCACGAATAGCAACTACAACTATTGCTAACTACTTAGCGATAAAGTAAAGCTATTACATGGCGTATAAGAAGTTGACTCGCAGGTCATACACAATTATAAACACAACCATATGGCTCATGCCAGTTGTGTACTCATCGACATGCAAGTCGTGAAACATTACAAAACATGATCATCGCATACAATATACACATCACATCTTGGGCCATACCATATCACAGAAAACACTCCCTGCAAAAACAAGTTAGACGCCTCTACTTTGTTGTTGCATGTTTTACGTGGCTTATGGGAGTAGATGCTAAGAACGATTCTTACCTACGGAAAGCCACAACGGTGATATTATGGTTGCCAAACTCCAGTGTTAATCCCATGACAACTATAGTGAGAGAAACTGACATCCACCAGCCGCATGTGTGGAACAAGCCACACGTCAAGTGCGGAGCCGGTCTCATGACGACGTCGCGTAAGGTTGGCCTGGACCGCTTCAATCTCACTATCCCGCGTCATAAGAAGAACACAAACAAGAGGCTTGCAACAGAAAACATCAACGCCCGCAACCACCATGTTGCGTTCTACTCGTGAAACACATCTACGCATAGATCTAGCTCTGATACCACTGAAGGGTTTCACGACATAGTAAATCAAAATTTTCTACGGATGCGAACAGAGGGAAAGCCAAGATCTAATCTAGGAGATGCAATCAACGAGAGAGATTGGATTAGATCTTCATACCCTTGAAGATTCAAGACAGTGAACGTTAAATCGGGCGTGGGTGATGTAGTCGCTTCTCCCTCCGCGATCCGATCCGATCTAGCACCACAAGTGGCGGTGCCTCCGTGAGATGCACACGTGCAGCACCTCGACGTCTCCTCCTTCCTCGGACCAGCAAGTATGGTGGAGAGATGGATTGGATCTACAACACGACGGCGTGGTGTATATGGTGGAGAATTTCTGCACAGCCTCGCACAAGCGGTCGGGAGGGAGAGGAAGGCGTAGGGCGGCTAAGGGTTGGAGGGGAAGGTGTGGGGGGTTGGTGCACCCCCACCCCTCTTTATATAGAGGGGGGCGCAGCCCTAGCCCCTCCCCCAAGCCCAAAGGATAAGGAGTGGGGGGCATGGACTCTCCCCTCTTTTAGAAACCCTATCTCTAGTTTAAATGATTTAAACTCTCTAGGATCGGCTGGGCCCTATGGGGCCTTGTGCCCCTGGCCCAATGCGGCCAGGATACTCCCTCATAGGCCCATGCACCCTCCCGGAAGGTGGGGCCATGTTGGTCCCCTTCCGGAAGGTTCTAAAAGCTTCCGGTACAATACCGATTAATCCGGAACAATTCCGAACTCCAAAAACTACATTGCCTTATATGAATCTTATTCTCCGGACCATTCCGAAACCTCTCGTGATATCCCGGATCCCATCCGAGACTCCGAACAAAAATTCATAAACCAATTATCCAATCTATCCTAGCATCGAGATACGTTAAGTGTGTGACCACGGGTTCGAGAATATGCGCACATGATCTTCTATCAATAATCAGCGGGTGCAGGCACCCATATTGACTCCCACACATTCATCGATGATCATATCGGATGAACCACGATGCCAGGATTCAATCAATCCCATATATATATATTCCCTTCGTCTCGCGATATTTTACTTGCCCGAGATTCGATCGTTGGTACCGTCATACCTAGTTCAATCCCATTCACAGCAAGTACTTTACTCGTTCCGTAATCCGATATCACTTTGTGATTAACTCCTTAACCACATGCTTGCAAGCGGTGTTGATATCGATTACCGAGTGGGCCCGAAGTATATCTCTCCGACTTGGGAGGGACAGATCCCATCTCGATACATACAACCCAACAGATACTTTCCGATCACCTGAGAGACACCTTTATGATCACCATCTCATAGGATGACGTTTGATGACCTCAAAGCTTTCTTCCGATACCAGGGAGTTGTATTATCTCATGGTCTAAGGAATACAATATTTGACATAGGAAAAGCTTCGCAAAGACGAACACGATGACACGATCTAATTGCTTTGCTTAGTTTGGGTCTGTCCATCATATCATTCTCCAATGATATGGTCTCATTATCAATTGACAACTCATGTCTATGGTTAGGAAACCTTAACCATCATTGATCAATGAGCTAGTCCATAGAGGTGTACTAGGGACACGGTGTTGTTCACAAACCACACAAGTATTAAAGTTTCCGCTTAATACAATTCTAGCATGGAATATAAACTTTATCATGAACAAGAATTATAATAATAACATCTTTATTATTGCCTCTAGGGCATAATTCCAACAGATTAGGCATGGCTTAGGCTAGCGGCCCAGGCGTTTCTATAACACACATACATAACTCCATGGACTTACAAGCTCCCCTTTTATTTCACACTGACGACATCTGCAATCAAAAGAGCATGATATCAACTGGATAAGCACCCATAAGTGTTGAAAGCGTTCCCCATGATAGCACGGTTCTGCTAATCCCAACGTATAGATGCAAAGCATATACAACTTCGATGACACAATGGTTCAAGTTTATTAGGGGTAAGAAAATAAGATGTTCCATCAAGTTCGTGTGAGCTTTACTAACTAGTGTTCACATAAAAAAGTAGTTTTTAATTCGAAAGATAGATGAAGCTTAAGAATTTGCTTGGAATAGAAATAATGCTAATAGGTAGATATTGTGGACACAAATGGACATGTTTTGGTTCAAAGGGATTGGATGCATGAGAAGTAGTCCTTCTCAAAGCAGGTTTTTGGCTAGCAAGGCTGGGTAGCAAGCAAAAGAGTTGAAGGAAACAAGCAAACATACAAGTAATAAAGCCAAACATGCAATCTTCCTTGAAGACACAAAAGATATTAAATAAAGAATACTAAGCTTATGGGCCAATCAGGAAAGAAAATAAAAGATACAAAATACCTGTAAGCTTTTTCTCTTTTCCTTTCAAACCTCAAAAAGTGTTGCTACTAACCAAAGATCGGTTTGCCAAAACCAATTTAGATATACTTGATTCTCCCAAAGTGATACCAATAGTGATCAACAAGATCAATCATATAATAGAGATTTCAAACTAAAATAAGAAGTGCAAAAAGTAAAAGATGAAACTTCTCATTAATATTCCATAAAGGCACTCACACCAAGGGATACATAGATAATCAACTAAAGGAGAGATACTTCCACAATGCAAACCAACCTATAAGATAACTTCTCTACCAAAGATATGAATCTACTAAAAAGGGTAAAAGATAAAAGATAATGTTGTGATAACGCGACACTCCCCCATGCTTGGAACAAGCCAAGGGGATGCCAAACATGATGATGAATTACTCCTTCGGTAGTGGTGGTGTTCTCTTGATAAGCTCTTCAATCAGTTTCCTCAAATCCTCAATCTTGAAGGTTAGAGTACGGATCAACTCCGAATTTTTCTCAATGCGGTTCATGACCTTATCGGACCAAGAATCCCAGTCCTTGTTATTCTTTCCCCACTCTTCCTTCTTAGAGTGTTCCTTCCCTGCATGGTTAGAACGAGGCAGATCCCAAACAGAGGGCAACTTCCCTTTGGTCCCTTCTCGGAATTGTTGCTCATGTATAAGAGTATGGAAGGGATTCTTGGTACGTGGAGGAAGTGAATGCGGAGCGAGGCAATGGGCGTGGAGGTTTCCCTCCCGTAGACATCCGTACTGTCCTCCTAAGATTGGTAGGGTTTTCCACCACTCCAATGCTTGCGACGGTACTGCGGGTGTCCGGATGCTCGTCCTCCTCCATGTCTTCTTCATCCCCAACCAAGATCTCCTCCTCCTTGGGGTTTTGAGGATCATCTTCCTCGGGCTTCTTACCTTTGTCGTTGGCAGAGACCAGGGTGCTCTAAACTGGAGAAGATTTCCTAACAGAAATAGGTCGAAACAAAAACACGACGAGAACACGATATACGAACCTCGGGGGGTCCGGGGGGTATATATTACAAAGTTTCAATGCATAAGGAAGGTACTGGTACGAAAACAAGGCGGATACGAAGCTCAGGAGGCTCACAACCCTCCAGGCGCGGCCACCCTGGCCTCTGTTTCCCCCTCTGTTTCATTTCGTAACCTTCCGTATGCAATAAAAACATCAAAAATATAAAAAGATAGGGTTTTCACGAACCTTCTAATTTCACCACTTTTACCTATTCAAAGATGAACTCTGCACATTCCTTTTCTCCATCTCCTGAAAATTTCTTTCAAGCAAGGCCTTACACAAACCTCATTGGCAACATTCGTGTATGCAAAAACCAATAAACCTTTAGGTTCCAACTTCAACTGAAATCCATCAAAACAAAAGCTACTGTAGCAAATCCTTTCCTGAAGGCCCCAAAAATAATCTAGAAGGGAATAAATATAAGAGACAGATCCAAATGATGGCAGAAATCTGTCAAAATAGACCAGCAGGTAAAGATTGATTTTTTCGAAAACCTTCTGTTGCTCAAATCAAAAGTGTAAAACTAATGAAAGTTGGGTAACAACTTGGAGAACAAGCACATCAAATTAGAGCTCCATCCGAAGGTCCTTCACGAATTTTTACAATGCAGCACAAAAAACTATCCCAGGACAACCACTTTTCACAACTCCTCTACTTCTCAAAAGTAGTTGATCTTGACACAAAAACCAAAACAAAAAGGATAAGGAGTGGTTATTACAATGGTAATAACTTCAAAGACTCAACAAAACTATTGGGTTATCTCCCAAGAAGTACTTTTCTTTAATGCCTTTAAGTTAGGCTTTTTCAAAGATGCTCACATAGGAGATATATATATATTTGAAGTGAAAGAGAGCATCAAGAAGCAAATATCCCACACATTTGAGTCTAACCCACTTCCTATGCATGGGAGTATCATGAGAAAACAAATTGTTGAAACAAAAAGCCAATAGCATAGGAAGACAAAAGAAATGCAACTTCAAAGATTTCAACATAAACAGGGAAACTTAACATTATTGAGATGCATAAAACCATGTTTCCCTCTCTCATAATAACTTTCAGTAGCACTTTGAATAAAGTTGACAATATAACTGTCAAAGGAAACAACTTTATCATCAGAATAAGCATACTTACAGTCATCAAAAAGAGGTCTAAGGTCATAAACTGGATCAATTGAAGCAAGTTGTTCCATCCTGAAATCTTCATTAGGCAAACTATTTTCACAAGGAGCTTTAGCAAATTTGGAAAAATTAAACTCATAAGAATCTCCATCAAACTTAGTTAAAACCTTATCCTTTTTACAATCTATAATAGCTCCACAAGTGTTCAAGAAAGGTCTACCAAAAATGATAGGACAAGTTTTGCTAGCTGCTGAATTAAGCACTAGAAAATCAGCAGGATACTTAATCTTACCGCAAAAAACTTCCACATCTCTTACAATACCAATAGGGAAATGTTTTCCTTATTAGAAAGGTGAATAACCACATCAATGTCCTCAAGCTCACAAGGACCAATTTTATGCATAATTTCCCTGTAAAGATCATAAGGAATAGCACTAGAACTAGCACCAATATCACATAAACCATAATAGCAATGATCACCAATTCTCACAGAAAGCACATGTACACTAGCTTTTCTAGCTTTACTAGGATGAGAGATAATATTTGAAGCATCTTCACAGAAGAAAATGTGCTCATACTCTATATTTCTAGTGACAAGATCTTTCACAATAGCTACCATAGGTTCAATATTCATTTGCTCATCGGGTTCCACAGTTTTCTTTGTACTTTTTTTATTCGCACTAATCATCATAGAATACTCCTTTACCTTAGCTGGGAATGGTATTTTCTCAACATAAGGTTCAGGCAAAATATGATCAATAGTACAAACTTTAGTGCTTCTAACCGGAACATGACTAGCAACATCTTTATAAGGTGCATGGTACTTATTACACTTCTTTTTAGGAATTTCTATGTAAGAGGCAAAGGCCTTAAAACAATTGGCAATACTTTCGGAATCAAGACCATACTCAGTACTAATATCACGGAAGTCATCAGTTCCCATAAAGGATTTAATGCATTCATAATCATAATTTATACCTGACTTCCTTCCTTTGTCATTCTCCCATGCTTCAGTGTTCTCTTGAATATGGTCTAGGAGATCCCATTTAGCTTCTTCCTTCATACATGTGAATGATCCAGCACAAGAAGCATCTAGTAAATCTTTATCATGAAGAAAAAGCCTAGCATAAAAGTTATTGATAATAATATTGTTAGGGTGTTCATGAATAGGACATTTAAGCATTAGTAACTTCAATCTCCCCCAAGCTTGAGCTATACTCTCTCCATCACGAGGCCAAAATTTATATATCAGATTCCTATCCTTATGGATTTCACTGGGAGGATAGAATTTAGAATAAATGAGAGGTACTATTTCCTCCCTATCCATGGATTGTCCATTCTTCGGCAGCTTATACCATTCTTCAGCTCTCCCTTTCAAGGATATAGAGAGTAACTTCTTATTCACCTGTTTAGTTGTGATACCTGCACACTTAAACAACCCGCATAATTCATGGATAAAAAGCAAGTGATCACCAAGATGGACAGTTCCATCCCCTAAATAATAATTATCCATAACACGATCAACAATACTCATAGGTATCTTAAAAGGATCTATCTCAACGGGTGGTGGTTCATCTACTACCCTAACGGTGGTAGTAGTTTTCCCAAACAGAAAACCAAGTGGGTTATCTATATTGGAAACAAAGTAACAAATAGAAATAAAAATCAATACTCACGGTAGAAGTTTCCTTTACCAGTTCCACTCTTCATAGTGCTTCACTCCCTGACAACGGCGCCAGAAAATAGTCTTGATGACCCACAAGTATAGGGAGTGTATCATAGTACTTTCAATAAATAGGAGTGTCGATCCCAACGAGGATGAGAAGGTGTTAACTAGTGGTATGGAGCAGGAAATCTCTGTAAATACTTAGCAAACGGATTTTTAGGGGTTTTCTGATAAAGCAAAGAAATAAAGTGCAAGTAATAAAGACAACGAATAATTGCAGCAAGTGTCCTAATCCTTTCTTAGCAATGGACAAGCAGGTGGAAATACTTATAAGGACCAAACGTTCTCGAGGACACATGGGAATTCTATCAAGTGCATTCGCTTCATATAGCTGAGCAGTCTTCTTTGGTTTTGTAAGTGTTGTGTGGGTGAAACCTGTGCTAATGTACCGAACTTACTTGGACTAATGCATACTTGTGATTAAAACCCCTGCAAGTATCCGTAACTATAGGAAAGCAATTAAGATATAAACCTAACCACAGCCTTAAACTCTGAGATCCTATGCTCCATTGTGCAATGGTGTCCTAACTGGGATTTAGGTTTCTGTCACTCTGGCAACCCCACAATTAGTAGACAAATACACAATGCATTCCCCTAGGCCCATAAACGGTGAAGTATCATGCAGTTGATGTTCACATGACACCACTAGAAGAATAGCACCACAACTTAAATACTAAACCATTGAATATCTCAACACAAATCCACTACTAACAACATGACTTCTCCCATGTTCTCATAAACAATAATCCAATGGTTCCACTCACAAGCATAAATTACAATAGTAATCAACACCGGTAAAGTTTCCCCTAAGAACTATGCAAGTATTAAACACAATTGTTATAGCGGGATGGAGTGGTGATAATGGTGCTGGTGGAGATGATGGTGTGGATGATGATGATGATCGCGATGAAGTCTATCTTCATGATGATGTTGATGGCGACGATCTCCCCCCTCTGGGAAGGAATTTCTCCGGCAGAAATTTGTTTGCCGGAGATCTCTTTCTCTCTCGATGTTTTCCGCCCCGTAGAGGCAGCGAAATCTTTCTGTGGTCGCCCCCCGTGTTTTAGGGTTTCGAGGAGAAGATATAGGCGAGAGGGTGGAGCCAAAGGTGGGCCACACCCCCTGTAGGCGCGGCCTAGGGGTGGCCCGCGCCTGGGGGGTGTGGGCCCCCTGTGGTCCATCTCCGCCTCCCCTTCTGGCATTCTTTGTCTTCTGGGAAAATATGATTTTCCGTAGTTTTTCTGGTATTTTTCTGATCTTCGCGAAATTGCATCAAAACACCTCTTTTTTCCATCAGAAACCTGACTCCGGCAGTTCATCCTCCAAGAATCATCCAACAAGCAAAAACAGATGAAAAGACATAAGTAACACCTCTTAATATGAAATATATCAATGAATAGAGGCAAATTATCACGTCTGAATAGAGGCAAATGAATAAAGACATAAGTAACACCTGACCCCTGATGCAAATTGGACGTATCAATATCACAAGGAGATCCAGAATGGTCTGGAGAATAAGATTCATATAAGGAAAGTCCAATTCTGGAGTTCGGGAATGATTCCGATGATTTCATCGGAGAGGTTCTAGAAGGGTCTAGAAGATTCACCGGACCGGAATGGGAAGGGTACATGAATGTGTCATGGATAAGTGGAATGATTGAATCATGTCCTAGGTCACTTGGTTGGGCATTTGCAAGAAAGAAATTAAGCTCCAAATTGAAAGTCAAAAGACAAGTTTGAAAAGTCAAACTGGGACAATGTATCCTGGTGGAGGAAGGAAAGAATCCTTCTTTCCCTCCACCACAAGCCAACTAGGAGAGGGAGTTGGGGAAGGATTCAAACTCCCCTCTCCCAAGATGCCCTCCCTCTCATAAATAGAGGGGAGGGGGTGCCCCAAGGACACACAACACCAGCCCCTCCCCACCTAGCCGCACCGCCGCTGCCGCTGTGCCGCCCCCTCGCGCTGCCGCCGGCCATGCCTCCTCCTCTCCGGCCCTCTAAACCCTAGATCCACCATAACCTGCTCTGGCTTAGGCGAAGCCCTGCAGGATCTTCCCTCTACTTCTAACACCACGCCGTCGTGCTGCCGGAATCACGAGGGGGAACTACAACCTCCGCTGCCTGCTGGAACAAGGGAGAGGAAGGTCTTCATCGAAAATCTTGACCGATGTGTGAAGCTGCAGGCTGCTAGAACCTA
The DNA here is from genome assembly GCA_030063025.1 of Avena longiglumis. Lineage (NCBI taxonomy): Eukaryota > Viridiplantae > Streptophyta > Magnoliopsida > Poales > Poaceae > Avena > Avena longiglumis. The sequence continues at coordinate 465,030,181 of CP125975.1, read as the reverse complement.
GCGCCGGAAGGATCGTCTACATGATCTTGAGATCGGCATCTGTACGACTACATCACCCACGAGAATCTGCTCTCGTTAACCACTTTGGAATCTTCGAGAGTGAGTACTCTAATCGACTCGTTGCTACAATCTAGTAGATAGACCTTGGCTTGTTTGTGTGCATGCGGTAGAATTTTTTTGTTTTCCATGCTACGAACCCCTACAGTGGTATCAAAGCCGTGTCTATATGTAGATCTGTTGCATGAGTAGAACACAATGGTTATTATGGGTGGTGGTGCTTTTATTTTCAATTGCTTTTTGTGTACTTTGCATCTTGCGGTATGATGGGATGAAGCGGCCCGGGCTAACTTTACATGATATCGTTCATGAGACTTGCTCCACGCTTAACATGCAACTTGTATTGCATAAGTGTCTTTGCGGGTGACTGTCTCTCCCATCATAATATAGATTCAATTTACAACGAGCACTTGATAGTTCAAGCATGAATGTCGTGGTTCTTTTTCGTCAGTTAGAACGACACTTATTGAAATCCCCAAACCACGTAAAATATGCAAAGAAAATTATAGGCATCTAACTTTGTTTTGCAAGGGTGTGCTGTGATGTGATATGACCATGATTGTGATTATATATGATGTATGCAATGTCCATTATTGTAAGTCGGCAACCGGCAAGAGCCTTATGGTTGTCTTTTAATTTTGTTAAGACCTGCGTGTCTATTATTCAAAGTAGTTGTACTAGTTGATGCCGGTGGACGACAACCATGAAGCGGTGCCATTGACCTTGACGCCACGCCGGTGATTGATGACCCACAAATGTAGGGTATCGCAACAGTCTTCGCGAGTAGTATTACCCAATTTATTGATTCGACACAAGGGGAGCCAAAAAATACTTGCAAGCCTTAACAACTGAGTTGTCAATTTAGCTGCACATGGAAATAGTTCTTGCTCACAGAAGTTTATCAGTAGCAACAGTTTGGTAGTAGCAACAACAAAGCAACAGCAGCAGTAAAACATGCGCAATATTAACAGTAACGGTAACATCAGGAGTCGAGTGCGGTAGGCATAGGGATGGATGGACAGGCGTTGCATGGACGAGTCTAAACATGTAACTTCAAGATCTAGGGCATTGCAGATAAATAATAACAAGCATCCAAGTACTAAACAATCCTAGACATATGCTGCAAATATAGTCATACGTGCTCGCAATGAGAACTTGCACAACATCTTCTTTCCAGCCAGCCCATGGTAGCGGGGCCTCAAGGGAACTACTGGAAATTAAGGTGATCCTTTTAATAGAGCACCAGAGCAAAGAATTAACACTCTATGAACACATGTGATCCTCACACCACAGCCATCCCCTCCGGTTGTCCCAATTATTGTCACTTCGGGGCCTTTGGATCCGGATAATGATATGTGTACACAACTTGCAGATAATATCACAAACAATAATATCATAATGATTCAATAATAAGTTCAGATCTGAGATCATGGCACTCGGGCCCTAGTGACAAGCATTAAGCACAACAAGTTGCAACAAAGTCAAATAGCACTAATAGAGATACTAGGCACTATGCCCTAACAGATATTATTTGATTACATGATAGAACTCATCCAATCCCTACCATCCCCAAGCCTACAACGGGGGATTGCTCACTCATGGATGAGGGAAACATCGATGGTTGATGGAAAGGCGTTGGTGATGACGATGGCGATGATCCTCTCCAAATTCCCCATCCCGACAGGGTGCCAGAATGGAGTTTCTGGATCCGAATCTTGGTTTCTGGTGGCGGTGGCGGAGCGGAACTCTTTTTGGAAAACTATCGAACCCCTCCCCCTGGTTTTTAGGTCGAGAGGCAACTTATAGGCGTAGAGGGAGGCCGAGGGGGTGCCTGGGGTGGATGCACCCCCTAGGCGCGGCTAGAGGTGGGCCCGCTCCTGGCAGGGGTGTGGGCCCCCCAGGTCCCTTCTCCATCTCGTCTTCTGGCTCCGTGGATCTTCGGTGAAATATAATTTTTGACATATTTTCCGGGATTTTTCCTGATAGTTGATTTTCTGCACAAAAATAAGACACCAAGGTAATTCTGCTGAAAACAACGTTAGTCCGTGTTAGTTGTATCCAAATCACACATGTTTAGAGGAGAAACAATATAAAAAGTGTTTAGTAAAGTAGATACGTTTTGGACGTATCAGTGATGATGGAGATCATGTTCGTGCTTGAAGATGGAGATCGGAAGCACAAGAAGAAAGGCCATATCATATCACATATTTCGAATTGCATGTTCGTGGATCTTGTATTGCTTAGTTCTGATGGTAGCATTATAACATGATCCCTCTCACAAAATATCAAGTTATAAAGTGTTCATCCTTAGTAGGCACCGTTGCCAAAGCTCGTTGTTTCGAAGCACCAAGTGATGATCGGGTGTGTTAGATTCTGCGAGTGTATACAATGGGAGAAGCCAGATTTTCTCGTGCGGAAGCTAAGGTTTGATATTGACGAGCCTAGAATGTACATACATGGTGTCGTAACACGGATCACCGAAAGGTAAAGCATGAGTGATATAGTATATATGATGAACATGTTGATTGCTCGCCATTGAAGCTACATCATCTCTCGTGATGATCGGTTTTGATGTGGTGGATTTGGTTCGTGTGATCACTAAAACAATGTGAGGGATGTTGTTTTGAGTGGGAGTTCACCTAGATTAATTTAACTATTAATTAGAACTCAATTTGTCATAAACTTAGTCTAAACTATTGCAAATATATTGTAGATCAATGGCGGCCCCTACCATCAATTTTAATGCGTTCCTAGAGAAAGAAAAGTTGGAAAACAATGGAAGAAACTTCGCGGATTAGTTCCGCAACTTGAGGATTGTCCTCAATGCTGGTAATTTGACCTATGTGCTGGATGCACCGCTGGGTGACCCACCTGCAGCTGATGCCACCGATGAGGTAAAGAATGTTTTCCTCGCTCGGAAGAATCAATACTCCATAGTTCAGTGTGCTATCTTGTATGGTTTGGAAATCGGAGCTTCAAAAAAGGTTTGAGAACCATGACCCACATGATATTGTCCGTGAACTCAAAATGATATTTGAGGCTCACGTGGCAGTTGAGAGTTATGACACTTCTAAATAGTTCTTTCACTGCAAGATGGAAGAGGGCAGCTCCATCAGTGAGCACGTGCTTAAGATGTCTGGGCACACAAGAAAGCTTCAAAGGTTGGTTATAGTGATTACTAATGCTTTGGGGATTCACCGCGTCCTCCAATCACTACCACCAAGTTACAAGAACTTTGTGATGAACTACAATATGCAAAACATGGAAAGGTTGTTGCTCGAACTCTTCTCCATGTTAAAGTCTGCAGAAGTGGAGATCAAGAAAGAGCACCAAGTGTTGATGGTCAATAATACCACCAAATTCAAGAAGCAAGGCAAGTCTAAGAAAAAGGGAAACTTCAAGAAGGGCGGTAAGAAATTTACCGCGCCAGCGAAGAAGACCAAGGCTGGCCTAAGTCTGATACTGAGTGCTTTTACTGCAAGGGATAAGGTCACTGGAAGCGGAATTTCCCTAAGTACTTGGCGGGTTTGAAGAACGACAACATCAAGAAGAAAGGTATATCTGATATACATGTTATTGATTTGTATCTTACTAGTAGTCGTAGTAGTGCCTAGGTATTTGATACTAGATCGGTTGCTCATATTTGTAACTCGAAATAGGTGCTACATAATAGACAGAAACTAGCGAAGAACGAGGTGACTATGCGCGTTAGAAATGGATCAAAGGTTTATGTGATCACGGTTAGCACGCTACCTCTTCATCTACCATCGGGATTAGTTTTATACTTAAATTGTTATTTGGTGCCTGCGTTGAGCATGAACATTATATCCGGATCATGTTTATTGTAAGACGGTTACTTGTTTAAGTTCGAGAATAGTGGTTGTTCGATTTATATGAGTAATATGTTTTATGCACATGCACCTTTGATAGATGGTCTATTATTGTTTAATCTCGATTGTAGTAATACCCATATTAATAACATTGAAGCTAAACTTTTGAAATTGAGCGATAACTTGACCTATATGTGGCACTGTTGTCGTGGTCACATTGGAGTGAAGCGTATGAAGAAACTCCATTCCGATGGACTTCTTAAATCACTTGATAGATACGAAGCATGTCCGATGGGTAAAATGACTAAGACTCCATTTTCTGGTATGATGGAGCGAGCTACGGACTTATTGGAAATCATACATACCGATGTGTGTGGTCCAATGAGTGTAGCATCACGCGGTGGTTATCGTTATGTTCATACTTTCATGGATGACTTGAGTAGATATGGGTATATCTATTTCATGAAACATAAGTCCGAAACTTTCCATAAGTTTAAGGAATTTCAAAGTGAAGTAGAGAATCAACGTAACAAGAAGATTAAGTTTCTACGATCTGATCGTGGAGGTGAATATTTTAGTTACGAGTTTGGCGAGCATTTGAAGAAATGCGGAATACTTTCACAATTGACACCACCAGGAACACCACAACGTAATGGTGTGTACGAACGTCGTAATCAAACTCTCTTAGATATGGTATGTTCTATGATGTCACTTACAGATTTACCGCTATCATTTTGGGGTTATGCGTTAGAAACATCCGCATTCACTTTAAATAGGGCACCATCTAAATCTGTTGAAATGACACCGTATGAATTATGGTTTGGGAAGAAACCTAAATTGCCGTTCCTTAAAGTTTGGGGTTGCGAAGCTTATGTAAAGAAGTTATAGCCCAACAAGCTTGAACCCAAATTAGAAAATGCGTCTTCATAGGATACCCAAAGTAAACTATTGGGTATACCTTCTATCGAAGATCCGAGGGCAAAATCTTTGTTGCTAAGAATGGATCCTTTCTAGAGAAGGAGTTTCTCTTGAAAGAAGTGACTGGAAGAAAAGTAGATCTTGACGAGGTTGTCGAACCTTCTCTCGGATTTGAGAGTAGCGCAACACCGGAAGTAGTTCTTGTGGCGCCTACACCAATAAGAGAGGAATCTAATGATGTTGATCATGAAACTTTGGTTGAAGTTACTACGGAACCTCACAGGTCAACGAGAACTCGTACCACTCCCGATTGGTATGATCCTGTTATGAGTGTCATGTTGGTGGACAACACCGATGACCCTGCGACATATGAGGAAGCGATGATGAGCCTAGATTCCAATAAATGGTAAGAAGCCATGAAATCCGAGATTGGATCCATGTACGAAAACCAAGTATGGACTTTGGGGGACTTACCGGATGGCCGTAAGGCTGTCGAGAAGAAATGGATTTTCAAGAAGAAAACATATGATGATGGTAATGTAACTGTCTATAAAGCTCGACTTGTCGCAAAAGGGTTTCGACAAATTCAAGGGGTTGACTACGATGAGACTTTCTCACCAGTAGCAAAGCTAAAGTCTGTGAGGATTTTGTTAGCAATCACTGCATATTATGATTATGAGATATGGCAGATGGATGTCAAAATGGTGTTCCTCAATGGAGACATTGATGAAGAGTGTATATGGTATAACCCAAAGACTTTGTCGATCCTAAAGATGCTAACAAGGTATACAAACTTCAACGGTTCATTTATGGATTGAAGCAAGCATCCTGAAGTTGGAATCAACGTTTTGATAAGGTAATCAAAAGTTTTGGTTTTATGCAAACTTATGGAGAAGCTTGTATTTACAATAAAGTGATTAGGAGCTCTGTAGCATTCCTAGTACTATATGTGGATGACATATTGTTGATTAGGAATGATGTAGAACTTCTTAATAGTGTCAAGGATTATTTGAATAAAAGTTTTTCAATGAAAGATCTTGGCAAAGCAGCTTACATATTAGGCATAAATATTTATAGAGATAGATCGAGACGCCTAATATGATTGTCACAGAGTACATATTTGGACAAAGTTCTAAAGATGTTTGGAATGGAAGATAGAAAGAAAGGGTTCTTGCCCATGTTTCCCAATACGACCTTGAGTAAAACTCAAAGTCCTGCTACGGCAGAAGATAGAGAAAGGATGAGTAAGACTCCCTATGCCTCAGCCATATGATCTATCATGTATGCCATGCTATGTACTAGACCCGACATTGCATATGTTGTTAGTTTGACTAGCAGATATCAAAGTGATCCAGGAGTGGATCATTCGACAGCGGTCAAAAACATCCTTAAGTACTTGAGAAGAACTAAGGATATGGTTCTTTCTTATGGAGGTGATGAACAGCTCGTTGTTAATGGTTACACCAATGCTAGTTGGAACACCGATCCGGATGATTCTAAATCTCAATCTGGATACGTATTTACTTTGAATGGTGCAGCAGTTAGCTGGAGGAGTGCAAAGCAAAACATTGTGGCGAGATCTTCAACTGAATTGGAATACATAGCTGCTTCGGAGGATTCACAAGAGGCGATAAGGATGAAGGATTTCATTACAGAGCTCGGTGTGGTCCCAAGTGCACTGGACCCAATGTCTATCTACTATGATAACATGGGTGCCATAGCCAATGCACAAGAACCAAGGTCACACAATAAGCTGAAGCATATCAAGCTGTGTTTTCACGCTATTCGAGAGCATGTCCAAGATGGTGACATAAAGATTTGCAACGTACACATAGATCTGAATGTGGCGGATCCGTTGACTAAACCTCTCCCGAGGGCAAAACATGACCAGCACCAAACCGCCATGGGTGTTCGGTATATTACCATGTAATCTAGATTAGTTGACTCTAGTGCACGTGGGAGACTGTTGGAGATATGCCCTCGAGGCAATAATAAAAGTGGTTATTATTATATCTTTGTGTTTATGATAAATGTTTGCATTCATGCTATAATAGTATTAACCGGAAACATTAATACTTGTGTGATTTGTATACTAATTAGAGTCCCTAGTAAAGCCTCTTTATAATACTATCTTGTTGGTTGATAGATGATCGTGGTTTCCTGATCATGAACATTGAGATGTTATTAACAACAAGATCATATCATTAGGAGCATGGTGTGATGGACATACTCCTATAGATAAGCGTAGCATAAAGATCAAGTCATTTCAATAGTTTGTTTGCTATAAGCTTTCTAATACATAGTAACCTAATTCCTTCGACCATGAGATCATGCTAATCACCATTACTGGAAGGATGCTTTGATGACATCAAACACCACACCGTAACTAGGTGGCTATAAAAGTGGCATTGTGTGTTTGGTAAGTGTGCGTTGAGGCACATGGATCAAGAGTGGGATTTGTCCATACATATGACGGATAGATATAATCTGGGCCCTCTCGGTGGAATGTCATACAATTAGCTTGCAAGCATGTGACTGGCTCACAAGGGATCACATATCACGGGAACGAGAAAAGAGTACTTATCGGTAACGAGGTTGAACTAGGTATGTAGAGATACCGACGATCAGACCTCGGATAAGTAAACTATCGCGAGACAAAGGGAAATTGGTATCATATGTAAGTGGTTCATTCGATCGCAAAGTAACCATAAAAATATGTGGGAGCCATATGAATTTCCAGATTCCTCTATTGGTTATGATCGGAGAAGAGTCTCTTTCATGTCTGCATAATTCACGAACCGTAGGGAGACACACTTAAGGATTCGATGTTGTTTAGTAGATATGGAATGTAAGTAGGGAGACCGAATGTTGTTCGGAGTCTCGGATGTGATCCGGGATATAACAAGGAGATCCAGAATGGTTCGGAGAATAAGATTCATATAAGGAAAGTCTAATTCCGGAGTTTGGGAATGATTCTGATGATTTCATCGGAGAGGTTCTAGAAGGGTCTAGAAGATTCACCAGACCGGAATGGGAAGGGTACATGAATGTGTCATGGATAAGTGGAATGATTGAATCATGTCGTAGGTCACTTGGTTGGGCATTTTCAAGAAAGAAATTAAGCTCCAAATTGAAAGTCAAAAGGCAAGTTTGAAAAGTCAAACTGGGACAATGTATCCTGGTGGAGGAAGGAAAGAAGGCCTCCACCATAAGCCAACTAGGAGAGGGAGTTGGGGAAGGATTCAAACTCCCCTCTCCCAAGCTTCCCTCCCTCTCATAAATAGAGGGGAGGGGGTTCCCCAAGGACACACAACACCAGCCCCTCCCCACCTAGTCGCGCCACCGCCGGCCACGCCTCCTCCTCTCCGGCCCTCTAAACCCTAGATCGCCGAAAACCCTAGATCCACCATAACCTTCTCCGGCTTAGGAAAAGCCCTGCAGGATCTTCCCTCTTCTTCTGACACCACGCCGTCGTGCTGCGGAATCGCGAGGGGAGAACTACAACCTCCTCTGCCTGCTGGAACAAGGGAGAGGAAAGTCTTCATCGAGTACCGAACGTGTGACCGACTGCGGAAGCGCTGCCGGAACGCAGCGCCGGAAGGATCGTCTACGCGATCTTAAGATCGGCAAGTGTACGACTACATCACCCACAAGAATCTTCTCTCGTTAACCGCTTTGGAATCTTCGAGGGTGAGTACTCTAATCGAATCATTGCTACAATCTAGTAGATAGATCTTGGCTTATTTGTGTGTATGTGGTAGAATTTTTTTTGTTTTCCATGCTATGAACCCCTACACGCTGCAGCTGCGCCCTAGTTTCTGCTGCCCTGCCCTCTGTAAGTTTACGTCTAATCCCTTCTTATTAATCCCTGGTTTAATCCTTCTAATTAATCTATCAATTCGGGTTATAATTTTTAAGATTACAATTTGATATAAATTCCATCATATTAATCTTTGATAGGTGTTACGATGGGGAAGCAATTTTCGGGTGCTACGAAATAGAAGAAAAGAAAGAGAGAGAATCATCTTATTGATTCACAAAGAGGTGCTTTAAATAACTTCTTTCTAACAAAAAGTAGTGTTGATGTCAACAATAATAATCAAAGGCAAGAATCTGATCTCGGAGAAGATGATGAGAATAATTCAAATGCAAACTTTGAGGCCAATGAACAATCCTCGGAAAACGGTAAATAACTAATTTGCGTCAATTTTTCCAATTGTAAATAAGTAACTAATTACAATCTTTTGTTTGCCATGCAGATGTTGATGTTGATGTTAATGTTAATGATGACAATATAGGGGAAGAACAAGATACTCCTAGTGGTGATAAACAATCCCCAGAAAACGGTAAATAACTAACTAGCATCAATTTTTCCAAGTGTAAGTAAGTAAGTAACCAATTACAATCTTTTGTTTGCCATGCAGATGCTCCTAGTGGTGATGAACAAGATGATTCTCTTTCATCTATCTATGATCCTAGAACATGGAATAATCTTGATAATTGCAAAAGGGATATTTTAATTGAAAAGGGGCATGTGAGAGAATTGGGTCTGGAGTTCCCTAAGGATGACAAAGGTAGACATTTTTCTTATGAATACTACTACAGAAAGTTAGCCAATTGTGAGGTTATTGATAGAAAGTGGTTGGTTTACTCCAAGGCGGTGGACAAAGTTTATTGTTTTTGCTACAAGTTGTTCAAATCAAATAATAATAAGTCCTTGCTAGCATCTGATGGATTGAGAGATTGGCAACATCTTAGTCCAAGACTCAAAGATCATGAGAAGAGTGTTGATCATTTGACAAACATGAATACATGGAATGAACTAAGGTTGAGGTTAAGCAAAAAGCAAACAATTGATGATGACATGCAACAGTTGGTTGCAAAGGAAAAAAGAGCGTTGGCGACAGGTTTTGCAAAGAATAGTTGCTGCAGTGAAGTTTCTTGCAAAACATAATTTGGCCATTCAAGGATCAAATGAGAAGTTGTATCAAGATAGTAATGGAAATTTTCTAGGCACGGTTGAAATGATTGCCGAATTTGATCATGTGATGCAATAACATATTAGGCGCATTCAAAACAATGAAATTCATCATCATTATCTTGGCCACAACATTCAAAATGAGTTGATCTCGCTCCTTGCCGATGTTGTGAGAAAGGTTATGTTAAAGATCATCAAGGATGCCAAGTATTTCTCTGTTATCTTAGATTGTACCCCGGATGTGAGCCATGAAGAACAAATGACGCTAATTGTGCGTTGTGTCAATATATCAAGTGACATCCCGAGAGTGGAGGAGTTTTTCCTAGGATTCATAAAGGTTGATGACACATCAGGATTGGGGCTTTTTAATGTATTATTGGATACATTGGATTCTCTTGACTTCGATGTTGCTAATGTGAGGGGGCAAGGTTATGACAATGGTTCCAACATGAAGGAAAAAAGCAAGGTGTTCAAAATCGTTTGCTTATAGTAAACCCAAAATCATTATATATGCCATGTGCATGTCATAGTTTGAATCTCACTCTTTGTGATATGGTGAAATCATGCGAACAAGCTATTTCTTTCCTTAGTATTATCCAACGTATATATGTATGGAAGACTTTGCTTGATAATATTCCAAATATGAATCTCAAACCATTGTCAGATACTCATTGGGAGATTTGAATAAAGAGTGCAACCTATAAGGTTCCAAACTGCCCAAGTAAATCAGCTTTGAAGTAACTAGAGAAGGATTCTACTGATGATCCAGCTACGGTTAGTGATGCTCAATCATTGTACAAAGTACTTCGGAAATTTGAGACTTTAGTTGGTATGGTTATTTGGCACGAGGTTTTATTTTCTGTAAATATGGTGAGCAAGAAGTTACGGGAAAAAATTGTGTACATTGATGCTAATGTCAAACACATTGAAGGGGTCATTGAATTTTTTCAGAAGTTCAGAGTTGAAGGATTCGATACTAGCATTGAAAGTGCCAAAAACCTTGCATCTTCTATGGACATAGAGCCAAATTTCGTACACAATGTAAAAGTAAAAGAAAGAATCATTTTGATGAAATCAATGATGAAGAAGAAGAATTATAGTTGTCAGCTATTGAATCTTTTAGAGTTTCTTACTTTCTTGTCATTGTTGACACTGCAATTGCTTCATTGAATAGTCGATTTGAGCAACTGAAGGAATTTGAGAAGGCGTTTGGTTTCTTATTCAACTCAAAGAATCTGAAGTCCATGGATGAAAGTAATCTACGAAAATCTTGCACTACTTTTGCAGAAACTTTTACTCATAAGAATTCATGTGATGTCGATCTTAATGATTTTTCTCTGAGTTAAAGGTATTGCAAGTAACTTTGCCAGATAATTTGATATCAGCGCATGAGATTCTTCAATTCATTACAACTGTAGATTGCTATCCAAATGTCTCAGTTGCCTATCGGATCCTTTTGACTTCACCTATGACTGTGGCCTCAGCTGAAAGAAGTTTCTCTAAATAAAGCTATTGAAGAACTGTTTGAGGTTAACTATGTTACAAGACAGATTGAATGGCTTGGCTACGTGTTGTATTGAGAAGGATATATTGGACAACATTAATCTTGATAGTGTCCTCGATGATTTTGCATCTAGAAATGCACGAAGAAGCTTTTTACGAAGCACGGAAGCTTAATTGTCGATGAACTAATTGAAGGCTGGTTTTTTTGAGGTATTCACTAGCATGAAATACTTGTTATATTTTCCTACCATTTTTATTTTTTCTATCTAAATATCACAATGTTTTAGTGCGTGACAATTTTTTATAGACATCTCGACTATGAACGTGCGGTTATATGCTTTTAAATATTTTGCAAGTGAAATTGGTACATATATCATCTATATATCTAGTTATACGTACATATATATATTGTCTTTAGGAACCCTTTTATCGACTTCTCCCAAGGGCCCCAAAAAATATAGAGCCGGCCCTGGCTACCGCCCTCACTCTCTCCCATACGTTCACAGTATTAGTTACACAATAGTGCATATGATCAAGTGTAAGATTATTTCACACATCATATATAGTGCCACAATTGTATGGCTACTACATTTAATTTTGTGTTTCAAATAATAGAAATAATAATACTCACTCCATGCATGGTATTTTCTTGTCAGTTTTAACTTTGACTTATCGAGCCAGGTGACCGGTAATTTGCAACAACACAAAAACAAATAGTTCTAAATGTAGAATATAGTAGTAGAAGTAGCTCCTTTTTCTTTTCTTTTGAAAGGTTCATTTGCACAAGGGGGTTCATTTGAAAAACAAAGCCTTGTTTTAAAAAAAAGGTACCCAAAAAGTAGGTCCTCTTTTAAACCCCACAACTAAACACATGGAGTATGATTTATAGATATTAAGCGTATGCTACAAAAGTTGTGAGAACAAAACACTTATAAACAAAACCTTTATGGTCAATCCATATTTACATGTTCATGTCCATTATCTTGGGCTGTCTCACACTCTTGGGCTCTCTCGTCTCTTTGAATTTTCAAGTGAGTGTTTATCCTCATTATGAGAAGATGGCTATCAATACCAAAGTGCACCCATTTTTTCTCACGGTGTAACACCACCTAGTAGCAAGCCTCTATCTCGTCGGGTCTAATGTTATCATAGATAGGAGAATGACAAATGGCTCGGACGTGGCGACCCCGAAACCATTTGTCCAATGTCTCGGCAGTTTGCATGGTCCGGTAGATGCAATCATGGAGTGTGTCCTATCACTACTAATGGCGACATTGTACATATACATAAAACCACCAAACTTTAGGTTGTATCAACTAATAGCTTTCGACGGATTGGATTTGTGCTCTGTTTTGCTGTCAAGACACCATAATTTATAGGTTGGTGGCATTTAGGGTTGGTAACAAAGGCTACATCGGATGGGTGACCAATTTTGGTGGGTCCAACCAGCCGGTGACATAGGCCATATCCATCTCGACCGCCTACTCTAGAGGCACCCCTTCATGCATGGACCCTAGTAGCTCCCTTATGCTAGAAGTCTTGTCTATCCATCATGTGCAATCTTTCTATTTTTTCCAAAGATTTCTTACACATGGAATAAAAACAAGAGTATGGCACTAATAGCAAATTAGTTCATAAAATACATGAAAAGTCTTCTCGGGTGGATTAGTATGTGTCAATATATCAATCCCAATTTCCCTACCATGTTCCTAATGCAGAAGACATGGCATTGAACTCTTGCGTGTTTTGGAGTTCTACACTACAAGCAGGGTGCAATCTTTCAATAGAAGTTCATATATTTTTCTCGTGGCGCAGTGAAATATCTTGTACTAACACAGTACCATTTTCTATTCATATATGACTCAAGGTGCCATGATCTTGAAATCCTACAAATCAGAGAAGAGAGGCCCTTAGGCTAAGGAGAGAGGTAGAAGAGGTGGAGCTAGTGTTACACGAGATTTCATCTTTTGACAAATAAAAAACAAGAACGAAAAATAGATGGCATAATTATTTAATTTTTCCATTTTGTGGTATTAATTATAAGAATCAATTGGCACTAACTACTACAATTATATTATAATAAAATATACTTTGCGATTATGAGAAATTCTAACCCACTTTTATGGCTGTTGATTAGACTAGCGTAGTTAACATATTTGTAAAATTCCCCGCAAAAAAACATATTTGTAAAACTGTTGATTAGGTTAGATTTCTATTATCAGCGTAGAAAGATATATTTTTTGGTTAATGAAATCCTTATTTGGAACAAACCAAATAAGAAAACATAGCACATCCACCACACGAGTTTGTCCATTCAGTGCGGCTTGCACCATGTAGCAATAATCAGAAAACATAAAAAACGCCAAAGCAAAGAGCCAGACAAAACAAAAATAACAATCATGATAGTCTTCCCTTTTAACAAAATAGAACACAGAGCCAAAAAGGCTGGTTCAGTGCGAGTATGAACCGATAGAGCAAATTTTTCCATTTTGTGGTATTAATTATAAGAATCAATTGGCACTAACTACTACAATTATATTATAATAAAATATACTTTGCGATTATGAGAAATTCTAACCCACTTTTATGGCTGTTGATTAGACTAGCGTAGTTAACATATTTGTAAAATTCCCCGCAAAAAAACATATTTGTAAAACTGTTGATTAGGTTAGATTTCTATTATCAGCGTAGAAAGATATATTTTTTGGTTAATGAAATCCTTATTTGGAACAAACCAAATAAGAAAACATAGCACATCCAGCACACGAGTTTGTCCATTCAGTGCGGCTTGCACCATGTAGCAATAATCAGAAAACATAAAAAACGCCAAAGCAAAGAGCCAGACAAAACAAAAATAACAATCATGATAGTCTTCCCTTTTAACAAAATAGAACACAGAGCCAAAAAGGCTGGTTCAGTGCGAGTATGAACCGATAGAGCAAATTTTTCCGTCGCCGGGACTTGAACCCAGGTCTCTCGGGTGAGAGCCGAGTATCCTAACCACCTAGACTACGACGGATTATGTGCTGTATGTCTGAGCCGATAATAAAATAGGTGTGAATACAAATCGGAAGTGACAAAATTTTTCCGTCGCCGGGACTTGAACCCGGGTCTCTCGGGTGAGAGCCGAGTATCCTAACCACCTAGACTACGACGGATTATGTGCTGTATGTCTGAGCCGATAATAAAATAGGTGTGAATACAAATCGGAAGTGACAAAAGTTCCGTCGCCGGGACTTGAACCCGGGTCTCTCGGGTGAGAGCCGAGTATCCTAACCACCTAGACTACGACGGAACACGTGATTCATTCATCTGGGTAACTTATAAATTTATATATAGAGTTCCAATGGCTTTTCTGTCCACAGATTTTTTAGACCAAACTGCTGTGAAACGGCAACATACAAAGAACCCACGCACGCCATACGAAATTCATGTGTATTCACGGATTCGCATATTCCATTGAAAGGCTCTATCGTCACCACGTCCCTTTTTGTATTCACATGCTCGAATGCAAGTTCGAGTCCAAGAATGAACGCATCTTTGTGCTCGGGTCCAAGAGGAGATCAACTGAGGTGAGGGAGTATGGATCCAGTACAAGACTCATCTGCTCTCTTGCATTTGTTATCGGACTTTCCACTGGCACCACCTATTGCATTTCACACGAAAGTGTAAGAAAAAACTTTATAAACGCAAACCATTGCAATGTACAAACACTACTAGAGTCTAAAGATACTAATCAAAGACAGAATGATTGTCACGTTGAATTCAATTTTCAGTCACTGAAAACAAGTCAGTGTAGCAAACCTTGTCTGGCTGTTGGAAGGAGTTCTCGTCCCGCAGAGAGCCAGATGTAAGTACCGTCTTTATGGATCCAAAGGTTTGAATGTCATTCTCCAGCCCAGTTATAGATATACCAATATCTACAGCTTTGTCGCCGAAGTTGAGAACCTGAAAAAAGAAACAGGTTTGGTTATCTCAACATTCGTTAGCTCACTTAAAATTATGAACGAGAGAATAAAATCACCTTTATTTTCAGGTAAGTATTTCCGTCTTTAGAATTCTGCCAAGTGATAGAAGATGCGACCAACTGGTTATAGTTTGATACTTGAATGGCAGAGGGATGAAGTGCTGCACCACTTGAGTCCTTGAAAAAGTGTAACATCCAGTAGTTTGGACATCCATAGTGTTGCCATGAGTTGAAGACTATGGCATCTGGACTCCACCTATTAAACATAAATATATTTTCGTTAAAATAAAAGGATGGTGAAGACATGAGTAGAAAAATACTCCCTCCGTTTCAAAATATAAGATGTTTTAGGTTTGTAAAGAAAATGTATCTAGACTTCTTTTAGTGTGTAGGTTCACTGAGATTTGGAGTGAACCAACACACTAAAAGAAGTCTAGATTCATTCTATTCACAAACCTAAAACATCTTATATTTTGAAACGGAGGGAGTAGTTATGCTGTGGAAGTATGTTTCTCTCTCTCTATATATAGATCCTTCCATTTCATAGATAGTCTCTGGAGTAATAAAGGGATAATCCAAATTGTAGCTTAACTTCTGTAGACAAGTTGTGGCACGACTAGGGAAATTACACAGTAAATGATTTCTCGATCCAAAGTGTTGAGTCATTTACCTGCGATAATTGTCATTTACGAAGAGTGGAGCACAACTTGCCATTTCAACCACGTCGCTGGATAGAAAAAATTGGTAAAACACGCAAGTTCACAATACACTCTACCATCACGACGATACCAAACCAGTAGTAGTGTAAAAGAACCTGTTTCTTTCTAATCCAATAAGAAATGCAGCTTCAGCTAGAGCAGCTACTAGTGTTCCTCGACCAGCATCATTTCCAGTCACAGCGTATTCACTAACAATTGCCTAGAAATTGACACAGGGTACCAGTTAGTTGTAAGTATGAGAACTGATGTCAATAGAAGTGCAGACTGTACCTTGGGTCCACCCCGGGGTGTGCTGTCAAACATTCTAGATTTGGAGAACATATCGGCAGATGAGGTATAGACCTACCACAGAGAGGATGTCAAACATTGCCAACGTATTACTTATCTATAACTGAATATATACTTCATCAAAGTTAAGACCAAGCAACAGTGTTTACATGAACATCATATAGATCAGCAGGATCGATTGGTGAAATGGTAGACCTATCACAGCTTGATATGATCTTGATATCTGGGTAGGATGCTTTTATCGCAGAATAGAATTTGCGGTAGTTCTCTACAATACAGAAGAACACTCAGAGATCTCTATAAGGAAAAATTTCAGACCAAGATAATTTGAAGCGCCTCTTTGGTAATGATTTCTCTCCTGTGAAATCATCCAGGAAGAAGATGTGAAGATACTTTAAGAGAGAGATATATAATAAACCTTTATAATAGTGCATTGAGCATTCTTGATTCCCCATAGAAATATAGTTAAGCTGAAATGGCTCTGGATGTCCCATTGCTGCACGAACTGAACCCCATGAAGTCCCAGGGTCTCCCCTGGCAAACTCAATACCATCAACAACATCCTGCAACAGCAAGGAATTTCAAATAAGAAAAATTCTTAAATGTATCGTGAGGAAACATCACTTATTTGATTGTATCAGTAATAGTATTTCTTAGCAGAACCAGGGTACAAAGAGGCGTAATCCTACTTTTTTAAAAGAATAGGTGTAATCCTAATTAAAATCACTATGCATTGCATCCTTCAGCTGGACAAGGAACAAATATGTATTCCCTGTTGACTTTTGATTTATTTTTTCTCACTTCCCAAATATGCACGCTAGACTATTGCCTGAAATTTCAAATTAGTTGTAATAGATAGAATAGAGACCAAGTGATTTCTCAACTATGCATCCAATGATTGTAAGTAGCAATCTACTCTAGTTACCATCATTACCGTTGCATAAGCACACATACTCCCTCCTTCCCAAAATAGGATGCATATAGTTTTGATCAAAGTCAAAATTTCTAAAGTTTGACCAACTACATAGAAAAAATTGTGACTATTTATAATCTGAAATCAGTATTTTTTTTTAGAGAAAACGCAAAAGCTTTGCGTTTCATTTCATTGAAAAGGTAGAGTTCGAGTTACATCCTCACAAGGAGGCAAAAGACAGCAAAGAGAAAAAGCATCAGTGCACATCCCAAGAGGATGGCAGCACTACCCTGAGCCCTTTGGCCCCTGCCCTCGCCCACAACCTGAGCTCCTCTTTGATTTTTGCAGCTAGGGAAGCCACCGACGGTTGGGCGCCATTAAAGACGCAGTCCTTCCTATGCTTCCAGATCATCCAGGGGATCAGGAGTGCTGCGGATGCAAGTGCGCTCTGTAGCTGCTTGGGTGTGTCTCGCTTCGCCTTGCTCCACCACTCCATGAGTGAAGCCTCGTGGCTTGGCACGACAGCGGTCATGCGAAGCCAGGCCAAGATCCCGTGCCACGTTTGCCTCGTGACCAGGCATGTTAGTAGCAGGTGCTGGATGGTCTCGGGCTCCTGATCGCATAGGAGGCAACGCGGGTGGTGCTGGAGGCCATGTCTCGCTAGGCGCTCCGCGGTCCAGCATCTGTCCTGGTTGGCCAGCCACTGGAAAAATTTGACCCGAGGCGGCGCCCAAGTCTTCCAGATCAGCTTCCAAGAGTGGCAAGCCGTCGATCCATGGAAGGTGGCGAGGTAGCAGGAGCTGGCTGTGTAAGCTCCATCCGTCGTCCAAGACCATAGTAGCGTGTCTGGTTCTGTCGTGAGGACGGTGTTCTGGATCAGGTTCCAGATCATCAGGTATTGGCCTATCTCGTGTACTCCCATGACTCCACGGATGTCCTGCGCCCAGCTGTTACCTTGTAGGGCGTCGGCCACTTTCCTGGTTTTACGTCGCCTTGCCGGAATGCACTTGTAGAGCAGAGGAGCGATCTCGCTGATAGCGTGCCCGTCCACCCATCAATCCTCCCAGAACAGGGCCTTCTGGCCATTGCCTAGGGCCATCGTGGTAGACGCGAAGAAAAGTTGGCGTTCCTCTGATGAGAAGTGCAGGTCTAGGCCGCTCCAGGCTCTGTTCTCGTCTGTGCGAGCGAGCCAGTCCAGAAAAAGCCTCGCTGCACCTTCACAATCTGCTTGAGGGTTTTCTTGGAGGGCGTTATGACGAGGAGCTGGTGTATGGGAATTGCACTCAGTACGGCTTTGACCATGGCGAGGCGGCCGGTCTTGGTCATGAGTCCTGCCATCCATGTTGGCAGCCTCCCTGCTATTTTGTCCACCAAGGGTTGTAGCTGCGTCGCAGTAGGGCGGCGAATGGTGAGCGGGATCCCCAGGTAGGTGATGGGTAGGTCAGCGATGGGGCATCCGAGCGGCTGAATCAGCAGGGCGACCTCCTCAGCGTCGCAGCGCAGTAACGTGGCCGAGCTCTTCGAGAAGTTTACTCTGAGGCCTGAGGCAGCGCCGAACAGGTGCAGAATTTCTTTCACCGCCGCAACGTCATTGGGTAGCGGGTGGCAAAATAGGACAACATCGTCGGCGTATAGGGAGATGGAGGGGATCTCCTTACGCGGATGGAGCCTCTGTAATATGCCCAGGTCGATGGCCTGCCTGATAAGCCAGCTCAGGACGTCCACAGCAAGCACAAATAGCTGTGGGGATAATGGGTCTCCCTGTCTGAGCCCTCGCCGGTGCCAAATTGGCGGTCCTGGCTCTCCGTTGAGGAGGATGCGCGTGCTGGCGGAAGATAGGAGAATGGCCAGCCACTCAAGGAACCGGTCTCCAAATCCATACTGCTTAAGGACATCGAAGAGGAAGGGCCAAGCGATGGAGTCGAATGCCTTTGTCAGGTCGAGCTTGAGGAGCACCGCCGGGACGCCGAGGTGGTGCAATAGCTTGGCAGATTGCTTGACCAGGACGAAGTTGTCGTGGAGGCTGCGACCTTTGATGAAGGCGTTTTGGCTGTTGCTCACAATGTCGTTCAGCTTGGGTGCTAGGCGGAGCGACAACACCTTGGCAAACAATTTCGCGGCCAGATGTATCAGACTGATAGGGCGATAATCGCCCAGGCCGCTTGCATCAGCTTTCTTCGGCAGTAGGGTCATAAGCGCTTGGTTTAGCTTGTGGAAGCCACGCCCACGCATCTCGAATAGCTGTTGGAAGACTGCAGTAATATCCTGCTTGACGATGTTCCAGCAGGAGCGCAAGAATTTGGCGGTAAACCCATCAGGCCCAGGAGTATTGTTAGGACCATCATGAAATATATTTTCATTTTGTGTACGTTTGGTGTTGTAGATATTCATATTCTTTTCAATATAGTTGGTCAAATTTTAAAAAGTTTGACTTTGACCGAAAACCATATGCATCCTATTTTGGGAAGGAGGGAGTACATTGTTTACATCTTCCATTCTGGCTATTTTACAATCTAGAAATGCCGTTTCAGAATTCTCAGTGACAAGATTATGCCTGCATTGTATTCTATTTTACTTGGTTATTTCTTGAGATAGCTTTTAAAATACAGAGATTGAACATTTATCTTATATAACCCTTTATTAGTCAGTACTCAGAAAATCAGAAAACCTACTAAGAGAGGAATAAATACAGGTCAAGTACACCTTACACATGGAAAAATGGAAAAAATAAAAAGAACATACCTTTACAAAAGCAGCTATCGTTGCAGATGGTATTTGTTCATTTCGGCTAGCCCCTGTCACAATGGAAAGAATTGACCACACCACCTGATTTGCAACAAACTTTTTACACCATCTTACTTCATAGTATAGGAATTACCATCATTGACCACCCAAACTGGGGAGGCACCGATGTCTTCTGCTAACTACAGTAAACAAAATAACAAACTTCAGCTTCAGACTGTCAGCAATTGTATGACAATTTCCAGATCGAAGTCAAGCAGTAGGTTTTTCACACACTTGAAGAAATTCAAACAATCCAAGTCCATCATCAGTCCAGTATCCCCAAACATCATTGAAATGGCCGGGCCTCTCCTCCCAGGGTCCAACAGTTTCACTCCAGCGAAATGCATTTAACAGATAATTTCCCATGACATAGTTTCCACCTTAAACAAATAATCAACATATTATCAGTGTATTTATTTTCTTGGTTGAACCATGGGTTTGGCATAACAGACTGCATGAACACAATATACTACACATGGAAAAGTAATTCGAGAAACTTTTGTTCCTTTTTCTTGCTTCAAATGCTCTTGCAGCATACCAGACAGGCTATTGGAGCTTCAGTTTATTGAGGTTTCAAATTGGGAATATATGTTCACGGTATATTACAAGATCTAATTAATAGATTTTGTAACATAAACTGTGTGTGAAGAAGTTCTTTGTCAAAGAACGTGATTCAGTGTCAACAAATAGTCAGTATAGATAAGCTCCAACTAAAAAAATTGTAACATAAACTGTGGATGGAGAAGTTCTTTGTCAAGCTACATGAGTCGGTGTCAACTAATAGTCACCAGCTACATACAACTTTACAAGACATATCTGCATTCAGGTGTAGCACATATAGTGATGGAGAGAAGAATATGTACCTAATACTAGTTTAATTTGTTACATGGTTGAGAAAAACAAAACAATCAACATATGTCCATCAAATACTCTAATACTTAACCTGACTTTTAACCATATAGAACTTGTGCGTTATTCAGTGTCGTATAACTTTAACATTCTTGTTGTGCAACAAATCGTGGTGGTTCCATGACATATAAAGAAGTGCCAAGGCACACTACATTCATCTGTTGATATGAATCACAGATGAAAGAAAAAAAGGAAAGTGGCAAACCTGGGAATTTCAAAAATTTAGGCTTTAGATTTGCCAGCATAGAGGCAAGATCTTTACGATAACCGTGCCCCTGAGAAGAAAAATGGCAAGAAAAACATTGTGATCAAACGATCAAAACTCCAGAAATATTTTCACTTCTCTTCTCATATCATATTTTGTATGTGAATTATGAATATTTTGTATGTGAATTATGAATTAACAATCCTACAATGGATATATAAATAGATAACACTTTAGAATCTTGTGGATATCTCAAGACTCAAGGGGTAAAATAACCATAACAGAACACCATGCAATTTTGATGATGGCTAATGCAGCTTGTAGTAAACAACATTTTAATGCAAACTACTCTAACTGCTTGGCGAATTAATAGCTACACATGGACAAATAGGTCCTGTGAGAACTCCGCTTTGAGGTTGTAGCATGTTAGGAGGATGACATGATGACTGAAACTAAATAGTTGTTCAATTGCACAATAGAATATTATTTACTGCACCAAAAAGCTATGCTTGGACAAATATCTTAAGTTCAGTGAGAACTCTGGTTCCAGGCTGTCATGTGTTTGGATATATGACATGGCAATGTTAGCATAAATAGTTTTTGCACATTTGAATATATATTTACTGGTATTCTGTGTTTCTCACAAACTCTTGTAGATTCAAGAGAACTGTAGAGTAGAGAAATGCCTTGTGTTATGATAAAAGGAAATGGCCAACATCCAAAGAAATTATGAAAGTAAATTACCATGTAAGTATCAGATGGCATAAGTGATACTTGATCAAACCAAATTATGCCACTTTTGCTCGTCGTAAGCTGAAGCCGTGAATTAGAATTGCTTTCACTTGATTGCAGATCAAACTCAACCTTTGTCCACTCTTGAAAATCTTCGCTATCAGCACTACAGAAGAGAGAATTGTAATGCACGCTCATTACACAGAAAGAGCCGTAGCTGTAATAAATGTAGAACTCTAAACCACAGAATATTGCTTACATGATGGTATGAGCAGCTAGATTTTGAAGACCATCTGAGCTTGTCAAAGAAACTGTCAGATCCACGGGGTCTGATGACCTAATGTACATGCTAAATTTATAAACCTTCGTTTCCTCAATATTCTGCAACAATGGTAGTAAAAGAAATTCTTGTTGTTATACTGGATACAAGCTTATAGTTTTCACATACAAAAGCATGAAAGGAAGAATAAATTAACATATATTGTATCAACGCTTTACAGAGTGTCAACTGATGAGTAATGACTGCAAAAGATCTAAGATTAATGGATTTTTTCTCCTATCCATGGTATGCTGTTACAGAGTGTCACTCATGAATAATGACTGCAAAAGATCTAAGACTAATGGATTTTTTGTCTCCTATCCATGGCATTTAATAGATATATAAAAATGATAAAAGCTCAAATTAAGACATGAGGTTCAGAATCCTGAACTTGTGTTAGGTAAGTAAAAGTTATACCATGCCCCAGAAACCAGGATTATAGATGCCAACACCTCCTGGTGGGCAGACATTATTTCCACTAGATTGACAGAGTACTTCCATTTGGAGTGCAATTGGATTAGTTGGAAAACAGGATGAGCGATCGGTTGCCACGATAATATTGGATTCATCTCCAATTATCAACCATGGGTCAATGTTTGAAGGAGTATTAAGACCACCGGCTTCGAAACCTGCAAGTTAGATTATTAAAGACTTGCAAAAATAAAACAATATAAGGAGCCACAGGAATGTAGGAGCAAATGTTTAGGCCATTATCTTGTGATTAATAGCCACTAATGCTATGATAGAACTGTGTTTAACAGAATGATACCAGCACAATTAATTAGTAGCTTTTCATTTAACTACTTCCAGCAGAGATAAGTAGTAGCTAGTGTGAGCAAAGAGCATTATAATCATGCAGTAATTTCCTTGGTAACTATAAGCAGAAAAATTAAACTATGCCAAGTAATACACCAAGTGCCAAAATGATGAGCAAATTCCACACAGTATATCTTTTGGCACATCAGACATTAGATCACATTACCTCTATTGTTTACAAGTTCTGCCCACAACCCGCCAGCACCGGCATGGTTAATCTCCTACAAGTATAACCAGGAATGAGCAAAAATCGTCGGTCAAGTACAAAAACTAAGTAATCCATAAACATAATGTTGCAGAAAAGAGCAATGAGTAAACACTAGCTAAACTCCTGAAGAACATGTATTTGTTGCAATTCTACAAGCTGTGAATAATACATGCAAAAGTAATACACAACTATGTGAAAACGTTATGTGTCTGATGTTGGCTATACATAGCCTTCTAAGACAAAAATCGGCAATTAACCGTCACATGGAGTTTGTTAAGTTGGCTTAGGAAAGTTTCAACATTATCAAAGCATGCCCCTCTCTGCACAGGCATGGTCTTGGTAGGGTAGGGAAAGAGAAAATATTTACTACATGTGGCTAATATAACTACTCAAAACCAATGTATGCATCAACAATTAAACTTAATCTCACCTCAAAAAAGATGCCAAACATATTTTCAGGGATCATCTGAGTATTCTGAGGTGAAGCATCCACACTCAACTGTGCAGTTTGAGCCGCTGTTGACCGAAAAATAAATATCGGATACAAGGCGCAAACAAGACCCAACATTCGGAATAATATGCCATCCAAAGACCCTCTTGGGACCTCCATTGTGACCTGTTACAGCTGAAACAAAAGCAGTAACTCATTACATGTTCTATCTGCATAAATACATACTCCAGAAGCACATTAGCAAAGTTACCAAAGGCATGGAAGAAGCAAGAATGAAAAACATTAATTGGCTCAGAGCGGTAGTGTATGAGTAGAAGTGAGGCCAACAGAAGATGAGAATATAAGTTAGCAACAATAGATTGCGACATGGGTATTATTTTTGCAGCTTGCTTCACAAAGATGCACTCCATAGCAGACAAGCAACACGTAAATGTCGCTCTCTCGCTATCCTTCAAAGCAATACCAACATAACGTATGCTGAACTTACTACTGTTTTTCCCCCTGAACAAGTCACTTTTGTGTCAATTGAAAAGTGTTGACCCGAATTATGTCTGAGGCAGAGACCGGACTCAACACTCTGAAGTCTGAACTGGGAACACCAGCCATCAAACATTTCACTTGCCAGAATCAAAGCACGTAAGTTACAGTAATGTACTATTGTTTGGTCTACAATGGAAGATGTCAGATTTGCACAGCATACACCAAGGCTTATAAAGGGAAAGAAACAGGCATTTGAAACAAAGGGGCATTTCCGCAAAAAGGGAGAAAACCGTGTCATATACACATATACTGCTCGAAGCAAACAACAACAAACATTGCACAGTAAAATTGTACTGTACTACAAGTAAAGCAAGTACGCCCGTGAAGCATCTATTAGCTTCCCTCCTGATCAGGAATCAAATATCCACCGATCCACCAACCTAAAGCCTCAGCTCTAAAAGCATCGGAACAACAGCTCAGAAAAAATTAACCATAAAAAGAGAAAGAGGCGCAAGAAGATAGAGCGGATGGGAACCTTTTCGGGGGTTGCAGGAGCTCGCCAATGGCGGATTGGGGGAGGAGGGCGAGGCCGGAGGGCGGCATTTCTAGGTATCCCCCACCTCGACGAGTCGAAGTCGCTGTCGAGGGAGGGCGGCCGCGGGGGCAGCGGTCCCGTCGGATCGCGATCGGACGGGTAGGAATGGTGACGAGTGGGAGGACCCGGAGGTGTCGGTTGCGTTGCTTGCCAGGCCAGCCAAGTCGTTGCTCTGGCGTCGAGCTTATCGACAGTGAACAGGTCAACTGAGCCACTGGGGTCCAGACCTCCCTTATCGGCTTATCTCCTAAATAAATTATACTCCCTCCATCCTAAAATAGACATCTTAACTTAAAAGATAAATAAATTTAGACACTATTTAATATTCCTTTTGTTTTAAAATATAAGATGTTTTAGTTTTCTGAAGCAAATATATCTAGACTTATTTTAGTACGTAGGTTCACTCGAGTTTGGAGTGAATCTATACATTAAAAAAGTCTAGATACATTTTCTTCACAAACCTAAAACATCTTATATTTTAAAACGGAGAGAGTATACAGTATATAGGTTCTTCCAAACCTTCCTTATCGGCCTATCTCATTTATAATACTCCCTCCAAACCTAAATTAACTCAAATTTATAAGATATAGATAAATATAAGTACTAAATCATACTCCTATCTATTTTCTCCTTTTTAAAATATAAGATATTTTAGGTTTATGAAAGTAATGTATCTAGACACTTTTAGTGTGTAGATTCGGAGTGAGCCTCTTTAAACCTACATAGTACAAAACGTCTAAATACATTATCTTCACAAAGCTAAAGCATCTTATATTATAAAATGAAGGAAATAGATACAATCAAATATAAACAAATCTAAGTCAACTAATTTAGTCGAAAGAAGTACAAAATCTGACCATCTCAAAAAATACGGAGTATAAAATCTAATACTCCTACTTTCCATTGTACATTGTGAGTATTACCTTTGTACAGAATGCAGGACGTTCTGGTAGACAATTTTGACCTACCAAAACATGCTACTTCCTCTGATCTAAACTAATTGACTTAGATTTGTCTAGATTTAAGTGCATCTAGACATGTTTTAGTGTTAGATACATCTAAATATAGAAAAATCCAAGTCAATTAATTTAGATCGAAGGGAGTACACAAAATTTGTGACGAAATTAAAATCATGAGAGTGAGAACATAGTTTGCCAAATAATTGCATTTCTTTGAACTCATTACTCGTATCCAAACCTTCTCAAAAAATAACACAAAAGTCTGACACAAGAAAGAGACAAAATGAAAACATCATATAAAAAGCAGCCATGGCTATTAACCATTGGAGAGTAGAGACGATTGGGGATCGATAGAGGAAGACAAGATGGATGTAACATTCGGAAGATCACACTGTAATATATTCGGTAACATCACAAAACACATATACAACAACATAAGTTTAAACTCTTAACATAGTAAGATATCGAATTATTACAAACCAGGGGTCACAGACCAAGCATTACACCAAACAGCGAAAGCAAATTATGTTCTTCTACACAACAAACTTAACAAAGGGCATGAGAGGCCATAAATATAAGCAATGTCCATCCCATAGCTCTCGAGCTGCTACCTGGGAACCCCAACTACTTGTCGATGTCAACATAGAAGCCACCATCAGTCGCAACTAGATCATCTATGGCAAAAACAACAATGATGCAAGGCTGAGTACGAGAATGTACTCCGCAAGACTTAGATAACCCAGTATCTACATGCTCTGGCTGGAGAGGCTTTCTCTAGGGTTACTTTTGTATAAAGCGAATTTTATTTGTAAACAAGAGAGAGTAGAGGCTCGACTACAAATAACACTTTAAAAGGGGTAAGAGAGCGATGACTCTATCTTGAACATCATATCCTAGTAACCGCCAACATCATCATCATCTGAACCTCTTATCTAGGATCACCCCCTCGATCCCTGAGGAATCATCCTTAAGCACTCGTGGATCTTCAAGTTTTACATTTAGTTAATGTTCTCTATGATCTTAAAATCTATTTCCAAGTCATCCATAACCGTGAACACAACTTTTCGAAAGGATTTAACCTGCAGGGGTGTACAACTTTACCCACATGTACCCAACCACATCCTATATACAATGCACCTTTTTCACAAAAAAAATCAATGTGTATGCCAAATGGACCGCCTGAGCTGTGACTCATGGAATCTACTAGGCAAGTTAGTGAGTCGAAGGGTTTTCCAGGAGCCGTGTGGTTGTATGCTCAGTCTTGGTTCAAGAGGCAAGAACTCGGGTCCTAGTGGTGGTGAGTATGGGACTATAAAAAACACACCCAATGTGGCCTCCCATACAAGCCTTAACATGTTCAACTATCACCTCCGATCATATCTCCATCTCCTACCATTTTCTTTTGCATCTCCAATTTGTCACCGGGATGGATTAGAAGTAACTACTAAACATGGCCAAGCTTAACAATCATAGAAGCTCTAGCAACGCTCACATGCTAGACCTAGGTATGCTAGGAGCAGTGGATCAGGTATTTAATTAAGGCTACAAAGGGGAAACTGTGCAACAGATAGGTAACTCTAGCTACTAACAAGACCATATTGGAACCGAATGCATCATATCGAGAAATCAAATATTTTATAAAACATAGGTTTAGAATTAGAGGCTATGCTTTCCTTGTCCTTCGGTAGATAGGTATAGACCTTCAGTGTCGTTGACTTCGGCCTCGGGCTCAGATCCGAATAAGCAATACCGGAAAGGAAGGCAACATTCAAGACGTGGCATAATGCAATCCTCAACCAATATGTATGAAATGTCCAATTTGAGATCCTACATTAGCCCTAGGTGTAACATCGATTTAAGAGCGTTCGGAATGCCCTGGTGAAGGCACACCATCGAACCCACATATACTTAAGGGGGTTCTGCGTTCCTCTAAATAAACTAGGGTTTCAAGTTACATGACAATGTATGATGATAGCTTTAATAGGTAAATATCATTTTTCTAAACAATTTGATATAGGGATTTTTATTTTCGTGTCCCTGGTTCATTAGTTGTACTCAGTTTTCCCTAGCCGCTTAAGTTTTCTTTAATTTTTCCCATCTCCTACTACAAAACTCTCACACGGTTTGAAACTCGTTGTCCGTCAGCCTTGTCGTTACGTGCTGACAAGTGGGGTCGTGTTCAGTCGGGTCCCATAGTGGACCCTCACTATTACGTGCTGACAAGTGGGACTGGTTGGACAGGTACGCGGTACGCTGACGTGTGGGGTTGTGCTATGTTGGACTGCGTGGGGCTGGCTTATTGGGAACGCGTTATGGGGGACATGGTGTGGTATCATGTGGGGCATGTTTGGTGGTTACGTGCGCGCCATGTCGCCTAAATTTGAAGTTTTATTTTTTGTTATTTTTATGATTGGCCTTTTTAAAAACGTATTTTCCCCTTTATCTCACTAACAGTTGTGTTTTTTGCCCAAAAAGTAGCGAATTTAGAGCAGCTTCTCTCTTCATTCATGGTTTCTTTTGGCCCTCGTTTTTCCCAATCTGGTAGTAAATCTAGAGCAGCAAATCTAACCAGCACCATAAATACATTCAGTAAACAAAGCATATGTAGATAAAACAGCTAATATAGGATATATATATATAGTATGGTACTTAAACGAGGTTCGACAATTAGGATGCTCAGCAGTAGCAGCAGACAAGTTCAACACAGACAATACAAAAAAAGCTGCTTTACAGTTGCAGCAACAACACAAGATCAGTGGACCCTCATGGCCTCAACCAGGAGGGCCTCCGCCTCCTCCCTCTGGCGCTTCCTCCATTTCTTGTTGTCCAGTCCCTTGACCTTGGGCACCTTGGGCTTGATCAGGGGCATGCGACCCTCCTCGATGGCCACCTTCTAGAGGTTACGGAGATGAAAACCGAGCGCCTTGTGCTTGGCTCTGAAGCCGTTGACGTTCACGGACAGGCCGCATGTCTTCACGTCCTCGGCATGCTTCACGAGGGAGTTGAAGTCGGTGGAGAGGATCCTCCTGGTGCAAAAGGGGCACCTGTAGACGTCGCTGGCAAAGAAGTTGTCCTACTGGCTGGACTTCACCCTCCTTACCACCTGACAAGTCTTGGTGTCCTTGGACTCGTCATCGCTGCAGACATCACTGCTATCCACCTATTGGAAAAAATAGTAGAGTGCAATAAGGACACGATTGAGATACCTTGATTATCGGGATTGATTACTTGCATAAATTAACCGATTGAGATCCCCTGATTATTCCCCACTCGAATACTAATCTCAACTACAGATTAGCGCTAGTACTAACTAGGGAATCCCTTAACTGCAACTCGGAGGACACATAAAATAGGATTTAAATACGAACAGGGGCATTCATTGAAAATGAGATCTAACACAAGAGGATTAGCTACTATAAAATACCTAGCATCCAACTATTGAAATACGAACATCCAAACCCTAATAACACATGATCTAGCATCCAACGATGGGAGGAGGAAGAACAAAGAAAGGGGAGAAAACCCTAGTTACCTCCGACCATGGGTCGGTGATGCTAGTGTCGTAGGGGTTCTCCGGCCTAATGTAATCATCCTCCTCGTAGGGGTCCCAGCCATGCAGGATCTGCCCGAGACCGGCAAGGGATTCCTTGCTGGAGGATACGATGAAAGCAGGGACGGGGGTCTGGACAGGGACGCGGATGCCTGATGGCTCAGATATGTAGATCTCGTTGGAAACCTCGAGAGGAAGGTATGATGAGCACAGCAGCAAGTTTTCCTCGGTTATGAAACCAAGGTTATCAAACCAGTAGGAGTAAGGAAACAACTCCAAGGTGTTGCTAGCAACTTGGAACCTGCACAACACAACCACAGAACTTTGGTCCAACTTACAGTGAGGTTGTCAATCTCACTGGTTTTGTTGAAAACAAAGGATTAAACATATAGTGTGGAAGATAGTAATTGCTTGCACAAAGTAAACAGTAAAGGGTAAACAGTAGATGGTATGTCAATGGTAAGGAATGGACCGGGGCCCATAGTTCACTAGAGGTGTTTCTCCTTAAGATAAATAGAATGTTGGTTGAACTAATTACAGCGGGTCAATTGACAGATTGAAAATGCATAACAATGCATATACTATACATCTTGATCTCTACGAGATTTATCTAGGCATTACAACATAATACATAGACCGTAATCCAACTGCATCTATGACTAATAATCCACCTTCAGGTTATCATTCGAACCCCTTCCAGTATTAAGTTGCAAGCAATAGATAATTGCATTAAGCAAAGTGTGTAAAGTAAATAATACAATTTCCCTTGGACACAGGATTGTTGTTTTCTCCCTAGTAGCAACAACACATCTATAACCTTAGAGATTTCTGTCACTTCCCCAGATTACTAGAGGCATGAACCTACTATCGAGCATAAATACTCCCTCTTGGAGTTACAAGCATCTACTTGGCCAAAGCATCTACTAGTAACGGAGAGCATGCAGGATCACAAATAACATAGACATGATAGAATCAATAATCAATCTCACATAGTACTCAATATCCATCGGATCCCCGCAAACACAACATGTAGCATTAAAAATAGATGATCTTGGTCATGAACGAAGCTCACAAGATCTAAACATGATGGCAAAAAGGAGGAGAACCAACCATCTAACTACTGTATGGACCCATAGTCCAAGGGTGAACTACTCACGCATCACTTCGGAGGATGGCATGGTGATGAAGAAGGCCTCCGAGATGATCTCTCCCCTCCGGCAGGGTGCCAAGAAGATCTTCAGATCCCCCTGATCTAGGGATGGAGATGGTGGCGGCTACAGACTCTTTCGTGGATTTCTCATCGGGTCATTAGGGTTTCTGCCTCGAGGGGTTTATATAGGCAAAGGGGCAAGGTCGGTTGAGGGCCAGGAGGCCCACACCATGCCATGGCTCTGCCTAGGGTGGACCCGTGCCAGGGGGTGGTGCGGCCTCCCTATGGCGCCTCTTCATCGCCCCTCTGGGCTTCGTCTTTGCTCCGGTAAAATATTGACTTCTATTTTTGTTCTGTCCAATTCTGAGAATATTTCCTTACTAGCTTTTCTGAAACCAAAAACAACAGAAAAACAGGCAACTGGCACTGCGGCATCTTGTTAATAGGTTAGTTCCAGAAAATGTATAAAAATACCTCAAAGTGTAGACAAAACATAAGAAAGTTGATACAAAACAAGCATGGAGCATAAAAATTATAGATACGTTTACGACGTATCAATGCCTTCGGTGCCTCGATGGGGGCCTGTATGGGGATGGGGGCCTCCTCGCCCGTGGCCTTGGAGGCGACGATGGACACCGCGCCGTTCTTCTCTATCGCATGCGTGGTTGGGGTTTTCTTGGGGGTTTGTAGAAGGTGATGGGACTGTGGTGACGGTTGCGTGAGTGAGTGATTGAGTAAGAGTGAGGAGGCATGTATAAAGGTGAAGGGAGGCGACGTTTCGTTGCACCATCGTGCACTGCGTAACCGCGTACGCTACTACACCATGCACGGTCACACGCGTCCGCTACTGCCCCGTGCACCGCGACAGGCGTACCGTGTGTCACGTATTTTCCCTTGTGTCTAACCCTGGCCACTTAGTTGTGCTTAGTTATACCCTCGAGTGTAACACTTGCAGTTTGGTTGTACTCAGTTTTGCCTTCCAGTACTAACACTACCGTGTGCAATATAATCACTTTTACCCTCCAGTCGCTGGTCAGCAGAGAGTCAATGAATGAGTTTTAACTAGCTAATTAAGTCATTTTATGCATAAAAAATTCAAAAAGATTAAAACATAGTGGCATCTACCCAGGGAGTCTTATTATGTGACCTACCACCATAAGAAATGTATATAAATCAAGTTTTAACCTAAATCATCACTTCTCAAATCACTTACTATCTATGAAGGTTCATGGATTTCTACTCAAGCCTCTTCCCAAAACATCCCTCCCCAAAACATAGTTTGTCTGATTGAGTCAATAATTGTCAAACTGATGTATATTTGAATTGAAAATAGTTTAATGTATGCCAAGATGTATTTTTTTGTATAAAAGAAGCATTTTCTATTTTTTAAATCTCTTGCTGTTTTCTATTTGAATCTCTTTGTTTGTTTTGCCCTTGGTTTTTAAGTTCTAATCAGTTTTGCCCTTGGTTTTTAAGTTCTACTCAGTTTTCCCCTTTCTCTTAGTCACAAACTCTCACATTTGTGCTCATCTTGGCTGCTATGCTCTGATTGGTCAAGACAGTTGTCACGTGGATTGTGCCCATCAACCTTTAATCCTATGTGATCTAGCGGACATGATAAATCCTATATTTGTCGGGGGTCACCCCTCTATCCATGCAAAATAATGAGTTTGCCACTGGCACCTTAACTCCATAAACAAATGATTTTGAATATAATTTGAAGGAAAAGTGTTCAAAGGTGTATAATTTTTGTATATGCAAGTTTATGCATTATATTTCACTCCATGAAAATGATAAATGATGAGGATTTTATTAGCACAACATTATCATGTCCTAAGTGCGATTTCAAAGAGTTCAAAGGTGTATAATTTTTGCCATATGCAAGTTTATGCATTACATTCTATGAAGATGATAATCTCTCAATATTTTCTTAGCACAACATTATCATGTCCTAAGTGCGATTTCGTATATGCAAGTTTATGCATTATGTTCCACTCTATGAAAATGGGGAGAAAATGAGAATCTCTCCAAATTTTGTTATCACATCGTTATCACGTATTAAGTGCGATTTCATAGTGTTTAAAGGATTATAATTTTTGTATACGCAAGTTTATGCATTATATTTCCCTCCATGAAAATGATAAATGATCAGGATTTTATTAGCACAACATTATCATGTCCTAAGTGCGATTTCAAAGAGTTCAAAGGTGTATAATTTTCGTATATGCACGAGGCATAAAGATTTTAGTTTAGGGATCACTTTTCACGCTCTAAAAATGGTAAACTCTCAAGATTTTATTAGGACAACATTATCATGTCCAAATTGTAATTTGAAAGTGTTCAAGAGTCGTGTCAATTATAAACACTCTTTTACATTATTTTTTTCAATTTGAAAGTGTTCAAGAGTTGTGTCAATTATAAACACTCTTTTACATTAAGAGTCTTATAATTTTGTCAATTTGAAAGTGTTCAAGAGTTGTGTCAATTATAAACACTCTTTTACATTAAGAGTTGTATAATTTTTTTAATTTGAAAGTGTTCAAGAGTTGTCTCAATTATAAATACTCTTTTACATTTAGATTTGTATAATTTTTTTAATTTGAAAGTATTTAAGAGTTGTGTCAATTATAAACACTCTTTAACATTAAGAGTTGTATAATTTTTTTAATTTGAAAGTGTTCAAGAGTTATGTAATTTTCTTATTTATTATACATCCATCTCCCTAAATCTCAAAGTTTGACTTTCACCTCATAGATTCACTTGATTGCAGCCGAGACATTAACTCGATAAACCAATTAAATCATCGAAGCGGCTCGCCGGCCGCATTCTCCATAGCAAGTGCCCCTGCCTAATCAGAACATTTTGGTGCGAGATCTAACCTTCCCTGCGCACGGTTGCCATTATCATCCTTCATACAGGTCAATGGAAAGGCACCATACTATGGCCAGGACGAACGGGAGGCCAAAGTGAAGCTCGAAAACGAGCCACCATTGCCGAAGAAGGGCCGACGACACGGGCACTGACACAGGGCTGGCTTGGGCTCCCATTTTGCAACGCCAACCTGAGTAAGCTATGGGTCCGACGCTCACGTGGATAAGCTGTGGGTCTCATGCTGATCTGGATAAGTGGAGAGAGGTGTCCACTACGGGAACCAACTTAACGCGACCCCACTTGTCAGCATGTAACGACAAGGGTCCACTACGGGACCCGACAAACCGCAACCCCACTTGTCAGCACGTAACGACGATGGTCCACTACAGCACCCGACTAAACACGACCCCACTTATTAGCATGTAACGGCAAGGCTGACAGACAACGAGTTTCAGACTGTGTGAGAGTTTAGTAGAAGGAGATGGTGAAAAGTGAGAAAAACTTATGAGACTGGGGGAAAATTGAGTACAACTAAGGAACCAAGGGCACGAAAATAGAAATCCCTTTGATATATTATATATATTTCTGATATACAAAATAAAAGTTATTAATTTTATAAGATTAATATGATTTCTGCATTTTCTAAAAATATTAAAATGTTTATGATGTCATCAACACGGCTTGATACTTTTGTTATTGCATCTAATCTAGCCATAGTTAGTGAAAGGAGGGGCCCATGCCACGGTGGCAAACCATGCCAGGCACCAACGAGGCGCCATGTCAGGTCCACATGGCATCCATGCGGGATCCACGTCGGCTCGCCGGCCGACGATCTGGACTGTGACGGGGATGCGTGATGGCTATACTGGAGCCTGTTGGGAACCCCAAGGGCAAGGTGTGAAACGGCAAACAACAAGTTTTCCCTTAGTTAAGACCGATGTTATCAAACCAGTAGGAGGAACAAAACGTCACACAGGTGTTGCTGGCAACATGGAGACCTGCACAACACAAACTCAAGACTTTTCCCCAGCTAACAATGAGGTTGTCAAGCTCACCGGTTTGCTATAACAAAGGATTAAACGTATGGTGTGGAAGGTAATGGTTTGCAGCAAGTAAACAAGTAACAGTGGAAGACGTATCAATGGTAAAGATTGGACCGGGGTCCATAGTCCACTAGAGGTGCTCTCCTTAGATAAACAACATGGCATGAAGGGTAAACAAATTACAGTAGGACAATTGACAGGAACTGAGCAAGGAAAAATAATGTAATTACTAGTCAAAATATCCTATGAGGTTGATTGGGCAATACAACAAGATATATAGACCGTCATCCAACTGCATCTATGACTAGAAGTCCACCTTCAGGTTATCATTTGAACCCTCTCTAGTATTAAGTTGCAAGCAATAGATAACTGCTTTAAGCAAAGTGTGTAAGGTAAACTGTCCACATGTTCCATGAACAAGATACCGTTGTATTCTCCCTAGTAGCAACAACACATCTACAACCGAAGATATTATTGTCACTTCCCTTGGAAACTAGAGGCATGAACCCACTATCGAGCATAAATACCCCCTCTTGGAGTCACTAGCAACTACTTGGACAAGATAACCACTAGCAACGAAGAGCATGCAAGATCACAAACAACACAGACATGATAGAATCATAAAGATAAAACCATTAATCAAACCAACATAATAATCTCAATATCCATCGGATCCCCACAAACACAACATGCATGATTACAAATAGATTAGATCTTGATCATGAACGGAGCTCACAAGATCTATACATGAAAGCACAAAGGAAGAGATACAACCATCTAGCTACTGCATGGACTCATAGTCCAAGGTGGAATTACTCACGTATCATACCGGAGAGAAGGCCTCCGGGATGATCTCCCCTCCGGCAGGGTGCCGGGAAGAACTTTAGATCCCCCGATCTAGGGACGATGGTGGTGGCGGCTACAGACGGTTTCGTGGATTTTTGATCGGGTACCTGGGGTTTCTACATTGGGGGCTTATTATAGGCGAAGGGCGAGACTGAGGCGGCCGCCAGGGCGACCAAACCCTAGCTAGGCGCAGGATGGGGCCCACTCGCGCCTGGGGTGGGTCTGGCCCCTCTGGCTGGCCCCTCCGTCTCTCTTCTAGACTTCTTGTTCCCCACGTAAAGTAATTGATTTTGTCCTTTGTCCCGTCCAATTCCAAGAATATTTCTTTACTAACTTTTCTGAAACCAAAAACAGCAGAAAACAGGCATCTGACAATGTTGCAACTTGTTAATAGGTTAGTACCAGAAAACATGTAAAAAACACCTCAAAGTGTGGACAAGTAAAGCAAAGTAGATACTAAATAAGCATGGAGCATCAAAAATTATAGATACGTTTCCAACGTATCAATGCGGAGGACGACAAGTTAGGATGTGCGCTAGAGTGCGTTCGAACCACGCGAGCGAGGCAAAGCTAATAGTGCTGGTGTCGCTAGCTTATGGTCGCTAGAGCGGGAATTACGGCTCACGGCGGCGGCACTCTTGTTCTCACGGCAGTAGGCGGCTACATGATGCAATTGAGGCGGCGAGAGGGTGCGTGAGCACCAGAGGCTCACCCTGGAGCTGTTGGTGATGACGAAGAGGCCAGGTGAGCGACAGGGGTCGTCGGGCTCGGAGAAGAAGGTGTTGAAGCGGGTGTCTAGGGGCTACCGTGGTCGATTTCTTCGGCGAGGAGGAAGCTGGAGGGGAGGGGAAGCTCAAGGCGCAAGCAGCGAAGCTCAGGGGCGTCGGGAACAATGGCTAGCCGACGTCCATCGGTGGCTAGGGTTCGTATAACATCCCATCATTTAGGACAAAACAAAGGGTAGATTTAGAATTTTTTGCATCTGCATGCATGCATCTCAAATTTGGGGTGAATGTTTTGCCAAACTAAAAGACGAGAGTGATCAAAGTTCTCTCACTCCGATGAATTAGGTTTAGTGTCATATGATGTGAGTGGGATGAATTTTGACATGACCTCTATTGGTTTATTGAATTATGGATAAATTTGAATTATAAACAATATTTAAGTTAAAAGGAATAAATTAAAAGAATTAAAGGAATTGAATAGGAAAAATAATAAAGAAGTATTCTTTATTGTAATCCACATACAAGTTGGATTAAGCTACTATTTACAATAATACAAATACAAGTATTAAAAATAGAAATACAAGGATAGAATTAAATCTATAACCTAAGTCAAATGTTATATTGTCCCTTTATAATAAAGGAATATAAAGAAATGTGTTGGGGAGGTGACCCCTGATAGGGTAAGGACGGGGGAAAGACGAAAGGAGATTCCCCGTCCAGTTTCCGAGTTACACTCTAAATCGGCCGAGTCCTGCAAAGGTCGTCCGAGGTATGAATGAGTAGGACCATATGATAATATCAAGGCTTTACCCGGCAGGGATACTGCGTAAGTCGGCCGGGTCAGCCCGAATAATCTTAATGCAGGTGAAGGCCAAGCCGAGTTATGTGAGACATGGCCGAATGATACGAAGCTTGCAGGAGAAGGAGACGCCTAAAGTCAAACTCTAGTCACAGGCTAGGGAGAATCTGAGCGGAGCCAAGCACAAAGGACAAAGGCGCAGAGCGACAGAGGGGCAGAAGGAGGTCACGAAGGTGACAGTCCTGAAGCCCGAGGCACGCAGGAGGGTCCCTCTGGAACCTTGCCGTCATTAGAAGGGCGACACGGAAAGGAGGCCGCCGAATTACTATATTGGGACAAGCATATTCCTCGAATATGCTTGCCACGACAGCCCTAGAGGAACCCATGGTTCTCCTTTTTAAGGGGAGGCTTGGAGCCTGAGAAGGGCATCGACTCATTTAGTACCGTTAGGCTGGTAAAGTTCTCTCTTTCTTCTTGTACACAGCTCAAGGAGCACTTGTAGCCCAAGGAAGGAGAAATAAAGATCTTTACCTTAGTCTTTTGTGTGTAGAATCAACTACATCTTCCTCCCGCATCCCACTAGCATCCATTGGCCCCATACTTTAGCCTACCCATGGCATCTGCCGTGCCACCACCACGACGGTTGGCGCCATCAGGGCCAGCGGTGCTAAGGAGTCATGATCCGGACGGGAAACTTCATCAACACTGGCGAGCGCATTGTCTCTGGCTTAGTCCGGAGATTTGATCTCTGTGACTACGTCAGCGACAACGTAGGCAGCTTCAAGGGAAAAACTCCTCCGCGCAATGGCGTCTTCATCAACTTGGGCATGCATCAGATCTACGTCGGCGTCGACGTCTCCGGCGTTTATCCTCACCAGTTTGTTGTTGCAGGAGAACCTCCCCTCAGCGCCACTAACAGTCCGCGTGGAGAGCGCCCTGTCAGCAGCGTCGAGGTGATGGTCGTAGCCGAGGTGCAGGCAGGAGCAGCGGGCGCCGGATCAAGCAGGGATCCAACGACGGGTCTGCAGGTGGCTCCCAAGCAGACAGCTCCACAACCCACCGAGGTAATTCCTTCAGCGGCCAACCAGGCCGAGACGCAGGAGACAACCCCAAAGGCACCAAGGGTAAGAGGGCCACCTCTGTAAAAACCTGAAAACATTCTCCAGGCAACTATAGATAATCTGACTACACCTGTAGCGCCGATACTTGATCCGGCTAATGCTCAGGCAGAATTGGAAGAGACTAGGCAGAAAGTGCTGGTAGAGGCAAAAAAGGTGTCGGCCTTGCGGGAGTCCTTAAACAGGACCCTGCGAGAATATGCCAGGGCAAACAAGCTTGACGTCACCCCCGAGCGGGTTGACGATTTGAGATTAAGAGGAAAAAACCTCATAGATGATATCAATAAGGAGCATGATGCTTATAAGGCAGAGTCAGTTGATCTAGGCTTGCCGAGGTATAGTACCCCGACAAAGAACCTGAGAGCGGCAAATGCCGCAGCATTAGAGTTAGAAGGATTAACCGGAGAAGCCCGGCAGAAATAGCAAGAAAGAGTGAATGAGCTGGTGCGCATTGCGAACCAGCAGAATGAAGAAATGCTCGAGCGACCCGACGAGGCGGTGCCTCGCGAATGGTTCACTCGGTGGTGCGGCACCTGCCTTATCTGTGGCAAAGATCTTCGCCGAAATAATGCACGAAAGGACGAGCGAATTTCGAAAGAGAAATAAGAAAATTGTTCCATATGATCCGGCGATAGCCGGAAAATCAAATGAGAACAGAGGCAATGGAAGCCGAGGTAATAGTGGCGAGAGAAACCCTGGCCGTGCCGAGAAAGGCAGCGGAAGCCGAGGCAATGGAGACCTCGGAAGGGGAGAACTCGGAAGAGGGAATCACCAGAACAATATCCCGGTCGAAGGAAGGAGAGAACCTCCACCCAACCCGCAGCCGAGACATGAACCTCGGCAGGAAAGAGAAATGAGACCAGTTCGCCACAATCAGGTGAATGAGAGGTATAATGATGGTTATTCCGAAATGGAGTATGCGATTCATGGAGGAAATAACCACTATGGAATGCAGGAAAGAGTTCTGTACAGAGATTTGCCGTCAACTGACGCCAGAGTGAAGCTGGACCGGCTATACCGGTCCGAACTGCTAGAAGAACAGGGTCCACCAGGTCCGGCATGCTTCGGACCTCGGATCATGGGCGAGCCGCCTGTGCCGAACTTTCAGCTGGCAAGAGGCACAAAAACATATAATGGGAGCACCAAACCACAGGATTGGCTGATCGATTATGCCACAGCGGTAAAAATAGCTGGTGGAAACTTA
Organism: Avena longiglumis; assembly: GCA_030063025.1. Taxonomy (NCBI): domain Eukaryota; kingdom Viridiplantae; phylum Streptophyta; class Magnoliopsida; order Poales; family Poaceae; genus Avena; species Avena longiglumis. Next base: position 464,991,244 of record CP125975.1, on the reverse strand, counting down.
CGATGGGCGGTACGATATGTCCCGCAAATGTTGGAAGGACCAGCTAGAGTATGGCTGAATAACTTGTCGGCAGGCAGCATCAACTGTTGGTTGGATTTTGAAGAAATGTTCATTAGCAACTTCACCAGTACTTACAAGAGGCCGAACAGGCCGCAACAGCTAGCCATGTGCAAGAAAAGGCCGAATGAGACAGACAGAGAATTCCTGACTCGGTGGTGTAACCTGAGAAATTCGTGTGAGGGAGTTATAGAGTCGCAGGCAATAGCTTGGTTCGCTCAAGGATGCCGCTATGCCAGTGTATTATGGCAGCGACTGCAAAGAGATATGTCAACCACCCTGGCAGAAACTATCAGGATAGCGGACTCCTATGCATTGGGAGATCCGACGCAACCAGAATTAATGTCGGCGGATCATCGGGAACATCAAGATCAATATACAAGAGATCTGGTCGGGTCATCCAGGCACAATGACTTCAGGGGAAGAAGAAGAGAAGAAAGACCGGATTATAGATATGGTTCAGCTCAGGTGGCAGCAGTAGTGCAAGATCAGCTGAGTCACGGAAATAGTCATCCGTAAAATAATGGTCCTCAGCAATGGACACCAAGGAATGAAGGGAAAAGGAAGTGGATACCAGAGCAAAAGAAGCAATGGCAGTAGAGGCCGAAGTACACGTTTGAATCTATGTTAGATCAGCCGTATAAATTTCACACGTCAAACCCGGCCAGGCCGGCCAACCATACAACCCGCCAATGTGCATGGATGAAAAATGCAATGGATAACCCCGCGGGCCTACAGACAGCGCCTCTCCAGGCGCATCAGCAGCATCAGCCATAGTTGACTGGAGCAAATGCACAGCAACTGATGTTACCACCTCCTCCCCCGAGGTATGAAAACTCGGACCGGAGAGATGCGACGCATCAATTGATAAACCAAGGTCCGGATGGAAGGACAAATCCAGGAGGTAATGGACACAATGATTACAGAGAACATCATCAATCATATTGCGTGTTCACAACAGAACAGCAAGACAAGCAGAGTGTACAGCGCCGGCATATGGAAGTAAATGCAGTTATGCCGACAGTACCAAGATATGTGCCTTGGTCGGATCAAGAAATAACTTGGAGCATAAAGGATCACCCCAAGATAATGCTGAGTCCGGGGTCGTATGCACTCGTGTTAGATCCGACGTTTGTCGGACCAAGCATTAATGTCAAATTTTCAAAGGTACTCATTGACAATGGGAGAAGTATCAATATCATGTACAAAGATACAATGCATAAACTCGGAATATCGTAGAACATGCTGCAATCCACGAGGACCACATTCCATGGGATAGTACCAGGGCTTTCGTGCGAACCCATTGGAAAGGTTCGAGTGGATGTGTTATTCGGCACAAGAGATAACTGCAGAGCAGAAAATTTAGAGTTTGAAGTGGTAGATCTAGAGAGTTGCTATCATGCTCTACTCGGACGGCCAGCATTGGCCAAATTCATGGGCAGATGCCACATAACTTACCTGAAAATGAAGTTACCCGGACCACAAGGGGTGATAACAGTAGCAGAAGATTACAGGAAGTCAATGTAATGTGCTTCAGCAGGATCAAATATGGCCGAATCATTGGTAATAGCAAGAGAAAACAGAAGGATTCAGGAGGTAGCAGCCCTCGCTCAGTCGGCACAACTGAATATGCCGGCATTAGACAACCCGCATGGAAGTGTCTCCTTTCAGCCGACTAAAGAAACAAAAAAATTCCAGATAGATGAGCAGTTCCCAGAGCGCACCGTCACCATTGGTGCCGGCCTAGATGCTAAATAGGAAAGCGAGCTCACCAACTTCCTCCGTGAGAATCGAGATATCTTTGCATGGTCAACTCAGGATCTGCAAGGTGTGCCGAGGGAGTTGGCTGAGCACTCTCTGAATGTAAGGCCAGGAGCAAGGCCGGTGAAGCAACCTCTCCGCCGCTTCGCCGAGGACAGGAGAAAAATAATAGGGGATGAAATAGCTCGGCTCCTTGCGGCCGGGTTCATCATGGAGGTGCTGTATCCGGATTGGCTATCGAACCCGGTGCTGGTGGAAAATAAGAAGGATGATCCAAATATAGCCATTGTATGACGAATGTATATCGATTACACGAACCTGAACAAGGCGTGTCCAAAAGATCCTTTTCCTTTACCTAGAATAGACCAAGTCATTGATTCGACCGCTGGTTGTGAGCTATTGTCATTTGTAGACGCGTATTCTGGTTTCCACCAGATACCGTTAAATCCGGCCGATCAAATAAAGATCTGCTTATTACCGACGGGCTTATTGCTATCGCACCATGCCATTCGGCCTGCGTAACGCGAGGGCAACGTACCAGAGATGTATGCAAAAATGTCTACATGACCAGATAGGAAAGAATGTACAAGTGTATGTAGACGATATGGTTATCAAAACCAAAGAAAGCAAAACGCTACGGGTATGTGGACAAAGCCCGCAAATAATCGAAAAGACCATGGAACGTAGCTTTACTTCGTCCATTTTATTCATAGGAGTCATCTACCACACATTGTAAAGTGACGCTTCAGGACGGAGCATCAGTTATATATTGAACCTCGGCGCCCAGAGCAGTGGCTCGGGGACTGCCATATGTTGTTTTTTGATTTTGCATTATGTATTAAACCTCGATACCTTGAGCAGTGACTCGGGGACTGCCATGTATTGTTTCTAAGTTTAGTTTATGTATTAAACCTCGGTACCTTGAGCAGTGGCTCGGGGCTTGCCATATGTTGTTTTTGATTTTGTGCTATGTATCAAACCTCGACACCTTGAGCAGTGACTCGGGGACTGCCCTATATTGTCTCTAAGTTTGGTTTATGTATCGAACCTCGGCGCCCAGAGTAGTGGCTCGGGGACTGCCATATATATTTTTTAATTTTGTTTTACGTATTAAACCTCGGCGTCTTGAGCAGTGACTCGGGGACTGCCCTATATTGTTTCTAAGCTTGGTTTAGGCATTAAAACTCGATGCCTTAAGCAATGGCTCGGGGACTATCCTATACTACTTCTAAGTATGGGTATCCCGTGTTACAAGAGTGAGTACCAAACTTCGGCACCCAGAGTGATGCTATTTCACTCCCCCCAAATACGGCCTTCGAGATCTACACCCAGATTAACAGTCCAAAACACAGCGGTCACGCTACGAAGCTTATCAAAAGTCAGGCAATATTGAATACCGAACTACGGTAGAGCAAAGGCAAATATACACTCCAAACTCAAGAAATTGCAAGCTGCCAAAGCAAGGATTCGGACAAACAGGACCAGTTTAAACAAATTAATGACGATTACAACCACATGTGTCTCAGCGACACAAGGCAAAAGATCTTCATACCGCACAAAAGACGGATAAATGTTCGACGTACATCATACGCCCGGCATACCAGGGATAAGAAATGACTTAGAGTTTTTTAACTGGAGAGGCAGTGACTTGGTCAGGAACTGGGCACTCCGAGGTAGGTGGCACTTCGGCCGAAGTTGCCTCGCCCTCCACAGATCCAGGAGCGACTTCGGGGGAAGCCCGAGGCTGTTGAGAAACGTTAGCTTGCGCTGTAGAATGCCCAGTCCCTTTGGAGGAGGATCGCGCATCGCCAGTACCATCCGAGCTCGAATTGGAATCACCAGAAGTAGCCGAGTCACCCTCATCTTCGCCCTGTTCAGTTGAGTTATCATCAGAGGCATCCTCAACTTCGACCTCGTCTTCCGGGTTAGGAAGGAAACTCGGCCCTTCATTCCAGTTATGCACATCTGCATACTCGACAAGCTGGAAGGCACGAGCTTGCCGGAGAGCGACGAAGTCTGGGTCCTCAACCCAACGGGAACTAGTGCGCAAATTTATCAGGGTATCAAGGGAGATATCCTCATACCATGACATAATAACTGTGAGAGCCATATCAGCACCAGCTCGTCCGGCGGATTCCCTCCAAAGACTTAGCTGTCTCTCAGATGCCATTAATCTTTCCACCAATACTTTGACCTCATCAATGTCAGGAGTCCTAGAAGTATTCGGCCAGAGAACATGGTAGGACCGGATAGCTGCCTGCACCAAATCCCTGCCCATAATCTTCATCGGACCAACAACAGCGCTAACAACGACCACAAAATCTTCCATCGAATATTCTGTGTTCGCGTCAGCAGGAACACCTCGGCGCACACGAGCATTAATCACCGCTTTAGAGCTCACGAGCTTAGCTTCTGGAAAATGGTCTGCGCAAAACACAAGTGTGTCGGTCAGCAGTAAGAAAGGGAAAAAGATAACTCGGCCGCGGTCAGAAGCTTACGGTGAATATAGCTCAACATTATCTGAAGATCTTTAGCCCAGTCACTCTTGATTTTCTCAAAGCGAGTGATCTCCTCGCTCATCCCCCGTGTCTTCAGTTCGGCAGCCTCGAGGAGCTCTTTATTTTTCTGCAATTGCAGAGCTAGCCGATTCTTCTCCTCGGGGAACTCCTGGTCGACTTTTTCTAACTCAGACTTCTGAGAAAGCTTGAGGGACTCCACCTTGGCGCGCAAGCGAGTTATCTTGTCATCTTTGTCTTTCAGCTGCGCCGAGTGAGTGGCGGCTTATTCTAAAAAATGCAGCATCATATCAGGCATGGGTATGCATTCTTGGTGTGACACTGCAAAAGTTTGTAACTCGGCTATACCGAAGCCAGAGGGGTTAAGAGAAACCCGGCGCATATTTCACATAGATATGCGTAAAAGAAAAAGAGTAACTAACCTTCCAGGGCCTTGACTTTCTTTTCAGGACGGATATTAAGATTGTTGATATTACCTATTCACCAGCAAAGTCAGCTAACACCCCACTTCCAAAGCAATAAGAATTTTAAGAATAATGCGAAAGCTCGTTAACTTACCAGCTTTCTTCACCACGGGAATGACCTTCTCGTACTTCTCTTGCAACTTTTTATGGGCAAAGAGCAACCTTTGGAATTCGGCGGTACGCCGATCATGCGCAACCTAAGCAACAGAACAAATAGCAATAAGATATTCGAACATACGACAGATCCGAATCAAGCAAAGCTTAATTCGGATCTAGGTGGCTAGATAATCAAAGCTCAGACAGATCCGAATCAAGCAAGGCTTAATTCAGATCTAGGTGGGTGGATATTCAAAGCTCAGATAGATCCAAATCAAGCAAAGCTTAATTCGGATCTAGGTGGGTGTATATTCGAACCTCAGGCAGATCCGAGTCAAGCAAAGATTAATTCAGATCTAGGTGACTGGATAATCAAAGCTCAGACAGATCCGAATCAAGCAAAGATTAATTCAGATCTAGGTGGCTGGATATTCAAAGCTCAGACAGATCCGAATCAAGCAAAGCTTAATTCGGATCTAGGTGGCTGGATATTCGAACTTCAGGCAGATCCGAATCAAGCAAGGCTTAATTCGGATCTAGGTGGCTGGATATTCGAACCTCAGGCAGATCCGAGTCAATCAAAGCTCAATTCGGATCTAGGTGGCTGGATATTCAAACCCTAACAAAAACTGAACTAAGAAAAGCATTATAAAACTTCCAAACGAATAACAAGTTATTCGGTTGCAAGCTTCGGGGACTAGAGTATATATAATAGCATCCGGAGGACTAATCAAAACTCCATAAAAACAATTACCTCATTCATATTGTCACTTTCAAGAACGGTATTGGCAGCCTGATGTAGGCGGCTGCTGATATCGGAGAGTTGAAACGGCTGGCTTCTTGGATTACCCTCGAGCTGATCGGCAGCGTTCCAATTGTTGGCATACTCGACCAACGAGCCGAGACTGTTCCCATTTTCCGTGCGAGTCATAACTCTACCTCGGACATGTTGGGTAACCACCGCCGCCGCGGGACTCTTGTGGAGAGCAAGCTGTATCGCAACTGGGTAACAAAGCTCTTGGCGAGAGAAGCCCCTTGCAGATCAGCAATTGTAGGCTGAGATGAGCTGGCAAGTCCTTTCCGAGAGGACGAAGGCTTGGTAACAATGATCTTTCTTGCCTAGGAGCGGCGTTGGCAGGAGCCGTTACCTCGGCACTTGGAATGACATCTTTAGGAGCCGGAGGGATTACAGTGTCTGAGGGCGCCGAGATATTGGTGTCCTCGGTCGGAGTCGGAGTAGCAGCAAGGGCCGTGGGGGTCAAAGGGACCTCAGGCGAAACTTCAGGGTTCACGCAGGAGGCAGCAGGCTCAGTAGAAATATCTACTGGACGAGTTGTATTGGCATCAACATCAGAAATCTTAGGCGCATCCTGGCAAGGTGGCATCTGATTCGGAGAAGGGGGGAACCAGCGCGAGCAGGACTCGGAACTCTGGTATCCTCAGGAGGCGGAGGAGAAGGCGGCCGAGTCATACGACTCGTCATGCTAGGACCGCTGGGCTTAACAGAAAGAGGAGCCCTGCACAGACAAGAAGATCAGGTCAAACAAGCAGAAAGAGAGAAACAAGAAATACAAACAAAAGCAACTCATCCAGTAACCCCGGGCATAGTTTTGCGCTTTGGAGGGTGCTGGGCTGACTTCTTTATTCGTTTTCTTGGAGCCGCTTCTGAGGCACCAGTGGGCCTTCGCTTCCCGAGGTAACATGAGGGTCATGAGGCAAGAGGCTCGGCGTTGTGAACCTGACCGGCCGGATTAGCTGAGAAAGTAGAAGCCGGAAATGCATAAGAAATTGCCATTGCGGCAACTACCTCTAGAACTTGGACCTCGTCCGAATCACCTTCCTCCTCGTGGGCCGTGGTCTTGCCGCGGGCGCGAGCCGGAGCAAGATCCGACTTGGGGACGAACTCCTCCGAGTCCGGCTCCCTGCTGTCCGAAGCGTTCCGGTCCGCGCGCCATGGGAGGGACAAAACCTCGGCATCCTCGACCTTCTGCTCCTCAAACCTCTACAGGCAAGAAAGATAAGAAATTAACAAGAGAAAACACGGATGCGATTAAAAGATAAAACATGACTGCAAGAACTTACTCTGGGAGGGGGTTCTCGCGGGTGAACGGCTTCAATCCCCAAGCCCAGTCCTCTGGCATCTCCGTCTTAAAGATAGCCCGGATGCGCTTGAAGATAAGGTAATTGTCCAGCTCCACCGTCGAGACTCGGTTGGGATCAAGAGGACCGCTCATGTAGCAAAGTTTGTGTGTGCGTTTCTGGAATGGGCAGACCCGACTGCTAATGAAAGTAGTCATCAGATCCTCGCCGCGTAGCCCGGAGCGGATCAGTTCCTTCAGCCGAATCTCGAAGGCTTCGGCCAGAGCATGACTCTTCCTCGGATTATAGGTCCAGTTCTTCTTGGAAGGAGTGCCAATGGAAAAAGCAGGGAGCCGAATCTTATCCTCATTCCCAGAATTCTTGACATAAAAGAACGACTTATGCCACTTCTTGCATGATTCTAGACCAGCAACGCGAGGAAATTCGGATTTCCTCCGAGGTGTGATGGACGCGGCTCCACATTGGGTGAGCAACTTCTCGGAGGGGTGCAAAGATTTGTCTGGGACGACGTTGGATCGAATCTGGAAAAACTTTGACCAAACATGCACAGACGGCCATAGGCCGATGTATCCCTCCGAGGCAGAGATGAAGGCAGGGAGAGAGGCAATGGCGTTAGTAGGAAGATGATGCGCCTGAAGGCCGAAGTAATCAAGGAACTCCCTAGCGAAATCGCTGAGAGGGAGACCAAACCCGCGAGCAAAATGTGACATGAAGACTACATATTCGCCCTCCCTAAGACCTGGAGAGGATTCACTACCGGGTAAGCGACAAGCTACCTCGGCAGGAATCCGGCGAGTCCGGATTAGCCACTCAACCTCTCGGCGGGTGACGGAAGAGCCCTGCCACGAGCCCCGTTCGGGCCCAGACGCAGCGTCGTCATCCTCAATAAGCGCACCGCTGACAGAGCTCGACACGGGGTCACCGGAGAAACTTGCGGAGAATGAAATAGAAGCGGAGGAAAACCTAGAACTGTAAGGCCCCGTCGTGATTCTACGCAAAAACGGCGGCGGAGCGGAGAAGGAACTACCGCGCGAGAACAAAAGAAAAGCAGAGATGTCTAGAGGAGAGCCTAGGCGATAGGACCGGATGAAATCACCGGCGATGACGCCGGAGAGAGCGAACGGGGACGAGGTCGACGGAGCAGTGTGGTGAGATCCTTGCGGTCGAAGACCCAGATGAGCGCACGGCGGCGGAAGCACGAACGGGCGCAGAGGCGAGAGGAAGAAGAAGGGCGCAGGTAAGCGGAGGGGGAAAGTGAATCCTCTAGCCCCGCGCCCCTCTTTATAACCGCGCCGCTTGAGAGGTAGTGGGATCGTGGGTGTGGCGGTTATCTGTGTAGATCGTGTACGCGGCACGACCGCACGCCGCTAAGTGGAACCACACCAACGACCACACGATGAAATAGAAGGCCAAGATCCCTGACGGAAACGGTACGCGAGGCGTCGCAGCGCCGACGCGACAGGCGCAGTAATAACTGTAGCCTGTCAGTAAATACTGTAGAGGAACAAAAAACTAGAGAAACAATGATGAGTATGACACGTAGGACGAGGCGTACGCGAGAAGATATGCTGATACCTCGAACGAGTAAAAGATAACTCGCAAACAATGGGAAACGAATATCATGAAACTGATACGGCCCGGCCAAAGTTATTGGCAGGACCATACCAGCTTCGGGGACTAATGTTGGGGAGGTGACCCCGGATAGGGTAAGGACGGGGGAAAGATGAAAGGAGATTCCCCGTCCAGTTTCCGAGTTACACTCTAAATCGTCCGAGTCCTGCAAAGGTCGGCCGAGGTATGAATGAGTAGGACCATATGATAATAGCAAGGCTTTACCCGGCCGGGATACTGCGTAAGTCGGCCGGGTCAGCCCGAATAATCTTAATGCAGGTGAAGGCCAAGCCAAGTTATGCGAGACAGGGCCGAATGATACGAAGCTTGCATGAGAAGAAGAAGCCTAAAGTCAAACTCTAGTCACAGGCTAGGGAGAATCTGAGCGGAGCCAAGCACAAAGGACAAAGGCGCAGAGCGATAGAGGGGCAGAAGGATGTCACGGAGGTGACAGTCCTGAAGCCCGAGGCACGCAGGAGGGGCCCTCTGAAACCTTGCCGTTATTAGAAGGGCGACACGGAAAGGAGGCCGCCGAATTACTATATTAGGACAAGCATATTCCTTGAATATGCTTGCCACGTCAGCCCTAGAGGAACCCACGGTTCTCCTTTATAAGGGGAGGCTTGGAGCCTGATAAGGGCATCGACTCATTTAGTACCGTTAGGCTGGTAAAGTTCTCTCTTTCTTCTTGTACACAGCTCAAGGAGCACTTGTAGCCCAAGGAAGGAGAAATAAAGATCTTTACCTTAGTCTTTTGTGTGTAGAATCAACTACATCTTCCCTCCCCAGATCCCACTAGCATCCATTGGCCCCATAGTTTAGCCTACCTATGGCATCTGCCGTGCCACCACCACGACAAAATTGTTACAATAATAATACAAAGGAGTTCTCTATTAAAAATATACATATAGTATTACATAGTCTTTTACATTACAAGGAAATTCAATACATTGAATTAATTCAAACAAATATAAATCTTCATACTTTTCTTATCAAATATCCAAAGATATAAGAAATACAATTAAATAATAAGTATTATACAAAAGAATAATTACAAGTAAGAAGATTAAAGAGTGCTTTATTACAACAATATTTAATTACAATGTTTTTACAAAAAGAATAAAAGGAAAAGTTACAGAAATTGAATCTAAACTAGTTCATATCTCTAGTCTTGATCTTCATGCATTTATTCTTGGTACTTCCAAACAAAGACTAATAAGACAAAAACAAAAGGGTTAATGTTATTACTCTAGGTAGTAACAGTGTGTTGCACTATTTTGTCACATCATCGAGTTTTGAAACGAAAAGAGGGTCGAGTGTAAATCTGTTTGTATCAGGAATTTGGCCTCAGTTCAACATCACTGGCCTTGGGGCAAAGTTTCACCATTTATAATAAAATTAATAGTCCAAACATCCAAAAATATCTAATCAGTTGATCTCATCCATAAGGGAGGTAATCCAACTATGGAACTTGAACCCTGGTGGGTTTCACATGAAAGCAAGCAGGCAACACACACTACACATGCAGATGTTGTGCTGTCCACACCACAAGGGGAGACCCTAAGGAATATAGATAGAGAGAGTCCAGCCGTAACACAACAAGGAGGCAAGTAGCACCACTCCATCTATCACCAGAAACACAAGCAAAACAAGTGTTCCTGCTAGTTCATTCACCAAGGCTTTCACTCCATCAAGAGTTGATCAATATCAAGATTGGAAGCAGCAGGCATCTCAAGAAGGAAGAGGCCAAGGCAGGAGGAGAAGGCCATGTGAGCAAGGAGGAGCAGGACAAGCACTAGATTTGGAAACATAACAGAATCACCACAAGATCACATGTACCAGCAACAAGACTGTTTGTCCACTCTGCTTAACAAGTTAATCCTCAAGATCTATCATAGGCATCTACACATATCAATATTTCCCAAGAAAATTAATAGGAGGGGGAAAGATCTCTCATAATGCATAGGTGCTATGCAAATCATCATAGAGACTGAAGGAACAAATAGTATCTGATCTTGTTAAGATTTGAGCCTCAGCCTTTGCATCCTTGGCATTTTCCCATAGTTTTATTTTTCCAACCAAACTTTGAAGCAGATCATGTAGAAGAATCTAGGCTACTGTGCATTCTCTAGGGAGGTACCACAACATCATAGCCTAGCTGCAGTAGCCACAAGGTTTGTACACAGAGACTAGCCAACAACATCAAGCTTCCATACCAGGTTGCTATTCATCACCAAGCTAGAAGGTAGTCATGGGTGTATGGGAATAGAATTCAATATATGTAGTAGTGTTACATCACACTTATATCACAAGATCATGTTTTCACATGGCATGGAGATCTATTTCTTTACAAGCATAAGCACCAACAACACCTATTCATGCTAAGCAAATATTTACCCTATGCACACTCATGTGAGGCACCACATGTGTAAATCCAGTCTAGAAAAAGCACATGAGCACAAATGCAAGTAAAGCTAAGCAACCATCAGATATTAAGCTCTCAAACAAGACCATAAAATAAACCATGTCTAGAAGCCAGATAATAAGTAAATGTATAATACAAAACCTTGGGTTGTGAGGAGATTACTCTCAGTTTTGCAAAGATTTGCTTTGCAATATCATCACAAAATATTATAAGCTATCAAAAATCAATATTCGTTCTTATCCAAACAAAAGACCACATCTTGGGCATCATTGGCAGGGCCTAAATCATTCTTTTTGTACTTTCATCATACATACAATCATCATATACGTCTTGTATCTGCTCTAGGTTAAAACCAATAGTAGCAGATCATGTAGGACTGTCCTGTTGATGTGCACACTCTAACTAGAGGCACACAACAACAATAACAACATGTAGAAGCCATCATTGACATTGATATAGTTAAAACCAATAACAAGCCCATCGGATACTATACAGATAAAAATGGCCTAGTTAAATCATTTTCCTTAGGCAAGGTATCTAGGAATCATTATATAGCAAAATTCATGTCACATGAACAAGCCTATGTAAGCTAACATCATTTGTAAGCAACTGTGGCTTTCAAAACAGTTTTTTAGGTAGAACTAGGCCTAGAAATCATTTGAATCTATTATGTCATGTTGACAGTGCAAGTTGAGCAAATCAAATGAATTCAGACCATTTTCCTAGTTGGACAACTAGAAATCATATAGTTTTCTAGTGATTGAACTCCCAATACATATTATATGTCATTAAGTTTAAGTCCAGCACCACTGAGTTTAAAACATCACAATTAAATTATACAAACTTAGCAAGGGCCAGGGATGATTCAATAATCTAGATTGAAGCATCAGAGATAGTAAAGCATCCCTAGTTGCCTAATCCAAAATTTCAGAGCACATGTATAGCATGGACCAATAGGAGTTATAAACACAACCAACAAATTGGTTCCCCACCTAGAGTAAGTATCGGCTCGATGGACGATCACAAGAAGGTAGATAAAGAAACAAAGAAGAGAATAGAGGCAGAGGGAGATCACCTACCTTTGGCAAGCTACTGCTCAGTGAAGAGGAGGCAGAGGTAACCCTAAACCAAGAAGCAGCACAATGGCATAGGGAGCACCGAGTTCTAGCCCTGCGCCGAGCTGCAACCTGCGGCAATAGGCACCACCAACTCGTCGCCACAGCAGCGGTGGCCGATGACCACCATAATAGCACCACCATCTCGCCATCATCACCACCTAGTGGTCACCGGAGCTCACTGGCATCGGAGGGAGAAAAATCTAGAGCCAGAGAATTGAAGGGGATGAGTTCAATAGAGAACCATATTCGAATCGAGTTGGATGGAGGTGTAGATCTGAGGATGGCGGAGCTACGGCGCCTAGCGGCAGTGGCCGTAGAAATCGTGTTGGTCGGAATTTGGTGGGTGGCGGCGGAGAGCGTTGCTAGGGAGGAGCATGAGCTCGTGCTCGTGTGATGTGTGCGAGAGGGATGAGGGGGGTCGGGGTCATGTTAACCCCGAGCCAGACCTGGCTGGATCAGGTCGGCCGTGTTACCAACCAAACAAGACCCAACATAAAAACACAAGCAAAAGCTAAAATAAAGAAATGACCAAAATACACCTTTGAATGTTTAAGCCCTAGAAAAATGCATAAAAATCCTATAAATATATTTAATACATCAAAATGTTCATTAAAATAATATCTAACTAGGAAAAAAAATACTTATTTGAGTTTAATAAAATGCTAATAAATATTAACACCACTAAATATCTAAATGAAATTTAGTAAATTTAGAAAAAAAATCCTAAAAATAAATAAAAATCACTTTTGTGCATAAAAATAAATCTATTATCTCATAAAAATGCTACTTATGGTTTTCAAGTTATTTTAGGATTTATAGAAAATAAATATTGTGTTTAGCTTTATAAATTTAGCTCCTTAAAATGTATTCTATAAACCAAAAATAAACTGTTCACAACTTTATTTAAATCATTTAGAATTCATTACTTTGGAAATATAATTATTCTTTTCTCGGAATGGTTTACTTAATAAATTAGGTAAGATACCAAATAAAAATTAAATCTAAATATTGCACTTAAAACCATAAATATATCTTCTAATAAATTTTAAACATAAAATTGTTAACTATATAATATGTCTTAAATTCTTTAACTAACTATAAGTCAAAGATTTACAAATTTATTTTTCAAATCATTAACTTATATTAAAAGTGAGTGATCTCAATCTATATATAACCATATTTTGTATAACTCCTAAACTTGATATTAACTAAATAAACTATAAAATAAATTCACCTATTTTTCATAGACAAACCTTATAATATAATCAATGAATGTTAAAAAATGCTAGATCTAAATCCTTAAGGCTAAGATGCATATTTATAATATTTCATCTTTGATTATGCTTAGGAAAAACCCTAATAGTTGGTAATGCCATAAATGTTATGTCTTAAGTCCAATTATATTTTTATAGTTAACTTTGGTCTCATATACCATAAGCTAGGTATATAATGACTCAAGATCAATTAAACCTTATCAGAAACCATAACTTTAGTCCTATTAATCTTCAGAGTTGATTAACTTAACATAAATAATATTTTCTTCAAATGTTATTCTTTTTGCCACTTCAAAAGGAACACTATGTTATTTCTTTTAAAACACTAGATGATACCCCGCACGTTGCTGCAGAATGTTTTGTGAAAAAAAGTTATTTTGAACATAAAGATACTCCTAAAAGGATTGTTAGAATAATGAAATTAAATATCAAATATCATAATTGGAAATATAAAATTGAGTGCACATTATAGGAGTTCTTAAAAGAGGATCTAAATTTATCAAGCATCTCAATAATGAGAAACACCAAATATTAGCAAGCTAATTGATAATAAGAATAATTCATCTAGTTATTTTCAATACATTATACACTATAAGAACCGTTTAATCAGAATGGTTCTAGAAATGAATTGAACAACCAACCACTACGATAGCTTAATAGTCTGAGCTTGACACTTATGGAAAATAATATTGGTAAGAAATGAAGGGAATAGAGAAAATAAACTTGTATCCGATATGAAATTGGTAATAATAAAACTGACTTTCAAATATTTTGCCTTGGCGGCAAAAAAACTCTGCTTGGCATAGAAAGAAAACCATGTTCCTCCCTTACATAATTAATGTCTTGATACTTTTTTTAAAATAAAAATAAGATGTAGAAAGATGGAACATAATCTTACCATGGTGTAAAGCCACCAAAAGTAAAAGAACTGCAATCCGGCCTTTCCAAGATTACAAATAGAAATGAACAAAAAAATCTCAGCATCACAGGAACAAAGTTAATGATCAAAGATAAAATCAGCTGAACTTTGCTTATCATGAGGCTCATGGTGTAACCGTGCATGAGTAGAAGGCCAGTTGTGAGAATAAGAATGGCAATTGGCAAAATCCATGCAAGGGAACCCGTCAGCCCTGGATATAGAATCCACGCCTCCATGGTCTCAAATCTTCGAGAGCAGATGACCACCCTAAAAATGACATGTGCTATAGATGTAGATCAATCAGGCATAAAACTGAATTTACCTATAGCCAAGTTAGTAGAAAAAAATTGTAGGTTCTAATATTGGTTGGTCTGGTTGAGGCAGCTGCTATATGAAAATCCGCATCAAATGCCTGAAGTTTGAGTAGTGTCCCAGTTTAGAATTAAATGGACTGCAAGAATCAGAGCAAACGTTATGTCGAGGGTATGGAGCCGTAGTGAGGCCACTTTGCTCAAAAGAAAATTGGCCGAGGTGGTTCATGCTATATGACAGTCCTCACCAAGCTCATGAAATTTGACAATATCAACCCTGGTTAGGATTAAATGGGCCGTAAGAAGAACATTAGAGAAATGTGGAATTGGATGATGAAAAACTGTAAAACATTTCATATTAAATAAATTATATAAATAAAAAAAAGAGTATAGGACAGTTTGCAGCAGCGACGAAGACAAAATACTTGATTAGTGTGTCGCATCCTAAAATAACAAATTTATTTGAAAGTATAATACTCAAGAAACATGATATACCAAGAAAACATACTGATTTACGGGGCATCAGAAAGAACATCAGCATGACGGAAAGTATTGTGTCCACGGGCAAGCAGAATTTCATGCCTGCTTTGGATTATGCCAAAGAAATTTTTATGGTATGCATGTCGGCAAATCTAATATAAAGTGGATCAAAAGGGACAAAGGTTAATTACCATATGAAATGCACTATTGGAAAATCGCAGTATCTGCACTTACCTATCTAACCTGCAGGGGATGAATTGCAAGGTGAGGGTGCGCTTAATTGAGCAAACAAAATACTCCCTCCGTTTCAAAATATAAGATGTTTTAGATTTGTGAATAAAATATATCTAGACTTTTTTTTTGTAGATGGAGTAGAATTCAATGATGTTTGTTCAATCAAGCAAAAGTTAGTTCACATTTGGACGAACAAAACAAAACCCGAAAATTACAAATAGAGATAAAATTATGTTGAAGCTAGGAAAGACCGGCAAAGGGCACTGCTTCTGCATCCAGGTCGTTCAAAACTTGAGGAACTCCATGTTTATGTTTGTGATGTGGTCCAGATTTCGGCGAAGGAGATAAAAACCCAGGTTTACCAATAATACATCGCAGAGCAGGACTGAATGTTTGTGATGTAGTCCAGATTTCGGCCAAGCAAATAAGGACCCAAGTATACCGATAGATCGCAGAGCATGACTCCATATTTGTGATGTACTCCCTCCGGTTCAAAATATAAGATGTTTTAGATTTGTAAAAAAAATGAATCTAGACTTCTTTTAAGGTGTAAATTCATCTCAAAATTGAGTGAACCTACTGTTGAAATAATTACCAGTTTTCGTATTAATTTAATCCAAATATAAATCATGACAGAACAATTTCCAAGACTACTAGCATACGCATAGTAGCATACAGTCAAGTGGAAACCTAACACATCTACGCATACTGCAATACTAGTAATCATCATAGGAAATAACAGGAGAGCAAATAACACGTACGAGTTCGTCGATGGTATGACCAACGGCGCAATATAAGTGGATCCGCCACCGGCGGTAGCAGCAGCAGTCTGCTTAGAAGCGTCGTCAGACGTGGCGATTGAGTCGAGGAAGCCGGACGTAGAAGAGCTTGAGCAGTCGCGCCTAGACGCTCCCAAAAACCTTATCGCCTCTCTCCCGGTGCAGGATCAGAGAGACGGGGTTCCGAAGGCCTGCTCTCCCGGACGGCCGTGCACGCAGCCGGCGGGATGGAGTAGCAGAGGGCAGCACAGAGAGGTGGAACGGCGATGCGCAGGTAGGCAGATGCAATCTAATTGCTGGTGACGGCTAGGGTTCGCGTCTGCCTGCTTATATAGTGCGGGTCGGGTAGGACGTGGGCAACAGCCCACGACCGAGTCAATACCAGCCCACGATGTAGAAACGACCGGTTGATTAACGCGTCCATAATGACGCATTAATGACTCATAATTAATACACAATTAATTTTCTCAATCAGCAAAATAAAGCTCGGCTCGGCGAGATTCCTGCAACCCGCAGCACGCGCGCGTCGTGACGAGACGAGGCGAGACGTGACGTGGCTTGGCGAGGGCGGCATCGGAGGAGGAGTACGCGAGGGCTTCTCTTCTTCTCACACCTTAGTGAGTGGTCCAATACTCTACTATATAAGGTGATTCAACTCCCCTTTCATTAGCAATGTGGGATTAAACTTTGGCACAGCACACACATGAGCTGCCATAATAATGGGGCAAAGAGAATTTCAGAATTTGTATTTGTTATGGGCCAAAAGCCCAACATCAAATATGCCTCAAATTTCAACAACAACCCCCACAAAGTCTCATTGGCACATCATATCATTCCGTTCCAAATCACTGTTTTAATATACCAGCGTTTTTCAGTAGAGACTGTTAAGTTGAACTTCCACCTAGAGCATTAGACTACACTCATCAACAACTGTCAATGGACTAAGCCTTGAATTGCCAGTTTTGTGTAAATGAGTTTCACCTAATGTCATACTGATACTAGGCTGCCGAAGGCTACCCCTCGGGTGGAGCATATAAGTCACACTCCTGGCCTTTTTCATGAGCTTCCTAGAGATTACCCTATCTCATAGACTGTGACCAGCAGTCAGGCTCATATAGGTGCGTTCTTTTAAGACTGCTCTGTAGGATAACATCTTGGCTTATACAAGCCTATGAACACATTAAGACTAAGTCAATCTGCCATACAGATCGTGAGAGTAATGCATCTTCAGCGGAGTGGGTTAATAAAAGTTACTCTCCTACAGTTAGCCAGTGGCTTGTTTCCCCAGATCCTAATTCACAGGATCTCCGATCACATAGGTTGGGTTACTACCACGGTAACTCATGTGGGTCTCAAACCCATCTCCTTTGATGCAATATCTATCACATTTCTTGATAGACCTTTTGTGAAGGGATCTGCTAGATTCTTAGTTGTTTGGATATAATTCAATGCTATTACTCCGGAGTTTCTCATTTTCCTAACAGATGCCAATGTTCTCATTGTATGTCTTGATGACTTCATATTATCCTTTGAACTACTCACTTTGACGATCACATTTTGATTGTCGCAGTTCATAAGGATAGTCGGCACAGGTTTATCAACAACCTGCAAGTCAATCAAGAGTTTATGAAGCCAATCTGCTTCGACAGTAGCAATCAACAAAATAAAGCTCGGCTCGGCGAGATTCCCACAACCCGCAGCTCGGCGAGATTCCCGCAACCCGCGGCCCGCAGCCCGAAACCCACGGCGCGTGCCTGCGCGCGTCGTGGCGTGGCGAGGCGAGGCGGGCGGCGTCGGAGGATGAGTGTGCGAGGGCTTCTCTTCTTCTCACATCTTAGTGAGTGGTGCAACACTCTACTATATAAGATGGTCCAACTCCCCTTCCACTAGTAATGTGGGACTAAACTTTGGCACCACTAGCACACACATGAGCTGCCATAATAATGGGCCAAAGAGAATTTCAGAATTTGTATTTGTTAAAGGCCAAAAGCCCAACATCAAATATGCCTCAAATTCTAACACCTACATACTAAAAGAAGTCTAGATTCATTTTCTTCACAAATCTAAAACATCTTATGTTTTAAAACGGAGGGAGTAGTCTAGATTTCGGCCGAGCAAATAAGAAAGCAGGTTTACCCATAGGTGGTGGGTATGCAACAAGGAGGAACCAATAATGCGAGCCAAGTCGTTCATAACCTGAGGAAATCAAAATCTGTGATGTAAGTTGTGATAGGGGACGTGGAGATGAAAGGAGCAAGTTGGCTCACCGGCGACGGGCAACATGAGGCTATGATAACTGTGGATTTTTTTACAAATATATCTCTCTGTTACATTTGCATTGTCAAAAATACCCTCATCAAACACATAATGTCAAAAGTACCCTGGCGGAAGACGGAAAACGTGACACGTGGCTCCTCCCGCCAGAACAGGAGGCGGATGATTTTCCCCGTCATTGGGAGAGGCGTCAGGTTCTTCCCGCCCTTGGCCTTGGCGGAAGGTGGTGGGTCCTATGTTGTCAGATGGCGAGACGTTGGTTTCCGCTGGCATAAGGCCATTCCGCCAATGCGGATGGCGGGAGCGAGGTGTCTGTTAGCTGAAGTTATGTGCATGCTAATTAACTTGCACCTACAACTCGTTGGAATTCTTTATTAGAAAAGAGAGAAGAAAAGTACAAGGGTGAGTGAGAGAAAGAAAAGTTAAACTGCTTGTACTCCATGCATGCATGCCTACCAGACGTGCAGCATCAAGACTTTATGCATGCATGCCAGCAGGAAGCTCCATGCGTGTTCATTCCGCCAGATCACGAGGCGGTACGTCCTCCCGCCAGCCCTACTACTTGACCCCACAACATCCCGCCAATACCTAGTGCGGGAAGGCCCTCCCGCCAGTGCTGATGGCTGGATCTTTACTCCGCCATGTGTGATGGCGGGAAGAGCCACGTGTCACCTTTTTCGCGTCCCGACAGGGTACTTTTAACATTAGATGTTTGATGGGGGTATTTTTAACGATACAGATATACAGGGAGGTATATTTGTAAAAAAATCGATCAGTGTGATAGATGCCCACACGCATAGGACGATGCAGACAAAATAGACCCAGGCGGAAAAATAAGATCATGAACTATTCATATGCCTCCATCGGTTTTGAGAAAATTATAAAAACCCACCACATTACAGGCTAGGGTTTCAAAAAACCACCACCTTACGTTAGGGTTTCACAAAACCATCACTTCAGAGTGAGTTCGTGACAGATAGCACTGATACCGGTTTGACCCCGGTCTAATGACAAAACTGACTGGTGGGTCCTACCTGTCAGGATGACGTGGCACGATGAAAACGGTCCAGGCTGACAAAGGTTAGGTTGATTTCAGTTTTGGGTCTTTTTGTCAATTTTAGAGGGACCCACTTATCAGACCAGATCCTCTCTTCTCTCCAAAAAAAGGCTGGCAGTGACCGTACACCGGGAACAGTGAGGATGGTGAGGGGGTCGCTGGTTTGCTACTGCTGTCTTCCTTCGCTGGTCGAAGGCGGTCGAGAGGGGAGGGGGCGGGGATGGGTCAGTATCAACTGAGAGGTCCAAGAGCTGGGCCGGTGACCCCCATCGCCGACGACCTACTGGAGCGTAAGCGCCACCGCAGCTCCCGACCCCGGCGATCTCGCCCCTTCCATGCAGGCTAGCCTCCTCTACCTCCTTCCCGACCGGTGCACCCTGCTCCTCCCTGGCGGACGTGCCCTGCTCCTTCCCTAAACTGGCCGCCCGCGTCGCCCGCTTGCCGGAGCTTGCCCTGAGCTCGCCGCGCGCCGGCCATGCCGTAGCTCGTCGGTGCCTCCTGCGGCGCCATGGCCAGGAGCTTGCCATGCGCCGTCCCTACCGGAGCTTATCGGTGCCTCCCGTGGCTAGAGCTCGCACGCGCCGCCACATGCTAGAGCTCACTGCGCCGCCACGGGACAGAGCTCGCCGCGCTGTCCCTACCGAAGCTCACCCGCGCCGCCACGTGCTGGAGCTCACCCGCCAGAGCCAGGCTTCAGCGTCGTCCCTACCGGCCTGCCTGTAAGCGCTGAGCTTACCGCCACACGCACCGGAGCTCGCCGCGCTGTCCCTACCGAAGCTCACCCGCGCCGCCACGTGCTGGAGCTCACCGCGCCGCCACGGGACAGAGCTCGCCGCGTCGTCCCTACCGAAGCACGCCTGTGCCGCCACGCGCTGGAGCTCACCGCGCCGCCACGCGCCGGAGCTCGCCGCGCCGTCCCTATCGAAGCACGCCCGCGCCGCTACGCACTGGAGCTCACAGCGTCGTCCCTACCAAAGCATGCTCGCGCCTCCTGTGGTGGTCTCGCGCTCATGGGGGGAGGGGCGACGCTGCACTCGGCCGCCGCCGGTGAACGGCACGGTCGTGCTCCCCCAAGATTTATTTTTATGAAATAAATAAAGAATAGAAAAAGAAAATCTTATATAAGTGGTTTCTCCAAAATTTAAAAAAAAAGCCCAGAAGAAGAACCAGTCTAACCTTTGTCACCCTAGACTGTTTTCATCATGCCACGTCATCCTGACAGGTGGGACCCACCAGTCAGTTTTGTCATTAGACCAGGGTCAAACCGGTATTAGTGATATCTGTCACGAACTCACTCTGAAGTGGTGGTTTGGTGAAACCCTAACGTAAAGTAGTGGTTTTTGAAACCCTAGCCTGTAACGTGGTGGTTTTTGTAATTTTCTCATCGGTTTCCGTTATAGCCCTTTCTTGCAAAGATCGTGGGGAAAGGAAGGGCCGGAGATTGAGTGGGAAGAGGGGAGCGTCAAAGTCCTCTGATGTCCACGGCGAAGAAAAATTGTTGTCCGCCATCAAGTGAGCATCAAGCAGGCTAAAAATTAAGTGTCTGATGTCTGTCCAACTTCATACATGTAAACAATGTATTAAACTAAAGTTGTGATTTAAGATGATGACACCGTTGGCTACATGTGGAAAATAGAATTGGTTGTATGTGATGATGTGGACGCGAGTTGGGCAATATGGTGGGATCACTGAGGTGGCATAGCTGCATGTTAAGAGAAATAGGTTAGTGGGGGTGATATTTTTAGTTATATATATAGGATAACAACTTAACACATGAAATTCGTAATAGTTACCTGACACCATTTAACCTTAGAATTGTATTATGATTATACTTTACCTTTTATATCTTATATGTTTATCTTAAAGTTCTTGCAACTACACTCTTTTGTGAAGTAAACTTGAAGACAAATCAAATCTTAAACAAATTATCTAAATCCAACTCACTTGTAATGTTGGTGAATCACTTGGGATTTTACAACACGCATCTCATTACTTATGCATAATAGCATATTGCTTCTTAAACATTGTCCTTACTGGGCAATGAAGGTATTGAAAGGATACAGATGTCGCCTAGAGGGGGGGTGAATAGGCGATTAATTTTTTTTCGCGAGTTGCTCAATAAAGGCGAAATTAAACTAGCGTTTACTTTGTCAAGCACAAAACCTAGAACAACTAGGGTTCACCTATGTTCACCAATAACTTATGCTAAGTAAGACAAACAACTATGTGATAGCAAGATATAGATTACTTCAATCACAAAGTCTATCACAATGTAAAGTGCATAAGTAGAGAGCTCGGGTATAGAGATAACCGAGGCACGCGGGGACGACAATATTTTACCGAGTTCCTCCCAACATGGAGTACGTCTCATTTGGAGAGGGGGTGGTATCTAACCACCTACGCCACAAAAGGCCTCCCTTATTCTCCGGTGAATCTCACCCCAACGGGATCGATCCACGCTTCCACTATCGGTGCTCTTGCCGGTGGCAACTGGAACCTCTCACAAGGTTGGGGGACTTCTCCACAACTTAATTGGAGGCTCCCAACAAAAGCCACCAAGGCCACAAGGTTGGGGCACTTCTCCACAACTTAATTGGAGGCTCCCAACAAACGCCACCAAGGCCTCAACCTGCAACACAACAAACCGTCTAGGGTTCCAAGAACCCAAGAGTAAAAAGCTTCTCACCTTTTACTCAAACGAATCCTCACCGAGAACTCAAACCGATGCACCAAATGCAATGACAAGAACACAAGAAGTGCTCAAATTCTTCTCTCCCAAATTTCACCAACGCTACAAAAGCTTGTGGGGGAATAAGAGAGGAAGAACAATGGAGTAAATCCACAAAAGGCTCCAAGATCTAGATCCCAAGATGTTCTCCTCACTTAGAGGAGAGATGGATTGGTCGGATTGTAGATCTAGATCTCCTGTTTCAAATCCCTAAAGTATATGAAAGAATCAAGGGAGGGATTGAAGGGGGAGCAAGCTAAAGAGGGTCAAGAATGGAGGAGAAAGCCTGTAAAACTCGATCAAGAACATTGGGGAAGAATGGCCCCTTTTTATAGGCCCATAGATTTCTGACCGTTTTCTGCCCGTTGGGGGAAAAGTCAGACCGGAGACTCCGGTCTACACCGGAGATTCCGGCCCAACCTCTGGACCAGCCTCCGGACCGCCCATATGAATGACCTGGGCCATCCATGACCCAACAAGACCGGAGACTCCGGTCTTCCAACACAGGAGACTCCGGACTGAGCCAACACCGGAGACTCCGGGGTAGCCTCCGGACCTGGCTCCGGACCACCATACAGTATGTCCCAGCCCTGATTCTGAAGTCACCACCAGAGATAGTTCCGGAAACTCCGGACCACACCGGATACTCCGGTCCACGCAGACCAGAGGGACCAAATACGAGGCAAACTTCAAATGGCGATATCTAGAGTTTGGAAACTCCGATTGACCCGAAACCAATTTTGTTGGAAAGAGGACAACAAGAGTTTCCGGAACATTTCATGTATTATAATGTGAGATAACTCTCTTGGTGAGAAACCGAAAAAACCTTAAGGATCAAAAACGCAATATGATATAAAAGGGAAATCCGTTTTTGATGAACTAGAGCTTGTTATGGATATTACCACAAGCTCTAGAACCTCACATGGATAAGATCCAAATAACAACCAAGAAAGGATGATGCTAAGTATGCAAAGGTTTGAGCTCTCTCTGAAAGATATGATCGAGTTACTCACTTGA
Organism: Avena longiglumis; assembly: GCA_030063025.1. Taxonomy (NCBI): domain Eukaryota; kingdom Viridiplantae; phylum Streptophyta; class Magnoliopsida; order Poales; family Poaceae; genus Avena; species Avena longiglumis. Next base: position 464,968,023 of record CP125975.1, on the reverse strand, counting down.
GAGCCCCTCTTGATAGTACGGCTGTCTATCCTATAAACTGGTCTCCCCAACTAACACAACGAGACCGGTAAGAAGGAAACCCTATCAAGATCATACCTTTGCCTTGCGCATATTCCACTTGATTATGATGTAGACGGTCTTGTCCTTCTCAAGGTGGAACACCTTTCTTGATTGCTCTTGTACACACTTGCTTGATGAAGACTTGCAAGTTACTCCCCATACAACATGGGGAAACCTTTACTTTGACCTTGTCTTCATCGATCCATGATCACCGAGGATGGAAAGCTAACCATGAGATCTTCTAGATATTGCGCATATTTAGCTTTCACATCATTTCTTCTTTTCTTCATTTTGTTGATGCCTTGAAGGTGCACCAGAGATATTACTTCATCTTATTCTCCAAGACATACTTGCCATAGGTTTAACTCTCACATGACCAATCTGTGGATCACTCTTTGAACACCTTGGTCACCACTTGATCATCTTCACTTTCTTCTTCTCCAAACCTTGAAGCCAACATATGGTTCAAGCATTGCCTATGGACAATTCCTACAAGTACAACTTGATACAAGCATTACTCCATAGAGATTGTCATTAATTACCAAAACCACACATGGGGGCCCACATTATCTTTCAGGTATTTTGGTAGGACCCAAGGTTCAGGGTCAATTCAAGACATTCGACTACAATACTTTGCTATATCAAGGCAAGTTCTCACTTTCTCATGTCCTTTGATTATTTTCCATCAAGTATTTTGCAAATCTAGTGTTTTCATCACCTACATTTCAAAAAGGTCAGAAAACACTATTTTCATAATAATATGATTATGGGTTATTTACCAAGAGGTAATAACCTACTATGAAAGTTCCGGTGGTAAAGGAACATATTATCTAGGACTTAACAGCCAATGTCACCAGTGATTCTTTCATCGTATAATACGCGTTAACCATGAGATCTATATGGCTCTGGGGAATTCAGCTGGATTTTCTTCCTTCCGCATGGAGCGGGCACTGTTCTAGGCGTTTTGTAAGTTTCGGATCGTGGGTAAAACCCTGTATTCAGGGCAAGCCTACCGTGAATCTAGACGTACAAAAGACATATTTTTAGTGTTAATGGTTGTCATGTGTATCAGACGAACGTAAAGTTGTATTAATGGGGAAAAAAGGGAAGTGATTAGCTTGGGTCCTTATACCGGTCTTCATACCAAGGAAGTGTGAACGGGAATGCGCGCCTGGATGTGCAACATGGATAAGAATCTCTCATGGGTAAAGCAACACACCTCTACAGAGTGTACAAAACTATGACATGTTACTCCCTATTTCGGGAAGGAGCTGTGAACGCTTCAGGAAGGAACTCCACGAAGTTCTAATCATCTTGTGAAGGCTGACGGACATAGCTTTTAAGAATAAAAGCAACCTTTGAAGAAATATTTACGAAAACCTGTATAACCTACGATCTTTGGTCTGTGGTTGTAGTTAGTGCATCAAACACTCATTTTTAGTGAACTTGCTGAGTACGCTCGTACTCAACCGTAACTTCTTAACCCTTACTACATTTCGAAGATATTAAAGATCAAGAAGAGGAAACACTCTATTCAGTTGAAGACCAAGCAGAATTCCTCTATGAGGAACCATAAGTATCCGAAAGTGTCAAAGGGGACAACTATGAAAGCATCTATGGAATGGAGACCGAGGTATCTGAAGCATAGATGTGTCAAATATAGTTGATCGAGTCTAGTAGCATAAATCTCTATCCTCCATATATTAATCTCATATAAACCTTAAAGTTTAGTTTGCTTATTTATATGGTTCCTTGAGTTATTATAGTTTAGCATCGAGTCATCGAGATACCTCTATGGACCTAGGAGGGTCTCGAAGTCGTCATGTAATTTCTGGTTGTAATAATAATTATGTATGTTGTGAACCCTCTTTGTTTCTGTTGTATCACTCCGAGGATGTAATATTTGCGGAATGGTGTTCCGTGAGTGTTATGTCAATGACTATAGTTCAGGCATGCGAGGGGAAAACGAGAGAGAGAGAGGCGATGCGGAGAGTGAGAGGGCGAGGAGAAGATAGCCACGACTCAGGAGGCCTTATCCCCTCTCCAGGGTGGCGCAGATGGGCGGGAATCGTGGCGCAGCTTCACGGTGGAGACGCGGTCACGCAACTGCTTTCATCTGAAGGAAGACGATGGCATTGTTGCAAAAAAAACCTAGGAAACCAGGAAAACATCCCGCGGTTCAAAACTCTCTCTTGACTTGCAGAAACCCCTTGGGTTTTAATAAAACCCTGGTTTTTATTATAAATAGCTCATTTTTTCACACCATTTTATTTATAGAAATTGTAGGGGCACTTTGGTAATTACCAAAATATTCCAAATTTTGAATTTTGAACTTTTGAAACTCATTTTTGGAAGCATTTGCAAATAATTAGGGTTTTGGAGATGTATTGTTCATCATTCTTACTCACATGCATAGGGTTTGTTCAATTAACGAGATGCATGCTATGCTTAAATACTAAGTATCTTTATCACAAACTTGGGTTGCTATAATGGACTATTTTTTACGATGGCATCCTCATTTTAAAAATGTTAGCTTATTTAAATAGGATGACCCACTTGCATCAATAGAACACATAGATAGAAAAAGAGATATCGATCCGGACATTAACGACCATGACTACCTCCGCAGTATCCTACTTCACTTGGTAAAATGGCATGAGCAATACAGTTTTATCATTGAAATAACAATAATAATGAATTATACACCTTTATAAGAGAATCTATATTGTCGCCTTCCAAAGGGTACCTGACAACTAAGTTGGCATGCGTTTTGGGGAAGCCTGCCAAAACTGTCGTTGGTTCGGAATGACCTTCCCACACCGTTGCCTTCAACGATCAACTACCCAAAATATTTTTCGGTTATTTTTTGATAAATAGCACATATATCAACTACAATAGCACATATTTTAAACATATAAAATTGAAATAAATCAAAGTTTATTACAACAAAACAAAACATAAAAATTAAATAGTTCATACAATAATTGGAAGTTCAAATATATCAAACCACGGGGGCGTTTCTTTTAGGCACCAACAAATGTTGACCTTCTTGTAGCTGTGCATGCACATGTTCTTCACGGATTTCTTGATGCATGACGAGAAAAGCGCCAAACTCAGCCAACACCTCGTGATCAACATCGGCAAGAGGACCCATGTGGTCATATGGCCGATCATTAACCATAGGAGCATCAAACTCACTATCAATGATCATATTGTAATAATCATGCAAACATTCATCACCTCTCACATGTGTGATGTTGACTAGGTAAGAGCAGGGTACTCAGCGATAGAAAAATAAGCTTGGAGCACATCAAATGCTCGCTCAAAATCCTTCATGCAAGCCTCCCGGTACTTGGAAAACCAAGCTCTTACGAGGTTCGGGGATTATCTTTGAAATTTGTCCCATCTAGGATAAATGACATCGGCTAGGTAGTAGTCTTTGGTGCATGACTTGCTATTGATATCATAGTTGACCGCGGGAGAATGACTTTTAGCAAATCTACCAAATACTAGAGATCATTGCAGCATGTTGATATCATTGTGAGATCCATCCATGCAAAAAAGCATGCCAAATCCACAAGTCATAATATGCCGCAACCTCAAATGCCACACTGCATTCTCTAGAATGGCCTTTGTACATCTTCTACCAAGCAAATGGACAATTCTTCTACCCTTAATGCATACAACCCAAGCATCCTAGGAAATCACCTTACTTCGTTATGTGCTAGTATCTGAGTTGTGTCTTGTTCATTTGGTGCTCTCAGATAGGTTAGCCCAAATATTCCCACCATAGGAAGGTGAAATCTATACACACATTCAAATGTAGTGGACTCAGTCATGCAAAAGTAGTCATCTTGTGTATCTGGAGGAGCTCTGCGTGCAAGATATCTCAAGGCAATCGTGCATTTTTGAATAGTGGAGAAACCAACCAATCTGCAATCCTTCTTCCAAATGAAATAGGGTTCGAACTCACACATGTCATGCATGATCTTCGTAAAAAAAATACTTTGTTCATCTTGAAGCGCCGCCGAAAATGCGAGGCCCATGTGTCAGGTCATCTCTGAAATAGTCGTTCTCTAGTATCTTTGCGCTGGAACCTCCTTGCCAAGGAGCTCGGAGGCACGCATGTAGGTGAAGAAGAGAACCGATGTCCATGATGTGCTCCATTTCATCGGCTTGCGCTTCGGTCTCCTCTTGCATCAATTGTATCATCATCATTTCATCGTCGCTAACCATATTCTATGCATCAAACAAAAAATGATTCAAACTACCAAACACCCTATAATTTACTGGCATCACTAATTAAAAGATAATTTACCTAGGAAATTGGCCAAACACCTTCTGTGCGCGGAAATCCCGACGCAGAGCCTAGGTGGTGTGCCACCTGGCCGATGAAACATCCATGAGACAACCACGCCGATGCTGGGACACGGTCGGTGCCAAGTGGACTCTTAAGGGCGGCGATTGACTGTCATCCGTTCCTAGGAGAAGCGTTAGGTTCTAGATTCGTCGGTGTTGAAACGATGACGAGAGAGCGAAGCCTGAAAACTGGGACTAATAGGGGCTAGGCAGAGCAACATGACACTTATGCTGGGCATATATGGCGAGCAGCGCACTGAAGTTGGGCGGCGGCCACTCGTGGGATGAGAGAAAAGATGGAGCGAGGTGGGGAGGATAGGATGAGGATTGACTTGGTCGCTGTGAAAGGATTCCCGCAAGTATTCAACATGGCGTGAGTTGTCGGCACCCCTGCGAATCTTTGTGTGCCAGGGGTGACATGGGAGTGCCGAACAATTTCTTTAGCCGCTCATGTTGCCGGCACGGGTTAGGGGCTGCCGGTGCGGGGCGTTTTTAGGCCGCAACCCACAAAGCTCGGTGGGTCCTCTTGGGGGGGGGGGGGTGTGGAGATGCTCTAAGTGTCAGCTGTTGTAGGAATGAACATATGTCCACACCGTAGTCAACTTCTTTTATGTTATTGTTTTATTTGAATGTTATTAGTAGGTCATTTGTCTACTGGTTTGGTCGAGAACCTTGAATCTGCATCTATGAATTACGAGTTAGTTAAGCATATCCTTGCAAATAGATCCGGGAATTTCGTGAATGATGATGCGCACCCAAAAATTCTAGGCGATGATGGTCAAAGGACTAAAATTGGTGGAAGGCACATATTGTGTGCGACACCATGGAGTGGTGAGCCGGGCGTTTGCCATGCACAAGCTTAAGGTTATATCCTACAATTTCAAATTCAGATCCATCTTTGAAGCATGTACTGCCTTCCTTCCAGAAGTCCACCGTTGGCAATTTTAAGTGACGATACTAAACACTTTCAAAAGTTGACAGTAAATGTTATATCCATACTTAGTTGTGCCTAATGCTTGATCAAGAAGTGGGAGGATCAGGCAACCAACAGTAAGGGTAGCGAGATAGAAATCGAGTTCAACAAACACTTTCAAGAGTTGACGGTAAATGTTATATCCCATACTGGTTTTGGAAGTTGCTATAACGAAGGAAAAGAAGTATTTCAGGCATAGAAACAGCTTCAGGCCATCACTGCGGCAACTCTCCTCAATTTGCAGATAAACGGGAAATAGTTTGCTGCCTAGGGGGATAGCTGCCCCTCGACAGATGTCGTCCAACATGCGTCGTTGAGATACATGCTAAAACGGCTAAAGAAGGATAGTTGATTAACACATCTGTAATAAAGCTGACACATGACAGCAACCAGATGATAACGAGGTTCGAGGCGAGGCGATAGCAATGGGACAAGACATCTCTGCGAACACATGACCTCCTCTATATACATTTTTTTTTGTCTCAATGCCTCGGAAGTGCATGCGCTAGATGAGGCCAACGCAGTATAACTTTTACATATCTCCCAGCAACAGTACGGGACGACCAGAGGTTGTATTTGTGTTTAGCAGGCATGGGTACGTCGATACGAGACCATTTGTTTTATTCGTTATGACCGTCACAGAGAAATTCTTATTTTATATCGCAATAAGACGTGCTAGATTTCTTCCATGCCATGAAGAAGTCATTTACGAGGAATGCCAAACGGTTTTATGAACCAAAGCATCAGACTTATAATTCTACATGTTGTCGCTCCCGTTTTATACTCCTTGATCGTACCTTTTTTCTGTGGATTGCCCTTCTCGCACTAAAGGAGATGGGATGCTAAGCGTAGTAGAGCTACACGTATGTATTGAGCGAGACCATGTCAAAGAACAAAATATTGTTTGCCTTATACACACAATACATGTAGTAGGGACATATTACTAAGGGTAGAGCCAACTCATCTTGTCAGCGGGAAATGGGGAGGTGGAAAAACATGGCGATGAGCTGGACCTATCAGACAACTAACATAACTATTCATCGAGTATTACGTAGCAGCAGCTATGTACCAGAGCACTAAACATGATACGGTAAATCACCTGCGTCGGCCTGCTGCTACACTGGACACGGTGATGGAAGGGTACACTATTTATCAAGCTTGCATCATTGCATGTATCCGCGCATGCGCCCCGAGCAGTCAAAGTCATTGCACGAGCTACGAAAAATAAGAGGCCCATTCCGACACCCCAAGTAAAATGTTGCAATAGTGATCACTCCAAGATGATAGAGGGGACTCCCTCAAATATGTGTACTTTTAGCCTTGTTTTAATTTAAAATTAATAAAGTTTAACTATCTTTATAGAAAAACGTAGCAATATTTATAATTCTAAATTGGTAATAGTAGATATGTTTTTAAATTTACTTTTATAATATTTCAATTTCATATAATATATGTTGCTATATTTATTATAAAGTTGATCAAATTTGATAATGTTTGACTTAAACAAAAGTTAGAACAAAAGTTAGAAGTACACTTACTTACAAATGAAGTGAGTATAACATGAATATGCCTGTCCTACTATAAATGCACAACCACAAGCAGGTGGTTCATATCCAACATAGTACTTTCTCCGTTTCGGTTTACAAGTCCTACGCGTATATCTAGGTTATCAATTTGACCTATATAATTTAAATTATATAATATAAAAATTATATCATTGTAAAATACAAAGTCTAAAATTTTCGGTGATATATTTTTTGTAATATATACATCATACTAAGTTGCTCAATTTGACGACATAGAACTATGTGCAGGACTTGTAAACCGAAACAGAGAGGGAGTAGCATGTCTAGTTCAACCGGATCGCACCTGCTAGTGGTGTGTTTTCAGACACATCGTTTTGTTCATGCTTGTACTATCTAGCATTATCTATTCTTGAACACAGACTTCCATGTTTCGTACATACGCAACGCCACCCGAGGCGGTGCATGCAGACTACTGACAAGGCACGGCAGTCCAAGCAAACTCTAATCACCAATTAATACCATATCCCCGGCAACACATCAAATGGCAGCTAGATGCTTGTTCATATCTCAACACTAATCGTACGGCTTAGGCTTGGGGGGCAGCTATCCCCGTGGCAGGAAATCCACACTCTTTAGTAAATCAGTTCATATGTCAAGTTTATACATACATAGTTATGGTCGCTAATTATGACTAGTTTGCGTATACTAGTTAATCTTAAAAAACTGTATTTTTATGCTTTTTTCCTTCGATCGAATGAATGCAAAATTGCTAACTATTTCAACATTTTCGTTGGAGAAAATAATAGCGGTTGAGATTATCAACTTAGAAAGAAAAATATGTACCCCCTCTGTACTGAAAGGATTCGCAAGTTTGTCTAAATTTGAATGAATTATATACTTCATCCGTCTCAAAATACAAGGCGTCTAAGGATTAGTTAAAAATTAACATTTTTTAAATTTGACCAAGTTTATACATAAAAATATCAACATTACAATACAGAATCAATACGAGTAGATTCACAGTAAAGTATATATTTTACTAGTGTGTCCATTTAATACTCTAGATGTAGATATTTTTTTCTCAATATTTGGTCAAAGGTTATAAGGTTTAACTTTTGACGAATTCTTAGACGCCTTATATTTTGAGACGGAGGGAGTGCTAAATAGTGTCTAGATAAATTTGAATTTAGAAATATATAAATCTATGACATACTTTTGAGGACGCAGGGAGTAGGTGAAATTAGACACTCCCTTAACTAAGCTATGTTCAAATTCGATTATGAAACAAAAGGGATCTGCCCTTGAAAAAAAACACGGATCCACGGTATACCAACTGGTGCGTATGTATACAACGGCAAGAACCACATATTGAGTCACCGGAGAAGTGGAAGCAGCAAGGGCAACCAGACAAGGAGCACATAAGCTGAGATATTAAGCAAAGTTCGCCGCACTGCAACACTCTACACCAACAGACACGCTGCGTACTGATAGTAGTCGCACTGGCATACAGCCCTACACATTCCCTACCATTCTACTACAACCAAAGAGAGATTTTTTTTTTTGAACGACCAAAGAGAGATCACAAGCCACACATGACAAGCGCGCCATCGATCATCAGGTGCATGCTGCCTGTACAAAGCATATTCCTTGAGTTTTCAGACTAGGTCGCTAGTTCTTGTGGTACATGACGTTCCAGGAGTCCAGCGTCGGGAAGCACGGCGGCTCCGCCGCGGCGGCCGTCTCCGGATGCGTGAGTGCGTACGCGGCCACGTGGTCCGCAGCGTCCGACGGTAGCAAGTGCTCGACGCCGAAGGGCGGCAGGAGGAGACCGGGGCCGGCGTTGGCGTCGACCTGCGGCTCGGGCTCTGCGCCGGTGACGCGCTGCACCATGAGGCTGAAGGTGGCCGCGTCGGTGCTGATGTACGTGGTGGGCACGCGCTTGGACGGCCGCGGCCGCCGCTTCCCCGCGCGACCGCCTGCCGGTCCCAGCCACGCTGCGGACGGCGCGCCGAGGCATGACGCGCTGGCACGCAGAAGACGGGCGGGCCGTCGTGGTCGTGGCGGCCGCGAGATCGGCGACGAAGGGCGGCTCGGGGACGGGGGAGCGGCCGGCGGAGAGGGAGAAGTGGAGCGCGCGGGCGATTGCTGCGTCGGCGAAGGACCGGGAGAGCAGCGCGGGCGGCGCGACGCAGGCGAGGGCGTCCATGGTTCGGTCCCGGTGAGTTCCTTCGTGCAACGCTGGGGGCGTTGGACTGCAGGAGCGGGGGGGCGTGAGCTGGGCAAGCGGGAGCAGTAGAGAGGCTGGCGGTTGGGGATGCGAGTGGGAAATAGTCGAGGGGGTGGTGGGCGTTATAAAAGGAGGCGGCTGGGCAAAAGGCTCAGCGCAGGGAGGGACACGGGAAAACGCGTAGGGTTGCTTTGCTTTGGAACGGATGGAGGGGTGGGTGTGTCGGCGCGTGGGCAGGAAAGGAAGTGCCCGGCCGCCAGGTTTTGCCCTGCGGCACAGGCCACCACAGCTAAACCGAACGGGTTGAGGACTGAAGAGAGAGAGAGGAGTGTGTGGACACGTGGTGCTCGTGCATGGCGTGGCCGCCCGCGCGCATGGGCGACGGTCTCGACTGGTGCAAGCAGCCGCACCGTACAGCGCGCACATCTAGAACGGTCAACCCGAGTGGACTCGGACCCAACTGTTGTCTCTCACCTATCGGTCCAAGTATTCGAGTAGTAGGTGTGTGCGTTTGACGTTGCGACCAGAATCAAGTTCAAGTACAGACTTTATTTTCAAAGACATCTAGAGGAGGGGCAGGGTGAGGATAGCTTTCTCTCCTCTCCCTCTCCCGTTCTCCTCTTCCCCTCTTTCGTTTGAGAGTCCTCCACCGTTTCCCGGGCCAATCTCGAGCCAAATCCAGCGGCGTCGCCGGCCGAAGATGGTGAAGGAACGGCGTGGGTGTAGGTTTTGTTAAAGTGTATAAGTGGATTGCATTAGCCCTTTCCATCAGTTCGGACTTTTGGTTGCGTTGGCTAGTGCATAAAGCTTGATATGGTATCAGAGCCTAAGGTCTTGAGTTCGAGTCCTGGCTTTCGCAATTTATTCTAAAATTGCTGTAGACCCCTCTGTGTCCACGTATAGGCCTCTTGAGTCATACACTTCAACAGGTTTTAGTTGTAGTTGTAGGTTAGTAGTAGTTGTAGTCGGCATTTTGCCGTGGTTTGGGGTATCCCTGGTGCTCGCGAGCAGCTGCCGGGGAGTGGCGCTCCGTGATTCCGGCGTCCTTCCGAGGTAGGAGGCGGTGGAGGTGCTGGAGAAGAAAAGATCCCGTCTAAATAAGCTCGTTTGGCTGCCAGATCTGGCGGTTCCAGGTGGTGTCGGCGGTGACCTGGCTTCCTCTGATTCAAGTGTTCCTGCTAGCCATGGTGGTGATGCAGCTCCTGAATCGGGTGGGGGCGGATCTTCAAGGCTGGCGCTGCAGCAGGGGAGAAGCGTTGCTTCTCGAGAGAGATCTTCAACGTCGGCGATGGATTCGTTGGTGTATCTGTCGGCCGAACGGCGGCCGCTCCCTCCTTCGCCGGTGTCGATGGATTCCGACCGACGCGAGTTGATCTATTACCTCCAAGTACGGAGGCCCTTTGTCTGTTGTGCGGCTTGCTCCCCTCTCATCGCCCCAAGTGGCAAAGTCCCCAGCGACGGTGAGAGTGTCCGTGTTGTAGACGGTTACGGTGGTGGCGAATGAGCAGGCCTCAACGACGATGTCCTCGATGGCGTTTCTGTGTTCCTCGTCGAGGTCTTGTGTGCAAAAGGCAGGGGCTTGGTTCTAATTTTCTGTTTCTTGGAGTCCCTCTTTGTTATCCGTACTGCCACCGCTGATAATGGATGATGCTTCTCGGTCCTTCGGGACTGTCCCCTGTTCAAAAAAAGAGGAGGGGCAGGGTAGAGCGAGGAATTCCGATCACGAGAATATCTAGGGCAACTCCAACGACCCCTAAACCGACCGGGTCCGTCGATAGCGGGAATGTCTAACAACCTCCCCCAAATGGACTACGTCCTATGGATCAATCAGTTTCTCCGCATTTCCATTCAAAATTTGGGCTGACTTAGCGGTCTAGCGGACATGTCGTGTGTACATGGAACACGTCTATTTGCCTACTTTGAACCTTCTAACTAGGCACATGGCGGTCATATCAGCCCTTCCTATTTGCATCTCACCTCCACTCTCACCATCCGCTACTTGTTGCCGCCGAACCCTAGATACATGAGAGCGGGATGCAGCCGTGAGAATGGACCCTCTAGGAGGCCGGAGAACGGGGCCTCCCTGCCGGCACTACGTCGGGGACCTGTTTCCTAGACAATCGGCCGCCCCTACCGGTGGGACGTCCTTGATGAAGTCTTCCTGCCGGAGATGAAACACCTCCGGGCCCTCTACAAGGCACAGTTGGAGCGCAAAGGTGCGCGCGAACCTCGACGACTTTGTCGCCCGCGTTCCCCTCGAAGAAGCTACAGAGGAGCTCGACATGCCGATGCTCTTTTCGTTCCCTCGGCAACCGAGGACCTGTGCTCTGACAACGATGAATAACAATGCTTCTGCTACCTTGGCATCTGAGAGCCTGAGCTCCGGCAACGATGAATAGTGCCGCCAATCTAGGGTTATTGAGTTTTAGAACTAGTAGAGCAAGATTCATCCCGTAGGGGTACTTTAGTTTGCGTGTTTACTGGATTTCAACCTTGTAACGCAAGATCTATCTTGTTGCCATTTTAATTAAATAAGAACTTTGCTTAAAAAATGACTAGCTGCGGATATTTGGGAGGAGGTAACGTTGCTTTTGATGTCTAAAATGGGGGACGGAGTTGACCAGAGAGTAGTCTTTTTTCTCAGAGAATTGTTCTCCTCGAAACAGGCTTCTGCTCAGAGAATTGTTCTTCTCTTCTCGAAAAGAAAAGCACAAATTAACTGCATGCCGTGATGCCAATCAGCCGTGGCCACCACGTTGTTCTCTCCCTAGTGTAGTCAGACAGAAATTATGCGAGTGCGACGCGTTCAACAAAAATCCAGAGCGATCTTCCTTTTCCGTACCCTCCTTTGGAAACATTGCCGTGCCTTTTCGATCCCCTTTTCAAGATGCCTGACCGCTTTCGCTAAGTGCTTGTTCTGGTCCCTCAGCATCCTGCACATACTAGCATTTTTTCCATAGTGCATTTTTTCCATAGACTGCAAAAGACAATACACTGCCTTGATTTCCATACAATCAAATAGTATCACTCTATTTACCGCAAGTAAAAAAACAGATGGAACCTCAAAACGTATACCTGGATGTCCGGGTCAGACATTTACGGCGTCTACCTGGTGAGATTTAAATAAAAATGGAGGCAAAATTACTTGCCTCTATTAATGGCTACTATGTGTCTACTGGCAACGTGTTGAAGGAGACGGTGCACCGCCGGCATGTAGGACCCACTTGCCTGCCCCTGGCTCAAAATGCTGGTAGTGTGCCAATGTGTCGATACACATTAATCTACAATATAGTGGCGGCAATTTAAATAAAAATAACTCAAAAGTTAAATAAATTTAAATAATAAACCTCCTGTCAAACTATTTCACAAACCGTAACCCTTTTATGCCACTCTCGTCTGCGCGGTGCCGCACCAACGTGTGCCACTCCACCCCAGACGGCGTCGCCAACCTGCCACGCTGGCTCGGTGGGACCCGACGCAGCCCTGCCACGCTGGAGAGCATGTGCGGTGCCAGGTAGCACGGCGCCGTAGACACGACCGCTGCGCCACTTGGGACGGCGCCGCAGCACCTGCCGCGCTGGCGTCGTGGGGCCTGACAGCGCAAGTGTTGTGCCACTCGGGAAGGCGCTGCACGCAACCCTGCAGCACCATCGCGCACGGCGCTGCACAATGCCACCACTTAGCCGCGCTGACCCTCCCCAGCCCGACCCAACCCTAGATTCTTCCCCCATTTCTATCTCCCCAATGTAGAGGCGGCGGCTCTTCTCTCTCCCTCCTCTAGTCTCCACCAAAAAGCACAAGATTTGAAGGAAAAGTTAGGGGATTGATGTGTGCAGCAGCACTTCGTTGGGAGACCCCAAGCGGAAGTTATGATGCAGTACAGGAGAAAGTTTTCCCTCGGTAAGAAACCAAGGTTATCGAACCAGTAGGAGGAAGGAAACGTCCCAAAGGTGTTGCAAGCAACGTGGAAACCTGCACAACACAAACTCAAGACTTTGCCCCAACTAACAGCGAGGATGTCAATCTCACTGGTTGCTGTAACAAAGGATTAACTGTATGGTGTAGAAGGTGATGATGGTTTGCAGCAAGTAAACAGTAACAGTGGAGGATGTATCAATGGTAAAGATTGGACCGGGGTCCATAGTTCACTAGAGATGTTCTCCTTAGATAACCAAACATGCCATGCTGGGTAAACAAATTACAGCAGGGCAATTGACATGACTGAGCAAGGCATAACAATGCAATACTAGACAAAAAGATCCTATGAGATTCGATTGGGCAATACAACAATATACGTAGACCGCCATCCAACTACATCTATGACTAGAAGTACACCTTCAGGTTATCATCCGAACCCCCTCCAGTATTAAGTTGCAAGCAACAGACAACTGCTTTAAGCAAAGTGTGCAAGGTAAACAATCCAATTGTTCCATGAACAAGAGACCGTTGTTTTCTTCCTAGTGGCAACAGCACATCTACTACCGTAGAGATTTCTGTCACTTCCCTTGATAAGTAGAGGCATGAACCCACTATAGAGTATAAATACCCCCTCTTGGAGTCACTAGCAACTACTTGGCCAAGATAGCTACTAACAACGGAGAGCATGCAAGATCACAAATAACACAGACATGATAGAATCAATAAGACAAAACCATTAATCAATCTGACATAGTAATCTCAATATCCACCGGATCCCCGCAAACACAACATGCATGATTACAAATAGATGAGATCTTGATCATGAACGAAGCTCACAAGATCCATAAATGAAAGCACAATGAGGAGATACAATCATCTAGCTACTACATGAACCCGTAGTCCAAGGTGGAACTACTCACGCTTCATACCGGAGGCTGGCATGATGAAGAAGAAGGCCTCCGGGATGATCTCCCCTCTGGCAGGGTGCCGGGAAGAGCTTCAGATCCTCCCGATCTAGGGACTATGGTGGCGGCGGCTACAGACGGTTTCGTGGAATATTAATCGGGTTCTTAGGGTTTCGGCATCAGGGGCTTCTTATAGGCGAAGAGGCGAGGTTGGGAGCGGCCAAGGGTCCCACACCCTGCCCAGGCGTAGGCCCACCCTAGGGCGTGCCTCGGGGGGGGGGGGGGGGGGTCCCACCTGTGGCGCCTCTCCGTCTCTCCTCTGGACTCCGTGATCTCCTCGATGAAATATTGACTTTGGCTTTTGTCCCGTCCAATTCCGAGAATATTTCCTTACTAGCTTTTCTGGAACCAAAAACAGCAGAAAACAGGCAACTGGCATGGTGGCAACTTGTTAATAGGTTAGTACCAGAAAACATGTAAAAAGCACCTCAAAGTGTGGACAAGCAAATCAAAGTAGATACTAAACAAACATGGAACATCAAAAATTATAGATACGTTTCCGACGTATCAAGCATCCCCAAGCTTAACTCCTGCTCATCCTCGAGTAGGTAAGTGATAAAAGAATAATTTTTGAGGTGACATGCACCATCAAAACCAAGATCAAACCATTTGTAAGCACTGAAAGCTAGGATCAAAAAACTCTAAACATGTGCATGAAAGATGGAGTTCTAACAATAAGATAAAGTAACTATGCATGCAACATGAAAGGCTACAAACAAAGATCATGAATAACATGCATTGAAAATTGTTTGTTTGTTTCACATACAAAAAACATGGCATAGTGGCATTCAGCTTGTCCCTCATAGAGTAGCAAATAGATGCATAGGACACCTTCAAAGTTCATAAGAGTGACTAGATACAAATATCACAAGAACAAGCAATATCAACAATATGCATCAATCAATAAGTTTTGGGACACTACACATAGAACTAAGAATGGCAACTATGCTCTATTAATGGTGCCTAAAGGTAGAAGGTGGAGACTCAATATAATAGTGTAAAAAAGGACCTTCATAAAGGGAAGCAGGAATTTCAAGTTTCGAAAAGAGCTTCCAAAAATTATGGTACTTGTTAGCTTTGAGCCCTCATTGCCCTTATCATAAGCATCTTGAAGTGATTAAGGTTAAAGTGAACAAACTATGGAGTATATGCTTGACAAAGTATAAGTTGTCATCTCATGTCCCTTGAATACGAGGGTCGCACCTCATGCTACTCAACTTTGGTCACCTGTAAGTTTTTGTCATAGTAAGTACATGTGTATCATAGAGAACTGCCAACGGGGTACCCCTTGCACATGGTACAAGAGCTATCCCATAACCAAAATGACAAGGAAAGCATACAATGAGCATCTCAGCGATCTTTTTATTTACTATGTACATAGCTTTTTATTGAGGATGCTTCACAGATTACTCATTATGGTGATGCTGCAAGTTTCCACCATGATTAGGCATGGCTTAGGCTAGTGGCCCAGGCGTTTCTCTAACACAAAATACATAACTCAATGTACTTACAAGCTCCCTCTTTATTTCACACCAGCGACGTTCATAGACAAAAGATCATTATATCAACTGTGTACAAAGTACAAGTGCAATGTTGAAAACGTTACCCATGACAGCATGGTTCTGCTAATTCCAACGTATAAGTGCAAGCATATACAACTTAGATGACACAATGGTTCAAGTTTATTAGGGGCAAGGAATATAAAGGTTGCCATCAAGTTCGTGAGGGCTTTAATCACTAAGTTTTCACATAACAAAATAATTTTTAATTGGAAGATAGCTGAAAACAAGAATATACTTGGAATGGTGTAACACACCATGCATAGGAGTTTATAATGGACACTTTGGAATAACTTGGTTTCTTGGGAGTTGGAAGCATGAGTAGAGCTTACTCATACAAGTGGAGGCTAGCAAAAGACTGGGAGTAACCAACTAAAAGAGCAATAATAGCCATAATCATGCAGAGCGACAAAACATTACTAATCAAAGCATAGAGTGGTACTACAAGTCAAGGACTAAATGATCATAGAGGCTATGGTGACTTGTTCATAGTAATAACATGGTGTGAGCATGTGCCAAGTCAACTCAAACAAAACATCAAAGGAGAATATCACAATACTATGCTTTTGCATGCTAAAACAACGCATGATTTCTTCAAGGCACAATAAGCAATCCCAATTGTTTGGAACAAGTCATTATACAACAATAATCACTAAGCATATGTCAAAACAACACCTAGCATGACATGCTAAAGTCTAAGTCACAATCAATGCAAGCTCCTCTTGCACTATCAAGCAAGAACTTTCTACTCCTTTCCAACACCAATTAACTTATTTGAAACAACACAGTGAGAACGGGGGTCCAAACTACTTTATTCAAGCAAACTAAACGAACTAAGCAAAGAAAACGAAAACTAAGACGCTCCAAGAACAACACAATAGTGCATGAAACAATAAAAACAAAGTGTCTAGAAAGACCTAGGCATCCCCAAGATTTGACGCTTTTACCTCTTGGATATTTTCTTGGGGTGACACCGGGGTGGCATACCCAAGCTTGAGCTTTTGTCCATTCTTCATCTCATTACATCATTCTCTCTCCACACCTAAATTTTTTCCTTCATACAAAACTTCACACAATCTTCATTAGCAACATTAGTGTATTCAAAAGATAATAGACCTTTGGGTTTAGCTTTAGAACAGCAAAACTTTTCACTAAAAACACAAGATACTGTAGAAACTCCTTCAAAAAGCTCAATTTCCCAAAAATAACCCAAAAAGGAATCAATAAGAAGCAAATGCAAATAATGGAAGAAATCTGTCAAAACAGACCACCAGGTAGAAACTGATTTTTTCGAAGACCTTTTGTTGCTCAAATAAAAAATTATTGAACTAACTAAAGTTATCTAACATACTAGGGGATTTATTCGTAAATTTTCAGCTTAATCCGACTTACAGAGACTCTTCACTAATTTTTATGGTGGAGGACAGAAATCTGTTTCGGGACAACAACTCCCCAAATCTTACTTCCCTCTCATTAGAGGTCATTCTTGGCACAAAAAGCAAACAAAAAGTATAAGGAGAGGTCATTACTGAAGTAATAACTTCTAAGACTCAAGTAAACTCTTGGGTTATCTCCTAACAAGTACTTTTCTTTAACGCCTTTAAGTTAGCCACAAGAAGCAAGAAATCAAGTATTTCCAAATGAGGAAGCATTAACATCAAACCTTTCTTTCAAAGGAGGAGCAAAAAGCAACTTCTCTCTCCTCATAGGGAAGTGTTCAATACCTTTCTTGAAAAGAAATTGATATTTAATGGTTTCTTCTTTCATATTAATGATGGCACCAACAGTTCTAAGAAAAGGTCTTCCCAAAGTAATAGGACAAGAAGCATTGTATTTAACATCCAAAACATAGAAATCAACAGGGACATAAGCATTGTTAACCGTAATGAGAACATCATTAATAATCCCCATGAGTTTCTTCTTAGCATTATCATTAAGTGGGACATCCAAATAAAAATCTTCCAAAGGTGGCAAATCAATCATTTCATAATTCTTCTTAGGCATAATAGAGACACTAGAACCTAGATTACATGAAGCTTTGAGATCAAAGTCATTCACTTGCATATTAATAATGGGTTCCCAACTATCTTCTACTTTCCTAGGAATAGAAGCTTTGTGTTTAACTTCTCTTCCTTAATCTTAACAAGAGCATATGTAATGTGTTTGGTGAAAGCAACATGCATATCACTAGCATCAAGACTTCTAGCAAGCTTTTGCAGGAAGAGAATCACTTATAAATATTGCAACCATCTATATCAAAATCAAACTTAGCATCACCAGTAGTAGACTCATTAGGCTTAGGCATTGTAGGAGGAGGAATAGGGACTTCTTGTGGTTTAGTGGTATCCATTCTAGTGATGGTACACACACTATTGTTTCTATCAATTTCGGCTTCCCTTTCCCACTTAGCATGAAGTTGGGCTAACAGTCTAACATTTTCATCAATAGTAACTGGTATGGCATGAGTAGAAGCAAAGTTACTTTCTATGGTTTCAGGTTTAGCAGCCATTTTATTAATCAAGGAGGACTGTGCTTCAGACAAAGAGGAAATATTTTTATCAACATTTAAAAGCTTTTCCTCCACAGTCTTGTTGAAAATGGTCTGTTTACTAATAAAGTCTTTGAGCATGACTTCAAGTTCAGAGGGGGCACTTCTAACATTGTTGTAGGATTTTCCATAGGTATTCCCATTATTAGGAGGATAAGGCCTATAATTGTTGTTACCACCAAAATTATTCCTATAGGCATTGTTGTTGAAATTGTTGTTTCTAATGAAGTTCACATCAACTTTCTATTCTTGAGCAACCAAAGAGTCTAAGGGAACATTATTTGGATCTAAAGGAGCTATCCCATTAACAAGCATATCCATAATAACATCAATCTTATCACTCAAAGAGGAGGTTTCTTCAACCGAATTTACCTTCTTACCATGTGGAGCTCTCTCGGTGTGCCATTTAGAGTAATTAACCATCATATTGTCAAGGAGTTTTGTTGAAGCACCCAAAGTGATGCCCATAAAGGTACCTCCAGCAGCTGAATCCAACAGGTTTCTTGAAGAGAAGTTCAAACCTGCATAAAAAGTCTGGATAATCATCCAAGCAGTGAGTCCATGAGTGGGACAATTCTTAACCAAAGATTTCATTCTTTCCCAATATTGAGCAACATGTTCATTATCAAGTTGTTTAAATTTCATAATATCACTTCTCACAGATATAATCTTAGCAGGAGGGTAGTACTTTCCAATAAAAGCATCCTTGCACTTAATTCAAGAATCAATACTATTTCTAGGCAAAGATAGCAACCATTTTTTAGCTTTTCCTCTCAAGGAGAAAGGAAACAGCTTGAGCAACCATACTTTTGCATCTCACAAAGTTCAACAAAGTTATTGAGATGGGCAGCAACATGATCAGAACTAGCACCGGAAAATTGCTCTCTCATCAAAAGATCCAACAAAGTAGGCTTAATTTCATAAAAGGTAGCATCAGGAGCAGGTGGAGCAATAGGAGTGCTAAGGAAATCATTGTTATTTGTGCTAGTGAAGTCACACAACTTGGTGTTCTCAGCAGAGTTCATTTTGGCAAAAGTGGAGCAAGCTAAAAACAGCAGCAGCAGCTAGAGAAGGAGCTAATTTTTTTGTGTTTTTGATAAGATAAAGTAAACCAAACCAAACTAAACTTTTTTTTTGGAGTTTTTAATAAAAATAAGCAAACAAAACCAAGCAAAAAAACTAAGCAGACTAAAAACAAAGTAAAGAGAAAGGTTGAGGAGGACTCCTCTTGTGAAGACGTCCTTAGCGTCCCCGACAACGGCGCCATAAAAAAGCCTTGATGCGTGCAGCAACACTTCTTTGGGAGACCCCAAGCGGAAGAGTTGATGCGGTACAGCAGGAAGTTTTCCCTAAGTAAGAAACCAAGGTTATCGAACCAGTAGGAGAAACAAAACATCCCAAAGGTGTTGCAAGCAACATGGAAACCTGCACAACACAAACTCAAGACTTTTCCCCAACTAACAGTGAGGTTATCAATCTCACCAGTTGCTGTAACAAAGGATTAACTATATGGTGTGGAAGGTAATGATGGTTTGCATCAAGTAAACAGTAACAGTGGAGGATGTATCAATGGTAAAGATTGGACCGGGGTCCATAGTTCACTAGAGGTGTTCTCCTTAGATAAACAAACATGGCATGCTGGGTAAACAAATTATAGCAGGGCAATTAACAGGACTAAGCAAGGCATAACAATGCAGTACTAGACAAAAACATCCTATGAGATTCGATTGGGCAATACAACAATATACATAGACCGCCATCCAACTACATCTATGACTAGAAGTCCACCTTCAGGTTATCATCCGAACCCCCTCCAGTATTAAGTTGCAAGCAACAAACAACTGCTTTAAGCAAAGTGTGTACGATAAACAATCCACTTGTTCCATGAACAAGAGACCGTTGTTTTCTTCCTAGTGGCAACAACACATCTACTATCGTAGAGATTTCTGTCACTTTCCTTGATAAGTAGAGGCATGAACCCACTATCGAGTATAAATACCCCCTCTTGGAGTCACTAGCAACTACTTCGCCAAGATAGATACTAACAACGGAGAGCATGCAAGATCACAAACAACACAGACATGATAGAATCAATAAGACAAAACCATTAATCAATCTGACATAGTAATCTCAATATCCATCGGATCCCCGCAAACACGACATGCATAATTAAAAATAGATGAGATCTTGATCATGAACGGAGCTCACAAGATCGAGACTTGAAAGCACAATGAGGACATACAACCATCTAGCTACTGCATGAACCCGTAGTCCAAGGTGGAACTACTCACGCTTCATACCAGAGGCTGGTGATGGCTGACGTGAAGCCTGTTGGGAACCCCAAGAGTAAGGTGTGAAGAAGCACAACAGCAAGTTTTCCTTCAGTAAGAAACCGAGGTTATCGAACCAGTAGGAGGAAGGAAACGTCACACAGGTGTTGCAAGCAACGTGGAGACCTGTACAACACAAACTCAAGACTTTGCCCCAACGAATCAGTAAGGTTGTCAAGCTCACCGGTTTGGTGTAACAAAGGATTAAACGTATGGTGTGGAAGTGTTGCCTGTCAAAACTCACCGGCGGGCAGCGACGAGCAACACGAAGAGCCGGGAGGCTCCCAGAGCGGCTGGTGGGCCCTGGTCCCTCGGTCGACGGCCCGCAAATCTTCCGGCACGCACGCGTCCTGTCTTGGTTCGAGCGTGCCACGACCTATACCTGGTCGAAGGTGATGGATTGTTCCGATTGGTTTCTGCACGGTAAACAAGTATCGTAAAATTCGAGCCGTGATCGGCTCCAGTTTCTCAGAATCGGCTTTCAGAGCCGATTATCCCCATGGCTTGGCATTGGATCTTATGATAACATGGGGTTTTGCTTAATTACTACAAGCTAAATCGATCTACGATAGTTTGGTGTTTTCACCACGTAACCGGAACGTCCCACGCGTGGTTAAGCCTAATAGATACGAAAAGTAGTAGAAAACCGATCCTAGAGAAGGCCTAAAAACCAACATAACGTCAATTCCCGGAACATCCCCTCTAAGATCAATAAACCATGCCTTACGTATTACCGGATCGTTCAACCCGTTTGTGAGGCCAAATCACGTAGATATTAAACTAAACCTTGATGAACAAGGCACAACTATAACAGATCAAATCGACTTAAGCAGAAATCAAGCAAGATGCCACCTTTACACCCGGAGAAGGTGCAAAGACGCGAGATAGCTAGAGGTAGCATAAATAAGCAATCATAGTAAAAGTATCGATGCTAGCTCTAACAAATCTGGTAAAGATGTTACTGCCATCAACAAGGCTTCAAAGACGAGTAACACCGGATAACGATAGTAAATCGCCTAGATCGCAAGATGCGATCTAGGCAGCATGGCACTTACCCGAGAAAAACCCTAGAAACAAGGGGTGGCGATGCGCCGAGATTGTGTTGGTTGTGAACGTGATTGTCCTCCTTTTCTCAATAACCCTAGGTACATATTTATAGTCCGGAGACTCTCTACTTTTGGAATAACTCTACAACTCTATCTTTATCTAAACATAAACGGAACCTAAACAAATACGAATCCTACTAAGATACAAAATACACGGGCAATCCAGCCCAAATCTACGCACTAGGCCGATCCAGCAACACGTTGAATATATGTATATTCTAAGCCCATCTTGATCACGGCCCATCTCCTTCGTAGGCCAAAATATGGCGATAACACATGCCCCACAATGGTGGGACGAGAGGGGTTGGGACTTTGCTGGTCGGTGAAGGACGATGTCACGACAGCGAAGAAAACCTTCGTTCCTCGCCGACGGGAGCTGAGGCGGGACAGACGACGCCATGTCCCGGATGGCGTCGACTCCTCAAGAAGAGGAAGAAGAAGAGGAGGAGGACCCCTCCTCCGAGGAGTACCAGCCGGTGAGGTACTTCCGTCGGGTCGAAGACGACGACGACGGCGAGCGAGGGCGAGGCCCCTACCGCTTCCTCGATGAGCAGAATAAGACGGTAGCGGTAGCAAGCGGCAGCGAGGAAGACGGCGGCGGCAGCAGCAGCGACCTCGGCCGATTAGGATTTAGTAGTAATGGCCGTAGCGATGGCAGCCCCTTTTAATCGATCATCCAAGCAATGATCTTTGAATGAATGAAACTCTGTTTCCCAAATGTTGCTTCCTTTGCTTCAATTTTGCCGATAACTCAAACAAGTCGATGTTCCATAAGCCGATGACATCAGTATCGGCTTTCATCATCTTTGCGCATATAGTTAAACAAGTTAAATTGCACAAAGCCGATGACCACCCATCGGCTCCTTCAAAAACGCGTTTGTGGTCAACCTTGATTGAATCACAACCATTTCTTGATGCGAAGCGGTAACTGCGACCCTTTTCAAAATAGGCGACTGTGTCCTTCCCTTTTTTTTTCAAAGCAGGCGATCCAAACCTCCATCGCCCATCGAAAAATGTGCCTGACGAACAACTATCGACCAGCAAGGATGATGATGGCGGCTGAAATAAGCGAGTTCGTCTTGGCGCTCTCCATGCCCTCAAGGCATTTCCTTAGTAGCTTGTTGTTTTTTTTTTATTCGCCGATTTTCAACGCGTCGGCCCCATATTCTTGCTAATCGACTTAGCCGATCTCACGTATCGGCCCCTCAAGTTTTTATTGTCCCATATCCCACATGTTTGGAAAATACTTCTTGAGATCGCCATTGATCGCCATCGAAATTTTTCACCGTCCAACCGCTCAAGCATGTACGTTCCCTCTTAAAACTTGGTCGACCTTGTACGGCCCGTGCCAATTCGGAGACCATTTACCATATCTTTCGTCCTTAGTACCCAAGGGCAACACACTTCCCATACCAGATCTCCAACGTGGAACTCCTTTGGCTTCACCTTCTTGTTGTAGGCACGAGCTACTTTCGCCTTGTTCTCTTTTATTTTCTCAGCGACCACAACCTAAGCTCACCACATCTTCCACGCTGTCACTCATCAAAGTTGCATATTCTTCACCGTTAGCTCATTCGAAAAGTAACACGTCTCGATCCAAAGTAATTTCCCAAGGCAATACGGCTTCTTGCCCATAGACCAGATGGTACGGAGAGGTTTTATCGCCCCATGGCACGACATGCGATAAGCCCATAAAGCCTCGATAAAACCTCATGCCAACGCCTAGGGTGCTCATCGATTTTCCTCTTGATCGCTTGATAAGACTCGGTTGGACGCCTCGCTTGCCCATTTGCTTGAGCGTAGTACGGAGATGACCGTGTCGGTTTAATCCCTGTCCTCACGAACTTTCTCGAACTCGTGAGAAACAAAACCGAACCTCCATCGGTTGTGATAGTCTGGGAATCCCAAACCTATGAATGACGTGCTCTTTCACGAAATCGATGACATCTTTTGAACTTCTCGACTTCATAGGGACGGCTTCCACCCACTTGGTAAAATAATCATGATGGCCAAGATCCACATGTGGCCCTTGACGGAGGATTGATCTTGCCGATCATGTCCATGCCCCAACCCCGGAATGGCCAAGGCTTGATGATGGGATTCATTGCTGATGCCGGTACCATCTGGATTTTTCCAAAAATCTGACATGCCTGACACCCTTTGTAGTACTTAAAACAGTCCTCAAGCATGGTAGGCCAATAAAACCCGATCTCGATCAACCACTTCATCTTATGAGCCGACCGGTGAGTCCCACAGCGCCGTGTACCTCGTGTAGGAGCTGATTGGCCTCGGCCGTCCCGTGCACTTGAGCAATAGCCCTTCCAGTCCTGTAAAACATGTCATCCCCAATAAGCACGTACTTCATGGCTTTGTACCTTATCCGTTTAGGTGCCCCAGCGAATCTTTCAAGTAATTGAAGATATCGGCTCTCGATCATCTGCTTCTAGGAACCTGCACGGACATCGGATCCTTCTACCATATCCTTGTACCACAAGCTATCTCTGCAAGATCGTTCGCCTCGGTATTCTGCGCTCGTGGGATCCAAGTGAAATTGATGTACCGAATTGCGTCATCAGCTCGGCGGTGCAGCCATAATGGGAAGAGGGACTCGCTCGCACTTGTAGTCCTCCGTGAGCTGGGAAATCACCAACTTGGAGTCTCCAAAATTTCCACTGCTTGCTCCGGCCGAGGAGTAACTCCATCCCTTGCGTATTGCCTCGTACTCGGCTACATTGTTAGTGGGAGAAGTAGACAATCGATGGAGAAGGAAAATGTTGCCCAGGCGACACGAGAAAAATGCCGATGCGACCATCGTCACAAATCGATCCGTCGAAAAACATAGCCCATGCTTTTATGGACAAGGCCGCTATGTTAGTGTTGATCCTCTCGGCAATAAGATCAGCCAGCCTGTCCCTTAACAGCTTCGCGGTGATACGGATGTCGAACTCGATAATGCAAACATCCATTTGCCTAATCGGCCTTTTAACATAGGAGCCGATAGCATGTGCTTTATGACGTCCGACTTGCATATGATGATGACCTCTCGATAGCAAAATGTGGCGCAACTTGGTGCATGTAAAACAAAGAGGCACAACTTGTCGATATCGGATACCGCGTCTCAAAGATCCTTACGCTTATGTAGAATACGCCTCGCTCTCGACCATCATGCACTTGTACAACCACTGAGGCGATGCACGTGTCAGCTACTGACAAGTAAAGGTAGAACGGTTTGTCTGGCTGGGGTGGAACTAACACTGGCGGCTTTGTCAGATATTCTTTGATTTCGTCGAAGGCGTTGTTGTTACGCCCCAGGAATTCCTCGTCACTTTAATTTTCACGAGCCCCATGAACGACTCTATCCTTCCGACAGTTAGAGATGAATCGTCGGCGAAGTTGATCTTGCCAATGAGAGACGTAGCTCTTTCTTTGTAGTGGGTGGCTTCATCGTTAGACCGCCTCGACTCTTCAGCCGATCTCAATTCCGTTCATGGACCAAAACCCAAGAAGACCGGTCATCACTCAAGGCACACTTCTTTGGATTCATCCTCGTGCCAAACTTTCTTGTTCGGTCCGGGACGTTGCAGATCGCCCAAGTGCCCTTTTGAAGCAGACTTGACCACCACGTCATCGATGTAGATTTCCACCAATTTGCCGATCGATCATGGAAGATATAATTCATGGCCCTTTGATACGTGGCGCGGCATTTTTCAGTCAACGCGTCATGACTACATATTCAAATAACCCACGGACCTGGGACTCGAATGCGATCTTGTGTATGTCTTCGGAGCCATGAAGATCTGGTTGTACCCGGCATTACCGTCCATGAAGCTCAAAATTTTATGACCAACTGCATTGATCAATGTTTACGCCACCGGCATCGGATATTCATCCTTTGGGGTAGCTCGTTGAGATCTCGAAAATCTATAGCAACACGCCATTGGCCGCCCTTCTTCTCTACAGGCACGATGCTAGAAATCCATTCGGCATACCTGCATGGTCTGATCAGCTTGGCCGTCAGCATTTTCTCGACCTCTTTCTTGACTTCTTCCAAAATTTCGGCCTTCATTTGTCGTGCTCATTGTTGAAATGGCGAAATCCTTTTTGAGCGGGAGCCGATGCTCGATGATGCTCTGTCCAACCTGCATCTCTGTGTAGTCCCATGCGCGGCGAGATGGATATTGTTTCAACAGGCTATCATCGGTTCCGCAGACTTGGCTCTAACTTCTGGCGATAAATGTTGGTCGTGGCTTATCCCGGGACCAATGTCGATCTCTTCTAGCTCATCACCGATGTAAACCCATACCCTAGCTTTCCGTCACTGTCAAATCGGCGCTAAACAGGGCAAGCGATGGGTGAGGACAACAAGAATAATTTGGGCGATCGCTGAATCGGCCCCTTCTTGCATCATCAAGAACGGTTTACACCTTATTATTTTACAGGCGTAGTATCACTCGCTACGACTACATGAACCGCTTGTCGTATGATCGCTTTTTATTTTTGTGGCCGATCGCGGGGATCGGCCGTACCACGGATGATCGTGGGCTTTTCTACTGTAAGGCCGGTGGATAAGACCAGCCTCACCCGTTTTGTAGCTTCAATACGTTCGCAGCCGTCTAGATTGATTCGAGATCGGCTCTTGGTCTTCCGCTTCCGGATGTTCATGCCAGCGTGGAAACCTCGATAGAATCGCATGGGCGACCTCCACTTCATCCCGTCCCAGTATTAAACGCGGTGCATCGTGGATGGAATGCGGCGATTAGCGTGGATCCAATCCCTTCCTAGCAAGACGGCGTAGGTACTTTTGCTGTTCACGGCGAAAAATGACGTGTACGGTTTTCCTGCCTGTCGGATCCACGTTAACGCCTTGCGTTTCCGGCCGTTGAAGTCGCTTAACGTGGCGTTGGTTTTGATCAGGTCCGCAGATGGAGCGTCCCAAACGTCGTAGCATGGAGTATGGCATGATATTGTTGCCGCTCCGGTGTCCACCAACATTTTCTTGACGGGTTGTCCATTGATGTAGCCCGCAGTCTGAGCTTTCGGATGTTTGTAACCCTTCTCACGTGGCTTCTCAAAGATAACGGCCGTGGGCGCGATCAAGTTGTGCCACGGGTAACTCATCGGTTCTTGGCGCGGAATTGCGGCGAACGAACACCATGTTTGTACCAGCCGATGCGTGCGCCGGCTTTTATTGGCTTAGGCGCCACTCTTTCCTTGTCGCGGCCCTCCGTCTCCGTAGTCTGCCTTACTTTGCGGCGGTCGGGCGTGCTTTCTTTAGCGTGGAATCTGCGCTTGCTTCTTCTAAGTTACGCAGCCTGCACCCTACGCTTACGGGTGTGTGCGAGTCCATCGGGCGCCACCTTGGGCGGTGAAACCTGTCTTCTTCTTTGTCATCCACAGGCCTCTCAAGGCCCTTCGCTCGAGCGGACTCCTTAGGACGGCTCTGAGGTTGGAGAGGTCCTAGACGTTCGAACACCGATACTGGCCTCGTGCCCTTCTTTTGTTGTCCACATTCTGGGCAGTTGTCGGCTGTAGGCAATCGGCTCATTCCCACGTCCCAAAGAATGCTTGAAAAAGGGGCAATCCCAATGTTTGTCTGCGCCTTCCTTCTCTTTCGACGGTCCCCTAGCAAGGTGCTCATATCTTCCGTCATTTCTGTCGTGCTGGCGACGTTGGTCATACTGGCGCTCATACTTATTAAGGAGATGCGGAATGTGGCTTCGATATCGCACTCTCCTCACTTGTTCTCCTCATAAGTATCGCCTGTTATCGTGGCCGGGTCGCGTGGACCAGCCTTCTTCTTTGCCCCGAGAGTGATCGCCTCCTACCTTGTATGTGTCATGGTGGTACCCAGACCAGCCATGTTGACACCGAACGAAAAGTCCTTGACGTCTCATGAGCGATCGAGTTCTATCATGTTGACACCGGGAACGGGTTCGTGTCCACTTTCATGGCAATCGCCGAGGATCGACGGCCTTGCTCTATAGCCATCTGGATTTGGCGGCGAAGCTCCTTGCACTCGTTGGTGGGGTGAGTGAACGAATGATGCCACTTGCGCGGTATGGTCTCCCGTTCATCTCCCGGGTAGGGATTTTGTGGCCTCGGCAACCTCACCGCTTCTCCTTCAAAGAGATCGAATATCCGCCGCTTTGCTCACATCAAGTCGAACCCTCTCGCAGCCCTTGCATTTCACCCATTCACAGTGTCACAGATCGCCCCGAGCCCATTCACCACGGCCACCTCCTGGTCCTGTAGGATCTTCCTCTTCTCGCATCGACCGGGCTTATCGGGCCCTGAATTTGTCTTGGTACAACTCGGTGGCGCTGCTCATACATCGCCGGTTTCGAGCCATGTGCGCCAATGAGTTGTATTCTACCGAATGCCACGTCCTTGATGGGTGCCGAGAGGCGACATCGCCAGCTCGATTGCTTCCTTCTCGCTTAAACGAGCCGAGTAACATCTGTTCTTGATGGTCCTGGCGTTGGATGTATTCGCTACGCTTTCCCCGCTCGACGATTTGCGCCAGTGCGCAATGCCAGCCTCGGTGGCCTCCGAATGGTATTGGATGTGGAACTGTTCTTCTAGTTGCTTCCAGGTACGGATTGAATCAGGTGGCAGCGAGGTATACCACCCAAAGGCTGGTCCTGTTAGAGATTGTGCAAAAAATCTCACGCGCATTTGATCCGATGCCGAAATCATACCTAGCTGCCAGTATCGGCTTACGTGCTCGATCGAGCTTGACCCTCTCGACCGCTGAATCTTGAGAACTCGTGGAGCTTATATTTGGGCGGTAGTGGAATCAGGTCAAACTCGTTGGGTACGGCTTTGAGTAGCCGACAGGCGCTTTTTCGCACGGCCGAACCGATCTCTCAAGATGGCGTGATTTGGTCCACTGTTTGAGCTGCAGGGCTAGACTCTCATGGCTTGTTCCAGGCATACTTGGCTAGCCACGCTTGTCGGCGTCCATCCTGTACATCGCCGCTCCAGAACGCCGCCTCAAGATCCTGCGGTAGGAACCCCGCCATGCGACTCAAGGGTTGCGATCCGCTGGTGCGCCAAGTTGTTGCGATCCGCACGTAGGCACATATGTACCCATGCGGGATCTCCTTGGGTGGCTCGAACAGAATTGGCAATCACCGGATCGCCTCGCCCTTGTAGACAATGTATGCCGCTGATCCTGGCGGCTCTGAGCCGCGAGTGTGAATGGCGATTGCGCTTTGGTGTGGAGCGGTCTTTCTCCTTGGTGGGTTCCTAAAGTGGGCCCCGACGGAGAGTACCGATGTTTCATGATTTCTGGACCACGCGACCCGACCGCTCGAAAGCGTTCACGGGCTCTCGAGTGGCGGTGTAGAATGAGCCACCATGTAGTTGACCTCGTCGTAGAGCCTGAGCGTTCCTCCGAAGGAACAGACAGATCCACTTCATCGAGAGCACCCTCGGGAGAATCCTTCCACCGATGCCACGCGACGGGTCCTCTCGAAGAGCCGATGAGGTCGGCCTCAAGAGCTTCGATCTCGTCATACCGCTTTGTGCTCAGCAGAAGCTCGTCAGACGTGACCGGCCTGTTCTCCATCGCAGCGGACATTGATGTAGACGTTGTTGAATGTCCCACCGGGCGCGAAATGTGCTGTCAAAACTCACCGCGGGCAGCGACGAGCAACACGAAGAGCCGGAGGCTCCCAGCGGTGGGCCCTGGTCCCTCGGTCGACGGCCCGCAATCTTCCGCACGCACGCGCCCCTGTCTTGGTTCGAGATGCCACCACCTATACCGGTCGAAGGTGATGGATTGTTCCGATTGGTTTCTGCACGGTAAACAAGTATACGTAAAATTCGAGCCGTGATCGGCTCCCGTGTTTCCAGAATCGGCTTTGAGCCGATTACCCCATGGCTTTGCATTGGATCTTATGATAACATGGGGTTTTGCTTAATTACTACAAGCTAAATCGATCCACGATAGTTTGGTGTTTTCACCACGTAACCGAACGCCCCACGCGTGGTTAAGCCTAATAGATACGAAAAGTAGTAGAAAACCGATCCTAGAGAAGGCCTAAAACCAACATAACGTCAATTCCCTAACATCCTCTAAGATCAATAAACCATGCCTTACGACACGGATCGTTCAACCCGTTTGTGAGGCCAAATCACGTAGATATTAAACTAAACCTTGATGAACAAGGCACAACTATAACAGATCAAATCAACTTAAGCGAAATCAAGCAAGATGCCACCTTTACACCCGGAGAAGGTGCAAAGACGAGATAGCTAGAGGTAGCATAAATAAGCAATCATAGTAAAAGTATCGATGCTAGCTCTAACAAATCTAGTAAAGATGTTACTCGCCATCAACAAGGCTTCAGACGAGTAACACCGGATAACGATAGTAATATCGCCTAGATCGCAAGATGCGATCTAGGCAAGATGGCACTTACCCGAGAAAACCCTAGAAACAAGGGTGGCGATGCGCGAGATTGTGTTGGTTGTGAACGTGATTGTCCTCCTTTTCTCAATAACCCTAGGTACATATTTATAGTCCGGAGACTCTCTACTTTTGGAATAACTCTACAACTCTATCTTTATCTAAACATAAACGGAACCTAAACAAATACGAATCCTACTAAGATACAAAATACACGGGCAATCCAGCCCAAATCTACGCACTAGGCCGATCCAGCAACACGTTGAATATATGTATATTCTAAGCCCATCTTGATCACGGCCCATCTCCTTCGTAGGCCAAAATATGGCGATAACAGGAAGGTAATGGTTTGCAGCAAGTAAATAGGTAACAGTGGAAGATGTATCAATGGTAAAGATTGGACCGGGGTCCATAGTTCACTAGAGGTGCTCTGCTTAGATAAACAACATGGCATGAAGGGTAAACAAATTACAGCAGGGCAATTGACACGAACTGAGCAAGGCATAACAATGCAATACCAGACAAAAATATCCTATGAGATTCGTTTGGGCAATAGAACAATATACATAGACCGCCATCCAACTGCATCTATGACTAGAAGTCCACCTTCATGTTATCATCCGAACCCTCTCCAGTATTAAGTTGCAAGCAATAGACAACTGCTTTAAGCAAAGTGATAAGGTAAACAATCCACTTGTTCCATGAACAAGAGACCGTTGTTTTCTCCCTAGTGGCAACAACACATCTACAACCGAAGAGATTTCTGTCACTTCCCTTGGAAACTAGAGGCATGAACCCACTATCGAGCATAAATACTCCCTCTTGGACTCACTAGCAACTACTTGGCCAAGATAGCTACTCCCTCCGTTTGGAAATATAAGATGTTTTAGGTTTGTGAATGAGATGTATCTAGACAACTTTTAGTGTCTAGATTCGGTTGAACCTATACACTAAAACGTGTCTAGATACATATCCTTTATAAACGTAAAACATCTTATATTTCTAAATGGAGGGAGTACTAACAATGGAGAGCATGCAAGATCACAAACAAAACAGACATGATAGAATCATAAAGACAAAACCATTAATCAATCTGACATATTAATCTCAATATCCATCGGATCCCCGCAAACACAACATGCATGATTTCAAATAGATCAGATCTTGATCATGAACGGAGCTCACAGGATCTATACATGAAAGCACAAGGAGGAGATACAACCATCTAGCTACTACATGGACCCATAGTCCAAGGTGGAACTACTCACGCTTCATACCGGAGAGAAGGCCTCCGGGATGATCTCCCCTCTGGAAGGGTGCCAGGAAGAACTTCAACCCCCCGATCTAGGGACGATGGTGGCGGCAGCTACAGAAGGTTTCGTGGAGTTTTGATCGGGTGTCTAGGGTTTCTGCATCGGGGGCTTCTTATAGGTGAAGAGGCGAGGCTGGGAGGCGGCCAGGGGGACCACACCCTACCCAGGCGCGGGGTGGGCCCACTTACGCCTAGGGGGGTCTGGCCTCCCTATTCCGCTTCTCCGTCTCTCCTCTGGACTTCGTGTCGCCCACGGTAAAATATTGACTTTGGCTTTTGTCCCGTCCAATTCCGAGAATATTGATTTTCTGCCTTTCTGGAACCAAAAACAGAAGAAAACAGGCAACTGACACTATGGAAACTTGTTAATAGGATAGTTTCAGAAAAGATATAAAAACACCTCAAAGTGTAGACAAATCAAAGCAAAGTAGATACTAAACAGGCATGCAGCATCAAAATTATAGATACGTTTCCGACGTATCAAGCATCCCCAAGCTAAACTCCTGCTCGTCCTTGAGTAGGTAAGTGATAAAAAGAATAATTTTTGAGGTGACATGCACCATCAAAACCTAGATCAAACCATTTGCAAGCATTGAAAGCTGGGATCAAAGAACTCTAAACATGTGCATGAAAGATGGAGTTCTAACAATATGACATAGTAACTATGCATGCAACATTAAAGGCTACAAACAAACATCATGAATAACATGCATTGAAAAACGTTTGTTTGTTTCACATACAGAAAACATGGCATAGTGACAATCAGCTTGTCCCTCATAGAGTAGCAAATAGATGCATAGGACACCTTCAAAGTTCGCAAGAGTGACTAGAAACAAGTAGCAAAAGAACAAGTAATAACACAATATGCATCAATCAATAAGTTTTGGGACACTGCACACCGAATGACAACTATGCTCTCCTAATGGTGCCTAAAGGTAGAAGGTGGGGACTCAAATAATGGTGGAAGAAAGGCCCTTCACAGGGAAGCACGGATTTCAAGTTTCAAAAAGAGCTTCCAAAAATTATTGTACTTATTAGCTTTCAGCCCTCATTGCCCCTATCATAAGCAACTTGAAGTGATTAAGGTTAAAGTGAACAAACTATGGAGTATATGCTTGACAAAGTATAAGTTGACAATCTCAAGTCCCTTGAATACGAGGACCACACCTCATGCTACTCAACTTCAGTCACCTGTAAGTTCTTGTCATTGTAAGTACATGCGTATCATAGAGAACCGCCAACAGGGTACCCCTTGCACATGGTACATGAGCTATCCCATAACCAAAATGACAAGGAAAGCAGAAAATACGCATCTCAGCAATCTATTTATTTACTATATGCATAGCTTTTTATTGAGGATGCTTCATAGATAGCTAACTATGGTGATGCTGCAAGTTTCCACCATGATTAGGCATGGCTTAGGCTAGCGGCCCAGGCATTTCTCTAACAAAAAATACATACTCCATGGACTTACAAGTTCCCTCTTTATTTCACACTGGTGACATCCATAGACACAAGAGCATGATATCAACTCAGTACAAAGTACAAGTGCAATGTTGAAAACGTTCCCCATGACAGCATGGTTCTGCTTATTCCAACGTATAAGTGCAAGCATATACAACATAGATGACATAATGGTTCAAGTTTATTAGTGGCAAAGAATATAAAGTGTGCCATCAAGTTTGTGAGAGCTTTAATCACTATTTTTTCACATAACAAAGAGACTTTTTAACTGGAAGGTAGCTGAAAACAAGAATATACTTGGAATGGTGTAACACACCATGCATAGGGGTTTATAGTGGACACTTTGGAATAACTTGGTTTCTTGGGAGTTGGAAGCATGAGTAGAACTTACTCATACAAGTGTAGGCTAGCAAAAGACTAGGAGCAACCAACTAAGAGAGCAATAATCATGCAGAGCAACAAAACATTACTAATCAAAGCATAGAGTGGTACTACAAGTCAAGGACTAAATTATCATAGAGGATATGGTGACTTGTCATAGTCATAACATGGTGTGAGCATGTGCCAAGTCAACCCAAACAAAGCATCAAAGGATAATACCACAATACTATGCTTTTGTATGCTAAAACATCGCATAATTTCTTCAAGGCACACTAAGCAATCCCAGTTGTTTGGAACAAGACGTTCTACAACAATAATTACTAAGCATAAGGTCAAAACAACACCTAGCATGTCATGCTAAAGTATAAGTCACAGTCAATACAAGCTCCTCTTGCACTTTCAAGCAGTAACTTCCTACTCCTTTCCAACACCAAGCAACTTATTTTAAACAACACAGCGAGAACGGGGGTCCAAACTACGTTTCAAGCAAACTAAATAACTAAGCAAAGCAAACAAAAACTAAGACGGTCCAAGAATAACACAACTGTGCATGAAACAATAAAAACGAAGTGTCTAGACAGACCTGAGCTTTTTATTGATGAAGGAGGGGATGTCTTGGGCATCTCCAAGCTTTGACGCTTGTACCTCTTGGATATTTCTTGGGGTGACACCGGGATGGTATCTCCAAGCTTGAGCTTTTGTCCATTCTTCATCTCATTACTTCATTCTCTCTCTACACCTAAAAATTTTCCTCCATACAAAAATTCATACAATCTTCATTAGCAACATTAGTGTATTCAAAAGATAATAGACCTTTAGGTAAAGCTTTAGAACAGCAAGACTTTTCACTAAAAATACAAGCTACTGTATAAACTCCTTCAAAAATCTCAATTCACCTAAAGGGAACTCAAAAAGGAATCAATAAGAAGCAAATGCAAATAATGGCAGAAATCTGTCAAAACAGACCAGCAGGTAGAAACTGATTGTTTCGAAAATCTTATGTTGCTCAAATCAAAAAGTGTTGAACTAACGAACTAATATATTGGGGTATTTATTCATAAATTTTCCGCTCAATCCTAGTTATAGAGACTCCTCACGAATTTTTTTGGTGGAGGACAGAAATCTGTTTCGGGACAACAACTCTCCAAATCTTACTTCCCTCTTATTAGAGGTCATTCTTGGCACAAAAATCAAACAAAAAAGGATAAGGAGAGGTCATTACAGAATTAATGACTTCCAAGACTCAAGGAAACTCTTGGGTTATCTTCCAAAAAGTACTTTTCTTTAATGCTTTTAAGTTAGGCACAAAAAGCAAGAAGAATCAAGTATTTTCAAATGAAGAAGCATTAACATCAAACCTTGCTTTCAAAGGAGGAGCAAAAAGCAACTTCTCTCTCCTCAAAGGGAAGTGTTCAATACCTTTATTGAATGGAAAATGATATTTAATGGTGCCTTCTTTCATATCAATGATGGCACCAACAGTTCTAAGAAAAGTTCTTCCCAAAGTAATATGACAAGAAGCATTGTATTCAACATCTAGAACATAGAAATCCACAGGGAAATAAGCATTGTTAACCATAATTAGAACATCATTAATAATCCCCATGAGTTTATTTTTATCATTATCATTGAGTGGGACATCCAAATAGCAATCTTCCAAAGGTGGCAAATCAAACATTTCATAAATCTTCCTAGGCATAATAGAGACACTAGAACCAAGATCACATGAAGCTTTGAGATAAAAGTCATTCACTTGCATATTAATAATTGGTTCTGATGACCCACAAGTATAGGGGGTGTATCGTATTGCTTTTGATAAATAGGAGTATCGATCCCAACGAGGAGCATAAGGTGTTGACTAGTGGTATGGAGAAGGAACTCTCTGTAAATACTTAGCAAACAGATTTTTAGGGGTTTTCTGATAAAGCAACAAAACAAAGTGCAAGTAATAGAGAACAAACGTAGCAAGTTGCCCAATCCTTTCTTAGCAAAGGACAAGCCGGTGGAAATACTTATAAAGACCAAACGTTCTCGAGGACACATGGGTACTCTTCTTTGGTGTTGTTAGTGTTGTGGGGATAAACCTGTGCTAATGTACCGACCTTACTTGGAATAATACATACTTGTGATTAAACCCCCTGCAAACATCCGTAACTACAGGAAAGTAACTAAGATATAAACCTAACCACATCCTTAAACTCCGAGATCCTACGCTCCCTTGTGCAAAGGTGTCCTAACGGGGGTTCAGGTTTCTGTCACTCCGGCAACCCCACAATTAGTAGCCAAATACACAATGCATTCCCCTAGGCCCATAAATGGTGAAGTATCATGTAGTCGACGTTCACATGACACCACTAGAAGAATAGCACCACAACTTAAATACTAAACCATTGAATAATAACTCAACACGAATCCACTAATAACAACATGACCTCTCCCATATCCTCAAGAACTAGACGAACTACTCACAAGACATCATATGGATCAAGTTCAAAGATGATATGATAATGGATAACAATCTGAACATAAACAATAATGCAATGGTTCCACTCACAAGCATCAACTACAATAGTAATTAGCATCGGGAAAGTTTCCCCTAAGAACTAAAGCAATATCCAACACAGTTGTTACAGCGGGACATAGTGGTGATGATAGTGCTGGTGGAGATGATGGTGTGGATGATGATGATCCCGATTAAGCCAAGCTTGATGACGGTGTTGATGGCGACGATCTCCCCTCTCCGGGGAGGAATTTCCGTCGAATCATGCTGCGAAGAGATATTTCTCTCTCGGTGTTTTCGCTTCAAGAGGCGGAAATCTAACTATGGTCGTTCCCCTGGTGTTAGGGTTCCGTAGGGAAGATAAAGGCGAGAGGGCGGAGTCGGGAGCCCAGCAGGTGGGCCACACCTGCCCTAGGTGCGACCCAGGGTGGTCCCACGCCTAGGGGGGTGTGGGCCCCCTGTGGCCCTTCTTCGCCTCCCCTTCTGGGTTCCTCTGTCTTCCGGGAAAATATAATTTTTCCATATTTTTCTGGTTTTTTTCTGATCTTCGCAAAATTGCATCAAAACACCTCTTTTTCCATCAGAATCCAGACTCCGCCAGTCCATCCTCCAAGAATCATCTAACATGCAAAAATAGTGGAAAAGAGTTAAGTAATACCTCATAGTAAGACATATATCAATGAATAGAGGCAAATTATGATATAGAATGGTGATGCAAAATTGGAAGTATCAACTCCCCCCAAGCTTAGACCTTCGTTTGTCCCCAAGCGAAAAGTGAGCTCAGTAAACATGTCCACAGGTTTATGGAGTGAAGTGTCGATAAAATAATACGGACATGAAGCATCACACTTACCATTACATAACTCATAGAAGAAAGCAACTCACCATTATATAACTTAGCTTGCAACAAGTATAGGAGTCACAATAAAGATGCATAAAGATAAATCATAATTGGAATTGGCAAACTTTGTTCTTGGTCAGAGAACACCTGGCAAATAGTTTCACAAAAAGCTTTTTGTAGAAGTTTTTCAACAGGAGCACTCTTTGCTCAAAAAGGTTTTTCAATGAAGGCTTTCAAAGTAATACTCAATAGATAAGATTTTTGTGCAAACAAGGAAGATAAATAACATCATTGAATAAATCACCATATGAATGCTTGAAACACCACAACTCAAATGCTTGCTGGAGATAAATAGGAAGTAGGTTTACTGACTCAACTTAGAAAATAGGAGAAAGATCCCTTCATAGAGGGTAGCAGGGATTACAAGTCATAGATAGCGTACAAAAGATTGTGGTACTTACTAGATTTGATCCCTCATTGACCCTATCATAGGCATCTTGAGATGATTAAGGTTAAAGTGCACAAAGATGGAGTATATGCTTGACGAAATATAAGTTGGCAATCTCATGTCCCTTGAATATGTGGGCCACTCCTCATGCTACTCAACTTTGGTCACCGGTAAGTTCTTGTCATTGTAAGTACATGCGTATCATAGAGAACCGCCAACGGGATACCCCTTGCACATGGTACAGGAGCTATCCCATAACCAAAATGACAAGGCAAGCAGACAATGAGCATCTCAGCAATCTTTTTATTTACTATGTGCATAGCTTTTTATTGAGGATGCTTCATAGATAGATCACTATGGCGATGCTGCAATTTTCCACCATGATTAGGCATGGCTTAGACTAGCGTCCCAGGCGTTTCCCTAACACAAAATATAGACTCCATGGACTTACAAGTTCCCTCTTTATTTCACATCGTTGACATCCATAGACAAAAGAGCACGATATCAACTGTGTACAAGGTAAAAGTGCAATGTTGAAAACGTTCCCCGTGACAGTACGGTTCTGCTAATTCCAACGTATAGATGCAAGGATATACAACTTCGATGATACAATGTTTCAAGTCTATTAGGGGCAAGAAAATAAGGTGTGCCATCAAGTTCGTGAGAGCTTTACTAACTAGTTTTCACATAACAAAATACTTTTTAATTCGAAAGGTAGATGAAGCTTGAGATTTTGCTTGGAATAGCAAAAGCTACTAGGTAGATATGGTGGACACAAGTGGCAAAGGTTTTGGTTCAAAGGGTTTGGAAACATGAGAAGTATGCCTTCTCAAAACAAGTTTTTGGCTAGCAAGGCTGGGTAACAAGCAAAAGAGTTGAAAGAATCAAGCAAACATACTAGTAATAAAGCCAAACATGCAATCTTTCTTGAAGATACAAAATATCTTAAATAGAGAATACTAAGCTTATGAGCCAACAAGAAAGAAAAATAAATGATACAAAATACCTATAAGCTTTTTCTCTTTTTTTTCTTTCAAACCTCAAAAAGTATTGCTACTGACCATAACTCGGTTTGCCAAAACCAATTTAGATCCACTTGATGCTCCCAAAGTGATGCCAATACTGATCAACAAGATCCATCATATAATAGAGATTGCAAACTAAAAATAAGAAGTGCAAAAAGTAAAAGATGAAGCTTCTCATTAATAATCCATAAAGGCACTCACACCAAGGGATACATAGATAATCAACTAAGGAGAGATACTTCCACATGAAAACCAAACTATAAGATAACTTCTCTACCAAATATATGAATCCACTAAAAAGGTAAAAGATAATGATGGTGATACCGCGACACTCCCCAAGCTTGGAACAAGCCAAGTGGATGCCAAACCTGATGATGAATTACTCCTTCGGTGGTGGTGGTGTTCTCTTGATAAGATCTTCAATAAGTTTCTTCAAATCCTCCATATCGAAGGTGAGAGTACGAATCAATTCCGAATTATGCTCAATGCAGCTCATGATCAATTCGGACCAAGGATCCCAGTCCTTATTATTCTTCCTCCACTCTTCCTTCTTAGAGTGTTCCTTCCCTGCATGGTTAGAATGAGTGGTACAAGGAGGAAGTGTCCGTGGAGAGAGGATATGACGCGGAGGTTTCCCTCCTGTAGACATCCGTGATGTCCTCTTAAGCTTGGTAGGCTTTGCCACCAATGCAATGCTTGCGACGGTAGTGCGGGTGTCCGGTTGCTTGTCCTCCTCCATGTCTATTTCATAACCTACCAAAATCTCTTCCTCCTTGGGTTTGCGAGGATCGTCTTCCTCGGGCCTCTTGCCTTTGTCCTTGGCGGAGACCATGGTGCTCTAAACTTGAGAAGTTTTCCTGACAGAAACAGATTGAAACGAAAACACGATGAGAACATGATGCACGAACCTCGGGGCATCCGGGGGGTATATATTATGAAGTTTCAAAGCATAAGGAAGGTTTTGATATGGAAACGAGGCGGAGTTAGAGCTCGGGGGAGGCACACCCCCTCCAGGTGCGGGGAAAGGTGGGCCCGCGCCTCGGGTGGGTTTGGCCACCCCGGCCTCCGGTTCCTCCTTTGTTCCGTCTCGTAACTTCCCTTATGTATTAAAAATATCAAAAATATAAAAAGATTGGGGTTTCACGAACCTTCTGTTTTCACCACTTTTACCTATTCAAAGACAAACTGTACAGACTCCTTTTCTCCTTCTCTTGGAATTTCCTTTCCTACAAGGTCTCACACAAATCTCAATGGCAACATTAGTGTAAGCAAAAACAATAAACCTTTATGTTCACACTTTAACTGAAATCTATCAAAACAAAGGCTTCTATAAGAGGCAAATGCAAATGATAACAGAAATCTATCAAAACAGACCAGCAGGTAAAGATTGATCTTTTTGAAAACCCTCTGTTGCTCAAATCGAAAAGTGCGGAACTAATGAAAGTTGGGTAACAATTTGGAGAACAAGCTCAGAAAAATACAGCTCCATCCGACGTACTGAGCTCCCTCACGAATTTTTACGATGCAGCACAAAAATCTGTCCCAGGACAGCCACTTTTCACAACTCCTCTTCTTCACAAAAGTAGTTGAACTTGACACAAAAACCAAAACAAAAAGGATAAGGAGCGGTTATTACAGAGGTAATAACTTCCAAGACTCAACCAAAATCTTGGGTTATCTCCCAACAAGTACTTTTCTTTAATGCCTTTAAGTTAGGCTTGAAACTTTCAAAGATGCTCGCATAGGAGATAAATATTTGAAGTGAAAGAGAGCATCAAGAAGCAAATAACCAACACATTTGAGTCTAACCCACTTCCTATGCATGGAGGTATCATGAGAAAATGAATTGTTGAAACAAAAATACACTAGCATAGGAAGACAAAATGAATGCAACTTCA
Organism: Avena longiglumis; assembly: GCA_030063025.1. Lineage (NCBI taxonomy): Eukaryota > Viridiplantae > Streptophyta > Magnoliopsida > Poales > Poaceae > Avena > Avena longiglumis. The sequence continues at coordinate 464,928,170 of CP125975.1, read as the reverse complement.
AAGCTTTCAACATAAAACGGGGAAACTTAACATTATTGGGATGCATAAAACCGTGTTTCCCTCTCTCATAATAAATTTAAGTAGCACTTTGAATAAAGTTGACAATATAACTGTCACTGGCAACAACTTTATCATCATAATGAGCATACTTACAGTCACCAAAAAGAGGTCCAAGGTCATAAACCGAATCAATAGAAGCAAGTTGTTCTATCCTGAAATCTTTATTAGGCAAGCTACTCTTACAAGGAGCTTTAGAAAATTTGGAAAAGTTAAACTCATAAGAATCTCCATCAAACTTAGTTAAAACTTTTTCCTTCTTACAATCTATAATAGCTCCAAAAGTGTTCAAGAAAGGTCTACCAAAAATGACAGGACAAGTTTTGCTAGCTGCAGAATTAAGCACTAGAAAATCAGCAGGATACTTAATCTTACCACAGAGGACCTCCACATCTCTTACAATACCAATAGGGCAAATAGTCTCCTTGTTAGCAAGGTGAATAACCGCATCAATGTCCTCAAGATCACAAGGACCAATCTCATGCATAATTTCCCTGTAAAGCTCATAAGGAATAGCACTAGAACTAGCACCAATATCACATAAACCATAGTAGCAATGATCACCAATTTTAATACAAAGCACAGGAACACTAGCTTTTCTAGCCTTACTAGGATGAGAGATAATATTAGAAGCGTCTTCACAGAATACAATATGCTCATCCACCATATTTCTAGTGACAGGGTCTTTCACAATAGCTACCACAGGTTCAATATTCAATTGCTCATCAGGCTCCACAGTTTTCTTTGTACCTTTGTTATTTGCACTAATTATCATAGAGTAATCCCTTACCTTAGCTAGGAAAGGTGTTTTCTCAACATAAGTTTCAGGCACAATATGATTAGTAGTACAAACTTTAGTACTTATAACAGGAACATGACTAACAACATCTTTATAAGGAGCATGGTACTTATTCCACTTCTTTTTGGGAATTTCTATGTAAGAGGCAAAGGCCTTAAAACAATTAGCAAGAACTTGAGGATCAATACTAAACTCATTACTAATATCACGTAAGTCATCAAATCCCATAAAAGATTTAATGCATTCATAATCATAGTTTATACCTGACTTTCTTCCTTTGTCATTATTGCAAGCTTCAGTGTTCTCTTGAATATGGTCTAGTAGATCCCATTTAGCTTCTTCCTTCATATGTGTGAATGATCCAGCACAAGAAGCATCTAGTAAATCTTTATCATGAAGAGAAAGCCTAGCATAAAATTTATTGATAATAATATTGTTAGGGAGTTCATGAATAGGACATTTTAGCATTAGTAACTTCAATCTCCCCCAAGCTTGAGCTGTACTCTCTCCATCATGAGGCCAAAAGTTATATATCAGATTTCTATCCTTATGAATCTCACTCGGAGGATAGAATTTAGAATAAAAGAGAGATGCCATTTCCTCACATTCCATGGATTGTCCATTCTTCAGTAGCTTATACCATTCTTTAGCTCTCCCTTTCAAGGATATGGAGAGTAAATTCTTCTTCACCTTTTCAGTTGTGATACCTGCACACTTAAACAACCCGCATCATTCATGTATAAAAAGCAAGTGATCACCAGGATGGACAGTTCCATCCCCAAAATAATAATTATCCATAACACGGTCAACAATACTTGTAGGTATCTTAAAAGGATCTATCTCAACAGGTGGTGGTTCATCTACTACCCTAAGAGTAGTATTAGTTTTCCCAAACAGAAAACCAAGTGGGTTATCCATATTGGAAACAAAGTAACAAGCAGTAACAAAAATCAATACTCACATTAGAAGTTTCCTTTACCAGTTCCACTCTTCAATAGCACTTCACTCCCCGGCGACGGCGCCAGAAAATAGTCTTGATGACCCACAAGTATAGGGGGTGTATCATAGTACTTTCGAAAAATAGGAGTGTCGATCCCAACGAGGAGCAGAAGGTGTTGACTAGTGGTATGGAGCAGGAACTCTCTGCAAATACTTAGCAAACGGATTTTTAGGGAAACAAAGTAACAAGCAGTAACAAAAATCAATACTCACAGTAGAAGTTTCCTTTACCAGTTCCACTCATCAATATCACTTCACTCCCCGGCGACGGCGCCAAAAAATAGTCTTGATGACCCAAAAGTATAGGGGGTGTATCATAGTACTTTCGAAAAATAGGAGTGTCGATCCCAACGAGGAGCAGAAGGTGTTGACTAGTGGTATGGAGCAGGAACTCTATGCAAATACTTAGCAAACGGATTTTTAGGGGGTTTCTGATAAAGCAACAAAACAAAGTGCAAGTAATAGAGAACAAACGCAGCAAGTGGCCCAATCCTTTCTTAGCAAAGGACAAGCCAGTGGAAATACTTATAAAGACCAAACGTTCTCGAGGACACATGGGAATTCTGTCAAGTGCTTTCGCTTCAATAGCTGAGTACTCTTCTTTGGTGTTGTAAGTGTTGTGTGGGTGAACCTGTGCTAATGTACCGACCTTACTTGGACTAATACATACTTGTTTTTAAACCCACTGCAAACATCCATAACTACAGGAAAGTAATTAAGATATAAACCTAACCATATCCTTAAACTCTGAGATCCTACGCTCCCTTGTGCAAAGGTGTCCTAACGAAGGTTTAGGTTTCTATCACTCCGACAACCCCACAATTAGCCAAATACACAATGCATTCCCCTAGGCCCATAAATGGTGAAGTATCATGTAGCCGATGTTCACATGACACCACTAGAAGAATACCACCACAACTTAAATACTAAACCATTGAATAATAACTCAACACGAATCCACTAATAACAACATGACTTCTCCCATGTCCTCAAGAACTAGACAAACTACTCACAAGACATCATATGGATCAAGATCAAAGATGATATGGTAATGGATAACAATCTGAACATAAACAATAATCCAATGGTTCCACTCACAAGCATCAACTACAATAGTAATTAACACCAGGAAAGTTTCCCCAAAGAACTAAAGTAATATCCAACACAGTTGTTATAGCAGGACAGAGTGGTGATTATGGTGCTGGTGGAGATGATGGTGTGGATGATGATGATAATGATCCTGATGAAGCCTAGCTTGATGACGGTGTTGATGGCGACGATCTCCCCTCTCCGGGAAGGAATTTCCCCGGCAGAAATCTGTCTGCCGGATAGATCTTTCTCTCTCGGTGTTTTCCGCCCCGCAAAGGCGGCAGAAATCTATCTGTGGTCGCTCCCATGGTGTTAAGGTTCCGTAGGGAAGATATAGGCGAGAGGGAGGAGTCGGGAGCCGAGAAGGTGGGCCACACCTGCCCTAGGCGCGACCCAAGGTGGGCTAGCGCCTAGGGGGTGTGGGCCCCCTGTGGCCCTTCTTCGCCTCCCCTTCTAGCTTCCTGTCTTCCGGGAAAATATAATTTTTCTATATTTTTTTGGTATTTTTTCGATCTTCGCGAAATTGCATCACAACACATCTTTTTCCATCAGAATCCAGACTCCGGCAGTCCATCCTCCAAGAATCATCCAACATGCAAAAATAGTGGAAAAGACATAAGTAATACCTCATAATAAGACATATATCAATGAATAGAGGCAAATTATGATATAGAATGGTGATGCAAATTGGACCTATCAGGTTCCCAACTATCTTCTATTTTCCTAGGAATAGAAGCTTTGTGTTTTAGCTTCTCTTCCTTAATTATCACAAGAGCATCTGTAATGTGTTTAGTGAAAGGAACATGCATATCACTAGCATCAGGACTTCTAGCAAGCTTTTGCAGGAACAAAATCACTTCAGAAATATTGCAACCATCTATATCAAATACAAACTTAGCATCACTAGTAGTAGACTCATTAGGCTTAGGCATAGTAGGAGGAGGAATAGGGACTTCTTGTGGTTTAGTGGTATCCATTCTAGTGATGGTGCACACACTATTGTTTCTATCAATTTCAGCTTCCTTTCCCACTTAGCATGAAGTTGAGCTAACAGCCTGTCACATCCCAAAATTTTTCCAAATTATGATATGTGAAAAGTAAATAAACAAAATAAAAATTTGTTGAAATTTAGGGTGAGAAGAAACTTTTTGATTCCAATTGGAAACATCAAAACCTATTTTTGATCAAATAAAATCCTGAAGGGATTTACAAAGATAAACAAATAATAAATAAAGTTATAATAGTTGGAATTACCATTTTTGGATCTTTAAATAAAAATATATGGTTTTTATAAGCAAAGGTAGAAATAATGAATAAGGACTATTTTTAAAGAGCCAAATTAAATCTTGGCTAAGATTTTCAAATAAAATATTTTGTTTGATTAAAATAGTAAAGGTTTATTTAAATAAAACCATGAGGATTTATTTTTATACAAATTTCATTCAAGTATAGACACTTTCCTATTTTGAATGATCATTAAAACTTAATAAAGTATTTTATTTCAAGGTATTTTGGTATTCAGATATAACCTACTGAAAAGATTTTTGTAGGAATTTATAAAGCCAAATAAAGTTTTAAACATATTTGAATCCTATTTGAAATAAAGACTAAAGCCTATTTATTTATTTTTAATAAATAATAAATCCTAAAAATAATTGTTCTATTTTGGACTTTGGAATAGGTTGGCAAACAGAATTAAAACATACCCAAAGTTTGGTGGTGGTTTGAATTCAAATGGAGTTTGATTTGTTTGTTTGAAAATCAAATCAAATAAATAGAAATAGAAAAAGAAAAAGCATACGTATAAAAAAAGCGAAGCAATCCATCGCCTAGCCTAGCAGCCAGTGTGACCAATGAACCCCCCTATGCCGAATCGTTTTTTTTCCACTCAACCTCGCACCCGCCCAGTCACTGACGCAGAGACCCCACTCCCCTTCTCCCTATCTTGCAGACAGCACGGTCCCACCTGCCAGGTCGTCGTCTCCACCTCAACCGTTCCCCCTCGCTGTTTCTGCCGGCGATGAATGCCATTGAATTGGCATAATACCGCGAGTAATTCTCTCCAGTGACCACGCTCTTTTAAACTCCACGCCCTCCTCTCTCTTTTCCCCCAAGCCACACCTCCCCCTGCCTCCAGGCTGCGAGAATCGCGAGCTCGAACCCTCTGCTCCGACGAGCTTCTCCAGCAAATTCCGACGCCGTCCAACCGCCCCTCGCCCCCACTGCACGCAGGCTTGCTCCCCATCTCCTGGTGCATCTCCTAGTGTCTCTCATTATCCCACGCGCGCACCGTAGTCTCGGCAACCACGACACCTGAGCGCCACCGTCGTCTGCCGTTTCTCCTGGGACCTCCCCTCGTAAGCACAGACCGCCCTGAACCTTCTAGTTGATGCTCCCAGGATCGCCAGCCCTGTACGCAACTAACCGCATGCTCCGTTTGTCTTAGCGCGCTCGCAAACTCCACCTCCGACGGCAACCAGAGACACCCGACGCCGCCACTAACTCCGGCGAGCAATCCCCTCCGTTCCTGAGCGCCCCTCGTCAAGCAGACCTCACCTTGAGATTCACCGCACCACTGGAGCATGGTGAGCTACTCCTCCCTCTCCCTCGCTTCACAGATAAATGCCGCCAACGCTAGAGCGCGCCGCGTCTGCCGCCCGAGCGCCCGATTCTGGTAGCCTCGTTGTAGCCGTTAGATCTAAATCGTCTGGTTAAGATTAGATTATAACGAAGGGGTATCGTGTGCTCTGTGCCGCACGATCTCATTTAGATCCAACGATCCACAGAGCGCAATCCGCACGAAGCGCCGTCCAATAGAATCAAGCCACGTGGATAGAGTTTGATTTAAAACAGAAATTAGAATCTATTAGATATGCAAACTTGTAAAATTCATAACTTTAATTCTACACGTCCAAATTTTACAAATTTTATATCAATGGATTCAGCAGAACAAGTACTTTTCAATCATGCACTTTGTTTAATGTTTTGATTCTAGAAAATTGGTTGAAATTGCAGAAACTTGTGTAGGCATAATTTGAATATAAAAATTGTTCTAGATATATTTTTAAGGTGAAATATTTGCAAAATGGATTGTTTTGAACCTACTGACCATAGGAACCAACTTATGGATTTAAAAATGTATTTTGTGAAGTTAAGGAATAAATATTTGAATTAGAACATTTCTAGTCAAATAAAGATATTGTTTATGGTTTAGAAATGATTTTTGAGTAAAACCCTTGGGAAATGATTTGATTCAAGCCTTATGACCCTAAACACCAAGTTTTGTGATTTAAGAACATATTTGATGAACCATATAAAGTCATTACTTTGCTAAAAGATATTTCCAAACTACATAAAATATCACCTTATCATAATATTTGGTTTATGAGATGAAACCTTTTGCAAATGGTTTTACCACTTTTGTAAATGACCACATTGAGCTTTAAAATGTTTAGAGCCTAATAGAAACCACTTTTCTAAATAAAACCATCTTTTGCATGCTTGCATGCATTGCCTTGATTCTATTATTTTATGTGTGATAAATTGTTTGAATGTTGGTTTGAAAATGTGTTTGCTTGATTGAATTGTAGTGAAGTTAGAAGAGTGTGATATTTGCAAGATCAAGAAGTAAACCAATATTCTCTACTAAAAAGGCAAGTGACACTATCATCCATGTCCTACTATTTTCATTACACTTAGTGGATTTTTGTAACATGCATGATAAGGACTACTATATTTTATGCTATGCTAAGTCCTAATAGGATACCCTTATATCTTCCTTAGTGAAAACATTGTAGTTGTAGTAAGCTTAGCCCTACTATATATTTGGGATGGGATACATGATATGATTATATGAAGTGTTGAAAAGATATATGTTTTATATAATAAAACAAGTACTCAATGAACCACCTGGGTGGAAAAGGATACTCAAGTTTTGGACAAGGTGGCAACAAAGGGAACCATGTTTATATGGCTATCTTTTTGGATGTGCACTACACTACCAGAAACCGAACTATTTTTGTGTGCCCAGCGATTTTCCTGTCGGTCCCGCAACGTGCCTACAGCGAAACTGATTACACTGTCAGCCACCGTCCGCCCCACAGAGAAAACAACCAATTTCCTGTGAGCTGCACCAGGGACGACAGCAATAGCCAGCCAATCGCTCGACCCACCCGCCAAAACCAGTCTCGCGCCAGGATTTCAGCTGCGCGCGCTGTGAAAAATTGCGTCCCGCTCCTTTGATTTCTTTTCGCGCTTTTATCTCGCGACGGTCTATCCTCGAAAATAAAGACCTAGCTGCAAAATTCACCCAAATCTCGCCCACTACGAGCTCCTGTGGCGCTGGCTACACCCCCAAATCCCTTGCCGCTGGCTGCGCCGCCCCCAATCCCTCGAGCCTCCGACCTCTTGTCCGTCCTCTTTGCCCTAATTTCCCGGAACCGTCGAGAAACGTCCCCGCCGCATGTGCTCCCAACTTTCTTGACCACCGACACCCCTTCCCCATCTGGGTGCCGCCCCGGAAACCTTCGAGATGCAGCCCTGGCGATGGAGAGTCCCGGGGACTGGTGGTAGCACACTCAGATCTGGTGGCCTTCTAGCCGTACAGGTATGTTTTGCCGCATCCTTTGCAAATCTGCCATATTTTCCTGATGTATGCTTTGGGACTTGGAAGTAAGTATCCAGATCTGTTTTTCCTAGTTGCAGTTTATCTGATCAGGAGTAAGATTTAAGGTTTAGTATCCATCTATAACAGAGATGTAATATCATCTTCTTATCTTATCAAGGTATGGTCTATACTTTTATTTCTCTACTTGTATCCAAATATAAACCATGAATTCCATTCAAGTTCTTTCATATATGTTGTATGGTTACGCTATCTTCATTATACTCAAGAACATCTAAATCTTCTAGACTTGACATTTCAGAGCATTGACGAGCATAGCATACTAGGAAAAACCTTTAACTAGTAGCTGCAATGTTGGTTCAATGTGATGTTAATTTTTTATTGTTTCTTTATTGGAACTAACTGTCCAGTAATCTTTATTCATTACTAGTTACGTATGCCCCCTATGTAAGATCATTGTATTCTTCCTTTGCACATGACTTCATATTTTCTTTTCTTTCTTATGTTAGGATTGAGTTAGCACTGACCAGATGTAGTGCCTGGATAGGGAATATCACCAGTAAAAGAACTCTGGTTATCCCTCGGCGGCAAGAAACAGTAGGAGTTCCAACTTTCAGATGAAGAGGTACAGTTTCCTAGTGTCCAATTAATCTACTCACTACCTCTGTGTATATCGTATTTATTTTTATACTTTAATGTCCGGCAGCGATTCATGTAAATTATTTTAAGCGAAACTGGATTTCAGATTGTTAACTCCCTGTTATTGGTAAGTGGATTGTTGGACTAGGCTGAGCTATTGTGCTCTTATATCACTAATTGGTCCGCATTGAATCTTCATGTACTTTTCTGATTGTTTTGCTACTTGTAGAAAACAATGTATTATATTCGTGTTCCTACATTGCAGAACCATCTTTACATGACATGAGAGTGTTCCCGGTACTAATCAGTTTCATCATACATGTCAGCTTGAGGGGCGTTATTAATACTTTTCGAGAAGAACATTTATTGTAAGTTGTTATCTTGTTATACAATTTTGTAGCTTATAATTCTGCAAAACTAACTCAAAAACCATGTGCTAAGGTTCTTAATTGTTAGCTCAATGATATTTGTTAGTTAAATGGTTTGTATTTTATCTTAGATAGTACCGTGGCACATCTCGTCAGTTCTGGTTGTATTAGAAAACCAAGCAATTAGTTATGTGCTCATTTATTATTTGTTGATTGCTGTCAAATGTGCATAAATGAGAGGTCTTTATTGTGTTCTTCCACCGCAGGGCCAAGTTGCTTGAAACCTCTATTTCTACATGGAATTTTTGGCGAAGTTGGTCTATTTCAGCTCACATACTCTTGAGATTGCGTACTCTATTTTCTCAAAGGTACATCTCGCTATGCATCATTGAGTTGTGTTAAATAGTATTGACATTGGTACATTTTGCTATGCATCATTTTTCTGAATGATTTTTGTCCTTTGTATCATTTGTATCAAATTTGAGACAGGATATTGCAATAAATCACTCCATTATTATTTTTAAATAGTTGTTGAATTGGGTAAATTTGCTGTGATGAAAAGAACTTAGTTGTATATGTCCCAAGTTAATGTGAGAAACTGAGATACCAAATAGATTGTGCTGATATATCTTGTTGTATTGTTCCTGCTTATTGATATCTTGTAGATATTGTTCTTGATATCTCTCTCAACTTTTAATTGTTGATGCTGCACTTTATTTACAAGTTCAATTATGTCTGTCGCAGGATCATCTAAAAGAGAAGCCTGCTACCACGCTGCTACATAAGCATCGTAGAACATAAGGTCCTCTACTAGTGAATATTTGGTTGCTACACCCGTGTGTGTTTTGAGATAGTTGCCCTGTGTTTTTGTTGACCTTTGATTTATGGTGAAAATATTGTGGAATTGTATATGAGATGAGATTTGAATTTATAACTATTTGTGATGTGACCGGCTGATTTTGATGTGTATGATCTGAATATACGGAGTACTGGAATAACTGTGGCTGAACACTGGAATAACTATGTGGAGAACTATTACTTTCAGTTTTTTTTTGTTTTCCCATTTCTTCTTTCTCCTGGCGGTTTAGTACTGACAGGGATATGTCTGTTCATGGGTTTCTAAGCCCGACGGGAACATTTCCCTGTGAGCCAAAGATACCGCTAGGGAAAAAGGCAAAACCCACAGGGATAGTTTCCCTGTCGGCTAGCCCACAGACATTTTGCCTTTTCCCTGTCAAGCTATGGCTGACGGCTAGCCCTGACGGTGGACTGACAGGAAAACATATTCCTGTCGGTTCACCCTATTTTCCTGTCGGTTTCTGGCCCACGGGGATATTTCAGTTTCTGGTAGTGCTAGAAGAAAACTACCCAGGGACTTAGAGATTAAACATGTTTCTCGTACAGTGGCTTCCGTGTACAGCCACATGCTAAATGGGCTCTGGCTTAGTCAACTACATAGTGGAAGACCCATGCATTGGCATCTTCAGGTTAACTAGAATTGTGTAAGGGAAATTTATCCCTACATTGGTGCCTGGTTGACAAGCTAGCATTTTGTATTGGGAGGACTTCTATGGAAATACTTTGTCACATTCTCGATGCCAAGATCCATTTTGGTGAGTACTTATCCAGTGACCACTTTGGCATCAAGACGAGATTGTGTCATGTGGGTAAAGTGTACAACTTCTGCAGAAGATCAAAATTCTAAGTACTTAGTCGTGTCCCCGGTTACGGACAACTCTGAGCAACTAAGGCCTGAAGCTATGAAAGATCTCGACATTCCAATTTCTCAAAGTAAAACTTGATGGTGACAACAAGGGATTAGAAGCACTTGGAGTTTTCCAAGGAGTTCAGAAAGATTTGACAAAAGATCAAAACTATTTTGAAAAGATAGGACAAAACTATATTGCTTTCTGCAAATGAGCCTAAACCCTACCTAGCCAAATATGCATGTAATGATAGGATCCACCTATTTCTACATAGTAGTGAAACTTGCCAATACAATTCAAATGTATTGACCCTTGTGGCTGCAACTTATTATATTGCAGGTTTGTTTGATGTTAGTGAAGTGTGTTGAATATGATTACAAGTCTACAACCAACATGATTGCCTGTGGCACTTTGAAGATGAAGGACCCCATGCTATTGTTATATGATGTTGCATTGTAATGAGATAGCCAAATGATCTATGTAAGATGTAATGAACTATTTTATTCCTGGTTATAAAGTTATACTATGAACTTTGTTTCTTGATATTACATCTTAACTGTGGATGCTAGCTATTGATCCAGGGACTAGCATTGTAAACACAGGGATCTCTACCTTATTAAAGGTTGGGAACCTTACAGATGGTATCAGAGCATTGTGCTGCCTATAGGATTGTAACCCTAGGATTGGACAAACCCCTTAGAAAAATAGGAGTTGTATTTGTTCCAAAACTTATTTACAAACAATCTTGTAAACTCTTTCCTCAACCTTTTTGGTTTTGATTCTACATCTCCTTCTTTTTCAACTTGATGGACAAAGCCTTCACCATGACCAATGACTTCAACTTTAAAGTTTCACCAAGGACTTCAACTTAGACATCACTAAGGACTACAAGTGAGAACCAAGAGACATTAGATTGCCTACCAAAACATTGATATCATGTTAGTGTATGGATCATATTGACCTATGAGGTATGACCATACCAATTTAATTATTTCAAGAAAACTTGTTGTTCCCTTCAACTCATGAGTTAAGCTCATAAGTTGTTAAGTGGATAGTTGCTTGTTGATTGCTTGATTGTTTGATTGAACTTGGTTGTTTTGAGTTGTGTGTTAGAACTTACTTAGGTCTATCTGTCATTACTTATCCCTATCAAACCAACAGATGCCTCCCCGTCGTGCCAACCCCAACCAAAACAACAACAATGTCACTCCCGAGATGCAGCAGCTGTTGACAGCTCAAGCTCAAATAATGCAGATGATGACACAGTTCCTGCAAAATCAGAATAAGAACAACAACAACAACAACAACAACAATCAGAATAATCCTCCAGCACATGATATGCTCACCAGGTTTTTGAAACTAAGGCCTGCAAGGTTCTCTGGAACAACTGACCCAATGCTAGCAAATGATTGGTTACGTTCGGTGAATAAGGACTTAGTGACTGTTGGTTGCACCGACGAGGAAAAAGATAGGTTTGCAGCATTTCTACTTGAAGGACCAGCAGCAACATGGTGGGACAACTTTCAGATCACCACTCCCCTTGAGGATGTGACTTGGGCTATTTTTGTGGATGGTTTCCGTACAGCTCACATCTCATCTTGAGTGATGCACTTAAGAAAAAGGAATTCCACAATATGAAACAACGTCACCTCAGTGTGGCTGAGTACATTGAAGAATTCAACAATCTGGCACGCTATGCACCGGATGAAGTTGATACAGATGCTAAGAGGAAGGAGAAATTCCTCGAAGGACTTAATGATGAGTTGAACCTGCAGCTAGTTGTTGCCTATGTCCCAACTTATCAATCACTCTGTGACAAAGACACCATCTTGGAAAACAAGATGAATCAAGTTGAGAACAGAAAGAGGAAGCATAAACTCAAGTATCACTCAGGATCATCACAAAATAAGCGTTCATTCAAAAAGAGCAATGAAGATTCTGAACCACATCAGTATCACCACAACAACAATGGAAGTGATAATAACGGAAATGATACTGACAATGGAGATGACCTTGGTCAGGACCAACATGACACTTTCAGGAAGAAAGACATTAGCCAGTTGTAGTGCTATAATTGTAAGGAACTTGGACACTATGCATCAGACTGTCCTGAGAAGAAAAAGAAAAGGGATGCTAGAAACTCCAATGGAAATGACTCCAATGTGAACCATAAAGGACATGTGAACCACATTGACATGGATGGAAACTTTGAAGAGATAGAAGAAGTGGATGTCAGGAACTAGTTAACTCAGAAGAGTCAAATAAGGATTCCTTGTCTGGATATCAAGTGTTGAACCCATAGTCAAGTGAACCATTAATGTAACCCTATGAGACTTTCTTTTAAGGGTGGTAGTACCCTAGTTGCTTTGAGCCAACTTGTAAGCCTAGCCTTCCCAAATCTCGGGACGAGATTTATTTTAAGGGTGGTAGCCTGTCACATCCCAAATTTTTTCCAAATTATGATATGTGAAAAGTAAATAAACAAAATAAAAATTTGTTGAAATTTAGGGTGAGAAGAAACTTTTTGATTCCAATTGGAAACATCAAAACCTATTTTTGATCAAATAAAATCCTGAAGGGATTTACAAAGATAAACAAATAATAAATAAAGTTATAATAGTTGGAATTACCATTTTTGGATCTTTAAATAAAAAGATATGGTTTTTATAAGCAAAGGTAGAAATAATGAATAAGGACTATTTTTAAAGAGCCAAATTAAATCTTGGCCAAGCTTTTCAAATAAAATATTTTGTTTGATTAAAATAGTAAAGGTTTATTTAAATAAAACCATGAGGATTTATTTTTATACAAATTTCATTCAAGTATAGACACTTTCCTATTTTGAATGAACATTAAAACTTAATAAAGTATTTTATTTCAAGGTATTTTAGTATTTAGATAAAACCTACTAAAAAGATTTTTGTAGGAATTTATAAAGCCAAATAGAGTTTTAAACATATTTGAATCCTATTTGAAATAAAGACTAAAGCCTATTTATTTATTTTTAATAAATAATAAATCCTAAAAATAATTGTTCTATTTTGGACTTTGGAATAGGTTGGCAAACAGAATTAAATATACCCAAAGTTTGGTGGTGGTTTGAATTCAAATGGAGTTTGATTTGTTTTTTTGAAAATCAAATCAGATAAATATAAATAGAAAAAGAAAAACTGTCTGTATAAAAAAAAGAAACGAAGCAATCCATCAGCCTAGCCTAGCAGGCCCAGCAGCGCAGCCCAACTGAACCCCCCTATGCCGAATCGTTTTTTTTCCACTCAACCTCGCACCCGCCCAGTCACTGACGCAGAGACCCCACTCCCCTTCTCCCTCTCTTGGAGACAGCACGGTCCCACCTGCCAGGTCGTCGTCTCCACCTCGACCATTCCCCCTCGCCGTTTCTGCCGGCGATGAATGCCATTGAATTGGCATAATACCGCGAGTAATTCTCGCCAGTGACCAGGGTCTTTTAAATGCCCCGCCCTCCTCTCTCTTTTCCCCCAATCCACACCTCCCCTCTGCCTCCAGGCTGCGAGAATCGCGAGCTCGAACCCCTCTGATCCGACGAGCATCTCCAGCATATTCCGGCGCCGTCCAACCGCCCCTCGCCCCCACTGCACGCAGGATTGCTCCCCATATCCTGGCGCATCTCCCAGTGCCGCTCGTTAGCCCGCGCGAACACCGTAGTCTCGGCAACCTCGACACCTGAGCGCCACCGTCGTCTGCCGTTTCTCCGGCGAGCTCCCTTGGTAAGCACAGACCGCCCCGAACCTTCTAGTTGATGCTCCCAGGATCCCCAGCCCTGTATGCAACTAACCGCGTGCTCCGTTTGTCTTAGCGCGCTCGCAAACTCCACCTCCGACGCCAACCAGAGACACCCGACGCCGCCACTAATTCCGGCGAGCAATCCCCTCCGTTCCTGAGCGCCCCTTGTCAAGCAGACCTCGCCTTGAGCTTCACCGCACCCCTGCGAGCACGGTGAGCTACTCATCCCTCTCCATTGCTTCCTGAATTTTTGCCAACGCCACCGCCAGAGCACCGCCGCCGCGTGCTGCCGTCGAGCGCCGCCAGTTTCTGGTAGCCTCGCTGTAGCCGTTAGATCTAAATCGTCTGGTTAGGATTAGATTATAACGAAGGGGTATCGTGTGCTCTATGCCGCACGATCTCATTTAGATCCAACGATCCACATAGAGCAATCCGCACGAAGTGGTACCATCCAATAGAATCAAGCCACGTGGACAGAGTTTGATTTAAAACAGAAATTAGAATCTATTAGATATGCAAACTTGTAAAATTCATAACTTTAATTCTACACGTGCAAATTTTGCAAATTTTATATCAATGGATTCAGCAGAACAAGTACTTTGCAACCATGCACTTTGTTTAATGTTTTGCTTCTGTAAAATTCGTTGAAATTGCAAAAACTTGTGTAGGCATAATTTGAATATAAAAATTGTTCTGGATATATTTTTAAGGTGAAATCTTTGAAAAATGGATTGTTTTGAACCTACTGACCATAGGAACCAACTTATGGATTTAAAAATGTATTTTGTGAAGTTAAGGAATAAATATTTGAATTAGCACATTTCTAGTCAAATAAAGATATTGTTTATGGTTTAGAAATGATTTTTGAGTAAAACCCTAGGGAAATGATTTGATTCAAACCTTCTGACCCTAAACACCAAGTTTTGTGATTTAAGAACATATTTGATGAACCATATAAAGTCATTACTTTGCTAAAAGATATTTCTAAACTACATAAAATATCACCTTATCATAATATTTGGTTTATGAGATGAAACCTTTTGCAAATGGTTTTACCACTTTTTTAAATGACCACATTGAGCTTTAAAATGTTTAGAGCCTAATAGAAACCATTTTTCTAAATAAAACCATCTTTTGCATGCTTGCATGCATTGCCTTGATTCTATTATTTTATGTGTGATAAATTGTTTGAATGTTGGTTTGAAAATGTGTTTGCTTGATTGAATTGTAGTGAAGTTAGAAGAGTGTGATATTTGAAAGATCAAGAAGTGAACCAATATTCTCTACTAAAAAGGCAAGTGACACTATCATCCATGTCCTACTATTTTCATTACACTTAGTGGATTTTTGTAACATGCATGATAAGGACTACTATATTTTATGCTATGCTAAATCCTAATAGGATACCCTTATATCTTCCTTAGTGAAAACATTGTAGTTGTAGTAAGCTTAGCCTTGCTATATATTTGGGATGGAATACATGATATGATTATATGAAGTATTGAAAAGAAATATGTTTTATATAATAAAACAAGTACTCAATGAACTACCTGGGTGGACAAGGATACTCAAGTTTTGGACAAGGTGGCAACAAAGGGAACCATGTTTATACGGCTATCTTTTTGGATGTGCACTAGAAGAAAACCACCCAGGGACTTAGAGATTGAACATGTTTCTCGTAAAGTGGCTTCCGTGTACAGCCACATGCTAAATGGGCTCTGGATTAGTCAACTACATAGTGGCAGACCCATGCATTGGCATCTTCAGGTTAACTAGAATTGTGTAAGGGAAATTTATCCCTACATTGGTGCCTGGTTGACAAGCTATCATTGTGTATTGGGAGGACTTCTATGGAAAGACTTTGTCACATTCTCGATCTGCCAGTACTCCATTTTGGTGAGTACTTATCCAGCGGCCACTGGTGGCATCAAGACGAGATTGTGTCATGTGGGTAAAGTGTACAACTTCTGCAGAAGATCAAAATTCTAAGTACTTAGCCGTGTCCCCGGTTATGGACAACTCTGAGCAACTAAGGCCTGAAGCTATGAAAGATCTCGACATTCCAATTTCTCAAATTAAAACTTGATGGTGACAAGAAGGGATTAGAAGCACTTGGAGTTTTCCAAGGAGTTCAGAAAGATTTGACAAAAGATCAAAACTATTTTGAAAAGATAGGACAAAACTATATTTGTAGAGGTCCCAACCTAATAAGGTAGAGTCCTCCTGTGTTTTACAATGCTAGTCCCTGGATCAATAGCTAGCATCCACAGATAAGATGTAATATCAAGAAACAGAGGTCATAATATAACTTTATAGCCAGGAATAACATAAGTTTATTACATCAATCATAGCTCATTTGGCTATTACATTACATTGCAGCGGAATAACTATAGTCATGTGGTCCTTCATCTTCAAAGGGCCACAGGCATATGTTGGTTGTAGGCTTTGTAGTCCTAGTCAATCAAACAATCTTCATTAAAAAAACAATCAACCTGCAACATTACAAGTTGCAGCCACAAGGGTCAATACATTGGAATTGTATTGGCAAGTTTCACTTCTATGTATAATAAGAATGGATCCTATCATTATATGCATATTTGGCTAAGTAGAGTTTAAGGCTTATTTGCATAAAGCAATATTTATCCTATATTTTCAAAATGGTTTTGGTCCTTTGTCAAATCTCTTTTCCAAGTTCCTTGAACTCCTTGGTAGACACTCAAGTGTTCAAGTCCTTATCAAAAATCCCTTGAACCACTTGGTAACCCCAAGTGCAACAAGTTTTATCAGAAATCATGAGTTCCTTGGTAACCCCAAGTACATCATGCTCTTGTGCACCTTGGTGACCCCAAGTGCAACAATCTTAACAAAATCTCTTTGAATTCCTTGGTACCCCCCAAGTGCATCAAGTTTTTATATTAGAAATTAGAATGTCGAGATCTCCCATAGTTCAAACTTTAGTTGCTTAGTATTGTCCATAACCGGGGACACGGCTAAGTACTTAGATTTTATTAACTTCTGCAGAAGGAGTACACTTTACCCACATGACACAATCCCATCTTGTTGCCACCAGTGGCCTACTGGATTAGTGCTCACCAAGATGGAGTACTGGCAGACTGAGAATGTGACGAAGTCTTTCTAAAAGGTCCTTCCATACATCATTGCTAGCTTGTCTTCAGCCCCCATGAAGCATTCCAGATCCCCATGTCCGGTAACTAAAGACAATGTATGGATCTCCCTAATGTAGTTGACTAAGCCAGAGCCATAATAGCATGTGATTGTACACGAAAGCCACAATTGGAGAAACATGTTCAATCTCTAAGTTTCCTAGGTGGTTTTCTTTTTGGAGCACAACACAAAGTGATTTCCATAGACATGGTTCCTCTTGTTGCCACCCTCTCCAAAACTTAAAGTGTCCACCACCTAGGTGGTTCATTGAGTCCTTGTTTTATTATGTAAAACACAAGTCCTTTTCTCAATCCTTTGTAAAATCTCAACATGTATCTCTTGTCAAAATAAGGTATGGCTAAGCATGTACAACTTCAATATTTTCACTAAGGAGTGTATAGGGAATCCTATTAGGATTTTAGCATAGAATAAGTATAAAGAAATCTTTTCATGCATATTTTCATAATCCACTAAGTATAATGAAAATAGTAGGTCATATGAATGATAGTGTAACTTGACTTTTTGTTAGGGAATGATAGTCACTCCTTGATCTTGCTAGTCTCACACTTTGCTAATTTCACTACAATCAAACAAGCATAGTATCAAGTAGCATTCCAAACCAACTTTCAAACAATATTTCACACACACAAAGCAATGGATCCTATGTCATGCAGAAGAGGGTTCTATTGCAAGGTTGGTCTCTACTAGGTTTATAAACTTTGTAAGGTCCACATTGGTCATTTACCAAAATGGCAAAGTCATTAGTTAGAGGGTTTGCTCAAAATATATTTTAAAATCCATTCAACATTTTATGTGGTGAAAATTTATTCTTTTCAAAGCAAAACTTTATGTTTTTCACCAAGTGAGTTGCCCTTGGCAAGGCTTGGTATTTTGGGTCAGTAAGTTTGGTCCATAATATTTTCCCAAAGTTTTCCTTGCAAAAACATTTCCATAATAAAATCAAATGAGTTTATTTGGCTAGAAAATGGCTAAGTTAAATAATTCATCCTATATTTCACCAAAATCATTTTTAACACCAAGGGTTGGTTCCTAGGGTCATTAAGGTCACACAAATATATTTTGCAAAAGATTTAATCCTAAAATTAATTTTAAAAAAAATTTATACTCTAAACAAGCACACAAATGTTTCTACAAATTCAAACAAGCTAACAGATACTATTTGTCAAACTAAGGCCATGGTTGGCTAGGTCTTGTCTTGCTGATTCCAACGACATAAAGTTTGTAATTTTTGGACGTGTGGATCAAAAGATACAAGGGTTTGAAAATGGCAAAAGTTTCTGTTTTCAAATTCCGTTTTAAATGTAGGCGGGGACACGCGGCAGATTCTATTGGGCCTACGCTTGCTGCGGATCACGCTCTGTAGCCGTTGGATCTAAATGAGATCGTGCGGCGCAGGACTCGTACCTCTTCACGGTTAAGTGATCTATCATAACCGTCAGATCCAGATCCTACGGTGCTAGCGTGCTCGACCATTTGCGAGCGGCGCTGCGGTGGTTACCGGCGGCGGAGCGGTCGGTCGATGACGGTTCGGCGATACAGAAGCGAGAGAAAAGGGCATGCTCACCGGGCTCGGGGTCACGACGAGAATGCTGGTACTGGCTTGACAAAGGCGCCAGAGGCGATCGCAATTTCGTCGGAGTTGGAGCAGCGACGGACGACTCTGTCACGGTTGAAGACGACGCTTACAGTCAAGAGAGGACAGTCGAAGTCGGGTTAGGCAGGAGATCATGTCGAGTAAGCGTGAACAAGAGGGCTCGGGCGGTCGAGGCTTACCGGGAACGTCATGGAGAAGAAGCGAACAGCGGCGCTCGGCTTGACGGCGAAGATTGGGGCGCCCTAAGACAAACGGAAAGTGCTTTAGGTTCGTCGAGCTTGGATCACCATCGTGTTCTCGGGAGGAGAGGGTGACCGAATTTACACCGTGGGTTCGTCGGAGAATGAGGCAGACGGTGGTGACGGTGGTCGAGGTGGTTGTCGACGCCCCGGGTCGCTCGGGGCAAGCTGGTGCTACGGGGATGATCGCCAGGAGGTGTGGATCACGAGAGCATGGTCAAGGAGGCAAGGGTCGGTGAGGGTTGCGGAATTTGCTGCGACAGCTTCGTCGAGCAGAGGGTGCTCGGGGAGGAATTGAGGCGGCCTGGGGTGAGCTTGGGAAGGGTCCGAGGAAAGCGGAGGAGAGCGAGGCGATTAAAAGGCGTGGTCACGACGAGGAATTAACGCGTTAAGCGAATTGATCTCGGCATTCATGGGCGGCAGCAGCGGCGTCGTGCAGGAAGACAGGTCGCGGGGAAGAAGAAGGAGGAGACAGTGGGGTCCTGCTCAGTGGGAAAAAGAAAGGAGGAGGGTCCACTTGCGGCCTCTTTGCGGGTTGATTAGTTGGTGAAAAACGGTTCCTTGGGAGGAAAAGATCAATGGACTGGGCCTTAGTGGGTCTTTGGGCTGGGTTGGCTATTTCCTGTTTTTTTATTCTGTGTCCTTTTCTTTTCTATTTCTGAATTTCTGTTTTGAATTTCTCTATCAACAAACATGGTTCAATTAAATTCAAACAACACTCATACTTTGTAATATTGAACTTAGCTCTGTTTAGTAATATGAACAAAAATCCAAAATTATAAAAACAAAATAATATTTTAAATCTTTTTAGGTTCCATTTATTAAAAATGGTCCATGATTTATTAATAAAGAGGGTTTGGTTTATTTTATAAAATCTTCATTTGAAATCCAAATGCTTTCAAAACCCAAACAGTAGGTTTTATTTGGAAATAAAGAATATTTGTTTAAAACAAAATAATCACTTTATTTTAGGCTCATTATTAAATTAAATAATATAGACTCTCATTATTAAAATAGGTTTTATTTTATTGAGTTTATTTATTTTGAAACCTATAATAAAGCCAAAACATTTTAGTAGGTTTTTATTTGAATATCAACTATTTGGAATACTTATTTAAAACCATTTAACAAGTTTTGATGTTTCAATTATATTGGTAAAATCTTTTATTTAAATAAGGTTGGATATTAAATCCTTATTAATTATTTAAATATACCTTTGCTAATTTTATTTAAAATGTTATAATTTCCAAAGCTTGGTCAAAGTTTAATTTGGCTTTATTAAATAATCTTTATTTATAATTCCACCTTTCCTTTTGAAAACCAAATCTTCCATTAAAGGATCCAATATTAGTAATTTCAAAACATTTTTAATTTCCTTTATTAAATGTTTATATTTTTAATCCCTTTAGGTTTTTATTTAATTCAAATGAGTTTGGAGTTCCAATTGAATTCAAAAAGTTTCTTCTGGCTCTGAAAAACAAATAAAGTTTAATTTTATTCATTTATTTTTCACATTACCAGATTTGGAAAATCTTGGGATGTGACAGGCTACCACCCTTAAAATAAATCTCGTCCCGAGATTTGGGGAGGCTAGGGTTACAAGCAGGTTCAAACAACTAGGGTACTACCACCCTTAAAATTTTCAAACAAAATTTACATATTGTCCTTCTTGGGATCCTGGAGAAAATTTCTCATTGCAAACATTTGCGATGGTTTCCTTGGTTTCCATACTTGACTCATGGGCCAAGATTGAGCTTCTCCATAGGCTTGTTCAACTTGTTCTTCATCCTTTCTGGACAGTTGCTTGCATAGTGTCCTGGGTTCTTGCAGTTGAAGCAATGAATGTCATTGAGTTCTTTACGTGGCTCTTGTGGGCAAGTTGCTACATAATGACCTGGTTCGTTACAGTTGTTGCACCACACTTGGTCAATCCCTTTATTCTTCTTGTTCTCTGGGCATCCACTGGAGTAGTGTCCCATTTCCTTACATTTACGACATTGTGCAAGACTCATGTCCTGCTTGGGCTTCTTGATTTTCTTTGATCCTTTGAATTGGGTTGTCTTGTTTGGAGGTATAAGTGGTCCTTTTCCTTTGGTAGACTTGGATCCTTCTTGTTTCCTTTGTTCTACCATGGCATAGATGGGGCATAGGCCAGGAGTATGATCACTTCCTTCACAAAGGTAGCATGTAGCTTGAGAGGTGGGGCATTGTCCAACAGGATGGTCTTCATCACAATTGGGACATTGTCCTTCATGCTCCGTGGAAGTATGATCCTTGTCTCCACAAATAATGCAAGCTGGGGCTCCATCTAGAATAATATTTTTGTCATCCTTGTTATCATACACTCTTCTAGGATAGCTTTCTTCCATGCTAATCATTTGATTAGTCACCTTAAGCATTAGTTGAGATTGTTCCTCCAAAAACTTTTGCAGTGCTGGATCTTTATCACTATTGTTGGCTAGGAACTGAGCTGTCAGTTGGTTCAAATGATGTTGGGTTGCTATGAGCTCCCTCATGCTGTCAGCTTGGTTGGTGTTGGTGTCATCAACCTTGATGTTGGAGTCCTTTGGAGTAGTCATCTGTTTTGGTTTGAAGGAAGATTAGAATGGGCAAGATATTTCTAAGGAAATATTTCTAATCACACACATCACAATTCACACAAGCAATGTGCATGCAATCACAAAACAAACTTTCAACTCAAACAACAAAGTATTTTTGGGCACTTTTTAGGCAACAAAATATTTTTGCTACACCACATAAGTTGGTGGGTTTGACTTAACTAAAATATGGTGGTCCATCTATATGGTTCACTCGTGATCTTTCCTTCCTTCATGATTCTCCTTGTATGAGATCATTGTTTCCTTGAAAAAAACCCTTGGTCACAATTCTTCAAAGTTGTTGATGGTTTCTTCTTATTTTGCATTCCCTCAGTCTCTAAATCTTAAGTAAGATTTCCTTGTTTAACTTGTGGTCCTTAGTGGTATCCATGTTGGAAGTCCTTGGTGAACATGCTGAAGATGTTGAAGTCATTAGAGCTGAAGATGTTGAAGTCATTAGAGTTGAAGATGTTGAAGAAGTCCTTTGCACATGGTGTAGTCTTGGGCCATGGGGTAGGCTTTTCCATCAAGTTGAAGTAGAAGTGATGTAGAGTTGAAACCAAAATGGTTGAGGAAAGAGTTTACAAGTGTTTTTGTAAATAAGTTTTGGAACAAGAACAACTCCTATTTTTCTAAGGGTTTTTGTCCAATCCTAGGTTTACAATCCTACAGGCAACACAATGCTCTGATACCATCTGTAGAGGTCCCAACCTAATAAGGTAGAGTCCTCCTGTGTTTTACAATGCTAGTCCCTGGATCAATAGCTAGAATCCACAGATAAGATGTAATATCAAGAAACAGAGGTCATAATATAACTTTATAGCCAGGAATAACATAAGTTTATTACATCAATCATAGCTCATTTGGCTATTACATTACATTGCAGCGGAATAACTATAGTCATGTGGTCCTTCATCTTCAAAGGGCCACAGGCAGATGTTGGTTGTAGGCTTTGTAGTCCTAGTCAATCAAACAATCTTCATTAAAAAAACAATCAACCTGCAACATTACAAGTTACAGCCACAAGGGTGAATACATTGGAATTGTATTGGCAAGTTTCACTTCTATGTATAATAAGAATGGATCCTATCATTATATGCATATTTGGCTAAGTAGAGTTTAAGGCTTATTTGCATAAAGCAATATTTATCCTATCTTTTCAAAATGGTTTTGGTCCTTTGTCAAATCTCTTTTCCAAGTTCCTTGAACTCCTTGGTAGACACTCAAGTGTTCAAGTCCTTGTCAAAAATCCCTTGAACCACTTGGTAACCCCAAGTGCAACAAGTTTTATCAGAAATCATGAGTTCCTTGGTAACCCCAAGTACATCATGCTCTTGTGCACCTTGGTGACCCCAAGTGCAACAAGCTTAATAAAATCTCTTTGAATTCCTTGGTACCCCCCAAGTGCATCAAGTTTTTATATTAGAAATTAGAATGTCGAGATCTCCCATAGTTCAAACTTTAGTTGCTCAGTATTGTCCATAACCGGGGACACGGCTAAGTACTTAGATTTTATTAACTTCTGCAGAAGGAGTACACTTTACCCACATGACACAATCCCATCTTGTTGCCACCAGTGGCCTACTGGATTAGTGCTCACCAAGATGGAGTCTTGTGGTGAGAATGTGACGAAGTCTTTCTAAAAGGTCCTTCCATACATCATTGCTAGCTTGTCTTCAGCCCCCATGAAGCATTCCAGATCCCCATGTCCGGTAACTAAAGACAATGTATGGATCTCCCTAATGTAGTTGACTAAGCCAGAGCCA
Source organism: Avena longiglumis (assembly GCA_030063025.1). Taxonomy (NCBI): domain Eukaryota; kingdom Viridiplantae; phylum Streptophyta; class Magnoliopsida; order Poales; family Poaceae; genus Avena; species Avena longiglumis. The sequence goes on along the minus strand of CP125975.1, from coordinate 464,904,745 downwards.
TAATAGCATGTGGTTGTACACGAAAGCCACAATTGGAGAAACATGTTCAATCTCTAAGTTTCCTAGGTGGTTTTCTTTTGGAGCACAACACAAAGTGATTTCCATAGACATGGTTCCTCTTGTTGCCACCCTCTCCAAAACTTAAAGTGTCCACCACCTAGGTGGTTCATTGAGTCCTTGTTTTATTATGTAAAACACAAGTCCTTTTCTCAATCCTTTGTAAAATCTCAACATGTATCTCTTGTCAAAATAAGGCATGGCTAAGCATGTACAACTTCAATATTTTCACTAAGGAGTGTATAGGGAATCCTATTAGGATTTTAGCATAGAATAAGTATAAAGAAATCTTTTCATGCATATTTTCATAATCCACTAAGTATAATGAAAATAGTAGGTCATATGAATGATAGCGTAACTTGCCTTTTTGTTAGGGAATGATAGTCACTCCTTGATCTTGCTAGTCTCACACTTTGCTAATTTCACTACAATCAAACAAGCATAGTATCAAGTAGCATTCCAAACCAACTTTCAAACAATATTTCACACACACAAAGCAATGGATCCTATGTCATGCAGAAGAGGGTTCTATTGCAAGGTTGGTCTCTACTAGGTTTATAAACTTTGTAAGGTCCACATTGGTCATTTACCAAAATGGCAAAGTCATTAGTTAGAGGGTTTGCTCAAAATCTATTTTAAAATCCATTCAACATTTTATGTGGTGAAAATTTATTCTTTTCAAAGCAAAACTTTATGTTTTTCACCAAGTGAGTTGCCCTTGGCAAGGCTTGGTGTTTTGGGTCAGTAAGTTTGGTCCATAATATTTTCCCAAAGTTTTCCTTGCAAAAACATTTCCATAATAAAATCAAATGAGTTTATTTGGCTAGAAAATGGCTAAGTTAAATAATTCATCCTATATTTCACCAAAATCATTTTTAACACCAAGGGTTGGTTCCTAGGGTCAGTATGGTCACACAAATCTATTTTGCAAAAGATTTAATCCTAAAATTAATTTTAAAAAAAATTTATACTCTAAACAAGCACACAAATGTTTCTGCAAATTCAAACAAGCTAACAGATACTATTTGTCAAACTAAGGACATGGTTGGCTAGGTCTTGTCTTGCTGATTCCAACGACATAAAGTTTGTAATTTTTGGATGTGTGGATCAAAAGATACAAGGGTTTGAAAATGGCAAAAGTTTCTGTTTTCAAATTCTGTTTTAAACAGAACTGGGGACACGCGGCAGGATTCTATTGGACGGTACCGCTTCGCTGCGGATCACGCTCTGTAGCCGTTGGATCTAAATGAGATCGTGCGGCGCAGGACTCGTACCTCTTCGCGGTTAAGTGATCTATCGTGAATCGGATCCAGATCCTACGGTGCTAGCGTGCTCGACCATTTGCGACAATGCTGCGGTGGTTACCGTGGCGGGCGGTCGATCGATGACGATTCTGGCGATACAGAGCGAGAGAAAAGGGCATGCTCACCGGGCTCAGGGTCACCAAGCTTCGTGGTACCTTGGCTTGACAAGGCGCTCGAGGCGATCGCAATTTCTCGTCGGAGTTGGGAACGGCGACGGGCGCTCTGTCGCGGTTGAAGACGATACTGATCAAGAGAGGATAGTCTGAAGCGAGGTTAGACGCAGGAGATCATGTCGGGCTGTGGCGTGAACAAGAGGGCTCGGGCGGTCGAGGCTTACCGGGAACGTCATGGAGAAGAAGCGAACAGTGGCGCCTGCATGCTTGGCGAAGATTGGGGGCGCCCTAAGACAAACGGAAAGTGCTGTTAGGTTCGTCTGAGCTTGGAGATCACCATCGTGTTCTCGGGGAGGAGAGGGGTGACCGGAATTTACCTGTGGGGTTCGTCGGAGAATGAGGCAGACGGTGGTCGAGGTGGTTGTCGACGCTCTGGGTCGCTCGGGGCAAGATGGTTCTACGGGGATGATCGCCAGGAGGTGTGGATCACGAGAGCATGGTCGAGGAGGCAAGGGTCGGTGAGGGGTTGCCGGAATTGCTGCGACAGCTCGTCGGAGCAGAGGATGCTCGGGGAGGAATTGAGGCGGCCTGGGGGCGAGCTTGGGGAAGGGGTCTGAGGGAAAACGGAGGAGAGAGCGAGGCGATTAAAAGGGCGTGGTCGCGACGAGGAATTAACGCGGCGTTAAAGCGAATTGATCTCGGCATTCATGGACAGCAACGGCAGCGTCGTCTGGGGAAGACAGGGTCGCGCGGGGAAGAAGAAGGAGGAGGTAGTGGGGTCCTCTGTTCAGTGGGAAAAGAAAGGAGGGAGGGGTCAACTTGCCAGCCTCTTTGCGGGTTGATTAGTTGGTGAAGAAAAACGGTTCCTTCGGGGAAAAAGATCTGGACTGGGCCTTAGTGAACCTTTGGGCTGGGTTGGCTATTTCCTGTTTTTTTTATTCTGTGTCCTTTTCTTTTCTATTTCTGAATTTCTGTTTTGAATTTATCTATCAACAAACATGGTTCAATTAAATTCAAACAACACTCATACTTTGTAATATTGAACTTAGCTCTGTTTAGTAATATGAACCAAAATCCAAAATTATAAAAACAAAATAATATTTTAAATCTTTTTAGGTTCCATTTATTAAAAATGGTCCATGATTTATTAATAAAGAGGGTTTGGTTTATTTTATAAAATCTTCATTTGAAATCCAAATGCTTTCAAAACCCAAACAGTAGGTTTTATTTGGAAATAAAGAATATTTGTTTAAAACAAAATAATCACTTTATTTTAGGCTCATTATTAAATTAAATAATATAGACTCTGATTATTAAAATAGGTTTTATTTTATTGAGTTTATTTATTCTGAAACCTATAATAAAGTCAAAACATTTTAGTAGGTTTTTATTTGAATATCAACTATTTGGAATACTTATTTAAAACCATTTAACAAGTTTTGATGTTTCAATTATATTGGTAAAATCTTTTATTTAAATAAGGTTGGATATTAAATCCTTATTAATTATTTAAATATACCTTTGCTAATTTTATTTAAAATGTTATAATTTCCAAAGCTTGGTCAAAGTTTAATTTGGCTTTATTAAATAATCTTTATTTATAATTCCACCTTTTCTTTTGAAAACCAAATCTTCCATTAAAGGATCCAATATTAGTAATTTCAAAACATTTTTAATTTCCTTTATTAAATGTTTATCTTTTTAATCCCTTTAGGTTTTTTTTTAATTCAAATGAGTTTGGAGTTCCAATTGAATTCAAAAAGTTTCTTCTGGCTCTAAAAAACAAACAAAGTTTAATTTTATTCATTTATTTTTCACATTACCAGATTTGGAAAATCTTGGGATGTGACAATATTGCTTTCTGCAAATGAGCCTAAACCCTACCTAGCCAAATATGCATGTAATGATAGGATCCACCTATTTCTACATAGTAGTGAAACTTGCCAATACAATTCAAATGTATTGACCCTTGTGGCTGCAACTTATTATGTTGCAGGTTTGTTTGATGTTAGTGAAGTTTGTTGAATAGGATTACAAGTCTACAACCAACATGATTGCCTGTGGCACTTTGAAGATGAAGGACCCCATGCTATTGTTATATGCTGCTGCATTGTAATGAGATAGCCAAATGAGCTATGTAAGATGTAATGAACTGTTTTATTCATGGTTATAAAGTTGTACTATGAACTTTGTTTCTTGATATTACATCTTAACTGTGGATGCTAGCTATTGATCCAGGGACTAGCATTGTAAACACAGGGATCTCTACCTTATTAAAGGTTGGGAACCTTACACAGCCTAACATTTTCATCAATAGTAACTTGTATGGCGTGAGTGTCAGCAAAGGTATTTTCCATGCTTTCAGGTTTAGCAGCCATTTTATTAATCAAGGAGGACTGTGCTTCAGACAAAGAGGATATATTTTAATCAACAATTAAAAGTTTCTCCTCCACAGTCTTGTTGAAAGAACTTTTTCTACTAATAAAGTCTTTGAGCATGACTTCAAGTTCAGAGGGGGCACTTCTAACATTGTTGTAGGAGTTCCCATAGGTATTGCCATTATTAGGAGGATAAGGCCTATAATTTTTGCTACCACCAAAATTATTCCTATGGGCATTGTTGTTGAACTTGTTGTTTCTAATGAAGTTCACATCAACTTGCTCTTCTTGAGCAACTAAAGAGGCTAAGGGAACACTATTAGGATCTAGAGGAGATTTCCCATTAACAAGCATAGACATAATAACATCAATCTTATCACTCAAATAGGAGGTTTCTTCAACAGAATTTACCTTCTTACCATGTGGAGCTCTCTCAGTATGCCATTCAGAGTAATTAACCATCATAATGTCAATGAGCTTTGTTGCAACACCCAAAGTGAGTCCCATGAAGATACCTCCAGCAGCTGAATCCAACAGGTTTCTTGGAGAGAAGTTCAAACCCGCATAACAAGTCTAGATAATCATCCAAGCAGTGAGTCCACGAGTGGGACAATTCTTCACCAAAGACTTCATTCTTTCACAAGCTTGAGCAACATGTTCATTATCAAGTTGTTTAAATTTCATAATGTCACTTCTCATAGATATAATCTTAGCAGGAGGATAGTACTTTCCAATAAAAGCATCTTTGCACTTAGTCCAAGAATCAATTCTATTTCTAGGCAAGGATAGCAACCATTCTTTAGCTTTTCCTCTCAAGGAGAAATGAAACAGCTTGAGCTTAATAATATCTACATCTACATCCTTATTGAAGGGAATATGCCCGAGAGGCAATAATAAAGTGGTTATTATCGTATTCCTTGTTTATGATAAATGTTTATTTTGCATGCTATAATTGTATTAATACGGAAACGTTAATACATGTGTGTTTAATAAACAAACAGAAATTTCCTAGTTATGCCTCTCTCATAAACTAGCTCGTTGATTAGCAAGATGATCAAGGTTTCCTGATCATGGACATTGGATGTTGTTAATAACGGGGTCACAACATTAGTGTAATGGTGTTATGAACATTCATCCGAAGTATAGCATTACGATCAAAGTCCTTGAGTTTATATTGCTATAACAACTTACGAAGTGATCCTAATCCTTAGACCATGAGATCATGTCAATCACTAACACCGGAAGAGTTTCTTGATAACATCAAACGTCACACCGTAACAGGGTGATTATAAAGATGGATTCAGAACTAATAAAGTGTTATGTTGAGGCTCATGGATCAAGAGTGGAATTTGTTCATCCCGATGACAGATAGATATGCTCTGGGCCCTCTCGGTGATATCACATTGATTAGCTTGCAAGCATGATCACTAGAATGTTATATCACGGGAACGAGAAAAGAGAACATGTCAGTAACGAGATCAAACTAAGTATGGAGATACCGATGATAGAATCTCGGACATGTAATATATCGTGAAACAAAGGGATTAAGATACTAGCGTAAAAGGTTCCGACGATCACAAGAAATTCATCGTTGAATGTGTGGGAGTCAGTATGGGTCTCCAGATCCCGCTTCTGATTATTGATCTGAGAGGGGTCTCGATCATGTCCTCATTATTCATGAACCATAGGGTGACACACTTAAGAGACACCGACATCCAATTGGAGCAAAATGTTTCATGCCGAAAGAATGAACAAGCGCAGGAATTTATTTCACTAGATACCGAAACAGGTTTTCGGGTGAAATTGCATAAAGTGGTTATGCATGTGAAATAGAATTCTAGCAAGGGGTTATTTGTGAATGTTTGTCATTTAAGTAATTGACAAAATTCATAATAAAATAAAAGAGTTTTATTTAATGAGAGTTTGCATTAAATTTGGTGGAAATTTAATGGGAATTTGAGTGGGTTTTTGAGTGGAGAAAATTGAAGGGCCATTTTGTGAGTGGAGTGTCCACCCACATGAATGAGGGAGAGGTGGGGGCACCCTCCATGGCCGGCGGCCATGCCCCCTTAGGCTGACCCCCTCCCCTATATAAGGAGCCCCTCCTCTCACTTCTCACTTACACCTCCTCGTGAAGGATCTCTCTCCCCCTATAGAATTTATTCCCCATGGTCTCGGACTAGCGAGATACATGTTCCCGGTGGCTATTCGGCAAGAAAGAGTTGTGCTTCACATCGCATGGAGGCGGAGGCGGAGGTTGCTCGGTGCCTCGAACGTGTGTGCGAGCACGGATGCGCTGCTGTTTTGAGGCGCTAGGACTTCCTCTCGATCTTGATATCGGCAAGAGATCGTCTACATCAACCACGAGTTTGGACTCGTTAAGCTTTGTCGGTCTTCAAGGGTATGTTCTCTACGGATATACATCCGCCTGTTGTTTGTATCTAGTAGATAGATCTTGGTACATAGTTGTTCCCATCGTAGGAAATTTTTTGTTTTCTATGCTGCGAACCCTACACTTATACTTTTGCATATCACAAAGTTCAACAAAGTTATTAAGATGGGCAGCAGCAGCATCAGAACTAGCACCAGAAAATTGCTCTCTCATCACAAGATTCAACAAAGCAGGCTTAATTTCATAAAAGGTAGCATCAGGAGAGCAGGTGGAGCAATGGGAGTGCTAAGGAAATCATTGTTGTTTGTGCTAGTGAAGTCACACAACTTGTTGTACTCAGTAGAGTTCATTTTGGCAAAGGTGGGCAAGCCAAAAACAGCAGCAGCTAGAATAGGAACTATTTTTTTGTGTGTTTTTGAATAAAAAAGCAAACCAAACTAAACTAAATTTTTGGAGTTTTTGAAAATAGGAAAATAAAACCAAGCAAAATAAACTAAGCAAACTAAAAACAAAGTAAAGAGAAAGGAAGTGAAGGACTCCCCTTGTGAAGACGTCCTTATCCTTCCCGACAACGGCGCGAGAGAACTTGATGGCTGATGTGGAGCCTGTTGGGAACCCCAAGAGTAAGGTGTGAAGCAGCATAGTAGCAAGTTTTCCCTCAGTAAGAAACCGAGGTTATCGAACCAGTAGGAGGTATGAAACGTCACACAGGTGTTGCAAGCAACACGCAGACCTGCACAACACAAATCAAGACTTTGCCCAAACGAATCAGTGAGGTTGTGAAGCTCACCGGTTTGCTGTAACAAAGGATTAAAGGTATGGTGTGGAATAAGTGGCTTGACGCACATGAGACCTGTTCCACGCTTGACATGCAACTAGTTTTGCATAAGTGGCTAGCGGGTGTGTGTCTCTCCTACTATAGTCAATATCTAATTTGCAACGAGTTGTCAACAATTTGGTTATCCTCATTGTGGTTCATGTTCGTAGGTAAGAACAGTTCTATCTTCGAAATCCCTAAGCCACGTAAAACTTGCAATGGATAAATTAGAGGCATCTAGTTTAGATTGTTGCTGGGCTAGTGTTATGATATGGTGATGTTGTAAGTAGAAGTATGAGATGATACTCTTACAACATACATAACGTGTAATCTCCATAGACCTTGGATTTACACATATAGGTATGATAGTGATCATACCACGATGCACATGATAGAGATCATATGCGAGAACCATATCATTCCACTAATAAACATGTGATGTTTGATTGCATCTTATATTGCTTGTTTGGCGTTTTATTAGCATAATAAGATGATCCCTCATTTAGATATCAAGATAAGAATGTGTTCTTCCTTAAGTATACACCGACAATGTTTCGTCGCTTCAAGACATCACGTGATGATCGGGTGTACTTGAATCCACGAGCATATCTCGGGTGTAAGAGCGATTACACGCGAATACTATGGTTCTTACTTGGCGAGCCTAGCATGTACAGACATGGCCTCAGAACACGGACTGAAAGGTTAAGCATGAGTCATATGTTTTGATATGATGACCATATGGATGCTCGCCTTTGAAGCTACACCAGCTCACGTGATGATCGGACTTGGTGTAGTGGATTTGGTTCATGTAATCACCAAAAAGACACGAGGGATGTCGTTTTTGAGTGGGAGTTTATTTCTAATTTGGATTAGTAGAACTCAATTTATCATAAATTAAAATCAAAGTGAATTTGCATAATTTGTTGTAGTCATTGGCATTCGTTCACCACCTTATGCATAGTTGTAATTGAGATAATAGAACTATAGAATTCTGGATATATACTTTACGAACTGGTATCGTATTGTGTTGAGTGTCAATCTAAAGTTTAAAGTCCTATTGCAAACTTTCAGAAAACTCTATTTACTCCGTGAAATTTAATAATTGTTATTAAATCGAGAGTAACAATTCTAGTGTTAGTATCTTAAGTATCATGTTTGCCTCCATGATTCTTGATTGTTTTAATATCAAGTTTATCTAGGAGCTGAAAGAATTGTTTCAGAAACCATCATGTGTAGCGGATATACGATATCTGAAACAATGTTTTGGTTGCAATATGATAGAGTATAATATATGTTCTCATATTGGATGAGAATTTACGAAGGTTGGAGATGCTAGACATCCTAATCATCCAAAAGGGTTTTGGAAAGTAATGTTATACTCACGATTCGCCTTTATAAGCTACAGTAGCTTGATCATGAAAGTCGTCATGGTAAGGATGAATAGAAGATGTATGTAAAGTGTTTACTACACTAAAAGATTACTAAAGAAGAGATTTTGAAAGAATATAGATCATTTTGATGATGGTGATCTACTTCAAATTGCAAGTCTAAAGGTATTATTATTTGAATATACACGCTTTGGACTATGTGTCATGTAGATGGCGCCACTTTTGATGTTGATAGATTCTTTTAAAAAGGAAAAGGAAATGCTGAAAGAGAATCTATAAAATATATTTGGCAGAAAATAAAAGATTGGAAATTTCCAATTTAGGTATATAAATGATATACATGTTATGGTTGTATTCTTTGCTTGTTAAACAATGTGGTTCTTGGGTATTGGATACCGAATTGGTTGGTATGAAATTTCATACGGAACGACGCAATTCATGAACCACAATGGCCTAAGTAATTAGCAAGAGAATATGTGATGATGTTCATCGAAAACAAACAAACCGTTGTTTGTATTTCTCGTTGACATCAAAGCTTGACTTCAAGATTTGTTTTAATAATTGTTATTTAAATCAGGTATTATGAGAACAAAGGTTCTTCAAATAATTACCGTATTCCATATAAGATGGATGATTTAAAAATCTAGTTGGAGAAATCACATCCATAAAACCTAATGCTAAAATGTCGCAAGACAAATGATTGAAAGATCACTTACGAATGTTTAAATTATATTGGAAAGAAAACATGAAGAATCTCCATATTCATGGATTTTTAGAGTCTTTGATTTGATCAAGTGACGCTTGTGAGACTATCCACGTGATAATTAAAACTTCGTTCAAAGGCCAAAGAAGAACGAACGACTAAATTATTGGAATTTATACATATCGATGTATGTAGTCTATTATGTATAGTCATAAGCGATGGATTTCAACTTCATATGCTTTCTCCGGAAATTTGAGTGAATGTTCACTTAATGAGAAACAAGTATGAAATATTTGAAAACGTTTCAAAGACTTTCAAGATGAAGTGGGAAATCATTATAACAAGAAAATAAATGGTTTATGATTTTATCATAAGGGATTTGTTTGAGTTACAAGTGTAACAAGAAAATAAATGAATTATGATTTTATCATAAAGGGATTTATTTGAGTTACAAGTTTAGCAAAACACCTAGATTTACATATCCCGAAATACCATAGGAATATGGAGTGTTTGAGATTTGTAATGAAATCTTGTTTGACATGGTTGGATCAAAGGTGTTATTGATAAAACTGCCATTATGTTTTAAAAAGATTAAAGCTTTAGATAATTCCGCTTTTTACGCTGAAAAGAGCTCCATCTTGATCCATTGAAATGACACCATATGATTTATGGTTTAGGGTAAAACCCAAGATGTCATTTCTTAAATTTTGGTATGCTAAACATAAGTAAGATGTTTACAAACAAAGTCGGATGAGCATGTCTTTGTAGGTTATTTCGAATAACAATTGGTTATTCCTCCATAACACCAAGGACAAAAGGGTTTGTCGCTTGAAACGTGAAGTTTCTTGAAGAAGGAATTTGTCATAAATGTTAAGTGGGAGGACAATAGAACTTTGATAAGGTTAACGAATCTTAGCTATATGTGCTGAGTTGCGCAGCGCCGGAAAATGTTCCGGAGGCAGCCAGAATGCTCATGGATTACGTGCCTCAAAGGTTGCGGTCACGGAGGTCTAAAGTTCCTGTTGAACCAAGAAGGTTGGATAAACAATCAAATGATTAAGATTTGAGAGTAAATCATTATTGTTTGACAATGATGAACCGACTATATGCAAAGAAGTGATGATTGGCCCTGGCTCCGTCAAATGGCTTGAAGCCATAAAATCCGTGATAGTTCCATACACGAGAAATCAAGTTTTGAACTTGGAAGACCCTCCGGAAAGGTGTAAAAACCTATCGGCCGTATTTGGATCTATAAAGAAACAGACATGGATGTTTCACATCTATGAAATAGTCGACATGTCGTAAAGTATGTTACGACAATGTTCAAGGAGTTGACTATGACAAGATTTGATCTTTCATAGCGATATTTAGTCTGGACGGATTAAAGTAGCAACCACTACATAATTTGTTATATGGTAGATGAATAAACAAAACAAAGTTCTTATAATAGAATGGTTACCTAGGACGTGTACATGACACGATCCAAAGGGTTTTGTTAATTCAAAGGATGCTAAAAAAAGGGTATGCAAACTTCAATGGTTGAAGTAAGCATCGCGGAGTTGGAATCTTCACCGTGATGAAAAAGAGTTTTCATCAGGAGACGATGAAGATGCTTGCATTTGCAAGAAATTAAGTGGGAGCGCTGAGACATATTTCTAATACATTATGTGGAGGACATCTTGTTGATTAGAAATGATGTATCTTTTATTGACAAAGGTTAAGAATTTCATTTCGATGAAATACTTAGGCAAAACCCGAATATTTAGCGTGAATGTCTATAGTGGATGGTATGGCGCCAATATGGTTGTGCCAAACGTACATATATGAGATATTGAAGGAGTTCAATATAGAAACGACAAGAAACAGTTCTTGTTGCATGGAAAGGAATTGAATCAAGATTCAAGTGTATCGACACTTGATAAGTGAAACAAGATTCAAGTGCTTTGACACTTGATGAGTGAAATCACGAGAATGTTTTGATCAATCATACCATGATATGTACACATCCAGATATGTCCTATGCTCTAAGTGTTATGAGCATATACCATAATGAATCATAAAATGATCATTGGACGATAGTGAGGATATTCTTATGATTTTTTTTGAAAGAACTAAGAATATATTTGTGTAGAGGTGACAAACAATTACAAATAGTTCATTGTAAAGCGTTACATTGATACTAGGTTTGTCACAAGATACAAATTAAGTTTATCTCAATTTAAACTATGGATGGCACAATGTAATGAAAAGGAGTTTCCATGATGGATTTGGAAGAGTTCCAAAGTTAAGACATTGTGACGAATATTACAACAAAAGGCTAAGTATATGACTGCTATAGTAGCAGCAAAGGAGGGAATTTGTGTCAAGAAGTTTGTTATCAAACTAAGGTGTGGTTCGCAACGAGCTAACACTAAAGATATATTGTATGACAATAGTATCGACATGATTTAACCCCAAGGAACTAAAGGTCTCACCGAAAGACCAAATTTATACAATGCCATCTCATTGGAGAATGAGTGATGCGTGAAGACGCAAAGACATGCAAATACACACGGACCTGAAGCGTCAGATCCGTAGATTATGTTAACCACTTGAAATTGCGTATATGGAACACCAGAAAGCCATAGGTGTTCAATACGCAAAGTTTTCAAACTAGATTATTGTCTCTAGTGCAAGTGGGAGACTGAAGGGAATATGCCCGAGAGGCAATAATAAAGTGGTTATTATCGTATTCCTTATTTATGATAAATTTTTATTTTGCATGCTATAATTGTATTAATACGGAAACGTTAATACATGTGTGTTTAATAAACAAACAGAAAGTTCCTAGTTATGCCTCTCTCATAAACTAGCTCGTTGATTAACAAGATGATCAAGGTTTCCTGATCATGGACATTGGATATTGTTAATAACAGGGTCACAACATTAGTGTAATGGTGTGATGAACATTCATCCGAAGTATAGCATTACAGTCAAAGTCATTGAGTTTATATTGCTGTAACAACTTACGAAGTGATCCTAATCCTTAGACCATGAGGTCATGTTAATCACTAACACCGGAAGAGTTTCTTGATAACATCAAACGTCACACCGTAACAGGGTGATTATAAAGATGGATTCAGAACTAATAAAGTGTTATGTTGAGGCTCATGGATCGAGAGTGGAATTTGTTCATCCCGATGACGGATAGATATGCTCTGGGCCCTCTCAGTGATATCACATTGATTAGCTTGAAAGCAAGTGATTTGATCACTAGAATGTTATATCACGGGAACGAGAAAAGAGTACATGTCAGTAACTAGATCAAACTAAGTATGGAGATACCGATGATCGAATCTCAGACATGTAATATATCGTGAAACAAAGGGATTAAGATACTAGCGTAAAAGGTTCCGACGATCACAAGAAAGTCATCGTTGAATGTGTGGGAGTCAGTATGGGTCTCCAGATCCCGCTTCGATTATTGATCGAGAGGGGTCTCGATCATGTCCGCATTATTCACGAACCGTAGGGTGACACACTTAAGAGACACTGACATCCAATTGGAGCAAAAGTTTCATGCCGAAAGAATGAACAAGCGCAGGAATTTATTTCACTAGATACCGAAACAGGTTTTCGGGTGAAATTGCATAAAGTGGTTATGCATGTGAAATAGAATTCTAGCAAGGGGTTATTTGTGAATGTTTGTCATTAAAGTAATTGACAAAATTCTGAATAAAATAAAAGAGTTTTATTTAATGGGAGTTTGCATTAAATTTGGTGGAAATTTAATGGGAATTTGAGTGGGTTTTTGAGTGGAGAAAATTGAAGGGCCATTTTGTGAGTGGAGTGTCCACCCACATGAATGAGGGAGAGGTGGGGGAACCCTACATGGCCGGCGGCCATGCCCCCTTGGGCTGCCCCCCTCCCCTATATAAGGAGCCCCTCCTCTCACTTCTCACTTACACCTCCTCGTGAAAGATCTCTCTCCCCCTCTAGAATTTATTCCCCATGGTCTCGGACTAGCGAGATACATGTTCCCGGTGGCTATTCGGCAAGAAAGAGTTGTGCTTCCGCTGCATCATTTGGAGGCGAGGAGGTTGCTCGGTGCCTCGAACGTGTGTGCGAGCACGGATGTGCTGCTGTTTTGCGGTGCTAGGACTTCCTCTCGATCTTGATATCGGCAAGAGATCGTCTACATCAACCACGAGTTTGGACTCATTAAGCTTTGTCGGTCTTCAAGGGTATGTTCTCTACGGATATACATCCGCCCGTTGTTTGTATCTAGTAGATAGATCTTGGTACATAGTTGTTCCCATCGTAGGAAAATTTTTGTTTTCTATGCTGCGAACCCTACACTTATACTTTAGCATATCACAAAGTTTAACAAAGTTATTAAGATGGGCAGCAGCATCATCAGAACTAGCACTAGAAAATTGCTCTCTCATCACAAGATTCAACAAAGCAGGATTAATTTCATAAAAGGTAGCATCAGGAGCAGGTGGAGCAATGGGAGTGCTACGGAAATCATTGTTGTTTGTTCTAGTGAAGTCACACAACTTGTTGTACTCAGCAGAGTTCATTTTGGCAAAGGTGGGCAAGCCAAAAACAGCAGCAGCTAGAATAGGAACTATTTTTTTGTGTGTTTTTGAATAAAGAAAGCAAACCAAACTAAACTAATTTTTTGGAGTTTTTGAAAAGAGGCAAATAAAACCAAGCAAAATAAACTAAGCAAACTAAAAACAAAGTAAAGAGAAAGGAAGTGAAGGACTCCCCTTGTGAAGACGTCCTTATCCTCCCCGGCAACGGCGCGAGAGAACTTGATGGCTGATGTGGAGCCTGTTGGGAACCCCAAGAGTAAGGTGTGAAGCAGCATAGTAGCAAGTTTTCCCTCAGTAAGAAACCGAGGTTATCAAACCAGTAGGAGGTATGAAACGTCACACAGGTGTTGCAAGCAACACGCAGACCTGCACAACACAAACTCAAGACTTTGCGCAAACGAATCAGTGAGGTTGTCAAGCTCACCGGTTTGCTGTAACAAAGGATTAAACGTATGGTGTGGAATGTAATGGTTTGCAGCAAGTAAACAGGTAACAGTGGAAGATGTATCAATGGTAAAGATTGGACCAGGGTCCATAGTTCACTAGAGGTGTTATCCTTAGATAAATAACTGTTGGGCCACGCAGAGATAAAACAAAACTTTTTCCTCTAACGTGGTGATCCCAAGATCTAGCTGAGGTACAGGGCCACGAGGTTTACCACTAGACGCGCAGTTGCGGATTACCGATGAAGCGCGTCAGTTGATGCAGTGCAGTCCTCATGATCCGATCGTCCTGGTGCTGATCGCACATCACCTCTGCTGGTATCCACACGTACAAGGAGGAGCGCCATGGCGAATCGCTAGGTTCAGAATAACGGCTGGACTGCTGTGGAGCTAGGGTTTCCAACACATGGAATGACCTAACCGAACAACGATTAACCTTTTTGGGTTAAGGTGCTCCACTATATATAGGGAGTGAACGTGGGTTCTGCTCGCGCGACCCATTCACTAAAGCCCATATAACTCTAGTCACCGTGAGTCCAACTCACTAACTCAGTCCTAATCAGGTTTAGGTCCAACCCAACCAGATTACATGTTCAGATCCTATCCGAACTTGCTCCCGCTCTTAAGTGTGTGACCCCGCAGGCTCATGGCTACTTGGACACGATTGGAGTCCGACTCACAATCGATCAGTCGGTAGCGGCTCCTAGCAGAACGTGCCGACTCCCAAGTACCAAAGAGTCATGACGACTTGCCTTTCCAATGCGACTTACGTCCGAGTCCCTTTTTCCTCACGATATACCTTGTCAGACTATAGGAGAATATATGTCATCCCTTAAATAGTCCAACTCTCTTCTCGATCCGAGATAAGTGATTCACCCAACTAACTCTTAGTCGATCGCCTCGGTTAACACTTAACCGAGTCGTGCATGTCCATCCTTTCCGAATCATATCTCACGAGAGGGCCCAGAGAATATCTCTCCGAGTGGAGGGGCAAAATCCCATCTTGGTTATTCACAGCACGCAGCTTGATTCTCGATCGAACCACGCCTTTATAATCGCCCGATTCTGGATCAGCGTTTGAGAACCTAAGTCGGTGATCATCAACTCGGACTGCAACAACCTCAGTCTAAGGATTACATTGATTGAGATATACAAATGACAGCTAGTTCGTTGTACCTCAATATGGGTCAATCCGACTCGCTAAACTCTTTAGCCGAGTCTGTGTAAGTTGGAATAGCATCTCCATGCCCATGACAAGTGGAACCGAGTCATCAAGCCAACTTTCACATTGGTCTAAGTTGTGTGTCCAGCACAACCTCAATGACCAAGGATATTTAGTACAAACAACATGAATGCATAGTTCCACAACCGGATCACATATTCAATGATACACATCAGATGTTTATACAAGGACTAATATCTTTATGAATACAATGGGAAATATCATCATACATGATTTCCTCTAGGGCATATTCCCAACAGTAACATGGCATGAAGGGTAAACAAATTACAGCAGGGCAATTGACAGGAACTGAGCAAGGCATAACAATGAAATACCAGACAAAAAGATCCTATGAGATTCGATTGGGCAATACAACAATATACATAGACCGCCATCCAATTGCATCTATGACTAGAAGTCCACCTTCATGTTATCATCCGAACCCCCTCCAGTATTAAGTTGCAAGCAACAGACAACTGCTTTAAGCAAAGTGTGTAAGGTAAACAATCCACTTGTTCCATGAATAAGAGACCGTTGTTTTCTCCCTAGTGGCAACAACACATCTACAACCGAAGAGATTTCTGTCACTTCCCTTGGAAACTAGAGGCATGAACCCACTATCGAGCATAAATACCCCCTCTTGGAGTCACTAGCAACTACTTGGCCAAGATAGCTACTAACAATGGAGAGCATGCAAGATCACAAACAACACAGACATGATAGAATCATAAAGACAAAACCATTAATCAATCTAGCATAGTAATCTCAATATCCATCGGATCCCCGCAAACACAACATGCATGATTACAAATAGATTAGATCTTGATCATGAACAGAGCTCACAAGATCTATACATGAAAGCACAAGGAGGAGATACAACCATCTACCTACTACATGGACCCATAGTCCAAGGTGGAACTACTCACGCTTCATACCGGATAGAAGGCCTCCAGGATGATCTCCCCTTCGGTAGGGTGCCGGGAAAAACTTTAGATCCCCCCATCTAGGGACAACGGTGGCGGCGGCTACAGAAGTTTTCGTGGAGTTTTGATCGGGTGCCTAGGGTTTCTGCATCGGGGGCTTCTTATAGGCAAAGAGGCGAGGCTAGGAGGCGGCCAGGGAGCCCACACCCTACCCAGGCGCGGGGTGGGCCCAGCCGTACCTTGGGGGGTCTGGCCGCCCTGGTCCGCTTCTCCGTCTCTCTTCTGGACTTCGTGTCGCCCACGGTAAAATATTGACTTTGACTTTTGTCCCGTCCAATTTCGAGAATATTGATTTTCTGCCTTTCTGGAACCAAAAATAGAAGAAAACATGCAACTAGCAGTGTGGCAACTTGTTCATAGGTTAGTTCTAGAAAAGATATAAAAACACCTCAAAGTGTAGACAAAGCAAAGCAAAGTAGATACTAAACAAGCATGGAGCATCAAAAATTATAGATACCTTTCTGACGTATCAGCTTCCATGATGAAGAAGAAGGCCTCCGGGATGATCTCTGTCAACACCCGGATTTTTCAATCCTAGATGCCTGTTATGCCATACATCACAATCCTAGGATTACCATTTTTGCGAGACATAACAGAATTGGATACCATAGTACTTCATCCATTACAAACGATACATAAGTTCTTACACGAATGGGGATCTCATGATCCAGTTCTTAATACAACATCAAGCAGCGGAATACGTAATAATAACGGTAGCGTAGGCGAAGCTCCATCTTCGGGGTCACAGGCAATGTGATGGGAGATGATCCTAGTTGTCGTAACCTTCACAGGGTCCATCTTCCGGTACTCCTCTTCATAGTCCGCCATGGGAATAGCCAGACAAAGCCATGAGTACTCTTTAAGTACTGCAAACTAATACTAACAGTAAGGGGTTTTTGGATAATAGGACACTAGGCTCTAGGGTTGTTTTGCAAAAGCCAGGTTTATCTCTACTAAGTTCCAAAGCTAGTCACAATTTTATAACTCCTAAGTGGGATCTTGTAATTCAGGTCACAACTCTGTTGTGGTTAAGTCAAAGTCTCAATTCATTTCACAAGTCATTTTGAAAAGTCTAACGGGGGAACATTATGGCCACTCAATCGTCCATAACATGCGGGCCTATTCGAATAGTTTGACACTCTGCAGAGATTATACACTTTCACCACAACATTTGATACATCCGTTAGGAACAAATCCTGAATTCACCATACTCAGTATGCGGATAATCAACCCTAACCTTTCGATTACACGCCCTAGTATAAGCACCTCTCCTGTGAGTTTGGCCTCCCAACCATGACCACTGTCATCTTGGGTATTGCACAGGTGGACAATCTTCACAAGGTAGCCTCATCTCAGACCTTGGCCGTGAGGGAACTAATACTAAGGTATATAAGTTTCCAGTCAAGCCCTACCCAATATTCGGGTATTGTGGTTGTACGCTAAAATTGGAATGGTATCGCATCCAGACAACCATCAGTTTTAAAAAGGGCTAAGGCTCATGCCTCAACATTTTTATCACCAGAATCATCAAGTGTTTGGAAACACATGCCCAAAACATTTCAATAGAATGATCCATCATTCCAAGGTTTTCATAACCATTTTTCCACCAAGTATTCCCATCTAAAAGTTGATCAAGTTTTATGCTTAGCACTAGCATCTACAAATGGGGGTAGTACTAATGAGGGGTGGTAACTAGTGGAGTTTCACTAAGTCCAACCTTATATCTTAGGCTGATATCAAGGTTTCTAGCTTAGGCCAAATTTTATGCTCTTTATGCAACCTTCAGCACAACTGTCTAGTATCTACCAAACTCTTAGGTAGACTCTAAGTAAGTTTTGATAAAGCAATAAAGTAAGAAGCTTGCCATAAAACTAGGATTTGGTTTATCAAGTGGGTATGATCATATATGCTTAAGGCATATAGTAGTCATATCACAAGTATGGGTTTGTGGCATCAGTAGAGTATCTGGCAAGGGTTAGCTTGCACAGGTATAGTATCAGCTTGCATAGGTCAACTTGATTAGTAAGGCTTGCATCAGTGTCAATATAAGCTTGCCTTGTGCAGAGCAGTGGTTGAAGTTCTCCTCGGCTTCCTCTTCGTAGTATCCTCCTTCCTCCTCGTATCCTTGGTGCATTTAGCGTCTATGAATAAATACGAGGTACACAATCACCAAACAATACTTAACTACTTGCAATCATCACACACAAGGGTCCTATAGATGATCTAGCATCATCTCTAACATTACAAGGTTAAAGCTTGGTTTAAATCTTTTTATTTTTAGGAAAGTAATTTCTACTCATTGAAAAACTACTTAAGATTTAATATTCTCCAAACTAAACATGGGATCATGTTGACACATTTCATCACCACATATTGTAGTCCATGGGAGTGTGATTTAAAGTGGTGTCACAATTTAATAAGGTTTTACCCTTTTATTTTAATTAATTAAAGTGGCTAGAAATGCTTATGGGGCATTCTTTTATTACTTGAACATTATTTCTGCAAGTAAACCTATATATTTTTATATATTCTGAAAGTTATGGTTAAATGTGATTTTTGAGAGTTGGAATCAACTCAAAAGCTTTTATGGTTTAAATTTGAAAAAATGTTTGAATGCAGAAAAGCTTCTGCCTTGTTATTTTTGCTATGGGTGATCTACAGATCCAAATGACTTGAATCCAACAGGCTTGGATTAAGCATTCACAGACCTTTCCAACAAAATTGGTTTCATCCAATTTGATGCACTGAATTGATCTGGGTTGATTTTTGAAGTTGGGTGCTGAAGTGTGTTTGAAAAGAAATAGAAAAGTTTTAATTTGAATTGCTGGGTTGCGCGGGAAATTCTAACGGGCCGGACTGCTAAGCGCAGTGCTCCCGCGGCTGCTTAAGTGGGTGTCCCCACTCGTCAGTGACACTGGGCTGGGCGAAGCGGTATGGAGCAACGTGGATCGTTCGATCTAGTTCTAATCCAACGGCTGAGGGTCATCGTCGACGCGAGACAACTCCGGCGAGAACGAAACCTAGCACGGCCAGTGAGGGGTGCTGGGGGCTCACCGGGGTACGGGCGAGGGTCGGCGAGGCGGGCGAACGACGAAGTCGACGATGGCGAACCTCCTGGTACCGGTGGCTTCTCCTGGGGCGGCTCCAATCGCTGGCTCCCTTCTTCTCCAGAGGCGGCGGGCTCCGGTGAAATTCCGGCGAGGTGGTGCTCGCTTTTCTCTGAGAATGGTGTGGCACGGTCAGTGGGGAGAGGGGAGTGAGATGGTGTGAAGAAATCGTGTGGGGGTGGCCTCTATTTATAGTCGGCGAGGGACCGCTGGGTGCACGTGAGCTCGTCGGGGCGACGCTACAGGCTAATGGCATGGGAAAGGGTAGGGGACGGTGCTGTGTCTCCTGGCGATGCTCAACGACATGGTCGCGAGGCATGGGGCGGTGTGTTTTGGTCTGGAACGGGCGTTGCTCTGCGCGGCAGAGGCGGCGTCTTCGACGGCTGGCGGTGGCTGTATGGCACGGGGTGGCAAACGGGGATGTCTGGCGGTCTCCTGGGTTGATGGCGATCGTGTGTGCACGCGGCGAGGGCGGCGCGCGGTCTGTGGATGCTGGTCGAGGGTGGCGCTCTGACGCACGCTCGGCATGGTCTGGGCGTGGCTTGTGCGCGTGGTCCAGGGCTTGGCAACACTTGCGGCTGGGACAGGGAGTGGCGATGGACGGTGGGCTGCCTCCCAGAAAAGGTTGGCACGGCTAGTTCTTCCTCTAGCCTGCTGTCCAGAATGGGCTGACATGGGGGTGCTCGGCTGTTCACCATTAATGGCAATGGCAAGCTCACAGGGGTGCTAGTGTTGGGCTAAACTTTCTAGATGATCTACTGAGTTGTGTCTGAGCTAACTAGGGAACAAGTTAGGCAAGAATCACTGCACACTATAGTGTTTGATGTTTTGTTTGATTTGTGTCTTCAACCTGTTTGATGAAATGGCCGCATGAAATCAAGTTTTGAATTTTGAAATTAATTTTGGTGGGTTTGCTAGATTGGTGCTGGTGAGTCTGCAGATGCTTGGGTTTTGAAAGTTGAGCTTGTTTGAGTGGGTTTTGGAAAAGTGGGATCTTCCCATATGAAGAAGATTCAATTTTGAATTGTCATTTAAACTATGCATTTGAAAGTTTCTGGATGATCACAAAGTGGGCCTTGATACCTTGTTATGAGTACATTCAAGGGGTGCAAAGATCCAGAAAAGTTTCTGTTAGGTTTTGAAAGTTTGACACAGCCAAAGTAGGCATGGGAGTTAAATTGGTCAAAATGACCATTCACTTAATATATTTGTTTTGATTTACTTGTCTTTAGGAAAAGTGTGGGAAATGTTTTAGATGATGTTCATTTCACCTAAGAAACATTTTACAAGCAATGGATCACACAAACAAGGTGGTTTTTAAAGAAATTCAAAATCCATGCATACACATATACATGCATTCATGAGTTTATTTAGAAAAGTTTTTGTTAACCCTAATCTTGATGATTAGTGTTTGATGATCTAAGTTTGGTATTTTTGGGATGTTACAATCTCCCCTCCGACAGGGTGCCGGTAAGAGCTTCAAATCCCCCCGGTCTAGGGACGATGGTGGCGGCGGCAATAGACGGTTTCGTGGAATATTGATCGGGTTCTTAGGGTTTCGGCATCGGGGGCTTCTTATAGGCGAAGAGGCGAGGCTGGGAGGCGGCCAGGGGAACCACACCCTAGGATGCGCCTGGGGTGTGTGGCCCACTTATGGATCCCCTTCGTCTCTCCTCTGGACTCCTTGTTCTCCTCGATGAAATATTGACTTTGGTTTTGTCCCGTACAATTCTGAGAATATTTCCTTACTAGCTTTTCTGGAACAAAAAACAATAGAAAACAGGCAACTAGCATTGTGGCAACTTGTTAATAGGTTAGTACCAAAAATCATGCAAAAAACACCTCAAAGTGTGCACAGGCAAAGCAAAGTAGATACTAAACACGCATGAAACATAAAAAATTATAGATACGTTTCCGACGTATCAGAGATTTCTTCCCCAATTTCTTCCCTAAGGTACTCTCCTCCACATCTCTCCATTTCATCCAAAAATTTCAAGTTATTTGTCCCTAGTTTGCAAAATTCGTTGAAATCTCAAATCCCACAAGTACACTTTTTCTTGTTCCTGTGATATGACATTCTAGTGATCAACTCACTTGCTTGCAAGGCTATGTCAATGTGATATCACCGAGAGGGCCCTGCGTATATCTCTCCATCATCTGGATGGAAAATCTCAATCTTGATCCACGAGCCTCAACTGACACTTTCCAAATACCCGACGACACCTTTATAATTACCCTGTAATGGTGTGACGTTTGATGTAATCAAAGTACTTTTCTGGTGAAAGTGATTGACGTGATCTCATGGTCTAAGGACATTGAGTTACTTCGAATGTGATAGCAATTTAAACTTGATGACATGATCATATTTCTACATCTACTTCGGGTGACTGTTCATCATATAATTCTGCAATGGTATGACCCTGTTATTAACAACATCCAATGTTATGATCAGGCAACCTTTGATCATCCGTTAATCAACAGGCTAGTATAAAGAGGAGAAAAACGCCAATTTGGTCTATGAAGTTGCCGCGGATGTGCGTTTTGGTCATAAACTTGCAAATTGTGAATTTCGGATCACGAAGTTGCCACACGCGTGCAATCTGGTCACACCGTGACGTCGCCGTTGGTACAATTTGCAAAAAACACCCTCCCAGATCTATACTCCAACCAGAGCAGCCAAGGTAAAAAAAACACAATTAGAAGGACGTACTGGAAGTCGTTCGCATCTGGCGACTCGAACTCTACCGCCAGATCAGCGACGGAGGCGCGGCCGTCGTCGAGGAAGATGGGTGGTGCGCCACCAGATCCCAACGGAGGCGCAGCCGCGGACAATCTCGAGGCCACACCCGCGCATCGAGGAGATCCTAGCGCCATCTCCCCGCAGTACGGTACGGGTCCTGACTGATTTAGGGATCCAAATCTAGATGAATTCATAGATAAAATTGGCGTTTGATCCGGAAGTGTGTATGTCCACGATCGACTTGTATGTCCTTTTGATTTTTCTTCTTGTTCCGTCATCCACAATTGAGCAGCTGTATGTCCTTTCCTCGTTCCTGTAGTTTCCCTGTATGAGCTTTTGACTTTTCGTCTAATTACTTCAGCCACGATAAATCTAACTTTGGTTTAGATATATAATTTAGATGTTAACCCAAATAAAATTATCTTGGCCGATTTACTAAAAAGGGGATTTTTATTCTCTGTGTGTGATGTAGGTGATGCATCAAATGAAGCATCTGATTCAGATCATTTTGATACTGACTTTGATCTCAGTGACAATGAGAGTGAAGCTGATGACAGTGAATTTGAGAAGGCAGTTGACAGTGATGTTGAAGACCAACTGATGGGGAAGAAAATTGATGAACAAGATTTCTCGGATGGAGTAGATGAAGATTTTGACCTGCAGCTGCCTCACAATGAGGATGAGGTCAGATAAATTTCAAGACAAGAAATTTTGTTCCGGAAACTAAAATGCAAAATCCTGTGTTCAAGTTGTTGCTGGCTTTCTCTTCCATGAAGGAAGTAAGGGAAGCAATAAAAGAATATGCAATAAAGGAAAGAGTGCAAATCAAGAAGACAAGAAACAATTCTACTAGACTGGAAGCATTTTGTGAAGGGGTGGCACCTGAAGGTTTGTGTACATGGAAGATTGTAGTGTCAGAAGACAATAGGACAGAGAAATTTGTTGTGAAGGAATATGTCGGTGAGCACACATGTGAAAGGGTGTGGAATGTGAAGCAGATGTCTTATACTTATCTGGCCAAAAGATATGTTGAAGAATTCAGAGGAAATGAAAATACATCAATGAAATCCTTTGGAAAAACAATTCAAAAGGAGCTGAATATGTTACGAAGTAGGTTCAAACTTGCAAAAGCTAAGTACAAGGCACTTGAGCAAATTCAGGGAGATGAGAAGCAACAATTCAACAGTCTTTGGGATTATGGACAAGATGTTAGACCCCTCCTTTATAAAGGAAAGGATCCCTGTGATTGCAATGCTAGTCCCTGGATCAATGCTAGCATCCACAGTTTAAGATGAAGTACACAGATACAAAGGTCGTTTATTACATTCATTCCAGAGACAAAACATAGTCTTTTACAACTCATGGCCATAGGCCTAATACAAGAGTTTAAGGAATAAGTAAATAAACACAATTCTTCATCTTCATGTGCCACAGGCAAGCATGTTCAGTGTAGACTCATGACTCCTATTCATCATCGGAGTAACCTGCAACATCACAAGTTACAGCCACAGAGGGTCAATACTTTGGAATAGTATTGGCAAGTGATACCTTAGTACATTTTAAGTGGACTATATTACTATATGCATTTGGCTAAGTGTAGCTTGGCTTGCTTTGCTTGAAAATAGGTTTTTCCTATTAGTTGAAATCACTAAGTTTTCTTTGTCAAAACATTCCCAAAGAACCACCAATAGACATTGGGGTCTTCACCGTTGTTCACCCACAAATTTTACTTAGAAATTGGAGTGATGAGATTCTTGTAGCTTCCATGTCTTGATGCTCAAAAGTGTCCATTGCCTTGGACTAGGCTAAGTACTTAGGTTTTCCATCTGCAGAGGTTGTGCACTTTCCCACCACTTGGTTTCCCAAGACAGACCTTTCAGAAGCCTTTCCTTAGTCAAATGGACGCGCTCCAACCTATCATCCCATCTACCACCAACTGTCCAATTGACTAAGTTCTAGCAACCTATATGATCAAGGCAGAGCCCATATTGCCAAGTGGTTGCACTATAAGCTTCCTCAACACTTGGCCTCCAAATCCCTTTGTGCCTGGGTGGCTTACCACAAGTGAGATACACAACCCAAGTCCATGGCCTTGTGTAACCACTCAACATAACCCATTCTTCCATTCCACCCAGGAGGTTCATTTGACTTAGTGATTTTATTAGGAAAGTACAAGTCTCATGACTTAGAAATATTTTCTTCATAGTAAGTGTAGTTTTTCACCAACCCTTGTTTGCTATATAGCTAGGCTAAGCAAGGCATGGCAACTTATCTTAGGGAAAATTCCTTAGCAATTCTACTAAACTACATAGGATTTCCCAATTTTTGCATTAGACAAAATAACATGCAAACAAAATATCTAATGCTAGTTCAAAAACATAGGTTAGAAATATTCATGAAAATATCACTTGCCTTGGAAGTGGGAAGAGTAGCACTCTTCACAATCACAATCACTAGCAAAATCTACAAGAAAAATTATAGCATTCAATTTCACACAATATATTCAATCAAAAATAATATGAATGCATGCATGCAAGAATTTTACTAAGTGGTGATTTTGGAAATTTTTCCAAGCATGTGTATGATACTGAAACATAACAGGACACAAAATTTGCCCTATCAAAACTTATTTAACAATAAAAATAATTACCAAAACAAAACTATACCCAAAATAGCTTTAAACAAGATTCCACAAATAAAGTCATTTTAATGGTTACTATTTGTTAAACAAATTGGACATTCAGAAAGGTCTTGTTTCACTGAATCCAACGGTATAAAATTTGTAAAAATCTAACGTGGCATTCAAAAGTTATAGCAGTTTAAAGTTTGGATCAAAATCTGGTTTTAAATTCTGTTTTTGAATTAAACCCTGCCACGCGTCACAACCTCACTAGCGCGTACCGTTTCGCGCGGATCAAGCTCTGCAGCCGTTGGATCTAACTAACGTTGCGCGGCTCAGATCTGTCCATACCTCTTCATTAAGTGAACTGTTTCTACGCGTAGGATCAAGATCTGACGGCTACGATCTATCAACCAGAAACGGGCGGAGCTGGCGGTGTTGACCGGCGGCGGCGCGTCTGACTACGGTGGCGCCGGCGCTCTAGATCGTCCGGGGAAACAAGAAGGTGCTTACCAGATCCGTGGTGGCGTGCTGAAGCTCGAGGTGGTGTTGGTTGGCGAAGGGGCGTGCTGATACGGCTTCAGGAGCTCGCCGGAGTAACGGGCGGCGTCGGTCGCTTGCAGACGTGGTGCTTGCCGAGGTTTGGCGTCGCCCTAACACGAGCCAGAGGCATCAGGAGTTGCGCAAAACGCAGGCGAACAAACTCGCGTGGAAGAGGGGGCAAGGGGCGCTCGGGTTTTACCTGAATTGGTCGCCGGAGTCAAACGGCGGCGCAGGTGGTTTCGGTCGTGGACGGAGACGACGACCTGGGTCACGCAGCGAGCAAAAGAAATGTGATGGGTGCGTAAGAACGTCTTTGAGCATCCTTGTTTGATCGAGAGAGAAGGCGGTCAAGGCTCACGAATCGGTCCGAGTCGTCGATCTGCGGCGTTCTCGAAGTCGTGGGCAGCTGGTGGCGTGATGTAGAATTGGGGGGAAAATGACGAGGAGGTGGGGATCTTATAGCCGGTGCCTCGGCAGAAACGCCTGCTTAATTGCCCAATTAAGCCGCCATCACCGGCGATCCTGCGGCTGCGACGTGGTCGCGGGGTTTGGGAAGACGATGGCGTGGGCGGGCGCTTCGTCGATGTGTGCAAAATAGGGTGGGGTCCGTTCGCTGATCGGTCAGTGTGCGTTAACGTGAGAGAAGGAAAGAAATTCCCCGGGTGGGCTTGCTGGGCTGGGTTCGTTGTTGGGCCAGATTTCTGGCGCGCGACCCTTTCCTTTGTTTATTTCTTTTCTTTTTCTATTTTGATTTTCTGGTTATATTTAGATATGAATTCAAATCTTTTTGAATTCAAATGATTCTGGGATTTTGCAGTACGTGGTTTCAAAATCAGTTATTTGACCATGTGGTTAATCTATAAGGGCTTTGGTCAAGTTTGGACTTAAATCAATCAGAGGCATTGTCTCTGGTTTGCAATGTTTTTGAAATTAGGGTTTTGAATTCATTTTCCAAATTGAAAACTTTGATCAAACTTTTACTCCTAAACTTTCCAATAATGGAGGTAAGCAAACAAGTTTCTAATCATTCAAGTTTTCAAAATGGTGTTGGTCTTTTGAGTTAAATCTGTCCACATAAAATCATAACACCAAAGCTTATGTTTTTCTGAAGTGATTTTGAGAAAAATCCCTAAATGATGATGCATGCAAGGATGATATGAATGAGTTTTGGAATTTGAATTTAGGGATGTTACAAATCTAACCCCCTTAAGGTGAATCTCGCCCTCGAGATTCGGATTGGCTAGCAAATAGGTGAGGGTGGTCTTTCCGAAGATCATCTTCTCTTTCCCATGTTGCTTCCTCTTCGGAGTGATGGTTCCATTGCACCTTGCAAAACTTGATAGTTTTTGTCCATGTGACTCTTTCTGCGGTCTCAAGAATCTTGACAGGCTTTTCTTCATAGGTGAGGTCACTTTCTAGTTGAACCTCTTCCAACGGTATGGTATCCTTCAGAGAAGTTTCTTCCATTTCTGGGTGGCATTTCTTAAGCTGACTCACGTGAAACACATTATGGACAGCTGACAGAGATTCTGGCAATTCAACTTCATATGCAACTTCTCCCTTGCGACTTAGAATCTTGAATGGCCCAACATATCTTGGTGCCAACTTTCCTTTGACTCCAAATCTTTTCACTCCACGGAGTGGTGATACCCTGAGATAAGCTCTATCCCCAATTTCGTAGGTGACTTCTCTATGCTTAGAATCTGCGTAGCTTTTCTGTCGGGACTGTGCTACCTTCAACCTATCCTTAACCAATTTGACCTTCTCTTCGGCGTCTTTGATAAGATCAGGTCCAAATAAACTTCTCTCTCCCACACCATTCCATAGTAATGGGGTGGTATATTTCCTTCCGTAGAGTAACTCAAATGGTGCCATTCCAATACTAGCTTGATGACTATTGTTGTAAGAGAACTCTGCGTAAGGCAAGCTTTCATCCCAACTTGCTCCATAGTCTAAAGCACAGGCTCTCAACATGTCTTCAAGAATTTGATTAGTCCTTTCCGTTTGTCCATCAGTTTGGGGATGAAAGGCAGTACTGAATTCCAACCTCGTTCCCAAAGATTCATGAAGCTGTCTCCAAAAGTGAGAAGTGAACTGTGTTCCTCTATCTGACACAATACCCTTAGGCACACCGTGAAGGCATACAATTCTGCTCATGTAGATTTTTGCTAACTTTGCACTTGTATAAGTTGTCTTCACGGGTATAAAATGAGCCACTTTAGTTAGGCGATCCACTACCACCCATATGGAATCATACCCCGACCTGGTCCTTGGTAATCCGGTAATGAAATCCATACCAATATTTTCCCACTTCCATTCAGGAATAGGCAGTGGTTGAAGCAAACCTGCTGGTTTCTGATGCTCCGCTTTTACTCTGCTGCACACATCACACAAAGCAATATGTTCGGCGATGTCCCTTTTGATATTCTTCCACCAAAATCTTTCTTTCATGTCCATGTACATCTTGGTGTTTCCCGGGTGAATAGAATACGGAGAGTTGTGGGCTTCTTGTAAAATCAGTTTCCGTAACTCCGGGTCTTGTGGAACGCATATACGTTTCCCGTGCCATAAGGTACCTTGTTCGTCTATATGGAAACTCTTAGCTTTCCCTAGACTTATATTTTCCTTAATCTTTTCAATTTCCTTATCAGTTTTCTGAACTTCTCGGATCTTGTCCAATAAAGTGGGTTGAACATCTAAGGACATGAGATGTCCTTCTGGTACAATCTCCAATCTGAGTTCCTTGAATTGCTTACACAAGTCATCTGGCAATTCCCCTTTGGTAAGGCAATTTACAAACGTCTTATGACTTAGAGCATCGGCTACTACATTCGCTTTACCGGGGTGGTATTGCAAACTTAAGTCGTAATCCTTAATGAGTTCTAGCCATCTCCTTTGTCTCATATTGATTTCCTTCTGGGTGAAGATATACTTCAAACTCTTATGATCGGTGAACACTTCACATCGCTTTCCCAAAAGGTAATGTCTCCATGTTTTGAGTGCATGGACGACAGAGGCTAACTCCAAATCATGAGTAGGATAGTTTACTTCATGAGTTTTGAGTTGTCTCGAAGCATAGGCTACGACTTTACCATCTTTCATAAGTACGGCACCCAAACCTTGGTGAGACGCATCACAATATACTTGGAAATCCTTTTCCAAATCTGGCAGACATAGCACTGGTGCTGTTACAAGTCTCTTCTTCAATTCTTGGAAGCTGACTTCACAACCTTCAGTCCAAGCAAATTTCTTGTCCTTTTTTAACAATTCTGTCATTGGCTTAGCAACCTTTGAGAAATTTTCAATGAACCTTCTGTAGTAACCTGCTAAGCCGAGGAAACTACGAACTTCTTTTACATTCTTGGGAGATTCCCATTCGGTCACAGCTGAAACCTTAGCAGGATCAACTGCTACACCATCCTTTGTCATAACATGACCAAGAAAACCAACTTCCTCTAACCAAAACTCACACTTGCTGAATTTGGCATAAAGTTTATGCTCCCTTAGCTTTTCAAGTATCAAGCGCAAGTGTCTTTCATGTTCTTTCTTGCTCCTGGAGTAGACCAAGATGTCATCGATGAAAACGACAACGAACTTGTCTAGGAATTCCATGAACACCTTGTTCATCATATTCATGAAGTACGCCGGAGCGTTGGTTAAACCAAAAGGCATCACAGTGTACTCATACAATCCATACCTTGTGGTGAATGCGGTCTTAGGTATATCTTGCTCTCTTATCTTGAGCTGAAAATAACCTGACCTGAGATCAATCTTCGAGAACACACATGCTCCTTCTAGCTGATCAAACAAATCGTTGATTCTTGGTAAGGGATATTTGTTCTTGATGGTTACCTCGTTGAGAGAACGATAGTCAATACATAATCTTTGTGTTCTATCCTTCTTCTCCACAAACAATATTGGGGCTCCCCAAGATGAAGAACTTGGTTGAATAAACCCTTTCAACGCTGTTCTCCTAAGCTTTCTTGAGCTCTTCTTCATTAACTGACATTTTGTATGTTCTCTTAGCTATTGGTCCAGAACCTGGTACCAAATCTATCAGAAACTCCACATCTCTATCTGGTGGCATCCCTGGTAATTCTTCCGGAAATACATCCGGGTACTCACACACAATTGGCACACTGTCCATGCTAACCCCCTTAAGAGAATTCAGCTTACTTCCTTTGGGTTCAAAGTTTTACTTGAATTTTATTCTTTTTCCTTCTGGGGTTGTGAGTGCAACAGTACGATTAGCACAATCTAATACTCCCTCATACTTAGCCATCCAATCCATTCCCAAAATTACGTCTAGTCCTTGGGAATCTAGGATTATCAGGCTTACCGGAAACTTATGTTTTCCAAACTCTATGACAAGGTCCCGGCATCCAAGACTTACTATCATGTCTCCACCCGGAGAACTAACTTTTATTGGACACCCAATGTTTTCGGATGCAAACCCATTTCTATCAACAAATGCTTTTGATATGAATGAATGAGATGCACCAGTGTCAAAGAGTACAAATGCTGGAATGGAATTGAGTCTGAACTTACCAAAGAACGGCATCGTGCTCTTCATAGACCTCCTCCACATTGATGTGGTTAACATGTCCTTTCGGAAAGGATTTGGCTTGTTAGGTCCTTCCACTTTCTTCTCGTGGCACTCATTAGCATAATGCCCCGTTTCTTGCATTTGAAGCACTCAACTTGATCGATGTCCTTTTTAACATGCCGACTTCCACTTCCACTACCATTCCCACTGTGGTGGCTCTTGTGTCCACTCTTGTGGTTCTTGTACTTGTCATTGTCATGACTCGGTGATGCTTGTTGTCATGACGGTTGTGGTTGTGGTGCTTGTTGAATTTCCCATGCTTATGGGATCTGAGTGCCATCGTCATCATAGTGAGATCGTTTGTGAGACGATCCCAGTGCTTGTCGGAGTGTTTCCTCTTCCTACTCTCGACTTGCTTCATTTTACTCTCCAAAATAGCAGCCTTGTCACACAAAGACCGATATGTTGGAACATATGCCATGCACAACCGTAGGTTCACCTCATCATTCAAACCCTCCAAGAACTTTTCTTTTCTTTTGGCATCTGATCAACTTCATCCGTGCATAGCGCCAGATTGTTGAACTCTTCTATGTACTCACCACGTTGCGGTGGCGCTTGAGTTGTGAAACTCCTTCTTTTCGCACTCATCATTCTGATGAGATATGAGCGATCGAAAGCCATCTTCAAAGATAGCCCAAGTCACCTCATCAATAGGAGTGGTGATTTGGAAGTTGTCCCACCATGTGGTGGCTGGTCCTTCCAACAGATGTCTGCGAACGACTTTTTCAGCATCCGTGCCCACGGTCACTAAGTCCTTATTCACGTAGCAGTCATTGGCTACCATGGGATCGATTGTTCCGAAACTTAGCTGGCCTCGGGCAGAAATCTGGTGAGCATATCAAAACCCGGAGGGTTGTTGTTGTTGTTGTTATTATTGTTGTTGTTGGGGTTGTTGTTGTTGTTATTCTGGTTCTGGATGAATGTTGTCATCATTTGCATAAGCTGTGTTTGCGCATTCATCATTTGTTGCATTTCCGGGTGATGTTGTTGGGGTTGGGGTTTGCTGACGGGGAGGCATATGTGGTTTGTTCAAATAGATAAGAATGAGATACCCATAGATGTTTTATGCACAATACATCATAAACAAACACATAACAAACAACATAAGAATAAAAGTTCAAGAACCACATAACAAGCTCATGAAGTAAAAACACAGTGGCAAGCCATCCACATGTCGGATGGTCCAATAATAAGTTCACAATAATAAGTACGAATATGAAAGATAAACGAGTAGTCAAGTCTACTCATCACAAGATCAATCTCCTCCTCGACGAAGGTAAGACCTGCGTTCTCCATCGCGTCTTGTTCTCCTCAATCGTAGTGGTCAAGGAATCCACCTTGGCCTTGAGAGCCCTCTTCCGGGAGCCAGCCTCTCAATAACCATCTGTTGTTGCTCAATCTCGAAGTCCTTGGACTTCAGTTCCTCGGTCATGTCCCGGATTTTCTTGTTCCTATCCTGGACGCGTTTCTCCTGACTCTTGAACTTGCGGTCCTGGGCCTCGAACTTTGTCTCCATTTCTTTGATCATCTCATCCTGCTGTGCGAAAAGCTTGTCCTTCTCGCGTAGCTGTACCTGAAGCTCGTCATTGCCAAGCATGACGTTCGTCCTATCCGTGTCCACGTGCCCGAGGAGAGTCTCTAAGTCCTGGAGATAGAGTATCGGCTCTGCCGTGTCCCTCGAGTCGTCCTCAAAGTCGATGGAATCTCCATCAACATCACGCCTTCCGAAGACGTGGAAGTGAGTGCCCCTAACCTGTCGGGAGTGACGGCCTAACAAGCGTCCTATCAGGTCCTGCATGACTACCTACATGCCTCTCTCCCTGTCGTCGTGCATCAGCTTGAAGACGATGGCCTCTGTAGTAGGCTCAGTCTGGCGTCCTGGCTGGTTCACCTTGAAGCCCTAGAGGTCCTTTCTCTCGAACTTGGTGAGTGGGTACACCGTGATGGTGGGAAGAGGGAGATCGAGCAAAGTGGTAAGCTCAATGATACGGGTCCAAAGCAGTAACACGAACTCCTCAACAGTCTTGGCCAATAGGCATCTATTTATAAAATTGAAAAGTTAGTACAACACTATTTAAGACGAATACAAAACAACCATCGCATACATAACCATGGAACACAATTTTATCACAAGTCATGCATACATAAATCCATTACATCAAACAAGGTCCAATTTATTTAAGGTATCATTTTGGAAAATAAGGTGATAGATGGTGGTCCACTAACAAAGTGTGCTTATAGGCCTATCTCACTGGATCTGGTGGCTATCACAATGTTCCTAGAGGCAACCCACCTATCTTGCTCACATGATTCCATCACTAAGTCTATTATATCTCCCCTTAACTCTTGGTTGGTGGCTTCCAACTCTTGGGTAAGTTCCTTCTCTTTCTCTAAGTCTTTTTGGAGGTTGAGCATTCTGCACTTGACTCTAGCACTTAGTTCTTTGATAGTCCCCCAAGATGCATCTCTGGCTGACTCAAAGAATGTGGTGTGCATTTTAGTGTTGGTGTACATGCAGAATCCCCTTTCCTTGTGGTTGTCTTCCTTGTTTTTGTACAAGTGAAGTTGTACCCACCAATACTCCACTCCTTCATCCATCACTGGAAAGCCCTTGTACACAGCCGCACCATGTGCTTCCATTGCCACCATGAGGTCCTTGAGTATATTGGGAAACTCAGTTTCACACTCCAAGGTCATGGTCATGAGTGGTCCTTTCTTCACGGCTTCGTTGATGGAGTTCATCTACAAATGGAGTCGAGAATGAAAAGATTAGAAAAGTTTTACGAGAAGAACAGACAAGTGTAGAAGTAGTTGAAAATTTTTCCTTAATGGTTTTTCAATCCTAGGGTCATAATCCTACAGGCAACACAGTGCTCTGATACCATCTGTTAGACCCCTCCTTTATAAAGGAAAGGATCCCTGTGATTGCAATGCTAGTCCCTGGATCAATGCTAGCATCCACAGTTTAAGATGAAGTACACAGATACAAAGGTCGTTTATTACATTCATTCCAGAGACAAAACATAGTCTTTTACAACTCATGGCCATAGGCCTAATACAAGAGTTTAAGGAATAAGTAAATAAACACAAGTCTTCATCTTCATGTGCCACAGGCAAGCATGTTGAGTGTAGACTCATGACTCCTATTCATCATCGGAGTAACTCGCAACATCACAAGTTACTGACCACGGAGGGTCAATACTTTGGAATAGTATTGGCAAGTGATACCTTAGTACATTTTAAGTGGACTATATTACTATATGCATTTGGCTAAGTGTAGCTTGCTTTGCTTGAAAATAGGTTTTTCCTATTAGTTGAAATCACTAAGTTTTCTTTGTCAAAACATTCCCAAAGAACCACCAATAGACATTGGGGTCTTCACCCTTGTTCACCCACAAATTTTACTTAGAAATTGGAGTGATGAGATTCTTGTAGCTTCCATGTCTTGATGCTCAAAAGTGTCCATTGCCTTGGACTAGGCTAAGTACTTAGGTTTTCCATCTGCAGAGGTTGTGCACTTTCCCCACCAGACTTGGTTTCCCAAGACAGGACCTTTCAGAAGCCTTTCCTTAGTCAAATGGACGCGCTCCAACCTATCATCCCATCTACCACCAACTGTCCAATTGACTAAGTTCTAGCAACCTATATGATTAAGGCAGAGCCCATATTGCCAAGTGGTTGCACTATAAGCTTCCTCAACACTTGGCCTCCAAATCCCTTTGTGCCTGGGTGGCTTACCACAAGTGAGATACACAACCCAAGTCCATGGCCTTGTGTAACCACTCAACATAACCCATTCTTCCATTCCACCCAGGAGGTTCATTTGACTTAGTGATTTTATTAGGAAAGTACAAGTCTCATGACTTAGAAATATTTTCTTCATAGTAAGTGTAGTTTTTCACCAACCCTTGTTTTCTATATAGCTAGGCTAAGCAAGGCATGGCAACTTATCTTAGGGAAAATTCCTTAGCAATTCTACTAAACTACATAGGATTTCCCAATTTTTGCATTAGACAAAATAACATGCAAACAAAATATCTAATGCTAGTTCAAAAACATAGGTTAGAAATATTCATGAAAATATCACTTGCCTTGGTAGTGGGGAGAGTAGCACTCTTCACAATCACAATCACTAGCAAAATCTACAAGAAAAATTATAGCATTCAATTTCACACAATATATTCAATCAAAAATAATATGAATGCATGCATGCAAGAATTTTACTAAGTGGTGATTTTGGAAATTTTTCCAAGCATGTGTATGATACTGAAACATAACAGGACACAAAATTTGCCCTATCAAAACTTATTTAACAATAAAACTAATTACCAAAACAAAACTATACCCAAAATAGCTTTAAACAAGATTCCACAAATAAAGTCATTTTAATGGTTACTATTTGTTAAACAAATTGGACATTCAGAAAGGTCTTGTTTCACTGAATCCAACGGTATAAAATTTGTAAAAATCTAACGTGGCATTCAAAAGTTATAGCAGTTTAAAGTTTGGATCAAAATCGGTTTTAAATTCTTTTGAATTAAACCACCGCCACGTCACAACCTCACCGGCGGCACTGTTTCAGCGGATCAAGCTCTGCAGCCGTTGGATCTAACTAACGTTGCGCGGCTCAGATCTGTCCATACCTCTTCGTTAAGTGAACTGTTTCTACGCGTAGGATCAAGATCTGACGGCTACGATCTATCAACCAGAAACGGGCGGCGCTGGCGGTGTTGACCGGCGGCGGCGCGTCTGACTACGGTGGCGCCGGCGCTCTAGATCGTCCGGGGAAACAAGAAGGTGCTTACCAGATCCGCGGTGGCGTGCTGAAGCTCGAGGTGGTGTTGGTTGGCGAAGGGGCGTGCTGATACGGCTTCAGGAGCTCGCCGGAGTAACGGACGGTGTCGGTCGCTTGCAGACGTGGTGCTTGCCGAGGTTTGGCGTCGCCCTAACACGAGCCAGAGGCATCAGGAGTTGCGCAAAACGCAGGCGAACAAACTCGCGTGGAAGAGGGGGCAAGGGCGCCGGTTTTACCGAATTGGTCGCCGAGTCAAACGCGCGCAGTGGTTTCGGTCGTGGGACGGAGACGACGACTGGTCACGAAAGCAGCAAAAGAAATGTAAGCAGTGCGTAAACGTCGAGCATCCTTGTTTGATCGAGAGAGAAGGCGGTCAAGGCTCACCGGAATCGGTCGCCGGAGTCGTCGATCTTGGCGGTTCGGCGAAGTCGTGGGAAGCCCGTGGCGTGATTGTAGAATTGACTGGGGAAAATGACTGCGAGGAGGTGGGGATCTTATAGCGGTGCCTCGACAGAAACGCGTCATTAATTGCCCAATTAAGCCGCGCCATCACCGGCGATCGCTGCTGCGACGTGGTCGCGGCGGGTTTGGGAAACGATGATGGCGTGGGCGAGGCCGCTTCGTCGTGATAACAAAATGGGGTGGGGTCCGTTAAATCGATTTGGTCATGTGCGTTCATGCGTGAAAGAAGGAAAGAAATTCCCGGGTGGGCTTCTTTGGGCTGGTTTTCTTTGGGCGATTTACGGCGCGGCCCTTTCCTTTGTTTATTTCTTTTCTTTTCTATTTTGATTTTCTGGTTAGATTTAGATATGAATTCAAATCTTTTTGAATTCAAATGATTCTAGGATTTTGCAGGTCGTGGTTTCAAAATCAGTTATTTGACCATGTGGTTAATCTATAAGGGCTTTGGTCAAGTTTGGACTTAAATCAATCAGAGGCATTGTCTCTGGTTTGCAATGTTTTTGAAATTAGGGTTTTGAATTCATTTTCCAAATTGAAAACTTTGATCAAACTTTTACTCCTAAACTTTCCAATAATGGAGGTAAGCAAACAAGTTCCTAATCATTCAAGTTTTCAAAATGGTGTTGGTCTTTTGAGTTAAATCTGTCCACATAAAATCATAACACCAAAGCTTATGTTTTTCTGAAGTGATTTTGAGAAAAAACCCTAAATGATGATGCATGCAAGGATGATATGAATGAGTTTTGGAATTTGAATTTAGGGATGTTACACAAGAATTAAGATTCACTAATCCTGGGACTAGTTTCTATCTGAAGACACTTGGGAACCCTGCTGTTTTCAGTACAGCATACATGGCATTGTATAGTTGCAAGAGGGGTTTTCTGAAAGGTTGTAGGCATGTCATCTGTCTTGATGGAACACATGTGAAGACAAAGTATGGAGGGCAACTTCTTACTGCAATTGGATTAGATGGAAATGATTGCATCTATCCTATTGCAATTGCTTATGTCGAAGTGGAGTGCTATTATAGCTGGTGTTGGTTTCTTACAACACTAAAACAGGATTTGAACATCACCAACACTTCCCCATTCACAATCATGAGTGACAAGAAAAAAGGACTGATAAAGGCAGTTATGGAGCTATTCCCTAACAGTGAATATCGATTTTGTGTTAGACACCTTTGGCAGAATCTAAGGCAGCATTTCAAGGGGGAGACAGTGAAGAATCATTTATGGGCATGTGCCAGATCGACCACTGTTCCCAGGTGGGAATCAAATATGCAGAAGCTGAAATTGGAATGTCCCGGTGCCTATGAATGGTTGGAGCAGATTCCACCAAATACATGGGTGAAGGCATTTTTCAGCGAATTTCCCAACTGCGATCTCCTAATAAATAATACATGTGAAGTTTTCAACAAGTAAGTACATATTAAGTTTTCAGCAAGAAAGTACATTATTTGTATTTAGTTTTCAGCATGTAGTTTAGTAGTTTTTAGCAAGCAAGTGGATTTAGTAATACTTAGTGGATTTTCCTATAGGATGATTTTGGAAGCTAGAGAAGTGTGTGTGCTATCTATGTTTGAGAAAATAAAAGCTATCAATAGGA
Organism: Avena longiglumis; assembly: GCA_030063025.1. Lineage (NCBI taxonomy): Eukaryota > Viridiplantae > Streptophyta > Magnoliopsida > Poales > Poaceae > Avena > Avena longiglumis. The sequence goes on along the minus strand of CP125975.1, from coordinate 464,867,887 downwards.
TTTACACTAAGAAGAAGCAAGCAGATGAGAAATGGAAAGGGAGAATCTGTCCTAAAATTCAGAAAAAGCTTAAAACTTTCACAGAGCTTTCAAATTTGTGTGAAGCAACACCATCTGAGCAGGGGGTTTTCTCTGTTATGTCAAAACAAATCAAATATGTTGTGGAGTTGAACATGAGAAGTTGCACATGTAGAAGATGGCAGTTAACCGGTATCCCTTGCCACCATGTGATTGCTTGTTTGAGGCATGAGAGAATCAAACCCGAAGATGCAGTTTCAAGATGTTACAACAAACATGTGTACCTTCAAGCTTATGAAAAGGCAGTTGCGCCTTGTAGAGATAGAAATGAATGGACCAAAACAAATGGTCATGATGTGTTGCCTCCATATTATGAGAAGAAGGTTGGTAGGCCAAAGAGGTGCAGGAGGAAAGATCAAGAAGAAAAGGAGAGAGGCACAAAGATCAGCAAGCATGGAGTGAAAATGCATTGTAGTTACTGCAGATCTCCCGAGCATACTAAAAGAAATTGTGCAACATACAAATATGACCTGGAAAATGGTCTTGCATTTGCTGATCTTCCAAAGAAACAAAGAGCTGCGAGAGATGAGGATGTGGCAGCACAAGAAGAAGAAGCAGGAGCAGATCATGTGGCAGCACAAGAAGAAGCAGAAGGAGCAGATCATGTACCAGCACAACAAGAGGCAGCAGGAGCAGATCATGCTTCCAATACAGGCAAAAGGAAAAGAAAACCTAGTAGAAAGAAGATGGAGCAACAAGAGGCGAAAAAGGAATATGAGGCTAGAAAGAAAAGGGCAGTGATGTTTGACGAAAATGGGGATATTGATGACCCTACAATACTGACTGTAAGTGTTATTTCTACTTGTATTTTCTTGCATTTACCACTGTTACTTATAATAGTATTTTTTTGTTAATTAGCACATCATCCCCAAGAATGTGGTGCCATCACATGATCCAACTCAACTGCAATCATCCGTTGTTTATCAATTACAACATGAAGTAAGTACAATTTCAAGTATCTCATTGCTACACATGAATTTCACATATTTATGTACCTGATTTTTTTCTCTTGTTCACTAAAAAGGTTGCTACAAGAAAGACAATAATTAGAGAAGAGATGCCCGAGGAATCATCATATGTTGCTGAGCATAGAGAATCCATTCCATTGACTGGGAGAAACAATACTGCACTTGCTAACTGGAGAAATTCAAGAGTTGCGACAGAAGCCACAGCAACACCTACAGGTAGAGGGAGGGGAAGAGGAAGAGTTAGAGGAAGAGGAAGAACTAGGGGCACAGGAAGAACAATTGCATAGATGTGCACAATAAGAGGAAGAGGCATAGGCAGAATAGGAAGAAAGAAAAGGGGAGCATGATGGCTTCTATTTGGAGATGGAGATGCATCGACATCTGCAGCTCATATAGAAGAGTATCAAAAAAGTGAGATGAACAACACTCATGAAGTACCTGCAGACTATTATGATTAGTACTGTAATTCTTAGTCTATTTTGTATGCTTGTATGACTGTATTTTGGGAGAGAAATTATGTGAGATATGGAGTCCACGTCTCGGTCTTTTGAGAGAAAAATATGTGTCCCTATGACAATTCTGTGAATTACAACATCTAAAACTATGTTAGACATGTCTTAGTTTGTTCTATTTTACACACTGCTAGTGCTATCTATATTTCTTGACTGAATTGCATATGGTCATACATGCTATCTTTTTACATACATTTATACGGTTGTATAATGGACAAAATATATATGTACAACCTGCTATCTATTTACATACATTTTTATGGTCATAACTGCTATCTTTTTACAGCCTAATGTTTTGTGACTGAATTTAGCTCGAGTCGCCCTGAATTTAGCTCGAGTCGCCCAGATGCGGACTGCTTTCCGTACGTGGCCTTCTAATTGTGTGTTTTTTTACCTTGGCTGCTCTGGTTAGAGTATACTGATCTGGGAGGGTGTTTTTTGCAAATTATACCGACGTCGCCGTCACGGTGTGACCAGATTGCACGTGTGTGGCAACTTCGTGATCCGAAATTTACGATTTGCAAGTTTGTGACCAAAACGCACATCCGCGGCAACTTCATAGACCAAATTGGTGTTTTTCTCTATAAAAAGAGTCTTCACTAGGAACCAATTTTATTTATAAATAACACATGTATTAATGTTTCCCTATTAATACAATTCTAACATGAAAAATAAACATCTATTATAAACCTGGAATAGCATAATGACCACTTTATTATTGTCTCTTGGGCATATTCCTTTCATTGTCTCTCGCATCTTGGGATTGTGTTAGTGGATGTCGGGCGATGGATTCGGAAGGAGAGGTTCCATATGGGTGCTCTCAACATGTAACATCACAACATGGCGTCCCTTCCTTTGGCCATGTGGGTGGTGTGGGGCTTCGCCGCTGGTGATACTGGCTTTGGTGGGAATCCTTGGTCAAGATCCGGAGGCTTTGTGTTGTATTTATTTTGCTGTGAGGATCTGAGAGAAAAATTTGTGCTTGGGCGTCAGCGACTATGATTCATGCAGGCGTCACTTCCCTCTTGGGGTCTTGTTTTTTGTATCATCTTCATGACTAGGTTCCAGGTAAAAATTTAGCCCGGCAGGCTCGGCGATGGCAAAATCCCGTCATGACCCTCTTGGAGCATCGTCTTGGAGCGTGTTGGATTCATCATTGGTGTGGATCTTCTTTGACTTCTTCGCTAGTCTATGTTGCCTCACATCAGGTGGCTTTTCCTACATGTTCGACTTCGAGTTGGTGATTCAGCGCCATTTCTCATGTCGGTTTTCTTATTGGCCTGCTTGTATGAGGATTTCCCCTTCACTTTTAGTCGGCTCGGCCTTGTATCTTTTTTGTAAAGCGAGGAGAAATATTGTTTAGGGGATATTAATGATGTTTAAGAGAATAGTTGTTGGAATCTTCTATGAAAACCCTCGCCTTGCACTTCTTCAAAATAGTCCAAGAAGTAAGCATAGTCAGAGACATCATCACCTTCAAATTGGGGACACACCTCGAAATGTTGGTCCACCAAGAATGAATGGAGAGCCCGCCGAACAATCAAAGATTCTAAAAAATCAAGGCCAAGTGAATCTTTGATCATTCCCCATAGCCTCTTAGTATAGCGGCATTGGAAGAAGAGATACACCACCATCGCTTGAGTTTGCTTGCAAAGGGGACAAGGGTCACAATTTTTCCATCCACGTTTCTCTAGACGATCTTGTCCATATGCATTTCTTAATTTTAATATCTACCCAAGAGATTTTTTTATCTTGGGAAGTTCCCAAACCTTCCACACCGTTTTGTTCATGTATGTCCTTGTGGCCCCATAGAATTGGGCTTTGTATGCCAAAGTTGTCGAGTATTCTTTTCTAGGAGTGGGTTCTATGATATTGAGTCTTCCACCTCTTCTTGAAGACGCACAACTCCCCCTAAAGATCAGAAACTCTTGAATGTGGGGAATTTTCAACTTGATGTCCATTTTGATCTTTGAGATGACAACCAACGTTGGGAGAGCTAGGGCACGACTGGCATCATGCAGAATTGGGGTGGAAAAAGTTGCTTTTAATGAGCCGAAGGAGCTACTCCCTCCATCCTGAATTAAACGACCCATCCATTTAGTCAAAATCGATGACTTCTAAGTCAAGGTGGAAACGGGGACAGGGATGGCCGGGGATGAATCCACCGTCCCCTCCCTGATCCCTGCCAATCCCCATCCTCGCTAGTCCCCGCTAAGCTATCGGGGGGAAAATGGCCCCTGTCCCCGCCATTGAAGGATACCCGATCCCTGCCGGGGTGTCCATGGGGACCTCGACGCCGATGAGTCCTCCTTGAAGACACGGAATACCTCCTCCTTGATACGTTGGAAACGTATCTATAATTTTTGATGTTCCATGCTTGTTTAGTATCTACTTTGCTATACTTGTCCACACTTTGAGGTGCTTTTTACATGTTTTCTGGTACTAACCTACTAATAAGTTGTAACAGTGCCAGATGCATGTTTTCTGCTGTTTTTGGTTTCAGAAAAGTTAGTCAAGAAATATTCTCGGAATTGGACGGGACAAAGGACAAAGTCAATTACTTTCAGTGGGGAACAAGAAGTCCAGAGGAGAGCCGGAGGGGCCGGCCAGAGGGGCCAGACCCACCCTAGGCGCGGGTGGGCCCCACCCCACGCCTGGCTAGGATTTGGTTGCCCTGGCGGCCGCCTCAGTATCCCCCTTCGCCTATAAGAAGCCCCCGATGCAGAAACCCTGGGTAATCGATCAAATATCCACGAAACCGTTTGTAACCGCTGCCACCATCGTCCCTAGATCGGGGGGATCTGAAGTTCTTCCCGCACCCTGCTAGAGGGGAGATCATCCCGGAGGCCTTCTCTCCGGTATGATGCATGAGTATTTCCACCTTGGACTATGGGTCCTTGTAGTATCTAGATGGTTGTATCTCCTCCTTTGTGCTTTCATGTATAGATCTTGTGAGCTCTGTTCATGATCAAGATCTAATCTATTTGTAATCATGCATGTTGTGTTTGCGGGGATCCGATGGATATTGAGATTATTATGTTAGTTTGAATAATGGTTTTGTCTTTATGATTCTATCATGTCTGTGTTGTTTGTGATCTTGCATGCTCTCCGTTGTTAGTAGCTATCTTGGCCAAGTAGTTGCTAGTGAGTCCAAGAGGGAGTATTTATGCTCGATAGTGGGTTCATGCCTCTAGTTTCCAAGGGAAGTGACAGAAATCTCTCCAGTTGTAGATGTGTTGTTTCCACTAGAGAGAAAACAACGGTCTCTTGTTCATGGTACAAGTGGATTGTTTACCTTACACACTTTGCTTAAAGCAGATGTCTATTGCTTGCAACTTAATACTGGAGAGGGTTCGGATGATAACATGAAGGTGGACTTCTAGTCATAGATGCAGTTGGATGGCGGTCTATGTATATTGTTGTATTGCCCAATCGAATCTCATAGGATCTTTTTGTCTGGTAATGCATTGTTATGCCTTACTCAGTTCCTGTCAATTGCCCTGCTGTAATTTGTTTACCCTTCATGCCATGTTGTTTATCTAAGGAGAGCACCTCTAGTGAACTATGGACCCCAGTACAATCTTTACCATTGATACATCTTACATTGTTACTTGTTTACTTGCTGCAAACCATTACCTTCCACACCATTCTTTTAATCTTTTGTTACAGCAAACCGGTGAGCTTGACAACCTCACTGTTCGTTGGGGCAAAGTCTTGAGTTTGTGTTGTGCAGGTCTCCACGTTGCTTGCAACACCTTTGTGAAGTTTCCTTCCTCCTTCTGGTTCGATAACCTTGGTATCAACTGAGGGAAAACTTGCTGCTTGCTCTTCACACCCTGCGCTTGGGGTTACCAACAAAGTGCCACGTCGAGCACCATCAAGTCTTTCTGGCGCCGTTGTAGGGGAGGCTAAGGACGTCTTCTCTAGGGGAGTCCTTCACTTCCTTTCTCTTTACTTTTTTTAGTTTGCTTTGTTTCTTTTGCTTGGTTTTGTTTGCCTCTTTCCAAAAAACCCAAAAAAAATTAATCTAGTTTGGTTTGCTTGCTTTATTCAAAAACACAAAAAAATTAGTTCCTACTCTAGTTGGTGGTCTGTTATTGCCTTGCTTGGTCATGATTTCTATCAATGGATGGTTTCTTTGAAACTAGTTCTTATTGGCAAGGTGGGTTCATGGAAGAACAAAAGTATTACTATAAGGAACACCGTTTGTTACAAAAAGGGAAACACTTATGGGAGCAAATTGATAAGTTGAATACTATTGCTAGAGAGGTGTGCTCTACTTATAATGTTACTTATTGCTTTGATAAAGCTTATTGCTGCAGGAGGTATAAACACCTACCCTTTCAATGTGAGTATAATGATAATGTTAACATATCTTCTTATGTTAAGGGAAATTATGACTTTTATGATGTGGAACAAATTGAAGAATTTATTGCTTTCAAGGGTGCATTTGAACTTGCTAGTTTGCTTGAAAATACTGATGATGCACCTTATGAACATGAGGTTTATGAGATACTTAAATTTTGCTTTGACAATTAAAAGGAAGCAAATGGCTATATTCTTGAATATTTTAATAGGCGTTTTCCACAAATGGAAGAGACTAATGCCTTGCAGGAGCCTATGGAAGAAGAATTTGTTGAAACTGGAAGCTCATTAGATGAAAAAGAGGAGGAGAGTGATGAACAAAGGGAGGAAGGATGGATCTATCCATGTCCACCTTCTAATGAGAGTAACTCTTTACCTCTTACATTATTTGATTGTCCCCCATGCTTACCAAAGGAGGATAAATGTTATGTTCCAGTGGATCCTTTTGAAATATCTACTCTGGGTAAAACCTGTGAAGGTTTTAATCCCACTATTTTTTAGCTTGATAGAAATTATGTGTTTGTAGATCATGAAAAGAACTCTTTATGTGATAGCTATATTGTTGAGTTTATTCATGATGCTACTGAAAATTATTATGAGAGAGGAAAGTATGGTTGTAGAAATTTTCATGGTACTGAGACACCTCTCTTTGTGCTGAAAGTTTTGAAGTTACTCTTGTTTTATCTTCCTATGCTTTCCACCATGTTCTTTGTGAATTTATTTGTGTACAATATTTCTATGCATAGGAAGAGGTTTTGGCTTAAATGTGTTTTTAATTTTCTTCTTGATGCTCTCTTTGACTTCAATTCATATTTCTTATGTGAGCATCTTATCAAGCTATCATACCTAACTTAAAGGCGTTAAAGAAATGTACTTGTTGGGAGATAACCCAAGAGTTTCCTTGAGTCTTGGAAGTTATTACTTCAGTAATGACCTCTCCTTATCCTTTTTGTTTGCTTTTTGTGTCAAGAATGACCTCTAATGAGAGGGAAGTAAGATTTGGGGAGTTGTTGCCGCGAAACAGATTTATGTCCTCCACCAAAAAGATTCGTGAGGAGTCTCTGTAACTCAGATGGAGCTGAACATTTACGAATAAATCCCCCAGTATGTTAGCTAACTTTAGTTAGTTCAATAGTTTTTTATTTGAGCAACAGAAGATGTTCGAAAAAATCGGTTTCTACCTGCTAGTCTGTTTTGACAAATTTCTGCCATTATTTGCATTTACTTCTTATTGATTCCTTTTTTAGTTATCTTTAGGTAAATTGATCTTTTTGAAGGAGTTACTACAGTATCTTGTGTTTTTAGTGAAAAGCCTTGCTGTTCCAAAGCTTTGCCAGAGGTCTAATATCTTTTGAATAAGCTAATGTTGCTAATGAAGATTGTGTGAAGGAAAAAAAATTCAGGTGTAGAGAGAGAATGATGCAATGAGATGAAGAATGGAAAAAAGCTCAAGCTTGGGGATGCCACCATGGTGTCACCCCAATAAATATCCAAGAGATACAAGCGTCAAAGCTTGGGGATGCCCAAGGAATCCCCTTCTTCATCAATAAAAAGCTCAGGTCTGTGTAGACACTTCGTTTTTATTGTTTCATGCACAGTTGTGTTGTTCTTGGAGCATCTTAGTTTTTGTTTGCTTTGCTTAGTTTGTTTAGTTTTCTAAAGAAGTTTGGACCCCCGTTCTCGCTGTGTTGTATTGCAAATGAGTTTGCTTGGTGTTTGGAAAGGAGTAGTAAGTTCTTGCTTGAAGTGCAAGAGGAGCTTGCATTGACTGTGACTTAGATTTTAGCATGACATGCTAGGTGTTGTTTTAGCATTATGCTTAGTGATTATTGATGTAGCATGTCTTGTTCCAAACAATTGGGAATGCTTAATGTTCCTTTAAGAAATTATGCGTTGTTTTAGCATGCAAAAGCATAGTATTGTGGTATTCTCCTTTGATGCTTTTCTTAGGTTGACTTGGCACATGCTCACACCATGTTATGACTTTTACAAGTCACCATTAGCCTCTACGATCATTTAGTACTTGACTTGTAGTACCAATCTTTGCTTTGATTAGTTTGCTTTGTTGCACTGCATAATTTTGGTCATTATTGCTCTCTTAGTTGGTTGCTCCCAGTCTTTTGCTAGCCTCCACTTGTATGAGTAAGCTCTACTCATTGCCTCCAACTCCCAAGAAACCAAGTTTTTCCAAAGTGTCCACTATAAACTCCTATGCATGGTGTGTTACACCATTCAAAGTATATTCTTGTTTTCAACTATCTTCCAATTAAAAAATATTTTGTTATGTGAAAACTTAGTGATTAAAGCCCTCACGAACTTGATGGCACACTTTATTCTTTTCCCCTAATAAACTTGAACCATTGTGACAACTTTGTTGTATATGCTTGCACTTATAAGTTGGAATTAGCAGAACCGTGCTGTCACGGGGAACGTTTTCAACATTGCACTTGTACCTTGTTGTACTCAGTTGATATCATGTTCTTTTGTCTATGGATGTCACCGGTGTGAAATAAAGAGGGAACATGTAAATCCATGGAGTTTGTATCTGTGTTAGAGAAATGCCTGGGCCGCTAGCCTAAGACATGCCTAATCATGGTGGAAACTTGCAGCATCACCATAGTGAGCTATCTATGAAGCATCCTCAATAAAAAGCTATGCATATGGTAAATAAAAAGATTGGTGAGATGCTCATTGTCTGCTTGCCTTGTCATTTTGGTTATGGGAAATCTCCTGTACCATGTGCAAGGGGTACCCTGTTGGCGGTTCTCAATGATATGCAAATACTTACAGTGACAAGAACTTACCTGGACCCAAAGTTGAGCATGCATGAGGTGTGGCCCTCGTATTCAAGGGACTTGAGATTGCCAACTTATACTTCGTCAAACATATACTCCAGCTTTGCCACTTTAACCTTAACCATTTCAAGATGCTTATGATAGGGGCAATGAGGGCTGAAAGCTAACAAGTACCATAATTTTTGGAAGCTCTTTTTGAAACTTGTAATCCCTACTTCCTTTACAAAAAGGCCTTTATTCCACCACTATTGAGTCTCCATTTACTACCTTTAGGCACCACTAAGAGAGCATAGTTGTCATTCTGTGTGCAGTGTTCCAAAGCTTATTAATTGATGCATATTGTGTTATTACTTGCTCTGGTTCTACTTGTTTCTAGTCACCCTTGTGAACTTTGCAGGTGTCCTATGCATTTATATTGCTACTCTATGAGGGACAAGCTGATTGCCACTATGCTATGTTTTCTGTATGTGAAACAAACAAACATTTTTCAATGCATGTTATTCATGATCTTTGTTTGTAGCTTGTCATGTTGCATGCATAGTTACTATGTCCTATTGTTAGAACTCCATCTTTCATGCACATGTTTAGAGTTCTTTGGTCCCAGTTTTCAATGCTTGCAAATGGTTGGATCTTTATTGTGAGGGTGCATGTCACCTCAAAAACTATTCTGTTTATCACTTACCTACTCGAGGACGAGCATGAGTTAAGCTTGGGGATGTTGATACGTTGGAAACGTATCTATATTTTTTGATGATCCATGCTTGTTTAGTATCTACTTTGCTTTACTTGTCCACACTTTGAGGTGCTTTTTACATGTTTTCTGGTACTAACCTACTAACAAGTTGCAACAGTGCCAGATGCCCGTTTTCTTCTGTTTTTAGTTTCAGAAAAGTTATTAAAGAAATATTCTCGGAATTGGACGGGACAAAGGACAAAGTCAATTACTTTCCGTGGGGAACAAGAAGTCAAGAGGAGAGCCGGAGGGGCCGACCAGAGGGGCCAGACCCACCCCAGGCCCGGGTGGGCCCCACCCTGCGCCTGGCTAGGATTTGGTCGTCCTAGCGGCTGCCTCGGTCTCCCCCTTCGCCTATAAGAAGCCCCGATGCAGAAACCCTAGGTACCCGATCAAATATCCACGAAACCGTCTATTGCCGTCGCCACCATCGTCCCTAGATTGGGGGATCTGAAGTTCTTCCCGGCACCCTGCCGGAGGGGAGATCATCCCAAAGGCCTTCTCTCCGGTATGATGCGTGAGTAGTTCCACCTTGGACTATGGGGCCATGTAGTAGCTAGATGGTTGTATCTCCTCCTTTGTGCTTTCATGTATAGATCTTGTGAGCTCCGTTCATGATCAAGATCTAATCTATTTGTAATCATGCATGTTGTGTTTGCGGGGATCCGATGGATATTGAGATTATTATGTTGGTTTGATTAATGGTTTTGTATTTATGATTCTATCATGTTTGTGTTATTTATGATCTTGCATGCTCTCCGTTGTTAGTAGTTATCTTGGCCAAGTAGTTGCTAGTGATTCCAAGAGGGGGTATTTATTGCTCGATAGTGGGTTCATGCCTATAGTTTCCAAGGGAAGTGACAAAAATCTCTTCGGTTGTAGATGTGTTGTTGCTACTAGGGAGAAAACAACGGTCTCTTGTTCATGGAACATGTGGACTATTTACCTTACACACTTTGCTTAAAGTAGTTGTTTGTTGCTTGCAACTTAATACTGGAGGGGGTTCGGATGATAACCTGAAGGTGGACTTCTAGTCATAGATGTAGTTGTATGGTGGTCTATGTATCTTGTTGTATTTCCCAATCAACCTCATAGGATCTTTCTGACTAGTAATTGCATTGTTATGCCTTGCTCAGTTCCTATCAATTGCCATGTTGTAATTTGTTTATCCTTCATGCCATGTTGTTTATCTAAGGAGAGCACCTCTAGTGAACTATGGACCCCGGTCCAATCTTTACCATTGATACATCTTCCACTGTTACTTGTTTACTTGCTGCAAACCATTACCTTCCACACCATTCGTTTAATCCTTTGTTACAGCAAACCGGTGAGCTTGACAACCTCACTCTTCGTTGGGGCAAAGTCTTGAGTTTGTGTTGTGCAGGTACCCATGTTGCTTGCAACACATGTGTGACGTTTCCTTCCTCCTTCTGGTTCGATAACCTCGGTCTCAACTGAGGGAAAACTTGTTGCTTGCTCTTCACACCCTGCGCTTGGGGTTACCAACAAGGTGCCACGTCGAGCACCATCACTCCTTATGAAGCCGACGAGATCCTCGGAGAAGAGACCCTCCTTGCCGATGTCGACGAGCTCCTCCTGTCGGTGGTCGCCCACCTTGCTTTCTCGAGGAGTAGGAGGCAAGGGGCAGGTGCAGGTGGAGAGTCGGCGAGGAGGGTAAGAGGCACAAGTGATGGGAAGGGGCAGGCCGCTAGTGCAGCTGGCGAGCCGGCGACGACCGACGAGGTGCAGGTGACGAAAGGGGCACTGGGGTTGGCGCGATTTGGGGAAGATGAGTAACGGCGGCTGGGAGGTGAGAGGGGAAAAAGAATTAGATGTGGTCGAGTGGAGACGTTTGGTATGTTAGATTGTGTATCTGTATGATAGGCGGGGTCCAGGGTATCCATGGAGACTCCATGTAGAGGATTTGATCCCCATACCCGCCCCGCTAGCTTGTCGAGTACCCGCCCCGCTATTCCCATCGGGCCAATTTGCTCCACATCCCTGGTTTCAGGCGGGTATATACCCACGGGTACCTGGTCCCATGGGGAAAACTGCCAACTTGACTTCTAAGTTGGATCTAGTGTATATACGGAAGTATTAAAAACTATATTAAATCAATATCAATAGGTCCGATATAGTTTCATATTGTTATTAATAAATATTGAAGTAATTGATATTCTTTCTATATGTTTGATCAACCACAATAAATGTCCGCTTTTTACAAAATTATATAGTACATCACATAATTCAGAATGAAGGGAGTAGCCAACTAGGCGAACAGATGCCAATGCGGCTTGTCCGGCGAGAAGCTCGAAGTGAGGCACATTGGTCACTTTGTCAGCGGCTCAGCGCCTGCAACTATTCCTTTGTTTGACAATGTCAGCTGTCCTGATGACTCTGTGATGCAGTTGAGAGCATCTTAACCGCCACCAGCCAGTCAACCGAACCCACAACCATAGCAGTTACCAAGATCCTGTTATTTAGACGACTGAGAGCTGTGAGTATCTGCGCATTATTCTCGTTTCTTCTGCGCCTCTTGTTTACTCTCACCCTCTTGTATTTAAACGCTTCCGTTTCTAGTTTAGAGATTCACGGACAATGCAGTGAGTTCCCGACAAAAGATAGTATCCATTTTGACATTCCACACTCACCACTAAATCCACTGTAAATCATGGATAGGAGACATGCTACTATCTGCATTCTCTTAGTAATCGTGTTACTTGGTAATTTTGCTTCCGCGGCAGGTTCGTGCTTTGGATCTCCATTTGTCTCTTTTTTTTGGGAAAGGAAAGCTAGGATCCCCCTTTTTATTTGATCACAAACTGCATGCACATGGCGGATTTGACAGAAATTTTATTCTTGCTATCTGTGTTAAATTCTTGTGATTCTTCTAATGAAAGTACTTCTCTTTAATTATGTCGTCAATATACCCGGTGAAATGTAAGTAACTAATTTGTGTGTAAATTTCTTGCATGCGCAGACGACTATTGCTGGGAAGAATACAATGACAGTGCACTTTGCGCTGATTTCATGTGCAACTTGGACTGCTGGCTGAACGCCAAACTGTTTGCGGGCGAGAAACCAAATCTCAAGAAATACTGGTGCACGGGATCAGGGCTAAAGCACCGTTGCCACTGCTATTATTGTGTGCCCTGGGACTAAAAGCATAGCCGCTTCCATGTATCACCGTACGTGGAGAGAGCCAATAATTTGTGGCGTCTTTAGTTAGTCTAGTCTCAGTCGTCGCAATGTAGGAATTTCGATGGTGCTACTCGTAATTTAGTTTTGCTTTGGTTGTCTCAATCGCTTCTTTAGGGAGACTGATGCAATTGGTTTGTTGCTCCTTGCTTTGCATCCCAGAAATTTCCACTTTCTTTTACAGATATAATTGAGATTTCGCTTTTTTTTTATTACATGTGTGTTCCTTGGGAATATTAATTGTAATGGAGGATAGATCGTGCATTGAAATGACACAACTTTCTACGACATCACGTTCCCTTGAAGTTTATCGCAGCTCCCCTTTCTATCAAGGAAGCCCCCTTTGGGCAAAGAACGAATTTTATCCACCTTTCATGCATCTGATCTTATGTATCCTCCTGCGCCAAGCAAAGCGTCACCTATTAATTCTGAAAAAGGCTGCAATGAAGTGCTTACAAATAACAAATGAGTAACACGGCACCCCTGAATTTCAAAAAAAAAAAACGATTGGGATCGATTCCCTCGGCTGCGCCTCTTTATGTTTTTCCTATGCCTCCAGGGGCAGCAGCTTTTATGTGTGTTGTGTTGTGCTGTGTTGACAACTGAAAATCTGAAAGAATGTGGTCGTGTCGTGCGTGTGTGAAATGGGTTTAGTTTCCACGACGTCGTAGTACCGCTTGCAGGCGTGCATGGAGCATGAGCACATGGATCGACCGCGAGAGATGATTCATCAGAACTGAAATTGGTTTTGACCATTCCGGACGCTTGTCAGCGTTGAAAACTTTGCCCAACTGCTCCATGACACTATGCTCGGTCACATCACATGCCCTAGACAGTAGGCCATACTGAAACTGTTGTAGCCATGTTGCAATCGGCCTTTCATTTCCTTGTACTCCCTTCGTTTTAAAATATAAGATGTTTTAGCTTTATAAAAAAATATTTAGATTTTTTTAATATATAGATTCAAAATAAACCTCTATAAACCTACGCACTAAAAATAGTCTACATATATAAACATCTTATATCATAGTAAAGGAGTAGAATACTATGAAGTGCTTCCTAGACTTTGGTTGCCACAGGCCCACAGCTAGCACTTGATTACTCCCACCCACTAACACAACTGCTGCACTAATCAAATGCTAGATCAGCTTGCACTCGTAGCTGTGACAGCTTCGATATGGAAAGGAAGTTCTAGTAGTCAGTGGTGAATCCTCGAATTCTTACAAGACAGAATTGACAGTTCTGTTGTTGTGACTGATTAGCCGTATAGTATAGCCACGGTGAAGACGCGTCTGAAAAGCTGTGACTCCAAACTGAGAGGACTCTTTAAGAAACGAAAATGTTACGAAGCTTTTGCTTGATTTAGTCAGGCCCATAGATGGAATAGAGTGAGTTGTGCTCTATTGTTGGACTGCATGCACACGTAGAGTAGAGGATACACTACAAACAAACAGAAAAATCGTGTTCATACAGGTGTATCGCCAGATAAACTAAACACGCTTGATGAAGGCATCATGATATCAGTCTGTGGTAATCAACCACTGTCGCAGCATGATTACTTACTTGAGTTTTCAGCCACGTCAGGTACCACTTCGTTATAATACTCCTCATGTGATACTCCCTGCTTTGACTTTCCTGTGTCTATCTCTCGTCCACTTGCCCACCCTCTCCAACAGTCCTTCGAATAGAATATGTCATCGTGCATAACAAAAGAAAATGTCTACGTTCCAATGCAGTTGAAATGGTGATTTAAATACTTTTGTTTGACAATAAGTAAAGTGTAAGTTTGGATACCATCTCTATGTCTGAACCTCCTTTCCTAACGAAAACGGTTCTCTATATATGTCGCTTTTGCCGTGTGTTGGCTTATTAAGAACACACTATATTGTTCCTTAGGACTATGTCAATGGCTATCTGTCACCTAACATGAAAGACAACATGACGTTGCAGTCTTCCAGATGGCAACTCTAAAGGAAGCCCTGAGAAAGACATCCCTGTTTTTGCATGATTGCTGCTGACTTTCCATTCTGCAAATTTCAAACCCCTGATAGATGTTGCTTGCTTTTTCATGTTGCAACAATCAACCACGGTAATTGGTGAAATCTTTACGGTGGGCTTATGCTGATCCTCTATTATGACATCTTCAGTATACGTAGGTGAAATGAGCAGATCTTTGAATAGGGTCAATTAATAGAAGCTGAATCATTAGTTAACACCAGACATAATGATTCACTTAGCTTGGAAATCATGATAATATATGATGGTTCATAACTTTTCTCTAAGAAAATAATCCCTCCTTCACAAGGTCAGAGACCAAAATCCTGTTAATTTTTATGGTCAGATTGTATTTCTTTTTTGCCTTCGTCATTGGACCTCTCACCACCGTGATACAATAGGCCGGGGGACGAGGCCAGAGAGTTAAAAGAAAACTGAGCTGCTTCATGGGCCATATATAGGTCCGATCACTGTGCTTGTAAATTGTCAAGGGAAGCCTGGAGGGGGACGCTGGCCTCCTCGGTGGACTTGCACATTTGGCTGAGTCCACATCTTCTCTAAGACTCTGACGGTCTACACTGCAAGTCGCTAATTACATCCAACAAGGTACTAGCTGAATAGATGATGAAACTACAGTATGGTTCTTACTGCGGTCATGGTATAATACTAACAGTACTGCCTCCATCTCAAAGCTTAAGATTTATATTTTCTCTAAAAATCAAACTATATAAAGTTTGACTAAATGTTTAGAGAAAAATATTAATATTTACAATGTGAAATTCATATCTTTGATACATCATTAAAACAAATTTTCACGTGATATCTATATAAGGTTCTTGATAATTTTTATAAAAATTTGGTTAAACTTTTTATAACTTTGACTTTTTTTTAAAATATACGCCTTAAACTTTGGAACGAAGATAGTATCATTCATCAACAGTCCCACTTCCACGAGCACACTGGTCACCGATACGATTACGTTTCACTAGTTGTCAGTCAACAAATAATTAACTTAGAGCTTGGTCCGACTTTGAAATCTTTAAATTTGCATCGAGATCCATATACTTGCAAGTTGTAACTGGACTGCAACTTGAGAAAAATATCCATCACTTATTTTGGGTTGTGATTCTTGCTACCTATAGGTTGCGAGTGGGTTCAACTGACCGAGAATTGTCGGTCCATGGAGAGCTAGTTGTTCCGTACGATTAATAGACTGCAACGTTGTGTACCCCCTTCAAAAGATTTGCGGTATGTTGGATTATGGCCAAAGTATATCTTATCAATATTTTGATCATGACCAAAAAGTTTGTATGTCGTTATTTCACTATTCAATGTTGGTCAACTTGTGGTAAGCAAAGGCTCAAGCTAAAATTTGGGCTAGCTAAATTTTTGGTGGAACAATCTTGGACTCAAACCAAACACAACTTTGATCCAGAAGAATTTCGAAGGATGGACATGCACCTTTCCCACTTTGCCTCCTCAAACTGTGCTACAACCATCTATAAAACTATGCTCCGGCGATTTTTTTTCTTCAAAAAGGGCAAGTCCTGGTCTTGATGATTGCAAGCTCCAACAAACTAATACTCCCTCCGATCCATATTAGTTGACTCTACTTTGTCTAGATTTATATGTATCTATAGTTAAGTATCTTCTAAATACATCCATATCTACACAAAGTTGAGTCAACTATCCATATCTACACAAAGTTGAGTCAACTAATATGGATCAGAGGGAGTAGGAGAAACGTTCAATGCAAAAAACCAGTTATACACATGCTAGTTAGGGTTGGATGTTGTATTTGAACAACGACCGCCATGTCCATGGGTAACTCAAGCACTCAACTGTCTCCTCCTGTGACAAGACAAAACATCAACAGGTCAGATCCAGACGGGCCCGTAAAGCTCTCGCTCTCATGCTCAGCAGGCCCAATGTCATCACCGCCATCCTCGTCACGAACTGCTTATCAGGCCAAGCGGAGGCAGCGAGGTCAAACCCGATCCGATACGCCCTGACCCATATCAGGCACTAAGGGCCTAGATTTGGCCCCGCGGGACTTCACTGATGGAGCTCTAGCACCCAGTCGTACTGGACACCAACTAGTGGCGTCACCAACCCGACAACCACATGTACTGCACTAGGGAAACCCCACTGTTGCGCTGGATCGGCGCCAGCTAGATGCACCTCTTGGACCAGACCCAGGGCGGACGAGTCGCGGGATCTGGGATAGCCAGAGAGGGACTTTACTAGCCTTCTGGGGCTTGTCCAGGCCTGTTTAGCCTGGTGTGCCACTAATGTCGTGTTCGTCCGACACCCGCCGATGGCGGGGGAGGACGTCCTCTAGGTGGATGTGTTGTTGCCGCCCTCCACCCCTAATGGCCTAGTGTCCTCTTGTCAGTGCATCTGGTGAGCTACGGCCTTTGGTGGTGGAGGTTGTTTCCTCTTGAGTGGTTGTGTTACTGCCTCCCCATTGTCTATGGTTGTTTTTTGTGTGGTCGTCTGATGATCCACAAGTATAGGGGGTGTATCGTAGTACTTTCGATAAATAGGAGTGTCGATCCCAACAAGGAGCAGAAGGTATTGACTAGTGGTATGGAGCTGGAAATCTCTTAAAATACTTAGCAAACGGATTTTTAGGGTTTTTTGATAAAGCAAGGAAATAAAGTACAAGTAAATAAAGACAGCAAATAATTGCAACAAGTGGCCCAATCCTTTCTTAGCAAAGGACAAGCCGGGGGAAATACTTATAAGGACCAAACGTTTTCGAGGACACATGGGAATACTTGCAAGTGCTCTCGTTTCATATATCTGATTAATCTTTTTTGGTTTTATAAGTGTTGTGTGGGTAAACTTATGCTAATGTACCGACCTTACTTGGACTAATACATACTTGTGATTAAACTCCTTGCAAGCATCCGCAACTACAAGAAAGCAATTAAGATAAAAACCTAACCATAGCCTTAAACTCTGAGATCCTACACTCCCTTGTGCAAAGGTTTCCTAACGGGGGTTCGGGTTTCTGTCACTCCGGCAACCCCATAATTAGTAGCCAAATACATAATGCATTCCCCTAGGCCCATAAATGGTGAAATATCATGTAGTCGACATTCACATGCAACCACTAGAAGAATAGGACCACAACTTAAATATTAAACCATTGAATAAAACCTCAACACAATTCCACTACTAACATCATGACTTCTCCCATGTCCTCAAGAACTAAACGAACTACTCACGAGACATCATATGGATCAAGATCAGAGATGATATAATGATGGATAACAATCTGAACATAAATAATAATTCAATGGTTCCACTCACAAGCATCAACTACAATATTAATCAACACCGGGAAAGTTTCCCCCTAAGAACTATGCAAGATTCAACACAATTTTTACAGCGGGATGGAGTGGTGACGATGTTGCTGGTGGAGATGATGGTGTGGATAATGATGATACCGATGAAGTCTAGCTTGATGATGGTGTTGACGGCGACGATCTCCCTTCTCCGGGAAGAAATTTCCCAGGCAGAAATTTGTCTGCCGGAGAGCTTTTTCTCTCTCGGTGGTTTCCGCCCCATAGAGGCGGCGGAATCTTTCTATGGTTGCTCCCTTTGACGTTAGGGTTTCGAGGAGAAGATATAGGCGAGAGGGCGGAGCCAGAGGTGGGCCAGGGTGGCCACACCCCCTGTAGGCGTGGCCTAGAGTGGCCCGCGCCTGAGGGCGTGTGGGCCCCCTGTGGCCCAACTCTACCTCCTCTTCTGGCATCCTTCGTCTTCTGGGAAAATATAATTTTCTGTAGTTCTTCTGGTATTTTTCTGATCTCTGCGAAATCTCATCAAAACACCGCTTTTTCCATCGGAATCATGACTCCGAAAGTTCATCCTCCAAGAATCATCCAACATGTAAAAACAGATGAAAATACATAATTATCACCTCTTACTAAGGAATATATCAATGAATAGAGGCAAATTATGATATAGAATGGTGATGCAAATTGGACGTATCAACTCCCCCCAAGCTTAGACCTCGCTTGTCCCCAAGCGAAAACTGAGCTCAGTAAACATGTCCACATGTTTATGGAGTGAAGGGTCGATAAAAAGAATACAGATAAGAAGCATCACACTTACCAATACACAACTCATAGTAGAAAGCAACTCACCATTATATAACTTATCTTGCAACAAGTATGGGAGTCACAATAAAGATGCATAAAGATAAATCATAATTGGGAATGGCAAACTATGTTCTTGGTCAGAGAACAGTTGGCAAATAGTTTTCAAACAATGCTTTTGTAAAGATGTTTACAATAGGAGTACTCTTTGCTCAAACATAAAAGGATTTTCACAATGATGGCTTTCAAAGTAATACTCATTTAGATAAGAGTCTTGTGCAAACAAGGAAGATAAAGAACATGATTGAATAAATCATCATATGAATGCTTGAAACACAACAACTCAAATGCTTGCTGAAGATAGAGAAGTAGAAGAAAGACCCTTCATATAGGGAAGCAGGGATTTCAAGTTCATAAAGAGCTTTTAAAAGATTATGGTACTTACTAGATTTGAGCTCTCATTGCCCCTATCATAAGCATCTTGAGGTGATTAAGGTTAAAGTGAACAAAGATGGAGTATATGCTTGACGAAATATAAGTTGGCAATATCATGTCCCTTGAGTACGAGGGCCGCTCCTCATGCTACTCAACTTTAGTTACCGGTAAGTTCTTGTCATAGTAAGTACATGTGTATCATAGAGAACCGCCAATGGGGTACCCCTTGCACATGATATAGGAGCTATCCCATATCAAGATGACAAGGCAAGCAGACAATGAGCATCTCAGCAATCTCTTATTTACCATGGGAAAATGGTGCTTTCTTCTCTCTTTCCTCTTTTCAATACGTCTCTCCTTTTTTTATAAGAAGAAAGCTTCATAGATTGCTCATTATGGTGATGCTACAAGTTTCCACCATGATTAGGCATGGCTTAGGCTAGCGGCCCATGCGTTTCTCTAACACACATACATAACTCCATGGACTTACAAGCTTCCCTTTTATTTCACACCGACGACATCCGCAAACAAAAGAGCATGATATCAACTGGGTAGATATTTACAGGTGTTGAAAGTGTTCCCCGTGACAGAATGGTTCTGCTAATCCCAACGTATAGGTGCAAGCATATACAACTTTGATGACACAATGGTTCAAGTTTATTAGGGGCAAGAAAATAAGGTGTGCCATCAAGTTCGTGAGAGCTTTACTAACTAGTTTTCACATAACAAAAGAATTTTTAATTTGAAAGATAGATGAAGCTTGAGAATTTGCTTGGAATAGCAATTATGCTAATGGGTAGATATGGTGGACACAAATGGCACAGGTTTTGGTTTAAAGTATTGGATGCATGAGAAGTATTCCCTCTCAGTATAGGCTTTTGGCTAGCAAGGCTGGGTAGCAAGCAAAAGAGTTGAAGGAAACAATAAAACATATAAGTGATAAAGTCAAACATGCAATCTTCCTTGAAGACACAAAAGATCTTAAATAAATAATACTAAGCTTATGAGCCAATCAAGAAAGAAAATAAATGATACAAAATACATGTAAGTGCTTTTCTCTTTTCCTTTCAAACCTCAAAAAGTGTTGCTACTGACTAGAGCTCGGTTTTCCAAAACCAATTTAGATCTACTTGATGCTTCCAAAGTGATACAAATACTAATCAACAAGATCAATCATATAATAGAGATTGTAAACTAAAATAAGAAGTGCCAAAAGTAAAAGATGAAACTTCTCATTAATATTCCATAAAGGCACTCACACCAAGGGATACATAGATAACCAACTAAAGGAGAAATGATTCCACAATGCAAACCAACCTATATGATAACTTCTCTATCCAATATATGACTCTACTAAAAAGGTAAAAAGATAAAAGATAATGATGTGATACCGTGGCACTCCCCCAAGCTTGGAACAAGCCAAGGGAATGCCAAAACCTGGTGACGAATTACTCCTTCGGTGGTGGTGTTCCCTTGTCATCATCATAATTCCAAGGTAAAGGCTCCCCATCCACAAAGGATGTCTTGGTCTCAAATATCCTGAAACTAGCAGCAGAGATTATGTGTTTAAACCTAGCCTCATACTCACAGTTTTGATTTTGTATGTCGTAGAGATGTGCTTGCAATTGATTGATGGTCTGGTGGAGTGAGAGGATTTCATCTTGAAGCTCAGCAACCTCCTCCTTGTGCTTGGCGATGAGTTCTGAACTTATCTTATGGATGACGTCCACTTTGCATTCCGCCATCTTCTTGTACCTAAAAAATTCCTACTCTAGTGCTTCCATCCTATCTTCCAGGCTGCCTTCTCCTTTAGGGCCCTGTAGTTCTTTTATCTGTACCATTCCATACTTGAGTAACAACTCCTTGGGGTGAACCTTCAAATCATACATGTACGGGTTGATGACATCCGCGGAGGAATCCTCCATGGGTGATCCATAGGAAGACATTGTGGCTCCAAAACTGAGAATCTGCCTGACAGAAATAGATCGAAACTAAAACACGATGAGAACATGATATACGAACCTCGGGGGATCCGGGGGTATATATTACGAAGTTTTACGACATAAGGAAGATATTGTGTGAAAATAGGGTGGAGACGGACTCCAGGGGGCTCACACCCCCTGGTGGCGCGGCCAGCTAGGGCCTGCACCACTGGTGGGTGTGGCCCACCTGGGTTGCGTTTCCTCCTCTGTTTCGTCTCGTACCCTTCCATATGTAATAAAAACATAAAAAATATAAAGAAATAAGGTTTTCGCGGACCTTATATTTTCAGCACTTTTACCTATTCAAAGACGGACTCTGCAGATTCCTTCTTTCCGACACTTGAAAGTTCCTTTCATACAAAGCCTCACACAATCTTTATTAGCAAAATTAGTGTATGCAAAAACAATAAACCTTTAGGTTCAAACTTCAACTGAAATCCATCAAGACAAAAGCTATTGTAGCAACTCCATCCAAAATCCCAAAAAGAATCTGAAAGGAAATCGATTTAAGAGGCAAATGCAAATGATGGCAAAAATCTGTCAAAATAGACCAGCAGGTAAAGGTTGATTTTTTAGAAAAACATCTGTTGCTCAAATCAAAAAGTGCAAAACTAATGAAAGTTGGACAACAACTTGGGGCACGAGCACAGAAAATTACAACTCTATCCGAAGTACTGAGATCCTTCACGCATTTTTACAATGCAGCACTAAAATCTGTCTCAGGACAACAGCTTTTCACAACTCCTTTACTTCTCAAAAGTGGTTGATCTTGACACAAAAACCAAACAAAAAGGATAAGGAGAGGTTATTACAAGTAATAACTTCCAAGACTCAATAAAACTATTGGGTCATCTCCCAAGAAGTACTTTTCTTTAATGCCTTTAAGTTAGGCTTGATAATTTCAAAGATGCTCACATAGGAGATATAGATTTGAAGTGAAAGAGAGCATCAAGAAGCAAATATTCAACACATTTGAGTCTAACCCACTTCCTATGAAAGGGAGTCTAATGAGAAAAAAATTATTGAAACAAAAGGCTGCTAGCATAGAAAGACAAAACAAGTGCAACTTCAAAGCTTTCAACATAACGCGGGGAAACTTAAAGCTATTGAGATGCATGAAACCATGTTTCCCTCTGTCATAATAACTTTCAGTAGCACTTTAAATAAATTTGACAATATAACTGTCACAAGAAACAATTTGATCATCAGAATAAGCATACTTACAATCATCAAAAATAGGTCTAAGGTCATAAAACGGATCAATAAAAGCAAGTTGTTCCAACCTAAAATCTTCATTAGGCATATTATTGTCATAAGGAGCTTTAGCAAATTTGGAAAATTTAAAATCATAAGAATCTCCATCAAACTTAGTTAAAACTTTCTCCTTTTTACATTCTATAATAGCCCCACAAGTGTTTAGAAAGGGTCTACCAAAAATGATAGGACAAGTTTTACTAGCAGCTGAACCAAGCACTAGAAAATCTGCATGATATTTAATCTTACCATAAAGAACCTCCACATCTCTTACAATGCCAATTGGACAGACTATCTCTCTATTAGCAAGGTGAATAACCACATCAATGTCCTCAAGTTCACAAGGACCAATTTCATGCGTAATTTCCCTGTAAAGCTCATAAGGAATAGCACTAGAACTAGCACCAATATCATATAAACCATAATAACAATGATCATCAATTCTCACAGAAAGCACAGGGACACTAGTTTTCCTAGGTTTTCTAGGATGAGAGACAATATTAGAAGCGTCTTCATAGAAGACAATGTGTTCATCCTCTATATTTTTAGTGACAAGATCTTTCACAATGGCTACCACAAGTTCAATATTTATTTGCTCATCAGGTTCCACAGCTTTCTTTGTACTTTTGCTAACCGCACTAATTATCATAGAATGCTCCTTTACCTTAGCTGGGAAAGGTGTTTACTCAACATCAGGTTTACGCAAAATATGATCAATAGTATAAATTTCAGTATTTCTAGCAGGAACATGATTAACAACATCTTTATAAGGTGCATGGTACTTGTTCCACTTCTTTTTAGGAATTTCTATATAAGAGGCAAAAACCTTAAAACAATTGGCAATACTTTGAGAATCAAGACCATACTCGGTACTAATATCACGAAAGTCATTAGTTCCCATAAAAGATTTAATGCATTCATAATCATAATTTATACCTGACTTTCTTCCTTTATCATTCTCCCATGCTTCAGTGTTCTCTTTAATACGGTCTAGAAGATCCCATTTAGCTTCTTCCCTCATACATGTGAACGATCCAGCACAAGAAGCATCTAATAAATCTTTATCATGAAGAGAAAGCCTTGCATAAAAGTTATTAATAATAATATTGTTAGGGAGTTCATGAATAGGACATTTAAGCATTAGTAACTTCAATCTCCCCCAAGCTTGGGATGTACTCTCTCCATGTCGAGGCCAAAAGTTATAAATTTGATTCCTATCCTTATGAATCTCACTGGGAGGATAGAATTTAGAATAAAAGAGAGGTACTATTTCCTCCCATTCCATAGATTGTCCATTCTTCAGCAGCTTATACCATTCTTCAACTCTTCCTTTTAATGATATAGAGAGTAACTTCTTCTTCAAATGTTCAGTTGTGATACCAGCACACTTAAACGACCCGCATAATTCATGGATAAAAAGCAAATGATCACCAGGATGAACAGTTCCATCCCCAAGATAATAATTATCAATAGCATGATCAACAATTCTTGTAGGTATCTTAAAAGTATCTATCTCAATAGGTGGTGGTTCATCTACTACCCTAATAGTGGTAGTAGTTTTCCCAAACAGGAAACCAAGTGGGTTATCCATATTGGAAACAAAGTAACAAACATAAATAAAAAGTAATACTCATAGTAGAAGTTTCCTTTACCAGTTCCACTCTTCAATAGCGCTTCACTCCCTGGCAATGGCGCCAGAAAATAGTCTTGATGACCCACAAGTATAGGGGGTGTATCGTAGTACTTTTGATAAATGGGAATGTCGATCCCAACGAGGAGCAGAAGGTGTTGACTAGTGGTATGGAGCAGGAAATCTCTATAAATACTTAGCAAATGGATTTTTAGGGGTTTTGGATAAAGCAACGAAATAAAGTGCAACTAAATAAAGACAACAAATAATTGCAGCAAGTGGCCCAATCCTTTCTTAGCAAAGGACAAGCCGGAGGAAATACTTATGAGGACCAAACGTTCTCGAGGACACATGGGAATATTTTCTAGTGCTTTCGTTTCATATAGCTGATTAATCTTATTTTGTTTTATAAGTGTTGTGTGGGTGAACCTGTGCTAATATACCGACCTTACTTGGACTAATACATACTTGTGATTAAACCCCTTGCAAGCATCCACAACTACAAGAAAGCAATTAAGATAAAAACCTAACCATATCCTTAAACTCTAAGATCCTACACTCCCTTGTGCAAAGGTTTCCTAATGGGGGTTCAGGTTTCTGTCACTCTGGCAACCCCATAATTAGTAGCCAAATACATAATGCATTCCCCTAGGCTAGTTGACATTCACATGACACCACTAGAAGAATAGCACCACAACTTAAATATTAAACCATTGAATAATACCTCAACACAATTCCACTACTAACAACATGACTTCTCCCATGTCCTCAAGAACTAAACGAACTACTCACGAGACATCATATGGATTAAGATCAGAGATGATATAATGATGGATAACAATCTGAACATAAATAATAATTCAATGGTTCCACTCACAAGCATCAACTACAATATTAATCAACACCGGGAAAGTTTCCCCTAAGAACTATGCAAGATTCAACACAATTTTTACAGCGGGATGGAGTGGTGACGATGTTGCTGGTGGAGATGATGGTGTGGATGATGATGATCCCGATGAAGTCTAGCTTGATGATGGTGTTGATGGCGATGAAGTTTAGGTTTCTATCACTCTGGCAACCCCACAATTAGTAGCCAAATACACAATGCATTCCCCTAGGCCCATAAATGGTGAAGTATCATGTAGTCGACGTTCACATGACACCACTAGAAGAATAGCACCACGACTTAAATATTAAAACATTGAATAATACATCAACACAATTCCACTACTCACAACGTGACTTCTCACATGTCCTCAAGAACTAAACGAACTACTCATGAGACATCATATGGATCAAGATCAGAGATGATATAATGATGGATAACAATCTGAAAATAAACAATAATTCAATGGTTCCACTCACAAGCATAAACTACAATAGTAATCAACACGGGGAAAGTTTCTCCTAAGAACTATGCAAGATTCAACACAATTGTTACGGCGGGATGGTGCTGGTGGAGATGATGGTGTGGATGATGATGATGATGATCCCGATGAAGTCTAGTGATATGTCGTAAACGTATCTATAATTTTTGATGTTCCATGCTTGTTTAGTATCTACTTTGCTTTTTTGTGTCTTCTCTTTGAGGTATTTTTATATGTTTTCTGGGACTAACCTATTAACAAGATGCCACAGTGCCAGTTGCCTATTTTCTGTTGTTTTTGTTTCAAGAAAAGTCAAAAAAATCAATATTCTCGGAATTGGACGGGACAAAATCCAAAGTCAATATTTTACCGTGGGGAACATAGAGCCAGAAGACGACACAATGAAGGGCCGCGAGGGGGCACACCCCCTGGCTACGTAGCCAGCCCTGGCCCATTCCTGCGGGGTGCAGCCGCCTCAGGCAACCCCTCAGACTCCCTCTTCGCCTATAATAAGCCATGATACCAAAACCCTAAATACCCGATCAATCTTCCACAAAACAGTCAATAGCCACCGCCGCCATCGTCCCTAGATCGGGGGGATCTGAAGCTCTTCCTAGCACCCTGCCGAAGGGGAGATCATCTCAGAGGCCTTCTTCATTACCATGCCAGCCTCTAGTATGATGCGCGAGTAGTTTCACCTTGGACTACGGGTCCATGTAGTAGCTAGATGGTTGTTTCTCTTCCTTTGTGCTACCATGTTTAGATCTTGTGAGCTCCGTTCATGATCAATATCATCTATTTGTAATCATGCATGTTGTGTTTGCGGGGATCCGATGGATATTGAGATTACTATGTCAGATTGGTTAATGATTCTATCTTATTGATTTTATCATGTCTATGTTGTTTGTGATCTTGCATGCTCTCCGTTTCTAGTAGCTATCTTGGCCAAGTAGATGCTAGTGACTCCAAGAGGAAGTATTTATGCTTGATAGTGGGTTCATTCCTCTATTTAATCTGGGGAAGTGAAAGAAATCTCTAAGGTTGTAGATGTGTTGTTGCTACTAGGGAGAAAACAAGGATCTCTTGTTCATGGAACAAGTGGATTGTTTACCTTACACACTTTGCTTAAAGCAGTTATCCGTTGCCTGCAACTTAATACTAGAGGGGGGTCGGATGATAACCTGAAGGTGGATTACTAGTCATAGATGCAGTTGGATGGCGGTCTATGTATCTTTTTGTATTGCCCAATCAAATCTCATAGGATCATGAATGTCTAGTATTGCATTGTTATGCCTTGCTCTGTCCTGTTAATTCCTTGCTGTAATTTGTTTACTCAGCATGCCATGTTGTTTATCTTAAGGAGAACACCTCTAGTGAACTATGGACCTCGGTCCAATCTTTACCATTGATACACCTTCCACTGTTACTGTTTACTTTCTGCAAACCACTATTACCTTCCACACCATACAGTTAATCCTTTGTTTTCATCAAACCGGTGAGATTGACAACCTCACTGTTTGTTGGGGCAAAGTGTTGAGTTTGTGTGGTGCAGGTTTCCAGTTGCTAGCAACACCTTTGAGTCGTTTCCTTCCTCCTACTGGTTCAAAAACCTTGGTTCTTACTGAGGGAAAAACTTGCTTCTTTACTCATCATACCTTCCTCTTGGGGTCTCCCAACGAAGCTCTATCGTGATCTGAGCCGCATAAAGCCTTTTTCTGGCGCTATTTCCGGGGAGGCTAAGGACGGCTTCACAAGGGGAGTCCTTCACAACCTTTCTCTTTACTTTGTTTTTGTTTTGCTTAGTTTCTTTTGCCTTGTTTTGTTTGCCTCTTTTTATCAAAAACACACCAAAAAATTAGTTCCTACTCTAGTTGTTGCTGTTGGTTTGCTCCACTTTTGCAAAAATGAACTCTGCTGAGAACACCAAGTTGTGTATCTTCACTAGCACAAACAACAATGATTTCCAAAGTACACCTATTGCTACACCTTCTCCTGATGCTATCTGACATGGATATACCCCACGGGTACACGACATTGGTATACCTGGTCCAGTCCAAGGAAGGCCCACGTCAATAAACACGGCCCATGAAGACTTCGGGTGGCCCAAGCCCATGACGTTTTTGAATCCTTAGAGGACAAGTCTAGATTAGATAGAATTTCAAAGGGTACTAACCCTAATTTGTAACTGACTCGACCTAATCCCGGGACTGCCTATCTATACAAAGGTCGGGAGGGTACGACGAGAAGGATCCTCTTCCACCATCGCATACGCACCTCATGCCAGATTGCATCTGTGCACCCATGTAACTTTCGGTTCAGTTGTAATCAAGAGCAGACAAGAAGGAGTAGGGTTTTCCCTCCGGGGGCCTGAACCTGGGTAAATCCTGTGTCCCGCGTTGCTTGTCTGTTAACCATTCCGCGACTTCCAGTATCCCCATCTTATCCAAAACCCAAGTCCATAACAATGGGCATTGACGAAATCAACCCTCGTCAATTGGCGCCTTCTGTGGGAACTGGGGACATTGATCATACGGTCATGATGGTTCCATCTGGAGCGATCTACAACTCATCGGAAATGAAGAGTCACCTCCTCTTCGGCGTCTTCGACTTCACCGCCCACTCGTCAGCCACCCTGAGGGATTTTGAGTCCGTCGGCGACGGACTCGAGATGCTATTCGGGAGCTTCTGCTTCTAGGCAGGGCAGACTGGCACCCTCCGCCTCCTAGAGTGGGTGCCACCACCATCCATCAAGCCCGCTTCATGGGTCCCACCTATCGGCACGTTACATGCATCGACGCTGATAGACGAGTCATATGACAGCAACAGCTACAACTCAGATCTGTGCGGCCCTCCCTCAGATGGAGGAACCTACGGTTCTGGATCCGAAAGTTGTGGCAACAGGGATCCAATCCGCGGGCGCTACCTATGCGCCATCGTCATCAACAACATAACGGACCTCCCATCGGGTTCAAGTGCGCAACAAACACCCAACCCCACTCTCAACCCGCAAGATGAGAACAGAGGAAATGGAGGAGATCCGCCTAACATGCCCAACGAAGGCGATGTTCATGCATACAACAAGATCAACCGCAACAAGGAAGGCTGGCGCCAAGCACGTGAAGCAGTGGCAGGCAACATCATCCTAACTGTGAATGCTTCACGGGATCTACCGATGGCCTACCACCTCCTCCTCATTGACGAGCACAACCGATATGTGAAGCTGATGGAGGAGCTCAACAAGCTTAAGAAGGCGGCTGTGGAATCCAGCGCGGCGAGCTGCACTCTCCGCCGCTGGCGGCCCCAGTTCGCATGGCAACAACGCCAACAAGTAACACTCCCGCACGGAGCACATGAACCCCGCCACACGATGCGAGGTCACCCGGGCCCTTAACACGTCCTTCATGACGATGGACTCGCACGGCTACCATCATGGCGGCCACTACATATCTCGCGTCGCATCCACCTCCGGTGGGCGACCTGAAGAATGCCATGCACAAGTCCGCGCTAGCTGGCCTTGGACTCGTCGGAGCCACGCTCCACGGTGAGGCTCCTACGGAGCCGAAGAAAAAAGCTTCGGTCAAATTCAACCGCAGCCCTACGCCCTCATCCGAAGACAATGAGCACGACCTACCCCGACGCCGCAAGAGCCCACGACGTTGTAGTAGCAACTATGACGCTCGTAATGAGCTCACCCAACGCAATATCGACAAGGCACGCGCCAAGCGCGCGTGCTCAACCGAGTCTGACGAGGAAGACGACGGAGAGTTGTGCGGTGCTAGATGCTTCAGCAGATCCGTTCGGTGAACGCGGATGCCGAAAAATTTCAAACTCCCTTCGGACAACCCGAAGTTCGACGGCACGCAAGAGCCAAAGGCTTGGCTAGATGATCACCTATCGTCAGTCAAGCTATACGGCGGAAACAAGAACACCGCCTTACAATGCCTTCAGCTGCAGCTGACGGGCGCGGCCAGGGTCTGGCTCAGTAGCTTATCCTCTATATCCATCCGAAGCTGGGAATAGCTGGCATACAGCTTCATCCGCAACTTCAAGGGCACCAGCAAGAGTCCAGCCTCAATTGAAGAGCTACGGTCCTGCACCCAACAGTCCAACGAGTCCACCCGGTCGTACAAACTCCACTGGTCCCAGATCAAGAACTTCACTGCGCACATCTCCGAAGAACGGGCAATCGACGCCTTCAAGGACGGCGCCAGGCGCCCAGATTTTAGGAGGAACTTGGGCGCGTCAAGCCCAAGATGCTCGATCACCTCATGGACATTGCCAATCGGTGGGCAGATGGTGAGGATTCCGTCACCCAAGCACATTCGGATGACGAAGATGACTACGGCCGTAGGCGCAAACTCCACAGCAAGATAAGATCACGCGTCTACGACGACCGCGACGGATTCGACATGGTCGCGGCTGGATACGTTGATCGATGCAATGACGGCAACTGCAACAGCGGATACCACAGCGGCAACTACTGCGACAGCGGGCGACCCATGCAAACATGGCAACGTCGCAGCCGCGACAACGAGCCTTCGGCATACGACAAACTGTCTGGTCCCTGCACCTTCCACTTCTACATCGACAAACAGGATGGCAAGAAGAAGGCCAGCCACATGCTTAAGGATTGCCGCGAGTTCCAGAAGCTCAGCGAGGGTCTCACCCAAATGCGGCGCCAGATCGTGAACCCGGGATTAGGGACCGCACCCGTACCAGGTAACATCTCCCACGGAGCTCCACCACCACCACCCGTCGGACCGTTGCAGACGACGATCGCACCGGCACCAAATAACGGTGCAGGAGGGTACCCGCCGCCAAAAGGGTCCCTGATGATCCAGAAGGGGCGCCCAACCAACAGGGTGCAAAAGAAGATCACCCGCCAAGTCAACCTGGCCGTGACCTCTCCACAGGCCATCCCTGAGTACCTTAGTGGCTCGAAGTCCTGCATCACGTTCGATCATTCGGATCACCCATGCCAGATCCCTCTCCCAGGCCATGCTGCCCTGGTGCTCGAGGCGCAGATCGGGGGGTTCGAGATGAGCCGCTTCTTCATGGACGGTCGCAGCAGCATCAATCTGATGTTCGCCAGCACACTCGCAGCAATGCGGATCCCGCTGTGCAGCCTGGAGCAATCAGACACAATGTTCCACGTCATAGTCCCAGGGAAGGGCATATACCCTCTAGGCAAGATATGGCTCGACGTCATCTTTGGACAGTCCGAAAACTTTAGGCGCGAGCGGCCAAAGTTTGAAGTGGTGGACTGGCCATCACAGTACCACGTCATCCTCAGGCACGTGACATTCGCATGATTCTTGGCAGTACAGCACTATGCGTACCTGCTACTAAAGATGCCAGGACCTAGAGGCGTCATCACCATCCAGGGAAACTTCACCTGATCCGACCACCATGACAGAGACTTCAACAGAATCTCCCAGTCGTTTGGCATGCAAGAGGAGCTCACGAGGCTCAGAGAGGTGAGGGACAACGGGGCACCCCCAGTCACCAGACAAAACGCACCCGATATGTTGTTCGACTCCACGGTCAATACAAAGAAAGTGCAGGTCCATCCAACGGACGCCTCCAAGACGGCGTTGATCGCCAACGACCTCAGTCCCGCATAGGAAAGCGCGCTCATCAAATTCCTCCGTGAGCGCTAGGAAATTTTTGCCTGGTGTCCTGCGGACATGCCAGGAGTTCCGAGGGAATTCAACGAGCATGCACTCAATGTGTTTCTGGATGCGAAGCCCGTCAAGCAGTCAATCCGACGACTATCCGAACCAAGAGCTAAAGCCGTCTTTATCGAAGTCAACAGACTACTCGATGCCAACATCATCCGGTAAATCATGGAGAGCGAGTGGCTGGCCAACACCGTGCTGGTCACCAAAAAGGACACGGACATCCTGCGGATGTGCGTGGACTTCACATCACTCAACAAGTACTGTCCCAAGGACCACTTACCTCTACCGTGAATCAATCAAATCATCGATTCGACTGCAGGATGCGAGAAACTCTCCTTCCTTGACACCTACTTAGGCTATAACCAGATTCGGCTGAAGGTCAAAGATCAGGAGAAAACAGCGTTCATTACGTTGTTTAGAGTGTTCTACTACAACACCATGCCTTTCAGGCTGAAGAACGCAGGTGCCACGTACCAGAGATGCATGCAGGCGTGCCTGAAAAGCCATATCGGTCATAACATCCAAGTCTATGTCGACGACATAGTAATCAAGACCAGAGAAGCCCAAACACTGATCGACGATCTCCGCGAGATGTTTGATAACCTAGATCACTACAATATCAAGTTAAACCTAGAAAAGTGCGCCTTCGGTGTCCCATCTGGCAAGTTACTCTGCTACTTCATCTCCCAGTGGGGGATTAAGGTGAATCCAAAGAAAATCGGGGCCATACTAGCCATGGAGAAGCCAAAGAACCTCAAAGGTGTCCAGCAGCTGGCTGGGCGGATCGCGGCGCTAAGCAGATTCATCAACCGCATGGGCGAGAAGGCCCTACCCTTTTACCAGCTGTTGCGCAAGACGGACAAGTTCGAATGGACACCCGAAGCAGACAACGCGTTCGAAGACATCAAGCGGCTGCTCTCCACCTCGGCTGTCCTGGTAATGCCAAAGGAACGGGAGCCCCTGCTGCTATACATTGCAGCAAGACATCAGGTGGTAAGCACCGTACTTGTGGTCGAACGACCCGAAGATGGCAAGAACCACGGGGTCCAACGCCCAATCTACTACCTCAGTGAGGTACTGACCCCAACAAAGCAGAGGTACCCTCACTACCAGAAGCTCGCCTACGGCATATTCATGACGGCTCGTCGGCTGAGCCACTACTTCCAGGAGCATCATATCATGGTCGTCAATGACACCCCGCTGTCAAACATCCCGAACAACCCCGAAGCCATGGGACGTGTAGCCCTGTGGGCCATCGAACTATCTCCTCTGGATATAATATACGAGCGACGCACCGCCATTAAGTCTCAGGTCCTCCCTGACTTTCTCGTCCACTGGATGGACTCCAGCTGCCGGATACTCCGGACATGTCGCAATCATGGACGATGCACTTCGACGGCTCCAAGCGTGAGGCTGGAGCAGGGGCCGGCGTCATACTAACGTCCCCTCAAGGCGACAAGATGAAGTACGTCCTTCGGATGAAATTTCGCGCCTCCAACAACGAGGACGAATACGAGGCCCTCATCCACGGCATGAGGATGGCCTAGATATGCAGCGCAACATGACTCGTCATCTACGGTGACTCGAATCTTGTCGTCCAGCAGACGATGAATGAGTGCAACGTTCACATCACTAACATGATCGCGTACCGCACGCTCTACAACTCACTCGAAGGAGACTTTGACGGCTGCGAGCTTCGTCACGTCGAAAAGGAAAGCAATGAAGAAGCTGACAGGCTCGTCAACATTGGCTCCACGTGCGCACGGGTGCCACCAAGTGTGTTCCTTGAATAAATCTGCGTACCCTCTATCAAGAGGAAATTCCCAAAAGGCTCAGCCGAAGAAGCAGAGAACTCGGGGGCTATGCTACCCGAAGGTCAGGAAGGACCCGAAAAGCTCGACACCGAGGCTGAGCTGGTTAGCCTCATGCAGGTCATGGCGGTTGAAGAGACATGGACGCAACCGTACCTTCGGTACCTGATAAACAATGAACTGCCCGATAACCCGACAGATGCCCAACACATATCTCTCTGGTTAAAAGCCTTGACCATAATCAATGGAGAGTTGTACAAGCGCGGCATTTCGGGTGTGCTCCAACGGTGCGTCACCATAGGTGACGGCAAAAGCATCATCCAGGACATCCATGAGGGTATCTGTGGCCATCATGCAGGCAGCCGCGCCTTAGTCGCCAAAGCTCTACGAGCTGGGTTCTACTGGCCAACAGCCATGAATGACGCTAAGGACATCGTCCAGAGGTGCAACACCTGTCAGAGATACGCGGACAAGATGCACGCGCCAGGATCCGAGATGAGGCCCATACCGCTGGCCTGGACCTTCGCCCAATGGGGCCTCGACATGATAGGCAAACTGCCAAAGTCCTCGCCAGGAGGTCACGTGTTTCTCCTGGTCACAGTCGACAAGTTCACCAAGTGGACCGAGGCTATGCCCGTCACCAACCAAAGCGGCAAAACTGCCGTTAAGTTCTTCGAGTCCTTTGTCTACAGGTTCGGTGTGCCTCACAACATCATCACGAACAACGGCTCAAATTTCATCTCGAAGGAATTTCGAGCCTTCTGCGGGAACCTTGGCATCAACATATCCTATGCCTCTGTGGCGCACCTGCAGACCAATGCACAGGTCGAAAAGGCCAACGGACTCATAGGCAACGGCATCAAGAAGCGCCTGTTGTGCCCACTCGAAAGGCTTGCAGGAGCCTGGGTAGATGAGCTACCATCCGTTCTTCGGAGCCTGCGTACAAAGCTAAACATCTCAACCAGCTACACGCCCTTCTTCATGGTGCACGGAGCCGAAGCCGTTCTACCTACCGAGGTACTCCACAAGGCCCCACGGGTCGTCGCCTACAGCGAAGTCGAATCATCGGAAGCACTCAAAGACGCCTACAGTGAAGTGGAATCATCGGAAGCACTCAAAGACGTCGTCGACACACTCGACGAAGCACGCGACATCGCCGCGGCCTGCTCAGTGTTCTACTAGCAGAGCCTATGTAACTACCACTGTTAGGGGGATCACCCCCGGGTAGGCTAATCAGACAGGATGCAGGGACGACGTGACCGCCAGCCGGCTGACCCAGCCGGGCATAAAACCTAAAGATAGAACAGAAAGAAGACTAGACGAAGAGCAAGCTAGCAAACCAGTCAGCCGGATAAGAAACAATCCCAAAGGCATCTAGCCGGCTGTGTCATGCCAGCCGGATAGGGTAAGACGAGTCAGGATCGAGTCGGCAGAGCTGCCAGCTGGATAAGACAGCAAAGAGCAGGCGCTTGGTCGGATGGGTCCGACCATCCGGTTAGGGCAGAGTAGCCGGATAGGACGACCTAGCCAGACCTTCAAGACAGACGGGTGACGCGGGGCACATTATCCCGTAGCCCTGGCAGGCAGAAGGACAGGAGGCAGCGGCCTCGACGCCGGAGGAGCTGGCCCGTACCCGTGCCTGGCAGGAACAGGGGCCACCGCCCGTGTCGGTCGGAGCGTCCTAGAATGTTTCCATGCTGGCCAGGGGGCGGCCGGCACTGTTTCCGTGCCGGCCGGGGGGCGCAGCACTATACCAGACATCAGGGAGGCAGATCACTATACTAGAATAGTCGTCCGGGCCCGCCAGTGGGACCTGCCAGTCGGCATCGTCTTTTCCCATGCCGCCCCGGCCTATATAAGGGGCGGCAGGGGCATCGTAGCAAGGGTTAGACCCTCATTCTCTACTAGTTAAGACAGATACAGCTCGAGGAGCACTTGTAGCCCTTTTTGTGATCATCTAGTTAGTCGGATCGGCAGGAGTAGGGGTGTTACCTCACCACAAGGGCCCCGAACCTGGGTACTTCCTGTGTCCCCGACGCTTGCTTGTTCCCAATCCCGCCTGCGAACGCTGTCGCTCGCTTCCCTGCTCGCTGCCGCACCACAAACTAGCCTTCTCAGGCACTACCGTTTCCATAACAACGACATTTGGCGCCCACCGTGGGGCACAGATGGCGGCGACCGGAGTGACGTTTCGCACGGGACCCCATACTTAATCCGGTGAGCGCGTGGCTTCTGGCCTCGTGCTCACGCTGGGCAAATTCGACTGTGTCATTGACAATGCTCGCTTCTTTGCCGGTTCCAGCTTCCCGGGAGGCGGATTCGTCCTACTGTTCGGTGACCTGTCTGTCTACGTCGCCACCATGATGTAGAGTTTCCAACGGGAGATCATATCCTTCACCGAGTCGTTGCCCTCAGCTGGCAGCGCGCTCGTCACGCCTCACAGCGCGGAGGTGATGATGGCCGGCTCCAGTCATGGCCACCGTCCCCCTCTCGAGCGTGATGCTGGAATCGGCGGCCCATCCACTCCGCTGCGCGAGAAAGGCGTAGTGGATGAGATCATCGAGGAACTCCTCGAGCTGGTCCACCCTGGGGAAAACCCGGAAGAGGCACGGGGCTTGGACTCCACCAAGTACCGGATGGAGAGCAACATCCGCGAGTATCAGCGCCCACGCCCTCACCCCGGCTAACCAAGATCCTATCCGGCTGGGCTCCGTGCAGCATCGCGAGGGAAGCTGGGCGCCTGTTTTGAGCATGATACCGAGCCAGGCTTCCGCACGTACTTCCTGCCGCCCATGTATGACACCTCGGTCAAGAACATCCGGGCGGCGCGAGCCATGGCGGGGGACTTACCCCGCCCGGAGGGGGAGGAAATGCTGACCAGTACGCCACCGCGAACGTGGAAATGAAGAAGCCCCTCCGGGTGAACACGGAAGGACGGACGGTTCCTACCGAGCCGGCTCGAGAAAAGCAAGCTATCCAAGGAGGAGATGTCGGATCGTCCAGACGACATGGCAGCGACAACCACTACCAGGGCAAGCGCCCGGTTGATCAGCAGAACCCGCGCTACCACCCGAGGCAAGTTAACACGGTGCAAGGCACATCTGCTGGAAACGACAAGAGGCAGAAGAACGCCTTCAACTTCGAGCAGATATTTGATGGGCCGTGAAAGTACCAAAGCGGAGCCTTCAAGATGGCTACGCACAGCACTAGGCAGTGCAGCTGGACCCGGCTGATAAAGGAGCAGGCTGGCTTGCCTCCCCTCCGCCACCCCCTCCTGGCGGTCCCCCACCACCGGCTAGGGCAGCGAACAACAACCACGGCAACGGGGCCTACCCTGAGAAGCACGAGAATTACCACATCTTCGAGGATGAGCTGATTGAAAATCGCGGTCGGAGGCAGCACACCATGGAGGTGAACGTTGTCGTTCCCCCGGTCCCCCTGCACCTCAACTGGTCCGAAACTCCTATCATCTAGAGCCAGGCAGATTAGCCGGATCTGCTCCCGAACCCCGGGGGCTACGCGATGGTGCTAGACCCTCTTCTCATCTCTGACGTGCCCACCTGCCGATTCTCGCGCGTGCTGGTAGACGGTGGGAGCAGCCTCAACCTCCTCTACCGATCTTCCATGGAGAAGCTGGGCATCCAGGAGTGCGACCTGCAGCCCTCGACCACTGTGTTCCACGGCGTCGGGCCTGGGCCACCATGCGTCCCATTGGGCAAGATCCGGCTGGATGTCATATTCGGCTCGGAGGAGAACTTCCGGCATGAGCCAATCTGGTTCGAGGTGGTCAACCTGGCCAGCACCTACCATGTCCTTCTTGGGCGTCCTGCCCTCGCAAAGTTCTTGGCGGTCCCCCATTATGCATACCTCAAGATGAAGTTGCCGGGGCCAAATGGTGTGATCACCGTGGCCGGATGCTACAGACGGTCCATGGCCTGCGCAAAGGAAAGCTCCAAGATAGATGAGGCCCTGCTCATCGCCGAAGAGAACTGCGAGATGATGCACAACGTTGCCATGCTGCAGCAAGAGGTGCCAGCTGGCATGAAGCCGGCTGGGGACATGGCGTTCCAGCCGTCCAAGGACACTAGGCAGATCCCGCTCGACCCGGATGACCCCTCCAAGTGCGTCACCATCGGTGTCGGCTTGGACAACAAATAGGAAAGTGCGCTCGTCGACTTCCTCCGTGAGAATCGAGACATCTTCACATGGTCTCCCAAAGACATGCCGAGTGTGCCGAGGGAGTTCACCGAGCAGTCGCTTCATGTGCATCCTGACGCCAGGCCGGTCAAGCAGCCCCTTCGTCGCTTCGCAGAGGACAAGAGGAAGGTCATCGGCGACGAGATCGCCCAGCTACTTGCTGCCGGCTTCATCATGGAAGTGTACCACCGGGACTGGCTGGCCAACCCAGTCCTGGTGCTGAAGAAGAACAAGACTTGGCGTATGTGTATCGACTACAGAGCTTGAATAAGGCCTGTCCAAAAGACCCTTTTGCTCTTCCCCATATTGATCAAGTGATTGACTCTACGGCCGGCTGCGATCTGCTCTCCTTCCTTGACTGTTATTCCGACTATAATCAGATTTGGCTGAATCCAACTGATCAATTGAAAACGTCACTCATCACCCCGTACGGGGCTTACTGCTATGTAACCATGCCACTCGGCCTAAAGAATGCATGTGCTACGTACCAGCGTTGCATGCAGAAATTCTTGCACTCGCAGATCGGCCGGAATGTGCACGGATACGTGGATGTCGTTCTCATCAAGACAAAGGAGAAGCAGACCCTGTTGGAAGACCTCGGCGAGACGTTCGCAAATCTTCGTTGATACCAGATGAAGCTGAATCCGGATAAGTGCGTGTTCGGCGTGCCAGCCGAACAACTCCTTGGCTTCCTCGTGTCGAGCTGAGGAATTGAGGCCAATCCGGACAAGATCGCGGCCATCGAGAGGATGCAGCCTCCCAAGAGTTTGCTCGGAGTCCAGAAATTCACCAGTTGCTTGGCTTCCCTTAGCTGATTTCAACCGTCCTGGGGAGAAGGCGCTGCCTCTGTACCAGCTGATGAAGAAGACGGACAAGTTCACCTAGACTGCGCAGGAAGATGCCAGATTCCACGACCTCAAGCGCATGCTATCCACAGCACCGGTCCTTGCCATGCCGGCTTAGAAGGAGATGATTCTGCTCTATATAGCCGCCACCAATCGGGTCGGCAGCGTCTTCCTATCGGTGCAGCGTCACAAGGAAGGCAAGGCCCAGCTAGTTCAGCGACCCGTCTACTACCTCAGCGAGGTGCTCTCCCTCTCCAAGCAGAAATACCCCCAGTACCAGAAGATGTGCTATGGTGTATACCTGGCTTGCAAGAAGCTCAAGCAATACCCCAAGTTCCGTACGTAAAAGTACGTCTGCACAGTTTGACCGTGTCATGCAGCTTGAACTTGGGGTAGCCGGTTTGGGCACATGAGTAGATGGAGGCGCCGCCGCAGGGCATGAGCGGCCCCTTGGCATATTAGACTTGTGGCCGGATGAGGAAGAGCCGGCAGAAGAGCCCGAGATCCGGCTGGATCCCGAGCTAGCATTCGCATAATGCTACGAAGTGGGCCAGAATACCGATTGTATTCGGGCTGAGATGGTGGAGGCGTAGATCGATGTGCGCCAAGAAGATGAGGAAGAAGGTGTTGGCCGGAAAGGCCAGGCCACGCGCTAGATGCACGAGGAAGATAACGCACTCGCTGGCTTACGGAGCCGGTGAGATTTCGTCAGCCGGGGCAAGGCGCACCCCGACCTCATCGGCGGTCGGTGGGAGGCGCGACCACCGATACTTCTTGACTTGGGCCTCCGTGACGGAATAACCGCACCAGGCGCCGCGAGTCTCTGCCATGTCAACGACGGCGGAGCGTGGCGGAAAAGGAGGAGGAAGTGGAGAAGGCAGAGGCGGAGCAGCAGAGGAGTGGCGATGCCTGTCGCTCCGGCAAGAGAAGGCCTGGCGGTGCTAGTGGAGCGGAGGCAGCACGAGCTCGTCGGAGGCGCGAGGATAGAGCGGAGGCAGAGGAAAGAGGGAGTGGCATCGACGACAAGGATAAAGGAGGAAATGGTGTGTGGGGGTCAATGGGGCGTCGCGGCCGTTACTTAAAGGGCCGGGAGGCAAACCGCTGGCTCGCCACGTGGCAGCCCCCACAGCCCCAGCGGCGGTCAGATCATTTTCACTGGCGCGCAATGCGGAGAGGATCCCGAGCGCGGGAGGCGAGGCCTGGACAGCAGTTCCCGAGGCGACGTGCTGACGCAACCCTTCGACACACGCCTCCACGATCAGCATTGTGCCATGGCTAACGTTAGTGCTGACATAGCCGAGCAGCCCAACCGCCAGATTTCAGCCGGGAGAAAATTCAAAAAAGCTTTTTGGATCCTAAGGCTAGTGTCGGGGGGATCACCCCCAGGTAGGCTAATCAGATAGGATGCAGGGGCAGCTTGACCGCCAGCCAGCTGACCAAGCCGGGCGTAAAACCTAAAGATAGACCAAAGGGAAGACCAGACAAACTGCAAGCTAGCAAACCAGTCAGCCGGATAAGAAACAATCCCAAAGGCATCTAGCCGGCTGTGTCATGCCAGCTGGATAGGGTAAGACGAGTCAGGAGTGATTCGGCAGAGCTGCCAGCCGGATAAGACAGCAAAGAGCAGGCGCTTGGACGGATGAGTCCGGCCATCCGGTTAGGGCAGAGTATCCGGCTAGGGCGACCTAGCCAGACCTTCAAGACAGACGGGTGACACGGGGCACCGTATCCCACAGCCTGGCGGCAAATCTGAGGCAGCAGCCGGAGGAGACGGCCCGTACCGTGCTGGCAGAACAGGGCCGACGCCGTGTCGCCCAAAGCGCCTGTTTTCGTCCCGGGAGGCCGCCACTATTTCCGTGCCGGCCGGGGAGGGGGCGTGACACTATACCAGACGTCAGGGAGGCAGATCACTATACTAGAATAGTTGGCTAGGCCCGCTTGTGGGACCCGCCAGTCAGCATCGTATTTGCCCATGCCGCCCCGGCCTATATAAGGTGCGGCAGGGGCATCGTAGCAAGGGTTGGACCCTCATTCTCTACTAGTTAAGACAGATACAGCTGGAGGAGCACTTCTAGCCCTTTGTGTGATCATCCAGTTAGTCGGATCGGCAGGAGTAGGGGTGTTACCTCACCACGAGGGCCCCGAACCTGGGTACTTCCTGTGTCCCCGACGCTTGCTTGTGCCAAATCGCGCCTGCAGACGTCGTCGCTCGCTTCCCTGCTCACTCCCGCACCACAAACTAGCCTGCTCAGGCACTTCCATTTCCATAACAACGACAACCACAGCCGTCGGCTGCGCCCAAGGTCCTCTTCAAAGGAGACCTCGTCCTGTGGCTCAAGCAAGAACGACCCAAGAAGCTTGAGTCACCCTGGGAAGGACCATACATCGCCACTGCAGTCATCCCAGGCGGCGCCTACCACCTCATGGACGTCGCCTCAGGAGTCAAATACTCCAACCCCTGGAACGTCGCACAACTGCGACGCTTCTACCCCTAGTTACCCTTTACTTTCTATAAGGCTATTCATCCAAGGCTACCCAGCCGAACAATGTACCTCCTCGTTTCGCTATGAATAAAAGCTAAGTTCCTTAGCCCAAATATCTTTTTCTCCTTACATTATTTCTCGCTAAAATACGCTCGGGGGCTATGCATCACCTCACGACTTCGTCGACTGAGAACAAAGCATACAACCTGAGTAGCTGACCATGTCAGGCTGACGAAAAGGACATGCACATAACAAAGCACCACGTGCCAAAACATAAACTTTACTAAGGGCGTTCACTAAGCCCACTCGAATACATATTTTACATCATCTGTTTTTCTTTACAGGATCTAATTGTTCTGGAGCATTATATTTGCCCACTGCTCGAACAAATCTACAATTTCCTCCGCATGCTGCGCCATAGCCGCATAGTGAGGGCGCATGTCCCATAAGCTGCCATCCGATCAAAGGGGCGGACCAGTCGCCACCTCTGCA
The DNA here is from genome assembly GCA_030063025.1 of Avena longiglumis. Lineage (NCBI taxonomy): Eukaryota > Viridiplantae > Streptophyta > Magnoliopsida > Poales > Poaceae > Avena > Avena longiglumis. The sequence goes on along the minus strand of CP125975.1, from coordinate 464,826,957 downwards.
AGATTGACATCACGGCTATGCAACCGAACAAGAGACAAGGCAGCCTTGACCCCTACAATCAGTTGATTCCGCACCAACTCCTTAATGTGGCCCACATTCTAAAATTTACCAAGAAGACCCAGGAAGGTAGAAGGCGAGACGTCCAAAGGGAACATAACGGACCAGATGGCCGCCAATGACGACCTCACCTGCCTCAGCACCCAAAGAACCTGGTTCACGCGAGATTGCACTATCACAAGGATGATGGCTCAATCACAATCCATCCAGAAAAAGCCACCAACCGCCAGGTCTTGTTGCGTCAAACAGTTCATCTGAATGGCGACGCGCTCCTTCTCTTCCCTCGGAATGATATTCACATCTGCACAAAACATGGAATGATCCAGCATACAAAGCTACACCTGAAAGAACATCAGTTCGCGAAGAATCACATTGAAGTTGCTCACCCATATGCTGCAACTCCCCAAGCAAGAACTCCTCCCTGGCTATGGCTTGCTCAACCTTGGACTTCCACACATCCGCATGGCCTCGAATGCTAAGGATGTCCTTCTCCAAGCTACAGACACGATCACGCAGAAAAGCCAATTGTGACGCATCATCCAAAGATTGCCGCGGCTTAGGAGCATTCGGAGTGACAACCGGAACCTCACCCGAAGGACCCTAAAGGAAAATACGCAAGCATGAACATCACAAGCATTTCTGGAAGTAGCTCAAAAGACAAACTTATATTCATAAATAAAGCCACCTCGTGGCAAACTTGGAATTGTTCATCAGCAAGACATTACAAAAGGAAGCAAAACAAGAAGCTATACTAGCTACAATACATGGGCCTAAGCACCCGCATTCGGAGCATTCTCGGAGCTAGACGGCCTACTCTTGGCCTCATGCTGCTGCTTCGCCGCATAGTCATCTAGGAGGTCGATGAGCTTAGGCCCATAACGCTTACAGTGAGAAGCAAGGAGGGCGAAAGCTACCTCAGAGCCATCCGCCATCGTTGGCATCCTGGACGTAACCTGAGGCAGGTCCAGCTCGGCTCCAGATGCCATCGCAATGCCAGCCCCATGGAAGCGCTGATGCCCTTCTTCTTGCGCTTGTACTCCGCCGGAGCATCCTCTGACAGGACATCCGCAAGGGCGTCGACATCGTCAAGGGCAATGCCCTTAGGAACGATCTCCTTGTAGAAGCGCGCGAGCACCTTCTTGTATTTCTCCAAGGAGCCAGCAGCAAGGGTGTGGCGGTCCTCGATCACAGCGGCAACATTCACCAAAGCATCTCCGTGCTCCAGGGCACCACGATTAAACGTGATGCCTGAAGCATCTGAAAATAAGAATAAAACATACTCGAATGAGGAAGGATCAAGCGCACTCAAAAACCAGAAGACCCAAAGGATACAAGCATAACTTATGAGAAATAGCCTTGGCTGCAGCCATGAGCTTGTCGGCCATCTCCTTCTCCTGCGTAGCTACAACGGCCGCGAGTTGCTGCTCGCAATCCTCAGCCTCCTTCTATAGGCGCTCCTTGGCCTCCGCAGCATCCGCGACCTTCTTCTCCGCTCGACCGAGGCTCTTTTCGAGAGCATCCAGTCTTCGGAGAGAAGCATTATTATCATCTACAGCATGAAGAAGTTTCGAATGAATACAAAAAACAAACTACGATGAACAAACAAAAGAGACAACTATGCACCTTGGAGATGCTGCAGCTGACCCTCCAGCGGCAAGAGAAGGTTGGCGCTGTGTACAAAAGGCTACAGAAGAAACAGAAACACAAATCGATGAACAAAGGGCTCTGGGGGCTCCCCCCCCGGAAAAAGCAAGAGATCAATAGATCACGCAAAAAGGACTCGGGGGTTCCCCCCCCCCACGAAGCAAATACAACACTTACATGTTCAGGCGTGGACTCCAAAAGTTTGCATGCTGCCTTCTGAGTTGTGACTGCCCGAGCTTCTCTCCTGGAGGAGTATGGGCCATCGCCCCGTGAGTCGAATCACCGGGGATGGTTCCGGGCTTCGACTCTGCCATCAATTATTGAGTGTCTCCGTCGAGGGAATCCTTCGAAGGATTGCTGAAAGCTACCAAACAAATCAGCAATAAGCTAAAATTGCAAAGATGAAAAGGAAAGAAAGACTCAAGCGCAGTGACTTACAACTCGATGTTTGATAAATTGAAGACATGAGCTGCCTTCTCCTTCTTCTTCTTCGCTCGCGTCTGCGGAGCCACCGCCCGAAGGGGCATGGCAGGGAAAGGCGTAGACGACGCACCTTCTTCCACACCGTGCTTCTCGAGGGACGGCGCACCCCTTGGAGTTGGAGCGGTAGACGCATCCGAAGACTCGCTCTGGGTGCGCTTTCGAGTCCACCCTTCGCTCGCCTCGGGGGCGTCCATAGTAGGAGATTGTGCCAGAGGAAGCTCGGATTCACAATCCACAACTTTGTTATCCGGTGCAAACGGAAACTTCTCAGGAAGAGAGGGCATCATCCCAGCTACCTTGAGATTCTGCAAGTAAATGAAAACAAGGGTTAGTGGCAATAATAAATAGCAAAGTACCCGAATAAGCGTAACGCGCAAGCAGCAAGTTTCCAACCGCGGAACGACATTCTTGGCACTGAAGGGGGAGATCAACGATTTCCCCGGAAGGTCCTCATCAGCCTTGAACTTCAATAGAGGCTGAAGGGCACTATCAAGGTCACCCTTGGAAAGCTCTTCGGATGAGACCCTCGTCAGGTCGTTGTGGCCAGCATAAAGAAACATCGGGTGCACCCTCGCTTGGAGCGGCTGCACCCGACGTTTGAGGAAGGCGTGAATAATGTCGACACCGTTGACCTCCTTCTCGACCACCATCTGGAGAGCCTCCACGCGATGGTAGAGCTCCTCCACCTCCGCAGTTTCACCCTCCAAGATGTGGTTCTTCCACGACCTCTTCGAAATGATTTTCTAAGCGGAGTCGAATGGGGCGAGACCATATTCTTGTCCGTCCAACTTGGTGTCGCGGATGTAAAACCAATTCTTCTGCCAATACTGGATGGACTCGCACATGGAAAGGAGAAGAAAGGAATAGAAGATTGAATGGAGATGATGCAACCGCCGAGTGGATAGACTTCGCCGGTGTCGGACTGCCTCTTCATGGAATAGAGCTTCCGGAAGAGGCCAAAGTGCGGCTCGATACCGAGCCAGCACTCGCAAAGAGTGATGAAGCAGGCGATGTGGAGAAGAGAGTTGGGAGACAAATGATGCAATTGAATCCCATAGAAAAAGAGTCCACGAAGAAATTCATGGACAGGAAGAGAAAGACCATGGATGACAAAGGCGTAAAAAACATCACCCGAAACCCTTTGGGTGGGCGCGGGATTACCTCATCACCGGGGAGGATGGCGTCCTCCTTGTTCTGGGGAATCAACCTAGAATCGCACATCTTGCGCAAGTCTCCATCGCGCATCTCTGTGCGCTTCCACCCGCCGTCCGTGGCACAGGCGATAGTGGCGACCTTTTTGCCGCCGCCGTCGGTGCTCGAACCAGCTCCGGCAGCAGTTTTGTTTGGCTTGCCCTTTTTCTAGAGGCGAAAGTGGCGGTGCGCACGTACGAAGGAGGAAGGGAAAGTGCGAAGAGTATCCAGAGCACAGCGAAGGGCAGCAAAGCTCGTGCAAATGGAAGCAATGGAGATGAGGAAAATGACGAAGGGTAAAAGACAATCACTGTTTACCTATGGTATAAAAGGAAGAAGACGATGCACACGAGCCGCTGATTCAGAATCCCTAGCGCGCACCTCAAATCTAATCGTACACATGTCAACACTACATCGAACCGTTGCCAGCACGCCATCCACTGTGCACGGAAACCGAGGAGACGCCGTAATTTTTGCCACGTCTGCACGTGACTAGTCAACTTCATGTTAGGCGGTGGGACCCACGATCGTCCCGTCGCATCACCCCTGCCGCCACGGACGTTTGAGATCACCAATCGTCAGCATTAACGTCATCAAGGCACAGCCAGCAATGGCTCAAAGTTTTCGGCTGGTCAATCAAGTACTTACTCGAATCTACAATTCGAGAAACTACTCGGGGGCTACTCCTATCAGGAAAGCTGGCCGTGCACCTGAGAAATGACTAAAGTAACTATACCTAACAACTATCTTTGAGTCCTACATCGAGTCTAAGACTCCACTACAGACTCGGGGCTACTCCCATAGGGAGCGTCGGTTGAGCATCCGAAAAAATTGTGTCCTTCGGACCTATATTTCAAACGACTGAACAAAAGTCTCTGCTCGAGTCTCTGCTCGAGTCTATGACTCGAACAGACACTCGGGGGCTACTCCCATAGGGAGCGCTAGCCGCGCACCTTATGAACTCTTCGACTGCGATCCTTCGGATCAAAAACTACAAAATATGTTTGCCAACTTTGCCAAAACAAACGCTAAGTGATAAGAAGTCTCCTTGGTCACCCGAAACACCTCCGCGGTGATAAAACTTCGGATGTTGTGTCTGCGACACAAAGATAAGCCCTACATATATCATTTGATGGCCTGGTAACGCACCTAACTGCGCTCTGCCAGCAAACTTCCGTGACAACAGGCACGATGAAAATACAAACGGACCCATTGGGTACATCACTTGAAAATCACTGGGATCCGACTCCTGTAAGACCACAACGGCCTGAGTCGAATCACACTAGCAATCGTTCCAAATTTGAGTCTGGGGACTCGAGTTTGATGAAGACCGTGTTGTTTTGTCCTATGATAGTTAACTGGCCCTGATCCGTCGGGTGAGCTAGGCACACGCATCAACAATCCCTATGAACTAAACATTTCTCCTTGTAAAGCAGGTTCAACTATATAGCACCCAAAGGATTGAAGAGTCTCCAACTGAATCTACGATTCGACTGAACACTCGGGGGCTACTGACATGGATATACCCCACGGGTACACGACATTGGTATACCTGGTCGAGTCCAAGGAAGGCACACGTCAAGACACATGGCCCATGAAGACTTCGGGTGGCCCAAGCCCATGACGTTTTCGACTCCTTGGAGTAAAAGTCTAGATTAGATAGAATTTCAAAGGGTACTAACCCTAATTTGTAACCGACTTGACCTAAGCCCGGGACCTTCCTATCTATATAAAGGCCAGGAGGGTATGGCGAGAAGGATCCTCTTCCACCATCGCATACGCACCTCATGCCAGATTGCATCTACGCACCCCTGTAACTTTTGGTTCCGCTGTAATCAAGAGAAGACAAGCAGGAGTAGGGTTTTCCCTCCGAGGGCCTAAACCTGGGTAAATCATGTGTCCTGTGTTGCTTGTCTGTTAACCGTTCCATGACTTCCAGCATCCCCATCTTCTCCAAAAACCCAAGTCCATAACAATGGGCAATAACAAAATCAACTCTCATCACTACCTTTTATGAAATTAAGCCTTCTTTGTTGAATCTTGTTATGAAAGAGCAATTCTCTGGTGCTAGTTCTGATGATGCTGCTACCCACTTCAATAACTTTGTTGAACTTTGTGAGATATAAAAATATAAGGATGTAGATGGAGATATTATTAAGCTCAAGTTGTTTCCTTTCTCCTTGAGAGGAAAACCTAAAGAATGGTTGATGTCCTTGCCTAGAAATAGTATTGATTCTTGGATTAAGTGCAAAGATGATTTTATTGGAAAATACTATCCTCCTTCTAAGATAATATCTATGAGAAGTGAAATAATGAAATTTAAACAACTTGATAATGAACATGTTGCTCAAGCTTGGGAAAGAATGAAATCTTTGGTAAAGAATTGGGCCACTCATGGACTGACTTCTTGGATGATTATCCAGACTTTTTATGCAGGTTTAAACTTCTCTTCAAGAAACCTGTTGGATTCAGCTGCTGAAGATACCTTTATGACCATTACTTTGGGTGCTGCAACAAAGCTCCTTGATAATATGATGGTTAATTATTCTGAATGGCACATTCAGAGAGCTACACATGGTAAGAATGTAAATTCTTTTGAAGAAACCTCCTCTTTGAGTGATAAGGTTGATGTTATCATGGCTATGCTTGTTAATGGAAAAGCTCATATTGATCCAAATAATGTTCCCTTATCCTGTTTGGTTGCTCAACAAGAGCAAGTTGATGTGAACTTCATTAGGAATAATAATTTTGGCAGCAATACTTATGGTAATAACTATAGGCCTTGTCCTCCTAATAATGGCAATAATTATCATGGTACATCTGGAATGTCTAGTGAAGATATGATTCTAGAAGTTGAAAGATCCACTAAAAACTTTATGCAAATGCAAGATGAGTAGAACAACATATTCACTAAGACTATGGAAGAACATTCAACTATCTTGAAAAATATTAGTCATCAGCTTGAGAATTTGAATAGGGAAATTCCTAGTTTACAGTCCAAAATTTTGAGTGCTGACAAAAATATTTCATCTTTTTATGAAGCACAGTCCTCTTTGATTAATAAAATGGCTGCTAAACCTGAAACCTTGGGAATTACCTTTGCTGCTAATCATGCCATACAAGTTACTATTGATGAAAATGTTAGACTGTTAGCTCAACAGCATGCTAAGTGGGAAAGAGAGGCTAAAATTGCTAGAAACAATAGTGTGTGCACTATTACCACCACCAATAATGATACCACCAAACCACAATAAGTCCCTATTCCTCCTACCACAATGCCTAAACCCAATGAGTATACCACCAGTGATGCTAAGTTTGATTTTGATCTTGATGGTTGCAATATTTCTAAAGTGATTATGTTTTTACAAAATCTTGCTAAAAGTCCAGATGCTAGTGATATGAATGTGGCTTTCACCAAGCGCATTACAGATGCTCTTATTAAAATTAAGGAAGAAAAGCTGAAACACAAAACCTCTATTCCTAGGAAAGTAGAAGATAGTTGGGAACCGATCATTAATATGCAAGTGAATGACTTTGATCTCAAAGCTTCATGTGACCTTGGTTCTAGTGTCTCTATTATGCCTAGAAAGATTTATGAAATGCTTGATTTGCCACCTTTGGAGGATTGCTATTTCGATGACCCACTTAATGATAATGCTAAAAATAAACTCATGGGGAGTGTTAATGATGTTCTTATTATGCTAAACAATGCTTATGTCCCTGTTGATTTCTATGTTTTGGATGTTGAATACGATGCTTCTTGTCCTATTACTTTGGGAAGACCTTTTCTTAGAACTGTTGGTGCCATCATTGATATGAAAGAAGGCACCATTAAATATCAATTTCCATTCAATAAAGGTATTGAACACTTCCCTATGAGGAGATAGAAGTTGCTTTTTGCTCCTCTTTGAAAGCAAGGTTTGATGTTAATTCTTCTTCATTTGAAAATACTTGATTCTTGCTTCGTGTGTCTAACTTAAAGGTGTTAAAGAAAAGTACTTCTTGGGAGATAAACCGATAGTTTTCTTCAGTCTTGGAAGTTATTACTTTTGTAATAACCTCTCCTTATCCTTTTTGTTTGATTTTTGTGCCAAGAATAATCTCTAATGAAAGGGAAGTAAGATTTGGGGAGTTGCTGTCCTGAAACATATTATTGTGCTCCACTGTAACAATTCATGTAAAATATCTGTAAGTCGGATTGAGATGTAATTTTCTGAATAAATCCCCCAGGTTGTTAGATAGCTTTAGTTAGTTCAACACTTTTTGATTTGAGCAACAGAAGGTCTTCGAAAAAATCGGTTTCTACATGTTGATCTGTTTTGACAGATTTCTGCCATTATTTGCATTTGCTTCTTATTGATTCCTTTTTGGGTTCCTTTTGGGAAATTGAGACTTTTGAGGGAATTGCTATAGTAGCTTGTGTATTTAGTTAAAGTTTTGCTGTTTTAAAACTAAACCCCAAGGTCTATTATCTTTTGAATACACTAATGTTGCTAATGAAGATTCTGTGCAGTGTTGTATGAAGGAAAATTTTCAGGTGTAAGGAAAGAATGAGGTAATGAGATGAAGAATGGAAAAAGCTCAAGCTTGGGGATGACACCCCGTGTCACCCCAAGAAATATCCAAGAGTTACAAGCGTCAAATCTTGGGGATGACCAAGGCATCTCCTTCTTCATCAATAAAAATCTTAGGTCTTTCTAGACACTTCGTATTTATTGTTTCATGCATAGTTGTGTTGTTCTTGGAGCGTCTTAGTTTTAGTTTTTGGTTTTTGTTTTCTTAGTTTGCTTGAATAAAGTAGTTGTACCCCCGTTCTCGTTGTGTTGTTTCAAATAAGTTGATTTGTGTTGGAGATGAGTAGAAAGTTCTTGCTTTAGTAGTACAAGAGGAGCTTGCTTTGACTGTGACTTAGACTTTATCATGTCATGCTATATGTTGTTTTGACCTCATGATTAGTGATTATTGTCGTAGCATGACTTGTTCCAAACATTTAGGATTGCTTAATGTGCCTTGAAAGAATCATGCGTTGTTTTAGCATACAAAAGCATATTATTGTGGTATTCTCCTTTGATGCTTTCTTTGGGTTGACTTGGCACATGCTCACACCATTTTATGACTATGAACAAGTCACCTTAGCCTCTATGATCATTTAGTTTTTGACTTGTAGTACCACTTTATGCTTTGATTAGTAATGTTTTGTTGCTCTGCATGATTATGGCCATTATTGCTCTCTTAGTTGGTCGCTCCTAGTCTTCTACTAGCCTCCACTTGTATGAGTAAGCTCTACTCATGCATCCAACTCCCAAGAAACCAAGTTATTCCAAGTGTCCACTATAAATTCCTATGCATGGTGTGTTACACCATTCCAAGTATATTCTTGTTTCATCTACCTTCCATAGAAAAGTCGCTTTGTTATGTGAAACTTAGTGATTAAAGCTCACACAAACTTGATGGCACACTTTATTTTTCTTGCCCCTAAATAAACTTGAACCATTGTGTCAGCTATGTTCAACATATAAGTGCTTTAACTGTGAGGGCTTTAATCACTAAGTTTTCACATAACAAAATACTTTTTAATTGGAAGATAGCTGAAAACAAGAATATACTTGGAATGGTGTAACACACCATGCATAGGAGTTTATAGTGGACACTTTGGAATAACTTGGTTTCTTGGGAGTTGGAAGCATGAGTAGAGCTTACTCATACAAGTGGAGGCTAGCAAAAGTCTGGGAGCAACCAACTAAGAGAGCAATAATGGCCATAATCATGCAGAGCGACAAAACATTACTAATAAAAGCATAGAGTGGTACTACAAGTCAAGGACTAAATGATCATAGAGGCTATGGTGACTTGTTCATAGTAATAACATGCTGTGAGAATGTGCCAAGTCAACCCAAACAAAGCATCAAAGGAGAGTACCACAATACTATGCTTTTGTATGCTAAAACAACTCATGATTCTTTCAAGGCACACTAAGCAATCCCAATTGTTTGGAACAAGACATGCTACAACAATAATCACTAAGAATAAGGTCAAAACAAGACCTAGCATGTCATGCTAAAGTCTAAGTCACAGTCAATGCAAGCTCCTCTTGCACTTTCAAGCAAGAACTTTCTACTCCTTTCCAACACCAATCAACTTATTTGAAATAACACAGCGAGAACGGGGGTCCGAACTACTTTATTCAAGCAAAGTAAACAACTAAGCAAAGCAAACGAAAACTAAGACGCTCCAAGAACAACACAACAGTGCATGAAACAATAAAAACAAAGTGTCTAGAAAGATCTGAGCTTTTTATTGATGAAGGAGGGGATGCCTTGGGCATCCCCAAGCTTTGACGCTTGTACCTCTTGGATATTTATTGGGGTGACAGCAGGGTGGCATCCTCAATCTTGAGCATTTGTCCATTCTTCATCTCATTACATCATTCTCTCTCTACACCTGAAATTTTCCTTCATACAAAACTTAACACAATCTTCATTAGCAACATTAGTGTATTCAAAAGATAATAGACCTTGGGTTTAGCTTTAGAACAGCAAAACTTTTCACTAAAAACACAAGCTACTGTATAAACTACTTCAAAAATCTCAATTTCCCCAAAAAGAACTCAAAAAGGAATCAATAAGAAGCAAATGCAAATAATGGCAGAAATCTGTCAAAACAAACCAGCAGGTAGAAACCGATTATTTAGAAAATCTTCTGTTGCTCAAATAAAAAAGTGTTGAACTAACAAAAGTTATCTAACATACTGGGGGATTTATTAGTAAATTTTCAGATCAATCTGACTTACAGATACTCCTCACGAATTTTTACGGTGAAGGACAAAAATCTGTTTTGGGACATCAACTCCCCAAATCTTACTTTCCTCTCACTAGAGGTCATTCATGTCTCAAAAAGCAAACAAAAAGGATAAGGAGAGGTCATTACTGAAGTAATAACTTCCAAGACTCAAGGAAACTCTTGGGTTATCTCCCAACAAGTAATTTTCTTTAACGCCTTTAAGTTAGGCACAGGAAGCAAGAAATCAAGTATTTTCAAATGAAGAAGCATTAACATCAAACCTTGCTTTCAAAGGAGGAGCAAAAAGCAACCTATCTCTCCTCATAGGGAAGTGTTTAATACCTTTCTTGAATGGAAATTGATATTTAATGGTGTCTTCTTTCATATCAATGATGGCACCAACAGTTCTAAGAAAAGGTCTTCCCAAAGTAATAGGACAAGAAGCATTGTATTCAACATCCAAAACATAGAAATCAACAGGGACATAAGAATTGTTAACCATAATGAAAACATAATTAATACACCCCATGAGTTTCTTATTAGCATTATCATCAAGTGGGACATCCAAATAATAATCTTCCAAAGGTGGCAAAATCAAGCATTTCATAAATATTCCTAGGGATAATAGAGACACTAGAACCAAGATCACATGAAGCTTTGAGATCAAAGTCATTCACTTGCATATTAATAATGGGTTCCCAACTATCTTCTACTTTCCTTGGAATAGAAGCTTTGTGTTTTAACTTCTCTTCCTTAATCTTAACAAGAGCATCTGTAATGTGTTTGGTGAAAGCAACATGCATATCACTGGCATCAGGACTTCTAGCAAGTTTTTGCAGGAACAAAATCACTTTAGAAATATTGCAACCATCTATATCAAAATCAAACTTAGCATCTCTAGTGGTAGACTGTAACACCCTCAGAATCGACCCTATGCAAGTTTTAGCGATTCCCGCCAAACCCGCATAGAAACGATTCAAAGGTGCCCACCAGGCACTTTCGTGCGGGTGGAAAACGAAGTAATAACATTACACAAATCTCGATGGGACCCACAGAACAGATATATATACAACAACGACTCAATGAGTCAAGAATACAGATATAATATACAAAGATCCAAATCACCTTGAAAATGATAGAGCGTCCGACTACGGACAAGGTGCAAATGGGGATAAGAGCCCTGAAGAATAACCAATGGCGTCCATAACCACCTGTGCCAAGCCGAACAAGAACCACGCTAACGACGTCGATCTCAAACCTGCTTAAACAAAAGGGACGCCGACAAAGGGCAAAGGAAAAAGAGAGAGCGGTCAGTACTGAGGCCAGTACACGGCGAGACTAGAATTCGGCGGTCCTCTCCTACATAGGTATGGTGGGCTGAAGCGGCAACGCGGCATGCACTAATCAACCTATAGAGACTCGATACACTAGCGGCTATCAGAGAGGGGTAAGAAATACCTATTCGGAACCAACCTGATACTACCACCAAACATACCCATCCTGGTGTTTCCCCCTCGAGACCAAACGAGGAAGTCAACCGAGGAACTCACACAGTTGACAGTTTTATTTATTCAGTTATCGTTGCAGCAATTACTAGTCAAGTATAGATAATCATCCTGATATAATAAGCAGTGGGCAATTTTAGTTAACCATTCCGTTGTAGTTGCGACACTTACTAGTCAAATAGAATTAGCATGAGATATCCCAAAACCCAGCAGTTGTTGGTACTTTTATTTATCCATTCCGTTTGTAGTTGCCATACTTACTAGTCAGATACAATGGTCGCAAGCGACAACCCAAACAAGCAATTGTTGGCAGTTTTATTTAGCCATTCCATTATAGTGAAGCTGATTACTAGTCATTATAAAGTCAAATTATAGCACTACTTTAGTTATAGTTGTCTATGATCGAGATACTGTGCTCCAAGTCGTCCATAACCGCGGACACGGCTTTCAGAAAGTTTTACCCTGCAGGGGTGCACAAATAGCAACACACACTCGATCAACCTCGGAAAAACCAAATCAAAACCCAACGAGGCCTTCACGACAAAGCAATCACAGATTCGAAATATTTCAGGCCACCCCATTAAGCTACCCGCAACGGTTAGCTAACTCAAACGGACTCAAGGTTTGGGTGGACGGTCAGAAACGATGGGAACCCGAAAGTGTGACTGGCTTGTCGATACCGCGAAATCGTGTCCCGATCCTAAGACAGTGCAGTACATCGCACAATTTAAATAAAGCAGTAAAGCATGGCATAAGTACAAGATAGTAAATAAAACCTCAAACTAGTTTGTGGCCCCAATAAATAAGAATGAATCAAGCTCTGGCTCAGGGGGGTCCCATAATCCTCCCGGATATGGATAGCGCGAATATTCAAGGAACAGGTATCAAGTACTCGGGGTCCTACGGGACACAAGTGGACGGTTAACAACCAAATAACATCTATTGCCCACCTGTGCCTCTGCATTTACCTACTTCAATTTTAGTTATTAAACAATAATTAAAGTTATGATCATCTCCAACATTAAACATGCGGCAATATTCCAACAACTGTGGTACTTGACGACACGCAACCGCACTTGAGCAAGCGACTACGACGCGCAAGTCCAACTGTCTACCAAACAACATGTAATAGGATGTGTCCAAGGCAATATAAGGCTGCAAGGGATATCACGGGTACGAAAACTAGAGCATCGCAACACAGATAGCAACAGATCAACAGGAGGGAATAAATACTATAAAAGCAAAATAGGTAGAAGGGGAAGAGATGCTCGCCTGAAACATTGCCGAAGGTTCATTCGAAGATCGGGTCAACACTCGCATCAACTCAACGGCCTTATCCGTGAAGAAGCAAAACACTAGAATAAACACCGGATGCACTATTTAATACTACGGCAAAAGATCGGCATGATGCATGTATGACGTTTGACATGGCAAGATGCGAGGCAATTAGGCAATATTAAGCGGAACCGGGGTCCCGACAATTAATTAAATGGTTCAAGTTGTTTAACTACCCCGCAATTTAAATGTTGTTTGAACATGGCAAAATATAGCACCGGTTCGCTACACCAATTTAAATGGGACCAATATACGACTAGATTTGCCCGCATATGGATCCCATATTTAATTTAGGTGAATCGGCATAAGGCCCCCAAACCACACAAATATGTATGCAAACATGTTCATTTAATATGCAATAAGACCAATAACATATATTACAAAAATATGAGGGTTCTCGGATAAGGGTCACACATCTGGGTTCGGAAGATCTTGGGCTCTGGGGGTTTGGTTCGGTCTCGACGCCGGGATCGGTCTTTGGATCGGGGCTTCGGGGTTTCGACGAGGTTCGGGCTCAGCGGGGGCAGCCTTCGATCCGTGATGGAGATCTTGTCGATGATTCTTTGACACCTTTGGCTCGGTACTGTCTTTGGTTCCAAGACAAAGGCCTTGGGGTTAAGCTTCTCGCAACAACACCATTAGGATACTCTAAACCAGAGACATCAGGACAGCGGCAGGAACACTTCAACCAAACTTCAACAGAGGCTTGTGACCGCAGGAAGCCTAGAACAAGGTGCAGCTTGGCTGGAACAAGGGCGCTGGTGGCCATAGGCAGAGTCGCCGCTATGTGATGTAGGAGGGCTGGCTCGACGATGAGGCCGACGGCTCCCGCGATGGTGGCAAGAAGCCTGTGGGCAAAGGTCGCAAAGGCGTCTTAGGTAGGGACGAGGAGGCGGCCGCTAGCGCTGTACCAGCAAGGCAGAGGCCAACGACGAGGTGGAACGGGGTGGTGGGGATGGGCGACGCGGCGGCAAGAGAGATTGCAGTGGTCGAGTGCCCGTTGGTGCCGCAGCGCCGTCCGAGGAAGGAGACCTCGCAGGGCGAAGCTCTGTGGAGGCCGGGGCAAGGCGGAAGTTACGGAAGCGGGGCGGCTCGGGATCGCGACGACGGGGTGGTCGGCCGGGGCGAGGTGGTGGCGTGAGGACTACCGGGAGAGGAGGCCACGGTCGACGACATGCGGGGAGAGATGGTGTCGGGGTGGTGGAGAGCGGGGCCAAGGAAGACGGCTCGACCGAGGAGAGGGAGCGCCACCGGGGAGGAGAGGTCGGGCGCGGGGCTAGCGTTTGCTGGCGGAGAGCAGCGGCGGAAGGCGAGCAGAAGGAAGGAGAGAGACACAGGGTCGGGGGTTCGTGGGGAGCTGGGGTAGCGAGCGTGGGGAAAAGCTAGGGATCGATCGAGGGTGCGTGTGTGTGTTTCGTGGTGTGCGTGTGGTGGGGAACCGATCGGGGTGTTTGGGGCCTGGCGTGCGTGGGCGTTGCGTGTGTGTGTTTGGTGTGCGAGTCTGGGTGGGTCGGGTGCATGTGGAGTTGGGATCAGGGGGTGGCGACGGCTGAGATGGGTGGTGGGGTGTGGCTAGGTTAGATGGCTAGGGTTTCTAGGGACTAGTAGGTTTAGGGTTTGGTCCAACCGGTTGGGCCTTTGGGCCTGGCCGGTTTAGGTATAGGTTTTATTTTCATTTATATTTAAAATATTTTATGTTTATTTTCTTTTGTATATTAAACATTTTGTAAACAACTTTACACGTGTTAAAATAGCAAAAATATAGTTTGAATAAAGAACGAGATGTAATGTAGAAACCAATATAGGGTTTTATCGAAAATAGTTTTGAGGCAAAGTATGCAACAATGATGTCATGATGATACACAAATTCGAAACAACATGCAATTTCTAGTAGTGGTTTTACCCGGGGTGCTACATAGACTCATTAGTCTTAGGAATTGTAGGAGGAGGAATAGGGACTTCTTGTGGTTTAGTGGTATCCATTCTAGTGATGGTGCACACACTATTGTTTCTATCAATTTCAGCTTCCCTTTCCCACTTATCATGAAGTTGATCTAACAGCCTAACATTTTCATCAATAGTAACTAGTATGGCATGAGTAGCATCAAAGGCACTTTCCATGGTTTCAGTTTTAGCAGCCATTTTATTAATCAAAGAGGACTATGCTTCAGACAAAGAGGAAATATTTTTCTCAATAGTTAACAGCTTTTCCTCCACAGTTTTGTTGAAAGCAGTTTGTTTACTAATAAAGTCTTTGACCATGAATTCAAGTTCATAGGGGGCACTTCTAGCATTGTTGTAGGACTTTCCATAGGAATTGCTATTATTAGGAGGAGAAGGCATATAATTGTTGCTACCACCAAATTTTTTCCTATAGGCATTGTTGTTGAAATTGTTGTTTCTAATGAAGTTCACATCAACTTGCTCTTCTTGAGCAACCAAAGAGGCTAAGGGAACATTATTTGGATCTAGAGGAGCTTCCCAATTAACAAGCATAGCCATAATAACATCAATCTTATCACTCAAAGAGGAGGTTTCTTCGACAAAATTTACCTTCTTACCATGTAGAGCTCTCTAAGTGTGTCATTCAGAGTAATTAACCATCATATTATCAAGGAGTTTTGTTGCAACACCCAAAGTGATGCCCATAAAGGTACCTCCAGTAGCTGAACCCAACAGGTTTCTTGAAGAGAAGTTCAAACCTGCATAAAAAGTCTGGATAATCATCCAAGCAGTGAGTCCATGAGTGGGACAATTCTTAACCAAAGATTTCATTCTTTCCCAATCTTGAGCAACATGTTCATTATCAAGTTGTTTAAATTTCATAATATCACTTCTCATAGATATAATCTTAGCAGGAGGATAGTACTTTCCAATGAAAGCATCCTTGCACTTAATCCAAGAATCAATACTATTTTTATGCAAGGATAGCAACCATTCTTTAGATTTTCCTCTCAAGGAGAAAGGAAATAGCTTGAGATTAATAATATCTCCATCTACATCCTTATACTTTTGCATCTCACAAAGTTCAACAAAGCTATTAATATGGACAGCATCATCACAACTAGCACCAGAAAATTTCTCTCTCATCACAAGATTCAACAAAGAAGGCTTAATTTCATAAAAGGTAGCATCAGGAGCCGGTGGAGCAATGGGAGTGCTAAGGAAATCATTGTTGTTTGTGATAGTGAAGTCACACAACTTGGTGTTCTCAGCAGAGTTCATTTTGGCAAAGTGGAGCAAGCCAAAAACAGCAGCAGCACCTAGAGCAGGAACTATTTTTTGTATTTTTGATAAGAGAAAGCAAACCAAACTAGACTATTTTTTGAAGTTATTGATAAAAATAGGCAAACAAAACCAAGCAAAATAAACTAAGCAAACTAAAAACAAAGCAAAGAGAAAGGTTGAGGAGGACTCCCCTTGTTTAAGGCGTCCTTAGCCTCCCTGACAATGGTACCAGTAAACTTGTTGATGACTCCTTGTTGACGTGGAGCACTTCGTCAGTAAACCCCAAGAGCAACGTGTGAAGCAGCAAGTCTTCCCTCAGTAAGAAACCAAGTTTATCGAACCAGTAGGAGGAAGGAAACGTCTCAAAGGTGTTGCAAGCAACGTGGAAACCTGCATAACACAAAATCAAGACTTTGCCCCAACGAACAGTGAGGTTGTCAATCTACCGGTTGTTGTAACAAAGGATTAACTGTATGGTGTGGAAGGTGATGATGGTTTGCAGCAAGTTAACAGTAACAGTGGAAGATGTATCAATGGTAAAGATTGGACCGGGGTCCATAGTTCACTAGAGGTGTTCTCCTTAGATAAACAAAAATGGCATGCAGGGTAAACAAATTACAGCACGACAATTGACAGGACTGAGCAAGGCATAACAATGCAATACTAGACAAAAAGATCCTATGAGATCGATTGGGTAATACAACAATATACATAGACCGCCATCCAACTGCATCTATGACTAGAAGTCCACCTTCAGGTTATCATCCGAACCCCCTCTAGTATTAAGTTGCAAGCAACAGACAACTGCTTTAAGCAAAGTGTGTAAGGTAAACAATCCACTTGTTCCATGAAAAAGAGATTGTTGTTTTCTCCCTAGTGGTAACAGCACATATACAACCGAAGATATTTCTGTCACTTCCCTTGGAAACTAGAGGCATGAACCCACTATCGAGCATAAATACCCCCTCTTGGAGTCACTAGCAACTACTTGGCCAAGATAGCTACTATCAACGGAGAGCATGCAAGATCACAAACAACACAGACATGATAGAATAAAATAGACAAAACCATTAATAAATTTGACATAGTAATCTCAATATCCATCGGATCCCCGCAAACACAACATGCATGATTACAAATAGATTATATATTGATCATGAACGGAGCTCACAAGATCTATACATGAAAGCACAAGGAGGAGATACAACCATCTAGCTACTACATGGACCCGTAGTCCAAGGTGGAACTACTCACGCTTCATACCGGAGGTTGGCATGATGAAGAAGAAGGCCTCCAAGATGATCTCCCTCCGGTAGGATGCCGGGAAGAGCTTCATATATCCCCCGATCTAGGGACGATGGTGGCGGCGGCTACAGACGGTTTCGTGGAGTTTTGATCGGTGCGTAGGGTTTCTGCATCGGGGGCTTCTTATAGGTGAAGAGGCGAGGCAGGGGGCACCATGGCGGCCGCACCCTCCAGGCGCGGGGTGGGACCACCCGCGTGGCCAAGGGGTGTGGCCCCCTGGTGCCCCTCCTCCATATCGCACTCCAGCTTCCTGTTCCCCACGGTAAAATATTGACTTTGGCTTTTGTCCCATCCAATTCTGAGAATATTGATTTTCTTCCTTTCTGGAACCAAAAACAAAAGAAAACATGCAACTGGCACTGTGGAACTTGTAAATAGGTTAGTACCAGAAAACATATAAAAACACCTCAAAGTGTGTACAAAGCAAAGCAAAGTAGATAGTAAACAAGCATGGAGCATAAAAAATTATAGATACGTTTCCGACGTATCAGGGAACGCTTTCAATATTGCACTTGTACATTGTACCCAGTTGATATCATGCTCTTTTGTTTATGGATGTCGTCGGTGTGAAATGAAAGGGGAGCTTGTAAGTCCATGGATTTATGGATGTGTGTTAGAGAAACGCCTGGGCCACTAGCCTAAGCCATGCCTAATCATGGTGGAAACTTGCAGCATCACCATAGTGAGCAATCTATGAAGCATTCTTCTTATAAAAAAACATAAATAGATTGAGAAAAAGAAAAAAGAGACATATTGAAAAGAGGAAAGAGAGAAAAAAGAACCATTTTCCCATGGAAAATAAGAATGTTGTTGAGATGCTCATTGTCTGCTTGCCTTGTCATTTTTGTTATTGGATAGCTCCTATTGACGAGGGTTGATTTCGTCAATGCCCATTGTTATGGACTTGGGTTTTGGAGAAGATGGGGTTGCTGGAAGTCGCGAAACGGTTAACAGACAAGCAATGTGGGACACATGATTTACGCAGGTTCAGGCCCCCGGAGGGAAAACCCTACTCCTGCTTGTCTGGTCTTGATTACGGCGGAGCCAAAAGTTACAGGGGTGTGCATATGCAATCTGGCCTGAGGTGTGTATGCAATGGTGGAAGAGGATCCTTCTCGCCGTACCCACCTAGCCTTTATATAGATAGGCAGGTCCCGAGCTTAGGTCGAGTCGATTACAAATTAGGGTTAGTACCATTTGAAATTCTATCTAATCTAGACTTGTCCTCCAACGAGTCGAAAACATCATGGGCTTGGGCCACCCGAAGTCTTGATGGGCCATGTGTCTTGACGTGGGCCTTCCTTGGACTAGACCAGGTATACCAATGTCGTGTACCCATGGGGTATATCCATGTCAGTAGCACCCGAGTGTTCAGTCGAATCATAGATTCGGTTGGAAACTCTTCCATCTTTCGGGTGCTATATAGTTGAACCTGCTTTACAAGGAGAAATGTTTAGTTCATAGGGATTGTTGATGTGTGTGCCTGGCTCACCCGACGGATCAGGGTCGGTTAACTGTCATAGGACAAAACAACACGATCTTCATCAAACTCGAGTCCCCGGACTCGAATTTGGAACGATTGTTGGTGTGGTTTGACTCAGACCATTGTGGTCTTATAGGAGTCGGATCCCAGTGATTTTCAAGTGATGTACCCAACTTGTCCGTCGGGATTTTCATCGTTCCTGTTGTCACGGAAGTTTGTTGGTAGAGCGTAGTCAGGTGCATTACTAGGTCATCAGATGATATCTGTAGGGATTATCTTTGTGTCGCAGACACATCATCCAAAGTTTTATCACCGCGGAGGTGTTTCGGGTGACCAAGGAGACTTCTTCTCACTTAGCGTTTGTTTGGGCAAAGTTGCCAAAAAGATTTTGTAGTTTTTGATCCAAAGGATCACAGTCGAAGGGTTCATAGGGTGCGCGGCCAGTGCTCCCTATGGGAGTAGCCCCCGAGTGTCTATTCGAGTCGTAGACTCGAGCAAAGACTTTTGTTTAGTCGTTTGCAATAGAGGTCTGAAGGACCCAATTTTTTTGGATGCTCAAACAATGCTCCCTATGGGAGTAGCCCCAGAGTCCGTAGTGGAGTCTTAGACTCGACATACGACTCGAAGATAGTTGTTAGGTGTAGTTACCTTAGTCATTTCTCAGGTGCGCGGCCAGCGCTCCTGATAGGAGTATCCCCCGAGTAGTTGCTCAAATCGTAGATTTGAGTAAGTACTTGATTGATCAGTCGAAAACTTCGAGCCGTCGCTGGCTATGCCTTGATGACATTAGTGCTGACGATTGGTGATCTCAAACGTCTGCGATAGCAGAGGTGATGCAACGAGACGATCGTGGGTCCCACCGCCTGACTTGATGTTGACTAGTCACGCACAGACGTGGCGAAAATTATGGCGTCTCCTCGATTTTCGTGCATAGTGGACGGCGTGATGGCGACGGTTCGATGTAGTGCTGACACGTTTACGGTTAGATTCGAGGTGCACGCTAGGGATTCTAAATCAACGGCTCGTGTGCGTCCTCTTCTTCCTTTTATACCGTAGGTAAACAATGATTGACTTTTACCCTTCGTCATTTTCCTCATCTCCATTGTTTCCATTTGCACGAGCTTCGCTGCCCTTCGTTGTGCTCTGGATACTCTTCGCACTTTCCCTTACTCGTTCGTATGCGTGCACCGCCACCGTCGCTGCTACAAAATGGGAAAACCAAAGAAAACTGCTGCCAGAGCTAGTTCGTGCGCCACCGCTGGCGGCAAGAAGGTCTCCACTACCGCCGACGCCACGGACGGCGGGTGGAAGCGCACAGAGATGCACGATGGAGACTTATATAAGCTGCGCGAATCTGGGTTGATTCCCCAGGACAAGGAGGACACGATCCTCCCCGGTGACGAGGTAATCCCGCGCCCACCCGAAGGGTTTCGGATGATGTTTTATGCCTTTATCATCCGGGTTCTTTCTCTTCCTGTCCACGAATTTCTTCGTGGACTCCTCTTTTTCTATGGGATTCAATTGCATCATTTGTCTCCCAACTCTCTTCTCCACATCGCCTGCTTCATCACTCTTTGCGAGTGCTGGCTCGGTATCGAGCCACACTTTGGCCTCTTCCAGAAGCTCTATTCCGTGAAGAGGAAGTGCGGCACCAGCGGAGTCTATCCGCTCGGCGGCTGCATCATCTCCATTCGATCTTCTATTCTTTTCTTCTCCTTTTCCATGTGCGAGTCCATCCAGTATTGGCGGAATAAGTGGTTTTACATCCGCGATGCCAAGTTTGACGGACAAGAATATGGTCTCGCCCCATTCGACTCCACTCAGAAAATTGTCCCGAAGAGGTCGTTGAAGAACCACATCTTGGAGGGTGAAACTGTGGAGGTGGAGGAGCTCTACCGCCGCATGGAGGCGCTGTAGGGTTTCGTAGCATGGAAAACAAAAAATTTCTACCGCATACAAACAAACAAGCCAAGATCTATCTACTAGATTGTAGCAACTAGTCGATGGAATAACTCACCCTCAAAGATTCCAAAGTGTTTAACGAGAGCGGATTCTCGTGGGTGATGTAGTCGTACTCTTCCCGATCTCAAGATCGCGTAGACGATCCTTCGGTAGCTCCTTAAAGCGCGCTTCCACAGTCGGTCACACGTTCGGTACTCGACAAAGACCTTCCTCTCCCTTGTTCCAGCAGGCAGCGAAGGTTGTATCACTCTCCTCGCGATTCCGGCAGCACAACGGCGTGGTACCGGAAGTAGAAGGGAGATCTCGCAGGGCTTCGCCTTAAGCCAGAGCGAGTATGGTGGACTATGAGAGAGAGCCTCGGCGATCTAGGGTTTAGATGCACCAAGGAGGAGGGTCTAGGGCCGGCGGCTAGGGCTTGGAGCAGCCCAAGTGGGCGGCTAGGGTTTCCCTAGGCGGCGGCAGCAGGAGGTGGCGGCGCCGGCGGCTGGGAGCTAGGGTTTTGGGTGGAGGTGTTGTGTCCTTGGAGGGGCAGCCCTGCCCCTCCTTATATAGGTGGAGGGGGCGCGCCAGGGGATGGGAGTCCCTCCCCAACTCGGTTTCCCAAGTGGGCCGGCGGTGGATGGGAGGAACACCTCCCCAAGTAGGTTCCCTACTTCCCCTCCACCTTACAAAATAGCCGTTTGACTATTCAAATTGGCGTTTGACTTTTCAAACTAGGATTTGATTAAACCCTTTATTTTGTTCAGCGATGACACCTAGTACATGATGCAATCATTCCAACTTGATATGACATATTCATGTACCCTTCCCCTCCGGAGTGCCGGACATTCCGGAACCTTCTAGAACATTCCCGATGAAAACACCGGAACCATTCTCCAACCCAGAAACAGGACTTTCCTTATATGAATCTTATTCTCCGGACCATTCCGGATCTCCTCGTGATATCCCGGATCCCATCCGAGACTCCAAACAACATTCGGTCTCTTACTCATCATTCCATAACTACTCAAACAACGTCGAATCCTTAAGTGTGTCTCCCTACGGTTCGTGAATTATGCGGACATGATCGAGACACTTCTCCGATCAATAACCAATAGAGGAATCTGGAAATTCATATGGCTCCCACATATTTCTACGATTACTTTGCGATCGAATGAACCACTTACATACGATACCAATTTCCCTTTGTCTCACGATAGTTTACTTATCCGAGGTTATGATCGTCGGTATCTTGTTGGAGATATGCCCAAGAGGCAATAATAAAGTGGTTATTATCATATCTTCACACTTATGATAAATGTTTACATACCATGCTATAATTGTATTAACCCGAAACATTAATACTTGTGTGATTTGTAAACTAAAATAAGAGTCCCTAGTAAAGCCTCTTGTTAAACTAGCTTGTTGGTTAATATATGATCATGGTTTCCTGATCATGAACATAGAGATGTTATTAACAACAGGATCATATCATTAGGAGAATGATGTGATGGACATACTCCTATAGATAAGCGTAGCATAAAGATCAAGTCATTTAAATAGTTTAATTGCTATATGCTTTCTGATACATAGTAACCTAATTCCTTCGACCATGAGATCATGCATATCACCTTTACCGGATGGATGCTTTGATGACATCAAACACCACACCGAATCGGGTGGCTATAAAGGTGGCATTGAGTGTTCGGAAAGTATTGGTTGAAACACATGGATCAAGAGTGGGATTTGTCCATCCATATGACGGATAGATATACTCTGGGCCCTCTCGGTGAAATGTCATCCAATTAGCTTGCAAGCATGTGACTGGCTCACAAGGGATCACATATCACGGTAACGAGAAAAGAGTACTTATCAGTAACAAGGTTGAACTAGGTATGCAGAGATACCGACGATCACAACCTCGGATAAGTAAACTATCGTGAGACAAAGGGAAATTGGTATCGTATGTAAGTGGTTCATTCGATCGCAAAGTAATCGTAGAAATATGTGGGAGCCATATGAATTTCCAGATTCCTCTATTGGTTATTGTTCGTAGAAGTGTCTCGATCATGTCCGCATAATTCACGAACCGTAGGGAGACACACTTAAGGATTCGACGTTGTTTGAGTAGTTATGGTATTATGAGAAAGAGACCGAATGTTGTTCGGAGTCTCGGATGGGATCCGGGATATCACGAGGTGATCCGGAATGGTCCGGAGAATAAGATTCATATAAGGAAAGTCCTGTTTCGGAGTTCGGGAATGATTCCAGTGTTTTCATCGGGAATGTTCTGGAAGGTTCCGGAATGTCCGGCACTCCGGAGGGGAAGGGGTACATGAATGTGTCATTGCATATTGGAATGATTGCATCATGTACTAAGTGTTCTTGCTTTTCCAAAACTAAAAGTCAAACTGCCAGTTTGAAAGTCAAATGGCTAAAACAGGAAACTGTGGAAAACAGGAAACTGTGGGAAACAGGAAACTGTGGGAAACAAGCAAGAGGTGGTTGGAACCGACTTGGGGAGAGTCCTCCAAGCCGGCACCAACCAGGCCGACTTGGGAGGGACTTCCCCTGGCCGCCCTCCCACCTATAAAAGGAGGGGGCCTCCTCCTAGACACACAAGTTCCTATCCTCTAATCTCCGGTTTAGAGCCGTTTTGGTTTAGAGCTTCTAATTGCTCTAGCCTGCGGTTTAGAGCCTTATAATTGGTGTGTCTAATCCCTAGACCACTAATAGCTCTCTCTCATACTCCACCATACTCGCTCCGGCTTAAGGCGAAGCCCTGCGGGATCTCCCCTCTACTTAGGTACCACTTGTCACTGCCAGAATCGAGGAGAGTGCTACAACCTCCATTTTCTTTGGAACAAGGAGAGGAAGGTCTTCGGTAATCAGTACAGGAACGTGTGCCGAGCGATGGCGGAAGGATCGTCTACACGATCTTGAGATCGAAAGAGTACGACTACATCACCCACGAGAATCTGCTCTCGTTAACCGCTTTGGAATCTTCGAGGGTGAGTTCCTCTATCGACTCGTTGCTACAATCTAGTAAATAGATCTTGGCTTGTTTGTTTGTATGCGATAGAAATTTTTTGTTTTCCATGCTACGAACCCCTACAGTGGTATCAGAGCCGTGTCTATATGTAGATCTGTTGCACGAGTAGAACACAATGGTCATTGTGGGCGTTGATGCTTTTATTGTCGATTGCTTCTTGTGTACTTTGCATCTTGCGGTATGTTGGGATGAAGCGGCCCGGGCTAACCTTACATGACATCGTTCATGAGACTTGCTCCACGCTCGACATGCAACTTGTATTGCATAAGTGGCTTTGCGGGTGCCTGTTTCTCCTAGCATAGTTAAGATCCAATTTACAACGGGTGATTAACAATACTAGTATCAATGTTGTGGTTCATGTTCGTAAGTTAGAACGACACTTATTAACAGCCCCAAACCACGTAAAACATGCAAAGAAAGTAGAGGCGTCTAACTTTGTTTTGCAGGGTGTGCGATGATGTGATATGGCCATGATTGTGATTATATATGATGTATGCAATGTTCCTTATTGTAAGTCGGCAATCGCGTGGAGCCATATGGTTGTCTTTGATTTACGTTAAGACCCGCGTGTCTATTCAAAGTAGTTGTAATAGTTGAAGCCGTGGGCGACAACCATGGAACAGCATCATTGACCTTGATGCAATGTCGGTGATGATGGAGATCATGTTCGTGCTAGAAGATGGAGATCGGAAGCACAAAGAAGAAAGGCCATATCATATCACATATTATGAATTGCATGTGATGTTAATCCTTTATGCATCTTGTATTGCTTAGTAGACGACGGTAGCATTATAAGATGATCCCTCATGCACATGAATTTCAAGTCATAGAGTGTTCACCCTTAGTTAGCACCGTTGCTAAAGCTTGTTGTTTCGAAGCACCACGTGATGATCGGGTGTGTTAGATTCTACAAGTGTATACAACGTGAGCAAGCCAGATTTGCTCATGCGGAAACTAAGGTTTGATCTTGACGAGCCTAGCATGTACAGACATGGCCTCAGGAACACGGATTACCGAAAGGTAGAGCATGAGTCATATAGTAGATATGATGAACATGTTGATTGTTCGCCGTTGAAGCTATATCAACTCTCGTGATGATAGGTTTTGATGTGGTGGATTTGGTTCGTGTGATCACTAAAACAATGTGAGGGATATTGTTTTGAGTGGGAGTTCACCAAGATTAATTTAATTATTAATTAGAACTCAATTTATCATAAACTAAATCAAAGTGAATTTGCATAGTTGTTGTAGTCATTGGCATCCGTTTACCACCTGGCGCTTAGTTATAATTGAGATGATAGAACTATAGAATTCTGGTTAGATACTTTACGAACTGGTATCGTATTGTTTTAAGTGTTAATCTAAAGTTTAAAAGTCCTATTGCAAACTTTCAGTAAAGTTCCGGTTACTCCATGAAGTTTAATGATTAGTATTAAATCAAGAGTAACAATTCCAAGTGTTAGTATATAAGTATCATGTTTGTCTCCATGATTCTTGATATTCAAAGGATTCTCTTAATATCAAGGTTATCTAGGATCTGAAAGAGTTGTTTCAGAAACCATGATGTGTGGAAGATATTGTGATATCTGAAACAAAGTATTGGTTACAACATGATAGAGTATAATATGGCAAAAGTCATGTTCTCATATTTGATGAGAATTTGCAAAAGGTTGGAGACACTAGTTTTCCTAATCCTCCAAAAGGTTTTGGAGAGCAACATTATACTTGCGATTCACCGTTACAAGATAAAAGTAGCTTGATCATGGATAAATCCATGATGAGGGTGAATATTTGATGTAGGTAAGATGTTTACTACACCAAGAGATTACTAAAGAAAGGAATTTGAAAGAACACCAAACATTTGATGATAGGTGATCTACTTCAAAGTGCAATTCCAAAGACATTGGTATTTAATTATACACGCTTTGGATTATGTGTCATATGTATGACTCCACTATTGATATTGATAGATTCTTTCAAACCGAAAAGGAAATATTGAAAGAGAATCTCATAAATATATGGCAGAAAAGAAAAGACTAGAATTGTTCAGTTTAAGTATATAGATGATATACATGTTATGGCTATATTCTTTGCTTATTAAACAATGTGGTTATTAAGTATTTGATACTGAATTTGTTGGTGTGAATCGTCATACGAAACAACATAATTCATGAACTACAATGGCCTAAGTAACTAGCAAAAGAATATGTGATGATGTTCATCGAGAACAAATAAAGGGTTATTGTGTTGCTCGTTAAACATCAAAGCTTGCCTTCAAGATTTGTTTTATCATGTATTATGAGAACAAAAGAGTTGTTCAAATAAATTACCGTGATCCATAAAAGATGGATGATTCACAAATCTCGTTGGAGAAATCACATCCATAAAACTAGTGATAAAAATGTCGAAAGACAAATTGATTGAAAGATCACTTAGGAAGTGACATCGCCGTTTGAATTATAATGGAAAGAAAACATGAAGAAACTCCATGTTGATGGAATTTTGGAGTCTTTTGATTTTTTGATCAAATGACACTTGTGAAACTTTCCTAGAGATAATTGAAACTTCGTTCATAGGCCAAAAGGGAATGAAAGACTAGCTTATTAGAATTTGTACATATTGTTGTACGAAGTCCACTATGTGTAGTCAAGAGCGATGGATTTTAACTTCATTTGATTTTTCCGAAATTTTGAGTGAATATATGAATATTTACTTAATAAGTATGAAGTATGAAACATTTGAAAAGTTCAAAGACTTTCAAGATGAAGTGCAAAATCATTGTAACAAGAATATAAACAGTTTATGATAAAGATCATAAAGGAAGATATTTGAGTTACAGAGTTTAGCATAATACCTAAGATTTAAGGAATCGTTCCGTGGATTTGCATTTCTCGAAACACCATAAGGGTATGGAGCGTTCGAGATATGTAATTAAACCTTGTTTGACATGGTAAGATCAAAGGTATAATTCATAAAACTGCCATTATATTTTAAAGATTAAAAGCTTTAGAGATTACCGTTTTTCCACTGAAAAGAGCTCCATCATAATCCGTTGAAATGACACCATATAAAGTTATGGTTTGGGATAAAACCCAAGTTGTACTTTCTTAAACAATGGTTTGCTATGCATAAGAAAGATGTTTGCAACCAAAGTCGGATGAACCTGTCTTTGTATAAGCGTCATGAGTATTCCTCCATAACACCAGAGACAAAAGTGTTTGTCGCTTAGAACGTCAAGTTTCTTTGGGAAGGAATTTTTCGTGAAAAGAAAAGTGGGAGGACAATCGAACTTTGATAAGGTTAAAGGAACCTTAGCTATATGTGCAAAGTTGCGCAGCACCGAAAAGTGTTCCGGAGGCAGCAACAATGCTCATGGCTCACGTGCCTCAAAGGTTGTGGTCACGGAGATCTAAGTTCCTATTGAAACAAGTAGATCGGGTAAACAATCAAATACCAAGATTTGAGGGTTGAATCATTATTTGATAATAATGAACCGACTACATGCAAAGAAGCGATGATGGGCCCTGACTCCGTCAAATGGCTTGAAGCCATAAAATCCGTGATAGTTCCATACACGAGAAATCAAGTTTTGAACTTGAAGGACCCTCGAGAAAGGTGTAAGACCTTACAGTTGTGTCTGGATCTATAAAGAAATAGACATGGATGTTTCACATCTATAATCGACATATTGGGAAAGAGTTCACAGCAATGTTCAAAGGTTGACTATGACAAGATTTGATCTTTCATAGTGATATTTAGTCTAGACGGATTAATGTAGCAACCACTACATATAATTTTGTTATATGATAGTTGAATAAACAAAACAAGTTCTTCTAATAGAATCGTTACCTAGGACACGTGCATAACACGGTCCATAGGGTTTTGTTAATTCATAGGATGCTAAAAGCATATGCAAACTTCAATGGTTGAAGTGAGCATCGCGGAGTTGGAATCTTCACTATGATGAAACTGTTAAAGGAGTTTAAAAGTTCATTAGAGACAATGAAGATGCTTGCATTTGCAAGAAATTAATTGGGAGCGCTAAGACATGTTTCTAATACATTATGTGGAAGACATATTGTTGATTGGAAATAATGTATCTTTTATTAACACATATTAAGAATTTCATCCCGATGAAAGACTTAGGCAAAACCCAAATATTTGGCATCAATAGACGCTAATATGGTTGTGCCAGAAGTACATAGACGAGATATTGAATGAGTTCAATATAGAAACTACAAGAAAAGGTTCTTGTCGCACAGAAAGGATTGAAAGAGTTCAATGTTGATGATATATTCAAGTGTATTGACATTTGGTAAAGTGAAACAAATAATCAAGTATAGATTGATACTTGATGTATGAAATCACAAAGAGTATTTATATCAATCATGCTGTGATATGTACAAATCCAGATATGTCCTATGCTCTAAATGTTGTGAGCATATACCAGAATGATTCGTAAGATGATCATTGGACAATAGTAAGGATATTCTTATGATCTTTTGGAAGAACTAAGAGTATAATATTTGTAGAAGTGACAAATAGATGGTTAGTTCATTGTAAAAGTACTACATTGATACTAGTTTTGTCACAAAGTACAAATTAAGTTTATCTCAATCTAAACTAAGGGTGGCACAATATAATGGAAAGTGAGTTCCATAATGGATTTGGATGATTTCCAAAGTTAAGACATTGTGAGATACTACAACAAAAGGCTAAGTATGACTGCTATTATAGCAGCAAAGAGGGCATTTGTGTCAAGTAGTTTGTTATCAAACTAGGTGTAGTTCACGGAGGGATAATACTATGAAGATATATTGTGCGACAATATTATCAACATGTTTTAACCCCAAAGAACTAAAGGTCACAATCAAAGACCAAATTTATACAAAGCCATCTCATTAGAGAATGAGTGATGCGTGAGACGCAAAGACATGCAATTACACGGACTGGAAGTGTCGATCCGAGATCAGACCACTAGCAATCGTGTACATACAACACCGGAAAGCCATAGGTGTTATATACACAAAGGTTTGAAACTAGATTATTGACTCTAGTGCAAGTGGGAGACTGTTGGAGATATGCCCAAGAGGCAATAATAAAGTGGTTATTATCATATCTTCACACTTATGATAAATGTTTACATACCATGCTATAATTGTATTAACCGAAACATTAATACTTGTGTGATTTGTAAACTAAAATAAGAGTCCCTAGTAAAGCCTCTTGTTAAACTAGCTTGTTGGTTAATATATGATCATGGTTTCCTGATCATGAACATAGAGATGTTATCAACAACAGGATCATATCATTAGGAGAATGATGTGATGGACATACTCCTATAGATAAGCGTAGCATAAAGATCAAGTCATTTAAATAGTTCAATTGCTATATGCTTTCTGATACATAGTAACCTAATTCCTTCACCATGAGATCATGCATATCACCTTTACGGATGGATGCTTTGATGACATCAAACACCACACCGTAACTGGGTGTCTATAAAGGTGGCATTGAGTGTTAGGAAAGTATTGGTTGAAACACATGGATCAAGAGTGGGATTTGTCCATCCATATGACGGATAGATATACTCTGGGCCCTCTCGGTGGAATGTCATCCAATTAGCTTTCAAGCATGTGGTGGCTCACAAGGGATCACATATCACGGGAGCGAAAGAGTACTTATCGGTAACAAGGTTGAACTAGGTATGCGAGAGATCGACGATCATAACCTCGGATAAGTAAACTATCGTGAGACAAAGGGAAATTGGTATCGTATGTAAGTGGTTCATTCGATCGCAAAGTAATCGTAGAAATATGTGGAGCCATATGAATTTCCAGATTCCTCTATTGGTTATTGTTCGGAGAAGTGTCTCGATCATGTCGCATAATTCACGAACCGTAGGAGACACACTTAAGGATTGACGTTGTTTGAGTAGTTATGGTATTATGAGAAAGAGACCGAATGTTGTTCGAGTCTCGGATGGGATCCGGATATCACGAGGTGATCCGGAATGGTCCGAGAATAAGATTCATATAAGGAAAGTCCGTTGGAGTTCGGGAATGATTCCGGTGTTTTCATCGGGAATGTTCTGGAAGGTTCCGGAATGTCCGGCACTCCGGAGGGGAAGGGGTACATGAATGTGTCATTGCATATTGGAATGATTGCATCATGTACTAAGTGTTCTTGCTGTTCCAAAACTAAAAGTCAAACTGCCAGTTTGAAAGTCAAACGGCTAAAACAGGAAACTGTGGAAAACAGGAAACTGTGGGAAACAGGAAACTGTGGGAAACAAGCAAGAGGTGGTTGGAACCGACTTGGGGGAGGAGTCCCTCCAAGCCGGCGCGCCAACCAAGGCCGACTTTGGGAGGGACTTCCCTCCCCTTGGCCGCCCCTCCCACCTATAAAAGGAGGGGCAGGGCCTCCTCCTCTAGACACACAAGTTCCTATCCTCTAATCTCCGGTTTAGAGCCGTTTTGGTTTAGAGCTTCTAATTGCTCTAGCGTGCGGTTTAGAGCCTTCTAATTGGTGTGTCTAATCCCTAGACCACTAATAGCTCTCTCTCATACTCCACCATACTCGCTCGGCTTGGCGAAGCCTGCGGGATCTCCCTCTACTTAGGTACGCCACGTTGTCTTTGCCGGAATCGCGAGAGTGCTACAACCTCCATTCTTTGGAACAAGGAGAGGAAGGTCTTCGTCAGTACCGAACGTGTGACCGATCAAGGAGCGCCTTTAACATGGCCGGAAGGATCGTCTACACGATCTTGAGATCGGAAAGAGTACGACTACATCACCCACGAGAATCTGCTCTCGTTAACCGCTTTGGAATCTTCGAGGGTGAGTTCCTCTATCGACTCGTTGCTACAATCTAGTAGATAGATCTTGGCTTGTTTGTTTGTATGCGATAGAAAATTTTTGTTTTCCATGCTACGAACCCCTACATATCTCTGCATACCTAGTTCAACCTCGTTACTGATAAGTACTCTTTTCTCGTTCCCGTGATATGTGATCCCTTGTGAGCCAGTCACATGCTTGCAAGCTAATTGGATGACATCCACCGAGAGGGCCCAGAGTATATCTATCCGTCATATGGATGGACAAATCCCACTCTTGATCCATGTGTCTCAACCAATACTTTCTGAACACTCAATGCCACCTTTATAGCCACCCAGTTACGGTGTGGTGTTTGATGTCATCAAAGCATCCTTCTGGTGAAGGTGATATGCATGATCTCATGGTCGAAGGAATTAGGTTACTATGTATCAGAAGGCATATAGCAATGACTTGATCTTTATGCTACGCTTATCTATAGGAGTATGTCCACCATATCATTCTCCTAACGATATGATCTTGTTGTTAATAACATCTCAATGTTCATGATAGGGAAACCACGATCATTTATTAACCAACAAGCTAGTATTATAAAGAGGATTTACTAGGGACTCTATTTTAGTTTACAAATCACACAAGTATTAATGTTTCCTTGTTAATACTATGAATGTAAACATTTATCATAAACACAAATATATAATAATAACTACATTTATTATTGCCTCTAGGGCATATCTCCAACAGTCTCCCACTTGCACTAGAGTCATCTAATCTAGATTACATGGTAATATACCGAACACCCATGGCAGTTTGGTGTTGGTCATGTTTTGCCCTCGGGAGAGGTTTAGTCAACGGATCCGCCACATTCAGATCTGTGTGTACTTTGCAAATCTTTATGTCCCCATCTTGGACATGTTCTCGAATAAGCGTGAAACGTAGCTTGATGTGTGACTTCTTGTGTGACCTTGGTTCTTGCGCATTGGCTATGGCTCCCATGTTATCACAGTAGATTGACATTGGGTCCAGCGCACTAGGAACCACACCCAGCTCTGTAATGAACTCTTTCATCCATATCGCTTCTTGTGAAGCCTCCGAAGCAGCCATGTATTCCGATTCAGTTGAAGATCTCGCCACAACGCTTTGCTTTGTACTCCTCCAGCTAACTGCTGCACCATTCAAAGTAAATACGTATCCAGATTGAGATTTAGAATCATCCGAATCGGTATTCCAACTAGCATCGGTGTAACCATTAACAACGATCTGTTCATCACCTCCATCAGAAAGAACCATATCCTTAGTTCTTCTCAAGTACTTAAGGATGTTTTTGACCGCTGTCCAATGATCCACTCCTGGATCACTTTAATATCTCCTAGTTAAACTAACAGCATATGCAATGCCGGGTCTAGTACATAGCATGGCATACATCAGAGATCCTATGGCTGAGGCATAGGGAGTCTTACTCATCCTTTCTCTATCTTCTGCCGTTGTCGGACTTTGAGTTTTACTCAAGGTCGTATTGGGCAACATGGGCAAGAACCCTTTCTTGCTATCTTCCATTCCAAACCTCTTTAGAAATTTGTCCAAATATGTACTTTGTGACAATGATATTAGGCGTCTCGATCTATCTCTATAAATCTTTATGCCTAATATGTAAGCTGCTTCGCCAAGATCCTCCATTGAAAAACTATTATTCAAATATTCCTTGACACTATTAAGAAGGTCTACATCATTCCCAATCAACAATATGTCATCTACATATAGTATTAAGAATGCTACAGAGCTCCCACTCCCTTTCTTGTAAATACAAGCTTCTCCATAAGTTTGTATAAAACCAAAACTTTTGATTACCTTATCAAAACGTTGATTCCAACTTCGGGATGCTTGCTTCAATACATAAATGGACCGTTGAAGTTTGCATACCTTGTTAGCATCTTTAGGATCGACAAAACCTTTGGGTTGCATCATATACAACTCTTCATCAATGTCTCCATTGAGGAACGTTGTTTTGACATCCATCTGCCAATTTCATAATCGTAATATGCAGCAATTGCTAACATAATCCTCACAGACTTTACCTTCTCTACAGGTGAGAAAGTCTCATCGTAGTCAACTCCTTGAATTTGTCGAAACCCTTTTGCGACAAGTCGAGCTTTATAGACAGTAACATTACCATCAGCATCTGTTTTCTTCTTGAAAATCCATTTGTTCTCAACAGCCTTCCGACCATCCGGTAAGTACACCAAAGTCCATACTTGGTTTTCGTACATGGATCCAATCTCGGATTTCATGGACTCTTGCCATTTATTGGAATCTGGGCTCATCATTGCTTCCTCATATGTCGCAGGGTCATCGGTGTTGTCCACCAACATGACACTCATAACGGGATCATACCAATCAGGAGTGGTACGAGTTCTCGTTGACCTGCGAGGCTCTGTAGCAACTACAACCGAAGTTTCATGATCATCATCATTAGCTTCCTCTCTTATTGGTGCAGGCACCACGGGAACTTCTTCTGGTGCTGCGCTACTCGCAAGTTCGAGAGAAGGTTCGACAACCTCGTCGATTTCTACTTTCCTTCCAGTCACTTCTTTAAAGAGAAATTCCTTCTCTAGAAAGGATCCATTCTTGGCAACGAAGATTTTGCCTTCGGATCTATGATAGAAGGTATACCCAATAGTTTCCTTCGGGTATCCTCTGAAGACGCATTTTTCCGCTTTGGGTTCAAGCTTGTCCGGCTGTAACTTCTTTACATAGGCTTCGCAACCCCAAACTTTGAGGAACGACAATTTAGGTTTCTTCCCAAACCATAATTCATACGATGTCATTTCAACGGATTTAGATGGTGCCCTATTTAAAGTGAATGCGGCTGTTTCTAATGCATAACCCCAAAATGATAGCGGTAAATCTGTAAGTGACATCATAGAACGAACCATATCTAAGAGAGTTCAATTATGATGTTCGGACACACCATTACGTTGTGGTGTTCCCGGCGGTGTCAATTGTGAAAGTATTCCGCATTTCTTCAAATGCTCGCCAAACTCGTAACTTAGATATTCACCTCCACGATCAGAACGTAGAAATTTAATCTTCTTGTTACGTTGATTCTCAACCTCACTTTGAAATTCCTTAAACTTCTCGAAATATTCGGACTTATGTTTCATGAAATAGATATACCCATATATACTCAAGTCATCCGTGAAGGTAAGAACATAACGATAACCACCGCGCGATGCTACACTCATTGGACCACACACATAGGTATGTATGATTTCCAATAAATCCGTAGCTCGCTCCATCATACCAGAAAATGGAGTCTTAGTCATTTTACCCATCAGACATGATTCGCATCTTTCAAGTGATTCTAGAAGTCCATCGGAATGGAGTTTATTCATACGCTTCACTCCAATGTGACCAAGATGACAGTGCCACATATAGGTCGAGTTATCGCTCGATTTCAAACGTTTAGCCTCAATGTTATTAATATGTGTATTTCCACTATCGAGATTCAATAAGAATAGACCATCTATCAAAGGTGCATGTGCATAAAACATATTACTCATATAAATCGAACCATTATTCTCGGACTTAAACAAGTAACCGTCTCGCAATAAACAAGATCCCGATATAATGTTCATGCTTAACGCAGGCACCAAATAACAATTATTTAAGTATAAAACTAATCCCGATGGTAGATGAAGAGGTAGCGTGCCGACCGCGATCACATCAACCTTTGATCCATTTCCCACGCGCATCGTCACCTCGTTCTTCGCTAGCTTCCGCTTATTCGCAGACTGCTTTGTTTGAGTTACAAATATGAGCAACCAACGAGATCAAATACCCAGGCACTACTACGAGTACTAGTGAGATACACATCAATAACATGTATATCGGATATACCTTTCTTCTTGATGTTGACGTTCTTCAAATCCACCAAGTACTTTGGGCAATTCCGCTTCCAGTGATCTTCTCCCTTGCAGTAAAAGCACTCAGTATCAGGCTTAGGTCCAGCCTTGGTCTTCTTCGTCGGCGCGGTAACT
Organism: Avena longiglumis; assembly: GCA_030063025.1. Taxonomy (NCBI): domain Eukaryota; kingdom Viridiplantae; phylum Streptophyta; class Magnoliopsida; order Poales; family Poaceae; genus Avena; species Avena longiglumis. The sequence continues at coordinate 464,792,083 of CP125975.1, read as the reverse complement.
TTCTTACCACCCTTCTTGAAGTGTCCCTTTTGCTTAGACTTGCCTTTCTTGAATTTGGTGGTCTTATTGACCATCAACACTTGGTGCTCTTTCTTGATCTCCACTTCTGCAGATTTCAACATGGCAAAAAGTTCTGGCAACTGCTTGTTCATGTTTTGCATATTGCAGTTCATCACACAGTTCTTGTAACTTGGTGGTAGTGATTGGAGGACACGATAAATCCCCAAAGCATTAGGAATCACTATACCCAAACTTTGAAGTTTGTTTGCGTGCCCAGACATCTTAAGCACATGCTCACTGACAGAGCTGCCCTCTTCCGTCTTGCAGTTAAAGAACTTTTCAGAAGCCTCATAGCTCTCAATTGACACGTGAGTCTCAAAGATCAATTTGAGATCCCGGACAATATCATGTGGGTCTGAATTCTCAAACCTTTTCTGAAGCTCTGATTCTAAACCATACAAGATAGCACACCGAACTGTGGAGTACTGAGTCTTCCGAGCGAGGTAAACATTCTTTACTTCATCGGTAGCAGTAGCTGCAGGTGGGTCACCAATGATGCATCCAAAGACATAGGTCAAATTACCAGCTGTGAGGACAATCTTCAAATTGCGGAACCAATCCGCGAAGTTGCTTCCATTGTTTTTCAACTTTTCTTTCTCTAGGAACGCATTAAAATTGATGGTAGGGGCCGCCATTGATCTACAACATATTTGCAATAGTTTAGACTAAGTTTATGACAAATTGAGTTCTAATTAATAGTTAAATTAATCTAGGTGAACTCCCACTCAAAACAATTTCCCTCACATTGTTTTAGTGATCACACGAACCAAATCCACCACATCAACACCGATCATCACGAGAGTTGATGTAGCTTCAATGGCGAACAATCGACATGTTCATCATATCTGCTATATGATTCATGCTTTACCTTTCGGTGATCCGTGTTCCGAGACCATGTCTGTACATGCTAGGCTCGACAAGATCAAACCTTAGCTTCTGCATGAGCAAATCTGGCTTGCTCACGTTGTATACACTTGCGGAATCTAACACACCCGATCATCACGTGGTGCTTCGAAACAACAAGCTTTAGCAACGGTGCTTACTAAGGATGAACACTTAAGAACTTGAAATTCATGTGCATGAGGGATCATCTTATAATGCTACCGTCGTTAACTAAGCAATACAAGATGCATAAAGGATTAACATCACATGCAATTCATAATATGTGATATGATATGGCCTTTCTTCTTTGTGCTTCCGATCTCCATCTTCAACCACGAACATAATCTCCATCATCACCAGCATTGCATCAAGGTCAATGACGCTGCTCCATGGTTGTCGTCCACCAGCTTCAACTATTACAACTACTTTGAATAGACACGCTGGTCTTAACAGAAGTTAAAGACAACCATATGGCTCCTGCCAGTTGCCAACTTACAATAAGGAACATTGCATACATCAAATATAATCACAATCATGGCCATATCACATCACAGCACACCCCTGCAAAACAAAGTTAGACGCATCTACTTTCTTTGCATGTTTTACGTGGTTTGGGGCTTTCAGTAAGTGTCGTTCTAACTTATGAACAAGAACCACAACATTGATACTAGTATTGTCAATCACCCGTTGTAAATTGAATCTTAACTATGTTGGGAGAAACAGGCACCCGCAAGGCCACTTATGCAATACAAGTTGCATGTCAAGCGTGGAGCAAGTCTCATGAACGATGTCATGTAAGTTTATCCCGGGCCGCTTCATCCCACCATCCCGCAAGATGCAAAGTACACAAGAAGCAATCGACAACAAAAGCATCAACGCCCACAATGACCATTGTTTTCTACTCGTGCAACAGATCTACATATAGACACGGCTCTGATACCACTGTAGGGTTTCGTAGCATGGAAAACAAAAAATTTCTACCGCATACAAACAAACAAGCCAAGATCTATCTACTAGATTGTAGCAACGAGTCGATGGAATAACTTACTCTCGAAGATTCCAAAGTGTTTAACGAGAGCGGATTCTCGTGGGTGATGTAGTCGTACTCTTCCCGATCTCAAGATCGTGAGACGATCCTTCGGCGTTCCTAGGCGCTTCATGATCGATCGGTCACACGTTTGGTACTCGACGAAGACCTTCCTATCCCTTGTTCCAGAAGGCAGCGGAGGTTGTAGCACTCTCGCGATTTCGGCAAAGACAATGTGGTACCTAAGTAGAGGGGGGGTATCGCAGGGTTTCGCCTTAAGCCGGAGCGAGTATGGTGGACTATGAGAGAGAGCCTCGGCGATCTAGGGTTTAGACGCTCCAAGGAGGAGGGTATAGGGCCGGAGGCTAGGGCTTGTAGCAGCCCAAGTCGGCGGCTAGGGTTTCCCTAGGCGGCGGCGGCAGCAGGAGGTGGCGGCGCCGGCGGCTGGGAGCTAGGGTTTTGGCTGGAGGTGTTGTGTCCTTGGAGGGGCAGCCCTGCCCCTCCTTATTTAGGAGAGTGGAGGGGAGTCCCTCCCCAACTCGGTTTCCCAAGTGGGCCGGCGGTGGAGGGGAGGAACTCCTCCCCAAGTAGGTTTCCTACTTCCCCTCCACCTCACAAAATAGCCGTTTGACTTTTCAAATTGGCGTTTGACTTTTCAAACTAGGATTTGATTAAACCTTTTATTTTGTTCAGCGATGACAGCTAGTACATGATGCAATAATTCCAACTTGATATGACACATTCATGTACCCTTCCCCTCCGGAGTGCTGGACATTCCGGAACCTTCTAGAACATTCCCGATGAAAACACCGGAACCATTCTCCAACCCCGAAACAGTACTTTCCTTATATGAATCTTATTCTCCGGACCATTCCGGATCTCCTCGTGATATCCCGGATCCCATCCGAGACTCCGAACAACATTCGGTCTCTTACTCATCATTCCATAACTATTCAAACAACGTCGAATCCTTAAGTGTGTCTCCCTACGGTTCGTGAATTATGCGGACATGATCGAGACACTTCTCCGATCAATAACCAATAGAGGAATCTGGAAATTCATATGGCTCCCACATATTTCTACGATTACTTTGCGATCGAATGAACCACTTACATACGATACCAATTTCCCTTTGTCTCACGATAGTTTACTTATCTGAGGTTATGATCGTCGGTATCTCTGCATACCTGGTTCAACCTCGTTACTGATAAGTACTCTTTTCTCGTTCCCGTGATATGTGATCCCTTGTGAGCCAGTCACATGCTTGCGAGCTAATTGGATGACATTCCACCGAGAGGGCCCAGAGTATATCTATCCGTCATATGGATGGACAAATCCCACTCTTGATCCATGTGTCTCAACCAATACTTTCTAAACACTCAATGCCACCTTTATAGCCACCTAGTTACGGTGTGGTGTTTGATGTCATCAAAGCATCCTTCCTGTGAAGGTGATATGCATGATCTCATGGTCGAAGGAATTAGGTTACTATGTATCAGAAGGCATATAGCAATGACTTGATCTTTATGCTACGCTTATCTATAGGAGTATGTCCACCATATCATTCTCCTAACGATATGATCTTGTTGTTAATAACATCTCAATGTTCATGATAGGGAAACCACAATCATTTATTAACCAACAAGCTAGTATTATAAAGAGGCTTTACTAGGGACTCTATTTCAGTTTACAAATCACACAAGTATTAATGTTTCCTTGTTAATACTATGACTGTAAACATTTATCATAAACACAAAGATATAATAATAACTACATTTATTATTGCCTCTAGGGCATATCTCCAACAGGCGCTCCAGATGGTAATCGAGAAGGAGGTAAACGATGTCGACATTATTCACACCTTCCTCAAACATCGGGTGCAGCCGCTCTAAGCGAGGGCGCAACCGATATTTCTTTATGCTGGCCACAACGACCCGACGAGGGTCTCATGCGAAGAGCAGTCCAAGTGTTACCTTGATAGAGCCCTTCGGCCTCTATTGAAGTTCAAGGCTAATGAGGACCTTCCGGGGAAATTGTTGACATCCCCCTTTAGTGCCAAGAATGTCATTTCGCGGGTGGAAACTTGTTTTTTGCGCGTTACGCTTATTCGGGTACTTTGCTGTTTGTTATTGCCACTAACCCTTGTTATCGTTTACTTGTAAAATCTCAAGGTTGCTGGGATGATGCCCCCTCTGCCTGAGAAGTTTCCCTTTGCACAAGATAACAAAGTTGTGGATTCTGAATCCGAGCTTCCTATGGCGCAATCTCCTACTGCGGACGCCCCTGAGGCGAGCGTAGGGCGGACTCGAAAGTGCACTCGGAGCGATTCTTCGTATGTGTCTACCCCTCCAACTCTAAGGGGTGCGCCGTACCTCGAGAAGCATGTTGTGGAAGAAGGTGCGTCGTCTGCGTCTTTCCCTGGCATGCCCCTTCAGGCGGTGGCTCCACAGCCGCCATCGAAGAAGAAGAAGAAGAAGAAGAAGAAGAAGAAGAAGAAGAAGGCAGCTCTTGTCTTCAATTTATCGGACATCGAGTCATAAGTCACTGCGCTTGAGTCTTTCTTTCCTTTTCATCTTTGCAATTTTAGCTTATTGTTGATTTGTTTGGTTGCTTTCAACAATCCTTCGAAGGAGTCCCTCCACGGAGACACTCAAGAATTGATGGCGGAGTCGAAGCTGACGGCTTCTGTCCCCCAGGTGATGGCCGACTCTAAGGAAGATGGACCGAACTCCTCCAGGAGAGAAGCTCGGGCAGTCACAACTCAGAAGGCAGCATGCAGACCTTCGGAGTCCACGCCTGAACATGTAAGTGTTGTCTTTGCTTCGTGGGGGGAGCCCTCGAGTCCTTTTTGCGTGATCTATTGATCTCTTGCTTTTTCGGGGGAGCCCCCGAGCCCTTTGTTCATCGATTTGTGTTTTTGTTTATTCTGTAGCCTTTTGTACATAGCGCCAACCTTCTCATCCATCGACATCTAGTGCTGGAGGGTCAGCTGCAGCAGCTCCAAGGTGCGTAGTTGTCTCTTTTTTTATTTGTCGTAGTTTGTTTTTTGTATTCATTCGAAACTTCTTCATGCTATAGATGATAATAATGCTGCTCTTCAAAGACTAGATGCTCTCGAAAAGAGCCTCGGTCGAGCGGAGAAGAAGGCCGCGGATGTTGCGGAGGCCAAGGAGCGCCTGCAGAAGGAGGCTGAGGATCACGAGTAGCAACTCGAGGCCGTTGCAGCTACGCGGTAGAAGGAGATGGCCGACAAGCTCATGGCTGCTGCCAAGGCTATTTCTCATAAGTTATGCTTGTATCCTTTGGGTCTTCTGGTTTTCGAGTGCGCTTGATCCTTCCTCATTCGAGTATGTTTTCTTCTTATTTTCAGATGCTTCAGGCATCACGTTTAATCGTGGTGCCCTGGAGCACGGAGATGCTTTGGTGAATGTTGCCGCTGTGATCGAGGACCGCCACACCCTTGCTGCTGGCTCCTTGGAGAAATACAAGAAGGTGCTCGCGCGCTTCTACAAGGAGATCGTTCCTAAGGGCGTTGCCCTTGACGACGTCGATGCCCTTGCGGATGCCCTGTCAGAGGATGCTCCGGCGGAGTACAAGCGCAAGCAGAAGGGCATCAGCTCTTCCATGGGGATGGCGATGGCGATGGCGTCTGGTGCCGAGTTGGACCTGCCTCAGGTTATATCCAGGATTCCAACGGTAGCGGATGGCTCTGAGGTAGATTTCGCCCTCCTTTCTTCTCGTTGTAAGCGTTATGGGCCTAAGCTCATTGACCTCCTGGCTGACTATGCGGTGAAGCAGCAGCATGAGGCCAAGAGCAGGCCGTCTGGCTCCGAGAATGCTTCAGATGCGGGTGCTTAAGCCCATGTATTGTAGCTAGTATATCTTCTTCTTTTGCTTCCTTTTGTAATGTCTTGCTGATGAACAAGTCCAAGTTTGCCACGAGATGGCTTTATTTATGTATATAAGTTTATCTTTTGAGCTGCTGCCAGAAATGCTTGTGATGTTCATGCTTGCGTATCTTCCTTTAGGGTCCTTTGGGTGAGGTTCCAGTTGTCACTCCGACTGCTCTTGAGTCGCGACCATCTTTGGATGATGCGTCGCAATTGTCCTTTCTGCGTGATCATGTCCGCAGCTTGGAGAAGGACATCCTTAGCATACGAGGCCACGCAGATGCGTGGGAGTCCAAGGCTGAGCGAGCCACGAACAAGGAGGAGTTCTTTCTTGGGGATTTGCGGCAGATGGGTGAGCAACTTCAATGTGAGTCTTCGCGAACTGATGTTCTTTTGGGAGTAGCTTTGTATGTGATACGTCGGAAACGTATCTATAATTTTTTATGCTCCATGCTTGTTTAGTATCTACTTTGCTTTGTTTTGTCTTCACTTTGAGATATTTTTATACACTTTCTGGTACTAACCTATTAACAAGATGCCACGGTGCCAGTTGCCTGTTTTCTTCTGTTTTTGGTTCCAGAAAGGCAGAAAATCAATATTCTCGGAATTGGACGGGACAAAAGCCAAAGTCAATAACTTTCCATGAGGGACACGAATCCAGAAGGACGGACGGAGAGGCACCAGAGGGTGGCCAGACCCCCCCCCCCCCCCCCAAGGCGCGGCCAATCCTGGCCCGCGCCTAGGGAGGGTGTGGGCCCTCTGGCCGCCTCCTCGGTCTCCCCCTTCACCTATAAGAATCCCCCGGGGAGAAAACCCTAAGGGGATCCAGAAGAAATCCACGAATAACCTCTGTAGTGCCGCCGCCACCGGAAGGGAGATTCGGGGGACAGAAAGTCTCTGTTCCGGCACCCTGCCGGGACGGGGAAGTGCCCCCGGATCCATCTCCATCAATCTCCATCGCCATCTTCATCACCGTTGCTGATTCCCATGATAAGGAGGGAGTAGTTCTTCCTCGAGGCTAAGGGCTTTACCGGTAGCTATGTGTTCATCTCTCTCTCTATCCATGATCTTATGGTCATGAGCTTTGTAATCAAGTAGATTTACCTTGCTACTCAAGTGCTTCATTAGATCTCTGCTCTCCCCATGTGTGTGAAAGTGACAGCGTGCATGCCATGGTGGTACCTAGGATTGAGTCTACAAAAATACTCTTTGTGCTTTAATAGATCTATGCTTTTCTCCACGTGTGTGAAAGTGACAGCGTGCATACCTTGTGTGGCACTTTGGCTAGACTGAATATTTGTTATGAGTTATATTTGGAGTTGGATGTCTCTATGAAATTATGGTGTTTGTTGGAACCATCTAGCGCTCAAGGTGACAATGTGGGGTTATCTAGATTGGGGAAGGCCCTACCATGGATTAGAGTGTCCAACCGGAGAGTAGTTAAGAGTAGTATCATGAAGAGAGGATATTTATATGAGAGAGTGTTCACTAGTGAAAGTATGATCCCTAGGCCTTGTTTCTAAACATTGAAACACCGTTTGCATCTAGGTATGTTGCATGTTTTCTTGCTTTAGTATTTACCTCACCGTCAAGCTCTTTTATGGCACTCACACACATTCTCCCACGTCAACAACAAGTCAGAAGCTATTCTCTAGCACCGTTACCACTTGTATTTTACTATCTGTTCGCCGAACTAGTGCACCTATACACCTGGCAAGTGTATTAGGTGGGTTAAGAGACTTCTTGTATCTTGATTGCAGGGTTGCTTGAGAGGGAATACCTTTGACTAGGGGTGGGCATTCGGGTTTTTCGGTTAATTCGGCTCGGTTTTTCGGGTTTTTCTATAATTTGGTTTCTACAAAATAGGCACAGAAATTATTTCTGTTTTCTAATTAATCGATAGTTCGGTTAGTGAACAATTCGGTTCGGTGTTCGGTTTTTAACCAACTTCTGGAAATATCAACACTATGCCATAATTTATGTCAGATCCATACGAGCTAAACCACTCATCGGCCACCGGAAGCAAACTCCAGGTCGGCGAGGACCTGAAGCAATACATGGCTAGCTGATGTCTTGAACGCATGTGTATTGTGTAGAAAAAGAACATAATAAGCATGATGTCGATCTTGCTTGTTCAAAAAAATATGTCTATCTTCCAAATCGTATACATTCAACAAATTGTATGTGTTGAGAGTTCAGCTAAAATACATGATTATATCCGAAACGGGAAAATAATTGAAAGGCTTCCAAAAAATTTATAGACACAATTGACAATTAAACCACTAACATGTACGTGCATGTGGCTGGAGACGTACGTACATACATGGGTTGCATGAGCTAGTATCTACGTACAGTAATGGACGTCTGGGACAGAATCACAAATATATTTAGCTCTTTCACGTATATTTTTCAGTTTGTACGGTTATTTCGGTTAACTTAGAGTTAAAACCGAATTAATATTTATAAATTCGGTTAATCATATTTACCAACCAAAATTAGTTTCGGCTAATTCGGTTCGGTCTATTCGGTTTCGGTTCCGGTTAATTCGGTTTCGGTGTTCAGTTTCGGTTTTTTATGCCCACCCCTACCTTTGATCACTTCCTTCTTGAGTTCGATAAACCTTGGGTGATCCACTTAAGGAAAACTTGCTGTTGTTCTACAAACATCTGTACTTGGAGGCCCAACAACTGTCTACAAGAATAGAAGTGCGTAGACATCATTATGCTGGCTCATTCCATGTTTTGTGCAGATGTGAATCTCATTCCGAGGGAAGAGAAGAAGCGCGTTGCCATTCAGATGAATTGTTTGACGCAACAAGACCTGGAGGCTAGTGGCTTATGGCTTTTTCTGGATGGATCGTGATCGAGCCAGGACAGTGCAAGATCGCGTGAACCAGGTTCTTCGGGGTGCTGAGGCAAGCGAGGTCGTCATTGGTGGCCATCTAGTCCGTTATGTTCCCTTTGGAAGCCGCGCCTTCTACCTTCCTGGGTCTTCTTGGAAAATTTCGGAATGTGGGCCACGTCAAGGAGTTGTTACGGCATCAACTGATTACATGGGTCAAGGCTGCCTTGTCTCTTGTTCGGTTGCATCGCCGTGATGTCAATCTTGCAGAGGTGGCGACTGGGTCGCCCCTTCGACCGGATGGCAGCTTATGGGACATGAGCCCTCACTATGCGGCTGTGCCGCAGCATGCGGAGGAAATTGTAGATTTGTTCGAGCAGCGGGCAAATATAATGCTCCAGAACAATTAGATCCTGTAAAGAAAAACAGATGATGTAAAATATGTATTTGAGTGGGCTTAGTGAACGCCCTTTGTAAAGTTTATGTTTTGGCACGTGGTGATTTGTTATGTGCATGTCCTTTTCATTAGCCTGACGTGGTCAGCTACTCAGGTTGTATTCTTTGTTCTCAATCGACGAAGTCGTGAGGTGAGGCATAGCCCCCGAGCGTATTTTAGCGAGAAATAATGTAAGGAGAAAAATATATTTGGGCTAAGGAACTTAACTTTTATTCATAGCGAAACGAGGAGGTACATTGTTTGGCTGGGTATCCTTGGCTGAATAGATTTATTGAAAGTAAAGGGTAACTAGGGTTAGAAGCGTCACAGTTGTGCAACGTTCCAGGGGTTGGAGTATTCGACTCCTGATGCGACATCCATGAGGCAGTAGGCGCCGCTTGGGATGACTTCGGTGACGATGTAGGGTCCTTCCCAGGGTGTCTCGAGCTTCTTGGGCCGTTCTTGCTTGAGCAGCAGGACGAGGTCTCCTTCGACGAAGGACTTTGGGCGCAGCCAACAGCTATGGTAGTTGCGTAGGCTCTGCTGGTAGACCGCTAAGCGTGCCACAGCGATGTCGCGTGCTTCATCGATGTCGACGGCGTCTTCGAGTGCTACCGATGACTCGGCTTCGCTATAGGCAACAACCCATGGGGCCTTGTGGCGTACCTCGGCAGGCAGCACGGCTTCGGCTCCGTGCACCATGAAGAAGGACGTGTAGCCAGTTGAGCTGTTTGGCGTTGTACGCAGGCTCCAAAGAACAGAGGGTAGCTCATCTACCAAGGCTCCCGCAAGCCTTTCGAGTGGGCACAGTAGGCGCTTCTTGATGTTGTTGCCTATGAGGCCGTTGGTCTTTTTGACCTGTCCATTGGTCTGCGGGTGCGCTACGGAGGCATAGGATATGTTGATGTCGAGGTTCCCGCAGAAGGCTCGAAATTCCTTCAAGATGAAATTTTATCCGTTGTCCGTGATGATGTTGTGAGGCACACCGAACCTGTAGACAATGGACTCGAAGAACTTAACGATATTTTTGCCGCTTTGGTTGGTGATGGGCATAGCCTCGATCCACTTGGTGAACTTTTCTACTGCAACCAGGAGGAAGATGTGACCTCCTGGCGAGGACTTTGATAGTTTTCCTATCATGTTGAGGCCCCATTGGGCGAAGGGCCAGGCCAGCGATATGGGCCTTAGCTCGGATCCTGGCGCGTGCGGCTTGTCCACGTATCTCTGACAGGCGTTGCACCTCTGGACAATGTCCTTGGCATCGTTCATGGTTGTTGGCCAGTAGAACCCAGCTCGTAGAGCTTTGGCGACTAAGGCACGGATGCCTGCATGATGGCCGCAGATACCCGCATGGATGTCTTGGATGATGCTTTTGCCATCACCTATGGTGATGCACCGTTGGAGCACACCCGAAATGTTGCACTTGTACAGCTCTCCTTTGATTATGGTGAAGGATTTTGACCGGCGAGATATGCGCTAGGCATCTGTCGGGTCATCGGGTAGTTCATTGTTTATCAGGTACCGAAGGTACGACTGCGTCCATGTCTCTTCAACCGCCATGACCTGCATGAGGCTGACCAGCTCGGCCTCGATGTCGAGCTTTTCGGGTCCTTCCTGACCTTCGGGTAGCGCAACTCCCGAGTGCTCTGCTTCTTCAGCTGAGCCTTTTGGGAATTTCCTCATGATAGAGGGTACGCAGATTTGTTCAAGGAACACACCTGGTGGCACCCTGCGCACGTGGATCCAATGTTGGCGAGCCTGTCAGCTTCTTCGTTGCTTTCCCTTCCGACGTGTCGAAGCTCTCAGTCGTCGAAGTCTCCTTCGAGTGAGTTGTAGAGCGCGTGGTACACGATCATGTTAGCGTTGTGAGCGTCGCACTCATTCATCGTTTGTTGGATGACAAGATTCGAGCCACCGTATATGACGAGTCGTGTTGTGCGGCAGATCTTGGCCATCCTCATGTCATGGATGAGGGCCATGTATTCGGCCTCGTTGTTGGAGGCGCGAAATTTCATCCGAAGGACATACTTCATCTTGTCGTCTCGAGGGGATGTCAGTATGATGCCGGCCCCTGCTCCAGCCTCACGCTTGGAGCCATCAAAGTGCATCATCCATGATTGCGACATGTTCGGAATAGCTAGCAACTGGAGTTCCATACAGTGGACGAGAAAGTCAAGGAGGACCTGAGACTTAATGGCGGTGCATCGCTCATAGATTATATCCAGAGGAGACAGTTCGATGCCCCACAGGGCTACGCGTCCCATGGCTTCAGGGTTGTTCGGGCTATATGACAGCGGGGCATCGTTGACGACCATGATCTGATGCTCCTGAAAGTAGCGGCTCAGCCAACGAGCCATCATGAATACGTCGTAGGCGAGCTTCTGGTAGTGAGGGTACCTCTGCTTTATTGGGGTCAGTACCTCACTGAGGTAGTAGATTGGGCGTTGGACCCCGTGGGTCTTGCCATCTTCGGGTCGTTCGACCACGAGTACGGTGCTTACCACCTGATGTGTTGCTGCAATGTATAGCAGCAGGGGCTCCTGTTCCTTTGACATGACCAGGACATGCGAGGTGGAGAGCAGCCGCTTGAGGTCTTAGAATGCATCGTCTGCTTCGGGTGTACATTCGAACTTGTCTATCTTGCGCAGCAACTAGTAAAAGGGTAGGGCCTTCTCGCCCATGCGGCTGATGAATCTACTTAGCGTCGTGATCCGCCCAGCCAGCTGCTGGACACCTTTGAAATTTTTTGGCTTCTCCATGGCTAGTATGGCCCTGATTTTCTTCGGATTTGCCTCAATCACCCGCTGGGAGATGAAGTAGCCGAGTAACTGTCCATATGGTAAGCCGAAGGCGCACTTTTCTGGGTTTAACTTGATCTTATAGTGATCAAGGTTATCAAACGTCTCACGGAGATCGTCGATCAGTGTTTTGGCTTCTGTGGTCTTGATTACTATGTCGTCGACAAAGACTTGGATGTTACGACCGATCTGGCTTTTCAGGCATGCCTGCATGCATCTCTGGTACGTGGCACCTGCATTCTTTAGACCGAAAGGCATGGTGTTGTAGCAGAACACTCCGAATGGCGTAATGAATGATGTTTTCTCCTGATCTTTGACCTTCAGATGAATCTGGTTATAGCCTGAGTAGGCGTCGAGAAAGGAGAGTTCTCACATCCTGCAATCAAATCGATGATTTGATCGATCCGCGATAGCGGGAAGTGGTCCTTGGGACAATACTTGTTGAGCGATGTGAAGTCCACGCACATCCGGAGGATGTCCGTGTCCTTTTTGGGGACCAGCACGGTGTTGGCCAGCCACTCGCTCTCCATGATTTCCCGGATTAAGTTGTACCGAGTAGTCTGTTGACTTCGATTCCAACGGCTTCAGATCTTGGTTCGGACAGTCGTCGGATCGACTACTTGACGGGCTTCGCATCTGGAAACACATTGAGTGCATGCTCAGCGAATTCCCTAGGAACTCCTGACATGTCCATAGGACACCAGACGAAAATTTCCCAGCGCTCACGGAGGAATTCGACGAGCGCGCTTTCCTATGCAGGACTAAGGTTGTTGGCAATCAATGCCGTCTTGGAGGCGTCCGTCGGATGGACCTGCACTTTTTTTGTGTTGACCATGGAGTCGAACAACATATCGGGTGTGTTTTGTCTGGTGACTGGGGGTGCCCCGTTGTCTGCCACCTCTCTGAACCTCGTGAGCTCCTCTTGCATGTCAAATGACTGGGAGATTCTGTTGAAGTCTCTATCGCAGTGATCGGATCGGGTGAGGCTTCCCTGGATGGTGTTGACGCCTCTAGGTCCTGGCATCTTTAATAGCAGGTACACATAGTGCGGTACTGCCAAGATGAAGGGAATATGCCCTGAGAGGCAATAATAAATTGTTTATTATGTGTATTCCAAGTATATGATAGATGTTTATTTTGCATGCTATAATTGTATTAATACGGAAACGTTAATACATGTGTGTTTAATAAACAAACAGAAAGTTCCTAGTTAAGCCTCTCTCATAAACTAGCTCGTTGATTAACAAGATGATCAAGGTTTCCTGATCATGGACATTGGATGTTGTTAATAACGGGATCACAACATTAGTGTAATGATGTGATGAACATTCATCCGAAGTATAGCATTACGATCAAAGTCATTGAGTTTATATTGCTATAACAACTTAAGTGATCCTAATCCTTAGACCATGAGATCATGTCAATCACTAACACCGGAAGAGTTTCTTGATAACATCAAACGTCACACCGTAACAGGTGATTATAAAGATGGGTTCGAACTAATAAAGTGTTATGTTGAGGCTCATGGATCAAGAGTGGAATTTGTTCATCCCGATGACGGATAGATATACTCGGCCCTCTCGGTGATATCACATTGATTAGCTTGCAAGCAAGTGATTTGATCACTAGAATGTTATATCACGAACGAGAAAGAGTGCATGTCGAACGAGATCAAACTAGGTATGGAGATACCGATGATCGAATCTCGGACATGTAATATATCGTGAGACAAAGGGATTAAGATACTAGCGTAGCGTAAAAGGTTCCGACGATCACAAGAAAGTCATCGTTGAATGTGTGGGAGTCGATGGGTCTCCGGATCCGCTCGATTATTGATCCGAGAGGGTCTCGACCATGTCCGCATTATTCACGAACCGTAGGGTGACACACTTAAGAGACACCGACATCCAATTGGAGCAAAAGTTTCATGCCGAAAGAATAAACAAGCGCAGGAATTTATTTCACTAGATACCGAAACAGGTTTTCGGGTGAAATTGCATAAAGTGGTTATGCATGTGAAATAGAATTCTAGCAAGGGGTTATTTGTGAATGTTTGTCATTAAAGTAATTGACAAAATTCTGAATAAAATAAAAGAGTTTTATTTAATGAGAGTTTGCATTAAATTTGGTGGAAATTTAATGGGATTTTTGAGTGGGATTTTGAGTGGACTTTTGAAGGGTCATTTTGTGAGTGGAGTGTCCACCCACATGATGAGGGGAGGGCAAGGGGGCAGCCCCCATGCGCCGGCCACCCCCTTGGGGTTCCCCCCTCTCCTCCTATAAAAGGAGCCCCTCCTCTCACTTCTCACTCACACCTCCTCGTGAAGGATCTCTCTCCCCCTCTAGAATTTATCCCCCATGGTCTCGGACTAGCGAGATACATGTTCCCGGTGGCTATTCGGCAAGAAAGAGTTGTGCTTCATTGCATCACCTGGAGCGAGGAGGCGGAGGTTGCTCGGTGCCTCGAGCGTGTGAGCACGGATGCGGCTGGCGATTTGCGCGCTAGGACTTCCTCTCGATCTTGAGATCGGCAAGAGATCGTCTACATCAACCACGAGTTTGGACTCGTTAAACTTTGTCGGTCTTCAAGGGTATGTTCTCTACGGATATACATCCGCTTGTTTGTATCTAGTATAAATAGATCTTGGTATATAGTTCACATCGTAGGAAAATTTTTGTTTTCTATGTCATAACCCTTCAAAGGGTATCGAGCCGGATCTATGCGTAGATACTTTACACGGTAGTACACATATGAGTATGTGGGATGATGATCATGTTGTTGCTCCTTTCTTGTGATTTTGGATATTGGTGGCATAGTGGGATGAAGCGCCCGACAAACTTTACATGTCCTCGCACATGAGACCTGTTCCACGCTTGACATGCAACTAGTTTGCATAAGTGGCTAGCGGGTGTCCGTCTCCTACTATAGTCAATATCTATTTTGCAAGCGAGTTGTCAACAATTTGATTATCCTCGTTGTGGTTCATGTTCGTAGGTAAGAACGGTTCTATCTCGAAAGCCCTCAGCCACGTAAAACTTGCAATGGATAAATTAGAAGCGTCTAGTTTAGATTGTTGCTGGGCTAGTGTTATGATATGGTGGTGTTGTAAGTAGAAGTATGAGATGATACTCTTACAACACACATAGCGTGTAAAACCCATAGATTGTGGATTTACACATATAGGTATGATAGTGATCATACCAAGATGCACATGATAGAGATCATCTGCGGGAACCATATAATTTCACTATTAAACATATGATGTTTGATTGCATCTTATATTGCTTGTTTAGCGCTTTGTTAAGCATAATAAGATGATCCCTCATTTTAAATATCAAGATAAGAATGTGTTCTCCCTTTAGTATGCACCGATTATGTTTTCGTCGCTCCAAGACATCACGTGATGATCGGGTGTACTTGGATCCTCGACCATACTTGGTGTAAGAGTTACACACGCAAAAATACTAAGGTTCTAACTTGGCGAGCCTAGCATGTATGACATGGCCTCGGAACACGTAATCAAAGGTTAAGCATGAGTCATATAGTTGATATGATGCCCATTTGATGCTCGCCTTTGAAGCTATACCGACTCACGTGATGATCGGACTTGGTGTAGTGGATTTGGTTCATGTAATCACCAAAAGGACACGAGGGATGTCGCTTTTGAGTGGGAGTTCATTCGTAATATAGATTAGTTGAACTCAATCTATCATACACTTAGTCTAAACTTTACAAATTCTGTTGTAGATGGCACCACCGCTTTTAATTTCAATGCGTTCATGGAGAAAGAGAAACTAGCAACGAACGGTAGCAACTTTACTTGAATGGGCCATGAATTTGAGGATTCTCCTCTCTGCACAAAAGCAATATGTGCTAGAAGCGCCGTTAGGCCCCCACCTTGACGATGCCCCGACGAGGAGAAGAATGTCTATCTCTCGTCAGGAGGACCACAACTTAGTTCATTGCGGCATATTGTATGGATCGGAGCCGAACTTCAAAGCGTTCAAAACGGCAATGCTTTTGATACAATGGGTGAGTTGAAAATGATTTTCGACACACATGTCATGAGAGAGCTACAATGCTTCGTAAAAGTTCTTTAGTCGCATGATGGAAGAGAACAGCTCGTTAGTGAGCATGTACTCAAGATGTCGGGTTACGCCGATAAGCTTGTGTCCTTGGGAATAACGATTCCCATTGACTTAGGCATCCATCGTGTTCTGCAGTCTCGCCACCTAGCTATAAGAGCTTCGTGATGAACTATAATATGCAAGGCATGAAGAAGTCTCTCCCGAGCTCACAATGCTTAAAACCTGAAGTGGAGATCAAAAGGAACATCAAGTGTTGATGATCAATAGGAACACTGGTTTCAAGAAAGACAAGAAGGAAAACGGAAGGAAGTAAGGGCGGCAAGCACATTGCCGCTGAAAAGAAACCCCGAGTTGGACCTAAGTCCGATACCGAGTGCTACTATTGTAAGGGGATCGCCATCGAAGCCTTAATCGCCCCAAGTATCCGCGCATAAGAAGGCCGGCAAGGCAAACAAAGGTATATATGATATACATGTTATTGATGTGTACTTGACTAGTGCTCGCAGAGCACCGGGTATTTGATACGGTTCGGGCTAATATTTGTAACTCAATCGGGGTCATGAAAAGCGACCGCTAGCAAGGGTGAGGTCAAGATGCGTGTCGGCAATGGATCAAACGTTGATGTGATCGCCGTTTAACGCTACCTCCACTTACCGTCGGGATTAGTTATAAACTTAAATAACTGTTATTTGGTGCACCGAGCATGAACATTGTATCCGGATCATGTTTGATGCAAAGTGGTTTTCATTCAAATCGAGAACAATGGTTGTTCCATTTATATGAATGAAATCTTTTATGGTCATGCACCAATGTTGAATGGTTTATTTCTGTTGGATCTCGATGATAATGTTACACATATTCATAATATTGATGCTAAAAGGATTAAACTTAGTGATGATATATCCGCATATATGTGGCAATCGCCGTCAGGTCATATTGGCATTAAACGCATGAAGAAGCTCCATTCGGATGGACTTTAGAATCACTTGATTATGAATCATTTGATACATGTGAGCCATGCCTTATGGGCAAGATGACTAGAACGCCGCTTTCGGTTCAATGGAACGGCGATGATTTATTGGAAATCATACATTCGATGTATGTGGTCCAATGAGTGTCGGCCGAGGTGGATATCGTTATTTTGTTACTTTCACGGATGATTTGAGTAGATACGGTTATATCTACTTGATGAAACACAAGTCTGAAACCTTTGAAAAGTTCAAGGAATTTCGAATGAAGTGGAAAATCATCGTAATAGAAAGATCAAATTTCTACGGTCCGACCGTGGAGGTGAGTATCTAAGTTACGAGTTTAGCACTCACATGAAAGAGTGTGGAATTGTTTCACAACTCACACCGCCGAACACCACAATGAAATGGTGTGTCGAACGTCAATCGTACTTTATTAGATATGGTTCGATCTATGATGTCTCTGACGGACTTGCCGTTGTCATTTTGGGGTTATGCACTAGAAACTGCTGCATTCACTTTAAATCGGGCACCATCTAAATCCGTTGAAACGACACCGTATGAATTGTGGTTTGGAAACAAACCTAAGCTGTCATTTCTTAAAGTTTGGGGTTGCGATGTTTATGTGAAGAAACTTCAACCGGATAAACTCGAACCCAAAGCGGAAAAATGCGTCTTCATAGGATACCCTAAAGAAACTATTGGGTATTCCTTCTATCACAGATCCGAGGGCAAGGTTTTTGTTGCCAAGAATGGATCCTTTCTAGAGAAAGAGTTTCTCGCAAAGGTGTGAGTAGTCGGAAGGTAGAACTCGAAGAGGTTATGGAACCTTCTCTTCAAAGTATGGCGAGTAGCGCAGCAGAAGTCGCTCCGGAGTTGGCTCCACCATTGAAGAAGGAACTAATGATAATGATCATGAAACTCCGAAAGAGAGTACTACCGAACCTCGCAGTCAAACAGACGCGTGCGAGTCAGACGGAAATCCTGTCATAAATTTCATGGTTGATGAAAATAATGACCCGCGACGTATGAAGAAGCGATGATGAGCCCGAATTCCAACAAATGGTTAGAAGCCATGAAATCCGAGATGGAATCCATGTATGAAAATCAAGTTTGGAACTTGGTGGAATTACCTCACCAGAAAGGCCGTGGAGAACAAATGGATTTTCAAAAGGAAAACTGATGTTGATGGTAATGTGACCATCTATAAAGCTCGACTTGTCGCAAAGGGGTTTCGACAAATTCAAGGAGATGACTACGATGAGACTTTCTCTCCCGTAGCAATGCTAAAGTCGATTAGGATTATGTTAGCAATTGCTGCATATTTCGATTATGAAATATGGCGATGGATGTCAAAACCGCGTTCCTCAATGGTAATATTGAAGAAGAGTTGTATATGATACAACCAAAGGGTTTTGTCGATCCTAAGGATGCTAACAAGGTGTGCAAGCTTCAGCGATCCATCTATGGATTGAAGCAAGCATCACGAAGTTGGAATCTCCGCTTTGATGAGGTGATCAAAGAGTTTGGATTTGTCCAAACTTATGGAGAAGCTTGTATTTACAAGAAAGTGAGTGGAGCAATGTGGCATTTCGATACTATATGTGGATGACATATTATTGATCGAATGATATAGAACTTTAAACAAAGTGTTAAAAGTTATCTAAACAAAGAAATTTTCAATGAAGGACCTAGGTGAAGCATCTTACATATTAGGCATAAAGATCTATAGAGATAGATCTAGGCGCCTAATAGGGCTATCGCAAAGTACATACCTTGATAAGATTTTAAAGAAGTTTAAAATGGACGGAAGTAAGAAGGGGTTCTTACCTATGTTGCAAGGCAAGACATTGAGTAAGACTCAAAGTCCGGGCCGGAAGAAAGAGAGATAATGGACAAAGTCCCTATGCTTCAGCCATAGGCTCTATAATGTACGCCATGCTATGTACAAGACCGGATGTGGCACACGCTATTAGTTTGACTAGTAGGTACCAATCGGATCCGTGTTCTAACATCGGATAGCGGTCAAGAATATCCTTAAGTACTTGAGAAGAACTAAGGATATGTTTCTTGTATACGGAGGTGAAGAAGAGCTCGTCGCTAAGTGTTATGTCGACGCTAGCTTTGACACCGATCCGGATGACTCTAAGTCTCAATCCGGATACGTATTTCTCATGAATGGCGGAGCGGTTAGTTGGAGGAGCTCCAAACAACCTGTGGTAGCGGGATCAACAACGGAGGCGAATATGTTCTTTGCTTGAGCGGCTCAGAAGCGCTTTGGATGAAGGAGTTCATATCCGAACTAGGAGTTGTGGGCGCGTTGGACCCAATGGTGATCTATTGTGACAACAATGGTGCCATTGCCAATGCCAAAGAGCCAAGGTCTCACAAGCATTCCAAGCATATTAAGCGCCGTTTCACTCCATCCATGAGCATGTCAAGGATGGAGATATAAAGATTTAGAAGTACATACGGATCTCAATGTAGCGATCCGTTGACTAAAACTCTCCTAGAGCAAAACATGATCAACACCGAACTCAATGGGTGTTAGATATATCACTATGTAACTAGATTATTGTCTCTAGTGCAAGTGGGAGATCAAGGAATATGCCCCGAGAGGCAATAATAAATTGTTTATTATGTGTATTCCAAGTATATGATAGATGTTTATTTTGCATGCTATAATTGTATTAATACGGAAAAGTTAATACATGTGTGTTTAATAAACAAACAGAAAGTTCCTAGTTAAGCCTCTCTCATAAACTAGCTCGTTGATTAACAAGATGATCAAGGTTACATGATCATGGACATTGAATGTTGTTAATAACGGGATCACAACATTAGTGTAATGATGTGATGAACATTCATCCAAGTATAGCATTACGATCAAAGTCATTGAGTTTATATTGCTATAACAACTTACGAAGTGATCCTAATCCTTAGACCATGAGATCATGTCAATCACTAACACCTAAGAGTTTCTTGATAACATCAAACGTCACACCGTAACAGGTGATTATAAAGATGGGTTCGTAACTAATAAAGTGTTATGTTGAGGCTCATGGATCAAGAGTGGAATTTGTTCATCCCGATGACGGATAGATATACTGGGCCCTCTCGGTGATATCACATTGATTAGCTTGCAAGCAAGTGATTTGATCACTAGAATGTTATATCACGGAACGAGAAAAGAGTGCATGTCGAACGAGATCAAACTAGGTATGGAGATACCGATGATCGAATCTCGGACATGTAATATATCGTGAGACAAAGGGATTAAGATACTAGCGTAAAGGTTCCGACGATCACAAGAAAGTCATCGTTGAATGTGTGGAGTCAAGATGGGTCTCCGGATCCGCTTCGATTATTGATCCGAGAGGGTCTCGATCATGTCCGCATTATTCACGAACCGTAGGGTGACACACTTAAGAGACACCGACATCCAATTGGAGCAAAAGTTTCATGCCGAAGAATAAACAAGCGCAGGAATTTATTTCACTAGATACCAAACAGGTTTCGGGTGAAATTGCATAAAGTGGTTATGCATGTGAAATAGAATTCTAGCAAGGGTTATTTGTGAATGTTTGTCATTAAAGTAATTGACAAAATTCTGAATAAAATAAAAGAGTTTTATTTAATGAGAGTTTGCATTAAATTTGGTGGAAATTTAATGGGATTTTTGAGTGGGATTTTGAGGACTTTTGAAGGGTCATTTTGTGAGTGGAGTGTCCACCCACATGATGAGGGAGGGCAAGGGGCAGCCCCCATGCCACCCCCCTTGGGGTTCCCCCTCCTCCTATAAAAGGAGCCCTCCTCTCACTTCTCACACACACCTCCTCGTGAAGGATCTCTCTCCTCTAGAATTTATCCCCATGGTCTCGGACTAGCGAGATACATGTTCCGGTGGCTATTCGGCAAGAAAGAGTTGTGCTTCATTGCATCGCTGGAGCGAGGAGGCGGAGGTTGCTCGAACGCAGCGTGTGCGAGCACGGATGCGCTGCTGATTTGCGGCGCTAGGACTTCCTCTCGATCTTGAGATCGGCAAGAGATCGTCTACATCAACCACGAGTTTGGACTCGTTAAACTTTGTCGGTCTTCAAGGGTATGTTCTCTACGGATATACATCCGCCCGTTGTTTGTATCTAGTATAAATAGATCTTGGTATATAGTTCACATCGTAGGAAAATTTTTGTTTTCTATGCTGCGAACCCTTCACAAGATTTGTGCGAATGCCACGCGCCCAAGGATGGCATGGTACTGTGATGGCCATTCCATAACTTCGAACTCTAGCCGCTCACGCCTGAAGTTTTTTCGGGCTGGCCAAAGATGACGTCAAGCCATATCTTGCCTAGAGGGTATATGCCCTTCCCTGGGACTATGTCGTGGAACGTCGTGTCTAATTGCTCCAGGCTGCACAGTGGGATCCGCACCGTGACGAGTGTGCTGGCAAACATCAGATTGATACTGCTGCCGCCGTCCATGAAGACGCGGCTCATCTCCAACCCCCCGATCTGCGCCTCAATCACCAGGGCAGCATGACCTAGGCGGGGGATCTGGCATGGGTGATCCGAATGATCGAACGTGATGCAGGACTCCGAGCCACTGAGGTACTCAGGGATGGCTGGTGGAGACGTCACGGCCAGGCTAACTTGGTGGGTGATCTTCTTTTGCACCCTATTGGTTGGGAGCCTCTTCTAGATCATCAGGGACCCTTTTGGCGGCGGGTACCCTCCTGCACCGTTATTTGGTGCTGGTGCGATCGTCGTCTGCGATGGTCCGACGGGTGGTGGTGGAGGAGCTCCGTGGGCGATGTCACCTGGTATGGGTGCGGTCCCAAATCCAGGGTTCACGATCTGGCGCCGCATTTGGGTGAGACCCTCGCTGAGCTTCCGGAACTCGCGGCTGTCCTTGAGCATGTGGCTGGCCTTCTTCTTGCCATCCTGTTTGTCGATGTAGAAGTGTATGGTGCAGGGACCAGACAGTTTCTCGTATGCCGAAGGCTCGTCGTCATGGATATGACGTTGCCACGTTTGCATGGGTCGCCCACTGTCGCGGTAGTTGTCGCCGCGGTATCCGCTGTTGCGTTTGCTGTCATTGCGTCGATCGGCGTATCCAGCCGTGACCATGTTGACTCCGTCGCGGTCATCATAGACATGCGATCTTATCTTGCTACGGTGTTCGCGCCTGCGGCCATAGTCATATTTGTCATCCGAATGTGCTCGGGTGACGGAATCCTCACCATCTTCCCCCGATTGGCGATGTACATGAGGTGATCGAGCATCTTGGGCTTGACGCGCCCAAGTTCCTCCTCGAAATCTGGGCGCCTGGCGCCGTCCTTGAAAGCGTCAATTGCCCGTTCTTCGAAGATGTGCGCGGCGGAGTTCTTGATGTGGGACCAGCGGAGTATGTACGAGCGGATGGACTTGTTGGACCATTGGGTGCAGGACCGTAGCTCTTCGATTGAGGATGGCCTCTTGCTGGTGCGCTTGAAGTTGCAGATAAAGCTGTATGCCAGCTCTTCCCAGCTTCGGATGGATCCGGAGGATAAGCTGCTGAGCTAGACCCTGGCCGTGCCTGTCAGCTGCAGTTGAAGGCATTTTTTTCGTCGTGGAGCTTGAGTGAGGACATGTGATCATCTAGCCAAGCCTTTGGCTCTTGCGTGACGTCGAACTTCGGGTTTTCCGAAGGGAGTTTGAAATTTTTTGGCATCCTTGTTCGCCGAACGGATCTGCTGAAGCATCTGGCGTCGCATAGCTCTCCGTCCTCTTCCTCGTCGGACTCAGTTGAGAACGCACGCTTGGCGCGTGCCTTGTTGATCTTGCGCTGGGTGAGCTCATTGCGAGCGTCGT
Organism: Avena longiglumis; assembly: GCA_030063025.1. Taxonomy (NCBI): domain Eukaryota; kingdom Viridiplantae; phylum Streptophyta; class Magnoliopsida; order Poales; family Poaceae; genus Avena; species Avena longiglumis. The sequence goes on along the minus strand of CP125975.1, from coordinate 464,769,243 downwards.
AGTTGCCACTACGGCGCCGTGGGCTCTTGCGGCGTCGGGGTAGGTCGTGTTCATCGTCTTCGGATGAGGGCGTAGGGCTGCGGTTGAATTTGACCGCAACTTTTTTCTTTGGCTCCGTAGGAGTCTCATCGTGGAGCGCTGCTCCGATGAGTCCGAGGCCAGCTAGCGCGGACTTGTGCATGGCACTCTTTGGGTCACCCACCGGAGGTGGATGGGACGTGAGATATGTTGTGGCCTCCATGATCGCAGCCTGCGGTATTCTCGGCATGACGTTGTCATGCGAGTCCATCGTCATGAAGGACGTGTTGAGGGCCTGGGTGACCTCGCGTCGTGCGGCGGGGTCCATGTGCTCCGTACGGGAGCGGTACTTCTTGGCGTTGTTGCCATGCAAACTGGAGCTGCCAGCGACGAAGAGCACAGCTTGCCATGCGCTGGATTCCGCAGCTGCCTTCTTACGCTTGTCGAGGTCCTCCATCAGCTTCACCTGTCGGTTGTGCTCGTCGATGAGGACGAGGTGGTAGGCCATCAGTAGATCTCGTGAAGCATTCACAGGTAGGATGATGTTGCCTACCACGGCTTCGCGTGCTTGGCGCCAGCCTTCCTCCTTGAGGTTGATCTTGTTGTATACGTGAGCGTCGCCTTCGTTGGGCATGTTAGGCGGATCTCCTCTGTTTCCTCCGTTCTCAGCTTGCAGGTTGAGAGGGGGGTTGGGTGTTTGCTACGCACTCGAACCTGGCGGGAGGACCGTTACGTTGTTGATGACGACGACACATAGGTAGCGCCCGTGGATTGGATCGCTGCTGCCGCAGCTTTCAGATCCAGAACCGTAGGTTCCTTCATCTGAGGGAGGGCCGCACAGATCTAAGTTGCAGCAGCTGTTGTCATTTAACTCGTCTGTCAGCGTCGATGCGTGTAATGCGCCGATAGGTGAGACCCACGAAACAGGCCCGATGGATGGTGGTGGAACCCACTCTGGGAGGCGGAGGGTGCCAGTCTGCCCCACCTGGAACCAGAAGCTCCCGAATAACATCTCGAGTTCGTCGCTGACTGACTCGAAATCCCTCAGGGTGGTCGGCGAGTGGGCGGTGAAGTCGAAGGTGCCAAAGAGGAGGTGACTCTCCGTTGCGGATGAGTTGTAGATCGCTTCAGATGGAACCATCACAACCGAACGATCAGTGTCACTAGTTCCCACAGATGACGCCAATTGACGATGGTTGATTTTGTCAATGCCCATTGTTATGGACTTGGCTTTGGAGAAGATGGGGATGCTGGAAATCGTGGAATGGTTAACTGACAAGCAACACGGGACACAGGATTTACCCAGGTTCAGGCCCCGGGAGGGAAAACCCTACTCCTGCTTGTCTGCACTTGATTACGGCGGAGCCAAAAGTTACAGGGGTGCGCAGATGCAATCTGGCGTGAGGTGCGTATGCGATGGTGGAAGAGGATCCTTCTCGCCGTACCCTCCTGGACTTTATATAGATAGGCAGGTCCCGGGCTTAGGTTGAGTCGGTTACAAATTAGGGTTAGTACCCTTTGAAATTCTATCTAATCTAGACTTGTCCTCCAAGGAGTCAAAAACTTCATGGGCTTGGGCCACCCGAAGTCTTTATGGGTCGTGTGTCTTGACGTGGGCCTTCCTTGGACTGGACCAGGTATACCAATGTCGTGTACCCGTGGGGTATATCCATGTCACCTGTATCATGTGCAAGGGGTACCCCATTGGCGGTTCTCTATGATACACATGTACTTACTATGACAAGAACTTACCGGTAACTAAACTTGAGTAGCATGAGGAGCGGCCCACGTATTCAAGGGACATGAGATTGCCAACTTATACTTCGTCAAGCATATACTCCATAGTTTGTTCACTTTGACCTTAATCACTTCAAGATGCTTAACATAGGGGCAATGAGAGCTGAAAGCTAACAAGTGCCATAATTTTTGGAAGCTCTTTATGAGACTTGAAATCCCTGCTTCCCTTTTATGAAGGGCCTTTCTTCCACCATTATATTGAGTCTCCACCTTCTATCCTTAGGCACCAATTAAGAGAGCATAGTTGTCATTCTTAGTTCTATGTGCATTGTCCCAAAACTTATTGATTGATTCATATTGTTGATATTTCTTGCTCATGAACTATTTGTATCTAGTCACTCTTATGAACTTTGAAGGTGTCCTATGAATTTATTTGCTACTCCATGAGGGACAAGCTAAATGCCACTATGCTATGTTTTCTATATATGAAACAAACAAACGTCTGGGGAAGTGACAAAAATCTCTAAGGTTGTAGATGTGTTGTTGCTACTAGGGAGAAAACAACGATCTCTTGTTCATGAAACAAGTGGATTGTTTACCTTACACACTTTGCTTAAAGCAGTTATCTGTTGCTTGCAACTTAATACTGGAGGGGGTTCGGATGATAACCTAGAGGTGGATTACTACTCATAGATGCAGTTGGATGGTGGTCTATGTATCTTGTTGTATTGCCCAATCAAATCTCATAGGATCATGAATGTCTAGTATTGCATTGTTATGCCTTGCTATGTCCTGTCAATTGCCCTGCTATAATTTGTTTACCCAGCATGCCATGTTGTTTATCTTAAGGAGAACACCTCTAGTGAACTATGGACCCCGGTCCAATCTTTACCATTGATACACCTTCCACTGTTACTATTTACTTTATGCAAACCACTGTTACCTTCCACGCCATACAATTAATCCTTTGTTTTCAGCAAACCGGTGAGATTGACAACCTCACTGTTCGTTGGGGCAAAGTCTTGAGTTTGTGTTGTGCAGGTTTCCAGTTGCTAGCAACATCATTGAGTCGTTTCCTTCCTCCTACTCGTTCGATAACCTTGGTTTCTTACCGAGGGGAAAACTTGTTGTTGTACTCATCATACCTTCCTCTTGGGGTCTCCCAACGAAGCTCTACAGTGATCTGAGTCGCATCATCTAGCTTAATGATGGTATTGATGGCGACGATCTTGTAGGGGTTCGTAGCATGGAAAACAAAAAAATTCTACCGCATGCACACAAACAAGCCAAGATCTATCTACTAGATTGTAGCAACTAGTCAATAGAAACACTCACCCTCGGAGATTCCAAAGCGGTTAACGAGAGCATATTCTCATGGGTGATGTAGTCGTACACTTGCCGATATCAAGATCGCGTAGATGATCCTTCTGGCGCTGCATTCCGGCAGTGCTTCCGCAGTCGGTCACATGTTCGGTACTCCATGAAGACCTTCCTCTCCCTTGTTCCAGCAGGCAACGTAGGTTGTAGTTCTCTCTGGCGATTCCAGCAACACGACGGTGTGGTGTCGGAAGTAGAGGGAAGATCCCGCAGGGCTTCACCTAAGTCGGATGCGAGTTATGGTGGATTAGGGTTTCCCGGAAATCTAGGGTTTAGAAATCCGGGAGGAGGAGGAGGTGTCGGCGGCGGCTGGGGCGGCGGCGACGGACCGGCGGCGGTGCGGTGATGGCGTGGGCGGCGCGGCGTGGGCGGCGAACGGCGGCGCGGAGGCGGCGGCCATGTGTCGGGCTCGGGTGGAGAGGGCTTGGAACTTGTGTTGTGTTGGGGCAGCCCTTCCCCTCTATTTATGAGAGGGGGCAGCTTTGGGAGGGGTGGGTTTGAATCCAAACCCAAACCCAAGTTGGATTGAGAGAAGGACTTGTTTCTTCTCCCACTAGGAAACTATTGTTCCAGTTTAACGGCGGCGGGTCGGCGGCGGCGCGGGCTCGGGTGGAGAGGGCTTGGAACTTGTGTTGTGTTGGGGCAGCCCTCCCCCTCTATTTATGAGAGGGGGGCAACCTTGGGAGGGGTGGTTTGAATCAAAACCCAAACCCAAGTTGGATTGAGAGGACTTGTTTCTTATCCCACTAGGAAACCATTGTTCCTGTTTGACTTTTCAAACTTCCCGTTTGACTTTCAGTTTAGAGCTTTATTTCTCTCTTGCATATGCCAACAACAAGTGACCTTGGATATGATCCAATCATTCCACATACCCTGACACATTCATAGACCATTCTACCTCCGGACCGGTGAACCTTCTAGACCCTTCTAGAACCTCTCCGATGAAATCATCAGAAACTTTCCCGAACTCCGAAATAGGACTTTCCTTATATGAATCTTATTCTCCAGACCATTCTGGATCTCCTCGTGATATCCCGGATCCCATCCGAGACTCCGAGCAACATTCGGTCTCTTACTCATTATTCCATAACTACTCGAACAACGTCGAATCCTTAAGTGTGTCTCCCTACGGTTCGTGAATTACGCGGACATGACCAAGACACTTCTCCAATCAATAACCAATAGAGGAATCTGGAAATTCATATGGCTCCCACATATTTCAACAATTACTTTGCGATCGAATGAACCATTTACATACGATACCAATTTCCCTTTGTCTCACGATAGTTTACTTATCCGAGGTTTTGATCGTCGGTATCTCTGCATACCTAGTTCAACCTCGTTACTGATAAGTACTCTTTTCTCGTTTCCGTGATATGTGATCCCTTGTGAGCCAGTCACATGCTTGCAAGCTAATTGGATGACATTACACCGAGAGGGCCCAAAGTATATCTATCCGTCATATGGATGGACAAATCCCACTCTTGATCCATGTGCCTCAACCCATACTTTCCGAATACTCAATGCCACCTTTATAGACACCCATTTACAGTGTGGTGTTTGATGTCATCAAAGTATCCTTCCGGTGAAGGTGATATGCATGATCTCATGGTCGAAGGAATTAGGTTACTATGTATCAGAAAGCATATAGCAATTGAACTATTAAAATAACTTGATCTTTATGCTACGCTTATCTATAGGAGTATGTCCATCATACCATTATCCTAATGATATGATCTTGTTATTAACAACATCTCAATGTTCATGATCGAGAAACCACGATCATCTATTAATCAACAAGCTAGTATTATAAAGAGGCTTTACCAGGGACTCTAATTTAGTTTACACATCACACAAGTATTAATGTTTCCGGTTAATAATGTTATAGCATGAATGTAAACGTTTATCATAAACACAAAGATATAATAATAACTACTTTTATTATTGCCTCTAGGGCATATCTCCAACAGATCTCCCTACTCCGGGAAGGAATTTCCTCGACAAAAATATGTCTGTTGGAGAGCTCTTTCTCTCTCGGTGGTTTTCGCCCCGTAGAGGTGGCGGAATCTTTCTATGGTTGCTCCCTTTGACTTTAGGGTTTCGAGGAGAAGATATAGGTGATAGGGCGGAGCCAGAGGTGGGCCAGGGTGGCCACACACCCTGTAGGCGCCGCCCAGGGTGGCCCGCTCCTGGGGGGTGTGGGCCCTTGTAGACCAACTCCGTCTCCCCTTCTGGCATTCTTCGTCTTCTGGGAAAATATAATTTTCTGTAGTTTTCTAGTATTTTTCTGATCTTCGCGAAATTGCATCAAAACACCGCTTTTTCCATCAGAATCCTGACTTCGGCAGTTCATCCTCCAAGAATCATCCAACATATAAAAACAGATGAAAATACATAAGTATCGCCTCTTAATAAGGAATATATCGATGAATAGAGGCAAATTATGATATAGAATGGTGATGCAAATTGGATGTATCATCCTCCAGCCTCGCAACATTTGTCATGGTGAGACAGCGATGGTGACTTCAAGACCGTGGTGGTGTATGTTGGTGGGTGGCAAGATTGGTGGAGTAGCTCAGCTCCAATCAATAATCCCCAGGGGACCCCAAGAATTCTTGGTATACGCTCATTCCAATCCTCAATTCTCCTTTCGAGATTCAGGGATAATGAATCAATTGAACGCGCTTCAAAGATTTGTTCCACTTTTGGAAGACCTTCCATTATGTCACTAGATCTCGATTTTCATATATAAAAGTAACTAACTTATCCCCCTTGTAAAGGATTTCTCCATAATGACCATTAACAGTTGCTCATGTAGTCTATGGATTGTCGAGAGTGTTGTTTTTTGAGGGTTGGGAGAAATCCCTGTCATCCTTGCACTGGCGCGGTGACAATTGAGAGTGTGGTCGTTCCTTCGTGAAGGACGCGAGGTGTACCTCTTCCTACTCCTCAGGGCTTACCGGGGGAAACTGTAGGATCGAGTTCAGGACTTTTCTTCTAGGAAATGTTGTTTAGTACGTGAAGATTCAGAGTGCTAGGATCATGGTGTGAATTCGTCTGAGGGTGCGACGGTTCGGGTCTTATTCGTTTTTATCGATCTGCTGGTGTTAGCATTTTTATCTTCGTTCTTTTGAACTTGATTGTGATGTATTTTCCTTAGCAATGAATTTATAATTATACTATGTGATATATTAATATAGCGGGACGAATGTTTCGAGAACGACACGAAACCTCGGCACTAGTAGGCAACTGGTACATAGATGATCGCCCATCTGAACAACGACCACCCATTTGTTCTGCTATGGCCTAAGGGCATCTCCACCGGGTCGACCCATCCCGTCCGAGCGTGTACGAACTCGTCTGTGTGGATGTGAGGGACGCATGTGTAGGGGTTCGTAGCATGGAAAACAAAAATTTTCTATCGCATACAACCAAACAAGCCAAGATCTATCTACTAGATTGTAGCAACGAGTCGATGGTATAACTTACCCTCGAAGATTCCAAAGCGTTTAACGAGAGCGGATTCTCGTGGGTGATGTAGTCGTACTCTTCCCGATCTCAAGATCGTGTAGACGATCCTTCCAGCGCCACGTTCCGTGGCGCTCCGCGATCGGTCACACGTTCGGTACTTTCGGAAGACCTTCCTCTCCTTGTTCCAGCAGCGGAGGTTGTAGCACTCTCCTCGCGATTCCTAAGACAACTGGCGTGGTACCTAAGTAGAGGGAGATCATGAGGCTTCGCCTTAAGCCAAGTGCAGTATGGTGGAGCTTATGAGAGAGAGGATTAGTGGCCTAGTAATTAGACACACCAATTAGAGGGCTCGAAACCAATTAGAAGGCTCTAAACTGTTGGCTAAAGCAAGTAGAAGCTCGAAACCAAAACGGCTCTAAACCTGAGAGCTAGAGTAGAGAGTATGGTTGCTATGGGAGGAGCCCACCCTCCTTTTATGGGAGGGGGTCATGGCGCTTGAGGAGGAGGAGTCCCTCCCTAACTCGGCTTGGGCTGGGCGCCGGCCTGGAGGAGTCCAACTCCTCCTCCAGGTTGGTTCCAACTCCTCTTGCTTGTTTCCCACAGTTTCTTGTTTTGGCAGTTTGACTTTCAAACTGGACATTTGACTTTTCTGTTTTAGGATTCAATTTAATCCTTTATTTGGGACAGCAATAACACATAGTACATGATGCAATCATTCAATGAGCAATGACACATTCATGTACCCTCCCCCGTCTTGGGACAATCCGGAACCTTCTAGAACATTCCCGATGAAAACACTTTAATCATTCCCGAACTCCGAAACGGGACTTTCCTTATATGAATCTTATTCTCCGGACCATTCCGGATCACCTCGTGATATCCCGGATCCCATCCGAGACTCCGAACAACATTCGGTCTCTTTCTCATAATACCATAACTACTCAAACAACGTCGAATCCTTAAGTGTGTCTCCCTACGGTTCGTGAATTATGCGGACATGATCGAGACACTTCTCGAACAATAACCAATAGAGGAATGGAAATTCATATGGCTCCCACATATTTCTCGATTACTTTGCGATCGAATGAACCACTTACATACGATACCAATTTCCCTTTGTCTCACGATATGTTACTTACCCAAGGTTATGATCGTCGGTATCTCGCATACCTAGTTCAACCTTATTCTTGATAAGTACTCTTTTCTCGTTCCGTGATATGTGATCCCTTGTGACCAAGTCACATGCTTGCAAGCTAATTGGATGACATTCCACCGAGAGGGCCCAGAGTATATCTATCCGTCATGTGGATGGACAAATCCCACTCTTGATCCATGTGTCTCAACCAATACCTTCCGAACACTCAATGCCACTTTTATAACCACCCAGTTACGGTGTGGTGTTTGATGTCATCAAAGCATCCATCCAGTAAAGGTGATATGCATGATCTCATGGTCGAAGGAATTAGGTTACTATGTATCAGAAAGCATATAGCAATTGAACTATTGAAATGACTTGATCTTTATGCTACGCTTATCTATAGGAGTATGTCCATCATATCATTCTCCTAACGATATGATCTTGTTGTTGATAACATCTCAATGTTCATGATATGGAAACCACAATCATTAATCAACCAACAAGCTAGTGAAGTATAGAGGCTATACTAGGGACTTCAAATTAAGTTTACAAATCACACAAGTATTAATGGTTTCCTTGTCAATACTATTATAGCATGAATGCAAACATTTATCATAAACACAAAGATATAATAATAACTACATTTATTATTGCCTCTAGGGCATATCTCCAACAGTCTCCCACTTGCACTAGAGTCATCTAATCTAGATTACATGGTAATATACCGAACACCCATGGCAGTTTGGTGTTGGTCATGTTTTGCCCTCGGAGAGGTTTAGTCAACGGATCCGCCACATTCGGATCTGTGTGTACTTTGCAAATCTTTATATCCCCATCTGGATATGTTCTCGAATAGCGTGAAAACGCTTGATATGCTTGACTTCTTGTGTGACCTTGGTTCTTGCGCATTGGCTATGGCGCCCATGTTATCACAAGAGATAGACATTGGGTCCAGCGCACTTGGAACCACACCAGCTCTGTAATGAACTCCTTCATCCATATCGCTTCTTGTGAAGCCTCCGGCGACCATGTATTCCGATTCAGTTGAAGATCTCGCCACAACGCTTTGCTTTGCACTCCTCCGACTAAGCTTCTGCACCATTCAAAATAAATACGTGTCCGGATTGTGATTTAGAATCATCGGATCGGTGTTCCAACTAGCATCGGTGTAACCATTAACAACGAGTGTTCATCACCTCCATAAGAAAGAACCATATCCTTAGTTCTTCTCAAGTACTTAAGGATGTTTTTGACATTGTCAATGATCCACTCCTGGATCACTTTGATATCTGCTAGTTAAACTAACAGCATATGCAATGTCGGGTCTAGTACATAGCATGGCATACATTAGAGATCCTATGGCTGAGGCATAGGGAGTCTTACTCATCCTTTCTCTATCTTCTGCCGATGTCGGACCTTGAGTTTTACTCAAGGTCGTATTGGGCAACATGGGCAAGAACCCTTTCTTGCTATCTTCCATTCCAAATCTCTTTAGAACTTTGTCCAAATATGTACTTTGTGAAAATGATATTTGGCGTTTCGATCTATCTCTATAAATCTTTATGCCTAATATGTAAGCTGCTTCGCCAAGATCCTTCATTGAAAAACTATTATTCAAATATTCCTTGACACTATTAAGAAGGTCTACATCATTCCCAATCAACAATATGTCATCCACATACAGTATTAAGAATGCTACAGAGCTCCCACTCACTTTCTTGTAAATACAAGCTTCTCCATAAGTTTGTATAAAACCAAAACTTTTGATTACCTTATCAAAACGTTGATTCCAACTTCGGGATGCTTGCTTCAATCCATAGATGGACCGTTGAAGTTTGCATACCTTGTTAGCACCTTTAGGATCGACAAAACCTTTGGGTTGCATCATATACAACTCTTCATCAATGTCTCCATTGAGGAATCTTGTTTTGACATCCATCGCCATATCTCATAATCATAATATGCAGCGATTGCTAACATAATCCTCACAGACTTTAGCTTCTTTGGTGAGAAAGTCTCATCGTAGTCAACTCCTTGAATTTGTCGAAACCCTTTTGCGACAAGTCGAGCTTTATAGACGATAACATTACCATCAACATCTGCTTTCTTCTTGAAAATCCATTTGTTCTCGATGACCTTCCGCCATCCGTAAGTCCACCAAAGTCCATACTTGGTTTTCGTACATGGATCCAATCTCGGATTTCATGGCTTCTTGCCATTTATTGGAATCTGGGCTCATCATCGCTTCCTCATATGTCTCGGGGTCATCGGTGTTGTCCACCACCATGACATTCATAACGGAATCATACCAATGCAGGTGGTACGAGTTCTCGTTGACCTCGAGGCTCTGTAGCAACTTCAACCAAGTTTCATGATCATCATCATTAGCTTCCTCCCTTATTGGTGCAGGCACCACAGAACTTCTTCGGTCTTTGCGCTACTGCAAATTCGAGAGAAGGTTCAACAACCTCGTCAAGTTCTACTTTCCTTCCGGTCACTTCTTTGAGAGAAATTCCTTCTCTAGAAAGGATCCATTCTTAACAACGAATGTTTTGCCTTCGGATCTATGATAGAAGGTATACCCAATAGTTTCCTTGGGTATCCTATGAAGACGCATTTTTCCGCTTTGGGTTCAAGCTTGTCCGCTGTAACTTCTTTACATAGGCTTCATCCCCAAACTTTAAGGAGCGACAATTTAGGTTTCTTCCCAAACCATAATTCATACGGTGTCGTTTCAACGGATTTAGACGGTGCCCTATTTAAAGTGAATGCGGCTGTTTCTAATGCATAACCCCAAAATGATAGCGGTAAATCATAAGTGACATCATAGAGCGAACCATATCTAAGAGAGTTCGATTCTGACGTTCGGACACACCATTACTGTTGTGGTTCCGGCGGTGTCAATTGAAAGTATTCGCACTTCTTTAAATGCTCGCCAAACTCGTAACTTAGATATTCACCTCCACGATCGTAGCGTAGAAATTTAATCTTCTTGTTACGTTGATTCTCTACCTCACTTTGAAACTCCTTAAACTTCTCGAAAGTTTTGGACTTATGTTTCATGAAATAGATATACCCATATCTACTCAAGTCATCCGTGAAGGTAAGAACATAACTTGATAACCACCGGCGATGCTACACTCATTGGACCACACACATCGGTATGTATGATTTCCAATAGTCTGTAGCTCGCTCCATCATACCAGAAAATGGAGTCTTAGTCATTTTACCCATCAGACATGCTTCGCATCTTTCAAGTGATTCAAAATCAAGTGATTCAAGAAGTCCATCGAATGGAGTTTCTTCATACGTTTCACTCGATGTGACCAAGGCAGCTGCCACATATAGGTCGAATTATCGCTGATTTCAAGCGTTTAGCCTCAATGTTGTTGATATGTGTATTTCCACTATCGAGATTCAATAAGAATAGACCATCTATCAAAGGTGCATGTCGTAAAACATATTACTCATATAAATCGAACAACCATTATTCTCGACTTAAACAAGTAACCGTCTACAATAAACAAGATCCGAGATAATGTTCATGCTCAACGCAGCACTAAATAACAATTATTTAAGTATAAAACTAATCCGATGGTAGATGAAGGGGTAGCGTGCCGACCGCGATCACATCAACCTTTGATCCGTTTCCACGCGCGCCGTCACCTCGTTCTTCGCTAGCTTCCGTTTATTACCGGCTGTTTGAGTTACAAATATGAGCAACCGAACCAAGTATCAAATACCGAGCACTACTACGAGTACTAGTGAGATACACATCAATAACATGTATATCGGATATACCTTTCTTCTTGATGTTGCCGTTCTTGAGATCCGCCAAGTACTTTGGGCAATTCCGCTTCGATGACCTTCTCCCTTGCGTAAAAGCACTCGGTTTCAGGCTTAGGTCCAGCCTTGGTCTTCTTCGTCGGCGTGGTAGCTTTCTTACCACCCTTCTTGAAGTGTCCCTTTGCTTAGACTTGCCTTTCTTGAATTTGGTGGTCTTATTGACCAACAACACTTGGTGCTCTTTCTTGATCTCCACTTACAGATTTCAACATGGCAAAGAGTTCGCAACGTCTTGTTCATGTTCGCATGTTGTAGTTCATCACAAAGTTCTTGTAACTTGGTGGTAGTGATTGGAGGACACGGTAAATCCCCAAAGCATTAGGAATCACAATACCCAAGCTTTGAAGTTTGTTTGCATGCCCGGACATCTTAAGCACATGCTCAGCGACGGAGCTGCCCTCTTCCATCTTGCGGTTAAAGAACTTTTCGAAGCCTCATAGCTTTCAATTGCCGCATGAGTCTCAAAATCAATTTGAGATCCTCGACAATATCATATGGATCGACTCTTCAAACCTTTTACAAGCTCGATTCTAAACCATACAAGATAGCACCTGAACTATGGAGATCTTGATTCTTCCGAGCGAGGTAAACGTTCTTTACTTCATCGGAGCATCAATTGCAGTGGGTCACCAATGGTGCATCCGGCACATAGGTCAAATTACCATTTGTGAGGACAATCCTCAAATTGCGGAACCAATCCAAGTTGCTTCCATTGTTTTCAACTTTTCTTTCTCTAACGCATTAAAATTGATGGTAGGGCTGCCATTGATCTACAACATATTTGCAATAGTTTAGACTAAGTTTATGACAAATTGAGTTCAAATTAATTAATGAAATTAAACTAGGTGAACTCCCTCAAAACAATATCCCTCACATTGTTTTAGTGATCACACGAACCAAATCCACTACATCAACACCGATCATCACGAGAGTTGATATAGTTTCAATGGCGAACAATCATCATGTTCATCATATCTACTATCGATTCATGCTTTACCTTTCGGTAATCCGTGTTCGAGACCATGTGCATACATGCTAGGCTCGTCAAGATCAAACCTTAGTTTCTGCATGAGCAAATCTGGCTTGCTAACGTTGTATACACTTGCAGAATCTAGAACACCCGATCATCACGTGGTGTTTCGAAACAACAAGCTTTAGCGGTGCTAACTAAGGGTGAACACTTTATGATTTGAAATTGATGTGCATGAGGATCATCTTATAATGCTACCGTCGTCTACTAAGCAATACAAGATGCATAAAGGATTAACATCACATGCAATTCAATATATATGTGATATGATATGGCCTTTCTTCTTCGTGCCTTGATCTCCATCTTCAAGCACGAACATGATCTCCATCATCACCGGCATTGCATCAAGGTCAATGGCGCTTCTCCATGGTTGTCGATCCACGGCTTCAACTATTACAACTACTTTGAATAGACACGCAGGTCTTAACATAAATTAAAGACAACCATATGGCTCCTGCGGTTGTCGACTTACAATAAGGAACATTGCATACATCGAATATAATCACAATCATGGCCATATCACATCACACACACCCTGCAAAACAAAGTTAGACGCTTCTACTTTCTTTGCATATTTTACGTGGTTTGGGGCTTTCAATAAGTGTCGTTCTAACTTACGAACAAGAACCACAACATTGATACTAGCATTGTTGATCACCCGTTGTAAATTGGATCTTAACTATGCTAGGAGAAACATGCACCATAAAGCCACTTATGCAATACAAGTTACATGTCAAGCGTGGAGCAAGTCTCATGAACGATGTCATGTAAGGTTAGCCCGCCGCTTCATCCCAACATACCGCAAGATGCAAAGTACACAAAAGCAATCTACAATAAAAGCATCAACGCCCACAATGACCATTGTGTTCTACTGTGCAGATCTACATATAGACACGGCTCGATACCCTTTGTAGGGGTTCGTAGCATGGAAAACAAAAATTTTCTATCGCATACAACCAAACAAGCCAAGATCTATCTACTAGATTGTAGCAACGAGTCGATGGTATAACTTACCCTCGAAGATTCCAAAGCGTTTAACGAGGCGGATTCGTGGGTGATGTAGTCGTACTCTTCCGATCTCAAGATCGTGTAGCGATCCTTCCGGTATCACGTTAAAGCGCTCCATGATCGGTCACCGTTCGTACTCGGAAGACCTTCCTCTCCTTGTTCCAGGTGAGCGGAGGTTGTAGCACTCTCCTCGCGATTCCAAAGACAACGTGCGTGACTGCAAGTAGAGGAGATCATGAGCTTCGCCTTAAGCCGGTGCAGTATGGTGGAGCTTATGAGAGAGAGGATTAGTGGCCTAGTAATTAGACACACCAATTAGAGGGCTCTAAACCAATTAGAAGGCTCTAAACTGTTGGCTAAAGCAATTAGAAGCTCTAAACCAAAACAGCTCTAACCGGAGATCTAGAGTAGAAAGTATTGTGTCTATGGGAGGAGCCACGCCCTCCTTTTATGGGAGGGGTCATGGCGCTTGAGGGAGGAGGAGTCCCTCCCAACTCGGCTTGGGCTGGGCGCCCGGAGGAGTCAACTCCTCCTCGGGTTGGTTCAACTCCTCTTGCTTGTTTCCCACAGTTTCTTGTTTTGGGTTTGACTTTCAAAGCTGGACATTTGACTTTTCTGTTTTAGGATTCAATTTAATCCTTTATTTGGGACAGCAATAACACATAGTACATGATGCAATCATTCAATGAGCAATGACACATTCATGTACCTCCCCGGAGTCTTGGGACAATCCGAACCTTCTAGAACATTCGATGAAAACACGGAATCATTCCCGAACTCCGACGGGACTTTCCTTATATGAATCTTATTCTCCGGACCATTCCGGATCACCTCGTGATATCCGGATCCCATCCGAGACTCGAACAACATTCGGTCTCTTTCTCATAATACCATAACTACTCAAACAACGTCGAATCCTTAAGTGTGTCCCTACGGTTCGTGAATTATGCGGACATGATCGAGACACTCCGAACAATAACCAATAGAGGAATCTGGAAATTCATATGGCTCACATATTTCTCGATTACTTTGCGATCGAATGAACCACTTACATACGATACCAATTTCCCTTTGTCTCACGATATGTTACTTACCCAAGGTTATGATCGTCGGTATCTCTGCATACCTAGTTCAACCTTATTCTTGATAAGTACTCTTTTCTCGTTCGTGATATGTGATCCCTTGTGACCAAGTCACATGCTTGCAAGCTAATTGGATGACATTCCACCGAGAGGGCCCAGAGTATATCTATCCGTCATGTGGATGGACAAATCCACTCTTGATCCATGTGTCTCAACCAATACCTTCCGAACACTCAATGCCACTTTTATAACCACCGATTCACGGTGTGGTGTTTGATGTCATCAAAGCATCCATCCAGTAAAGGTGATATGCATGATCTCATGGTCGAAGGAATTAGGTTACTATGTATCAGAAAGCATATAGCAATTGAACTATTGAAATGACTTGATCTTTATGCTACGCTTATCTATAGGAGTATGTCCATCATATCATTCTCCTAACGATATGATCTTGTTGTTGATAACATCTCAATGTTCATGATATGGAAACCACAATCATTAATCAACCAACAAGCTAGTGAAGTATAGAGGCTATACTAGGGACTTCAAATTAAGTTTACAAATCACACAAGTATTAATGGTTTCCTTGTCAATACTATTATAGCATGAATGCAAACATTTATCATAAACACAAAGATATAATAATAACTACATTTATTATTGCCTCTAGGGCATATCTCCAACAGCATGCGGCGTCCCAGCGGCCCGACCCATCCGGTCAAATGCGTCCGGTTCGACCCATCCGTGCATCTAATATGGGTAATGGTTACCTCGACCTGGACGCGCGCGGACAGAAGTCGTGTCCTGCCCGCTCCTACCACTGGCCCACTTGTCAGCCATCGACGTGTTGATTCAGACACACGCAGCGGCACCGATTTAGACGCAACCGCGACAGCGATTCAGAGGCGCTGCGGAAGGCTGACCGGCGGCATCCTGCACCATCAATGGCTATGAAACGACACACTGACTGAATGAATGCCACGCTCTATACCGCCGCTGTAGCGCCGCCCGACGCCTGCCCTCCTGGCTGGACACTTCAATGTCGTCTCTTCGGCCTCCGTGTCGGCAACCGATGGCGTTCCTTTTTAATTGGCCGCCCACAGCCATCTTCTCCCCCACAGAACACTGATCGGCGACGCGCCTCCACCGCTTGTCATGCTGCGGGCGAACAGCTTGAGGACCACCAGGTACCCGGTCGATCTACTGTTCGACCACCTCAGCCAGGTGTACCTTGGCAACGGCTGGGAGTGCTTCGCCCGCTCGCACCAGATCAAGGTGGGCAACATCATCGTCTTCAAGTACGATGATGAAGGAAAGTTTGGCGTTAGCGTCTTCGACGATACCATGTGTCGTCTCTACTACCACTCCGACTCCAACGTGTAGGCTAGGCTGTGCGCATGCCATGTACGATGTATCAATGTAGGCATTGGCCATTTGCAATAAAACATTTGTTACAAGCACACCACACACCCTAAAACTACCCGCAACCACCGGCGCTAGGGGAGGCGGTTGCGATGGGTCAGATACACGATTTGTCATTGAGAATATTGATGATCGCTCGCTGCTTCTGCACCCCCTCTTCAGCTCGGTCGAGGCGGGCATGCAGGGAAGCGTCGCCGGGATTGGCATGCACCGCTTCCCGGAGGTCGACGTGCACCAATGCGAGCTGGTCCCATCATTGGTACTCCGGCAGAAAGACGCGTTCCCCTACCACCAGTGTGAAAGGCTCACTGGTGGTCATGTGACGGTTGTAGAAAGAGCGACGTGGCGGGGTGCGCATCCTGTAAATCCGCGGGCGCCCCGAATCGGAGGAGGCGGCACGTCCGGTAACTCCGGCGGGTCCCACAAGGGCAGCGGGCGCTCGGGCACCTCTTCTCTGCCGGCGTCGGGGTTGCCACGGACCTCGCCGGGTCAACGTCGGCGGCTAGGCATGGTGTTTGTTGTGCTGTGAGTGGTGCGGGTCTGGTCGAAGATATCTCGGTGACCTCCCCTTTTTATGGTTGCACCTGGACGCGACGGGAAACGCCCAGAAATGCCCTAAAACGCCTCTACCGAATGTCGTATTGGGGACGGCTGAGGGCATCTCCACCAGGTCGACCCATCCGGTCGTCTCAAACGATTCGTTTCTGTCCACTTGGGTCGGGCCGCAGTCGATATGGGGGGTCCGGCCTGTCCAGTCAGTCGCTCCCAGCGGACCCATTTGTCTACGCTTGGCCAGCGCTGGCCAGGAATTTTATGTGTTTGCAAATGTTTTCAATGACGATGCCAACTCCCGCAGCGGGTCGGATAACCTAGAAAGGACCGGCGAACGTACCACAGGCAAATAATCGAGCAGTTTGTGCGTCACGCAGAGTGTCGCGTCCGATCCACAAAGCGAGGCGGCGACGGATACTGCGGCGTCGAACAACTCCGGCAGCGTGTGGCATGCGGTGGAGCTAGATATCGCGGGGGCGTCGGCGGCAGCGAGCGGTGACGACGGCAAAGATTGCGCCTGCTCGAGTCGCGGGATATGGAGTGCGATGGTTTGAGGGAGGAGAGTGGCTGCTGTTCCACTGACGAGAGGGTCTGGATGAATTATTGGAAAAACGCGCTCGGACAAACGTGTTGTCCAAACCGACGCAAGAGATGACTAAATTGAGTGTACGTATGGACCTGGCCAGATGCGTTTTCCGGATGAATCTGACCGTTAAACCGCCGCGCATCGCGTGGATGGAAGAGTTCGGACAGGCTTAGACGGAATGCGTCGAGCCGGTGAAGATGCGGTGAGATGCTCTTAGCCGTACCGGGCGTTCTGCAACCGGTACTGTCTGGGCCATCGCCGCGGCCGGTTTCTGGTGTTGTGCAGCGGCCCAGGGCAAGGCAATGCAGGCATCCATGTGCAATAAAGGCCATCGCCCACGCCGTCCGCACATGTACCGGAATGTACAAGTAGGATATGGCATGACGCAACGCGACGAGGTTTACCGCCATCTATTCCTATTGATGTACTGCATTGGCACGACCCTCCTATCTTGCCATGATGCGTCGAGTCGAAACGGGTCATGCTCCAGGTGAATTACTGAAGCGATCATCATATTACTGAAACCGAAACGGCTACGCGTGCACTGCACGCTTCTTCTAGCTTGCGATGATCGACAATCAAGTGAACATCAACAAGACAGCAGAGACCTGAGAACACAATTACTCCTCCTCAATAGTCAATACACCATCACCATGCATGATGTGATGTGATTGAGGTTGAGATGTGATGAGACCAATGATTCTCGAGAGCAATCCACGCCTAATCCTCAACCTAAATCTGTAGACCAGTGGTTGGATTGGATGTGCGCAATGAGTGGCCGAGTGATCGGCAAAATCCAGTACGGGGGCCGCCGCTGCCGCTCCGGGTCCCTGCCTTTTTTATCCTAGACCAGAGGCGCGCAGGCCAAGGAATAGCTGGCGCTCCCAGTCCCAGCCATCATTTGAGCGTGTGTGCACGACGAGACGAGCCCATTCCCAGATCCGCACGGTGGCACTCCCCACTCCAGCATGGCACGAAGAAAAAGGCGCGACCTTGCCGATGCCAATGCCAGCACGCTGGTCCATCCAGAGGAAACGCCCCCGCGAGTGGCGCGGTTCAGTAGCAGCCGAGAGCGGCGTCGCAGGTTCAGAGTTTCACTCCTCCACCTCCACCTCCACCTCCACGCACTGACGCTTGACGAGACGCGCGCCGCCCGAGTAATTAGGCCGCCATCATTACTGCGCGCATGCACGCCGAGGAGGAGGAGCGAGGATGCCGCCTCGTTTAATACTACTACTCCAATCTTGTCCAATCTAGTAATTGAGTGAGAACTGAGAATGCTGCGCGGTGTGGGGCGGGACGTGGTAGGTTTTGTATTGATTACAGTTACTACTACAGGCTTACTACCGCCAAGATTACTTAATTATTGCTGCACTCAATCGAGCTCTGTCCGTGCGTGCACGACGCTACGTGATTCGCCCTGATTGCACCGCGCATTATTCACAGTGGCCGTGATGATTTGTGTAGTAGCAGTGCGGAGTGCGTGATACTGTACGACAGTCGCGAGGATACGGAGTGGAACAGGGGCAGTGAAGCGCTTTGCTAATAAGTCTTCAAATTTTCTTACCTACCTAGGACAAATACGCACATGCATTTCGCAGCCAAAATGTGGCGACCTATAGTTGTTTGTCAGTACTCCCTAAACCTGCGATATAGTAGCTTGCCAAACCTGCGATGCAAAAGTAGTCCGTACAATACAAGACGCGATCCTGTTTCCGCGTGCGTGCGTGCGTGCGAGTAGCAGTAGTAGTAGTAGTACTTATATGTTTTCCTTCCACACGCGAACAATGATCGGTCACGGCCATGTGCTGGACATTTGTTCCGACGTGGCGAGGAAGAGAATCCCTCCCACGGCACCGGGCATAGGGTTCTTCTCTTGGCTCCGGGAACCAACCAGGAGGTACGTACGTACGGGTCTCCCCTCGGATCCAAACGCAGCAAACAGTTCTTCTCGTCGGCCCGGGACGTCCAGTGCGGAGCACGTCAGAGCAGCGCAAGGCAACAAAAGCGCAGCGCACCAGTGCAGAGCAGCAGCGATCTAGCAGGACCGGTGGAGGGAGGCGGAGGAGAGGGAAACGGACGATCGCTACCTCGCACAGGCCCGGTTAGGTAGGTGGCGCCAAATGGAAGCCAACAAAGAGTGCTTTCGACTCTGCCGGTTTTGTAGTAGCCTTTTCAGATTAACCGGAGAACCCTTCACGGGGAAGCAAAGGAAGGCCGGTCAAAGCTTTGTACAACTACGGTCTACGGTTTCTGGCATAGTAGTAGTATAGGTAATTAAGCGGTGGCACCCAAGTTGGTCGAATCGCTACAGTGGCGCTAGTCCCCGTGTTCCCCGCTCCGGTTAAATGCCGCCTAGCCACATTTATTACTATTCACGAAAGCAACAGTGGAAGCTGGCCAGGGACACTTCTTCATTTCTCATTCTTATTCCTAGGAGTAGCTCTATTAAATGCCCATTTATCGAACTTTTCAGCAACTTTGGAATCGAAACTGATATAGTACTGCACACCTTGCGAAGGTGCAGCGAAGAACGCTGCTATGCACACCATGCTTTTCTGAACGATGATGCTCGTCCGATGTTGAAATCAGGCCGTGTGTAGTTGGTTTGCTCTGCCATCGCACCGTGCAGCGGTCGTACACACATACACCATCCGTCCTACTTCCTCTGTCTGGGATTATAAGTACGACACGTATACCTAGATTGTTAATTTAACTAATAAAATATAAACTATATAGCATAAAAATTATACCATTAGAAAATATAGCATCTAAAGTTTATAATGGTATAATTTTTGTGTTATTTTATTTATATTTTGTTGATCAAATTGATAACCTAGTTAACCGTGCGGGACCTAAAATCCCAAACGGAGGGAGTACAGTACAGTGTACTCCCTTTGGGATTATAAGTCCCGCGCGTATAACTAGGTTACCAATTTGAACAACAAAATATAAATAGTATAGCACAAAAATTATACCATTAAAAACTTTAGAGGTTATATTTTTAATGGTATAACTTTTGTAATATATAAGTTATATTTTGTTAGTCAAATTAACAACCTAGGTATGCGCGTAGGACCTATAATCCCAAACAGAGGGAGTAAGTCACAATCTCATTTTCAGTTTGTCCCGCATATAAGACATAATTTTGCATTAATTGAAGTTAATTAGCACATGCAGCCCACACCTTCCTCTTCTCCACATGCATCAGTTTCACACTTCCACCATGCATGCAGTAATTATGGAGCTGTTTTTATTGGCTGTACCAGATACGAAGCATAACAGTCCGGCCTAATTAGTCATAATTTCAGCCCCAATCATATTAAGACTAGCCCCAACGGGAGTATCGTAGGTAGTATCATGCACTACATGCATGCAAAATGCTTATGTGTCACTGCAATTAACTAGCACAGTGGCCCTCGCATTGCGAGGGCATCATCTTTAGTGTGTTGTGATTTAAAAAATATGAATTCATGTTATGATATTGAAAGTAATATGGTTTTATAGACACGATGATCAATCTACCCATAATTTTTGGATATATCATATTAATACAATGAGTTAAGTTTCAGATCATAGATATGATAGTTTATCCTGTGATGCTAGATCAAGAATAGTCAATTTAGGGACAATAATTTGTAAGTGAAATTATATACTTTTTTACCTTATCGAGATCTTATTATTAGCACACTCTTTATCTGTTCTATGATTTGTAGTATAATTAGAAATATGGTCATCTTTTGAATTTTATATTCACTAACTAACCTAGATGCAGACATATAAACCCACATATAATTTTCATGGAGCCTTCTAGATAGTGTTGTTCTTGTAATATGCATGTGTTAACACATCCATGTTTGATTTTACTTATTTTTGAGAAACATGAGAAGATAATAGATTTATCCCAGAGAATTTATTTGACAACTTATCTACACAAAATGGCAGCATGGTACACGGCAAAGAAACATGTAATCCTAGTGTACTTAAACTAAAAGCCAACTCTGCGAAGCTAAGATGTACACTAATGATATGTTTGTACATACCCTTGGCCTCATATCCATGTTCTTGGAAGATTGTTTTTCCCTCGCTGTCCTAATTTTACCATGTGGGGATTGAAATACAGAGAACTGCACGAATGAAACAATGCTTTCAAGTTCTATACTCACGGGATCTAGGAAAACCTTCATTATATATTGTAAAAATCATTCAGTTCTGCTCCTTTGTGTTCCTTGATCTGACCAAGACATCTAAGGATACACGATTTTCGCTAGTTAATTTTCTCGGTGGCATAATACTTGAGGAGACCAAAATAACTTATCATCATATAGATAATGCATCTAATTTTAAACCACTTTAGGAAAAAACTAACATAGGAACTAGGAATGATAAAAGCTAAAATTTGTATTCCTAGCAAATTTATCAAACAACATATCTGCACAAAATGGCATCATGGTATATGGAAAATTAAATAGGGAAGGAGCACATAATCCGTGCTTACCTCAAATTGAAGGCTACTATGCAAAGCCAACATAAATGCCAACGATATAGTTGTACCTTGCCGTGATCTCCATGTTCTTGGAATGTTTTTTCCTTTGTTGTTCTTCTCTTTTTCCATGTGGGGTTTTGAAATATAGAGAACTGCATGAAGCAAACAATAATTTTAAGTTTTAAAGCTCAAGGATTTTCGGTGAACTTCTGTTATAAAATTATAAAAGTTGTAAGAATCCATTAGTTATTATCTCAGGCGGACCTTGAGCTGAGGCCTCTAAGGATATGTCGGTGATTTTTTTTAGTTTATTAACTCAAAAACATAATACTTAAGGATATCAAAATCACATATGAATATTTATGAATTAAGTAGAGGAATGCGTGTTTGAAAGTCGGTAGGAGAATTGTGGTCCATCTATTTTTCTTGAGAATCTGATGCTACTTATCGATGAAAGGGTGTCCAAATTTGACACAACCCGAACAAACCGGTAGGCTAAGATCATAACACCTAGATAGGCATACTTCAATATCAATTAAGGTACACGGAGTCTAGTTCCTATACTTTCTAAACTTGGGTATACATAAACAAAGAAGTAAGAGATTAAAATGTTATAGCATAATAACCTACCATTGACCTGTAAGACTTGAGAGGTCATGTTAACAATATTGTCGTAGTTGTGCTTCTTGGAGAATGCACTTTGGGAATACTGTAAGAACTCATCCACAACATAGACATGTGCAGTACACTAATCTGAAGTTGAAACTCATTCTCCATTCATGTGGTAATGTAACACTAAGTGTATATAGAAAATAAGAGTTGATCCTCTATTTCCAATTAATAAACTATACAGAGCTCAAGGTTTGTTTTCTGAGGATGGTAATAAAGAGATTTTATCATCTCGACAACAATTACTTTGGGTACAAATGAAATCCCATATTTATTGGCTCTCACATGTGCGATGAATCCAACTTGAATATTTTAGTTATTTTATTCTGGATGATTGAAGTCTAGCCATCATATGGGGTTTTGTTTTGACTACTCATCATATGGTGTTTGGTAGAGAGAATCACCGAAAGATTATAATGAACTCTCATCACATTGGTTCCACCCCAAATTACCAGCCCATAATGAAAATTTATAAATCTGGAAATAATCATCAGGAATTGCTATAATGAGACATGTGTTTTGGCATGTGCTAATAATGAAGGACGAATAAGGGTATCCATCAATAAAAATAGGTATCCATATCTCATCAATGTATATCTCACAAGGTACCTCACATAATTAAATTCTCATATAGCTATAGATATGAGAAACAAAAAGAAGCCACGATTATGCTATCCTGGTCTTGACTCTTGACTCAAGAGGGAGTAAGAAAGCACACAATTATTGATCTAGAATCTGAACAAACGGGCAAAGTAATACACGTAGTTGTCTTCATTGCCGGTCTGCGGCATTTGTGTCATTGACAGTGGCACTGGCACATGAGCTCACAGCGGGACAGGGTACAGGAGGCATATATCAGAGTGGTCGCCGGCATAAGCAAGCCAGATGGAGAGCACCGTGTAAAAAATTCAACAAAAATACCATGGGACTGGAGCACGATGGAGAGCTACCTGCGGCGGCAGGTGATCGGAAGCAAGCAGTACGGATGCTTCAGCCACATCGAGAGGACGTGACGGAGGAGAGAAAGGGCAGCGCCGCAAGGAGACGTCGTGATGACCAAAGATAGGGCTGGGGGTTGAGGCTTCGATCTTCTCAGGCTAGATTTATGTTCTACCTACAATGCTCTGTTTACGTAGATGCATCGGAAGATGGCTCAGATTTTCTCCCTTTTTTTTACCGAAAGATGACTCCGTTTGTAGCTTCCCATACGTGGATTAACATTCTGGCTTAACAATCAACGTGTCCGTCTACATCAAAGGTGCGCGCATATGTAACATATTGTCTAGTAAATCTCAGCCATTATAATCTGGTCCCACTATATGATGGACGCGTTAGATAATTTGGCCTATGTGGATCAACCTGGTGTCTCGAAAAACACCCTTATATTGCTTTTAGTATATAGTAGATGATGAAAGAGATTGTGTTGGTATCATAGGTAGATACTGTATCATAGCACATAAAACTAGAAAAATTAATTCCAAACAAATCTTGTCCACAATTTTATATTGAGATTCTATAAAACAATAAATACACCAAGATTATGATACTACTATATGATATTATGCATTGTGGAGATGGTATCGTATATTAGTATCATATGCATGATACTACTATATGATACTCCCCATTATGACTAGTCTAAACCTTAGGCCAAGATATTAGAGAATTGTACACTCTAAGAGAAAGCAAGTACTGGTATGAAAAACGTCGTGTGCACAGCACACAGATTCGTCCGGCGAATGAAAGAGTACCGTGAACGAAGCGACGAACCGTCGAACAAATATCCTTCTAAAAATCGTCGTGTGGCGTTCGACCTTTGGAGTAGTACTCCACTTGAGATGGCTTAGGCTAGCAAATAGTAGAGGTTAGGCTCATGTATACCATAGTAGTATGTTGGAGTAGTTAATGATAAATACATTTTAAGTTATGAGTAAAATCGATACTCTCTTCATTTTAGTTTACAGGTCCTGTGCGATTTATCTAGATTATCAATTTACTTAATAAAATATAAATTATATAGCATAATAATTATACTATATGACACTTTAGATGTTATGTTTTTAATGAGATAATTTTTTTACTATAAAATTAATACTTTAGTGGTCAAACTGATAATCTAGATATAAGCGAAAGACTTGTAAACCGAAACACAGAGACAGTACAATAAGTATCTTAAAAATACGCGATCGCAACAATCGGCACTTAAATGCGACTCGTTGTTTTATCGACCGTCATCATAGCTCGTAGAGCATGATAATCCGCTCCTCCCTCTTCCCAAGAGTGCGCGAGCCCTAGAGAGGGGGCGGAGTTTGTGGCCGGATTTTCCGCCCCTGGGAGGGGGGGCGGCCCCCTGGAATTTTCTTCAAGTCAAGGCTGCGTCACTCTCTGTATGGGGGGCGGAGTTTTCTCCGGAGTTTCCGTCCTGGGGGCGGAGTTTCTCCCCAGGGCGGACAGACTGCCCCAAAGGGGCGCGGATAATCTGCCCCCAAACTTCTCCAACGGCTTGTTCTAGGCAGGGGGGTATTTAAGCCTATCTTCCCCCTCTGTCCAGAACTCTTGATTGATTCGAAAAGGAAAAGACCTGACCTGCAACCTTCATCTAAGAGAACTCCACCTAGATCCACTCAAAGGCTCCGTCCATTGGGGAATCAAATGATGAGGACTCGATCATCATCAACTACAATCAAGCGCTTCATCTCCTCCCCATTCATTTGGAGAACCATCGATCTAGTATTTCTTGCAAATACCTAGATCCTTGTTTTTGTTTATATTGACAAACCTTGTTCTTGTGGCAGCTTGTTGTCATCCCGGGAGCCCCCAATTCGGTTGTGGGTGTGTGCCCCGATGTTCCCGCCTCGAAGAGATCCAATAGTGGAGAAGGTGGATCAGGCCTCTTGTGGCGAGATCCATCGGAGAATAGGGTGAGGCCTATTGTGGCTTGGTGGTCTTAGAACCGCCCACCCCTCCAACGCAGATATACTTCCCTTAACAAGGAAGGAACTGCGGTAAAACAAATCCATGTGTCTCCGCGTGCTCCACTACGGTTCCTTCGCTCCTCTCTTTACGTGCTTAGTAGTTAGGGTTGCATATAGGGAAATTCTCGTAGTTGCATATCTAGAGAATTTACTTTGTGTCAAGCCTAAAATTGAAGAAGTATTAAAAATTGGTTAGCACCTATTCACCCCCCTCCCTATAGGTGCCCATACGATCCATTTCAATTGGTATCAGAGCCCCGACTTTTATTTCGGGCTTAACCGCCTAAGAGAAGTATGGGTTCCAAGATAGATGGGAGTGATGCTCCGGAGGTAGTCACCATGAACGATCTCAAGACGTCGGAAACAACCTTGGTGAGTTCAATGGAGGCTAAGATGGAAGAGATGCGTCAATCGATAATGTGTCTCCCCGCATCCGCAACATCACCTCCATCTAACTTTGAGGATACCACTCTGCAATCCAAGGAAACGGGTAAACCTGTTTCCAAAGATAACGAAGTGGTTGGTGATGACACTAGCAAGAGCTCCTCCTAGAAAAAGGATAGCGGTAAGGATGGATACAATGAGGTTTCTCATGTGTATTCCCCTGATCCACCTATCCCTCACCCACATATACATAATAGGGGTGATCCACCCAAACTTTCAGCATCTATTTTTACTCAATGGCAATTTTTTATGAAATCACATGTGTGCAGTTCCTCCATAGAGTTGTGGAAGATCATCGAAAATGGTCTTCATGTTGGAAACCCCAACAATCTTACAAGAAGAGAAGTTGTCGATAGCCAACTCAACGCTACAGCTTTACACATGATACAGCTTGGTGTGGATGACAAAGATATGCCACACATTCAGCATCTTAGTACAGCTAAGGAAGCTTGGGATGCTCTTACCGAGCTCTTCATCGGAAATGAAAGTATGAAAAGGAATAGATATGATGCATTGAGCAACGAAGCTGAAAGATTATATATGTTGGATGGAGAAGACCATGAAGACATGTATAGGAGGCTTAAGGCAATAGCCACAAATTTCAGAAATCATGGTGCCACTCATGTTGATGATGCATGGATCAAGCGCAAGTAT
This sequence comes from Avena longiglumis, assembly GCA_030063025.1. NCBI lineage: Eukaryota > Viridiplantae > Streptophyta > Magnoliopsida > Poales > Poaceae > Avena > Avena longiglumis. The sequence goes on along the minus strand of CP125975.1, from coordinate 464,742,748 downwards.
GTCAGTGCATATAGGGAAATTCTCGTAGTTGCATATCTAGAGAATTTACTTTGTGTCAAGCCTAAAATTGAAAAGGTATTAAAAATTGGTTAGCACCTATTCACCCCCCCCCCTCTAGGTGTCCATACGATCCATTTCAGATGGGCCACAAGAAAGAGAGGGGCGAGACTAAAAGGCGACATCTCCACTAGTAGGAAAAAAGCCTACTAGTGGCGTAGCAAAATGTGCTACCGGTGCTACACCACGGGTACGCCACAAGATTCATACCCACTGGGAAGTGGCTACAACTGATGCATGGGGTGGTATGCCAACAATAACTGAGGTACAATGGATGTGCCACTAGTGTTCAATAGTATCATTAAAAATCAATATGCATTCAGTACAACCTGTCGTAGATACAATAGTCCATAATATACAACTAATTAGGTTGCAAATACGAATACAAAATACACAATATGATACAAATACGAATATATCCATTGCAAATACAAGTACATCGTTGTAGCCTTGTGTTCATGTCGATGTCATGACTGTCACGACCTCATGTCAATGTCGCCTCGCTGCCACAACCCCATGTAGATGTGGTTGTAGTCGTTGTAATAGCCTTGTGTCAATGTCGCCAAGTAGGGCAAGTAAAAAAAGGCCTCATACTTAGATTGGACACACAAATCCCAATTTATATACAAAGACACAAGAGGAAAAAGGAGTGCCTAGAAGACCAAATAAAACGCTCAAGTAATGTGCGCATGGACATATGAGAAGGTCTTATGGTAACCAACTATGTTTCTGAGAGGGGCTTGCTTACCCGCCATGTCATCCGTGACGACACGACGGTCATGAGCACCGACAATAACCAACATATCCTTGGCCCCTTCCAAACCCCTCGGGAAGCCTCCGAAGCAGCCATGTATTCCGATTCAGTTGAAGATCTCGCCACAACGCTTTGCTTTGCACTCCTCCAGCTAACTGCTGCACCATTCAAAATAAATACGTATCCAGATTGTGATTTAGAATCATCCGGATCGGTGTTCCAACTAGCATCGGTGTAACCATTAACAACGAGTTGTTCATCACCTCCATAAGAAAGAACCATATCCTTAGTTATTCTCAATTACTTAAGGATGTTTTTGATCATTGTCAATGATCCACTCTGGATCACTTTGATATCTGCTAGTTAAACTAACGGATATGCAATGTCGGGTCTAGTACATAGCATGGCATACATTAGAGATCCTATGGTGAGGCATAGGAGTCTTACTCATCCTTTCTCTATCTTACTGCGATGTCGGACTTTGAGTTTTACTCAAGGTCGTATTGGGCAACATGGGCAAGAACCCTTTCTTGCTTTCTTCCATTCCAAACCTCTATAGAACTTTGTCCAAATATGTACTCTGTGACAATGATATTTGGCGTTTCGATCTATCTCTGTAAATCTTTATGCCTAATATGTAAGGCTCGCCAAGATCCTTCATTGAAAAACTATTATCCAAATATTCCTTGACACTATTAAGAAGGTCTACATCATTCCCAATCAACAATATGTCATCCACATATAGTATTAAGAATGCTACAGAGCTCCCACTCACTTTCTTGTAAATACAAGCTTCTCCATAAGTTTGTATAAAACCAAAACTTTTGATTACCTTATCAAAACGTTGATTCCAACTTTGGGATGCTTGCTTCAATCCATAGATGGACCGTTGAAGTTTGCATACCTTGTTAGCATCTTTAGGATCGACAAAACCTTTGGGTTGCATCATATACAACTCTTCATCAATATCTCCATTGAGGAATGCTGTTTTGACATCCATCTGCCATATCTCATAATCATAATATGCAGCGATTGCTAACATAATCCTCACATACTTTAGCTTCGCTACTGGTGAGAAAGTCTCATCATATTCAACTCCTTGAATTTGTCAAAACCCTTTTGTGACAAGTCGAGCTTTATAGACAGTAACATTACCATCAGCATCTGTTTTCTTCTTGAAAATCCATTTGTTCTCGACAGCCTTCCGGCCATCCGGTAAGTCCACCAAAGTCCATACTTGGTTTTCGTACATGGATCCAATCTCGGATTTCATGGCTTCTTGCCATTTATTGGAATCTGGGCTCATCATCGCTTCCTCATATGTCTCGGGGTCATCGGTATTGTCCACCAACATGACATTCATAACGGAATCATACCAATCTGGAGTGGTACGAGTTCGTTGACCTCGAGGGCTCTGTAGCAACTTCAACCGAAGTTTCATGATCACCATCATTAGCTTCCTCTCTTATTGGTGCGGGCACCACGGGAACTTCTTCCGGTCTTTGCGCTACTCGCAATTCGAGAAGGTTCGACAACCTCGTCGAGTTCTACTTTCCTTCCAGTCACTTCTTTCGAGAGAAATTCCTTCTCTAGAAAGGATCCATTCTTGGCAACGAAGATTTTGCCTTAGGATCTATGATAGAAGGTATACCCAATAGTTTCCTTTGGGTATCCTATGAAGACGCATTTTTCCGCTTTGGGTTCAAGCTTGTCCGGCTGTAACTTCTTTACATAGGCTTCGCATCCCCAAACTTTAAGGAACGACAATCTAGGTTTCTTCCCAAACCATAATTCATACGGTGTCGTTTCAACGGATTTAGACGGTGCCCTATTTAAAGTGAATGCGGCTGTTTCTAATGCATAACTCTAAAATGATAGCGGTAAATCTGTAAGTGACATCATAGAACGAACCATATCTAAGAGAGTTCGATTACGATGTTCGGTCACACCATTACGCTGTGGTGTTCCCGGCGGTGTCAATTGTGAAAGTATTCCGCATTTCTTCAAATGCTCGCCAAACTCGTAACTTAGATATTCACCTCCACGATCAGAACGTAGAAATTTAATCTTCTTGTTACGTTGATTCTCTACCTCACTTTGAAACTCCTTAAACTTCTCGAAAGTTTCGGACTTATGTTTCATGAAATAGATATACCCATATCTACTCAAGTCATTCGTGAAGGTAAGAACATAACGATGACCACCGCGCGATGCTACACTCATTGGACCACACACATCGGTATGTATGATTTCCAATAAGTCCATAGCTCGCTCCATCATACCAGAAAATGGAGTCTTAGTCATTTTACCCATCAGACATGCTTCGCATCTTTCAAGTGATTCAAAATCAAGTGATTCAACAAGTCCATCGGAATGGAGTTTCTTCATACGTTTCACTCCAATGTGACCAAGACGACAGTGCCACATATAGGTCGAATTATCGCTTTATTTCAAACGTTTAGCCTCAATGTTGTTGATATGTGTATTTCCACTATCGAGATTCAATAAGAATAGACCATCTATCAAAGGTGCATGTGCATAAAACATATTACTCATATAAATCGAACAACCATTATTCTCGGACTTAAACAAGTAACGTCTGCAATAAACAAGATCCGATATAATGTTCATGCTCAACGCGGCACCAAATAACAATTATTTAAGTATAAAACTAATCCGATGGTAGATGAGCGGGTGGCGTGCCGAGCGATCACATCAACCTTTGATCCGTTTCCCAGCGCGCCGTCACCTCGTTCTTCGCTAGCTTCCGTTTATTCTGCATTTTTGTTTGAGTTACAAATATGAGCAACAACCGTTATCAAATACCCGAGCACTACTACGAGTGCTAGTGAGATACACATCAATAACATGTATATCGGATATACCTTTCTTCTTGATGTTGCCGTTCTTGATCCGCCAAGTACTTTGGGCAATTCCGCTTCGGTGACCTTCTCCCTTGCGGTAAAAGCACTCGATGTCGGGCTTGGGTCAGCCTTGGTCTTCTTCGCGGCGTGGTAACTTTCTTACCACCCTTCTTGAAGTGTCCCTTTTGCTTAGACTTGCCTTTCTTGAATTTGGTGGTCTTATTGACCAACAACACTTGGTGCTCTTTCTTGATCTCCATACGCAGATTTCAACATGGCAAAGAGTTACGCAACGTCTTGTTCATGTTCGCATGTTGTAGTTCATCACAAAGTTCTTGTAACTTGGTGGTAGTGATTGGAGGACACGGTAAATCCCCAAAGCATTAGGAATCACTATACCCAAGCTTTGAAGTTTGTTTGCATGCCCGGACATCTTAAGAACATGCTCAGCAGTAGCTGCCTTCTTCCATCTTGCGGTTAAAGAACTTTTCGAAGCCTCATAGCTTTCAATTGCCGCATGAGTCTCAAAAATCAATTTGAGATCCTCGACAATATCATATGGGTCTGAATCTTCAAACCTTTTCTAAAGCTCGATTCTAAACCATACAAGATAGCACACCTTTGAACTATGGAGTCTTGATTCTTCCGGCGAGGTAAACATTCTTTACTTCATCGGAGCATCACCGCAGTGGGTCACCAATGTGCATCCGAGACATAGGTCAAATTACCATGTGAGGACAATCCTCAAATTGCGGAACCAATCCATGTCGCTTCCATTGTTTTTCAACTTTTCTTTCTCTAGGAACGCATTAAAATTGATGGTAGGGGCTGCCATTGATCTACAACATATTTGCAATAGCTTAGACTAAGTTTATGACAAATTGAGTTCAAATTAATAATGAAATTAAACTAGGTGAACTCCCACTCAAAACAACATCCCTCACATTGTTTTAGTGATCACACGAACCAAATCCACTACATCAACACCGATCATCACGAGAGTTGATATAGTTTCAATGGCGAACAATCGTCATGTTCATCATATCTACTATATGATTCATGTTTTACCTTTCGGTGATCCGTGTTCCGAGACCATGTCTGTACATGCTAGGCTCGTCAAGATCAACCTTAGTTTCCACATGAGCAAATCTGGCTTGCTCACGTTGTATACACTTGCGGAATCTAACACACCCGATCATCACGTGGTGCTTCGAAACAACAAGCTTTAGCAACGGTGCTAACTAAGGGTGAACACTTTATGACTTGAAATTCATGTGCATGAGGGATCATCTTATAATGCTACCGTTGTCTACTAAGCAATACAAGATGCATAAAGGATTAACATCACATGCAATTCAATAATATGTGATATGATATGACCTTTCTTCTTTGTGCTTCCGATCTCCATCTTCAAGCACGAACATGATCTCCATCATCACCGGCATTGCATCAAGGTCAATGACGCTTCTCCATGGTTGTCGTCCACCGGTCTTCAACTATTACAACTACTTTGAATAGACACGCGGGTCTTAACATAAATTAAAGACAACCATCTGGCTCCTGCCGGTTGCCAACTTACAATAAGGAACATTGCATACATCAAATATAATCACAATCATGGCCATATCACATCACTGCACTGTTGGAGATATGCCCTAGAGGCAATAATAAATATAATTATTATTATATCTTTGTATTTATGATAAATGTTTACATTCATGCTATAATAGTATTAACAAGGAAACATTGATACTTGTGTGATTTGTAAACTTAATTTGAAGTCCCTAGTATAGCCTCTATACTTCACTAGATTGTTGGTTGATTAATGATTGTGGTTTCCCTATCATGAACATTGAGATGTTATCAACAACAAGATCATATCGTTAGGAGAATGATATGGTGGACATACTCCTATAGATAAGCGTAGCATAAAGATCAAGTCATTTTAATAGTTCAATTGCTATATGCTTTCTGATACATAGTAACCTAATTCCTTCGACCATGAGATCATGCATATCACCTTTGCCGGATGGATGCTTTGATGACATCAAACTCCACACCGTAACTGGGTGGCTATAAAGGTGGCATTGAGTGTTCGGAAAGTATTGGTTGAAACACATGGATCAAGAGTGGGATTTGTCCATCCATATGACGGATAGATATACTCTGGGCCCTCTCGGTGGAATGTCATCCAATTAGCTTGCAAGAATGTGACTGGCTCACAAGGGATCACATATCACGGGAACGAGAAAAGAGTACTTATCGGTAACGAGGTTGAACTAGGTATGCAGAGATCTGCGATCATAACCTCGGATAAGTAAACTATCGTGAGACAAAGGGAAATTGGTGTCGTATGTAAGTGGTTCATTCGATCATAAAGTAATCGTAGAAATATGTGGGAGCCATATGAATTTCAGATTCCTCTATTGGTTATTGTTCGAGAAGTGTCTCGATCATGTCCGCATAATTCACGAACCGTGGAGACACACTTAAGGATTGACGTTGTTTTGAGTAGTTATGGTATTATGAGAAAGACCGAATGTTGTTCGAGTCTTGGATGGGATCCGGGATATCACGAGGTGATCCGGAATGGTCGGAGAATAAGATTCATATAAGGAAAGTCCGTTTGAGTTCGGGAATGATTAGGTGTTTTCATCGGAATATTCTAGAAGGTTCGAATGTCCGACACTCGGGAGGAAGGGTACATGAATGTGTCATTACATATTGGAATGATTGCATCATGTACTAAGTGTTCTCGCTGTTCCAAATAAAGGATTAAATTGAATCCTAAAACTGAAAAGTCAAATGGCCAGTTTGAAAGTCAAACGGCTAAAACAGGAAACTGAGGGAAACAAGCAAGAGGAGGTTGAAACCGACTTGGGGGAGGAGTCCCTCCTCTCCAAGCCGGTGCACCACCTAGGCGCCGAGTTGGGGAGGGACTCCCCTCCCTCCCCTTGGCCGCCGGCCCTCCTCCACCTATAAGAGGAGGGGCAGGGCCTCCTCCTCTAGACACACAAGTTCCTATCCTCTAAATCTAAATCCTAGCCCTAGACTCCGGTTTAGAGCCGCTTTGGTTTAGAGCTTCTAATTGCACTAGCCTTTGGATTAGAGCCTTCTAATTGGTGTGTATAAACCCTAGACCACTAATAGCTCTCTCTCATACTCCACCATACTCGCTCGGCAAAGGCGAAGCCTGCGAGATCTCCCTCTACTTAGGTACCACGCGTTGTCTTTGCGAATCGCGAGAGAGTGCTACAACCTCCATTTCTTTGGAACAAGGAGAGGAAGGTCTTCGTCAGTCTGCGAGCGTGTGACCGGCTGAAGCGCTGCGGAGCAGCGCGGAAGGATCGTCTACGATCTTGAGATCGGGAAGAATGCGACTACATCACCCACGAATCCACTCTCGTTAAACACTTTGGAATCTTGAGGGTAAGTTATTCCATCGACTCGTTGCTACAATCTAGTAGATAGATCTTGGCTTGTTTGTTTGTATGCGATAGAAATTTTTGTTTTCCATGCTCTGAAACCCTACGGTGGTATCGAGCCGTGTCTATATGTAGATCTGTTGCAGTAGAACACAATGGTCATTGTGGGCGTTGATGCTTTATTGTCGATTGCTTCTTGTGTACTTTGCATCTTGCGGTATGTTGGGATCAAGCAGCGGGCTAACCTTACATGGCATCGTTCATGAGACTTGCTCCGCTTGACATGCAACTTGTATTGCATAAGTGGCTTTGGTGCTGTTTCTCCTAGCATAGTTAAGATCCAATTTACAACGGGTGATCAACAATGCTAGTATCAATGTTGTGGTTCTTGTTCGTAAGTTAGAGCGACACTTATTGAAAGCCCCAAACCACGTAAAATATGCAAAGAAAGTAGAGGTGTCTAACTTTGTTTTGCGGGGTGTCTGATGATGTGATATGGCCATGATTGTGATTATATTTGATGTATGCAATGTTCCTTATTGTAAGTTGGCAACCGCGGAGCCATATGGTTGTCTTTAATTTATGTTAAGACCCGCGTGTCTATTCAAAGTAGTTGTAATAGTTGAAGCCGGTGGACGACAACCATGGAGAAGCGTCATTGACCTTGATGCAATGCCGGTGATGATGGAGATCATGTTCGTGCTTGAAGATGGAGATCGGAAGCACAAAGAATAAAGGCCATATCATATCACATATTATTGAATTGCATGTGATGTTAATCCTTTATGCATCTTGTATTGCTTAGTAGACGATGGTAGCATTATAAGATGATCCCTCATGCACATGAATTTCAAATCATAAAGTGTTCACCCTTAGTTAGCACCGTTGCTAAAGCTTGTTGTTTCGAAGCACCACGTGATGATCGGGTGTGTTAGATTCCACAAGTGTATACAACGTGAGCAAGCCAGATTTGCTCATGTAGAAACTAAGGGTTGATCTTGACGAGCCTAGCATGTACAGACATGGTCTCGGAACACGAATCACCGAAAGGTAAAGCATGAATCATATAGTAGACATGATGAACGTGACGATTGTTCGCCATTGAAACTATATCAACTCTCGTGATGATCGGTGTTGATGTAGTGGATTTGGTTCGTGTGATCACTAAAACAATGTGAGAGATGTTGTTTTGAGTGGGAGTTCACCTAGTTTAATTTCATTAATTAATTTGAACTCAATTTGTCATAAACTTAGTCTAAACTATTGCAAATATGTTGTAGATCAATGGCAGCCCCTACCATCAATTTTAATGCGTTCCTAGAGAAAGAAAAGTTGAAAAACAATGGAAGCAACTTCGGATTGGTTCCAATTTGAGGATTGTCCTCACATGGTAATTTGACCTATGTCTTTGGATGCACATTTGGGTGACCCACATGGTGATGCTCCCGATGAAGTAGACAATGTTTACCTCGCTCGGAAGAATCAGTACTCCATAGTTCAGTGTGCTATCTTGTATGGTTTGGAATCGGAGCTTCAGAAAAGGTTTGAAGAGTCAAACCCATATGATATTGTCGAGGATCTCAAATTGATTTTTGAGACTCATGCGGCAATTGAAAGCTATGAGGCTTCGAAAAGTTCTTTAAGCGCAAGATGGAAGAAGGCTCCATCGGTGAGCATGTGCTTAAGATGTCAGCACGCAAACAAACTTCAAAGCTTGGGTATAGTGATTCCTAATGCTTTGGGGATTTACCGTGTCCTCAATCACTACCACCAAGTTACAAGAACTTTGTGATGAACTACAACATGCGAACATGAACAAGGCGTTACGAACTCTTTGCCATGTTGAAATCTGCGAAGTGGAGATCAAGAAAGAGCACCAAGTGTTGTTGGTCAATAAGACCACCAAATTCAAGAAAGGCAAGTCTAAGCAAAGGACACTTCAAGAAGGGTGGTAAGAAATTTACCACGCCGTGAAGAAGACCAAGGCTAGCCCAAGCACGATCTTGAGTGCTTTTCTGCAAGGAGAAGGTCCTTTGGGCGGAATTGCCCAAAGTACTTGGCGGATCAAGAACAGCAACATCAAGAAGAAAGGTATATCGATATACATGTTATTGATGTGTATCTCACTAGTACTCGTAGTAGTGCACAGGTATTTGATCTTGGTTCGGTTGCTCATATTTGTAACTCGAAACAGTCTTTGCAGAATAAGCGGAAGCTAGCGAAGAGCGAGGTGACGATGCGCGTGGGAAGCGGATCAAAGGTTGATGTGATCGCGGTCGACACGCTACCTTCATCTACCATCGGGATTAGTTTTATACTTAAATAATTGTTATTTAGTGCCCGTGTTGAGCATGAACATTATATCGGGATCTTGTTTATTGCGAGGCGGTTACTTGTTTAAATCGAGAATAATGGTTGTTCGATTTATATGAGTAATATATTTTATGCACACGCACCTTTGATAGATGGTCTATTCTTATTGAATCTCGATAGTGGAAATACACATATCAACAACATTGAGGCTAAGCGTTTGAAATCAGCGATAATTAGACCTATATGTGGCCTTTATCGTCTTGGTCACATTGGAGTGAAGCGTATGAAGAAATTCCATTCCGATGGACTTCTTGAATCGATTGATTTTGAATCACTTGAAAGATCTGAAGCATGTCGATGGGAAAAATGACTAAGACTCCATTTTACGGTATGATGGAGCGAGCTACGGACTTATTGGAAATCATACATACCGATGTGTGTGGTCCAATGAGTGTAGCATCATGTGGTGGTTATCGTTATGTTCTTACCTTCACGGATGACTTGAGTAGATATGGGTATATCTATTTCATGAAACATAAGTCCGAAACTTTCGAGAAGTTTAAGGAGTTTCAAAGTGAGGTAGAGAATCAACGTAACAAGAAGATTAAATTTCTACGTTACGATCGTGGAGGTGAATATCTAAGTTCTGAGTTTGGCGAGCATTTGAAGAAATGCGAATACTTTCATAGTTGACATCGGGAACACCACGGTAATGGTGTGTCCGAACGTCGTGTCGAACTCTCTTAGATATGGTTCGTTCTATGATGTCACTTACAGTTACCGCTATCATTTTAGGGTTATGCATTAGAAACACCGCATTCACTTTAAATAGGGCACCGTCTAAATCCGTTGAAGCGACAAGTATGAATTATGGTTTGGGAAGAAACCTAGATTGTCGTTCCTTAAAGTTTGGGGATCTGAAGCCTATGTAAAGAAGTTACTGACCGGACAAGCTTGAACCCAAAGCGGAAAAATCGTCTTCATAGGATACCCAAAGGAAACTATTGGGTATACCTTCTATCATAGATCCGAAGGCAAAATCTTCGTTGCCAAGAATGGATCCTTTCTAGAGAAGAATTTCTCTCGAAAGAAGTGATTTGGAAGGAAAGTAGAACTCGACGAGGTTGTCGAACCTTCTCTCGAAATTGCAGTAGCGCGACACGGAAGAAGTTCTGTGGTGCTGCACCAATAAGAGGAAGCTAATGATGGTGATCATGAAACTTGGTTGAAGTTACTCTGAGACTCGGAGGTCAACAAGAACTCGTACCACTCAGTTGGTATGATCCCGTTATGAGTGTCATGTTGGTGGACAACACCGATGACCCGAGACATATGAGGCGATGATGAGCCAGTTCCAATAAATGGCAAGAAGCCATGAAATCCGAGATTGGATCCATGTACAAAACCAAGTATGGACTTTGGTGGACTTCTAGGATGGCGGAAGGTCATCGAGAACAAATGGATTTTCAAGAAGAAAGCAGATCTTGATGGTAATGTTCTGTCTATAAAGCTCGACTTGTCGCAAAAGGGTTTCGACAAATTCAAGGAGTTGACTACGATGAGACTTTCTCACCATGGCGAAGCTAAAGTCTGTGAGGATTATGTTAGCAATCACGCATATTATGATTATGAGATATGGCAGATGGATGTCAAAACAGCATTCCTCAATGGAGATATTGATGAAGAGTTGTATATGATGCAACCCAAAGGTTTTGTCGATCCTAAAGATGCTAACAAGGTATGTAAACTTCAACGGTCCATCTATGGGTTGAAGCAAGCATCCCGAAGTTGGAATCAACGTTTTGATAAGGTGATCAAAAGTTTTGGTTTTATATAAACTTATGGAGAAGCTTGTATTTACAAGAAAGTGAGTGGGAGCTCTGTAGCATTCTTAATACTATATGTGGATGACATATTGTTGATTGGGAATGATGTAGACCTTCTTAATAGTGTCAAGGAATATTTGAATAATAGTTTTTCAATGAAGGATCTTGGCTAAGCCGCTTACATATTAGGCATAAAGATTTATAGAGATAGATCAAAACGCCAAATATCATTGTCACAGAGTACATATTTGGACAAAGTTCTAAAGAGGTTTGGAATGGAAGAAAGCAAGAAAGGGTTCTTGCCCATGTTGCTATGTCGACCTTGAGTAAAACTCAAAGTCCGACATCGGAAGATAGAGAAAGGATGAGTAAGACTCCTATGCCTCGACCATAGGATCTCTAATGTATGCCATGCTATGTACTAGACCCGACATTGCATATCTTTGTTGTTTAACTAGCGAGATATCAAAGTGATACTGAGTGGATCATTGGACGGTCAAAACATCCTTAAGTACTTGAGAAGAACTAAGGATACGGTTCTTTCTTATGGAGGTGATGAAGCTCGTTGTTAATGGTTACAGATGCTAGTTGGAACACCGATCCGGATGATTCTAAATCACAATCTGGATACGTATTTATTTTGAATGGTGCAGATTAGTGGAGGAGTGCAAAGCAAAGCGTTGTGGCGAGATCTTCAAGCGAATCGGAATACATGGCTGCTTGAGGCTTCACTGAAGCGATATGGTTGAAAGAGTTCATTCTGAGGTGGGTGTGGTTCCTAGTCGTTGGACCCAATGTCTATCTATTGTGATAACATGGGCGCCATAGCCAATCTTGTAAGAACCAAGGTCACACAAGAAGGTGAAGCACATCAAGCTGCCTTTTCACGCTATTCGAGAACATATCCGGGATGGGGATATAAATATTTGCAAAGTACACACATTTGAATGTGGCGGATCCGTTGACTAAACCTCTCCGAGGGCAAAACATGACCAACACCAAAGCGCCATGGGTGTTCGGTATATTACCATGTAATCTAGATTAGATGACTCTAGTGCAAGTGGGAGACTGTTGGAGATATGCCCTAGAGGCAATAATAAATATAGTTATTATTATATCTTTGTGTTTATGATAAATGTTTACATTCATGCTATAATAGTATTAACAAGGAAACATTGATACTTGTGTGATTTGTAAACTTAATTTGAAGTCCCTAGTATAGCCTCTATACTTCACTAGCTTGTTGGTTGATTAATGATTGTGGTTTCCCTATCATGAACATTGAGATGTTATCAACAACAAGATCATATCGTTAGGAGAATGATATGGTAGACATACTCCTATAGATAAGCGTAGCATAAAGATCAAGTCATTTTAATAGTTCAATTGCTATATGCTTTCTGATACATAGTAACCTAATTCCTTCGACCATGATATCATGCATATCACCTTTGCCGGATGGATGCTTTGATGACATCAAACACCACACCGTAACTGGGTGGCTATAAAGGTGGCATTGAGTGTTCGGAAAGTATTGGTTGAAACACATGGATCAAGAGTGGGATTTGTCCATCCATATGACGAATAGATATACTCTGGGCCCTCTCGGTGGAATGTCATCCAATTAGCTTGCAAGCATGTGGTAGCTCACAAGGGATCACATATCACGAGCGAGAAAAGAGTACTTATCGTAGAGGTTGAACTAGGTATGCAGAGATCTGAGCGATCATAACCTCGGATAAGTAAACTATCGTGAGACAAAGGGAAATTGGTATCGTATGTAAGTGGTTCATTCGATCATAAGTAATCATAGAAATATGTGGGAGCCATATGAATTTCAGATTCCTCTATTGGTTATTGTTGAGAAGTGTCTCGATCATGTCCGCATAATTCACGAACCGTAGGGAGACACATAAGGATTGACGTTGTTTTGAGTAGTTATGGTATTATGAGAAAGAGACCGAATGTTGTTGAGTCTCGGATGGGATCCGGGATATCACGAGGTGATCCGGAATGGTCCGGAGAATAAGATTCATATAAGGAAAGTCCTGTTTGGAGTTCGGGAATGATTAGGTGTTCTCATCGGGAATATTCTAGAAGGTTCGGAATGTCGGCACTCGGAGGAAGGGTACATGAATGTGTCATTACATATTGGAATGATTGCATCATGTACTAAGTGTTCTCGCTGTTCCAAATAAAGGATTAAATTGAATCCTAAAAGCGAAAAGTCAAATGGCGGTTTGAAAGTCAAGCGGTTAAAGCGAGGAAACAAGCAAGAGGAGGTTGAAACCGACTTGGGGGAGGAGTACCTCCTCTCCAAGCCAGCGCACCACCTAGGCCGAGTTGGGGAGGGACTCCCCTCCCTCCCCTTGGCCACCGACCCTCCTCCACCTATAAGAGGAGGGGCAGGGCCTCCTCCTCTAGACACACAAGTTCCTATCCTCTAAATCTAAATCCTAGCCCTAGACTCTAGTTTAGAGCCGCTTTGGTTTAGAGCTTCTAATTGCACTAGCCTTCGGATTAGAGCCTTCTAATTGGTGTGTCTAAACCCTAGACCGCTAATAGCTCTCTCTCATACTCCACCATACTCGCTCCGGCTTAAGGCGAAGCCCTGCGAGATCTCCCCTCTACTTCTGGTACCACGCCGTTGTGCTGCCGGAATCGCGAGGAGAGTGCTACAACCTCTGTTGCCTGCTGGAACAAGGGAGAGGAAGGTCTTCGTCAGTCCGAGCGTGTGACCGATCATGGAAGCGCTCTGAGCAGCCTTGGGAAGGATCGTCTACACGATCTTGAGATCGGGAAGAGTACGACTACATCACCCACGAGAATCCGCTCTTGTTAAACACTTTGGAATCTTCGAGGGTAAGTTATTCCATCGACTCGTTGCTACAATCTAGTAGATAGATCTTGGCTTGTTTGTTTGTATGCGATAGAAAATTTTTGTTTTCCATGCTACGAAACCCTACATGCACACCCCTGCAAAACAAAGTTAGACGCCTCTACTTTCTTTGCATATTTTACGTGGTTTGGGGCTTTCAATAAGTGTCGTCCTAACTTACGAACAAGAACCACAACATTGATACTAGCATTGTTGATCACCCGTTGTAAATTGGATCTTAACTATGCTAGGAGAAGCACCCATAAAGCCACTTATGCAATACAAGTTGCATGTCAAGCGTGGAGCAAGTCTCATGAGCGATGTCATGTAAGGTTAGCGGGCCGCTTCATCCCAACATACGCAAGATGCAAAGTACACAAGAAGCAATCGACAATAAAAGCATCAACGCCCATAATGACCATTGTGTTCTACTCGCAGCAGATCTACATATAGACACGGCTCGATACCACTTTGTAGGGTTTCGTAGCATGGAAAACAAAAATTTTCTATCGCATACAAACAAACAAGCTAAGATCTATCTACTAGATTGTAGCAACGAGTCGATGGAATAACTTACCTCGAAGATTCCAAAGTGTTTAACGAGGCGGATTCGTGGGTGATGTAGTCGTACTCTTCCCGATCTCAAGATCGTGTAGGCGATCCCTTAGCTGCGTTCGGCGCTCCCTTGATCGGTCACACGTTCGGTACTCGGCGAAGACCTTCCTATCCCTTGTTCCAGCGAGCGGAGGTTGTAGCACTCTCCTCGAGATTCCCAGGCTGGCGTGGTACCTAAGTAGAGGGAAATCCAGAGGCTTCGCCTTAAGGCGGAGTGAGTATGGTGGAGTATGAGAGAGCTCCTCGGCGATCTAGGGTTTAGACACACCAAGGAGGAGGGACTAGAGCCGGCAACTAGGGTTCCGGGGACCCCCAAGTCGGCTAGGGCAAAACCCTAGGTGGTGGCGGCTATGGAGGCTGCGACTTTCTAGGGTTTGAGGTGAGGACTTGTGTGTCTAGAGAGAGCCTGCCCTCCTTATATAGGTGGAGGCCCGGCGTAAGGGGAGGGAGGAGTCCCTCCCCACTCGGCTTGGAGGAGGCACTGCCGTTGGAGGAGGATTCCCTCCCCAACTCGGTTTCCCTCTCCTTCCTCTTTCCCTCTTTCCAATTTTAGCCGTTTGACTTTTCAAACTTGCTATTTGACTTTTTCAATTTAGGATTCAATTTAATCCTTTATTTGGAACAGCGAGAACACTTAGTACATGATGCAATCATTCCAATATGCAATGACACATTCATGTACCCCTTCCTCCTGGTGCTTGGGACATTCCGGAACCTTCTAGAACATTCCCGATGAAAACACCGGAATCATTTCCGAACTCCGAAACGGGACTTTCCTTATATGAATCTTATTCTCCGGACCATTCCGGATCACCTCGTGATATCCCGGATCCCATCCGAGACTCCGAACAACATTCGGCCTCTTTCTCATAATACCATAACTACTCAAAACAACGTCGAATCCTTAAGTGTGTCTCCCTACGGTTCGTGAATCATGCGGACATGATCGAGACACTTCTCCGAACAATAACCAATAGAGGAATCTGGAAATTCATATGGCTCCCACATATTTCTACGATTACTTTGCGATCGAATGAACCACTTACGTACGATACCATTTTCCCTTTGTCTCACGATAGTTTACTTATCCGAGGTTATGATCGTCGGTATCTCTGCATACCTAGTTCAACCTCGTTACCGATAAGTACTCTTTTCTTGTTCCCGTGATATGTGATCCCTTGTGAGCCAGTCACATGCTTGCAAGCTAATTGGATGACATTCCACCGAGAGGGCCCAAAGTATATCTATCCGTCATGTGGATGGACAAATCCCACTCTTGATCCATGTGTCTCAACCAATACTTTCCGAACACTCAATGCCACCTTTATAACCACCCAGTTACGGTGTGGTGTTTGATGTCATCAAAGCATCCATCCGGCAAAGGTTATATGCATGATCTCATGGTCGAAGGAATTAGGTTACTATGTATCAGAAAGCATATAGCAATTGAACTATTGAAATGACTTGATCTTTATGCTACGCTTATCTATAGGAGTATGTCCACCATATCATTCTCCTAACGATATGATCTTGTTGTTGATAACATCTCAATGTTCATGATAGGGAAACCACAATCATTTATCAACCAAAAAGCTAGTGAAGTATAGAGGCTATACTAGGGACTTCAAATTAAGTTTACAAATCACACAAGTATCAATGTTTCCTTGTTAATACTATTATAGCATGAATGTAAACATTTATCATAAACACAAAGATATAATAATAACTACATTTATTATTGCCTCTAGGGCATATCTCCAACAAGAAGAAGGGAAATCTCCCCTGGCGCGAGCTTGCCGACGACCTTCTCGTTCATGGTGAGGTCCAGAACTCGAGGCAAGCGGGACGCGGATGATGCGGGGCTACCTGTCGGCGTTGAAGACGAGCGGGGAGCTAGGAGCTTGTGGCGGCAGGGGAAGTGGCCGAGCCCGAGAAGCAGCAAAGGCGATGCGACAGGGGACGACCGAGTAGCAGGGGATGTCGAACGATGGTTGAGCCCGAGAAGCAGCGATAGGTGACGACAACGCCTGGGGTGGATGGCGATGTGACCAAGAAGAAGCTGTGCAAGGCTGCGGCGCAACCAAGTAGCAGCAGTGCGGCGCGGAGGCGAAGATGTGCATGGCGACGGTGGTGGAAACCCTAATTGGGATTAGAGGGGAGGAGACGAGGTGGATGTAGGGTGGGGGTTGCTGCGTGTTGAGTGGGTTAAAATATGACCTACTAACAACTACTAGTGGTGTACTCGTACTTGGGTATGCCATGAGTAGATGGCCGCAATGATGGGCATCCCGGGCCACGCTTACTGGTGGCGGTTATACCGGTGGCCCACCCATTTTCATACGCCACTAGATATATCAGCGATATACTTTTTTTGGCACGCTAGAGTTAAGATTCTACCTTTAAGCTAATTTCTACTAGTATGTTTGGTTCCATGGTGAAAGAGGAGGTGAGCTAGGTAGGGTTAGTGTTTGAATTTTGGATAGAGGAGTGACGTGGGGAAGGTATTTATATGGCGGAGGCTGTTGACTCGGAGTGACGTGGGGAAGGTATTTATATGGCAGAGGCTGTTGACTTGTATTAATGTTGCCACAACTGGCGAAGAGACTAGCCGCTGTGCTGGCCTCACGCCACAGTGGCGACAAGACGACTCTCTGCGCCGTCATTAAACCGTCGTAGGGAGATTGGTCGCGACATAATTAAGTATGAGCAGCTAATGTGTCAATGACAGTGCTAGGCCACCAAAGCCATGTCGTCCGCGTATTGCGCCCGGCACCAGCACCGTCCTCTCTGTGGTCGGGATTATTAGACTATAGGTCGGCTACGACACCGGACGCCTCTCCTCTCCCTATTTGAATTGTAACTCTATCTCTATTAGTCTTGGAGTCCAAGTCAGTTGTAATCTATATAAATAGCCCATCATGTTTGAAATCAATACGAGTTATTATTCTCTCAAAATATCATGGTATCGGAGGCCTAGGTTTTCTGCACCTGGGATGGCGCCTCCACCTGCGCCGCCAAGGCCGCCGCCGCCACCAACTCGGCCCCTCTTCTACATGGCCGAGTTCCGTGCAGCCGGCGTTCCTACCTCCTCCTTTTCCTCCTCCACACCTACATCTACCCAACCACCACCTCCCCAAATTCCGATGATCTCTCTAGCCGACACCATCGCCGATGTATCCCCCTTCATATCGATCTCGCTCGACCTCGGCGCCCACAACTACTACCACTGGTGCCACCTCTTCACCATCCACCTCGGCCGTTGCGGCCTCCGTCATCATATAGATCCCTCCTACCCTCCGCAGCCTGCCGATCCCCGCTGGATCAAAGATGATCTCGCCATCATCCAGTGGATCTACACCTGCATCTCCACGGAGCTCTTCAACTTGGTCGCCTCCGATGACGCCACCGCCGCCGATCTATGGGCTTCTCTCCAGCAGTTGTTCCAGGACAACTCCGACGCACGCATCAACGCGCTCAACACGGAGCTTCGCACAACCACCCAGGGAGATGCTCCGGTCACCGTCTTCTGTCAGCAGATCAAGGCCATCAGCGATAAACTCCATGAGCTTGGTGATAACGTCGACGACCGTACCCTCATCAACGCTCTCCTCGTCGGCCTTAGAGATCAATTCGAGAAACAGCAGTCCTTCATCCCCATGCTAAATCCCTACCCCACCTTCAAGGAGGTGTGTTCCCTTCTCCATCAAGAACAAAATAATCAAGCTCGCAAGGCACAACGGTCTCCACACGTCTTCCACGGCACCGCTCCTGCCGCGGCAGGAAATCCACCCTTTGGGCTGCTGCGGCAGCCGCCCGCGCACCAGCCTCCTATCGCGCCAGCTGCGGCCCCGACCCCGCCTCCTGGATGGCGCCCGAGCCCTAATTACAGGGGCAAGAACCCGACCTACAGGCCTCCCTTGGCGCACTCCTCCGGCCCTGCACCTGCTTCGTCATTGACTGCCTCTTCATCGTTTGTGGCACCGTCCGGGCCTCCTCACGACCCTTGGACTGGCCTTGTGCAGGCTTGGTCGATGCCATGGTCGGCCCCGTCTCCATATGGCGCCCCTCCAGCATACACAGGCGCATGGAGTCCCGGTCTTCGTCCAGCCACAGGCTCTTCCGGTATCCTCGGCCCTCGATCACCGGCTCACGTCTACACCGCGACTTCTACACCACCATCCGGCGTGCCCTACTACCCCATCCCGGGCTCCTACGGCACCATGCAAGCTCCGTACGCGTACAACCAGCTACCTCCCATCCCCTACGTCAACATGCAAGATCCTGGCTCCTCAGCTCCTCCCCTGCAGCCGAACTGGGACCAAGCCGCCTTCATCAACGCCATGAACAACTTTACACTAAATAACGAAGGTACGGATTGGATTTTCGATTCCGATGCATTATCGCATATGTCTTCAAATATGAATTTGCTGTCATCTTGTTTCCCCTCTCCCTTTTCCACAATCACTATTGGCGATGGATCCACAGTTCCCGTCTCTTGCGCCGGAAATTCTCACATATCTTCATCTTATGCTAATTTTCTTCTACATGATATTCTTGTTGTTCCTTCCCTAAAAAATCTTATTTCTGTTCGACAATTCTGTATTGACAACAAAGTTATTCTGGCTTTTGACCCTTTTGGTTTGTCTGTGAAGGATCTGAAAACTGGGGAGGTTCTCGCTCGGTACAATAGCACGGGCGATCTTTATCCACTTCATGGCGCACCCATATCCACCCCCCGCGCTATGCTTGCATCTGTTGATTTATGGCATCGTTGTCTAGGCCACCCAAATAAAACTACTCTGTCGTATTTGCTTCAAGATTTTTGTATACCTAGCTCTAGTTCCTCTCACAATCCCTCTCTTTGTAATGCTTGTCAGTGCGGCAAACATGCTAGATTACCATTTGGCACATCAACTACTATTAGTATCTTTCCATTTGAGCTTCTTCATTGTGATTTATGGACATCTCCAGTCCCTAGTGTTTCTGGTTATAAATATTATATTGTGATCCTGGATGACTACTCTCGCTATATTTGGACTTTTCCTCTTCGTGCAAAATCTGATGTGCATACAATTTTCATAAATTTTCGGAAGCATGTTCTTACTCACTTTGGCTTGCCTATTCGATTTATTCAGTGTGATAATGGACGAGAATTTGACAACACTACAAACCGCAGTTTCTTTCTTTCTCAAGGAATCCTTCTTCGTTTCTCTTGTCCTTATATTTCTCCCCAAAACGGTAAAGCCAAACGTTCTCTTCGTTCTATAAATGACATTCTACGCACTTTATTTTTACAAGCCTCTCTTCCTTCTCGTTTTTGGGATGAAGCTCTTCGCACTGCCACTTTTCTCATCAATGTTCGCCCCACAAAAACATGTCCTCTTTATTCACCCTTTCAATCTTTATTCTTATCTCACCCAGACTATTCCTTTTTACGTGTTTTTGGTTGCCTTTCTTTTCCAAACATTTCCTCTACAGCATCCAATAAACTCGAACCACGTTCCCTACCTTGCATTCATCTTGGCCTTTCTGATGATCACAAAGGATATCGTTGTGTTGATCCTTCTTCTGGTCGTGTTATTATTTCTCGCCATGTTACCTTTCATGAAAATACTTTTCCTTATGTTATCGCCAAACTCACTCCACAAACCGAACCACCAGTCCCTACCACTACCAAAACACCCTTCGTTCAACCCACTGTCGCCCCTGTCGCGGTAGATTTTTGTCCCGTTTCTCTGCCGCGGCAGCCTGCCGTGGCAGGATTTTTGCCCATTTCTCTGCCGCGGCAGACCTTTCGCTTGTTTTTCTGCCGCGGCAGCCTGCCACGACAGAACTTTCACCCAATTCCTTGCCACGACAGGAACATGTCACCACCCCAACCACTGTCGTGACCACCCCTCGTAGCACCACTTCCCCTACTCCTACCACCGAACCATCTACCCCTTCACCCGATCCACCAACACCTACTGTCGAGACTTCCTCCACACCCACCTTACCACCTAATGCCGTTCCTATTCAACCACCTACAGTTGATCACGTCATGTGCACTCGTGGCAAACGTGGCTTTCTTCTCCCTTCTAAACGTCTCAATCTCACGGCCACAACCACAATTTCCCCTATACCCACATCCTACAAACATGCTCTTCTTGATCCTCTTTGGTTTTCAGCTATGCGTGATGAATTTGATGCTCTTCAACAAAACAATACATGGGTTCTCGTTCCAAAACCTTCCGGTGTTAATGTTGTTTCTGGTAAATGGGTCTTTCGACACAAATTTAACTCTGATGGCTCTCTTGCTCGTTACAAAGCTCGTTGGGTTTATCGCGGTTTTTCACAACAATATGGCATTGATTTCGATGAGACCTTTTCCCCCGTTGTCAAACCAAGCACTATTCGTGTCATACTTAGTCTTGTCGTTTCTTCTTCATGGCCGATTCATCAACTTGATGTTAAAAATGCTTTTCTCCATGGTACTCTTAATCAAACTGTCTACTGTCAGCAACCCTCTGGTTTTGAGCATCCCTCTTCTCCCAATCTTGTTTGTTTACTAAAAAAATCTCTTTATGGTCTCAAACAAGCTCCTCGTGCCTGGTTTCAACGTTTTGCTACTTTCATTCAAACCATTGGCTTTATCCCTTCTAAATCTGATTCTTCCCTATTCATTTTTCGTTCCTCCGAACATACTGCATATCTTCTCCTTTATGTTGATGACATTATTCTTACTGCTAGCTTTGACTCTTTTCTTCAACATATTATTTCTTCACTTCATCGTGAATTTTCCATGACTGATTTAGGACTACTTCATCATTTTCTTGGTATTAATGTTTCTCGCACAAAGTCCTCTCTTTTCCTTTCTCAATGATAATATCTTTTGGATTTGCTTTCATGGGCTGGTATGTCCGATTGTCAACCCTCTCGCACTCTGGCCGATATAGGTGCCAAACTATCGGCTGATGGTGATCCCGTTTCAGATCCCACATTTTACCGTAGCATCACTGGTGCTCTTCAGTACGCCACTCTCACTCATCCTGACATTTCTTATTCAGTTCAGCAAGCCTGTCTTTTTATGCATGATCCTCGTGCTCCTCACCTTGCTCATGTAAAACGGATTCTTCGATATTTAAAAGGCACTCTTGATCACGGTCTTCTTCTAAACTCTTCCTCTCCTACAAGCTTGATAGTTTATTCCGATGCAGACATGGCAGGTTGTCCAGATACTCGACGGTCCATATCCGGATTTTGCGTTTATTTAGGAGATAATCTTGTTTCTTGGTGTTCTAAAAGGCGATGTGATTTCGAGTCTTTTCTTTGAGGCTGAGTATAGGTCGGTTGCCCATGCCGTGGCGGAGGCGGTGTGGCTGCGTCAGCTACTCGTCGAGCTTCATCGTCCCCTGGAGAGAGCCACCATTGTTTATTGTGATAATATTTCTGCAGTCTACATGGCTTCCAATCCTGTTCAGCATCGGCGCACGAAGCATATTGAGATTGCCATTCACTTTGTTCGTGAGAAGGTGTCTCTTGGCGACGTTCGAGTTCTTCATGTTCCTATCAGTGCACAATTTGCTGATATTTTTACTAAAGGCTCCCCACTTCATCATTTACCAACATTCGCTTCAGTCTCAATATCGTTACCCCTGACGTTGAGATTGCGGGTGGATGTTAGAGTATAGGTCGGCTACGGCACCGGCCGCCTCTCCTCTCCCTATTTGGATTGTAACTCTATCTCTATTAGTCTTGGAGTCCAAGTCAGTTGAACCCACTGTGGTTGAAATCAATACGAGTTCTTATTCTCTCCAATACGAGTCCAAGTCAGTTATTACTATATAAACTCTATCAGGGATGACCTCGACTCCCCGACATTGCATTAGACCGCACCAAATAAATGCTGAGTAAGTTTTTACGCCAACATGCCACAAAACCGTTGGAGGCGGTTTGGGCGTACAACTAAAGATAATCTTAGACTTAGCAAAGTGTGGCTAGAAAATAAACATTCTTTGGAACACGACGAGAGATGCTCTTAGGGTTGACAAAGCGTGGCTAGAAACTAAACAGCCTCTTGGGACAAAGAGCTCGGGGCGTGCCTGTAGTCGTGTCACGGGAAAGGAAGAAAAAAGACTAGCGATGTGTACGGGCGGGTGCAAGGCTGTGTAGGAGTAGGACAGTGTGGGAGACCGTGACTGCTCTGCGTACGTTTCCCCTTGTGCATCAGTTTACAAGGGCAGCGTGTGCTCGTCGCTTGTCCCCTCTCCGATCCGCGCACTCTTAAAAGACACCACATACTCCTACGTGTCTTGATAAGAAGATTAGCACTCTTCATGGTCCTTCATAATAACCCAAATAATATACCCAAATACTCTTATTAGTGTGAATAGAAATAGGAGGAGTACCATGATTTCTCGCATGAGTGAGTGAGCTCGTGGTGACAGTAGAGATTCTGCTGCTGGTTACTTTGTGATCTGTGAGGGAAAGCCCTGCCTTGTTTTAGCTGTGCTTTTTCAGAAGCTTTTCCCAAAAGTAATTCCTAGTAGCCTTTTTTTGCACGGACACGCTTTTGAGTTGACACTGTCACTGTGAGTGAGTTGTGCCTCCTCCAGTCCTCCGTAAAGGAATGCAGTGTCACTGGACTCGAGCCTTTTTCTTTTCTTTTCACCTGCCCCCTTTCTCTCTCTCTCGTCTGTATTCCACTCGGCAGCAGTACCATCACAGTGTGATCTCTCTCTCTCTCCTCTGCTCGCCGCTCCATTACCCGCACAATCCGCCGCAGGGGCAGCTCTCCCTTCGCTCGGGCTCCCTCCTCTTTTTGCCCCAACAGGAAGGGAGAGGCTACATTCTGTAGGGATCAACAATTCCTTCAAGATTCTTATCATCAGAGGAGAAACGGCCCACGCCTGCGAGAGTCAAGGTTCGTGCTCACCCTCGCTCCCATGAGCTGATGATGTTTGCCTATGCTTCTCCAGGTCGGCGTCTTGATTTGTTTGCTTCGTTTTGGATTGCAGGGAACAATGACCTGCCGCGAAGTCGGGAGAGATTTTAGGCATCTGCTTCCCTGCGGCCATTGTTCGATTCCGTGAGCAATTACTCCGCCTGATTTCCGTCGGTCCGTCCTGCTGCTCTGCTCGGCCCGCATTTGGATGGATTTGGATTTAGGACGGTCATCTCCGCATTCGCTCTTGTTCTTGGCCACATTGCCCGAGTTCTCGGTCTCGGTTTGGCACTAGTTCGATGTGTTTGTCGGCTGCTGGAGCATGAACACCAAACTGGCCAGCTCACGTTTCCACTGATTTTCAGCAGCCTTGGAATTTTCCCCACCCTGCAAGTTCTTCGTGCCCATTTTGCTGGCAATTTCATTTTCTCCATAGTTACTGGTCCCAGCCTTCCACCTCCGTCTCCGCGTTCTGCGCCGAAATCCCCATAGTTTCCATCTCTAATTTTCCATCTCTAATTATTACTCGTGCCAAGTGCCTTAAACCCTACCTACCCACCCCGTCCCACACCCAAAATCCACCATTTACTTCCTCCGCATTCGAGGTTGGATCTTGCAATGCGGCTCATCATCCTGTGCCTCTCGATTTGGGCCGCGGCGGCCACCTCCGTCGTGGCCGGTTCAGACATGGAGGCACTCATGGAGTTCGGCAGAGGCATACGGCAAGACCCGTCCCGCCGCCAGGTCGCTCCCTGGAACCCGACCAGTTCGTCGGATTCCGACGGCTGCCCCGTAGACTGGCGTGGCGTGCAGTGCAGCAGCGGCAGGATTCTTTCCATTGCATTTGATGGCATTGGGCTCGTGGGGAATGCCAGCTTGTCGGTGCTTGCAACGATGCCCATGCTTCAGAACTTGTCTCTGTCCAATAACAAACTGGAAGGGGTCTTGCCCCCTGCATTGGGTTCTATGGCCTCCTTGCAGCATCTGGATCTCTCCAACAACAGGTTCGTCGGCTCCATTCCGGATGAACTGGCTAAATTGAGTACTCTGGGACATCTCAACCTCTCTTCCAATGCTCTTGGTGGTGCATTGCCGCTGGGTTTCAGAAACCTGAGGAAGCTCAAGTATTTGGATCTCCGTGGCAACGGCTTCGTCGGCAAACTGGATGACATATTTGCACAACTGCAGAGCCCGGTCCATGTTGATTTCAGCTGCAACCAGTTCTCGGGGTCCCTGGCATCGATCTCTGATAACTCATCTGTGGCTAGCACACTGCAGTACTTGAATGTCAGCCACAATTTGCTGTCAGGGGCAGTATTTGCGACTGATCCTACGCCATTGTTCGACAGCCTCGAGGTGTTCGACGCGAGTTACAATGGGCTTACTGGCAATGTACCGTCGTTTAACTTCATGATTTCCCTCAAGGTGCTGCGCCTGCAGAACAATAATTTCTCTGGTTCTGTCCCAGAAGCTCTGTTTCGAGAGACCTCCATGGTTCTCACTGAACTTGACCTTAGCCGCAACCAGCTTACAGGTAAATTATTTTCTTACTCTTAATTGCTTACCCTTAAACTTTGGTTTGTCCTACTACCACATTTCCCTGATGCTTGCACAAGTATATTCTAGTGTGATAACACGGTAAAAAAAAATGCATGCATCGAACACACTTCTTTGAACCATGCTGTTGATTGCCTCTAATTTCATCTGAACCCTTTTGTGTTACACAGGTCCAGTTAGACGTGTAACCTCGGTGAATCTTAAGTACCTGAATCTGTCATGTAATAGCCTTGAGGGGACTTTACCAATCACATTTGGGAGCTGTTCAGTCGTTGATTTGAGTAGAAACATGCTTTCAGGCAACCTGTCAGTTGTCCGGACATGGGGAGATTATGTTGAGATGATTGATTTGAGCTCAAATAGATTGACAGGAACTTGGCCAGATGAGAGTACCCAGTTCTTAAGGCTGACTTCATTGAGAGTTTCCAACAACTTGCTAACAGGAGAATTGCCAACCGTTCTTGGAACTTACCCTGAGTTGATTGCCATGGACCTTAGCCTCAATCAGCTGCATGGAACCTTACCTAAAAATCTGTTTACAGCAGTTAAACTGACCTATCTAAATCTCTCAGGAAATAGTTTTACAGGGGCTCTTCCTCTTTCCAATTCTGTAACCAACAACTCAACTTCTGTAGACCTGTCAGTTCTTCCTGTACAATCTTCAAACCTCTCATCTGTTGATCTTTCAAACAATTCTTTTAGTGGCTCACTGCCTTCGGGCATCGGTGGTTTGAGTGGATTGATGTTGCTGGATCTCTGTCTGAACAACTTTACTGGGAAAATCCCAACAGCAATCACCAAGCTAAAACATTTGATATACATTGATCTGTCAAGCAACCATTTTGATGGTAGCATACCTGATGGTCTCCCGGATGATCTCGTAGAGTTCAATGTATCCTACAACAGCTTGTCTGGCTCCGTTCCAAGCAATTTGCTGAAATTTCCTGATTCATCTTTCCATCCAGGGAATGAACTACTTGTTCTTCCACATTCTGAATCACCAAATGGCGGGTCAGGTGGGAAGGGACACGGTTTGAAGCGTGGAATCCTATATGCATTGATCATATGTGTTGTTGTCTTTGTTACTGGGATCATTGTCCTTCTACTTGTCCACTGGAAGATCTCTCACTGGAAGAGTAGTGAAAAGGGCAAGGGCCAAGGTAAGCATTCTGTAACCCAAGGACAGGATGCTCACAGACGTGCAGAAACTTCAAGTTCAGAAATACACGATGTGTCATTGGGATCATCGCCATCTGCAGAGTATAGGGGAGTTTCCTTGCCTGGCAGTGGCCTGGAAGGACAGCATGAAACACAAGATTTGGATCATCCAACTAGCTGTATTTCCACCCTTAAAGATAGCACACAGTCTTCGATGCCTCCATTGATATCATCACCTCCTGATGCGCGCACGCACCATCATCACTCCATCTTGAGAGTGCACTCTCCGGACAAACTGGTTGGGGATTTACATCTTTTTGACAATTCTGTGTTGTTCACGGCTGAAGAGCTCTCTCGTGCTCCAGCTGAGATCATTGGCAGGAGCTGTCATGGGACATCCTACAAGGCTACTCTTGACAATGAGTATGTGCTGACAGTGAAATGGCTGAAGGAGGGCTTTGCTAAGAGCAAAAAAGAGTTCTCTCGTGAAATAAAAAAGCTCGGTAGTGTCAAACATCCCAGTCTAGTCTCGCTGCGAGGCTACTACTGGGGTCCCAAAGAGCATGAGAGGATCATCATATCAGATTATGTAGACGCCACATCCCTGTCTACCTACCTGTCTGGTAATTTTTGTTAGCTCTCTCAGTCGAATACTCGTGGCAGTTGATTTCTTTGTATTCTTATGCATTTTTTCTACTATCTTTCAGATATTGAAGAGCGCAATCTTGCACCTCTGTCGGCGAGCCAGCGGCTTGATATCGCAATCAACATTGCCGGCTGTCTAGATTACCTGCACAATGAGCGGGTGATCCCACACGGCAACCTCAAGTCCTCGAACGTCCTGATTCAGGATGCAAATCCGTCTGCTCTGGTAACCGACTACAGCCTTCACAGGCTGATGACTCCGATTGGTATGGCCGAACAGGTCCTGAATGCAGGGGCTCTTGGGTACTCACCTCCTGAGTTTGCAAGCACCAGCAAGCCATGCCCATCTCTGAAGAGCGATGTGTACGCCTTTGGCGTCATCCTACTTGAACTTCTGACAGGGAGGATTGCGGGGGAGATCATTTGCATGAATGACGGCGCGGTCGACTTGACGGACTGGGTGAGGATGCTGGCAAGGGAGGAGCGTGCTTCAGAGTGCTTCGACAGGCGCATTGTCGAAGCTGAAGTCTTAGGGGGCACCCCTAGGAACCTGGAGGGCATGCTGCACATCGCCATCCGGTGTATCCGCTCCGCATCGGAGAGGCCAGAGATACGGACAGTGTTCGAGGACCTCTCGGCCATGTCGTCTTCGTGATGGGGAGTCCATGGCAGCGTACATCTCGTACTTACACCAGTATATCGAAACTCTGGTGAGAGGGTATAGTTAACAGTTGTTACTAGTAGTTTTTTTGTGGCGGTGTGTGTAGTCTCTTTTGAGCATTTCATTGGTTGGGTTCCTCTTCCTGGGAAGCGTTCATTCATTTCTTTTAGTTAGTTCACAATTCTAGGCAGCACTAGGTGACTGTGAGAATATGTTTGTGCATTGTGAGTTTGGACATCTGATAGGAAATAAAAAAGGTTCTACCGATATGGTGTTCTTTCATGGTGTCATGATTGTACAATCAAACAGCTGCTCTATGCCAGAAGCTGAATGGCACGTGCTAACCGTAGAGATGCTGAATGCCACGCAGCTTAGACTTGCTATTGTTACCCCTGTTCCAAAATATAAGATGTTTATATCAATTCTATTATTACTTCTGTTCTAAATTATAAGATGTTTATATCAGTACTACGATTATCTCTGTTTCAGAATATTAGATGTTTATATCAAAGAACCTCAGAGGTAGTACGAAGTTTTATGCTTTTGTCCCCTCACTACTAAAATTTGGGCCAAAGAGCCATGATCGATGTAGAATGTGTGTGCTCCATCCATTCCAAAGATACACGGCACGCTTCGTCGTTGGCAATGAGTGTTATCCGGGAAAAGAACCTGGATGAAGATGCCGTTCTTCCTTGGGCTAAAGGAATACTCCTGTTTTATAATGTTAGTCTTTTTTAGCGAGCTAAAACAGTTTGCTAAAAAGGCTTATATTATAAAACGGAGGAAGTAAGATTTTAGGAGTATCGCAGTATATAAAGAGAATATCTGAAAGGATGGTGCAAGGCGTCCTCGGGGCTGAAAACTTCCTTGTTCTCGAATTCTCCCGCTGACACTGTGTGCCCTATTAGACTCCTAAATCCCGCAGTTGCTACGATGGTGCAAAACCGTTTCGATTACAGCAAAAAGTTTGTATGGTTATACTAAAAAACGTATTCATAAAAAAATAAATAGAAAACGCATTCACAAAAAAATACCAAAAATGGTTCGACCACAAACAGAAAAAAAGACCCGCTGGACATGGAACTTGCCGTGCTATTATAGCATCGTTCCTACAACTTTTCTGAAGTGGGCTAAAAACGGAATTTTTTTTGCAGCATTTCGGATGTATCAACGTAGCAAAAAAAAAGTGTGGCTGCAATAAAATCCTCAACTACCTCCCAGGCCGCCGGTAGCATCCCCGACCTCCGCCGGTAGCAACGTCGAGCACCTTTGGTAGCAATCCTGACCACCGTTCGTAGTAGCATTGCCCAATACTTATAGCATCACCGACCCCATGCCAGTAGCATCGTCGGCCCCTCTTGTAGCATCAACGACAGCCGTCGGTAGCATCCGCCCATAGCTGGTAGCAATGTCATTGTGCCTTGGTAGCAACACCGGCTCCCATCGGCAACAACGTCGTCTAATCTCACAGCTTCACGGTCGCTAGTCCTAAGCTCTCAGCTGCAGTAGTGCTGAAGGAACAACATGCGTTGAAGCAGGTGATTTGAAGCCATAATTGATGAGGGTTGAAATCGGTAGAGGATCTGCCACTCCTTGCAGCCGAAAGGGTCAAGGGAGAGGTCTCGAGCAGCACGACGCTTGGTGACTTAGTGGCAACGCTTATTGATGGATGTGGAGCCTAGTGAAGTGCAACAACTGGAAAAGGTCGAAGGAGAGGCAGTGGCGGAGCATGGTGCAGTGGTGGTTGCGACAAAATCGCAAGGAAGGTGACGAATATTGGAAACACTTCGAGAAGATAAGGGAGTAGTGCAGGATGGACGCGTGTCATGTCTGGAACCAGAGGTCGCGGCGCGTGTCGTGCCCCGGCTTAGACGTATCATTTTCCTATTTGAAAAAGTCTATTGGAATCTATAATCAAGAAGGATAAAGTTGTTAGCTAGATAATATTATATTGTTCTCTTTATCCCAAATTAGATGTGACAGATTTGTCTAGATCAGAATGTATTCGGAACAAAGGGAGTAACAAAATATAGACAAGTGAAATATATGAGATCAGTCGAATAGTTGCTTGCTAGAGATGCAATAAATATAGGAGGATGAATTTTATTGGAAGCCCCTCTAATAAGATAATTACTCTCAGTTTAGAAATAAACCACTCGGATCTTAATTAAACCGATTCACTTATTTCCAGAGTACAAGAGAAGTATACTTCTACTCCCTCTGTCCCGCAAATAAGTGTAATTTTAAGATTGTCTTAAGTCAAAGATTTTAAAATTTGACAAACTTTATTGTATATAGTAGCAACATATATAATGCCAAATTGATATATTATAAAATTTCACTTCAAAAGGGATGTAGTGATAGTACCTTAGTATCATAAATCGGGCTATGTTTTCTAAAATAATTGGTCAAATTTTTAAAAGTTGATTTAAGACAAAACTAGAAATACACTTATTTGCGAACGGAAGGAGTACGTTCACAAGTAAGTGTACTTCTAACTATTATCCAAAATCAAAGGTTTTAACCTTTGAACAACTTTATAGGAAAATGTTGCAATATTTATGATACTAAATTAGTACTATCACTAAATTCGCTTCAAATTGTAGTTCCATAATATACCAATTTGACATCACATATGTGGCTACTTTATGTTACTCCCTCCAATCCATATTAGTTGATTTGAATTTTTTAGATTTGGATGTATCTAAACATGTTTTAATGTTAAATATATTTAAATCTAGACAAATCCATGTCAACTAATATGGGTCGGAGGATACAAAGTTGATCAAACTTTAAAGGATTGCTTTGGATAAAAGCTAGAAAGTATGCTTATTCGAGTACTCCCTATAGGCGAGGTCAGGCTGGACTTGCTCCAGCATCGCTCAAATCTCACGCCACGCTGCCCTAAAAACCCACAAACCCCTCTTCTCATTTTCCGTCCCAATCCAGCCATCCCCATTCCCCCACATTCGCCGTTTCTCTGCGCACCGCATCCTTCTCGATGCTTCTCTCGCGGAGGCTCTCCTCCGCCCTCGCCCGTTCCCCCTTCCTCGCGAGGTGTCCCCTTCCTACACGTGCTGTGCCCGCCACCCCTCCGGCCTCTCGCCCCCTGTCACGCCGCCTCATGTCCTCATCGTCGTCCGGGTGGCACCACTCTTCCCATCCCCCGCCGCCGCCCCCTCCGCCACCCCCGTCCTTCTCCGACAAGGTATTCGCGTAATAATCCTCTCATGCGTTGGCTGTCTGGTTCTCTCCTCTGCACCTACCGCTTACCGAGGTGCGTGTGTGTGTGCTCTGTACCGGGATGTGGTATTGTAGGATCAGTTGTTCCGGGGGCTGGAGGCGGCGCTGGGGACGAGGTTCACCGCCGAACCTCTGGCGCCTCCGCCGGAGCCGATGATCCTCGTCATCAGTGGTCCGAGCGGTGTCGGCAAGGATGCCGTCATCAAGGTGATATACTAACACGCCCTACTTGCAATGCGGTGTTTGCGTTCGTTCTGTTGCGTGCTCGGCGTTGAAATTTCGGGTTCGATTGTTCACCAGAGGCTGCAAGAGGAGAGGGAAGAGATCCATTTTGTCGTTACGGCGACAAGCAGGGCGATTCGGCCAGGTGAAGTTGACGGCAAGGACTATCACTTCGTCAACAAAGAGGAATTCCTCACGATGATTGAAAGGGAGGAGTTGCTTGAATACGCCCTTGTTTATGGGGAATATAAGGGCATCCCCAAACAGCAGGTGTGCTACTGCTTCGCTTTGTTATAGTTCACAGTACACTGATATGTATGGATGTTTATGCCCAAACCAGATTTTTCAAATGTTTCAGTGAACCAATTTGATGTACTCCCTCCTTTCCCAAATTAATTAACGTAGTTTTGTCTAGATTCACATGTATCTACACATTAAAATGCGTCGTATCTAGACAAATCTGCGTCAATTAATTTGGGACAGAGGGAACACTAGAAAACTTACCATGTCCGTTCAACCAATCTTTGTTCAGCATGTGTGGCTAGGCTGATAAATGATAGCTGTATAATACGTTTTGTCTGCAAACATATCCCATTTCAAAGACAAACAAACTGCCACGAGTCAAAGGTTTAACTACTGCAATGGGGGATCAAACAAGTCTCTGAAATACTTGCCTTATATTTGTTGGATTGCTTGATACTTGTGTAGAGATAACCTCTTAATGTTGAAAAAATATTTGAAGTTTTGTTGCATACTCAACCATCATATAAGCGCAGCTCTTTAATAGTTTGAACCATTATAATGCTCAACTGTAGGTACAATTTGACTATATGCTTCTTCCTTTTTATGCTTATTTTCTAGTTGTTCATATAATGTGAGATAACTGCAAAACCTATAATGTTTGGTTACCCGTCCTGTCTTGTTTGTTCCTGGTGGTAAAGTTTAAGAGACTGTTAGGCTATCCTGACTTGATAACTGAATAATAAACACACGTAGTGTCAAATACTAGTAGTATTTTTTCCACCACAAGGCACCACATATCCAATTTACTAACACAAACATTTGGTCATGAGACCATCGAAATTCATAGAATTTGGAAAATTATGTTTTGACCTTTCCCAAGTAAAAAATATAAAAAAAGTAAAATATAAAATACTTGATTAGGTGAATGATCTATCTAGATAAAATGATAGTGTTAATGCTTATACCATTTGACCTGCAGATCCGTGATTACATGGCCAAAGGACATGACATTGTCTTGAGAGTGGACATTCAAGGAGCAGCAACTTTGCGACATATACTCGGCGAATCTGCAATTTTCATCTTTCTAGTTGCAGAGAGCGAAGAGGCGCTTGTCAAAAGGCTAATTCACCGTAAAACAGAAACAACAGATATGCTTCTTGTTAGAATTGCAACAGCCAGAGAAGAGGTGAGGCGGATGAAACAGTTCGACTACGTGGTTGTCAATGCTGAAGGCAAGCTTGAGGATGCTGTTAAACAGGTGGAGTCTATCATTGATGCTGAGAAGGCAAAAGTTCACAGGCGTAGTGTCAAAATCTAGTCAAGTCTCCCGTACAATTAGTTCAAGTGTGAACTATTGCGAAACAAATTAGGACTGACTTTGCTTTGCAAGTGTGCAACAATAGCCAGAAAGTTCAGTACAATGCTAATTCATGAGAATCATACATAGTGAGGTACCCTGGAGAGTTAACTGGGATATAATAGCTTTCTGTCTCACACAGTCGTACCATACAAGAGCAGTGTGCTTGATCCTTGGATGTATATTCGAAACATTCTTATCAAATCATTTATGGCCAGAATGGTCACTCACTTCTTTTTATCTGCAACTTTATCCAGTTAGTTCTTACCGGAAAATTCTGTAGAACTGTGCCGGATTTATATCTGAGGAGCCTTTGTAGCAAAAGCTGGCATTTGTGTGTAGTGTTGATCCTCATGAATCACAAGCTTAACTGGTGAAATTAGCCTTTTTTTATGCACAGAGACATGACATAAGATAATATCGTTGTGCACTTTTTTGCACTGAAATGTCATGTATTCTTGAATCTCCTATAGGATTTAAAAGGTTTATGAATTAGCATTAGCATCAGCTTTGTGTAGATGGAAGTTTTCCTCCAAAATAGAGTATTAAATATACGGTCTGCATAGGAATTTCTTTCTAAGAAATCGAATCCTCCAAAATCCATATGAAAGTTCAGTGAATCAAAAGCCCTTGGTACTACTTCATGATACCTTCAAATGGAGCAAGTGCCAGAGCAATGATCTCTATCCCTGAAAAAACATAAGCAGTATCACCCCCAGTCTCAAGGTCTCATCCTTACCCCCGTCCTCCTCATCGGCATAGTCATCTTCTTCCTCATTGCCTTCCTCATCATTATTCTGCTCCTCATCGTCATCATGCTTGCCCCCCTCATTCCATCGACTTCATCTTCCTCATTGCCCGGACCATCACCCTCTATGATTTCCGTCACTATCCTCCTCATGATCGCCAAGTTTTCGACGGCCCCTCTCTCTTATCAGGAAGTAAGCAAACCATACGGCTTAGAAGGCAATAGGAGTTAGAGAAACAAAGAGAGAGTGCATTCTTTTCAAAGGATAAACAAATTGATATTATATCGCTTGTTCAATTTTCTTATAGAACAGGTTGATAATGTCCCTCTACAAAATTCTAAGGCTCCACTACCTTTGTCCCCTTTTTTATATGCATTGTCTTCCCGTGTGAACACGAGCTGAGACTCAACACAGAGGATTTTGTTTGAGTGAATGATTCTATGGTGAAACTGTTGTCAGGGATGGGTATGGTTCGTGCATATGTTAATTTGGTGTCAATGTATTTCGGTAACTGTGTTGAAAATGCATATTTCAGTTGAATGTCTTGTTGATGGAATGCTGCTATGAAATGACTGCTCCCAATGTCATCAATGGTGGATTTGGCGATGAATTTGTGGTGGTAGCGAGAGTTTTAGTGGGGTTGTCCGTGGTGGCTTTGGAGGTGAGTTTAGCGGTGGTAGGGGCGGCAATACGACCAACGTTTGATTATGTTGGATGGAATAGTGTCTACAGTAGTTATTTACGTGTCATCGAGTTGTCATTTTTGTTTTAAATACTCCTAGTAATTAAATTTGAACTTAAGTTAGTATGTTTAGTTATGTTTGATTTGAGTATGGTCTAAATCTCGTTGCAAAAGATATTATTCAAATATAATCATGATGTTAACATTAAACAAGTGTGAGCATAGAGTGGAGTAGAAGACATGTGAAAAGAAAAGAGTTAAATCCATGGTTAGTCACTGAACTTGCTTAGCGAAGTTAATACAGTCATTGTACAACGGGAATACGAGTTTACGGTCACTGAAGACGCGTCGGAGCGTCACTCGCGGTCACCGCCGGCGCTGTAGAGATGTATTTGATGATGTGGCAATCAAAGGACCCACTGCCAGCCTTAGTAGTGTTTTATTTACAAAAACATCCATAAAATCTAATTTTCTATCTCATGCGAAGATCAAAGGTTTGGACTGGTCAGACTGAGCAGTGGGACCGACTTATCAGTATCACCCACTCGATTCTCTCCGTTGTTCACACTTTACACCAGCTCAAAACTAATGTAGTACTCGGATTAGACTACAAATGATTAACATAGTACTACATAATAGCATCTTCATTAACTACTACTAATCCACTTTGCTACAAGACACACCAAAGCCTCCTACCATGATCGCAACAAAAGAAAGGAATTCGATCCCACAACGGGCCATCCATCCATGATCTAGATCATCTATCAGGCGGAGCAGAGGACGCCAAACCAGCACGAGAAGTATTAATGACCATTCCTTTTAACTCTAACCATGGATTTAACCAGCGGTCATCTAACCATTCCCCAGCTCATTCCCCAGCTCTCCAATGTCAGATCAGATCATGAGAAGAATCCTCCGGTCAGATTAGATCAGACCATTCCCCAGCTCTCCAATGTCGGGAAGGCAGACATGCACGCTCATCATCGCCTCCAGCTCCTGCATCAGCAGCAGCGACGAGTCTTCCATTCCCGCATCAGCGGCAGCGACGAGTCTTCCATTCCCGCATCCGCCATCGGGGCCATTTCTGTCGATGCTCCGCCCATCGTCATGTCTTCCCAACGCTGTTGTGGAAACGGCGACGCCTGGTCAAGCAGGAAGCAAGCATACGTGTCTAGCGTCGGGAGCACGAACGGGAGCGGGTCCGGCCTGCGCGGCGCGCCGGCGTCTCAATGGCGGAGGCGTGCACAGCGTCCTACGACCACCACCCGCAGCAGTAGCAGGCGCCGGCGGGGTTCGACTGCCTGAGCGAGGTCTACGACGGCAGCCCCTTCAATGCCATCGGGTACGGCGGCGGCGAGATGGGGTTCCTGGACGCGAGGGGCCCAAGGCGTTGGCGCCCCTGCCAGCGGAGGCGGAGGGAAGGCTCGGCGCCTGCAAGGTGGAACCCGGGCCGGCGGCGGCGGACTGGAATTTTTCACAGCCAGGACACGTCGAGGGGGGAACTGCGAGTAGGTAGAAGACGACGGTTTTGCAAAAAAAAAACCTCGTATATATTACTATTCTTTAAATATATATTAAGTTATTTGATAGTGGACGTCACATCATCAAATACATTTCTACGGCGCCAGCGGTGACCACGAGTGACGCTCCGACGCGTCTTCGGTGACCGTAAACTCGTATTTTCGTTGTACAATAACCGTATTGATTTTGTAAGCAAGTTTAATGACTAACCGTGAATTTAACTTCAAAAAAACCACTTTTCTTCTCGAAAAAATAGAGCAGTATTCCGCGACCGTGCCGCGTCCGTTGCGCTGCAACTCAGCTGGCTTCCCTTTCCCTTTCTTCCCTGCTAGGTCGCCGAGTCAACATCCGTCACCGGCGGCAGTAGCACACCCTGCGCACCTACTCAGGCGGACCCATCCCCTCTCCGCGTCCCCTTAACACTAAGCTTCCACCAGCCCCCATGGGGATCGCGGATGCCGTGCAGGCCTACACGGGCCTCTCGCCGGCCGCCGCCGTCACCGTCCTGGCCCTCATGCTTGCCACATACCTCATCGTCTCCACCCTCTTCGTCGCCCCTGACGCCGCCGCGCCCGCACATGAGGCACCGCCCAAGCCTGCTCAGCAGAAGGAGCAGGGGACGGAGGCCGAGGCCGAGGCAGAGGCGGAGGCGGAGCCGTTCGTGCCGCCGTTCCCGGACCCTGTGCAGGTGGGCGAGATCACGCTCGAGCAGCTCAGGGTTTACGACGGCAAGGACCCCTCCAAGTCGATCCTCATCGCCATCCGCGGCAAGGTCTACGACGTCTCACGCGGGAGGTGAGGATTTGATTGTGATTATGCTCTGATTTGGTCAGGGTTTAGTGCTGACCTATATGCGCATTGAGCTGAGCTAGTTAATGTGGAGTGGAAGTAGGGGTGTTCAAAGCGGGGGATTTGCACATTTACCACACTTTTTTGTGCACCTTGCATATTTGCCATTTTCTGTGCCACTGACATGTGGTGGTCATGTGGCAAATATGCAAATTTCAGATGAAAAGTGTGGCAAATGTGCAACCCGTGAAGGAATTAAGTCGTTAAAACCAGCGATCAGTCAGCTAGTTCATTTGCCTTCACCGATTGCAACTTGACCGACAGGCCTAGTACAAAAAAGTAACGGATTTGCTAGTTCTCAAGCACCTGAGAACTTCTTAAGTCTCAGTCGCCTCTTTCACCGTTTGATTTACCTCGTGATTCGTGCTACACATGAGTTGCAACTCGGGTGTAATTGAGAATTTAATGAGTTGCAACTAGGTTGTAACTGAGAACTAGTACAAATCTTATGAGTTGCAACTAGGTTGCAACTGAGAATTAGCACAAATATTAGGATGACATCAGCAACTTAGACATAACTAATTCCTAAGATCTAGGCACTCCCAAAAAATAGATGAAGTAACGGTTTTGGTGGGTTGAGATCAAACCGTACTGCAAGGCTTCTAGTGGTAATTGATGATGCTGATCCAAGTTGGATGGTGTGCCGCTCCAAGCAAGATATCTCAGGACTAGACTATTAGTAACTTGAATTGTGCATAAAACTGTGGATAATTTATTTGGTTCTATTTAATTGGGACATGAGGCCTGAATCTTATTAGGCTGAGGGGGTTATACGAAGATAGATTTCCCTAAAATTGGAGTCCGAAATGGTGAACTTTACACAAACAATTAGGAAACTAGAATGTTCTTGTGCAAGTATGAGCAACCTGACATGATTTTGCCAGTTCTCACTAGATCTTATTGTTAGATTTTGCTGGGCATTTGATTATTCTTGGATACTTCAACAGGGAGGTCAAATGTACAAGTACTTTCAGCTGGTCTGTACTTTAGTCAATAGACATGTTAGGCAACACTCGATGGTCTGTACTTTCAGCTGTTACTCTCTTTTCGACATGGGATATGATGTTAGGTTGTGCAAATAATTTTTGTTAACCACTCATGGGAGTTCTGAAGCTAAACTCCACTTTTAATGAAGAGCTATCAACTACTGTGATGATTTGACGAACTGCAATTTTTTCATTTGGACTGTGGCCTGATGCCCAACTACAACAATCGTTACAACCTGTTAAGTTGAGACAATATCATATCTATTTTCAAGTCCTCTTCACTTTTTATGCTATCTTATTAGACTCCTAGTGCTGCAATGTTCCTTTTATATTGATTCCACTCTGATTTGGTCAGGGCTTAGTGTAGACCGTTATGTGCATTGAGTTGAGTTTATGATTGTAAACTGCGCCAAGCTTGAACAATTGGATTACTAGAGGGAAGTAATAGCAGCAGTGTTAGTGCAAGGAATGCAAGTTAACAAGAAGTGGTAAGAGCTGATCCAAGTTGGACGGCCTACTGCTCTAGGCAAGATATATGATGTCTACTAGTAACCGCAAGTATGTTGCTCTCTCCGATCCATAATAAGTGTCGCTCAGTTAGTACAAAGTTTGTACTAGCTTAGTATAACATGGGCGACACTTATTATGAACCGGAGGGAGTAACAAACTTCCGGTGTGGATAGTCCATTTGATTGAGGCATGAGGCATGAGTCTTAATAGGTCAAGGGGGTTATACTAGGACATGAAGCTCTTGTTGCCCTTAAATTGTTGGATTGTAAAATGGTAAACTTAATGAGGAAGCTACAATGTTCCGGTGCAAGTTGAGCAACCTGACATTGTTTAGCTAGTTTTTATTAGATTTTGTTGTCAGGGTGTCACTGCTGCACATTTGATTATTCGTGATACTTAGACCGCGGGCACTTCCAACTATTTGTATCATTCATCACATGAAACTTCTAGAATGTAACAAAAAATACAATGAGTAGTAGGGCAGATCCTTGTGTGCCCTTATATTACCCTTGAATGCAATAGAGAAACGAAGAGGAGTCGATTGGATTGTCAAGTTAAAGAACATGTTGACATGTTGTGCTTACTCTTGTCTCCTTGAACCGCATATAGGAGCGCTGAAGCTAAAATCCATCACAAGAGCTACTTATTGCTGTAATGTTTTGATGAAAGTGAAGTTTTTTTTGGATTCTGGCTAGATGCTCAATTACAACATGCTTCTATTGGGAAAAACAACCACAACAATTGTTGCCAACTGTTGAGTTGAAACAGTATCATATTTATTGACTGTATTTCAACCCCCCATCACTTTTATGCTGTCTTAGACTCTTAGTGCACCTACTATTATGTACTTTTTCTGTGTTTTTTTTTGTGGGAGCCAGTGTTCCATGTCCAGTTGCTTGTATCACGGTATTCTTCAGTAGCATATATTCTTGTTGTCTTAGTAATGATAAATTACCATGTGTCATCTCTTCCTATTTAGCTCCACGTTTGTCTGTGAACTTGTAATATTCTAGTTGGTGGAATCATTTCATACTGTAGTGTAGTGTGCATACTGGTATGGTTATCCTGTTGTCTGCATACATTAGGCTCTGTCGTGGTGGTGGCACGGCAGATGCCATGGGTAGGCTTAAGTTGGGGGCCAATGTGTGCTAGAGGGATCCAGGGAGGGAAGATGTAGTGATTTCTACACACAAAACTCAAGAACTAGATCTCTACTCAACACCAGTGTAACTACACTTGCTCCTCGAGCTGTTTGAGCGAGAGGAAGAAGAAGCTATCTCTAGTGCTAAGTAAGAAAATGAATCGGTCCCCTTCTCTGGAGGCCCTGGCTCACCTTATAAAGGGGTGGTCAGGTTACAGCTAGGGCTGACGTGGACAGCATATTCGATGGAATATGCTTGTCCCAAAATGGTAACTCTGCGGGAGCCTTTCCGTGTCTCCCTTCTATCGGCGGCAATAACCCAGAGCCCATGACATGTGATCCTCGGGCTCGGGGACTGTCACCTCGTGACCTTCTTCTGCTTCTCTATCCCTCTGACTCTTGTCCGTAGCGCTTGGCACTGTATAGATTCCTGAGGGAGAGACAGTGCGCAGTGTTGACTTCGGGGTTCCCTCTCTCCTTCTCGAGCAAGCTTCCCTATGACAGCCGTATGTTGGCCGAGTCAGGTCTTAGCCTCTTGACTCGGATTAGGCCGTGTCTTACCCGGCCGGTATCCCGATAACTTGGTCGGGTCATCCCTTAAGTTGGTGTAGACTGTTTAGGGTTTTCCCCTTTTACCTTATCTTGATCCTACCTGGGGTCATCCCCCCAACAGGCTCTGATTTGTTCAGGCTTAGTGTTGACTGAGATGTGCATTCGAGCTTAATTTACAACTGTAAAGAAGCTATGTTAGTACAAGCAAAGCAAGCTAATATGGAGTGGTAAGAGCTGATCCAAATTGGACGGCCTGTTGAAGCAACATATATTATGTGTGCTCATATTTTTAAGTATGTTACTAATATGGTGGCGTGGATTATCCATTTGGGTTCATTTGATTGAGACATGAGGCATGTGTCTTCCTTGGTTGAAGTTCTTGTCTCACATAAATTGGTGGAGTGCAAAAAGGTGAACTACAAGTAACTATAAAGCTATGATCTTCTCGTGCACATTTCAGCAATTCGACATGGTTTCACTTGTTCTCACTAGATTTTATCGTCAGGGTATTCCTGGACATTTGGCAATTCTTGGATACTTCAGCTGGGAGTTAAAGTCTTTAAACACCTTGTGCATCTGAGCATTTGATTAAATGGGCCATAGGCAATATTTAATGCTCTTTACTGTCAACTGTCGCTCACTTTTCAACAAGCAGATTGAGCAAATATTAGTTGTTTGATAGGTTCATTTTAGAACATGTTAGCTTATTTGAGTGCATTATTTAAAATACTGTAAATGTGATATCTCAAACTATTTATATATTCATCACAGAGCACTCTGAGAACGTAATTAGAAGTACAACGAGAGGCAATGCAGATCCTTGTTTGCCCCTTATAAATGGGGTCGAGTGGGTTGTCAAATTAAAGAACATATTGTGATTACAATTGTCTCTTCGAACCACTCATGGGAGCTCTGAAGCTAAACAATGTTTCTTGTTAAGAGCTATCAACTGCCGTAATGATTTGACGAAGCGAAGTATTCATTCAGACTTTTGCCTGATGCTCAATTACATTATGCTACTGTTAGGAAAAATGCCTAGAAGAATGGTTGAAACCCGTTAACTTGAAACGTTGTTATATTTTATTATTTTGGTGTGCTGTATTTCAACTGTGAATCGCTTTCTATGCCATCTTAGATTCGAGTCCCAGTGCACCTAATGTGATGAACTGCCCCCTTATTTCTGGGTTTCTTCATGTCTTGTAGTGCCAACATCTTTCCGTGTTTGGTTGCTAGTATCCATCTTATTTCTTCTGTAGAGTATATTGTTGTTATTTTAGTCGCCATAATTATCATGTGCCGCCTCTCCTTGTTTAGCTCCACGTTTGTCTGTAAATAGTATATATTCTAGTTGGTGAAGTCATTTGGTACTGTAGTTTAGTGTGGCATTGTTTATCCCGCTGTATGCAATTAGTAGTACACTAGTACATAGCCTCAACGGCCTTGCTTTGTTACACTATTATTCGTCTTATTAGTAATTTGGTATGTTGTTTCAGCAGACAGCAGGCATATTCTTCTTACTGATTGCTGACACTATCTTGACCTTTTAGATCTATAGTTCTTAGTGTAGCCCTCTACCTAGTATTCGTTTGGCCCAAATACTGCCAAGGAATTAGGTACATAGGTCTGAATCCTTGACACAGTCTTCCGCAAGGGGAGGCCCTGTGGATCCAAGTTTCAGATTTGAACTGGGTACTTGTGCACACTGTCCCGTGACTAGTGCCATTGCTTTGGCTGCTTGCATCAGATGTTTTATTAGGCAGAGCATGCTTCTCGCGTCCACATGAATCTGAAGTGAGATCCAATTTTTTTTGTCTTTTGTCAGACTTATTATAGCTCCCTTGCATGACCATTATACTTGCTAGGACTCGATGCAGTAGGATCTTACAGTAGTTCTGTGATGCCTGGTCTATATTAACTATTTTCATGACTCTTGTTTTTCTATTATACTCAGGCTGTTCTACGGACCTCATGGACCGTACTCGTTGTTTGCGGGGCGGGACGCATCCCGGGCCCTGGCATTGATGTCATTTGACCTTAATGACCTGACTGGAGACTTGGAAGGCCTAAGTCCAGATGAACTGGAGGTTTTACAGGACTGGGAAGAGAAATTCAAGGAGAGGTACCCTGTGGTGGGTCACCTTCCTTCTTCTGAGGACGCAGTAGCTGGCGATCAGAAGGGTGCCGAGCTCGATCACGAGGTAGAGGAGTCCTAACTCAGTGGGTACCTGTCTCAGCAGTTGCGTGGGTTCACTAGATCTGATCCGCTGACAGGTGGTGTTGTTTGCTTGCTTGCTTGCTTGCTGCATGAGTGTGCTCGCGTGACTAATGTACTACTACTACTGCTAGTACTACCTGCTTTCTCCATCTGCTTTACTACTTTGGTCGGTGTGTAGAGGATAAGTGGGGAGAAATTTTGATTTTGATTTTGAGTGACAGAGAAACTTTGTGCCCTAATGATGTGTATATATGCTTTGATTCGCGGCACAATTGGAGGCTTAATTATCGTACCCAGACGAGATGATCCTGCTGGCGATTTAAGGGGGCCATAATTTTGCCCAACCACACCACTACATTGTTCCGTTTCTAATTAGCGTTGTTGTCGGGAAACAGCATCATTTTATCAATCAGATCAGATTCTTCCCTTTTGCACACAATGGCGCATCCGCCATTGTTTTCTCTTCCTGCTATAGTAGCATCGGGATCTCGACGCAGAGGAGATGAGAAAAAGAGTTGATGGCCTTTTCTTTACACGTCTGGTCTCGCGGCAGCGCTGCACCCTCTGTTGTCTGGTCCTTTTTTTTAATCTCCCCTCGCCACGGTCTGATTGGAAAATGTGTTAGGCTATAGGACGGGATCATCGCCACGATGACGGGGGACACAGTACGTGTCCGCTCTCGCAGCGGCAAATAATTGTGTTCTCCGAAGCAGATGAGGGCAGTGGCGCACACATGGGGTGTCCGAGGGCAGGGCCCGGCAGCCCCTGTTTCCCTCCACTATTGGAACGTACTACGACTACGTGATCATGATAGGGGAGAGAGGAGAGGCGAACGTTATCCTTTGGCGCGCCATGTCCATGTGAATCAATCAAGGCAGAAGAAGCGATGGAGCCCTCTCCTTCTCCACGCCCGTCCACTGCCTGTTTCCCGCCCCAAATGGTGGCGGGGCCGCCGGGCAGGGCAGCACCGGAGATTTACGTCCATCTGTTTCGTGTCTTCCGCATGCAGGCCGACCTACCAACCGTGTTTGCTTGGAGTTGGAGATATTTTCGCAGATCGACGATCGAATCGAGTTTTTTTTTCTTTCTTTTCACAAATGGGAGGGCCCTGGTTTTCATTGTTGCTGCAAAATGCTGGAGCGATAAATGGATCGTGGACATGAATGCCA
Organism: Avena longiglumis; assembly: GCA_030063025.1. NCBI lineage: Eukaryota > Viridiplantae > Streptophyta > Magnoliopsida > Poales > Poaceae > Avena > Avena longiglumis. The sequence goes on along the minus strand of CP125975.1, from coordinate 464,699,633 downwards.
GAGTTATGGCAGGGGACCTCCTGTGTTTATACTGTTCTTGTGTGCTAGCTACTCGATATGGCTCTAGCTGGTCGACATAACGGGACGACGCCTCTCCGAGTTTCACTCCTCGGTATGGACTCTAGATGGTTTTACCTATGTATATTTCACGACCCGAGCGTGATTCATTCACGACCGACCGGGCAAGTGAGCACCACGCGCAGATCTGGAGCTCCGGCTAGGCTCCCAGCCAAAAAAAATCTCTGGTTCATCCGGAGTAGTAGAGTAGTTCATGCAGCCACAACAAAGTACACTTTACCTCTCCCTAAAATGTGGTCTTGATTTAATGTTCTGCCCCCAGCTTCAAAAGTGGGCAAATGGTCCTCCTCAAATCCTAGTCACAGGATGCCATCTTCACGCAAACAATGGAGGTTTTAGGCCTTTAGCTGACACGGAACCAACTTAGCATCATCTTGTTTTTTTTTTTTTTTTTTTTTTTGCTCCATTTGATGTTTGCCTGATCTGGCGGCAACGATAGGGAAGTGGGACAAGTGAGATCCCACTTTTACCGCTGTTCTAACTATAAACTAAGTGGGATAAGCGGATAAGTAGTATTTTAGGGTCTAAAAGTGGAATCTCACTTGTCCCACTTGTGCATCCTTAGGCCAAGATGCATCCTTCTCTTCTTGGTGAACTTAACCGGTGGTGCAGATTAGGTTATCACCAGCGGCGGCGAGGGTATATGTAGAGGAGTGGCAAGCTTAATATGATGCGACAATGATGGGCGTCTGCCACATATCGGTTGATGGCTTGAGTGGCAATGGCGGTAGTCATCAATGGTGTTTGGGTCGTCCGAAGGTTTTGGTAACCAACTTTTTAGGTTGTCTACTCTCCGCGCCGTCTCCGTACTTTGTTGTAATAGAACGCTCTGAAGCGCAGGCTGGCCTAGGTGGTGAATGTTACATGTGATGGAATGAGGTATACTTCAATATCCTCCTTCAGTTCTTCTCCAAAACTTATTATGAAACTAAAAACACAAGGACAACCTGGATTGACCGGTACTCTTTCTACCCTCTGACCAAAGAGGTATCGATCAATCCTGACCGTCCTTATGTTTTCAGTTTCGTGAGTGTGGAAGAACGTTTGTACCAAAACAAAAGTGGTGATGGATTGTGCGGTTACGGTGGTTCTGATTGATGTGATCCTTGCACATTTCCAAGATGATTTTACGTGCAAAAAAAATACACATGGGCGGCACACAAGTCAGGTGGATTCATCTTGGTTTGGAAACATTAGGGAACCCGCAAGAAAGAGTTAATGAGCAAGGTGCATTTTTCTGGTTGATGTGCAAAGACTAGTTTTATCCTTGAGGCTTATAAATAAGAAATATAAGTGGTCTCTGTCTAATAGACCATTTATTAAGTTGGGAGGCAAGACATTGTAGGTTCTACCTCTTTTGCATCCCACTAAAGAGTAGAGCTTTTCTATGAAGGCAACAGAAAGGAGATCAACTTGTAGCAAACATAGAGTTGTACTACTGAATATGTAGACTCGATCGTCACCCGATCATGCTGCAAAATTTATAGAAAAGAATTGTCCCGGACAAAACAGTGTCACTTTCTTCCCTTTCTTTGTTTCCTTTTTGAGAGCGAGCATTGCGGCTTTCGATATAGTTGACAGCACACTGAAACAACTGTGGAAAGGTTTTATGCTTTCATCTACGCATATATAAATATCAATCTCCACTTACGACAGAGTGAGAGCAGTGCATGCTGCCCAACAGGACATGCCATTTAAAAAAGTTAACATTCCTAGTATACAAGAATGCTTCAGCTCCAACAATAAAATAATCAAATAATATACATATATGATTAAAAGCCTGATAATTGTAACTTTGTAAGGCATATGTCTATGAATGCATAAAGTGCATTGAGAATGTTGTTTGCTAGTCTCATACATGCATGCGGGTACCATCAATCTTAAATATGTAGGATTATGCTTTTGATATGCTTTTGCAGAAATTTCCCATAATTCCTTTCTACCTTATCCAATGTTTTTAATCCTTACTTTTTGGAAAATGAAAGTTTTTTTTGGATTCTTTGTAATGTTCCAATTAAGTTATGCAACCATAAGATACTTTACCCTAACCTCTACATCAGACGTACACATAACCAGATGAAACATCCATTCATATGGGAACAAACGACCCACTAAAAAAATGTCGATCAAATTAATAACAAAAAATACACTACAAATGCAAATGGCCGGCTTAAGATGCAAAGATTAGATTGTTTCCCATGTTTGTCGACATATAAAGCTATTTATGAGTATTCTCTTTTCAACACATTTGTATGTCGACATATATTGTTTCCCATGTTTGTCGACATATAAAGTTATTATTGTGATCTCCCATTTATGATTAGGATTGTAATTCTTGTATAAATACACATGCAATGGAAAGACCCAGATGTGGTCAATTCTCTCACACATACCTCTAGTCCTTCTTTTTCGTGGCTCAATCTTAAGCTAATTGATTCTAAGGGATCTAACACCAAATTCATATAGTTTTCCTAATCCTACAATATAAGATTCAAGTGGACGTGCCACTATATTGTGATTTTCCTGTTCAAGTGGACATGCCACTATATTCAGATGAGCCCTTAATCGGAGTTTCCTAGTCATCCTTGCCTCTACTCTCACTCGATCTTTGTATGAGCGCAGGGTGACTTCATTTGGCTCTTTTGAGTATATTTTTTTCCAAAAAATGGCACTAACTGAATTGTTTTTCCAAGATGATATTACATGCAAAATTGTTTAACACGTGGGCGGCACACTCCAGGTAAATTCATTTTTGTTTGGAAACGTCAGGGAAACCGCGAGGAAGAGTTAACATGCAAGGTGCATTTTTTGGTTCATATGCAAAGACTAGTTTTATCCTTGAGTCACATAAATAAGTAATTGGTCTCCCTCTAATAGACCATTTATTAAGACATGATAGGTTCAAATCCCATAGTAGTATTTGGCACCTCTTTTGCATCCCACTAAAGAGTAGAACTTTTGTGTGAAGGCAACAGAAAGGAGATCAACTTGAAGCAAACGTAGAGTCGTACTACTGAATATATGTAGACTCGATCGTCACTAGATCAGTGCTGGAAAAATTATAGAAAAGAATTGTCCACGGATAGAACATAACAGAACAGTGTCACTTTCTTCCCTTTCTTTGTTTCCTTTCTGAGAGCGAGTATTGCGGCTTTCGCTATACTAGTCGGCAGCGCACTGAAACAACCATGGAAAGGTTTTATGCTTTCATCTACGTATATATGAATCTCAAACTCCGTCTAATGGACCATTTATTAAGGCATGATAGGTTCAAACCCCATAGTGATATTTGGTGCCTCTTTTGCATCCAAGAGTAGAACTTTTCTATGAACGCAACCGGAATGAGATCAACTTGTAGCAAGCAAACCTAGAGTTGTACAGTACTACTGAATACGTAGACTCGATCGTCACTCGATCGGTGCTGCAAAATTTATAGAAAAGAACTGTCTTGTCCACGGATAGAATAGAACAGTGTCACTTTCTTCCCTTTCTTTTTTATTTCCTTTCTGAGAGCGAGCATTGCGGCTTTCGATATACTAGTCGGCAGCGCACTGAAACAACCGTGGAAAGGTTGTATGCTTTCATCTACGCATATATAAATCTCAATCTCCACCGAATATAAATTAGGTACGCTAGCTGCCAGCACAGAACAGTGAGAGCAATGCAAGCTGCCCAACAGGCCAGGCCATTTAAAAAATTAACATTCCTAGTAGACAAGAATGCTCCAGCTCCAACAATCAGTGACCTAGACCTGATTGGTTTTTTGATTCCCCATCATATGCATGAACTCGACACGAACCGATTTTCTTAGCTCCCACAATCCGTTCCTCTCCGCCTTTCCTCCCCCCTTCCTCGCCGATGGTTGCCGACTTTAGGAGACACCATCACCGTGCATGATTTGGGGGCGCCTAGTTGGCAGCAACATGGCATCATCGGACCCATGCACACAGATTACAAAATTGCACTGTTCGGTAGTATGCATAGCTAGCTAGTGTGCATGAGCACGGCTGCAGGGTGCAGAGACAGTTCATGTATGGATGATTTATAGAGAGCAATCATATAGAAAGTGATGGTGTGTGATCATGGTGCTCCCTCTTTCGTGGTTCCAATCATCGACATATATACCAGGGTGGACACCCGTATATACAACTCAGTGATGATCAGCTAGCTAGCTAGCTAGCTAACGCGCGCATAATGCAGTCGCATCACATTATGATCGATCGAGTATATTAGATTAGGAGCGCATTGTTGGTCGATGATCACTTCACTTTGCGCGCATACGTGGTGGTAGTATAATGATATTTCCTCGATCGTCACCGAACGGGTATAGCTCGTGTGCATGCGCTGCATTCCGGGAGGAACTGTTGCGAGGTCCGTGTCAGCGTGTGCGTGAGATGCCGAGAGCTAGCTAGCGCAACATGCTCGTACGTCCACGAGCGTGTTAGGTTTCTATTTTATTTTTTTATTTTTTAGGTGCGGTGATCAGTTTCTCCTGAGTTAAATTTATCTGCATAATAAGATTGTGCCCAACTAACCTAAGGGTATTGTTGCGGTGACCCAGCATACCACTCCATGGTGTAGTACACTATAGTCGTTGATATAACACCAATGAAACACCGTTCCATCCGCATTATATCCCTCAGAGTGGTACAACACAAATATCGCGGGTCCAAAACAACACTTTATATTACATATAGCATATTACAAAAGATCCAGAGAGCTTTCTCGGAAAGTGAGGAATATTATACAAAAAGAACCAGAAAGATCCACTCGAAGTTACTTTAGAAGTACTACTATTAATATATGTATAAGGCTTGAAAGTACTACTATAGTATTATTCTACAGAAGTAGGTTCTAAATTCTAGGAGTTTTATTTCTATTCTATGCTTCATCTTGTCTTTGATAGATTCCGGTAAGGTCTTCGATTCCGTTGATCCCCCTTAGATATCTTCAACTCTTCAAGTGACTTATTTCCTGGAAACGCCATTGGTTTCTCCGAGATCTAGCAAGGATTAAGAAAATACGTTGAGTACGAGCGTACTCAGCAAGTTCACTAAAGAGAAGTGTTTGATGCACTATCTACAGCCACAGACCATAGGTCGTAGGCAATGCAAGTTTTAGTAAACATTTCTTCAAAGGTTGCTTTTATTCTAAAAAGTTATGTCCATCAGCCTTCACGGGTTTACCAGAACTTTCATGGAGTTCCTTTCCCGCAGCGTTCGCAGCTCCTTCCCGGAACAGGGAGTAATAAGTTACAGTTCTTACACTCTACAGAGTTGCGTCACTTTATCCATGAGAAATCTTAGCTTTGTTGCACATCCAAGTTATAGGCTCGTTCACACTTCCTTGGTATGAGGCCCAGACTAAGATCCAAGGCAATCACTGTCCTTCTCCGTGACCCCGCATACACCACAACTGTTGGATGTCCAAACTTAAGGTACACTTTTCCCCATATAAAACGGCTATACCTTAGTTGGATACACACAACAACCATTAACACTAGATATCTGTCTTTTATAAGCCCAGATCCACGGTAGACTTCCCCCGTATAAAACGGATATACCCACGATCTGCAACTTACAAATGCCCAGAATAGTGTCCAATGCATGCGAAAGGGAGCCGATCCAGCTGACTTCTCTGTCCCATTCCAAATCTCATGGTTAACGTGTAATATACGGCGCAAGAATCACTGGCGATATTGGTTGTTAAGTCCTAGATAATATGTTCCTTTACCACCGGAACTTTCATAGTAGATTATTACCTCATGGTAAATAACCTATAATCGTATTATTATGAAAATAGTGTTTTCTAATCTTTTTCAAATGCAGGTGATGACAACACTGGATTTGCAAAATACTTTACAGAAAATAATCAAAGGACATGAGCAAGTGTGAACTTGCCTTTTGTGATTGCAAGATTATTCACTCATGGTCTTCGAGATAATAGAAGATCCAATATCTGAAATCAGCATCATTGGTCCGGTAAGGACTAATGTTTAAAGAAGCAGGATGCCATTATGCATAAGTAATGCTATGCAATTTTATAATTCCCAAAGTGAAACCCTTAGTATTTTGAATAAGTTGATCTTAGGTATCTTCTTTAAGATTGGGTTTATCTTTAAGTTTATTTCATAAGCAATGACATTGATAAGGAACTTAAGTGTTAACAAACCAAAATAAACAAATACTAATAGAATAATGTGATTATGATTAATTGTTATCTGGTGGTTGGGATAAAAAGTCCTTGAGTTGAGTTCTTAAGAGCTGAAGGGACTAATATAGACTTGTTTGTGTGAAGTGGCAAAAAGAATAACATTTGAAGAAACTAGTATTTAGTTAAGGTTAATTAGTCTTAAGGTTTATTAGGTTTTACATTAGGGTTGGTGATGGTTATGATTGGTGTTAAGTTATCATATTTTAATTGACGATACAAGTGACTAAAGTTAACTTTAAAACATGAATAAACTTCAAATGAGATGTTTATGATTGTTTAAACAAAAGTTATTATAAAAATAGAAGTGAATTGTAAGATATGATGAGTTTTAGAATAGCATCTAGTTTTAGGGTTTTGACAAATATGATTATGGATGATCCATTTTAATTTAAGTGAAAGATGAATTTAAAACATGCTTCTTATTCATGGACCTAAGCCGAACACTGAGTGCTTCTATTGCAAGGACAAGGGTCAATAGAAGCGCAACTGTCCGAAGTACTTAGCGGACAAGAAGGCTGACACCATTAAAGGTATATTTGATATACATGTTATTGATGTTTACCTTACTAGCGCTCGTTGTAGTGCCTGGGTATTTGATACTGGTTCAGTTGCTAATATTTGTAACTCGAAACAGGAGCTACGGAATAGACGGCATCTAGCAAGGGATGAGGTGACGATGCGTGTTGGCAACGGATAAAGAGTTGATGTGATGGCCGTCGACACGCTCTTCTTAGTTTTACCTTCAGGATTAGTTTTAAACCTCAATAAGTATTATTATGTGCCTGCGATGAGCATGAACATTATATCTAGATCGTGTTTATTGCAAGACGATTATTCATTTAAATCGGAGAATAATGGTTGTTCTATTTATACGAGTAACATCTTTTATGGTCATGCACCTGCTATGAATGGTTTATTTCTTATAAATCTCGAAAGCAATGAAACACACATCCATAACACTGAGGCTAAGAGATACAAAGTAGATAGTGATAATTCGACTTATTTGTGGCACTGTCATCTAGGTTATATTGGTGCAAAACGCATGAAGAAATTCCATTCTGATGGACTTTTGAAGTCTCTTGATTTTGAATCATTTGACACGTGCGAGCCGTGCCTCATGGGCAAGATGATCAAAACCCCGTTCTCCGGAATAATGGAGTGAGCAACAGACTTGTTGGAAATCATACATACCGATGTATGCAGATCAATGAGTGTTTCGACGCGCGGTGGATATCGCTATTTTCTCACTTTTACTGATGACTTAAGTAGATATGGGTATATCTATTTAATGAAACATAAATCTGAAACGTTTGAAAAGTTCAAAGAATTTCAGAACGAAGTGGAAAACCATCGTAACAAGAAAATTAAATTTCTACGATCCGATCGTGGAGGTGAATATTTGAGTTATGATTTTCTCAAGCATCTTAAAGCAAGCGGAATCGTTTCGCAACTCACGTTACCCGGAACACCACAACGCAATGGTGTGTCTTAACGCCGAAATCGAACTCTATTAGATATGGTGCGATCGATGATGTCTCTTACAGATTTGCCGTTATCATTTTGGGGTTATGCATTAGAAATCACTGCATTCACTTTAAATAGGGCACCATCTAAATCCGTTGAGACGACACCGTATGAACTGTGGTTTGGTGCTAAACCTAAGTTGTCGTTTCTTAAAGTTTGGGGTTGCGAAGCTTACGTAAAGAAGTTGATGCCAGACAAGCTCGAACCCAAAGCGGAGAAATGCGTCTTCATAGGATACCCTAAGGAAACGATTGGGTATACCTTCTACCACAGATCCGAAGGCAAAGTGTTTGTCGCAAAGAACGGATCCTTTCTTGAGAAGGAGTTTCTCTCGAAAGAAGTGAGTGGGAGGAAGGTAGAGCTAGACGAGGTTACTGAACCTTCTCTCGAGTTGGAGAGTAGCGCAACACCTGGAATTGTTCCAGTGCCGTCTGCACCAACAAGAGAGGAAGCTAATGACGAGGATCATGAAACTTCAAACGATTCTACTGCTGAACGTCGCAGGTCGACAAGGTCGCGTGCCACTCCTGAATGGTACGTCAACCCTGTCTTAACTGTCTTGTTGGTAGACAATAGTGAACCTGCGAACTATGAGGAAGCAATGATGAGCCCGGACTCTGAGAAATGGCTAGAGGCCATGAAATCCGAATTGGGATCCATGAGCGAAAACCAAGTATGGACTTTGGTGGACCCTCCTAGCGACCGTAAGGCCGTCGAGTGCAAATGGATTTTCAAGAAGAAAACGGACGCGGATGGTAATGTTACTGTCTATAAAGCACGGCTTGTCGAAAAAGGGTTTCGGCAAGTTCAAGGTGTTGACTATGATGAGACTTTCTCTCCCATAGCGATGTTTAAGTCCATTCGGATTCATTAGCAATTGCTGCGTTTCATGATTATGAAATATGGCAGATGGATGTCAAGACTGCGTTCCTCAATGGCAACATTGATGAAGAGTTGTATATGATGCAGCCCGAAGGTTTTGTCGATCCTAAGGATGCTGATAAGGTGTGCAAACTTCAGCTTTCCATTTATGGACTGAAGCAAGCATCTCGGAGTTGGAACCTTCGTTTTGATCAAGTGATCAAGAGCTTTGGATTTGTTCCAAATTTCTACGAAGCTTGTATCTACAAGAAAGTGAGTGGGAGCTCGGACATTTTAGTACTATATGTGGATGACATATTGATTATTGGAAATGACATTGGTATGCTTAAGTGAAGAGTTATTTGAATAAATGTTTTTCAATGAAATACCTAGGAGAAGCTTATATATTAGGCATCAAAATCTATAGAGATAGACAAAGACGCCTAATAGCTTTAAGCCAAAGTACATACCTAGACAAAGTTCTGAAAAGGTTCAGAATGGATAAGGCAAAGAAAGGTTCAGTGCCCATGTTGTCTGGTAAGATATTGAGCAAGGCTCAGTGTCCAGCTACGGTAAACGATAGACAAACTATGAGCAAAGTGCCATATGCCTCGGCCATAGGTTCTATCATGTATGCCATGCTGTGTACTAGACCAGATGTGTCCAATGCTCTTAGTTTGACGAGCAGATACCAAAGTGATCCAGGAGTGGAACACTGGACAGCCGTAAAGAACATCCTAAAGTATTTAAATAGGACTAAAGAAATGTTCTTCGTCTATGGAGGTGATGAGCAGCTCGTCGTAAAAGGTTACGTCGACGCTAGTTTTGACACCAACCCGGATGATTCTAAATCTCAGACAGGATACGTTTATATTTTGAATGGAGGAGCTGTGAGCTGAAGAAGCTGCAAGCATAGCGTGATCGCGGGATCTACAGTAGAATCGGAATACATGGCTGCTGCAGAAGCGTCAAGTGAAGGAGTTTGGATCAGGAACTTCATCACCGAGCTTGGTGTGGTTCCAAGTGCCTTGGACCCACTGGAGATATTGTGCGACAACACTGGCGCCATAGCATTGGCTAAGGAACCAAGATATCATCCAAAGACCAAGCACATCAACTGCCGATTTCATATAATTTGAGATTATATAACAGATGGAGATCTGAAGATTAGCAAAGTACATACGGATCTGAATGTCGCAGATCCGTTGACTAAACCTCTTCCATGTGCAAAACATGATCAACACCTTAATGCCATGGGTGTTAGATTGTTGCCAGATGTAAACTAGATTATTGACTCTAGTGCAAGTGGGAGACTGTTGGAATTATGCCCTAGAGGTAATAATAAAGATGTTATTGTTATAATTCTTGTTCATGATAAAGTTTATATTCCATGCTAGAATTGTATTAAGCGGAAACTTTGATACTTGTGTGGTTTATAAACAACACCGTGTCCCTAGTACGCCTCTATGGAATAGCTCATTGATTAATGATGGTTAAGATTTCCTAACCAGAGACATGAGTTTTCGATTAATAATGAGATCATGTCATTAGGATAATGATATGATGGGCAGACCCAAATCAAGCAGAGCAATTAGATCGTGTCATCGTGTTCATCTTTGCGAAGATTTTTTCTTATGTGAAATATTGTATTCCTTAGACCATGAGATAATGCAACTCCCTGGTATCGGGAGAAAGCTTTGAGGTCATAAAACGTCATCCTATGTGAGGGTGATCATAAAGGTGTCTCTCAGGTGATCGGAAATTACTTGTTGGGTTGTATGTATCGAGATGGAATTTGTCCCTCCCAAGTCGGAGAGATATACTTCGGGCGCACTCGGTAATCGATATCAACACCGCTTGCAAGCAAGTGGTTAAGGAGTTAATCACAAAGTGATATCGGATTACGGAACAAGTAAAGTACTTGCCATGAACGAGATTGAACTAGGTATGCCGATACTAACGATCGAATCTCGGGCAAGTAAAATATCGCGTGATGAAGGGAATATATATGGGATTAATTGAATCCTGGCATCGTGGTTCATCCGATATGATCATCGATGAATATGTGGGATTCAATATGGGTTTCCAGATCCCGCTGTTGATTATTGATAGAAGATCATGTCTGCATATTCTCGAACCCGTAGGGTCACACACTGAACGTGTCTCGACGCTAGGATAGAATGGATAAATGGTTTATGATTTTTTTGTTAGGAGTCTTGTATGAGATCCAGGACATCACGAGAGGTTCCGGAATGGTCCGGAGAATAAGATTCATATAAAGGAAAGCAGTTTTTGGATTTCGGAATCGTTTCGGAATGTTCGGTACTGTACCAGAAGGTTCTAGAAGCTTCCGGATTGGGACCAACGTGGCCCCACTTGTCAGAGGGGTGCGTGGGACTACGAGGGAGTGCACTGGCCGCATTGGGCCAGGGGCACAAGGTCCCATAGGCCCAGCCGGCCAAAACCCTAGGGGAAACCCTAGGAAACCTTCTAGAAGGGGGGAAGACTTGCCCCCCACTCCACCCTTGGGGCCGCCGCCCTAGGGCTTGGAGGAGGGGGAAAGGGGGCCGGCCAGCCCCCTATATAAGGTGGGCAGGGGGCACACCCTCCCCTCACCCTAAAAACCCTAGCCGCCAGCTGCTGCCCTACCTCTCTCTCTCTCTCTCTCTCTCTCTCTCTCTCTCGACTGCGTGTAGGCGAAGCGCTGCTACAGAAACTCTCCACCATAGCACCACGCCGTTGTGTTGTAGATACAATCTATATCTCCACCCCACTTTCTGGACCGAGGAAGGAGGAGACGTTGCGGCACCGTACGTGTGCATCTCTCGGAGGCGCCGCCACTTGCGGCGTTGGATCGGATCGGATCGCGAGGAGGAGAAGCGAGTACGACTACACCAACCACGTTCTGTTGAATGTTTTCGCTGTGCGATTTCTTCAAGGGTATGAAGATCTCATCTATCCCTCTCGTTGATTGCATCTCCTAGATTAGATCTTGGCTTTCCCATTCGCATCCGTAGAATTTTTTTGATTTACTATACTGCAGAACCCTTCAGTGGTATCAGAGCTAGATCTATGTGTAGATGTGTTTCACGAGTAGAACGCAACATGCTTGTTGCGGGCGTTGATGTTTTCTGTTGCAAGCCTCTTGTTGTGTACTTCTTATGATTCGGGATAGTGAGATCGAAGCGGTCCAGGCCAACTTTACGCGACCTCGTTCACGAGACCGGCTCCGCACTTGACGTGTGTCTTGTTCCATACATGCGGCTGGTGGATGCCAGTTTCTCTCACTATAGTTGTCATGGAATTTACACCGGATGTTGGCAACCATAATATCACCGTTGTGACTTTATGTAGGTAAGAATCGTTCTTAGCTTGTTACTCCCATAAGCCACGTAAAACATGCAACAACAAAGTAGAGGCGTCTAACTTGTTCTTGCAGAGAGTGTTTTGTGATATGGTATGTCCCAAGATGTGATGTGTATGTTGTATGCAATGATCATGTTTTGTAATATTTCACGACTTGCATGTCGATGAGTACACAACCGGCAGGAGCCATATGGTTGTCTTTATAATTTTGTATGGCCAGTGTGTCAACTTCTTATACGCCATGTAATAGCTTCACCTTATCGCTAATAGTTATCAATAGTTGTAGTTGCTATTCGTGGTGGAGGCAATCATGGTGGAGTGATGGAGATCATGCGTGCGCGCACAATATGGAGATGCGCGAAGATTGGCTATACCATGTCACATAAAATTATATGCATGTGATGTTTATCCTTTTATGTATCTTATTATGCTTAGATCGCGACGGTAGCATTATAAGATGATTCCTCACTTAAAGATCAAGATAAAATTGTGTTCTCCCCATGTATGCACCGTTGCGAAAGTTCGTCGTGTTCAAGCACCTCATGATGATCGGGTGCTATAAACTCTACGTTCACATACAACGGGTGCAAGCCAGTTTTGCACACGCGGAAATACTTGGGTTTGACTTGACGAGCCTAGCATGTACAGACATGGCCTCGGAACACACAAACCGAAAGGTTAAGCATGAGTCATATGAATGATATGATCGACACTTTGTTGTCCACCATTGAAACCACATCTCTTCTCGTGAAGATCGGATTAGGTGTGGTGAATTTGGATCATGTTCACTAAACAACTTGAGGGATATTGAATTTAGTGGGAGTTCATCTAGTAATTTGATTAAGTTGAACTAGTTATCATGAACATAGTCTAAATTGTACTTGCAAATTTTGTAGATCAAATGGCTAAGTCCAACTTCAACTTCAACGTTTTTGCTAAGAAAGAAAAGCTTAAAAACAATGGGTCTAACTTCACCAACTAGTTCCACAATCTGAGAATCATTCTCGCTGGCGGACAAAAGGACTATGTCCTTGAGAAAGCGCTAGGTTACGCCCCTGCTATAGATGCGCCGGCTGATGAAAAAGCTGTTTATCAGTCGCGCAAAGATGATTATGGAGTGATTAAGAGTACCATGTTGTTTGCTATGGAATCGGACCTTCAAAATCGTTTTGAGGAGTTCGCCGGGCCCTTTGAGATACTTGAGGAACTGAAAACCATGTTTCAGACTTAGACCCGTTCTGAGAGATATGAGATCTATGAGAAGTTCTTTAACTGCAAGATGGAGGATGGGAGTTCCGTTAGTGAGCATGCCATTAAGATGTCTGGCTACACTCGACGTCTTGAGCAACTGGACTGCAAGATTCCAGAATAGCTCAAGATTGACACAGTTCTGCAATCACTCCCTCCTAGCTACAAAGGTTTTGTAGTTACTCACAATCAGATTCGTTCCACTGATACGATCACTGAGCTCTTCGCTAAGCTGAAAGCTGGGGAGGTGGATATCAAGAAAGATAATCATGAGGTGATGGTCAACAAGACCCCTAGCTTCAAGAAAGGTAAGGGTGCAAAGAAGTCCTTCAAGAAAGGCAGCGGCAAGCGTGTTGCCCCTGCTGAGAAGAAGCTCAAGTCTGGACCTAAGCCGGACACTGAGTGCTTCTATTGCAAGGACAAGGGTCACTGGAAGCACAACTGTCCGAAGTACTTAGCGGACAAGAAGGCTGGCACCATTAAAGGTATATTTGATATACATGTTATTGATGTTTACCTTACTAGCGCTCGTTGTAGTGCCTGGGTATTTTATACTGGTTCAGTTGCTAATATCTGTAACTCGAAACAAGAGCTACGGAATAGACTGCGTCTAGCAAGGGATGAGGTGACGATGCGCGTTGGCAACGGATAAAGAGTTGATGTGATGGCCGTCGGCACGCTCTCCTTAGTTTTACCTTCGGGATTAGTTTTAAACCTTAATAAGTGTTATTATGTGCCTGCGTTGAGCATGAACATTATATCTGTATCGTGTTTATTGCAAGATGGTTATTCATTTAAATCGGAGAATAATGGTTGTTCTATTTATATGAGTAACATCTTTTATGGTCATGCACATGCTATGAATGGTTTATTTCTTCTGAATCTCGAAAGCAATGAAACACACATCCATAACATTGAGGCTAAGAGATACAAAGTAGATAGTGATAATTCGACTTATTTGTGGCACTGCCGTCTAGGTCATATTGGTGTAAAACGCATGAAGAAACTCCATTCTGATGGACTTTTGGAGTCTCTTGATTTTGAATCATTTGACACGTGCGAGCCGTGCCTCATGGGCAAGATGATCAAAACCCCGTTCTCCGGAATAATGGAGCGAGCAACGGACTTGTTGGAAATCATACATACCGATGTATGCGGACCAATGACTGTTTCGACGCGCGGTGGATATCGCTATTTTCTCACTTTTACTGATGACTTAAGTAGATATGGGTATATCTATTTAATGAAACATAAATCTGAAACGTTTGAAAAGTTCAAAGAATTTCAGAACAAAGTGGAAAACCATCGTAACAAGAAAATTAAATTTCTACGATCCGATCGTGGAGGTGAATATTTGAGTTATGATTTTCTCAGGCATTTTAAAGCAAGCGGAAACGTTTCGCAACTCACGCCACCCGGAACACCACAGCGGAATGGTGTGTCTGAATGCCGGAATCGAACTCTATTAGATATGGTGCGATCGATGATGTCTCTTACAGATTTGTCGTTATCATTTTGGGGTTATGCATTAGAAACCGTTGATTTACTTTAAATATGGCACCATCTAAATCCGTTGAGACGACACCGTATGAACTGTGGTTTGGTGCTAAACCTAAGTTGTCGTTTCTTAAAGTTTGGGGTTGCGAAGCTTACGTCAAGAAGTTGATGCCGGACAAGCTCGAACCCAAAGCGGAGAAATGCGTCTTCATAGGATACCCTAAGGAAACAATTGGGTATACCTTCTACCACATATCTGAAGGCAAAGTGTTTGTCGCAAAGAACGGATCCTTTCTTGAGAAGGAGTTTCTCTCGAAAGAAGTGAGTGGGAGGAAGGTAGAGCTAGACGAGGTTACTGAACCTTATCTCGAGTTGGAGAGTAGCGCAACACCTGAAATTGTTCCAGTGCCGTATGCACCAACAAGAAAGGAAGCTAATGACGAGGATCATGAAACTTCGAACGATGCTACTGCTGAATGTCGCAGGTCGACAAGGTCGCGTGCCACTCCTGAATGGTACGACAACCCTGTCTTAACTGTCTTGTTGGTAGACAACAGTGAACCTACAAACTATGAGGAAGCAATGATGAGCCCAGATTCTGATAAATGGCTAGAGGCCATGAAATCCGAATTGTGATCCATGAGCGAAAACCAAGTATGGACTTTGGTGGACCCTCCTAGCGACCGTAAGGCCGTCGAGTGCAAATGGATTTTCAAGAAGAAAACGGACACGGATGGTAATGTTACTGTCTATAAAGCACGGCTTGTCGAAAAAGGGTTTCGGCAAGTTCAAGGTGTTGACTACGATGAGACTTTCTCTCCCGTAGTGATGTTTAAGTCCATTCGGATCTTATTAGCAATTGCTCCTAAGGATGCTGATAAGGTGTGCAAACTTTAGTGTTCCATTTATGGACTGAAGTAAGCATCTCAGAGTTGGAACCTTTGTTTTGATCAAGTGATCAAGAGCTTTGGATTTGTTCCAAATTGCTATGAAGGTCGTATCTACAAGAAAGTGAGTGGGAGCTCAGTGAAATTTTTAGTACTATATGTGGATGACATATTGATTATTGGAAATGACATTGTTATGCTTAACAAAGTGAAGAGTTATTTTAATAAATTTTTTCCAATGAAATACCTAGGAGAAGCTGCTTATATATTAGGCATCAAAATCTATAGAGATAGACAAAGACGCCTAATAGCTTTAAGCCAAAGTACATACCTAGACAAAGTTCTGAAAAGGTTCAGAATGGATAAGGCAAAGAAAGGTTCAGTGCCCATGTTGTCTGATAAGATATTGATCAAGGCTCAGTGTCCAGCTACGGTAAACGATAGACAAACTATGAGCAAAGTGCCATATGCCTCGGCCATAGGTTCTATCATGTATGCCATGCTGTGTACTAGACCGGATGTGTCCAATGCTCTTAGTTTGACGAGCAGATACCAAAGTGATCCAGGAGTGGAACACTGGACAGCCGTAAAGAACATCCTAAAGTATTTAAATAGGACTAAAGAAATGTTCTTCGTCTATGGAAGTGATGAGTAGCTCGTCGTAAAAGGTTACGTCGATGCTAGTTTTGACACCAACCCGGATGATTCTAAATCTCAGACAGGATACGTTTATATTTTGAATGGAGGAGCAGTGAGCTGGAGAAGCTGCAAGCAAAGCGTGATCACGGGATCTATAGTAGAATCGGAATACATGGCTGCTGCAGAAGCGTCAAGTGAAGGAGTTTGGATCAGGAACTTCAGCACCGAGCTTGGTGTGGTTCCAACTGCCTTGGACCCACTAGAGATATTGTGCGACAACACTGGCGCCATAGCATTGGCTAAGGAACCAAGATATCATCCAAAGACCAAGCACATCAACTGCTGATTTCATATAATTTGAGATTATATAACAGATGGAGATCTGAAGATTAGCAAAGTACATACGGATCTGAATGTCGCAGATCCGTTGACTAAACCTCTTCCACGTGCAAAACATGATCAACACCTTAATGCCATGGGTGTTAGATTGTTGCCAGATGTAAACTAGATTATTGACTCTAGTGCAAGTGGGAGACTGTTGGAATTATGCCCTAGAGGTAATAATAAAGATGTTATTGTTATAATTCTTGTTCATGATAAAGTTTATATTCCATGCTAGAATTGTATTAAGCGGAAACTTTGATACTTGTGTGGTTTATAAACAACACCGTGTCCCTAGTACGCCTCTATGGACTAGCTCATTGATTAATGATGGTTAAGGTTTCCTAACCAGAGACATGAGTTGTCGATTAATAATGAGATCATGTCATTAGGAGAATGATATGATGGACAAACCCAAATCAAGCAGAGCAATTAGATCGTGTCATCGTGTTCATCTTTGCGAAGCTTTTTTCTTATGTGAAATATTGTATTCCTTAGACCATGAGATAATGCAACTCCCTGGTATCGGGAGAAAGCTTTGAGGTCATAAAACGTCATCCTATGTGAGGGTGATCATAAAGGTGTCTCTCAGGTGATCGGAAAGTACTTTTTGGGTTGTATGTATCGAGATGGAATTTGTCCCTCCCAAGTCGGAGAGATATACTTCGGGCCCACTCGGTAATCTATATCAACACCTCTTGCAAGCATGTGGTTAAGGAGTTAATCACAAAGTGATATTGGATTACGGAACGAGTAAAGTACTTGCCGTGAAAGATATTGAACTAGGTATGCCGATACCAACGATCGAATCTCGGGCAAGTAAAATATCGCGTGACAAAGGGAATGTATATATGGGATTAATTGAATCCTGGCATCATGGTTCATCCGATATGATCATCGATGAATATGTGGGAGTCAATATGGGTTTCCATATCCCGCTGTTGATTATTGATAGAAGATCATGTCTGCATATTCTCCAACCCGTAGGGTCACACACTTAACGTGTCTCGATGCTAGGATAGAATGGATAAATGGTTTATGAGTTTTTTGTTCGGAGTCTCGGATGAGATCCAAGACATCACGAGAGGTTCCGGAATGGTCTGGAGAATAAGATTCATATAAAGGAAAGCAGTTTTTGGATTTCGGAATCGTTTCGGAATGTTCGGTATTGTACCGAAAGTTTCTAGAAGCTTCCGGAGTGGGACCAACGTAGCCCCACTTGTAGGAGGGGTGCGTGGGCCTACGAGGGAGTGCCCTGACCTCATTGGGCCAGGGGCACAAGGCCCCATAGGCCCAGCCGGCCCAAACCCTAGGGGAAACCCTAGGAAACCTTCTAGAAGGGTGAGGGAAGACTTTCCCCCCACTCCACCCTTGGGGCCGCCGCCCTAGGGCTTGGAGGAGGGGGAAAGGGGTCCGTCCAGCCCCCTATATAAGGTGGGAAGGGGCGCACCCTTCCCTCACCCTAAAAACCCTAGCCGTCAGCTGCTGCCCTACCTCTCTCTCTCTCTCCCTCTCTCCCTCCCTCCCTCTCTCTCTCTCTCTCTCTCTCTCTCTCTCTCTCTCTCTCTCTCTCTCTCTCTCTCTCTCTCTCTTTCTCTCTCTCCCGACTGCGTGTAGGCGAAGCCCTGTTGCAGAAACTCTCCACCATAGCACCACGCCGTCGTGTTGTAGATCCAATCTATCTCTCCACCCCACTTGCTGGAACGAGGAAGGAGGAGACGTCGCGGCATCGTACGTGTGCATCTCTCGGAGGCACCGCCACTTGCGGCGTTGGATCGAATCAGATCGCGAGGAGGAGAAGGCGAGTACGACTACACCAACCACGTTCTATTGAACATTTCTGCTGTGCGATTTCTTCAAGGGTATGAAGATCTCATCTATCCCTCTCGTTGATTGCATCTCCTAGATTAGATCTTGGCTTTCCCGTTCGCATCCGTAGAATTTTTTGATTTACTATGCTGCGAAACCCTTCGATACCCTCTCTCTCCTCTGTGACCAGCCTTTGTGCTGATGGTTTTGGTTGACAACTATGCTATGGTTGTGTGCTGCTGATCCATTGCTAGTTAAGGTTCCTTTATTTGGATGAATAAATGTCCAGTTGGTACACTGTTTGATCTGTGGATAGGTTTGTGGTAATTGACTTGTTTGTTCACATCTGGTGAATATTTGTGACTTGTTGAGATATCTTAGCTCTGGTTTGATGCTCAATTGACATGCTTGGTTTATTTGTGATGGTCTCAAGGCCCTGTTTTAATTCTTTACCCTATGATTAAATGATGAGATACTATGGCAAGAGTAGGTTTATACTACTCTTAATCTGGGTAGAATTGATCTGACAAACCCGTCTGGATGATTATAGTAGACATGAATATTCAAACAATTGGTTTGGATTTTATCTGGTTGGGATACTTGCTGATCTAAACATTTGCTAGTTCATGTTGACAGTTAAGAACTATTGACAATGATTCCTAGTTGAGTTGGTTAGGAAAATGATTTGTAAATCATATTTGTTTGAAATTATTGTTGGATGGTGAATGACATATGACAATTAGCTCTGAGTGTGTTAAGATATGAACTCCTTTGCCAGGGATAATAGCAGTACACTAAATGATTCCTGGCCTATTAGCTAGGAAAATGATTTGAATTATTTGCAAGTGAGATTTGGTGATCATGTATGTATGTTGTCAACATGACAGTAATTGATCACATGATTCCTAACTATTCTGTTAGAAATATGATGCAAGGATTTAGTTTGTTTGATGATAGATGATATACAAGCATGTGTACTTGCTGATGTTGCTAGTGTAAATGTTTAGTGATCTTTGTGGCTTGGAATTTGCTACTGTGGTGCCTCAGTTGAGTGTGCATAGTAGAAATCCATTGTTACATGATCTACTATACCCGCCTCTGTCAATGATGCAAAGACTAAGACATATTGTTGGTATAAAAGAACAGATATTTATTTTGGTGGCCCCCATTCTCTGTGACGAACTTGCATAGCATTTCTATGCAAACTGAGAGAACCTCCTCCTCCAATCCTCCTAAATGATTATTTAGTTGAAGGGTAGAGGAGTGGATTTGATGTGGATTATTCCCTTGTTTTACCAAGATGCTTATGCCAGAAGATAGTACAGATGCTTAAATATCAACCTGTTTCCTATAGATTGGTTGCTACCCCATGGCTGGTATGCTGGTAGTTGTTCTTGATTAACTACTAATTGATTGGATGGCTTTCTCCACCTTCACACCTTGTTGCTACTGGCTTTCAGCTTAAGCTGTTGTTTATCCTTCTCCTAGTGCTCCTGATCTTCTCCTTGTGCTCCTAATACAACTATGGCATGGCCTTGAATTCCCCCTTGTCCCAGCTCTTGGATGGCTCTAGAAGGCATCCAGAGCTGGAAATGGTGTGGTATATATTTTCTGCTATTTTGATCTGGTACAAGCTAGGACTACTTGTGGTGTTCTTGAGTGGGGATGTGGATGTGATGAAACTGGTGGGGTGCTTGGGTGGTGTTCTTGGCTATGTGTGGTGGAAATGTAGTAGCTAGCTTTGCTACTACGGTTGGATTCTTCTTTTTCTATATCTGGTGCTCTCCCTGAGGTGTTGACAACACATCAATTGCATGTGGTGTGTAAGATGCTTACAGCTGGGCCCCATATGGTGCAGGTTTCCATCTGTGGAACTTGTGCCTATGGATGAGCTCAGCTGGGAGATATTTTCTATGGATCACTTTGGCTGGAAGTTTGGTATTATCTTGAATTGATTTAATAATTTGATGTTGCCAAGTGGATTACTATAGTTGGTAATGCCATCTAGCTCATCTTGGGCTAAGGACCTTATTGGCTTAAACATGATCTGTTTAGTTGATTTAGTGCTAAACATGGTTATTCTTTTTTATTATTGTTGCCCTTTTCTTTTTAATTGATTTTAGCTAGGCTTAAGAGGGTGCCATAGCATGCTAGTTGTTGCCTGATGATAAAATGATCAAATTTGTGCTGGTTTCTTTGGACCTTAACTTTGCCTCTCAAAATCAAGTGTATAGCTCATAGATCAAAATTTCTACTTATGGTCTAGATTGGGTGGTACCCTCTTAGGTCATTAATGGATTTTGGTAGTTCTTACCAAAATCCCTAAGCTATTTCCATATATCAAATTGCCTCACCTATGGTGGGGCAAACATTTTAACATTAAAACAATGTTTCTTTCTTTATTGTTTATTTTACAGGAATGAAGATCAAGAAGAAGAAGAGAAGCTTAGTTAGATTTTATTTTTAATCTTGTTGTAATTTCCCTTTTATTCACATGTGTAAATATTTTGTATTATTATTGTGTTTGTAAATAATAAAATATTTATTTATTAATTCTTCCATTATAAATCCTAATTGTAAAGACATTGTCATATATAAAGAATTCTTTTATTTATCTATTGTAAAAATAATACTATATGCACATATATTTATATTAATAAAGAATCCTTTTTATATTATTTATGTAATCATTTTAGTTCAAGTTATTAAATATTTCCAATTCCTATTTGTGAATTTTTGTAAATTCATTTGAATTTCATATTTGAAATTCAAATACATGTTTGAACAAATTTTCCCCAAAACAAAGAATTCTACAAAGGTCATGTCGAAATCTATCGCACTTGCTCCAAAGTTTCCTTAAGTACAAGAGAGATCCCGATCCCTGTGTAGCTCTTTTAGTTTTGCGCGAAAATTCCCAGATTTTCTTATGCATGAATGCAATGTACAAACCTGTGTCCTCTCTATTTCTAGGTGCTAATCCTGGGATGTTACAGACTCTCCCCTTTAAAATAAACTTCGTCCTCGAAGTTCGCACCCTCTTACGTTTCAGAAGATAAGATTGTCTTCTTCAAATCCTGGTGACTCTTTTAAATCCGGGAGGAAGATAATTGTTATATCTTCAGATTTTCCATGGATCCTCTTCTGATTTGAAATTTGCCAACTTCTAATCCTATTTGATGTATAAACTTCTTTTGAATCTAGCACTTCTGCCCCTTATCAGATCCTCTTGAGTGTTTTCAGATTAGGACATCTATTCAAGAAGTGTCAAACGACAAGTTTGCTTGGTGGAGGGAGAGTAGGAAACCTACTTGGGGAGGAAGTCCTCCTCCCTCCACCCGCCGGCCAAGGAGGCCGAGTTGGGGGAGGACTCCCTCCTCCCAACCGGCGTCCTCCCACTTATAAAAGAAGGGGCAGGGGTGCCCCTCTAGCCTACACCTCTCACACCCCAAAACCCTAGCTCCTGGCGCCTCCAACCAAGTGCAACCGCCACCGACTAGGGCTCCTCCAAGTCGGCGACTTGGGGTTTCCCCAAACCCTAGCCGCCGGCCTAGCCCCTCCCCTTGGTGCTTCTAAACCCTAGATCGCCAAGGCACCTCTCTTGCTCCACCATACTCGCTCCGGCTTAAGGCGAAGCCGTGCGAGATCTCCCCTCTACTTACGACACCACGCCGTCGTGCTGCCGGAATCGCGAGGAGAGTGCTACAACCTCCGCTGCCTGCTGGAACAAGGGAGAGGAAGGTCTTCATCGAGTATCGAACGTGTGACCGACTGCAGAAGCGCTGCCGAAACGCAGCGCCGGAAGGATCGTCTACGCGATCTTGAGATCAGAAGTGTACGACTACATCACCCACGAGAATCTTCTCTCGTTAACCGCTTTGGATCTTTGAGGGTTAGTATTCTATGGACTCGTTGCTACAATCTAGTAGATAGATCTTGGTTTGATCATAGATTAGATCTTGATTGTGTGTTCATGCGGTAGAATTTTTTGTTTTCCATGCTACGAACCCCTACTGTGGTATCAGAGCCGTGTCTATATGTAGATCTGTTGCACGAGTAGAACACAATGGTCATTGTGGGCGTTGATGCTTTTGTTGTCGATTGCTTATTGTGTACTTTGCATCTTGCGGGATGGTGGGATGAAGCGGCCCGGGCTAACCTTACATGACATTGTTCATGAGACTTGCTCCACGCTTGACATGCAACTTGTATTTCATAAGTGGCTTTGCGGGTGCCTGTTTCTCCCAACATAGTTAAGATTCAATTTACAACGGGTGATTGACAATACTAGTATCAATGTTGTGGTTCTTGTTCATAAGTTAGAGCGACACTTATTGAAAGCCCCAAACCACGTAAAACATGCAAAGAAAATTAGAGGCGTCTAACTTTGTTTTGCAGGGGTGTGTTGTGATGTGATATGGCCATCATTGTGATTGTATATGATGTATGCAATGTTCCTTATTGTAAGTCGGCAACCGGCAGGAGCCATATGGTTGTCTTTTAAATTCCGTTAAGACCCACGTGTCTATTATTCAAAATAGTTGTAATAGTTGATGATGGTGGACGACAACCATGAAGCGGCGCCATTGACCTTGACGCCATGCCGGTGATGATGGAGATCATGTTCGTGCTTGAAGATGGAGATCGGAAGCACAAGAAGAAAGGCCATATCATATCACATATTATGAATTGCATGTGATGTTAATCCTTTTATGCATCTTGTATTGCTTAGTTCACGATGGTAGCATTATAAGATGATCCCTCAAGCACACAATTTCAAGTTTTAAAGTGTTCATCCTTAGTAAGCACCGTTGCTAAAGCTTGTTGTTTCTAAGCATCACGTGATGATCGGGTGTGTTAGATTCTGCGAGTGTATACAACGTGAGCAAGCCAGATTTGCTCATGCGGAAGCTAAGGTTTGATCTTGACGAGCCTAGCATGTACAGATATGGTCTCAGAACACGGATCACCGAAAGGTAAAGCATGAGTCATATAGTAGATATGATGAACATGTTGATTGTTCGCCATTGAAGCTACATCAACTCTCGTGATGATCGGTTTTGATGTGGTGGATTTGGTTTGTGTGATCACTAAAACAATGTGAGGGATATTGTTTTGAGTGGGAGTTCAATAGCAATATGATTAAAAGTTGAACACTATTTATCATAAATAAATCAAAGTGAATTTGCATAGTTGTTGTAGTCATTGGCATGCGTTTACCACCTTGCGCTTAGTTATAATTGATATGATAGAACTATAGAATTCTGGTTAGTTACTTTACGAACTGGTATCGTATTGTTTTGAAGTGTTAATCTAAAGTTTAAAAGTCCTATTGCAAACTTTCAGTAAGTTCCGGTTACTCCATGAAGTTTAATAATTGGTATTAAATCAAGAATGACAACTCCAGTGTCAGTATATAAGTATCATGTTTGTCTCCATGATTCTTGATATTCGAAAGATAGTTTCAATATCAAGGTAATCTAGGAGTTGAAAGAGTTGTTTCAGAAACCATGATGTGTTTAAGATATTGTGATATCTGAAACGAAGTTTTGGTTGTAACATGATAGAGTATAATATGGCAAAAGTCATGTTCTCATATTTGATGAGAATTTGCAAAAGGTTGGGGACGCTGGTCGTCTTAATTCTCCAAAAAGGTTTTGGAGAGTACTCGCGATTCACTGTTATAAGCTAAAGTAGCTTGATCATGAATAATTCCATGAGAAGGGTGAATATTTGATGTAGGTAAAATGTTTACTACACCAAGATATTACTAAAGAAAGGAATTTGAAAGAACACCAAACATTTGATGATGGTAATCTACTTCAAAGTGCAAGTCCAAAGACATTGGTATTTAACTATACACTCTTTAGACTATGTGTCATGTGTATGGCTCCACTATTGATGTTGATAGATTCTTTCAAACAGAAAAAGAAATACTGAAAGAGAATCTCATAAATATATGGCAGAAAAGAAAAGACTAGAATTGTTCAGCTTAGGTATATAGAGGATATACATGTTATGGCTATATTCTTTGCTTATTAAACAATGTAGTTCTTAATTATTTGATACTGAATTTGTTGGTGTGAATCGTCATACGAAACAACACAATTCATGAACTACAATGGCCTAAGTAACTAGCAAAAGAATATGTGATGATGTTCATCGAGAACAAATAAAGGGTTGTTGTGTTGCTCGTTAACATCAAAGCTTGCCTTCAAGATTTATTTTATCAGGTATTATGAGAACAAAAGGGTTGTTCAAATAATTTCCGTAATCCATAAAAGATGGATTATTTACAAATCTCGTTGGATAAATCACATCCATAAAACTAGTGCTAAAAATGTCGAAAGACAAATTGATTGAAAGATCACTTAGGAAGTGACATCGCCGTTTAAATTATGTTAGAAAGAAAACATGAAGAAACTCCATGTGGAAGGAATTTTGGAGTCTTTTGAATTTTGATCAAATGACGCTTGTGAAACTTTCCTAGAGATAATTAAAACTTCGTTCATAGGCCAAAAGGGAACGAATGACTAGCTTATTGGAACTTGTACATATTGTTGTATGAAGTCCATTATGTGTAGTCAAGAGCGATGGATTTCAACTTCATAAGCTTTCTCTGAAAATTTGAGTGAATATATGAATATTTACTTAATAAGGATGAAGTATGAAACATTTGAAAAGTTTAAAGACTTTCAAGATGAAGTGCAAAATCATTGTAACAAGAATATAAATAGTTTATGATTAGATCATAAAGGAAGATATTTGAGTTACAAGTTTAGAATAATACCTAAGATTTAAGGAATCATTCCGTGGATTTGCATTTCCCGAAACACCATAAGAGTATGGAGCGTTCGAGATATGTAATTGAACCTTGTTTGACATGGTGAGATCAAAGGTGTAATTCATAAAACTGTCATTATATTTTAAAGATTAAAAGCTTTAGAGACTCCTGTTTTCCACTGAAAAGAGCTCCATCATAATCCGTTGTAATGACACCATATAAAGTTATGGTTTGGGATAAAACCCAAGTTGTCCTTTCTTAAACATTGGTATGCTATGCATAAGAAAGATGTTTGCAACCAAAGTCGGATGAACTTGTCTTTGTATGATATTTCGAATAACTGTTCCTCCATAACATCGGAGACAAAAGTGTTTGTCGCTTAGAACGTCAAGTTTCTTTGAGAAGGAATTTTTCGTGAAAAGATAAGTGGGAGGACAATAGAACTTTGATAAGGTTAAAAGAACCTTAGCTATATGTGCAAAGTTTCGCAATGCTGAAAAGTGTTTCGGAGGAAACAACAATGCTCATGGCTCACGTGCCTCAAAGGTTGTGGTTACGGAGGTCAAAGTTTCTATTGAACCAAGTAGGTCAAGTAAACAATCAAATACCAAGATTTGAGGGTTGAATCATTATTTAAGAATAATGAATGGACTACATGCAAAGAAGCGATGATGGGCCCTGACTCCGTAAAATGGCTTGAAGCCATAAAATCCGTGATAGTTCCATACACGAGAAATCAAGCTTTGAACTTGAAGGACCCCCGAGAAAGGTGTAAGACCTTACAATCGTGTTTGGATCTATAAAGAAATATACATGGATGTTTCACATATATGAAATAGTCGACATGTTGAAAAAGAGTTCACAACAATGTTCAAAGGTTGTATATGACAAGATTTGATCTTTCATAGCAATATTTAGTCTAGACGGATTAATGTAGCAATCACTACATATAATTTTGTTATGTGGTAGTTGAATAAACAAAACAAGTTCTTCTAATAGAATTGTTACCTAGGACGTGTGCATAACACGGTCCATAGGGTTTTGTTAATTCAAAGGATGCTAAAAACGTATGCAAACTACAATGGTTGAAGTGAGCATCGCGGAGTTGGAATCTTCACTATGATGAAACTGTTAAAGGA
Organism: Avena longiglumis; assembly: GCA_030063025.1. Taxonomy (NCBI): domain Eukaryota; kingdom Viridiplantae; phylum Streptophyta; class Magnoliopsida; order Poales; family Poaceae; genus Avena; species Avena longiglumis. The sequence goes on along the minus strand of CP125975.1, from coordinate 464,673,210 downwards.
GTTTAAATTCGTCGGAGACGATGAAGATGCTTGCATTTGCAAGAAATTAAGTGGGAGCGCTAAGACATGTTTCTAATACATTATGTGGAAGACATATTGTTGATTGGAAATGATGTATCTTTTATTAACACATATTAAGAATTTCATCCCGATGAAAGACTTAGGCAAAACCCAAATATTTGGCATCAATAGACGCTAATATGGTTGTGCCAAAAGTACATAGATGATATATTGAATGAGTTCAAAATAGAAACTACAAGAAAGGTTCTTGTCGCACAGAAAGGATTGAATGAGTTCAATATTGATGATATATTCAAGTGTATTGACACTTGATAAGTGAAACAAATATTCAAGTATAGATTGATACTTGATTCATGAAATCACAAAGAGTATTTATATCATCATACTGTGATATGTACAAATCCAGATATGTCCTATGCTCTAAATGTTATGAGCACATACCAGAATGATTCATAAGATGATCATTGGACGATAATAAGGATATTCTTATGATCTTTTGGAAGAACTAAGAATATATTATTTTGTAGAAGTGGCAAATAGATGGTTAGTTCATTGTAAAAGTACTACATTGATACTAGTTTTGTCACAAAGTACAAATTAAATTTATCTCAATCTAAACTAAGGGTGGCACAATATAATGGAAAGTAAGTTCCATAATGGATTTGGATGAGTTCCAAAGTTAAGACATTGTGACAGATACTACAACAAAACGCTAAGTATATGACTGCTATTATAGCAGCAAAAGAGGGCATTTGTGTCAAGTAGTTTGTTATCAAACTAGGTGTAGTTCATAGCAGGGATAATACTATGAAGATATATTGTGCGACAATATTATCAACATGTTTTAACCCCAAAGAACTAAAGGTCTCACCAAAGGACCAAATTGATACAAAGCCATCTAATTAGAGAATGAGTGATGCGTAAAGACGCAAAGACCTGCAATTACACACAGACTTGGAAGTGTCAGATCCGGAGATCAGTTGACCACTAGCAGTCGTGTGCATACAACACCGGAAAGCCATAGGTGTTGAATACACAAAGGTTTGAAACTAGATTATTGACTCTAGTGCAAGTGGGAGACTGTTGGAGATATGCCCAAGAGGCAATAATAAAGTGGTTATTATCATATCTTCATACTTATGATAAATGTTTACATACCATCCTATAATTGTATTAACCGGAAACATTAATACTTGTGTGATTTGTAAACATAAAAGAGTCCCTAGTAAAGCCTCTTGTTAAACTAGCTTGTTGGTTAATATATGATCATGGTTTCCTGATCATGAACATAGAGATGTTATTAACAACATGGTCATATCATTAGGAGAATGATATGATGGACATACTCCTATAGATAAGCGTAGCATAAAGATCAAGTCATTTAATATAGTTCATTTGCTATATGCTTTCTGATACATAGTAACCTAATTCCTTCGACCATGAGATCATGCTAATCACCATCATCAGAAGGATGCTTTGATTACATCAAACACCACACCGTAACTGGGTGGCTATAAAGGTGGCATTGAGTGTTCGGAAAGTATGTGTTGAGGTACATGGATCAAGAGTGGGATTTGTCCATCCATATGACGGATAGATATACTCTAGGCCCTCTCGGTGGAATGTCATCCAATTAGCTTGCAAGCATGTGACTGGCTCACAAGGGATCACATATCACGGGAACGAGAAAAGAGTACTTATCGGTAACGAGGTTGAACTAGGTATGCAGAGATACCGACGATCAAAACCTCGGATAAGTAAACTATCGTGAGACAAAGGGAAATTGGTATCGTATGTAAGTGGTTCATTCGATCGCAAAGTAATCGTAGAAATATGTGGGAGCCATATGAATTTCCAGGTTCCTCTATTGGTTATTGATCGGAGAAGTGTCTCGATCATGTCTGCATAATTCACGAACCATAGGGAGACACACTTAAGGATTAGATGTTGTTGAGTAGTTATGTAATGATGAGTAAGAGACCAAATGTTGTTCGGAGTCTCAGATGGGATCTGGGATATCACGAGGAGATCCGGAATGGTACGGAGAATAAGATTCATATAAGGAAAGTCCTGTTTCGGAGTTGGGGAATGATTCCGGTGTTTTCATAGGGAATGTTCTAGAAGGTTCCGAAAGGTCCGGCACTCCGGGGGGGAAGGGTACATGAATGTTTCATGACAATGTGGATTGGTTGCATCATGTACTAGGTATCATGGCTGGGCAAAATAAAGGTAGAAATCAAATCCTAGTTTGAAAAGTCAAACGCCAATTTGAAAAGTCAAACGGCAAGTTTGCTTGGTGGAGGGAGAGTAGGAAACCTACTTGGGGAGGAAGTCCTCCTCCCTCCACCCGCCGGCCAAGGAGGCCGAGTTGGGTGAGGACTCCCTCCTCCCAACCGGCGCCCTCCCACCTATAAAAGAAGGGGCAAGGGTGCCCCTCTAGCCTACAGCTCTCACACCCCAAAACCCTAGCTCCTGGCGCCTCCAACCAAGTGCAGCTGCCGCCTAGGGCTCCTCCAAGTCGGCGACTTGGGGTTTACCTAAACCCTAGCCACCGGCCTAGCCCCTCCCCTTGGTACTTATAAACCCTAGATCGCCAAGGCACCTCTCTTGCTCCACCATACTCTCTCCGGCTTAAGGCAAAGCCCTGCAAGATCTCCCCTCTACTTCCGACACCACGCCGTCGTGCTGCCAGAATCGCGAGGAGAGTTCTACAACCTCTGCTTCCTGCTGGAACAAGGGATAGGAAGGTCTTCATCGAGTACCGAACATGTGACCGACTGTGGAAGCGCTGCCGGAACGCAGCGCCGGAAGGATCGTCTACGCGATCTTAAGATCGGAAGTGTACGGCTACATCACCCACGAGAATCTGCTCTCGTTAACCGCTTTGGATCTTCGAGGGTTAGTATTCTATGGACTCGTTGCTGCAATCTAGTAGATAGATCTTGGCTTGATCATAGATTAGATCTTGATTGTGTGTTCATGCGGTAGAATTTTTTTGTTTTCCATGCTACGAACCCCTACACTTAGGTTTTGGACACTCCTTCAAAAACGTGGCCTCGAATTCCACAGTTGTGACATATTTTCTCTGTTTTGTATGTCATAAGTGGATCCAGATAATTCTTTGTCATATGTCCTCGGACCTGACCTGTTGTGGTCTGTTTTTGAATTCTCTTTTTCTTTCCTTCAGGGACATCAATCTCATCATCTCCTGATATATGTGCACTATCCACCAATTCCTGGAACTCCTTTGCACGCACAATCCTGAGCTACATCTTCATAATTGGTTGTAGTCCTTTCATGAACTTCTTTTGACGTTTCGCCTCCCTGATTAATTTCTCACTAATATACTTGGATAAACGGTTAAATTCTCATACATGTTTCAGGACTGGGAGATTCTTGTTCTCTAAGGCTTCATTATCCTTCCTTCTCCCATTGTTCTGATGAACAAATTCTTCTTGAAACTTCTTTTTGAACTCTGCCCAGGTATTGACACCTCCTTCCGGGATTACGAACTTAGACTTTTCCCAACACATGGCTGCGGTGCCGGTCAATAGATAAGTTGCATAGCGCACCTTTTCTTCATCCTTGCATCCCACACTTTTAAGCTTACGGGATGTATCCATCAACCAATTATCCGCCTCCATAGGTTCTTCAACCATGGAAAAACTCCAGGGTTTGGTTTCTAAGAATTCCACCAGTTTAACCCTTGGATGTAATTCCTTGAATTGCTTCTCTTGCCTAACCTTTAATGTCTCCCGATAAAACTAGTTCTGCCTCTCGGTTTCAACCTTTCCGCCTTCTTCCATACTCCTTATATACTAAAGAACCTCTTTATTAGTGATTAAACATGGCTTTTGACTTGATCCTTCCATCAGATTTGCCTGGTTAGCCTCATTTTGTTGTATCACCAACATCTCATGAGCCTTCATCTTTCCAACATTAAAGTTATAATTCGCCTCTCCCTCACGCGAACCCATTTTCCCTTCTAGACCTGTACATCAAGTAAGGACTCCATGAAACATCATGCATATGCCCATAAAGTTCAAACTTCATGCACAGACCTAGTCACACAATAAAATCCAATAAAATCCAACAAATCCAAATATTACCTCTAGCAATCATACATCAAAAGCCTGTAGAAACAGTACTTCGAGTAAAACATCTCTTGTACTTAGGCTTTGATGTTATACACTGCAATTTTTATACATTTAGTGTATGGACTTCTACCATTATATACCTATTTGTATGGCTCATAATGTTCTTAGCCTCTGAAATTACACCATTTGCCCATTTGGAAAGGAATAACTTTTGGTAATATTTGATCCGACTCTAGAGATAGTTGGTTAAATCACTCTATAATTGGTTATAACTTAATTATCCTTGGAGTTACATACTAAATATCATTCTCACATTTCTACCCTTTGTTTCTAATCTTAACTTTTCTAAGCATATTTATTATAACAACAAATAATTTTCAAGTTTTAACTAGTTTCATAACCTATATAGATCTACTTATACTACAAGAATACTGCCTTGTCATTCATGCCATTATGGATTTGGCATATTACATGGGGTTAGATAAGCATAACCCTAGTTGTTACTCTTGATAAGATTCTATTCTTCATATAATAGCTTTTAGTTAAACAAAATTAGTTACTTCCCCTAAAATAACATGTTGTTTAAGGTTTTGGGGCGTACTCCTCTGCTATTTATCACTAGTATAAAGATAATAACAAAGTTTTACTTCATCTCATGGCTTCTCTTAGTAAGATAACACCATGATTTACTACTCCCTCATGAGGTACTCTGACTTGGTGATATATTACTCTAGTTTAGTTATAGTATAGAATAGTCTAGTAGAAGATATACTGTCTACTTATGAAATACTGGATAGGTACTTCCTACTACAAATAGTAGATAAGTATCATTAATAAGAAAAGAAGTAACCTAAGAACTTCAATAAGGTGTGACAAGGTTATTCTCAAATGAATATCCATCACTCGTACAAGGAGATATGGTGTAGATAAGATGACTTCCTATTGTCACTATCCAACCTACAGGTTCTACCCATTTACTAGGTTTCCAACCTAAGGTCAAAGCATATGCTCTGATACCAACTGCGGTGACCCACATACCACTGCATGGTGTAGTACACTATAGTCGTTGATATAACACCAATGGAACACCGTTCCATCCGCATTATATCCCTCAGAGTGGTACAACAGAAACATCGCGGGTCCAAGACAACACTTTATATTACATATAGCATATTACAAAAGATCTAGAGAGCTTCCTCGGACAGTGAGGAATATTATACAGAAAGAACCAGAAAGATCCACTCGGAGTTACTTTAGAAGTACTACTATTAATATATGTATAAGGCTTCAAAGTACTACTGTAGTATTATTCTACAGAAGTAGGTTCTAGATTCTAGAAGTTTTATTTCTATTCTACGCTTCAGCTTGTCTTCGATAGATTCCGGTAAGGTCTTCGATTCCGTTGATCTCCCTTAGATATCTTCAACTCTTCAAGTGACTTATTTCCTAGAAACGCCATTGGTTTCTCCGAGATCTAGCAAGGGTTAAGAAGATACGTTGAGTACGAGCTTACTTAGCAAGTTCACTAAAGATAAGTGTTTGATGCACTATCTATAGCCACAGACCATAGGTAGTAGGCAATGCAAGTCTTCGTAAACATTTCTTCAAAGGTTGCTTTTATTCTAAAAAGCTATGTCCATCAGCCTTCACGGGTTTACCAGAACTTTCATGGAGTTCCTTTCCCGCAGCGTTCGCAGATCCTTCCTGGAATAGGGAGTAACAAGTTACAGTTCTTACACTCTACAGAGGTGCGTCACTTTACCCATGAGAAATCTTAGCTTTGTTGCACATCCAAGTTATAGGCTCGTTCACACTTCCTTGGTATGAGGCCCAGACTAAGATCCAAGCCAATCACTGTCCTTCTCCGCGACCCCGCATACACCACAACTGTTGGATGTCCAAAATTAAGGTAGACTTTTCCCCGTATAAAACGGCTATACCTTAGTTGGATACACACAACAACCATTAACACTAGAAATCTGTCTTTTGTAATTCCAGATCCACGGTAGACTTCCCCCGTATAAAACGGCTATACCCAGGATCTGCAACTTACAAATGCCTAGAACAGTGTCCAATGCATGCGAAAGGGAGCCGATCCAGCTGACTTCTCTGTCCCATTCCAAATCTCATGGTTAACGCGTAATATACGTCGCAAGAATCACTGGCGACATTGGTTGTTAAGTCCTAGATAATATGTTCCTTTACCACCAGAACTTTCATAGTAGATTATTACCTCATGGTAAATAACCTATAATCATATTATTATGAAAATAGTTTTTTCTGATCTTTTTCAAATGCAGGTGATGACAACACTGGATTTGCAAAATACTTTACAGAAAATAATCAAAGGACATGAGCAAGTGTGAACTTGCCTTTTGTGATTGCAAGATTATGCACTCACGGTCTTCGAGATAATAGAAGATCCAATATCTGAAATCAGCATCATTGGTCCGGTAAGGACTAATGTTTAAAGAAGTAGGATGCCATTATGCACAAGTAATGCTATGCAATTTTATCATTCCCAAAGTGAAACCCTTAGTATTTCGAATAAGTTGATCTTAGGTATCTTCTTTAAGATTGGGTTTATCTTTAAGTTTATTTCATAAGCAATGACATTGATAAGGAACTTAAGTGTTAACAAACCAAAATATACAAATACTAATAGAATACTGTGATTATGATTAATTGTTATCTGGTGATTGGGATAAAAAGTCCTTGAGTTGAGTTCTTAAGAGCTGAAGGGACTAATATAGACTTGTTTGTGTGAAGTGGCAAAAAGAATAACATTTGAAGAAACTAGTATTTAGTTAAGGTTAATTAGTCTTAAGGTTTATTAGGTTTTACATTAGGGTTGGTGATGGTTATGATTGGTGTTAAGTTATCATATTTTAATTGACGATACAAGTGACTAAAGTTAACTTTAAAACATGAATAAACTTCAAATGAGATGTTTATGATTGTTTAAACAAAATTTACTATAAAAATAGAAGTGAATTGTAAGATATGATGAGTTTTAGAATAGCATCTAGTTTTAGGGGTTTGACAAATATGATTATGGATGATCCATTTTAATTTAAGTGAAAGATGAATTTACAACATGCTTCTTATTCATGGGAGCATAATTAGATGATCTTATAAATTTGTTAGGGTTTAGAATCATTTTAAGAGAGATTTAAGAGATGGAGATTATTCACCATCTTATACATAAGTGATATGTAATATTTATTTAAAAGGAGTTTAATTTGAATTTAAGATTTTAAAACATTAATACATTTAAAGGATAAAAGTTATATTTAAGTTTTATTTTGATTATGGATTTAGACTTAGTAATTAAACTTTAAAGATTTTAGTGTTTTATAAGAAAATGGGATTATTTCTTACTTAAGAAATATTTTTAAGAATTAACAAAGCGGTTATTCTTTTGAGTAAAATAAGTAATGAATTTTATTTATCTTAGGTTATTAAAATGTTTTTAAATAATATACATAGTATTTTCGGGTGAAATATACTTATTAAAGATCTTAAAAATGAATTTTATTTATTTTTATGTCTTACCTTTATTTTTATAAAATTCTTCAAAGAATTAAGTGTCTTTAAATATTTGCTTTATATTTTATTTGTAAAACTCTAAGTTAGTATTTTAATAAAATAGTAAAGTTATTTTTATACATAAAAATGATTTTTATTTATTTTTAGGAGTTTTTCTTATTTTTTGAAATTTTACTTAGGATTTAATGATTTTAAAATTTATGTGCTCTGTATTTATTTTAAATCAACAAAGTTATATTTTTTATTAGATAGATCTTAATTTTATGATATGTTTAACATACTAAATGTATTTTTTTGATTTTCTATAGCTAAAAATGTTTAAAGATTATTTTGGTAATTTATTTGTTTTACTTTTATTTCATTTCTTATTCTATTTAACTTGGGCTGTTTGGGTTGGGTACATGGGCTGGCTTGGCCCATCTAAGTTGGCCCAATTTGGGATTGGGTCCAACTATCTCACACCTGGCCCCTTCTTTGTTCATCCTCGCACCCAGGCACACCACGCACGTCCTTGACCTCGACTCCCCTCTCTGGTTTGTTTGCCTCACTCGCTCATGCCGCCGCCGCTCTCACCGGCCAACGCCGGCCAAGTCCGACGCTGACTGTTGCTGCCGTGTGATGGCGCTGGCTGGCTACTTCCCCCTCTTCCTTTCTCCTGGCCAATTCGATTCAATAGCTGCCTCGCACGCATCTGACCGAAACCCTAATTCCGCCCTGGTGGTGCTTTGTTTAGCTCGACACTGGCCATGCAGACGTTCTTGGGACGGCTTACGCCATGCAGGTGCTTCGGTGCCCACCGTGTCGCCGGGCTGCTGCACCCGTGTCCTCTGCTTCCTCTTCCGCGAGCTAGGACTCGCCCCAGGTAGGTATTCCTGATACCCTCTCTCTCCTCTGTGACCAGCCTTTGTGCTGATGGTTTTGGTTGACAACTATGCTATGGTTGTGTGCTGCTGGTCCATTGCTAGTTAAGGTTCCTTTATTTGGATGAATAAATGTCCAGTTGGTACACTGTTTGTGTTGGAGATATGCCCTAGAGGCAATAATAAATGTAGTTATTATTATATATTTGTGTTTATGATAAATGTTTACATTCATGCTATAACAGTATTAACCAGGAAACATTAATAATTGTGTGATTTGTAAACTAAATTAGAGTCCCTAGTAAAGCCTCTTCATAATACTAGCTTGTTGGTTAATAGATGATTGTGGTTTTCCTATCATGAACATTGAGATGTTATTAACAACAAGATCGTATCATTAGGAGAATGGTATGGTGGACATACTCCTATAGATAAGCGTAGCATATAGATCAAGTCATTTTAATAGTTCAATTGCTATAAGCTTTCTGATACATAGTAACCTAATTCCTTCGACCATGAGATCATGCATATCACCATCACCGGAAGGATGCTTTGATGACATCAAACACCACATCGTAACTGGGTGGCTATAAAGGTGGCATTGAGTGTTCGGAAAGTATGGGTTGAAACACATGGATCAAGAGTGGTATTTGTCCATCCATATGACGGATATATATACTCTGGGCCCTCTCGGTGGAATGTCATCCAATTATCTTGCAAGCATGTGACAGGCTCACAAGGGATCACATACCACGGGAACGAGAAAAGAGTACTTATCGGTAACGAGGTTGAACTAGGTATGCAGAGATACCGACGATCAAAACCTCGGATAAGTAAACTATCGTAAGACAAAGGGAAATTGGTATCGTATGTAAGTGGTTCATTCGATCGCAAAGTAATCGTAGAAATATGTGGGAGCCATATGAATTTCCAGATTCCTCTATTGGTTATTGATCGGAGAAGTGTCTCGATCATGTCCGCATAATTCACGAACCGCAGGGAGACACACTTAAGGATTCGATGTTGTTGAGTAGTTATGGAATGACGAGAAAGAGACCGAATGTTGTTTGAGTCCTGGATGGGATCCGGGATATCACGAGGAGATCCGGAATGGTCTGGAGAATAAGATTCATATATAAGGAAAGTCCTGTTTCGGAGTTGGGGAATGATTCCGGTGTTTTCATCGGTAATGTTCTAGAAGGGTCCGGAAGGTCCGGCACTCCGGAGGGGAAGGGTACATGAATGTGTCATAACAATATGGAATGTTTGCATCATGTACTAGGTCACTTGGCCGGGAAAAATAAAGGGAGAAATCAAATCCTAGTTTGAAAGTCAAACGCCAATTTGAAAAAGTCAAACGGCAAGTTTGCTTGGTGGAGGGAGAGTAGGAAACCTACTTGGGGAGGAGTTCCTCTCCCTCCACCCGCCGGCCAAGGAGGCCGAGTTGGGGGAGGACTCCCTCCTCCCAACCGGCGCCCTCCCACCTATATAAGGAGGGGCTGGGCTGCCCCTCTTCCCTACACCCAACACCACCCAAAACCCTAGCCCTAGCCGCCGGCCTAATCCAAGTCGCCGCCGCCTCCTAGGGTTTCTCCAACCCGCCGAGTTGGGGCTTCCCCAATCCCTAGCCGCCGGCCAAGCTTCCCCCATTGGTGCCTCTAAACCCTAGATCACCAAGGCCTCTCTCATGGCCATGATTGTGATTATATTTTATGTATGCAATGTTCCTTATTGTAAGTTGGCAACCGGCAGGAGCCATATGGTTGTTTTTAAATTCTGTTAAGACTCACATGTCTATTCAAAGAAGTTGTAATAGTTGGAGCTGGTGGACGACAACCATGAAATGGCGCCATTGACCTTGACGCTATACCGGTGATGATGAAGATCATGTTCGTGCTTGAAGATGGAGATCGGAAGCACAAAGAAGAAAGGCCATATCATATCACATATTATGAATTGCATGTGATGTTTATCCTTTATGCATCTTGTATTGCTTAGTAGACGATGGTAGCATTATAAGATGATCCCTCATGCACATGAATTTCAAGTGATAAAGTGTTCACCCTTAGTTAGCACCGTTGCTAAAGCTTGTTGTTTCGAAGCACCACGTGATGATCGGGTGTGTTAGATTCTGCGAGTGTATACAACGTGAGCAAGCCAGATTTGCTCATGCGGAAGCTAAGGTTTGATCTTGACGAGCCTAGCATGTACAAACATGGTCTCGGAACACGGATCAACGAAAGGTAAAGCATGAGTCATATAGTAGATATGATGAACATGTTTATTGTTCGCCATTGAAGCTACATCAACTCTCGTGATGATCGGTTTTGATGTGGTGGATTTGGTTCGTGTGATCACTAAAAAATGTGAGGGATATGGTTTTGAGTGGGACTTCACCTAGATTAATTTAACTATTAATTAGAACTCAATTTGTCATAAACTTAGTCTAAACTATTGCAAATATGTTGTAGATCAATGGCGGCCCCTACCATCAATTTTAAAGTGTTCATAGAGAAAGAAAAGTTGAAAAACAATGGAAGCAACTTCGCGGATTGGTTCCTCAATTTGAGGATTGTCCTCAATGCTGGTAATTTTACCTATGTGCTGGATGCACCGCTGGGTGACCCGCCTGTAGCTGATGCTACCGATGAAGTAAAGAATGTTTACCTCACTCGAAAGAATCAGTACTCCACAGTTCAGTGTGCTATCTTGTATGGTTTGGAATCGGAGCTTCGGAAAAGGTTTGAGAACCATGACCCACATGATATTGTCCGTGAAGTCAAAATGTTATTTGAGGCTCATGCGGCAGTTGAGAGTTATGAGGCTTATGAAAAGTTCTTTAACTGCAAGATGGAAGAGGGCAGCTCCGTCAGTGAGCATGTGCTTAAGATGTCTGGGCACGCAAACAAACTCCAAAGTTTGGGTATAGTGATTCCTAATGCTTTGGGGATTTACCGTGTCCTCCAATCACTGCCACCAATTTACAAGAACTTTGTGATGAACTACAATATGCAAAACATGAACAAGACTAAAAGGATCGTATGGGCACCTAGAGGGGGGGGTGTGAATAGGTGCTACTTCAAATTTTACTCTTTTTCAAATTAGGGTTTGACAAGAAAGGTAAATTCTCTAGAATATGCAACTATAGTGAATTTACCTATATGTCAAACAAGCACAAACTAACACAACACTAAGCAAGAACAAGTAAGTAAAGTGCGGTAAAGGATAGAAGTAACCAAGGGAGTGGACGTGGAGACACAAGGATTTGTTTCCCGTAGTTCCTTCCTTTTGAGGGGAAGTACGTCTACGTTTGGAGAGGGGGTGGTTTCAAACCACCAACGCCACGAGAGGCCTCCCTTGTTCTCCGATGAACCTCACCTCAAAGGGCTCGATTCACCTTCCACTATATCCACAACCTTCGAGGTGGAAGTCGACACCTTTACAACAAGTTCGGGGCACACATCCACAACTGAATTGGAGGCTCCCAAATACAAGCAAGCTGTCAAGACAAATCAAAGACAAGCTTGTAAGAACCAAATCAAAGTTAGGATTTCCAAAGAAACACTAGAGCTAGGGGGCCCTCAAGTGAATGAGGGGGAAATGAAGATCTCTCTTGGTGAAGATGTGAATCAAGGCCTCCTCCTTCGATTCTCCAAAGATCAATGACTTTGGATGGTTGGATGAAGAGATCTTGTGGATTTGGTGGCTCTAATGGTGTTGGTGTTCTTGAGCAACTGGATGAAGAAGATAAGGGTCCCTATTTATAGACAGCCCCCTCCACGAACCGTTTTCTGACCGTTGTAGAAAAGTCAGACCGGAGACTCCGGTCTACACCGGAGACTCCGGCCAATCTCCGGACCAGTCTCCGGACTGGCCATCTAACTTTCCCAGCCCATTTCTTCACCAGCAACATCGGAGACTCCGGACTTCCAACACCGGAGACTCCGGTCCGACCAAAGTCTCCGGATAATCTCCGGACCAGTCTCCGGACTGACCATCTGACTGACCCAGCCCATTTCTTCACCAGCAACACCGGAGACTCCAAACTTTCAACACCGGAGACTCCGGTCTGACCAAAGTCCTGAGACTCCGGCCAATCTCCGGACCAGTCTCCGGACAGGCCATCTGACTGACCCAGCCAAGTCAGGAGGCACCAGCCAAGACCGAAACTCGGACCACACGGAGACTCGGTCTTGCGCATCGAGACTCCGGTCTTGGCAGACCGGAGACTCCGGTCTGGAGTTTCCAGAACAGTGGAAAATGTATGTGGTCTTTTCCCAAGAGTGTGTGTGATGTTTATCTATGATAATACCAACCTCTGGACAATAAAAAACTGTAAAATGATCTACTTGTTGTTAACGAACACCAAAAGTGATTATGACAATAAATGTCCTTTTAATCTCCCCCTTTTTGGTGTTCGATGACAACAAGTGATTTGCATGGAATAACATATAAATGTGGCTCCCCCTGACTATGTGCAACAAGATAATGAAGTAAATCATGTAAAGAAAATAATACCAACGATAGCACACATAGATCTCACATGAGTTACAATAGATGTTGCACACAAGCACATAGTCATAGACACACATAAGAACAGTAGATAACACACATAAAGTTCAAGTTCAAATATCCAAATAACAAAAAGAAAGGCAAATAACGGCAGATAGTCGCAAATCCCGAGTCCCATGAAAAGCGGATGAGAATGTCTTCTCCCCCTTTGGCATCGAAACGCCGAAAAGGGAAAAGACCTATACTAACTCCCCAATGACTCAATAGTCATCGTCATCCTCGTAGTCCTCGGCATCCTCAACCTCATCCTGGTCATCCTCGTCCTGGTCACCCTCATCCTGGTCATAGTCATCATCATCATCATCCTCAGGGATAGCGGGCCCTTTGCCGTGAGGGCGAGAGGAGGAAGTACCCTGGTATCCAAACCCAGAGGTGACATCAAGAACGCCCGCTAGTCCACGGACTATCACATTGGGCGTTCCATGCCCCAAATGAGAGAGTGTGATCGACTACGTGGACTGCTGGGCCCCATGCTCATCATTGTATTCATCTTCACCTTCCTCGATCGCAAAGACTGGTCCTTGATCTCTTTGAGGAGCTTCTCCATGCGGTTGCTTTGGTAAGATGCATCTTCGCCGCCATGAATGTCAACGCGTTCATGCAAGAAAGAGTCCTCTCGGCCTTCTTGACCTTCTCATGCACATAGTCTCTAGTCATGGAAGGCATAGGGACATTTGAGGCATTCTTCCTCCGAACTCTGGGTGGAGAGGGAGCCCTCTCCGTCTCAGTCTCCTCATCATCATTTCCATATCAGCGCCTTGGAGCTGGCCCCATGTGCCCCTTCTGCTATAGAGAGACCAGAGTGTGCGTCGTGAGGTGTGGTGGAATGGCATTGGGAGAATCATGCGGCTGCGAGTTGATTAGTCTCATAATCAAGGGTGCATATGGAGGAGATTTCTTGAATAGAATTGCATGGAACATCTCCTCGAAAATGAAGTCCATCACATCAATGGGTGCAGCCTCAGCATCTGGTCCAACATTGAAGGTCCGGTGAGTATGGTACAGGAGGTTGACAAGTCCTCCCTTGAGAGCATCATCATTTCCAGCACTTGGAGCAATAGTGTGACGGAAAATCCTCAGCATAAGGTTGTAGAGGGGCTTGAGTCCCTTGGAGGCCCCCACAACACCATCATCATACAGAGGTGCCAGTTTTCGCTTGTTCTCACCCAAGGCTACTGAGTGCATGCGCAGCCCCACAGGAGTAGATATGCCGTGGAAAGTCTCAAAGCTGACATTGGCAAAGTCATGGAAAGTAGCTGTGCAGCGTGTAGAGCCAGTCATCCACACCATAGTCCTATCAAGATCAGTCCCAAATACCACAGTGGCATAGAACTGCTGAACGAGGTGCACACTGTAGTCTTCATGCAGATCCATCAAGTTGTAGAGACCCAGCTTCTCACAGATCCACAGGGCATCACTGAAATACGGGCTCTGGCGCATTTGCTCAATGTTCATGAACTTCTGAGGGCAAACAGGTGATTTGGTGAGTACACCATACACATCCTTCATGAACACACTCTACTCTTTCCTCCAGAAATGAGGGTCATCACTGGTACAAGGTAGTGCATAGAAATCTGTCTTGCTCAGCTCACGGAACTCCTCTTTAGACATCTTGTTTAGGGACTGGAGGTTTTCATACTTGGCTCTCTTTGCACGTTCCTCCCATTCAGCCCTTTCTTGATCCCTCTTCATGTAAGCTGCATCACGTGCCCGCTGTTTCCGGTTGGATGGAGGCACGATAAACTGACCCTGAGCTTCATCATAGCGAGGATTGCCCCTTTGGGACTTGGCCTTGGTACGACGAGGGCGACTAGAACCATCACCTGTGAACAACAGTGATGGAGATAGCATGGAGATGAGTATATATGTCCCAAAGATGCAATACAGGAGCTTTGATGCATTTCTGGACTACTTTGATTCACCCAGCACCGGAGTCTCTGCACCAGACACCGGAGTCTCGGTTCAGACCGGAATCTCCGGTCCTGGGGACCGGAGTCTCCGGACCTAAGTCCGGAGTCTCCGGTCAGGAGGCTCGGGTATGCGATGGGGAGATGCTGGTGAGGGTAAATCTAGTAGATCGGGCAATGCAACAAGGCTAAAGTACTGGAGTGCAAGCAAACAAGTGATTCCTATGGACAAATCCGCAACAATCCTCAAAAACACATCTAGGGATGAACCCTAGGAGGAAAAAGGAGAGGAGAGGTACCAGATCTGTCCATGGGATCGATTCCTTCGGTGGGAATGACCCAATGGAGGAGAGGAGGAGGTTGGCCGGCTGCACGGCGGATCCCGGGGGCTTCTTGACCTCCGGGGAGGATTTTTGGAGGAGGGGGCGACGGGTTTGGAGGTAGGGGATGGGGTGAAGAAAGAGGAACTGCTGTTCCAGTTCACCCCGTGGCCCTTCTTTAAGTGACAGAAACCGTCCAGACCGGAGACTCCGGTCTACACCGGAGACTCCGGTGTTTGTACAGACACCGAGACTCCGCCTCCTCGACCAAAAAATCCAGGAAAGGTGTTTGGGGACATATATGGGAGATAGATGGTTTTTAAGATAGGAAAAGGGTTTGGGTTGAGACATCAAACTGTGAAGAACCAATAAGAGCCATGGAAGTTCGAAAATAATCAGAAAAGCTCCAAGAGACGAAAAATAATCAAATGACGAACATGAGTAAGTGCCAACCTCTCAAATGAGAGAGGGCGGTGGCCTTGGCCACCATATTTGAGTATACTTGGCTTGGCACCACGAAGATATATCTTGGGTCCATTACCAACACTCATCATTAAGCTCACATATCACTAAATGATATTAAGAGGAATGATTTTGATTGCTTTGGGCATCATGGGGGGAGGGATGGTCCAATCAATTAGGACCGCACTCCCCCTATATCCATGCCTACACCTAGACCAAATATGAGATGAAACATAGGTGAGAGTGCAAAAACATCAAGTCAAGCTCCTTGAATCCACGATATTTAGTTTATTCCTCAAGTAGCAAAATCTTGCTTCATCAAGTGCCTTCGTGAAGATATCGGCAAGTTGATCTTTGGTTGATACATAGGATAGACCAATATCACCTCTAGCAACATGATCTCTAATGAAGTGATGTCGAATCTCAATATGCTTTGTCCTTGTGTGATCCACCGGGTTGTATGCAATCTTGATGGCACTTTCATTGTCACATAGAAGAGGCACTTTGTCACAAAGGACATTGTATTCCTTTAAAGTTTGCCTCATCCATAGCAATTGGGTGCAAGCACTAGCAGCAGCAACATACTCGGCTTCGACGGTGGAGAGAGATATACAGTTTTGCTTCTTAGAAGACCAACATACCAAGGACCTACCAAGGAATTGACAAGCCCCGGATGTTGATTTTCTATCATCCTTGTCTCCCGCCCAATCCGAATCCGTGTATCCACAAAGAGCGAATGTTGAGCCTTGAGGGTACCAAAGACCATAAAATGGGGTATGAACTAAATAACGAAAGATTCTCTTGACCGCCATTAAATGGATTTCCTTAGGATCAGCTTGATATCTTGCACACACACCTACACTCAACACAATATCGGGTCTAGATGCACAAAGGTAAAGCAAAGAACCAATCATAGACCGGTATACCTTTTGATCCACATTTTTACCATTAGGATTTTGTTCTAGATGAGTCTTTGTAGCCATGGGAGTAGGAGCTCCATTCAAATCTTGCATTTTGAATCTCTTGAGCATATCTTGAGTATACTTGGCTTGGTTGAAGAATGTTCCTCCTCTAACTTTCTTGATCTCAAAGCCAAGAAATACCTTCAACTCCCCCATCAATGACATCCAGAACCTACTAGTCATAAGCTTTGAGAATTCATCATTAAAAGCTTTGTTAGATGAGACAAAGATAATATCATCAACATATATTTGGCATACAAAAAGCTCCCCATTGACCCTCTTAGTAAAAAGAGTGGGATCGATTTTCCCAACCTCAAAACCACGGTCAAACAATAACTCTCTAAGGTGCTCATACCACGTGCGTGAGGCTTGCTTGATCCCATAGAGCGCCTTATCAAGTTTGTAGACATGGTTTGGGAAGTTGGGGTCCTCAAATCCCGGGAGTTGCTTAACATATACCAATTCATTTAAAGGTCCATAAAGGAATGCACTTTCTACATCCATTTGTTGCAACTTAAAGTTATGATGTTCCGCATAAGCAAGAAGGATACGGATGGACTCAAGGCGAGCCACGGGTGCATAAGTCTCTCCATAATCAATGCCTTCAATTTGAGAATACCCTTGTGCAACCAATCTTGCCTTGTTCCTTACTATAATTCCATGCTCATCTTGCTTGTTCTTGAATATCCACTTTGTTCCAATAACATTGCGGCAATCCTTTGGCTTCTCAACTAACTTCCAAACTTTGTTTCTCTCAAAATTGTTGAGCTCTTTGTGCATAGCTTCTACCCAATCCGAATCTTCAAGAGCTTCCCACACTTTCTTTGGTTCAATCATGGAGATGTGTGCTTGGTGTTCACTGAACCTCTTCAATTGTGCTCTTGTGGAAATTCCTTTCCTTAGGTCTCCAACAACATTTTGGAGAGAGTGGTCTCTTATTTCCAACATTCTTTCTTTTCTAGCTTCGCGACGAGCGTGGATCTCCTCATTGTTTCTTGGAGGACCCTCTTCATCATTTTGATCCTCGTCTTGACCATCAACTTGACCTTGATCATCATTGGATTCATCCTCTACGCTGGGAGGCAAGGATTGACCTTGGTCTTGATCAAGTGATCTTCTAGCCTCAATTTGAGCACGTCTCAAAACAGCTTGGATGGATCTTCCTTGGCAAATTGACTTTGCACCACTTGACACCCCATCGAATGGACCAAGCTCCCTTAGACTAGAGTTCACACATTTATCACTATGTTGAGGGTCCACATCTTGTCTTTGGCTTGATTCAATGTCCTCTTCGGTAGATGGAGCATGTCGAGGTTGTGAAGATGAGGGCTCCACTTGAGTGGAGCATAGTTCTTATCGATCCGCCATAAGGGGTTCCTCAACGGGGTGGATATAACCCACACCCATTCTTCCTATGGCATCCTGAGGCATTTCACAATCTGCATCACAAGCATCAACACGCCCCCTTGGGGACCATCATATTCCTCGAAGGTCACACTACAAGATTCTATGACGGCTCCAGAGAGCTTGCCATAGATTCTATAAGTGTGAGATTCGAGACCATAGACAACAAAAATACCCTCTAATGCTTTAGACTCGAATTTAGACAAACGAACACCTTTGATGAGATAGAAACACTTACAACCGAACACCCGGAAATAAGATATGTTGGGCTTGTTACCGGTAAGTATCTCATATGGAGTCTTGTTGATTTTCTTGCGGAGGTAGAGCCGGTTTGAAGCATGGCAAGCGGTGGAGATGGCTTCGGCCCAGAAGTTGTATGGAGATTTAAACTCCACCAACATGGTCCTAGACATCTCAATAAGAGTCCGGTTCTTCCTTTCGGCCACACCATTTTGTTGAGGGGTGTATGCAGCGGAATATTGATGTTTAATCCCCTCATCACTAAGGAAATCATTCAAGGTGTAGTTCTTGAACTCGGTGCTGTTGTCACTTCTTATAACCACTACGGGAACATTGTGTTGCCGTTGAACCAAGTTGATGAAGTCAATAAAAGACTTTTGAGTTTCACTCTTCAACTTGAAGAAATAAACCCAAGAGTATCTTGAAAAGTCGTCAACAATCACCAAACAATATTTCTTCCCTCCAAGACTTGCATGAGATGGAGGACCAAATAGGTCCACATGAAGGAGTTCCAAGATCTTGTTAGACTTGATTTGGTTCGTGGGCTTGTGTGGAGCGTCATGCATCTTCCCTAGAACACATGCCCTGCAAACACGATCTTTGGCAAAGGAAACATTTTCTTTTAGTCCAACAATATGGCCCTCTTTATGGAGACTTTGCAAAGTTCTCATATTGACATGGGCTAGTCAGCGGTGCCATAGCCAACCCACATCGGCCTTCCCGTATAAGAACATCGGACCTGTAGTGGCTTGCCCCGAAAAGTCCACCACATACAAGTCATTTTTGACGTACCCAGCAAAAGCGACCTTGAGAGACTTGCTCCACATGAGGACCACAATATCATTATCAATAAAGACGGCAAAGCCCATCTTTCCAAGAGCACGGACAAAAAGTAAATTGTATCCAAGGGTTTCAACAAGCATGACGTTCACGAGGGTAATGTCGTGAGCCACCACTACCTTGCCGAAACCCATTACCGTAGATTTTGACTTGTCGGCATATGTGACGGTGATTTCATTTTCATTTGGCACCAAGTCCTTGACAATAGACGAGCTTCCGGTCATATGACTTGTGCAACCACTATCGATCACCCATTTTGACCCTCCGGAAGCATAAGTCTACAAAAGATCAAGCTAGTTTTTAGGTACCCATTTCTCAATGGGTCCTCTTTTGTTAGCAACAAGGGTCTTGGGAACCCAAATAGACCAAGCAATATAACCATCATAAGGGCCAATATATTGTGCATACACATCACCATAATAATCTCGCATTAAAACATAGTGAGGGTTAGCACTTCCCGCAAAATCATCATGAGACATAGTTTTACCACTTGTGGTCTTACTTTCCACAATGGTCTTGTTGGTCTCTTGTGTGGGCTTGTCCTTCTTCTTCTTATTGTTCTTCTTCTTTGTTTTGGAAACAAAACCAATTCCCCCTTTATCACCACTACGCCTTTGCTTGCTCAAAAGATCATCAATAGACTTGTTGCCTTGTGGAAATGTGGCCTTAGCAAGCTCTCCCTTCAACCTAGCATTCTCTTCAAGAATAGTTGTGCTACTAGATGGAATGAAGTTACTAGGTGAAGGAATATTGGCCAATTGAGTTTGAAGCGTTTCATGGGACTTTGTGAGAGACAATAGTTCACTCTCCAAGGCTTTGTGGGACTTGTTAAGCAAGCTAAAGTCCTCGGCAAGTTTTTCATGAACCACACCAAACTCAACCTTGTCCTTTTTAGCTCTTTTGTATTTAGAAATAGCATGATCACGCTCTTTGATGAGTTTGTTAACAATAATGTCATTGGCCTCATCAAGCCCTTCAAGTTTTAATTCAAGTGACAACCTAGTTTCTTGTTCTTCTTCTAGAGCATTGTTTAGGGCCTCTAGCTCAATCATATGTCCATGCCCAAGTTTACATCTTACATCTAGAAGCTCTTGAGTATGTGATAGTTGATCTAAGATGTTTCCAAAATGTAGCTTAGCATCACCTTCTAGGTTAGTCATAAACTCATCGAAGGCAATTAATTCCTTTTTAACATCAAGTGACATCTCATCATCAATTCCATCATTATCTAAGTGAGTAGAGCGGGATGATGAAGATACCTCCGTTCCTCTTGCCATAAGGCAAGTGGCATTCTTGGTGGAGGAGTTCTCATTTGGAGAATCGAAGAGTGAGAATGTCGGAGTAGATGTGGTGGCAAGAGCAGCCACTCCATGAGAAGTTTCCTCTTCGTCATCTTCATCATCTTCATTGTCGGAGGAGTACTCTTCATGAGTGATCAAGACAATTTCTCCCGGATTCTTGTTGATGGGATTCCTTTTGATGAAGGGTTTCTTGTAAGGTTCCTTGAGAGTCTTCTTCATCACAAGCTTACCACCATTATCTTCTCTCTTCTCATAGGGGCAGCTTGCCACAAAGTGATATAGGTCACCACAATTGAAGCAAGTTCTCAACATAGTGGTGTTCTCTCTTTTCCCATTTGGATTGCTTCTTTGTTGCATTTCCATCTTGGCCTTGGTGGGGTTCTTCCAAAAGTTCTTTGCATAGAAAGCCATATATTGACTATGAGCAATCTTGACGTCATCGGGATGGTCCAAGGAGAGGCCTTCATCACTATCATCTTCATCTTCAAGGTCCACAGTTTTGGCCTTCAAAGCAACATTGACCACATTGCTCATACCGAGAGCACGAGCACGGGCATCTTTGGCATTCTTGGCGGCGACCTTGAAAGCGGCCATCTCTTGCATAACTTCATTTGAGGTCATGAGATGATATTTGTGTCTTCCCTGTAAGCTCTTCAAGTCGGTGGGCTCAAAAGGCATGAGTGCACTCACATATTTCCTTTTTATCCATGCATCATCCACATGTGAGGCACCCACATTTCTAAAAGCGGTGGCGGTGGTCTTGAGCCTTCGATACATGTCTTCGTGGTCTTCACCTTCTTTCATGTAGAAACCTTCGGCTTCATTTCTTAGAGCATCATATCTGTTCCTCCTCATACTCTCATTTCCAACAAACAACACAGTGAGAGCATCCCAAGCTTCCTTGGCAATACTAAAGTGCTCAATGTGTGGGTAATCCTTTGTTCCCAATCCTTGTTGAATCATATGCAAAGCAGTGGCATTGAGTTGACTATTGACAACCTCTCTTCTTGTCAAGTTGTTTGGATCCCCAATAAAGAGTCCATGCTCGATGATCTTCCATAGTTCAATGCAAGAGCTGCGCATATGAGTCCTCATTAGTGATTGCCATTGAGCAAAAGTAGCAGACTCTTCTAGCTTAGGTGGTTCACCTCTATTGTACACATGAGGGTGAGGGATGGGAGGATCAGGGGAGTACCAAGAATCACGGTGCTCACCCTCCCCCCCATCAAGTCGTGTGGAGGAGTTAGCATTGTCTAGTTTGTCCCCTACCACCATACCTTCGGGGGATACCAGAGTATTCCCTTTAGGTACGTATGGTAGTTCCTCTTGAGGAGATGGGGGTGATGAGCCATATTTGTCTTTAAGAAGTTGCTCAAGCATCTTCTTGAATTCGTTGACCAAGGAAGATCTCAATCTTGTTTCCAAGTTTCTGAGATCTTCCATGGTCACCGGGGTTGACTCACTACCACCATCCCCTTCTTGGCTACCCATATTCTCTTAGGCGGTAAAGACCGAATAAAGAGCCGAGGCTCTGATACCAATTGAAAGGATCGTATGGGCACCTAGAGGGGGGGTGAATAGGTGCTACTTCAAATTTTACTCCTTTTCAAATTAGGGTTTGACAAGAAAGGTAAATTCTCTAGAATATGCAACTATAGTGAATTTACCTATATGCCAAACAAGCACAAACTAACACAACACTAAGCAAGAACAAGTAAGTAAAGTGCGGTAAAGGATAGAAGTAACCAAGGGAGTGGACGTGGAGACACAAGGATTTGTTTCCCGTAGTTCCTTCCTTTTGAGGGGAAGTACGTCTACGTTTGGAGAGGGGGTGGTTTCAAACCACCAACGCCACGAGAGGTGTAACACCCTCAGAATCGGACCTATGCAAGTTTGGGCAAAATTCACCAAACCCGCATAGAAACGATTCAAAGGTGCCCACCAGGCACTTTCGTGCGGGTGGAAAACGAAGTAATAACATTACACAACAGTCCTCGATGGGACCCACAAAACAGATATATATATATAATGACTCAAAGAGTCAAGAATACGAATATCTGGTACAAAGATCCAAATCACCTTGAAAAGACGGAGCGTCCGACTACGGACAAGATGCAAATGGGGCTAAGAGCCCCAAGAATAACCAATGGCGTCCATAACCACCTGAGCCAAGCGGAAGGGTAACCCCGCTAACGTCGATCTCAAAACCGCTTAAACAAAAGGGGTGCCGACAAGGGCAAAGGAAAAAGAAGGAGCGTCGATCTTGAGGCGAAGCACGGCGAGGCTAGAATTCGGCGGTCCTCGCCTACATAGGTATGGTGGACTGAAGCGGCAGCGGCAGCATACACTAAACAACCTATAGAGACTCGATACAACTGGCGGATATCAGAGAGGGATGAGAATGACCTATCCGGATCTAACCTGAAGCTCACACCAAACAAACCCATCCTGGTGTTTCCCCCTCGAGACCATCGAGGAAGTCAACCGAGGAACTCACACGGTTGGCAGTTTTACTTATTCAGTTATAGTTGCGACACTTTACTAGTCAGGTTTAGATAATCGTCCTGATAAAGTAAACAGTGGGCACTTTTAGTTGACCATTCTGTGATAGTTGTAACACTTACTAGTCAGATACATTTATCATGAGATAACCCCAAAAACCCAGCAGTTATTGGTACTTTTATTTAGCCATTCCGTTGTAGTTGCAAGATTTACTAGTCATGTACAATTGTCGCAAGCGACAACCAAACAAGCAATTGTGGGCAGTATTAATTAGCCATTCCATTATAGTGAAGCTGATTACTAGTCATTATAAGTCAAATTTATAGCAGTAAACTTTAGTTATGCTTGTCTATGATCGAGATACTGTGCTCCAAGTCGTCCATATCCATGACACGGCTTTGAAAAGTTTTACCCGGCGGTGCACCAATAGCAACACACGCCGATCAACCTCGGAAAAACCAAATCAAAACCCAACGAGGCTTTCACGACCGAACAATCACGAGATTCAGAAATATTTCAGGGGCACCCATTGAGTAGATCCGCAACGGAGTAAGCAAGCTCGAGACGGACTCAAGGTTTGCGTCAATGGTCAGAAGCGATCGGGAACCCGAAAGTGTGGCTGGGCTTGTCGATACCGCGTAATCACTCCGCATCCTAAACAGTACAGTGTGCTCCTCGCACAATTTAAATACAGAAAGTATCATGGCATAAGTACAGGATCGTAAATAAAACCTCAAACTAGTTTGTGGCCCCAAGAAATAAGACTGAATCAAGCTCTGGCTCAGGGGGGTCCCATATACCTCCCGGATGTGGATAGCGCGATAAATCAAGGAACAGGTATCAAGTACTCGGGGTCTTACGGGACACAAGTGGGCGTTCGGAAACCAAATATTTTCTATCACCCACCGATGCCTCTGCTTATTTCAATTTTAGTTGTTAAACAGAAATTAAAGTGACGAAAAGTAAAGCTAGAATCACTTCCAACATCAACATCATGCGGCAATACATCAGCAACTGTGGCATTTGACAACACACATCAGCACTTGAGCAAGCGACTACGACGCGCAAGTCCAACTAGCTACCAAACAACAGGTAATAGGATGTGTCCAAGGCAATATAGGGCTGCACGGTAGATCACGGGTACGGAAACTAAAGCATCGCAACACAGATAGCAATAGATCAACAGGAGGTAAGTAAATACTATAAAGGTAAGATAGGTAGAAAGGGGGAGATGCTCGCCTGAAAACATTGTCGAAGGTTCAACCGAAGATCGGGGCGAAGCTCACATCAACTCAACGTCCTTATCCGCGAAGAAGCAAAACACTAGAAGAAACAACGGATGCAATATTTAATAGAACGACAGAAGATCGGCATGATGCATGTATGATGCACGGCATGGCAAAGGTGCGATGCAATTAGGTCATATTAAGCGGAACCGGGGTCCCGACAAATGATTAGATGGTGCATGTTATATAGATACCCCGCATTTTAAATGTTGTTTAACAAGGCAGAATATATCACCGGTTCGCTACACAAGTTTAAATGAGGCCAATATGAGACTAGATTTGCCCACATATGGGCCCCATATTTAATTATTAGGTGAATCGGCATAAGGCCCCCAACCACATGAGATGCAGGCGAGATGACAATTAAATATGCAACAAGTTGTTATTATCTTATAAAATAGGGTTCTCGGATAAGGGTCACACTTTAGGGTTCTCGACGATCTTGGGGTTCCGGGTTCGGGGTCGGTCTCGGGGTCCAGGGTTCGACGGCCTTGGTCCGGGGGAAACGTTCTCGGACTCCGGGGTCGTTCTCGGGTTACTAGGGTAGATCTTGTCGAGTTCACTGCAACGGCCTTGTGGTTCCGATGACGACCTTGGCGGTTATCTAGGAGAAGCTCTTGTGGTTCCGCGAGGAAGTACTTGAAGGGCGTCGGGCTCGGACTCGCCGTTCTTTGTCGTTATTGTCGTGGCAAAGCTCTTGTCGGGTAAAGCACTTGTTGTACCGGGCGTTCTTGGCGATCCTCGGGTTCGGGGTCTCAGGTTCCGGTTGGAGATCTTGGCGTTTGTGGACTCCGGGTCGGAGAACTTGGAGTACCGACTTCGACCGTCGATGACGAACTTGGTTGCGGTACCGGTAGCCTTCTAGAGGTACCGCCCTCAAGACGACCTTGATGCGTCAGTTCTCGAAGGCGAAGTACTTGGCGCCCGCGAGGTAGATACTGGCGAGATGTACATGGGCCGCGTGGTCTTCGGACGTTCAACATGCCTCACCCCAACACACGCAGCACCAGAGGCGCGACGAGGAGATGCTCGGGGGCGACGGCGCGTAGGCGGCGTGGACCGGAAGGTGGGTCTGCGCGACGAAGGCTACTGGGCACCGCAGCGGACGGCGGCGGCAGACGGCGACGCGAGGCATGGGGAAGAGCCGAGCTTGGTGGACGGCCAGCGGACGGATGACGACGGATAGCGGGCCCGCACGGAGGCGAGGAAGCGGAGCCGAGACGCGGCGGAAAACGAGCACGGGAGAGGCGGAGGCATGCGGTGGCCGAGCGCGGTGGCGCGGAGGCGCGCGAGGGCGAAGCTGGGCGGGCCAGGCGCGAGCGGAGACGCGGAGGCGAGCGGCGGCGGCCGCTCGATGCGGGAGGAGGCAGGGGCGGCGGGACGGCTCATGGCCAGCGCGCCCTGGCGAGGCGGCCGGCGAGGTGGAGAGACGAGGCGGCGAGGGCACGACGGCCTGGCGGAGGGAAGGCTGCGCTGCAGAGCTCAGGGAGGCGGGAGGTGCGGCGGACGCTGTGAGCGGCAAGGCGTCTGGGGTGGGGAGGAGGCGCGCGGTTGGTGGGAAGAAGAGGGAGGAGGAAGAGAAACAGGGGTGGGGCCGGGCTGGCAGGCGGCCTGTGCAGGGGCCGACAGCGTGGGGGTGGGAATGGGCAGCAGGGTGGGGGTGGTTTGACTGGGAGGTGGGCCAGGGGCGGTGAGGGCCCCAGCGACAGAGAGAGAGGGTAGGGGCGGCTGGGTGGTGAGGGAGTGAGGTTGGTGGGGTCAGCTACTGGGCGCGTGGCTGCCTGGGAGAGAGAGGGGAGAGAGGGGAGAGAGGGGTGAGAAAGAGGTGGCTGCCTTTGGTTGGTTGGGGGGGGGGGTTGGCAAGGGGACGGGGCAGACTGGTATTGGAGGGGGGGGTGGGGGGGCAAGGGGGGGGGAGGATTCTGGGTGGGGTTAGGTTTTGTTGGGGTGTCCAGGACGGACCGATTTAGTTTCTGTCGTCGGTCAATCAATCAGCTCGATCATTGCCGCTAAAATAATTAAAATGTTCATTTGTTTAAACGGCTCAGCAAACCGATAGCGGCCAAAACAAAATAATCCGGAGACCCGGGCTTTGGGGTTTGAATCAAGAGGGGCGTTTTAGAAAACAAAACGGGTGTTGCGAAAATAGTTTTAGCAAACAATGCATGATGATGACGATGCAATGCACAAATTCAACGCGATTTTCTAGTATTGGTTTTGCGGAATGCCACAAGAGGCCTCCCTTGTTCTCCGATGAACCTCACCCCAAAGGGCTCGATTCACCTTCCACTATATCGGCAACGTTCGAGGTGGAAGCCGGCACCTTTACAACAAGTTCGGGGCACACATCCACAACTGAATTGGAGGCTCCCAAATACAAGCAAGATATCAAGACAAATCAAAGACAAGCTTGTAAGAACCAAATCAAAGTTAAGGTTTCCAAAGAAACACTAGAGCTAGGGGGCCCTCAAGTGAATGAGGGGGAAATGAAGATCTCTCTTGGTGAAGATGTGAATCAAGGCCTCCTCCTTCGATTCTCCAAAGATCAATGACTTTGGATGGTTGGATGAAGAGATCTTGTGGATTTGGTGGCTCTAATGGTGTTGGTGTTCTTGAGCAGCTCGAGCAACTGGAGGAAGAATATAAGGGTCCCTATTTATAGATAGCCCCCTCCACGAACCGTTTTCTGACCGTTGTAGAAAAGTCAGACCGTAGACTCCGGTCTATAGACCGGAGACTCCGGTCTACACCGGAGACTCCGGTCTACACCGGAGACTCGGGCCAATCTCCGGACCAGTCTCCGGACTGGCCATCTGACTGACCTAGCCCATTTCTTCACCAGCAACACCGGAGACTCCGGACTTCCAACACCGGAGACTCCGGTCCGACCAAAGTCTCCGGATAATCTCCGGACCAGTCTCCGGACTGACCATCTGACTGACCCAGCCCATTTCTTCACCAGCAACACCGGAGACTCCGGACTTTCAACACCGGAGACTCCGGTCTGACCAAAGTCCGGAGACTCCGGCCAATCTCCGGACCAGTCTCCGGACAGGCCATCTGACTGACCCAGCCAAGTCCTGGGAGGCACCACTGGAGCCAGCACCGGACCACACCGGAGACTCCGGTCTTAGCAGACCGGAGACTCCGGTCTGGAGTTTCCAGAACAATGGCAAATGTAAGTGGTCTTTTCCCAAGAGTGTGTGTGATGTTTATCTATGATAATACCAACCTGTGGACAATAACAAACTGTAAAATGATCTACTTGTTGTTAACGAACACCAAAAGTGATTATGACAATAAATGTCCTTTCAAAGATGTTGCCAGAACTCTTCTCCATGTTGAAATCTGAAGTGGAGATAAAGAAAGAGCATCAAGTGTTGTTGGTCAATAAGACCACCAAATTCAAGAAAGGAAAGTCTAAGCAAAAGGGAAACTTCAAGAAGGGTGGTAAGAAAGTTGCCGCACCGACGAACAAGACCAAGGCTGGGCCTAAGCCTGATACTGAATGCTTTTACTGCAAGGGAGAAGGTCACTGGAAGCGGAATTGCCCAAAGTACTTGGCTGATTTGAAGAACGGCAACATCAAGAAGAAAGGTATATCTGATATACAAGTTATTGATGTGTATCTCACTAGTACTCGTAGTAGTGCCTGGGTATTTGATATTGGTTCGGTTGCTCATATTTGTAACTTGAAACAGGTGCTGCAGAATAAACAGAAGCTAGCAAAGAACGAGGTGACGATGCGCGTTGGAAATGGATCAAAGGTTGATGTGATCGCGGTCGGCACGCTATGTCACATCCCAAGATTTTCCAAATCTTGTAATGTGAAAAATAAATAAACAAAATAATTAATTGTTGAATTTTAGGGTGAAAAGAAACTTTTTGTTTCTAAATGGAAACTTAAAATCCCATCTTCAACAAACTTTGAAAAATGTTTGAATCCAGACTATATTCAAATCAAGTGAAATGCATTCTTCATAAATGCATCTGGAAATTTAAACACTTGGAAAAGTTAAACCAAAACCCTAAACCCTAATAGAATAAAATCATTTCCAAGTTATCTTCAAGGCTATGGATTTGAACCATATAAAAATTTGTCAACAAACATTTACAAATGATCAAGAATGACAAATTGAAATATTATAAAACCATATAAATTGATTTCATTCAATTTGAAGACATTAATAAAATCTTATGAATTTAATAAGATAAAGAAATCTTCCAAATAAAATTTATGGAATTAAAACTATATTTAATTTCATTGGAATAAAGACAAATACCCAATTTTAAATGATTAATAAAACATATTAAAAACATTCCAAATAAGTCAAGGTGAATTATTTGACACCCTAATTAAATAAATAAACCTACTGATAAGGTTTTATGAAAATTGGAATATTAAATAAGAGTTTGAAAATATATTTAAACTCATATGAATAATGGCATATGCTTAATAAAGAATAAGACATAAGAAAAATAATAGAATTATTCCTGAAATAGTATTTAAATTACATGTTTAAACGGTGTGGAATTATACTGAACTTTTGAACAAGGTTTGAAAATATTTAAACAAAATCAAAACAGAAAAAAATCAAGAAAAAGAAAAGAAACAGATCAAAAAAAAGGGAAAGACTTAGCCCAACTAACCTAGTCCACTAAGCCCAGCAGTCCACTTCCTCTCACCCCAAGTGAACTGTTTTCTCACCCCAGAACTCACCCGCACCGCCACTGACTGCCTGGCCCCACTCTCCCTCTCTCTCTTTCGCTGCCAGACAGGACCCACCTCCCCAGTCTTCTTCCTACCCGAGAAGACCACGCCTCGTCACCGTTTCTTCCGTATTAAAAATTGAATCAATACACGTTAATGATGCGACGATTACTCCCGATGACCAAGCTCTTTTAAACACCTCCCTCTCCCCCCTTTACCCTCAGAAACCGCTGCAAGATCGCCCTAGGCCGTCCCCATTTTCGTTTGCACCGCCGCAGCCTCCGACTGACTCCGACGTCAATTCGGTAGCTCCACGTCGCCCCTCGCCTCCTCGACCACACACGCGTGTTCCACAGACCATGGCGCATCTCCCTGTGCTTTCCATTCGTCCGCGCAAGCACCGTGTCATCGACAACGTCTTCCCAGAGCAGCGCTGCCGTCTGTCTCCAACTTCGGCGACGTCTCCCCGGGTGCCCTCCATCATCGCCTCCGTCGTCGAGCAGATGAGCCCGACGCCAGGCAGACCTCCGGTGAGCAATCCCCGTCACCACCGTGCACCCCTCGACAAACGACAAGCACCTTGAGCATCAGCAGCAAGCTGCGAACCCGGTGAGCCTTTCCTCTACCCCTTTTGCTTCCTATATCGCCGGCTCCGCCGTAGCTAGAGCGCGCGCCGCCACCTGCCGCCGCCAGCGCCGCCACTCGATGGTAAGTGTGTTGTGCACCGTAGGATTCAGATCCAAGCGCCACGACAGAATCATAATCGAAGGGGTACGAGTGTCTCTGCGCCGCTCGATCTAATTTAAATCCAACGCTTCACAGCGACCGATCTGAGCGAAACGGTATCGGCCAGTGAAATCACGCCAAGTGGCCAGAGTCATTTTAAAACAGAAATTATGTTTTATTAGATGTTCAATCTTGTAAATTGCATAACTTTCAAACCACACGTACAAATTTTGCAAATTTTATATCAATGGAATCAGCAAGACAAATCCTACCCAACCATGCACTTTGTTTAGTGATTTGATTCTGTTAAATTGTTTGTTTTTGCAGAAACTTGTGTAGGCTTATTTGGAATATAAAATTCATTCTAAAATTGTTTTTGTGATAAAATCTTTGGAAAATGGATTGTTTTGAACCTACTGACCATATAAACCAACTTGTGGTTTCAAAAACTTATTTTGTGAGGCAAAAGAATAAATCTTTGAATTAAAGCATTTCTAGTCAAATAAAAATATTGTTTATTTGTTGAAAACACTTTTTGGAGGAAAACTTTTGGGAAATGTTTTGATTTAAACTCTCTGACCCCAAACACCAAGTTTTATGATTTTAAAACATATTTGGTGAACCCTATAAAGATTGTTGCCTTGCTAAAAGCATTTTCAACCACATAAAATGATGCTTTGGTTTAAAATTGCTAAAAGTATAAACAATGCCATGGGAAATCCTAGTAGATGAAACCTTAGTAGAAATTTCCTAATTTAAGATTCCTACTACTATCATGCTTAGATTAGCTAGTAGAAAACAAGGGTGGAATATATTCATACTATGGAATATTTCTAAGTCAAGGACTTGTGTTTTGTTTAATAAAACAACTAAGTGAATGAATCACCTGGGTGGAATGGAAGGAATGGTTTGTGTTGAGTGGTTACACAAGGCCCATTTCTATGGTTTGCGTTGTGTATCTCACTTGTGGATAGCCACCCAGGAACAAAGAGATTTGAGATGTCAAATGTTGAGAAGCTTCAAGTGCAGCCACTTGGCATTATGGGCTCTGCCTGGATCATATAGGTTGCAACAATTTAGCCAAATGGAAAGTTGGTGGTAGGGGTATGATAGGTTGGAAAACGTCCATTCTAGTCTAAGGGAAGGCTTCTGAAAGATCTTGTCTTGGTGAAACCAAGTCTTGTGGGGAAAGTGCACCACCTCTGCAGAGTGTAAAATCTAAGTACTTAGCCATGTCACTGGCAAAGGACAATTTGAGCATCAAGACATGGAAGCTATCAAGAATCTCCTCATCCAAATTTCTAAGTTAAAAACTTGTGGTTGAACAAGGGATGAAGGATCACCAATTTCTATTGGTAGATGCCTTGGGTGATTTTGTCAAGCAAAAACTTAGTGTTTTCAAATGATAAGGAAAATTTATTTTGAGCAAAGCAAGCCTAAGATCCACTTAGCCAAATGCATATAGATGATAGACTCCACTATACTACCATAGTATCACTTGCCAATACAATTCAAATGTATTGACCCTTGTGGCTGTAACTTATTATGTTGCAGTTTTGTTTGATGCTAGTGAAGTTTATTGATTAGGATTACAAGTCTACAACCAACATGACTGCCTGTGGCACTTTGAAGATGAAGGACCCCATGCTATTGTTATATTCTGCTGCATTGTAATGAGATAGCCAAATGAGATATGTAAGATGTAATAAATTGTTTTATTCCTGGTTATAAAGTTGTATTATGACCTTTGTTTCTTGATATTACATCTTAACTGTGGATGCTAGCTATTGATCCAGGGACTAGCATTGTAAACACAGGGATCTCTACCTTATTAGAAGGTTGGGAACCTTACAGATGGTATCAGAGCATTGTGTTGCCTGTAGGATTTGTAAACCTAGGATTGGACAAACCCCTTAGAAAAATAGGAGTTATATTTGTTCCAAAACTTATTTACAAACAATCTTGTATACTCTTTCCTCAACCTTTTTGGTTTTGATTCTACACCTCTTCTACTTCAACTTGATGGACAAAGTCTACCCCATGGCCAAAGACTTCAACATGAGCAAAGGACTTCACCAACTCAAGTGATTTCAACCTTATTCTCAACAAGGACTTCAACTTGGTTATCACTAAGGACTACAAGTGAGACAAGAAATGTTACTCAAGACTTGAAGTCTAAGGAAAACACAACTTAGAAGGAAACATCATCACCTTTGAAGTTTTGGGAACAAGATGCAAGGAATTCTCCAAGGATACAAAGATCTTGATCAAAAAAGAATCAACTAAGAAGGATGGAAAGATCTCAAGTGAAACATATAGTTGGACCACCATATTAAATATAGATCAAACACACCAACCTATGTGGTGTAGCAAAAATATTTTGTTGCCTAAAAATGTGCTTGAAACTTGTTGTTTGAGTGGAGTGTTTGTTTCTGATTGCTTGCACATTGCTTGAGTGAATTGTGATGTTTGTGATTAGAATTGATTCCTTAGAAATGTTTTGCCTATTCTAATCCCAAACCAACCCAAACAGATGACTACTCCAAGAGACTCCAACATCAAGAAGGGTGACACCAACAACCAAGAGATGCACATGAGAGAACAATACTAGCAAACCAAACCTAGTTGATCCAAGTGACAACTCAGTTTTTAGCCAACAACAATGGGTTAGACCCAACCATACAAAAGTTTTTGGTAATCCAATCCCAATTGCTGCAAGGGATGACCACTCAAATGATCAACATGGGAGACAACTCTTCCCAAGGAGATTATGACAACAAGGATGTCAAGGATGATATTTTAGAAGGAACTCAAGCTTGCAATATTTGTGGAGACAAGGATCACACTTCCAAAGAGCATGAAGATCAATGCCCCAATTGTGAAGAGAAACATCCAACTAATCAATGCCCCACATCTCAAGCTAATTGTTTCCTATGTGAAGGAAATAATCATGTCCCTATCCAATGCCCCATCCATAGTTCAACAAAGTAAACAAGGTAGAGTGCAACAACTGATTGCAGACTACCTTGAGAGAACAACTTCTACCAAGAAGGATGAAGACAAAGGAAAATCTCAACTTACACCTCCATGCAATAGGACTCAATTTGATGGACCAAAGAGGAGACATATGTATTATCCAAGGAAAAGATCAAGGAGACCAGGAAACTTTCCCACCTTTGAGATAAGATATGAAGATCATGAACTAGAAGCACTCCTAGCTTTGGAGAAACCCAAGAAGAAGAAGGACAAAAGTCAAGTGCAGTGTTGCCATTGCAAAGAGATGGGACACTATGCCAATGAATGTACAGACAAGAAGAAGAAATATAAGGAGGTTAACCAAGTGTGGTGCAACAACTGCAAAGAGCTAGGTCATTATGTATCAACTTGTCCACAAAAGATACGTGAAGAACTCAATCTTGTCACATGTTACAATTGTGGTGATCAAGGGCATTATGCAAGCAATTGTCCAGAAAAGATGAAGCACAAGATAAACAATCCCATGAAGGATCTTAGCCTTGTCACATGTTTCAAGTGTGGAAACAAAGGACACTATGCAGATGTTTGCCCAGAGAGATTTCAACAAGATTCCAAGCAAGCCAAGAAGTAATCTAGTTGGAAATTTCTTAAGTGTGGTAGTACCCTAGTTGCTTTGAGCCAACTTGTAACCTCTAGCCTTCCCAAATCTCGGGACGAGATTTATTTTAAGGGTGGTAGCCTATCACATCCCAAGATTTTCTAAATCTTGTAATGTGAAAAATAAATAAACAAAATAAATAATTGTTGAATTTTAGGGTGAAAAGAAACTTTTTGTTTCTAAATGGAAACTTAAAATCCCATCTTGAACAAACTTTGAAAAATGTTTGAATACAAACTATATTCAAATCAAGTGAAATGCATTCTTCATAAATGCATCTGGAAATTTAAACACTTGGAAAAGTTAAACCAAAACCCTAAACCCTAATAGAATAAAATCATTTCCAAGTTATCTCCAAGCCTATGGATTTGAACCATATAAAAATTTGTCAACAAACATTTACAAATGATCAAGAATGACAAATTGAAATATTATAAAACCATATAAATTGATTTCATTCAATTTGAAGCCATTAATAAAATCTTATGAATTTAATAAGATAAAGAAATCTTCCAAATAAAATTTATGGAATTAAAACTATATTTAATTTCATTGGAATAAAGACAAATGCCCAATTTTAAATGATTAATAAAACATATTAAAAACATTCCAAATAAGTCAAGGTGAATTATTTGACACCCTAATTAAATAAATAAACCTACGTATAAGGTTTTATGAAAATTGGAATATTAAATAAGAGTTTGAAAATGTATTTAAACTCATATGAATAATGGCATATGCTTAATAAAGAATAAGACATAAGAAAAATAATATGAAATAGTATTTAAATTACATGTTTAAACAATATGGAATTATACTGAACTTTTGAACAAGGTTTGAAAACATTTAAACAAAATGAAAACAGAAAAAGAAATCAAGAAAAAGAAAAGAAACAGATCAAAAAAAGGGGAAAGACTCAGCCCAACTAACCTAGTCCACTAAGCCCAGCAGTCCACTTCCTCTCACCCCGAGTGAACCGTTTTCTCACCCCAGAACTCACCCGCACCGCCACTGACTGCCTGTCCCCACTCTCCCTCTCTCTATTTCGCTGCCAGACAGGCCCCACCTCCCCAGTATTCTTCCTCCCCGCGAAGACCACGCCTCGTCGTTGTTTCTACCGTCTTAAAAATTGAATCAATACACGTTAATGTTGCGACGATTACTACCGATGACCAAGCTCGTTTAAAGACCTCCCTCTCACCCCCTTTCCCCTCAGAAAAACCGCTGCAAGATCGCCCCAGGCCGTCCCCATTTTCGTTTGCACCGCCACAGCCTCCGACTGACTCCGACGTCAATTCGGCAGCTCAACGTCTCCCCTCGCCCCCTCGACCAGACACGTGTGTTCCACAGACCCTGGCGCATCTCCCTGTGCTTTCCATTCGTCCGCGCGAGCATCGTGTCGTCGACAACATCTTCCCAAAGCAGCGTCGCCGTCTGTCTCCAACTTCGGCGACGTCTCCCCGGGTGCCCTCCATCATCGCCTCCGTCGTCGAGCAGATGCCTGATGCCAGGCAGACCTCCGGTGAGAAATCCCCGTCACCACCGTGCGCCCCTCGACAAACGGCAAGCACCTTGAGCATCAGCAGCAAGCTGCGAACCCGGTGAGCCTTTCCTCTACCCCTTTTGCTTCCTATATCGCCGGCTCCGCCATAGCCAGAGCGCGCGCCGCCACCTGCCGCCGCCAGCGCCTCCACTCGATGGTAAGTGTGCTGTGCACCGTAGGATTCAGATCCAAGCGCCATGACAGAATCATAATCGAAGGGGTACGAGTGTCTCTGCGCCGCTCGATCTAATTTAAATCCAACGCTTCACAGCGAAACGGTATCGGCCAGTGAAATCACGCCACGTGGCCAGAGTCATTTTAAAACAGAAATTATGTTCTATTAGATGTTCAGTCTTGTAAATTGCATAACTTTCAAACCACACGTCCAAATTTTATATCAATGGAATCAGCAAGACAAATCCTACCCAACCATGCACTTTGTTTAGTGATTTGATTCTGTTAAATTGTTTGTTTTTGCAGAAACTTGTGTAGGCTTATTTGGAATATAAAATTCATTCTAAAATTGTTTTTGTGATAAAATCTTTGTAAAATGGATTTTTTTGAACCTACTGACCATATAAACCAACTTGTGGTTTCAAAAACTTATTTTGTGAGGCAAAAGAATAAATCTTTGAATTAAAGCATTTCTAGTCAAATAAAAATATTGTTTATTTGTTGAAAACACTTTTTGGAGGAAAACTTTTGGGAAATGTTTTGATTTAAACTCTCTGACCCCAAACACCAATTTTTATGATTTTAAAACATATTTGGTGAACCCTATAAAGATTGTTGCCTTGCTAAAAGCATTTTCAACCACATAAAATGATGCTTTGGTTTAAAATTGGTTTATAGTAAAATCTTTTGCAAATGGTTTTGCCACTTTTATAAAATGACCAATAAGTGTTTTAGAATGTCTATAACCTATTAGAAACCACTTTTCCAAATAAAACAATCTTTTGCATGCTTGCATGCATTGTTTTGATTCTATTATTTTATGTGATGTTTGCTTGAATGGTAGATTGAAATTGTGCCTTGCTTGATTGAATTGTAGTGACATTTGAAGAGTGTGAATATTGCAAGATCAAGGAGTGAACTTATATTCTCTACCAACAAGGCAAGTGATGCTTCATACCTTTGTCCCATTATTTTCACTATGCATTAGTGATATTTCTAAAGTAGGACTTGCATGGAATTTTTGCTAAGTATAAACTATGCCATGGGAAATCCTAGTAGATGAAACCTTAGTAGAAATTTCCTAAGTTAAGATTCCTACTGAAGGGAATATGCCCTGAGAGGCAATAATAAAGTGTTTATTATGTGTATTCCAAGTATATGATAGATGTTTATTTTGCATGCTATAATTGTATTAATATGGAAACATTAATACATGTGTGTTTAATAAACAAACAGAAAGTTCCTAGTTATGCCTCTCTCATAGACTAGCTCATTGATTAACAAGATGATCAAGGTTTCCTGATCATGGACATTGGATGTTGTTAATAACGGGATCACAACATTAGTGTAATGGTGTGATGAACATTCATCCGAAGTATAGCATTACGATCAAAGTCATTGAGTTTATATTGCTATAACAACTTACGAAGTGATCCTAATCCTTAGACCATGAGATCATGTCAATCACTAACACCGGAAGAGTTTCTTGATAACATCAAACGTCACACCGTAATAGGGTGATTATAAAGATGGATTCAGAACTAATAAAGTGTTATGTTGAGGCTCATGAATCGAGAGTGGAATTTGTTCATCCTGATGACGGGTAGATATACTCTGGGCCATCTCGGTGATATCACATTGATTAGCTTGCAAGCAAGTGATTTGATCCCTAGAATGTTATATCACGGGAACGAGAAAAGAGTGCATGTCAGTAACGAGATCAAACTAGGTATGGAGATACCGATGATCGAATCTCGAACATGTAATATATCGTGAAACAAAGGGATTAAGATACTAGCGTAAAAAGTTTCCGACGATCACAAGAAAGTCATCGTTGAATGTGTGGGAGTCAGTATGGGTCTCCAGATCCCGCTTCTGATTATTGATCCGAGAGGGTCTCGATCATTTCCGCATTATTCACGAACCATAGGGTGACACACTTAAGAGACACCGACATCCAATTGGAGCAAAAGTTTCATGCCGAAAGAATAAACAAGCGCAAGAATTTATTTCACTAGATACCGAAACAGGTTTTCGGGTGAAATTGCATAAAGTGGTTATGCATGTGAAATATAATTCTAGCAAGGGGTTATTTGTGAATGTTTGTCATTAAAGTAATTGACAAAATTCTGAATAAAATAAAAGAGTTTTATTTAATGAGAGTTTGCATTAAATTTGGTGGAAATTTAATGGGAATTTGAGTGGACTTTTGAATGGAGGGATTTTAAAGGGCATTTTGTGAGTGGAGTGTCCACCCACATGAATGAAGGAGGGCAAGGGGGCATGTAACTACCTCGGTGAACTACGCTCCTAGATACAAGCCTGGATGAGTGATAGTGGTTGAAATAGTACGGTGGGGCCCCAAAAGCCACTCACCGGTAGTCTTTTCAGACGTCCCAACCACTACCCTCTCAACGGGACCTGTACGGGCGGCGTAGTCGGCAGGCGAAGGGATCAACTACGTACACAAGTGGGTATGTACGCAAGCCACCATACAAGAGTACATCAGAGCCACACCATCTAGAAAGAAAAGGAAATATACCAACGCCATACGGCAAGATTCAAATGACCTAGATAAATCTATATTTTAGGATAACTCCTCATACAACACACATCAGAGTATCAAGCGGAAGCGGCAAACAAGATCCGAGTACGGACAAGAAGCAAATCGGCATAAGATGCCAGAGAAATAAGCACATCCCAACTACAGGTCTCATGGATCCCCGTTCCCGGAATCTCTACACCGAACGATCGTTGCCCACATCTTCGGCTTCTTCCACCCAAAGATCCGTCTGTGAAGGTACATTCATCTGAATCAAGAATTTATCGTGTGAGACCCTAAGGGTACTCAACAAGTCTTAATGCCTCTAAAGGGACACAACACAGGGTGACGAATTGCGAAAGATAAACCCTAGCAGTTCTACAGATAACGCTAACCATCCGCCTAACCAATGATAGACGGATGTCCGTGATTTAAGTACAACAGTTATAATGGTAATCTCATCCGATCCATCCTCCTCCCGCTACCAACAAGGAAGCGGACGAACAACCCCCATCCGTTGGCAATTTTATTAACCATTCCATGAGTATTGCACTATTTACTAGTCAAGTTACTTTAGTCGATTAAAAGCGGTACTTTAGTTATGCTTGTCTATGATCAAGAAAGCGTGCTCCAAGTCGTCCATATCCATGGACACGGCTTTGAAAGTTTTACCCGACCGGTGCACCAATAACACACGCTCGATCAACCTCGGAAAAACCAAAACAAAACCCAACGAGGCTTTCACGACTGAACAATCACAAGATTCAGAAATATTTCAGGGGGCCACCCCTTAAGTAGATCCCGCAACGAAGCCAGCTGACTCCGAGACGGGCTCAAGGTTTGGGTAATACTACGTGAACATTTGGGAACCCGAAAGTGTGGCTGGGCATGTCGACACCGCGGAATCGTGTCCCGATCCTAAACAGTACAGTGTGCTCCTCGCACAAATTAAATGCAGAAAGTAGCATGGCATAAGTACATGATAGTAAATAAGACCTCAAACTAGTTTGTGGCCCCAAGAAATAAGACGGAATCAAGCTCTGGCCCAGGGGGGTCCCATATACCTCCCGGATGTGGATAGCGCGATAAATCAAGGAACAGGAATCAAGTACTCGGGGTCTTACGGGACACAAGTGAGCAGGAAAAACCAAATAGCAGATGTTGCTCATCGGTGCCACTTTCTTTAGTTATCCCGTAACTACTCGGGTTAAGTTGTTTAGGTACCTCATTATTCATCGACTCTCACACATCTTTGTTCTCGACTGCATGGCTCAAACAACTCCTATAGTAGTGGCTCATGGGATGGAGGAACAAGCTTAGTGGGGTTGAAAAGTAAAGGCTATGCATACTTGGGATTCAATTTAATGCAATCGCGACTCAATGATGCAAGAATAAGATAGAGGCAATAGGTACTGTATGTATGCAAGCATGTGGAAGTGCTTGCCTGGTATCTCTGTTGAAGCAAGGGACGGATCTGGGTAGTGCTCCTGGTTCTCTTGATACAACCCCTGCTCAGTGTCTATCCGAGAAAAACCAAACAAACAAGGCCAACATGAATATAGAGCACAAGCATTGGAATTAAATGCGTCAAGCAAACAATCATGCCATGATGAATGATGCACAAGTTGCATGGCAATAAGTAGCATGGCATGGGTGAGGTGTGGAGGACAAGAAAATAACATTTGAATTGGGTTTTAGTCACATTTTGTTGCCATAATAGTTGCTGTTCATTATATTTTTATATGATGCATGCTGCAATTGAAGTCATGGATAGCATAAACAGAAAGGTCTCGTCGAGCTGAGCATTTTAGACATATCATTTGCTTAATTTGGAATTATAAAACACAAGTTATTGATTATTTAAATTCTAGTGGCATTAGTTGTAATTTAATGAAACTTGGAATTTTAATTGTGCAAAAGTCAAATTGGATGGTATATTTGAATTTCTGGCATTTTTCTGATATCCAAACATATCTCATATGTCAAATTTGGGTTTATATTGAAAAAGTTATTTCAAATCTGATTGGAAAAGTTTGAATTTGAAAATATTTAACTAAGTTTGAATTTAAATGCAGAAAGAAACCTTTATACACAGACTACACCTGCCCACAGACGCTTACAGGTGGGACCCAGAGGCTTGCGGGCCCACACGGCAGCGGCTGAGGATCGCAGGGACCGCGGGTTGATTTGGGATAAACCAGGGAGTCTTTTTACAAAACCGCAACAGACGCTGACAGCGGGGCCAAGGGACTGCGGGTTGGGAACCAAAAAGGGCAGGGGGTTTTTGGGAAAAGATCCACGGCCACTGTGGATCTTCCTGGCGCCTCTGCCGTTAGGCGCACGCGTCTTGATCGAACAGGCCGTGAGGCTCGAACTGCCCTCGCACGCCGCGGCGGCTACCACTGCGGTGCCCGCGGGTCGATGTTAGAGGGTCGCTCGCGTGCTAGTAAGGCTAAACGGCGCGCGGTGCTAGCGGCAGACGCAGAGGATGCACGCGCTCGCGACGCACGCAGAGCGCTCGGCGCAAGGTCCGGCGAGGCTAGGACGAGATCGGCGAGAGGGGGTTGTCAGGGGGGTTCGTAGGCTCACCGCGGGGCTGTCGGTGACGGTGGCGAGGCACGGGGCGTAGGCGATCAACGGCGAGGCTCGCGGACTGAGGGCTAGGGTTTCCGGCGTGGCGCGGCAGATCCTGGCGCTCCGGTCCGTCTCCTCCTCGACGGCGTGTACAGGCGTGGTGTAGGGGCTCGTCTGGGTCTCCTCGACCAACTCTCCGGCGTGCTTGTCGTCTGGTAAGGTGTAGACGCGAGGGGCCGAGGGTTTGCTGGCGATGGCGACGCCGGTGTCGATGGGGAAGAGAGGGGAGAGGGCAGGGCGCCTACGGGGTGGATCTGGGGGACCTGGGTGAGGCAGAGAGGGGTGAGGGGAGGATAAGAACGAGGGCGTGGAGGGGCTAGCGTGGGGGAGGGGTAGATGGCCAGGTGGGCGTCGGCCACCTTTCCTCTCACGTGCTCAGCTCGGTCCAGGCCAGGGCAAGGCAGGCACTAGCTGGGGGGGCTGGCAGGTGGCCCTGGGTCGCAGGCAGGTGGACCTGGGGCGTGGGCAGGTGAGGCAGAGAGAGAAGAAAAGAGGGGAGGGAAGGGGCTCGGGCTAGGCTAGGGTTAGGGGTCCCTTGGGCGTGTGGGGGTAGCTAGGTGGGTGCTGGGGTGGGGCCTGCATGGAAGAGAGCAAGGGCGAGCTGGGGTGGGGTGTAGGTGATCATGCAAGGAAGCTAGAAGGGGAGAGGTAGAAAGGTTTGTTTAGAGTAAAGGGTAGTTTAGGGTAGAAAGGAGAGATGGCTTGGGGTAGGTTTTAGAGTTTGCTAAGAGGGGTAAGAAAAAGATGGTGGTACTTTAGTTTGATCATGCAAGCTCCAACTAGCCTACACAAGATCAAAGCAAGCAAAGAGGAAGAGGGAGAGGGGTGGTTCCTTGTTCCATGCATGATCCAAAATGGCCAAGCAAGATCCAAGAGACAAGATGGTTATAGGTTGGGCATGCCACATTAGCACATGTGTGTGCATGGAGCATGGGGTAGGGGTTTAACTAAAGGGAAGAAGAGAGGGAGATGGTTTTGATGAAGAAACTTCAAGCCCAAACAAGATTAAGCCAAAGGAAAAGATCCACTTAGGAAAAACAAGCAAAGGCCAAAAACTAGAAAAAGGTGGCACTTGCATGGCCCATGCCAAATAATTAATGCCAAACGGTTATATTGTGAAAACAACATTATTTCATGTGGCTTTAATCCTTGCATTCCCAAAAAGTGGGCAAAGGCCAAGCAAAAGATGATGGGTGGATCCAACCAACAACATGAGCTAGAGATACTCAAAACTAAAATGCCAAGCTCATATTAATTGGATGGTGGAATTATAAGGTGGTGAAAGAAAAGGTGGTGGAGTCAATAAGAGAGATGCCCTCAACTCAACTTGGGCATTTAGCAATATATTAAGAACCAAATACAATATCAAGAGGCAACTACAATTAATCATGCACATGAGATAAGAACCAAACAGGAAAGGGTTTTACATGATGCTCAAATGCAAGGTGACATGATGACATGAGCATGATATGATGATGATGCAACAATTATAAGTTGGAAGTGGCCCTTTTTATTATTATGACATGTAGCATTACAGGGGTTAGACAACTGGGATGCTACAACTCTCCCCCACTAAACAGGAATCTCGCCCCGAGATTCTAGGAAGAAGAAGAAGATACAAAGAGAGAAGGATGGTTGGCACGGAGTTCATCTTCACGCTCCCATGTGGCTTCATCAACAGAATGGTGTGACCACTGCACCTTGCAAAACTTGATGGACTTGTTGCGAGTCCTTCGCTCTGCGGTCTCAAGGATTTTGGTGGGGTGTTCTTGATAAGACAGATCTTCTTGGAGGTCGATTAGCTCATGATCCACGGTCTTGCCGGGATCTTTGAAGCACTTCTTGAGCTGAGAGATGTGGAAAACATCATGGACTTTGAGTTTTTCCGAAAGCTCCAGTGCATAAGCAACTTCTCCTCTTCTACGTATCTTGAAAGGACCGATGTATCTAGGAGCCAACTTTCCTTTGATACAAGCGGTGTGTTCCTCTCATGGGAGTGACACGAAGGTAGACGAGATCACCAGGGCATATACCATATCTGTGTGCTTCTGTCATAGTTGCTCTTCCGACGACTGGGAAATCTTCGTGTTCTCGAATGATATGCACCTTCTCCTCTGCTTGGGTTACAATGTCGTGCCAAACCAGATTCTTTCTCCTGCACTGACCAACCAATGGGAGTTCTGCACTTGCGACCATAGAGAGCCTCGAATGGTGCCATCTTGAGACTCTTCCGGAAGTCATTGTTGTAGGAGAATTCAGCATATGGAAGGCATTCCTCCCACTTCATGCCAAAAGAGATGACGCAAGCTCTAAGCATGTCCTCCAGAATCGATTGATTCTTTCCACTTGTCCTTGAGATTGAGGGTGGTAAGCGTCTGAAGTTCAACTTTGTTCCCAAAGCTTTTGGAAACTCTCCCGAACTTTGAGGTGAAGATGCTCCACAGTGCGAACTGATTTCAAGTGGAACCCCATACAA
Source organism: Avena longiglumis (assembly GCA_030063025.1). NCBI lineage: Eukaryota > Viridiplantae > Streptophyta > Magnoliopsida > Poales > Poaceae > Avena > Avena longiglumis. The sequence continues at coordinate 464,630,447 of CP125975.1, read as the reverse complement.
AGAGACAATCCTGTTGATATAGAGCTCAACCAACTGAATTCGAAATTGTTTCTTTGATCGAAGAAATGAGCCACTTTAGAAAGCCATCGATGACAACAAAAATTGCATTGTTGCCCTTCTGCGACCTTGGGAAGCCAAAGATGAAGTCCATCTCAACTTTCTCCCATTTCCATTCCGGAGGCTTCAATGGCTGTAGAAGACCAAATGGTTTCGATGGACAGCCTTGACTCTGCAGCAGACATCACATTCTCGAGACATACTTGGCACAATACCGCTTCAACCTGTGCCACCAGATTGTGTTTTCAAGTCCATGTACATCTTTGTGCTGCCAGGATGGATAGAAAGAACCGAATCATGTGCCTCCTTGAGAACTTGGTCTCTCGCACCGGATAGTTTGGAACAAACATCCGGTGTTCAAAGAAGAGCGTGCCTTGATCATCAACGTGGAAGGACTCATACTTCGGAAGGTCAAGCTTGGAGATGAGCTTCTTGGTGTGCGGATCACCGTCGGAGAGCGAATCTGTTCTTCCAAGAGAGGAGAAGGTTCAGAGATGCCCTTGTTCCACAATTTCGTGTTCGGTGGACGGAATTCCTCGCACAAGAGAGGTTGCTCTTCTACCATGAGGTTGTTGACATAAGCTTTACGGCTAAGCGCATCTGCCATGACATTTGCTTTGCCTGGAGTGTAGTTGATGGTCACATCAAAGTCATTGATTGCTTCAATCCATCTCCTCTGCCGAAGGTTGAGATCCGGTTGAGTGAAGATATACTTCAAACTCTTGTGGTCCGAGAAGATCTCTAGCAGTTACCAAGCAAGTAGTGCCTCCATAGCTTCAAAGCAAAGACAACTGCTGCTAGCTCGAGGTCATGTGTGGGATAGTTGATCTCATGCGTCTTCAACTGACGAGAGGCATAAGCAACCACCTGTCTCTCTTGCATAAGGACCGCACCAAATCCTTGCAAAGAGGCATCGCAGAATATCTGGAAAGGCTTAGATGTATCCGGAGGAACCAAGACTGGTGTGGAAGTGAGCTTCTCTTTGAGTGTCTCAAAACTTTCTTGACAAGCAGGAGTCCACAGGTACTTCTTGCCTTTCTTGAGGAGGTTGGTAAGAGGCTTTGCTATCTTCGAGAAGTTCTGCACAAAGCGACGGCAATAGCTAGCCAAGCCGAGAAAACTCCGCACTTCCTTGACATTAGCAGGAGGAAGCCATTCAACTATTGTCTTCACGGTTTCCGGGTTGACTGCAATGCCCTTGGCAGAGATAACATGACCCAAGTATGTTACTTCAGGCAACCAAAACTCACATTTAGAGAACTTTGCATACAAGCGGTTCTCACGAAGCTTGTTCAGGACACACCGCAGGTGCTCTTCATGCTCCTCCTTGGACTTGGAATAAACCAGAATGTCATCCAGATATACCACAACAAACTTGTCCAGGTACTCCATGAAAACGGAGTTCATCAGCCTCGAGAAGGTAGCAGGTGCGTTGGTGAGGCCGAAAGACATGACCGTGTACTCATACAGGCCATAGCGGGTGGTGAAAGCTGTCTTGGGCACATCCTCTTTGCGAATTTTGATTTGGTGATACCCACTTCTCAAGTCCAGCTTAGAGAACACCACTCCTGCCGGTGATCAAATAGATCATTTATCCGAGGAAGAGGATATTTGTTCTTGATGGTTTTAGCATTTAGAGCCCAGTCAACAGAGCCTATCGGTTCTGTCACGCTTCTTCACAAAGATTGTTGGACTACCCCAAGAAGAAGTGCTGTGTTGAATGAAACCCAACTTCTCTTGTTCATCAAGTTGTCGTTTGAGTTCAGCCAACTCAGAAGGACCCATTTTATAAGGCCTCTTGGAGATAGGCGCCGTTCCAGGTTCAAGCTCAATCACGAATTCAACCTCGCGATCCGGAGGCATACCCGGCAACTCTTCAGGAAAGACATCTGGGAACTCACAGACCACTGGTACCCTCTGAATAGCTTCCATAGCATCATTATTCAGAGCAGCCAAGGAATAGAGCTGGACAGCAGGAGTCAGACTTGGAGAAAAGACTATATGGCCTTCAGGGATCTTCAAAGACACTGAGAATTCAGCACAATCAATCACAGCTGCATTTGCTGTCAACCAATCCATGCCCAAGATGACATCAATGTCAGAGTTGCCCAGAACAATCAAAGAAGCCAAGAATGAAGAACCACCAATCTCAACTTGATTGCCATGACTGATCTTAGATGCTACCATATTTGCTCCAGGAGAAAGAACCGTTAACCGCTTAAGAATAGGCTCCATTTCTAAGTCGTTCTCATATGCAAAATTGTGAGACACAAAGGAATGCGATGCACCAGAATCAAAGAGAACTCGTGCAGGAACTGAGTTAACTGAAAGCGTACCCATGACAACTCCAGGTGCGAGCTCAGCTTGAGAGGCGTTGACGCAGTTGGCACGAACAACCGCAGACCCGGGCTTAGTGTTGATGTTGAGAGCCCGAGGCGGTGGTGCACGAACCGAAGGAGAGCTTGTTGCAGATCTTGGCGGGGTTGAGGAGAGCTTTGTTCTTCATTGGGCGATTCCACTGGGATGTCCATGATCTCCACATGTGTAACAAGCACCGTGAGGACGTGGAGCGAGTAGCGGGGACTCCGCCAGCGCTCTGTAAGGGTTGTTGTAGCCCCTGGGAGCCGCAGTGGTGAAGTTTGGTGGCCTTGACGTGAAGCTCGCAGGTCTTGGTGGAGCCGGGAGCGACGGTGGGGTGTTAGGAACCCAGACACGCCGCTTAGAAGGAGCTGCCATAACTGCAGATCTTGATGCATCCCTGTTATGTTTCTTGGACTCCTCGAACATCTGCCTGCTTGCCTCCTCTTGCAGTGATGTGTGTTGTAGTTCCAGGAAGGTTGCCGGTCTTGCATGTGTGATTGCATACTTGATCGACGCATTGAGCCCTTGCCTGAATCTTTTCTGCTTTTTCTTGTCATCAGATACCTCATCACCACCATAGTGAGACAGGTTCATGAAGTTCCTGATGTAGGTGTTGACGTTATCATTTCCCTGCTTCAGGTTGAGGAAAGCCTCCTTCATCCTTTCCATCACAATCTCTCGAAAGCTGTTCTTTGAAAGCTGCAGTGAACCTCTCCCAAGTTGGCTGGAACCCGGCGCTTGCCTTCAAGTAGTTTTCCACCAAAGAGCTGCATCTCCCTTGAGAAGGTGGGTAGCACACTTGACCCACTCCTGCTCGAACATCGCAGCCTCGAGCAACCTTGAGATCTCGCAGCCAATCATCGCGTCAAGAGGTCGGTCGGACACATCAAACCGACGAGGTTGAACTTGAGGAAGCTCTTGATGTCACCACGCTTGGGAGGTGGAGGAGTGGAGCAAACTCATTCCTTCCGACTCTCCTCAAAGCGCTGCTAGTTCTCTTGCATTGCCGCCAAAGCATTAGCTATGCTTGACAAATTGAGCCCGATTCGGAGGATGTCCTCTTCGGTCCGTGGGGAGCCATCCTGTCATTGATATAAAACTCAAGTCAAGACTATAATGGAGAATGACAATAATCCAAAATAGTACCAAGATGGAATTAACCAAGATTAAAGGATACAATTCTTGAGATGATATTAAAATATCAACAAAGTTCATAGCACCTAAAAGATATTAAGCATATCGCACACGATCGAAAAGGAGTGTGGTACACAAATATATCAAAGAAAAATTTTCCACAAATTTCGCATTAAAATACCAATAGATGCATAAAATTACTTAACGAATCAAGATTAGTGACTCTCGATTCAATATACAAAAGCGAATGATACAAGTAGTGGTATGGTCGCGACTCCATCCCGCACTCAAATCATTACTCCACATGAACAAGTGGAACACATATCCTAACCCCTTCTTCTCACGTGAAACCTAAAGATTGGTGCTACGAAACGAACACCCCAAACAAGATAGCGTCGGATACAAAGAGGAAGATAGATTAAATCGGTTGCAAAAGCACATCGGTATGGAATGTACCAACAGTTGATAACCAAAGGCAGATAAGATAACAACTTGGATGCAACAGACAGACAAGGGATTACACACACACACACAACCTATGGTACTACGGAAACCCAGAACACGTGAATCCTAATTTGAACTTTGAGAAGAGGATTGAAAACGTTGCACTTCCTTACCAGAAAAGGGTGGGTGGAGGGTAAGAAGAAAAGTGGAAGCAGTCCTACTCTCGTTTGTTTTCCCTAATATACATAACTACCAAAATATTTGCTAGATCGACAGCACCGTTTGGCTGAAACCCTGAAGGTCGGGATGGCTCTGATACCAATTGTAACTACCTCGGTGAACTACGCTCCTAGATACAAGCCTGGATGAGTGATAGTGGTTGAAATAGTACGGTGGGGCCCCAAAAGCCACTCACTGGTAGTCTTTTCAGACGTCCCAACCACTACCCTCTCAACGGGACCTGTACGGGCGGCGTAGTCGGCAGGCGAAGGGATCAACTACGTACACAAGTGGGTATGTACGCAAGCCACCATACAAGAGTACATCAGAGCCACACCATCTAGAAAGAAAAGGAAATATACCAACGCCATACGGCAAGATTCAAATGACCTAGATAAATCTATATTTTAGGATAACTCCTCATACAACACACATCAGAGTATCATGCGGAAGCGGCAAACAAGATCCGAGTACGGACAAGAAGCAAATCGGCATAAGATGCCAGAGAAATAAGCACATCCCAACTACAGGTCTCATGGATCCCGTTCCGGAATCTCTACACCGAACGATCGTTGCCCACATCTTGACTTCTTCCACCCGATGTATCCGTGAAGGTACCATTCATCCGAATCAAGAATTTATCGTGTGAGACCCTAAGGGTACTCGGCAAGTCTTAATGCCTCTAAAGGGACACAACCAGGGTGACACAATTGCATGAAAGATAAACCCTAGCAGTTCTCTGAGATAACGCTAACCATCCGCCTAACCAATGATAGAGCGGATGTCCGTGATTTTAAGTACAGATTATAATGGTAATCTCATCCGATCCATCCTCCTCCACCTTACCAACAAGGAAGGACGAACAACCCCATCCGTTGGCAATTTTATTAACCATTCCATGAGTATTGCACTATTTACTAGTCAAGTTACTTTAGTCGATTAAAAGCGGTACTTTAGTTATGCTTGTCTATGATCAAGCGTGCTCCAAGTCGTCCATATCCGCGACACGGCTTTGAAAGTTTTACCCGCCGGTGCACCAATAGCAACACACGCTCGATCAACCTCGGAAAAACCAAAACAAAACCCAACGAGGCTTTCACGGTGAACAATCACAAGATTCAGAAATATTTCAGGGGCCACCCTTAAGTAGATCCCATAGCGAAGACGGTGACTCGAGACGGGCTCAAGGTTTGGGTATCTGTTTGAACGACTGGGAACCCGAAAGTGTGGTGGGCATGTCGACCGCGGAATCGTGTCCGATCCTAACGATCAGTGTGCTCCTCGCACAAATTAAATGCAGAAAGTAGCATGGCATAAGTACATGATAGTAAATAAGACCTCAAACTAGTTTGTGGCCCCAAGAAATAAGACGGAATCAAGCTCTGGCCCAGGGGGGTCCCATATACCTCCCGGATGTGGATAGCGCGATAAATCAAGGAACAGGAATCAAGTACTCGGGGTCTTACGGGACACAAGTGAGCAGGAAAAACCAAATAGCAGATGTTGCTCATCGGTGCCACTTTCTTTAGTTATCCCAGAACTACTCAGGTTAAGTTGTTTAGGTACCTTATTATTCATCAGACTCTCACAAACCCTACACATGCTGTTCTACGACTCGCATGGATCAAACAACTCCTATAGTAGTGGCTCATGGGATGGAGGAACAAGCTTAGTGGGGTTGAAAAGTAAAGGCTATGCATACTTGGGATTCAATTTAATGCAATCGCGACTCAATGATGCAAGAATAAGATAGAGGCAATAGGTACTGTATGTATGCAAGCATGTGGAAGTGCTTGCACAGTATCTGTTGAAGCAAGGGACGGATCTGGTAGTGCTCACGGTTCTCTTGATACAACCCCGCTCCGTGTCTATCCGAGAAAAACCAAACAAACAAGGCCAACATGAATATAGAGCACAAGCATTGGAATTAAATCGTCAAGCAAACAATCATGCCATGATGAATGATGCACAAGTTGCATGGCAATAAGTAGCATGGCATGGGTGAGGTGTGGAGGACAAGAAAATAACATTTGAATTGGGTTTTAGTCACATTTTGTTGCCATAATAGTTGCTGTTCATTATATTTTTATATGATGCATGCTGAAATTGAAGTCATGGATAGCATAAACAGAAAGGTCTCGTCGAGCTGAGCATTTTAGACATATCATTTGCTTAATTTGGAATTATAAAACACAAGTTATTGATTATTTAAATTCTAGTGGCATTAGTTGTAATTTAATGAAACTTGGAATTTTAATTGTGCAAAAGTCAAATTGGATGGTATATTTGAATTCCTGGCATTTTTCTGATATCCAAACATATCTCATATGTCAAATTTGGGTTTATATTGAAAAAGTTATTTCAAATCTGATTGGAAAAGTTTGAATTTGAAAATATTTAACTAAGTTTGAATTTAAACAGACACAGCAAACCTTTATACACAGACTACACCTGCCCACAGACGCTTACAGGTGGGACCCAGAGGCTTGCGGGCCCACACGGCAATGAGGATCGCGAGGACCATGGGTTGATTTGGGATAAACCAGGAGTCTTTTACAAAACCGTGACACAGACAATGGGCCAAGGGATCATGGGTTGGGAACCAAAAGGGCAGGGTTTTTGGGAAAAGATCCACGGCCACATGGATCTTCTGGCGCCTCTGCTGATTAGGCGCAGCGTCTTGATCAGCAGGCCTTGGGGCTCGAACCCGTGCCCTCTGGCACGCTCGCGACGGCGGCTACCACTGCAGTGCCCGCGGGTCGATGTTAGAGGGTCGCTCGCGTGCTAGTAAGGCTAAACGGCGCGCGGTGCTAGCGGCAGACGCAGAGGATGCACGCGCTCGCGACGCCTGCAGCGCTTCAAGGTCCGTGAGCTAGGACGAGATCGGCGAGAGGGGGTTGTCAGGGGGGTTCGTAGGCTCACCGCGGGGCTGTCGGTGACGGTGGCGAGGCACGGGTCGTAGGCGATCAATGGCGAGGCTCGCGGACTGAGGGCTAGGGTTTCCGGCGTGGCGCGGCAGATCTGGCGCTCGGTCAATCTCCTCGACGGCGTGTCTGGCGTGGTGTAGGGCTCGTCTGGGTCTCCTCGACCAACTCTCCGTGCTTGTCGCAGTAAGGTGTAGGCGAGGCCGAGGGTTTCTTTGGCGATGGCGGCCGGTGTCGATGGGGAAGAGAGGAGAGGCGGGCGCCTCTGGGTGGATCTGGGGGACCTGGGTGAGGCAGAGAGGGGTGAGGGGAGGATAAGAACGAGGGCGTGGAGGGGCTAGCGTGGGGGAGGGGTAGATGGCCAGGTGGGCGTCGGCCACCTTTCCTCTCACGTGCTCAGCTCGGTCGAGCTGAGCAAGCAGGCACTAGCTGGGGGTGGCAGTGGCCCTGGGTCGCAGTGTGGACACAAGGGCGGTGGTGAGAGAGAAGAAAGAGGGAGGAAGGGCTCGGGCTAGGCTAGGGTTAGGGGTCCCTTGGGCGTGTGGGGGTAGCTAGGTGGGTGCTGGGGTGGGGCCTGCCTGGAAGAGAGCAAGGGCGAGCTGGGGTGGGGTGTAGGTGATCATGCAAGGAAGCTAGAAGGGGAGAGGTAGAAAGGTTTGTTTAGAGTAAAGGGTAGTTTAGGGTAGAAAGGAGAGATGGCTTGGGGTAGGTTTTAGAGTTTGCTAAGAGGGGTAAGAAAAAGATGGTGGTACTTTAGTTTGATCATGCAAGCTCCAACTAGCCTACACAAGATCAAAGCAAGCAAAGAGGAAGAGGCAGAGGGGTGGTTCCTTGTTCCATGCATGATCCAAAATGTCCAAGCAAGATCCAAGAGACAAGATGGTTATAGGTTGGGCATGCCACATTAGCACATGTGTGTGCATGGAGCATGGGGTAGGGGTTTAACTAAAGGGAAGAAGAGAGGGAGATGGTTTTGATGAAGAAACTTCAAGCCCAAACAAGATTAAGCCAAAGGAAAAGATCCACTTAGGAAAAACAAGCAAAGGCCAAAAACTAGAAAAAGGTGGCACTTGCATGGCCCATGCCAAATAATTAATGCCAAACGGTTATATTGTGAAAACAACATTATTTCATGTGGCTTTAATCCTTGCATTCCCAAAAAGTGGGCAAAGGCCAAGCAAAAGATGATGGGTGGATCCAACCAACAACATGAGCTAGAGATACTCAAAACTAAAATGCCAAGCTCATATTAATTGGATGGTGGAATTATAAGGTGGTGAAAGAAAAGGTGGTGGAGTCAATAAGAGAGATGCCCTCAACTCAACTTGGGCATTTAGCAATATATTAAGAACCAAATACAATATCAAGAGGCAACTACAATTAATCATGCACATGAGATAAGAACCAAACAGGAAAGGGTTTTACATGATGCTCAAATGCAAGGTGACATGATGACATGAGCATGATATGATGATGATGCAACAATTATAAGTTGGAAGTGGCCCTTTTTATTATTATGACATGTAGCATTACAGGGGTTAGACAACTGGGATGCTACAGGGCAGCCCCCATGCGCCGGCCACCCCCTTGGGGTTCCCCCCCTCCTCCTATAAAAGGAGCCCCTCTCCTCACTTCTCACTCACACCTCCTCGTGAAGGATCTCTCTCCCCCTCTAGAATTTATCCCCCATGGTCTCGGACTAGCGAGATACTTGTTCCCGGTGGCTATTCGGCAAGAAAGATTTGTGCTTCTGCTGCATCGCTGGAGCGAGGAGGCGGAGGTTGCTCGGTGCCTCGAACGTGTGTGCGAGCACGCATGCGCTGCTGATTTGTGGCGCTAGGACTTCCTCTCGATCTTGAGATCGGCAAGAGATCATCTAAATCAACCACGAGTTGAACTCGTTAAGCTTTGCCGGTCTTCAAGGGTATGTTCTCTACGGATATACATCCGCCCGTTGTTTGTATCTAATAGATAGATCTTGGTACATAGTTCACATCGTAGGAAATTTTTTGTTTTCTATGCTGCGAACCCTACAGTGGTATCAGAGCCGGATCTATGCGTAGATGCTTTACACGGGTAGTACACATATGAGTATGTGGGCTATGATGATCATGTTGTTGCTCCTTAGTTGTAATTTTGGATATTGGTGGCATAGTGGGATGAAGCGGCCCGGACAAACTTTACATGTCCTCGTACATGAGACATGTTCCACGCTTGACATGCAACTAGTTTGCATAAGTGGCTAGCGGGTTTCTGTCTCTCCTACTATAGTCAATATCTATTTTGCAACGAGTTGTCAAAAATTTGGTTATCCTCGTTGTGGTTCATGTTCGTAGGTAAGAACGGTTCTATCTCGAAATCCCTAAGCCACGTAAAACTTGCAATGGATAAATTAGAGGCGTCTAGTTTAGATCGTTGCTGGGCTAGTGTTATGATATGGTGATGCTGTAAGTAGAAGTATGAGATGATATGTAGAGGGAGTGTCCCAACCTTACAACAATATAAGGTGGAGTCCCCTGTGTTTACAATGCTAGTCCCTGGATCAATAGCTAGCATCCACAGTTAAGATGTAATATCAAGAAACAAAGGTCATAATATAACTTTATAACCAGGAAGAACATAATTTTATTACATCATACATAGCTCATTTGGCTATTACATTACATTGCAGCGGAATAACTATAGTCATGGGGTCCTTCATCTTCAAAGTGCCACAAGCAGATGTTGGTCTTAGACTTTGTAATCCTAATCAATCAATCTTCACTAAAATCAATCAAACCTGCAACATAACAAGTTACAGCCACAAGGGTCAATACATTTGAATTGTATTGGCAAGTGATACTATGGTGGTATAGTGGAGTCTATCATCTATATGCATTTGGCTAAGTGGAGTTGAGGCTTGCATTGCTCAAAATAGAGTTTCCTTATCATTTGAAAATACTAAGTTTTTGTTTTGACAAAATCTTTTCCAAAGCTTCTCTCAATCAAAGATTGAAGATTTCAAATAACCCTTGTTCAAACCACAAGTTTTTAACTTTGAAATTTGAATGATGAGATTCTTCATTGCTTCCATGTCTTGATGCTCAAATTGTCCTTTACCAGGGACATGGCTAAGTACTTAGATTTTACACTCTGCAGAGGTGGTGCACTTTCCCCACAAGACTTGGTTTCCCAAGACAAGATCTTTCAGAAGCCTTCCCTTAGACCAAAATGGACGCGTTCCAACCTATCAAAAACTACCACCCACTGTCCATATGGCTAAGTTCTTGCAACCTATATGATCATAGCAGAGCCCATATTGCCAAGTGGTTGCACTTGAAGCTTCTCAACATTTGACATCTCAAATCTCTTTGTTCCTGGGTGGCCATCCACAAGTGAGATACACAAGGTTCACCAGTCCCCTGGAATTGTGTAACCACTCAACCAAAATCCACCAAGCAATTACCATTCCACCCAGGTGATTCATTAACTTAGTTGTTTTATTAAACAAAAACACAAGTCCTCGGACTTAGAATATTTTTCCATAGTGTGAATATATATTCCACCCATGTTTTATATTAGCTAGGCTAAGCTTGATAGTAATAGGAATCTTAACTTAGGAAGATTTCCACTAAGTTTCATCTACTAGGTTTTCCTATAGCAAGGTTTATACTTAGCAAAATCCATGCAAGTTTTACTCAGCAAAAACACTAATGCATAGTGAAAGTAATGGGATAGAAAGTATGAAGCATCACTTGCCTTTTTGGTAGAGGGTATAGGTTCACTCCTTGTCCTTGCAACAATCACACTCTTCAAGTCACTACAATCCAATCAAACAAGGCACAAACTCAATCTACCAATCAAGCAAATCAATCACATAAAATCACAAAGTCAAAGTAATGCATACAAGCATACCAAGCTTTGTTTTGTTTGAAAAATTGGTTCCTAATGGGTCATGAACATTTGAAAACACCTAATGGTCATTTTGTAAAGTGGCCAAGTCATTTGCAAAAGGTTTCACCTCAAAACCATTTTCAAAACAAAGTATCATTTTATGTGGTGTAGAAATATTTTTACTAAGGCATTAATCTCCAAGGTTCACCAAATATGTTTTCAAACCATAAAACTTGTTGTTTAGGGTCAGAGAGTTTAAAACAAAACATTTCCCAAAGGTTTTCTTCCAAAACCATTTTTAATAAATAAACCACATTTCTATTTGACTAGAAATGGTTTTAAATCAAAGAATCATTATTTTGTTTCACCAAATACATTTTTGAATCCACAAAGTGTTTCCTATGGTCATTAGGTTCAAATCACACCATTTTCCAAAGATTTTATCCCCAAATTCATTTTTAAACAATTTTCACATCCTTAACAAGCATTCAAATGTTTCTACAAAAACAAACAAGATAACAGATACTATTTGCTAAACTAAAGGCATGGTTGGATAGGGCTTGTTCCACTGATTCCAACGATACCAAATTTGCAATTTTTGGACGTATGGATCAAAAGTTTGTTGCCTGCCAAAACCCACCGGCGAGCAGCGACTGACAACACGGAGAGCCGGGAGGCTCCCAGGACTGCTGGTGGGCCCTGGTCCCTCGGGCGACGGCCCGCAAAAGCTCCGGCACACGTCCTGGCTTGGTTCGAGATGCCACCTGACCTATACCTGGTCGATGGTGAAGGATTTCTCCGATTGATTTCTGCATGATAAACAAGTATCGTAAAATTGAGCCGTGATCGGCTCCAGTTTCAGAATCGGCTCCTAAAGCCGATTGCCCCATGGTTCTGCGTTAGATTTATGATAACATGGGGTTTTGCTTGATCACTACAAGTTAAATCGATCTGCGATAGTTTAATGTTTTCACCACGAATCGAACGCCCCACGCGTAATTGAGCCTAGTACGTACAAAAGATGAAGAATATCAACCCTAGAGGAGGCCTAATAACCAACATAAAGCCAATTACCGGAACATCCTCTCTAGAACGAATAAGCCACATCCTTATGCATTACCGGATCGTTCAATCCGTTTGTAAGGCCTGATTACGTAGATATTAAACTAAACCTTGACGAACAAGGCACAACTATAACAGATCGAATCGACTAAATAAAGATCAAGCAAGGTGCTACCCTTGCACTTTGGGACGCGGTGCAAGGGTAGCGAGATAGCTAGAGGTAGCATAACTTCGACGATAATAATGAAACAGTGCCGATGCTAGCCTCAAACAATCTGTGATAATGGTATTACTCGCCATCAACAACGCTTCAGTACGAGTAAAACCGGGTAACGAAATAAGTAGATACTGCCTAGATCGCAAGATGCGATCTAGGCAGCATGGCACTTACCCGAAAGAAACCCTAAGAACAAGGGGTGGCGATGCGCCGAGATTGTGTTTGTCGTGAACGTGGTTGTCCTCCTCTTTCAATAACCCTAGGTACATATTTATAGTCCGGAGACTCTCTACTTTTGGAATAACTCTACAACTCTATCTTTACCTAAACATAAACGGAACCTAAACAAACACGAATCCTACTATGATACAAGATACACGGGCAATTCAGCCCAAATCTACGACTAGGCCGATCCAACAACACGTTGAATATATGTATCCTCCAAGCCCATCTTGATCACGGCCCATCCTTTGGCCAAAATATGGTGATAACACATGCCCCCTGGTTTTGGCAATGATAATTCCAAAACCACTGCGTTTTTCCTCTTCTTCTCCTCTTTTTTTCATCGGGTCGACGAATGCGTGGCGTAACAAAGACCGCCACGCTACCCTTCATCATGATGCCTGTCTTCTCCACTCCTGCCTTGCGTGATTTGACGATTTTGGCAAAGGTAACTGGGAAACCGCCATGGCATTGAACCGTCTGTCCACTATTCCCTTTATTTAAATCAACCTGAACAGTTCGCAGTCCCCATCTTCCTCCAGTTGCCAGAAAACTTTCTCCCATCACCGGAAAAAACCCTCTTTCTCGCCATGGCCTCCTCTGCTTCCTCCAATGTGTCTTCCCACGCCTCCAACTCGATGAGTGACCGAGAGCCGACGCCAGAGCATCCACCGATGGCGGCGTACAACACTCTCGCCCCACAATGGTGGGACGAGAGGGGTTGGGACTTCGCTGTCTGGTCGGAGGATGACGCATCCATGACCGACGGCGAGGAAGACCTGCAGCCTCGCCGATGGGAACTGGAGGCGACAAGGCCGATGACGCTATGTCTGGGGCGGCATCGACTTCAAGAAGAAGAAGAGGAGGAGGAGGACACCTCCTCCGAAGAGTACCGGTGAAGTACTTCCGCACCGGGTCCAATGAGGACGGCAGCGACGACGAGGAGGCCCTCACGACTTCTTCGGTGACAAGATGAAGACGACGGTAGCGATCTTGAGGATAGCGCACAAGGCGACGGCGGCAGCAGCAACGACGACCTCGGCCTTGATTAGGAATCAGTAGTAGTAGCCGTAGTAGTGGTAGATCCCCTTTTGTAATCTATCAGTCGTTTGTAAGCCATCCGCTTTTGAATGAATGAATGAAAAAGCCATTTCCCGCAGATTGTCTTTCCGCCCAAATCTTGTCGATAACACAAATAAGTCGATTTTCCAGGAGCCGATAGCAACGCATTGGCTTTCACTTGGTTATGTTTCCACAGTCAACCAAACTACAACTCAAAGAGCCGATGCACATCGGCTTTCCCCAAATTGTTGACAAGGTCAACTCAGCCGCATATTTAGGCAAACCCAAACAGCCACCTCCTAGCCCCAAACGGTAACCTGCGGCTCTCTTCAAAAGGGCCTAGATCCCCAACCGCCTCGACCAGATCGAGCCCATAGCCACAAGAACCTTCGCTTACCCGCACAGATCCATCTCCGGCCAACCGATGGCGTAATCGTCCAACACTAATCCGTAGGTCTCCGGTGCGAAAGGTCGCCTACCCTTCGCAGTCGAACGCATCAGAAGAACTTGATGGCGAACATCCGAGTTAATGCCTTTATTCGCTATTAAATTTTCTAGGTTTCGGACATCTCGCCGCATCCTTCTCTCCCAAATTCCCTCTGTCTTGGTCCTCGCATGATTCGATCCTGCCCATCGATTTCTTGTGAAGCAAATAGAATCCTTCGTAAGCCAAGACTTAGATCTGAACTCTTGGGCATTGTTTGCGAGCGGCCTAATCCCCTGAACATTGGGTTTCTTGGTTTAGTAGAGTAGCTAGAGCTTACCAATCCCAATGGGAAACTTTGGGAATAGCCGATGCCTTGCATCTATCGTTGTCTCCTCTTGAGAAACACGAGAATCTTCTCAAAACCATCGGCTACTCGTCCGATGCTCAATTGTTTTATGTTTGGCCACGGCCTATGTCACCAACCTTACTAGACGTGGTGATGATTACCGGTCTGGATGTTACGTCCCGCCCCTTCGCTTCAAACCCACAGTCCCCTACAACTGTCCTCCAAAACAGACTGTACCAGTTGGGGTGCTTATCTCCACCGTCACATGAAAACAAAGGGCCCTGTTTTAGAGAAAGAACATACAGCCTTCCTCAACTTCTGGTTAGAGCATTTCATCTTCTGTGGCCCCTCCCTGGCTCCCACCAAGAACTATCTCTCCTTGGCCTACGAACTAGCCAAAGGTACTCCACTTGGCATCGGCAAACTGTTCCTTGGAGAGGTCTATCGATATCTCCAGTTGATGTTTGTCAAGCTGTTTTCGAGCATAGCAATCGAGCAGTGGACCTTGGTGGTTCATCCATTGTGGGCTCATTGCTTTCCAAAACCGCATCCTGACTTTCCCTTCTAGCGAGCTGTTCCTTCCCGATGTTAAAGGGAAGCAACCGATGCACCGGCTATGGCCAAGCTTTGTATCGACCGCCAGTAAAGCCGACCCCTCAAGAGGCGCCAAATGGTTCAATATCTTCTTCCAAGGCTGGACAACCCCAACTTCTTCCCTATATGGAAGAAGAACATTCGAGAATCCACTCTCCTTCAGTGGACAATTTTGCCGATGACACTAGCACTGACAACTCTTTTCCACCGTTATTCGTCCCCTGTTCCTTCCGGTTGGCATGAGCACATCTAACCGGATAATCAAACCCGGTACGAATTCTACCAACCAACGTGGTGGCTCGTCAATTTGGCCTCGGGCAAGTAGCTCCCACTTCTTTCTTCATCAACTTACGGAGTGTAGAGCCGACTGCTGATCCTCTCACCGATCGAGGTGTTACTCTTTCTTCGATGCTCGCCCATCCCTATTCCAAACGACCTCACCTTTTCTTCGTCAACGGCTTCAAGACCGGTGGATGATGGAAAACTCATGCCTTCAGAGGGCTCTGGGACCGTTATTGAAACAACTTGACGACTACGAGATCCCGTGGAATGTGTACTACTATCGCAAATTTTGATGCAGCTTGCAATTGATCCTCTACTAATTCATTCTTCTCCTTGCGCAACAAGAGGGTCTGAGCCAACACATAGCGACGGATCCCTCTTGAGTTCTTCCTCCGTGGTTCTTTTCTCGCAAAGACTCACCGCCTCGAAAAAGGTTATAATGCGAAAAGCCGATAGCCCCGCCATCGCTTCAAGAAACCAAAGAACTCCTAAGTCATTGCCCTCGAGTCCCGACTAAAACTAGGACGACGGTGAGAAAGGTAGCTGCTAGGAAGACCCTGAGGCGCCGGAGCCCTTCCCCAGACAGCTCACATGTAAGCTGATTCAAGCATTGACCGAATCTCATCATTCTTCCATTCTTGCAAAAATGTTTACACTTACTGGCTCCCCTCTTGTACAGGCTTCCGCTGAAGATACCTCTAGTGAGGATACTCAGATTAGTCGAGGAGAACTGGGCCCAACGGATTCCGAGAAAACCCCCACACCGAACCAGCCAGATTCACCACCATCGGCTTCCAGAAAACGGTCGGCTCCTGAACCTGCTGCCCCCCGAGCACCAGGTGAGGTGGGGTCATCTGCGGGTCCTAAGAGAGCTCGTAAAGGACAACAAGCTTCTTCGTCGAGCCAGGAGGTTTCAATAACACCGTCCCCTCCATCTCTCAATTCTTCCTGCTTGTTCCCTTTTCGTCTGCCAATTTACTTATACCGCTGAGAACACTCTTCGTGCAGATGACTGGCGTCTTCGGCGAGACAGCTGAGGCAGTGCCAACGCCGGATCTGGGAACCTCCGAAGGCGCAGGTGAAACGGCTACCAATTTCGTCCAGCCTCCAGCAACCACGCATGACCCGATGGTCTCTTTGTCAGACATCCCCTTGACTTTAGGAGAGGTACGTTCAGGTTCTTTTGGCTCGTTTTAGCATGCTTGGACGAGATACTAACACTTTTCTGGCTGCCAGAGTTGCGATCCTTCAAGTTTCTGTTGTTTGACCTGAATCCATCGAACCAACTCCCTATTGCCCCGAGCCACAAGCTAGGGCGATCTACCTCAATTTGGCGTCTTCAAACCTTGCTCCTCCCGATCGAGGAGTTGATCGAGGGCTCGAGGAGTGAAGAGCGCCCTCGCCGAACTCGAGGCCATCTCCGGTGGTTTTTGGTGAAGCTTTGGGCGTCGCAAATTTGTCCTTCTTGAACCCACGGGTGAGGTCGGCTCGTGAAAGGATCAACCTGCGTCATGCCCAACTTCCGTTGAAGGCCGACATTGCAGGCAGATGTCAGCAGCTCAATGAGAAGAAGGTGTCCCTAGATGCTAAAACGGACACCTCCGTCAGTAACGCCGAGCTCGCGTCCTTGAAAAGGGAGTTGGAAGATCTCGAGGAGAAGGTCCGGGTGACCAAACAGCTCATTCGTGACAAGGAAGAATCCATAGCCCGTTCCCAAAACGAGGCGGAAGGCCTTAAAGCTCAACTGAAGACCGACCTGGCAGATATACGTGCCCTGAGCAAGCAACTGGTGAAGGGTAAGGACGAAGATGACGAAGCTGAGATCGCCGAGGTGGATCATGTCCGTACTGACGCCCTTCATGCCTTCGAAGACTTTCTTCAACAGCTAAACTAGCACCTGTTTGTACCATGTGTGAACTTTCAGAGTCAATGACCGTGAGTCGATGCGTGCACCTTCAGGGTCGACGACCGTGCGTCGACTATGTATTTTGTTTTTATCCGGCCGATTTTCAGCATCGGCCCCCATATTTTTACTGTCCATCGTTTCTCGTGTCTCTACCTAGCCGATTTCGTGTGACGGCTCCTCCAGCTTTACTGTCCAACATCCCACATGCTTGGGAGATATTTCTTGAGGTATTGTCCGTTGACTGCCACTGGGAACTTTACGCCGTCCAGCTCCCCGAGCATGTACGTCACTGGGATCCCTACGTGGAACTCCTTGGAATTTCTTATCCGTTTAGGTGCCCCCCGAGCCGAATCCTTCAAGTAATTGGAGATATCGGCTCTTTGGTCGTCCGCTCCCAGGAAAGCACATTCTTGCTTGATAGATGTTGGTCGTGGCTTATCCCCAGGACCAATGTCGATCTCTTCTAGCTCATCAGCGGATGTAAACCCGTACCCTAGCTTTCCGTCACCTGTCAAATCGACGCTAAACACAGGGCAAACGGTGGGTGAGGACAACAAAAATAATTTGGGCCGATCGCCTGAATCGGCCCCCTTTTTGCTTGCATCTGTCAAGGACAGTTTACACCTTATTATTTTACAGTGGCAGAGCATCTCTCTGCTACGACTACATGAACTGCTTGTCGTATGATCGCTGCTTTTTATTTTTTGTGGCCGATCGCAGGGATCGGCCGTACCACGGATGATCGTGGGCTTTTCTACTGTAAGGCCATTGGATAAGACCAGCCTCACCCCGCTTTTTGTAGCTTCAATACGCCGCAATGTCTAGATTGATCCCGAGATCGGCTCTTGGTCTTCGCCTCCCGCACGTTCATGCCAGCTATGGAGATCTCGACGGAATCGCTGCGTGGATGACCTCCACTTCGTCTCCATCCCATTGGATCGAGCATCGATGCATTGTGGACGGATGCGCAATTAGCGTGAATCCAATCCTTCCTAGCAAGACGATAAGTGCTCTTTGCCGTCCACGACGAAGAATGACGTGGTACGGTTTTCTTGCTGCTCACCGTCAAGTCCACGTTCGATACACCTTGTGTTCCGAGGCGACCGTTGAAGTCGCTCAACGTGGCGTTGGTTTTGATCGGATCTGCGGTGGGCGTCCCAAACGTCGTAGCATGGAGTATGGCATGATATTGATGCCGCTCGGTGTCCACCAACATCTTGGCCGACAGGTTGCCCATTGATGTAACCTCGCAGTGCAGGGCTTTCGGATGTTTGTAACCCTTCTCACGTGGCTTCTCAAAGATAACCGCCGTGGGCGCGATCAAATTGTGCCACGAGTAGCTCATCGGTTCTTGGCGCGAAATTACGGAGCACGAACACCATGTTCGTGCTAGCGATGTCTTTGCATCGGCTCTTACGGTTTGGCGCCACTCTTTCCTGGTCGGGCGGTCTTCCGTTTCCACATCCGTCTCACTTTGTGGCGGATCGGCCGTGCTTTCTTCAAAGCGTGGAATCTGCGCTTGACTTCCTCTAGGTTACGCACCGCTGCACTCTACGCCAGGTATGTCTGAGTCCGTCAGGCACCACCTTGGGCGGTGATACCTGTCTTTGACCTTGTCATCCTTGGCTCCTCGAGGTCTCCTACTCGGCGGACTCCTTGTGTCGGCTCTGGGACGGAAGAGGCCCTAGGCGTTGAATCGACATCGGCCTCGTGTCCTCTTTCTGCTGGTTGCATTCGGCGGTTGTCATTTGTAGGCAATCGGCTCATTCCGTGCCCCAAGAATACTTGAAGAAAGGACAATCCCAATGCCTAGCCGCCTTCCTTCTCTTCGACGGTCCCCTAGCAAGGTGCTCATATCTTCCGTCTCTGGCGTCTTTGGCGACGTTGGTCATCTTGGCGCTCATACTTGTTAAGGAGATGCGTGGAATGTAACGATATCGCACTCTCCTCACTTGTTCCTCTGTTAAGTACCGCTTTGTCATTGTGGTGGGCGGTCGCATGGACTAGCCTCCTTTCTTTCCTTGCCGGGGCGACCACCGTTCTCTTTATGCGTGTCATGGTGGTATCCGGACCTGCCATGTTAACGCCTTCGAGAAATCCAGCTTACGCCTCGCGGGCAGATTTCTACCATGTTGGCCGGAAATGGGTTTGTGTCCACTTTCATGGCGAAGCGCCCAAGGATCGACGACCTTGTTCTATCGCCATTTGGATTTGGCGAAGCTCCTTTCGTTGGTGGTGTGAGTGAGCGAATGATGCCACTTGCGGTATGGTCTCCGTTCATCTCTGAGCCGTAGGGATTTTGTGGCCTTGGGTAATCTCACCGCTTCTCCTTCGATGAGATCGAATATCTGCTCAGCTTTGCTCACATCAAGTCGAACCCTTTCGCAGCCCTTCTTTGTTTCACCCATTTGCGAGCCACGGATCGCCCCCGAGCCCATTCATTACGGCCACTTCCTGGTCTGCGTCGGATCTTCTTCTTACGCATCGACCGGGCTTATCGGACGTTTGAATTTGTCTTGGTACAACTCGGTGGCGCTGCTCATACATCGTCGGTTTACGGGCCATGTGCGCCAATGAGTTGTATTCTACCGAATGCCAAGTCCTTGATGGGTCTTGAGACCCAACCGCCGGCTCGGCTTCCTTCTCGGATAAACGAGCGAGTAACATCGGTTCTTGCGATCTGGCTGGATGTACCCGCTCATTTCTCCTACCTCGCGCTGCCAGTGCGCAATGCCGACCTCGGTAGCCTCGAATGGTAATGGATGTGGAACCGCTCTTCCGGTTGCTTCGGTATGAATTGAATCAGTGGCGTTGAGGTGTACCACCCAAAGGCCGGTCTGTCGAGATTGCGCAAAGAATCTTCGCGCATCGATCGATGCGAAATCATGCCTAGTTGTGCGGTATCGGCTTATGTGCTCGATCGAGCTTGACCCTTCCGACCATTGAATCTTGAGAACTCGGGGAGCTTATACTTGGGTGGCGGCGGAATCGGATCAAACTTCGTTGAATACGGCTTTGAATAGCCGATTGTCCTTCTCTTGACGCTGGAACTGGTCCTCGAGATGGTACCGATTTGCTCCATTGTTTGAGCTGTAGGGGCTAGATTCTCATGACTTGCTCGATGGCATACTTGGCTAGCCACGCTTTTTGTCGGCGTCCATCCCATCGCTGCTCGGACACGCTTTGCCGGAAGATCCTGCCCAAGGGTTCCTGCCGCAGAAACTCCTGCGGTTGCAATCTGTTTGGTGCGTGTCAGGTTATTGCAGTCCGGCACGTAGGCGCATATATCCGTGTGGGATCTCCTTAGGTGGCTCGAACAGGAATTGGCAATCGCTGGTCGCCTCGACCTTGTAGACGACGTGGCCGCTGCCCGGATTCGGGCGGCAAGTGCGAGCAGGATCTGCGGCTGATGCAGGCGGTCTTTCCCCTGGTGAGTCCTAAAGTAGGTCCCGACGGGAATCGATGCTTCATGATCTCTGGACTACGCGACCCGCTCGAAAGCGTTCACCGGGCTCTCGAATGGCGGTGCAAAGAATGAGCCACCATGTAGTTGACTTCTGTCGTAGAGCCACTGGTGCTCCTCCGGAAGGATGCAGATCCACCTCATTAAGAGCGCCCTCGGGGGAGAACCCTTTCCACCTGATGCCATGCGTACGGGTCCTCTCAAAAGAGCTGATGAGGTCTTCCTCGAAGAGGGCCTTGATCTCGTCTTACTTGGCCTTGTGCTCGCCAGGCAGATCGTCGTAAGTGGTCTGCATTCTCCATCGCAGCGTCGGTGTTGATGTAGACGTTGTTGAATGTCCCACCGGCGTGCGAGAATGTGTTGCCAAAACCCACCGGCGAGCAGCGATCGACAACACGGAGGCCGGAGGCTCCGGGGCTGGTGGGCCTGGTCCCTCGGCGACGGCCAAAAGCTCCGGACACGTCTGGCTTGGTTCGAGGCGTGCCACCTGACCTATACCGTCGGGATGGTGAAGGATTGCTCGATTGATTTCTGCATG
Source organism: Avena longiglumis (assembly GCA_030063025.1). Taxonomy (NCBI): domain Eukaryota; kingdom Viridiplantae; phylum Streptophyta; class Magnoliopsida; order Poales; family Poaceae; genus Avena; species Avena longiglumis. The sequence continues at coordinate 464,609,316 of CP125975.1, read as the reverse complement.
ATAAACAAGTATCGTAAAATTGAGCCGTGATCGGCTCCCGAGTTTCCAATAAATCGGCTCCTAAAGCCGATTGCCCCATGGTTCTGCGTTAGATTTATGATAACATGGGGTTTTGCTTGATCACTACAAGTTAAATCGATCTGCGATAGTTTAATGTTTTCACCACGTATCGAACGTCCTACGCGTAATTGAGCCTAAATGCGTACAAAGATGAAGAATATCAACCCTAGAGGCCTAATAACCAACATAAAGCCAATTACCGGAACATCCTCTCTAGAACGAATAAGCCACATCCTTATGCATTACCGGATCGTTCAATCCGTTTGTAAGGCCTGATTACGTAGATATTAAACTAAACCTTGACGAACAAGGCACAACTATAACAGATCGAATCGACTAAATAAAGATCAAGCAAGGTGCTACCCTTGCACTTTGGGACGTGGTGCAAGGGTAGCGAGATAGCTAGAGGTAGCATAACTTCGACGATAATAATGAAACAGTGCCGATGCTAGCCTCAAACAATCATGATAATGGTATTACTGCCATCAACAACGCTTGATGCGAGTAAAACCGGTAGAAATAAGTGAATCTTGCCTAGATCGCAAGATGCGATCTAGGCAAGACACTTACTACGAAAGAAACCCTAAGAACAAGGGGTGGCGATGCGCCGAGATTGTGTTTGTCGTGAACGTGGTTGTCCTCCTCTTTCAATAACCCTAGGTACATATTTATAGTCCGGAGACTCTCTACTTTTGGAATAACTCTACAACTCTATCTTTACCTAAACATAAACGGAACCTAAACAAACACGAATCCTACTATGATACAAGATACACGGGCAATTCAGCCCAAATCTACGCACTAGGCCGATCCAACAACACGTTAAATATATGTATCCTCCAAGCCCATCTTGATCACGGCCCATCCCCGCCTTTGGCCAAAATATGGTGATAACAAAGTTACAAAGGTTTGAAATTCACATTCTATTCTGATTTCAATTCTGTTGTTAAACAAAAATGGTGACACGCGGCACTGTCTAATTGGACGGTACCGGTTCGGCCGGATTGGCAACGTGGACCGCAGGATCTAAAGTGAGACGTGCGGCGCAGGATCGATCTTACCCTTCAATCAGTCGTGTGCATCGGATCTAGATCGGGCTCCTCGACTTTCAAAGTCAAGGCGCTAGGACAACGCGAGGCGGAGCGGCGGATAAGCGGCGCTTAGCGAGAAGCGAAAAGGGAGTAAGCTTACGAGAATCGCGAGGATGTGGTGATGCTCAAAGTGTGGTCGACGTGGCGGGCGCCGGAACGGTGGCGATTGCTCGTCGGAGACGTCGGCGTCGGGTGGCTCTGTCCATGATCAAGGCGGCATGTAGATCACGCGAGGCAACAGAGGTGTGTTGACGCGGATGGTCGAGGCGAGTGAGAGGCGTGAGCGAGGCGGCGGACGGCAGTCTGGTTTACACAGGAGTCGCTGCCGCAGTTGAAGGCGAGCGGCGCTTAGAGCTTCGTCGACGCTCGAGACGCCATGGTTAAACGAGGGGCACGGATAGATGCGTCAGGAGGTGGGGAAGGTGTGAGCTAGGTCGAGGAGGCACGGGGTGGCACTGGGTCACCGGAATTTGCACCGGAGCATCGTCGGAGTCAGTGATGGTTTGGGGATGATTCAAGCAGCCTGGGGGCGTGTCGAGGTGGGGCGACAGAGGGAAAGTGAAGAGGAGGGACAGGAGTCTTAACGTGCATGGTCAAGGTGAGTGATGGTGGCCGCGGAGTCTCTGCAGGTAACGGCGACGGGGGAGGGAGAAGAGGTCGCGCGGGTGAGGAGGATGAACAGGAGAGTGGGGTCCAGTCGTTAGTGGGAAAAGGAATGAGGGAGAGGTCCACCAGTCAGTCACACTGCGGTTTAAAGATTAAGTGTAAAACGTTTCCTTCGGGAGAGGAAAGCTGGGCTGGTTGCTGGGTGTCACATCCCAAAATTTTCCTAATTTTGGAATGTGAAACAAATAAATAAGATTGATTGAATGTTTGACTATGTTGAAAATTCTCAAAGAGAAGAAACTTTTTGGAATAGAAAATCCTCTCAACCTTGAATTCAAAATCTTATATTCTTTGGTTAAGACCTAAGTAGCCATATAGGCAAAAGGGCGTGGATTGATTATGGATTGTAGAATTGGTGTGCAAGATTTCAAAATGAAAATCATGAAGCATTCATATGCATTTCATCCATGCAAAGTTCTCACAAACTAAATCCAAATCCTCGTATCTAAATCCTATAGTTGATTCGCCCAAATGTTCCTAAGGGTAACTAAATTGACTTTTTAAAACCCACTGTTGCTAAGGCATAAATTATTGGTAAATCATAGCCTAAAGAGATCCAATTAATACTACAAAATTTTAGAAACAAAATTGAGCTCATTTGGAGCTAGTATGAAAAAGTTATGGAACAAATACAAACACATAAAGATATAAATAAAATGAAATATACAAGGATTTATAAACCCACTACTTTAAAACTAGTAAAAATATTACAAATATGATCCTACAATGATCTATTTGATTTTAGAAAAATTTAGAAACAAGAATCATGTCATTTGGAGTTCGTATGCAAAAGATATAAGAAAAACAAGTAAATAGAAAAAGAAAAAAAAAGAAAAAAAAACTAATGGGCCGGCCCACCCAGACCGAGGGAGCACCAGGCAGAGCACGTACGTGTGAGTGCTTTAAAAACCGTGCAAATCAGTTTTCTCAAACCTATCTCCATTCAAACTCTCGTAACTTTTTATCTACAACTCCGAATCGACTTCCGTTTGTTTCTACTTGTTCCCTACTCCAAGGCCTATCTCTAAACCATCTCAAACCTCCATATAAACTCATGGAGCCACGGCTGTACGAGTTTCTATTCTCGAAATCCCGAATCTACCTATTCCCGAATCTTGTTTCGCTTTTTAACCCATCTAGACTTCGTCGTTTGCTTTCGGTAAAAAAACGAAAGTTGAAGATCGCGTCGAAATCTTTCAATCCCGACAAACCTCACCTCTTTTCATCCACCACAGCCGGAGAATTTCGTATCGTAATATTTCAGATCTTACGGTGTAAATCCAAGATGTACTCGCGCTCGTTCCTTCAAATCCAAATTCCTTTGGTGAGAAGGTAGGAATAATGATTCCCCACAACTTTCATGTTCTGAGTTTTTCGATTTGACCTACGGATTTGTCTCTCTAACACAGATCTATTTTTTGTCTATTCGGCCAAAATCGTCAATCTCTTCTAGCCACCGGATCCTATCCAGCACGGCCGAGATTCAATCAAACCGATGCGTGCCATGTCGTCATCCCGGTCATCTTCCTCATCAACGCCACGTCAACGTAAGGTCAACATCTAGTCCAACGGCATGCAAAGTCAACTGTCGGTCAGCGGAATATTCCCTGGAATATTCCGTTCGGATTTAAAATTGCATATTATAGATCTAACTTGTAAAATTCATTAGAAATTCATACCATGTCCAAAAATTGCGTATAATATATCAAATTGAAGATAATTTCACGTAGAATCATCTTGTTGGAATAGATCCAACTTTTACTGTACGTGGTTACTGCAGTAATTTAATTAGTTTTAATGGTCTTTTAGGTTAATAAATTCATAAGAAATTATCTGTAACTCCGAAAAATATGAATAATATATCAATTTGAAGCTACTGTAATGTACTTTAATAATATCTGGTTGGATCTAGCCTTTGCAGATTATTTAACCGTAGAAATTTAATTAGTTTTAATGCCTTTATAAATCATTAAATTCATAGTAAGTTAATTGCTTGTCACAAAAATACAAATGATATACCGATGGAAAGCTGGTTCCATGTAGATCATCAATCTACAATTAGTTCGGCATTTTACTGTAAGGTTTTGACGTGAAAATCTAAATATTTTAATGGCTTATTTAGAGTAATAAATTCATAAGAAAATAAATACTATTCAGAAAATTACAAATAATATGTCCCTGAAATCACAATTCCGTGGAGATTACAGATATAATTTTTGTTTGATTTTAGGAAACATAAACTGTATGAATCATTTAAAACCCATTAAACACTATTTAAATCATATAAAAAGATCTATAACTTGATTAGGTTGAATCCAACGCCTCGGTTCGTATTAACGTCCTCTATCTAGTAAACCCAAGAAACAAATTTAATTCTACCGTTAGAACAGGCGTTACAACAGAACTATCAAAACCCTTATATTGGCAAGTAATCATTAATCACAAGTACCCTATTGCATTAAATGAATTCATACATGCATCATATGATATATTAATGTTCATATAACTAATTATAACCATTGTGTTATGTTAAATCATCATGCATGTTTTCGATCATCCTTGTCGTGTTTGTTATGTTTGCAATTGTTTTGATTGGAACTACCTTGTCCTCGTATTAGATTGTTGAGAGTGCAATTCTTTGGAGAAATACAATCAACACCCATATTATCAACATAAGGCAAGTTACACCACTTGTTCATATCTTTTGTCCCAGTTTTGATTCTATGCATGTGATCTTCAAAATTCTGTAGTATGCATGTATAGGATGTTCTAGTAGAATTTTTCCTTGGTATTATTTTGCAAGTGCGATGATTTTGTAGTATGCCATGAGTAGCTCTATACTTAGGATTCTCCCTTCCTAATAGGTTACCCCTGTTTTGCTAAGTATTGCTTGCTATGCTATAAATACAAAGTACCGTTGGGGGGTTCGAAAGACAAAGAATTTTCTAAGTATAAAGGCTCTCTAGAGCAAACTTTTCTTCTCAAATCCACTTCAAAATAAAACTAAGTTTTCTTCTGGGCGGAATGGTTGTCGGGTCAACGAGTGTGATTTTGGTGGAGGACGGCCGCCCAGGAATCAAAGAAGTCTGCCATGTTTCAGAATTCAAGCTTTCAGTGCAACCACAATACATATGGGCTCTGCCTTGGCCTAGTAGTGAGTAGGAAACCTCACCTGGGTACCAACATTTGGAGGTTCTTGGCACGGTTGGATCCAGAAGGTAGAGGGGCTACTAAGGGAAAACCTCGCCATGGTCTTGTTTATAAAAGGACTTGATCGTGGATTGTGGGTAAAGTGCACAAACTCTTGAGAGTATTGCAATCGATCGATCGGTACCGTGTTCACGCGTGAGAACAACAATGAGCGTCTGAAGGATGGAGCCTCAAGGATCTTCCTCTCTTTTCTAAAACAAAGTTTTGAAACCCCATGGCGTGCGTAATATCGCTAATGGGTGGGATTTTGGGAAACTTGGTGTGTAATATCCAAGTGACGCTTGGTGCGTAATATCCAAGTGTTTGGTTGTTTGGACACTTGGTGCGTAATATCCTCGTGTGCCACTCGACCTTATTTTATCTAAGCAAATGTTTACAAAGTAGGACAATCCTCTCTTCTTCTCTCTACTTAAGAAAACTAGCTTTGAGCAAATGAACTCTACAGCCTATACCAGCCTTGCATGTAGAGATAGTCTTTTCTCTCCTTGGTGTAATTTGCCAATACATTCAAAGTATTGACCCAACTTGTTGGCTGCACGTTTCATGTGCAGAATTTCGGAGATCGTTGAAAGGTGCGCTAGGATCACGGGTCTTCACTCAACCTGCCAGTGGCATTGATGGGACTCCAAGTTGTATTTATATCACTTCTGTTGTAATAATGTAACTCTGGATTACTCGATTCATGTAATAAAGACTTGTGTTTTACATGATATTTCATCGACTGTGAGTGCTAGCTATTGATCCAGGGACTAGCATGTTATTCACAGGGACCTAGGATCCTACTTGATCCGAGGTCACTACACTGGGCTTGTGGGCTTGGACGGCTGGGCTGGCTGTTGTTTCATTTTTTTTAGAATCTTTTTCATTTTCTAATTCTTTTTCTGTTTTTGAAATTCAAACGATCAAACAACATTCAAACATTCAAACAATCACCATACTTGCAATTAAGTTTTTGGTTCTGTTTATCAACATAAACCAAATCCCAAAATAAAATAATATTTTTATTCTTTTTAGGTTCCCTTCATTAATTAAATAAAATGGACCTTTAGTTATTTAATCAAATAGGGTTTGATTTATTTAATAAAATCTCCACTTGAAAACCAAATATTTTCAAAACCAAATCAGTAGGTTTTATTTGAAAATAAAAGATATTTGGAAATCTTGTTTAAAACAAAATAACATTTTTATTTTAGGTTCCATTATTAATTAAATAGAATGGACCTTAGTTATTAAATCAAATAGGATTTGTCTTATTTAAATATTTATTTTGAAATCTAAAATAAAACCAAAACACTTCAGTAGGTTTTATTTGAGAATATAAAATACTTAGAAAACTTATTTAAATAATTTAAATAAATTTTGATGTTTTGTAAATAGTAAAACCTTTATTAATAAAACTTGGATATTAAATCCTTATTAATTTAATTCAAATAGACCTTTACTATTTTTATCAAAACAAAAATGTTTTATTTCAAAAGCTTGGCCAAGGTTTAATTTGGCTCTATAAAATAATCTTTATTTATAAATCCACTTTTTCTTTTGAAAGCCAAAACCTTTTATTTAAAAGATCCAAAAATAGTAAATTTTAAATATTTCTATTTCCCTTTATTAAATGTTTATCTTTTTAATCCCTTTAGGATTTTATTTGATCAAAATAGGTTTTGAAAGTTTCCAAATGGTTTCAAAAAGTTTCTTCTGGCCCTGAAAATGAACAAAGTTTTATTTTATTCATTTATTTTTCACATTACAAGATTTGGAAAATCTTGGGATGTGACAGGCTACCACCCTTAAAATAAATCTCGTCCCGAGATTTGGGGAGGCTAGGGTTACAAGTAGGCTCAAAGCAACTAGGGTACTACCACCCTTAAAAATTTTCAAACAAAAATTACATATTGTCCTTCTTGGGATCCTGGGGAAAATTTCTCTAAGCAAACATTTGCATGGTGTCCTTGGTTTCCATACTTGACTCATGGGCTAAGGTTGAGATCCTTCATAGACTTGTTTAACTTGTTCTTCATCTTTTCTGGACAATTGTTTGCATAGTGGCCTAGTTCCTTGCATTTGAAACATGTTATAAGTTTGAGGTCTTTAGGTGGCTTCTCTGGACAATATGATGCATAATGTCCTAAATCTTTGCAGTGTTTGCACATCACTTGGCTAATATCCTTCCTTATCTTGGGTTTCACTGGCTTTTGTTTGTCTTCTTGGCTCTTCTCCTTTTCTGGGCATCCATCTGGCATAGTGTCCCATCTCTTGCAATTGTAACACTGCAACTGGCTTATGTCCTTCTTCTTCTTTTTGGGTCTCTCCAAAGCTAGGAGTTACTCTAGTTCATGTTCTTCATAGGTGGGAGATCTTTCTCTCTTCTTGGGGCATTGATCTTCATGTTCCTTGGATGCATGATCCTTGTCTCTAAAAATATTGCTAGCTTGGGTTACTTCTAGATTAGCATCTTTGTCATCCTTGTTGTCATTAGCTCTTTGGGAAAAGTTTTCTCCCATGTTGATCATTTGATTAACCAATCCTTGCAACAATTGGGATTGAAGTTTCAAGATCCTTTGTATGGCTGGGTCTAGTCCATTGTTGTTGGTTAAAAGCTGAGTTGTCTCTTGGTTCAACTGGTTTTGGGTTGCTATAAGTTCTCTCATGTTGTCCTCTTGGTTGTTGTTGTTGTCATCAACCTTGATGTTGAAGTCTCTTGGAGTAGTCATCTGTTTGGGTTGGATTGGGATTAGACTAGGCAAGATATTTCTAAGGAATCAATTCTAATCACACACATCACAATTCACACAAGCAATGTGCATGCAATCACAAACCAAACATTTCACTCAAGCACAAAGTTCAAGCACATACTTTAGGCAACAAAATATTTTTATTACACCAAATAAGTTGGTGGTTTTTGACTTAACTAAAATATGGTGGTCCATCTATATGGTTCACTTGTGATCTTTCCATCCTTCTTGATTCTTCTTGCATGAGATCATGGTTTCCTTGAGAAGAACTCTTGGTTACAATACTTCAAAGTTGATGATGGCTCCTTCTTATCTGAATTCCCTTAGTCTCCAAACCTTGCGCAAGACTTTCCTTGTCTCACTTGTAGTCCTCAGTGGTATCCAAGTTGGAAGTCCTTGGTGAATATGCTGAAGATGTTGAAGTCTTTAGAGTTGAAGAAGTTGAAGAAGTCCTTTGCACATGGTGTAGTCTTTGGCCATGGGGTGGGTTTGTCCATCAATGTTGAAGTAGAAGAGATGTAGAGTTGATAACAAAAATGGTTGAGTAAAGAGTTTACAAGATTTGTTTGTAAATAAGTTTTGGAACAAATACAACTCCTATTTTTCTAAGGGTTTTTGTCCAATCCTAGGTTTACAAATCCTACAGGCAACACAATGCTCTGATACCATCTGTAGAGGGAGTGTCCCAACCTTACAACAATATAAGGTGGAGTCCCCTGTGTTTACAATGCTAGTCCCTGGATCAATAGCTAGCATCCACAGTTAAGATGTAATATGAAGAAACAAAGGTCATAATATAACTTTATAACCAGGAAGAACATAATTTTATTACATCATACATAGCTCATTTGGCTATTACATTACATTGCAGCGGAATAACTATAGTCATGGGGTCCTTCATCTTCAAAGTGCCACAGGCAGATGTTGGTTGTAGACTTTGTAATCCTAATCAATCAATCTTCACTAAAATCAATCAAACCTGCAACATAACAAGTTACAGCCACAAGGGTCAATACATTTGAATTGTATTGGCAAGTGATACTATGGTGGTATAGTGGAGTCTATCATCTATATGCATTTGGCTAAGTGGAGTTGAGGCTTGCATTGCTCAAAATAGAGTTTCCTTATCATTTGAAAATACTAAGTTTTTGTTTTGACAAAATCTTTTCCAAAGCTTCTCTCAATCAAAGATTGAAGATTTCAAATAACCCTTGTTCAAACCACAAGTTTTTAACTTTGAAATTTGAATGATGAGATTCTTCATTGCTTCCATGTCTTGATGCTCAAATTGTCCTTTACCAGGGACATGGCTAAGTACTTAGATTTTACACTCTGCAGAGGTGGTGCACTTTCCCCACAAGACTTGGTTTCCCAAGACAAGATCTTTCAGAAGCCTTCCCTTAGACCAAAATGGACGCGTTCCAACCTATCAAAAACTACCACCCACTGTCCATATGGCTAAGTTCTTGCAACCTATATGATCATGGCAGAGCCCATATTGCCAAGTGGTTACACTTGAAGCTTCTCAACATTTGACATCTCAAATCTCTTTGTTCCTGGGTGGCCATCCACAAGTGAGGTACACAAGGTTCACCAGTCCCCTGGACTTGTGTAACCACTCAACCAAAATCCACCAAGCAATTACCATTCCACCCAGGTGATTCATTAACTTAGTTGTTTTATTAAACAAAAACACAAGTCCTCAGACTTAGAATATTTTTCCATAGTGTGAATATATATTCCACCCATGTTTTATATTAGCTAGGCTAAGCTTGATAGTAATAGGAATCTTAACTTAGTAAGATTTCCACTAAGTTTCATCTACTAGGTTTTCCTATAGCAAGGTTTATACTTAGCAAAATCCATGCAAGTTTTACTCAGCAAAAACACTAATGCATAGTGAAAGTAATGGGATAGAAAGTATGAAGCATCACTTGCCTTTTTGGTAGAGGGTATAGGTTCACTCCTTGTCCTTGCAACAATCACACTCTTCAAGTCACTACAATCCAATCAAACAAGGCACAAACTCAATCTACCAATCAAGCAAATCAATCACATAAAATCACAAAGTCAAAGTAATGCATACAAGCATACCAAGCTTTGTTTTGTTTGAAAAATTGGTTCCTAATGGGTCATGAACATTTGAAAACACCTAATGGTCATTTTGTAAAGTGGCCAAGTCATTTGCAAAAGGTTTCACCTCAAAACCATTTTCAAAACAAAGTATCATTTTATGTGGTGTAGAAATATTTTTACTAAGGCATTAATCTCCAAGGTTCACCAAATATGTTTTCAAACCATAAAACTTGTTGTTTAGGGTCAGAGAGTTTAAAACAAAACATTTCCCAAAGGTTTTCTTCCAAAACCATTTTTAATAAATAAACCACATTTCTATTTGACTAGAAATGGTTTTAAATCAAAGAATCATTATTTTGTTTCACCAAATACATTTTTGAATCCACAAAGTGTTTCCTATGGTCATTAGGTTCAAATCACACCATTTTCCAAAGATTTTATCCCCAAATTAATTTTTAAACAATTTTCACATCCTTAACAAGCATTCAAATGTTTCTACAAAAACAAACAAGATAACAGATACTATTTGCTAAACTAAAGGCATGGTTGGATAGGGCTTATTCCACTGATTCCAACGATACCAAATTTGCAATTTTTTGACGTATGGATCAAAAGTTACAAAGGTTTGAAATTCACATTCTATTCTGATTTCAATTCTGTTTTTAAACAGAAATGGTGACACGCGGCACTGTCTAATTGGACGGTACCGGTTCGGCCGGATTGGCAACATGGACCGCAGGATCTAAAGTGAGACGTGCGGCGCAGGATCGATCTTACCCTTTCGATAAGTCAATCAGTCGTGTGCATCGGATCTAGATCGGACGGCTCCTACTGACTTGCCAAAGTCTTGCGGTGCTAGGACAACGGCGAGCGGCGGAGCGGCCAGATGGCGGCGGCGCTAGCGAGGCAGGAAGCGAAAAAGGGAGGGAGTAAGCTTACCAGAATCGCGAGGATGTGGTGATGCTCAAAGTGTGGTCGACGTGGCAGGGGGCGCACGGGAACGGTGGCGATTGCTCGTCGGAGACGTCGTCGGCGTCGGGTGGCTCTGTCCGCGGTCGAAGGCGACGCTGTAGATCACGCGGAGGCAAACAGAGGGTGTGTTCAGACGCGGATGGTCGAGGCGAGTGAGGGAGCGTGAACGAGGAGGCGCGGGACGGTCTGGTTTACCTGGGAGTCGTCGTCGCAGTTGAAGGCAGACGGCGGCGCTTAGAGCTTCGTCGGAGTCGACGCTCAGGGACGCCCGCGGTCAAACGAGGGGCACGGATAGATGCGTCAGGAGGTGGGGAAGGTGTGAGCTAGGTCGAGGAGGCACGAGGTGGCACTGGGTCACCGGAATTTGCACCAGAGCATCGTCGGAGTCAGTGATGGTTTGGGGATGATTCAAGCAGCCTGGGGGCGTGTCGAGGTGGGGCGACAGAGGGAAAGTGAAGAGGAGGGACAGGCGTCTTAACGTGCATGGTCAAGGTGAGTGATGGTGGCCGCGTTAAGACGAATTAAGGCCGCGGAGTCTCTGCAGGTAACGGCGACGGGGGACGAAGAAGAGGCGCGCGGGTGAGGAGGATGAACAGGAGAGTGGGGTCCAGTCGTCAGTGGGAAAATGAATGAGGGAGAGGTCCACCAGTCAGTCACACTGCGGTTTAAAGATTAAGTGTAAAACGTTTCCTTCGGGAGAGGAAAGCTGGGCTGGTTGCTGGGCTTGTGGGCTTGGCCGGCTGGGCTGGCTGTTGTTTCATTTTTTTTGTTCAGAATCTTTTTCCTTTTCTAATTCTTTTTCTAATTTTGAAATTCAAACAATCAAACAACACTCAAACATTCAAACAATCACCATACATGCAATTAAGTTTTTGGTTCTGTTTATCAACATAAACCAAATCCCAAAATAAAATAATATTTTTATTCTTTTTAGGTTCCCTTCATTAATTAAATAAAATGGACCTTTAGTTATTTAATCAAATAGGGTTTGATTTATTTAATAAAATCTCCACTTGAAAACCAAATATTTTCAAAACCAAATCAGTAGGTTTTATTTGAAAATAAAAGATATTTGGAAATCTTGTTTAAAACAAAATAACATTTTTATTTTAGGTTCCATTATTAATTAAATAGAATGGACCTTAGTTATTAAATCAAATAGGATTTGTTTTATTTAAATATTTATTTTGAAATCTAAAATAAAACCAAAACACTTCAGTAGGTTTTATTTGAGAATATAAAATACTTAGAAAACTTATTTAAATAATTTAAATAAATTTTGATGTTTTGTAAATAGTAAAACCTTTATTAATAAAACTTGGATATTAAATCCTTATTAATTTAATTCAAATAGACCTTTACTATTTTTATCAAAACAAAAATGTTTTATTTCAAAAGCTTGGCCAAGGTTTAATTTGGCTCTATAAAATAATCTTTATTTATAAATCCACTTTTTCTTTTGAAAGCCAAAAACTTTTATTTAAAAGATCCAAAAATAGTAAATTTTAAATATTTCTATTTCCCTTTATTAAATTTTTATATTTTTAATCCCTTTAGGATTTTATTTGATAAAAATAGGTTTTGAAAGTTTCCAAATGGTTTCAAAAAGTTTCTTCTGGCCCTGAAAATGAACAAAGTTTTATTTTATTCATTTAGTTTTCACATTACAAGATTTGGAAAATCTTGGGATGTGACATGATACTCTTACAACATACATAACGTGTAATCTCCATAGACCTTGGACTTACACATATAGGTATGATAGTGATCATACCACGATGCACATGATAGAGACCATCTGCGGGAACCATATCATTTCACTAATAAACATGTGATGTTTGATAGCATCTTATATTGCTTGTCTAGCGTTTTGTTAGCATAATAAGATGATCCCTCATTTAAATATCAAGATAAGAATGTGTTCTTCCTTTAGTATGCACCGATTATGTTTTCGTCGCTCTAAGACATCACGTGATGATCGGGTGTTCTTGGATCCACGACCATATTTAGGGTGTAAAACAGTTACACACGCGAATACTAAGGTTCTAACTTGGCGAGCCTAGCATGTATAGACATGGCCTCGGAACACGGACCTAAAGGTTAAGCATGAGTCATATAGTAGATATGATGCCCATTTGATGCTCGCCTTTGAAGTTATACCGACTCACGTGATGATCGGACTTGGTATAGTGGATTTGGTTCATGTAATCACCAAAAAGGCACGAGGGATGTCGTTTTTGAGTGGGAGTTCATTCGTAATATGGATTATTTGAACTCAATCTATCATACACTTAGTCTAAACTTTACAAATTCTGTTGTAGATGGCACCACCTGCTTTTAATTTCAATGTGTTCATGGAGAAAGAGAAACTTGCAACGAACGGTAGCAGCTTTACTGAATGGGCCATGAATTTGAGGATTCTCCTCTCTGCTGCACAAAAGCAAGACGTGCTAGAAGCGCCACTAGGCCCCCCACCTTTTGAGGATGTCCCTAACGAGGAGAAGAATGTCTATCAGACTCGTCAGGAGGACCACAACTTAGTTCATTGCGGCATATTGTATGGGCTAGAGCCGGAACTTTGAAAGCGTTTCGAAAATGGCAATGCTTTTGATACAATGGGTGAGTTGAAAATGATTTTCGACACACATGCTGCTATAGGGAGCTACAACGCCTGTAAAAGTTCTTTAGTCATGATGGAAGAGCACACTCAGTTAGTGAGCATGTACTCAAGATGTCGATTCTGTGATAAGCTTGTGTCCTTGGAAATAACGATTCCCATTGACTTAGGCATCCATCGTGTTCAGCCTCGCCACCTAGCTATAAGAGCTTTGTGATGAACTATAATATGCAAGGCATGAAGAAGTCTCTCCCGAGCTTACACAATGCTTAAAAAGCAGAAGTGGAGATCCAAAAGGAACATCAAATGTTGATGATCAATAGGAACACTGGTTTCAAGAAAGACAAGAAGGGAAAAGCGGAAGGAAGTAAGGCGGCAAGCGTTGCCGTGCTGAAAAGAAACCCCGAGTTGGACCTAAGTCGATACCGAGTGCTACTATTGTAAGGGATCGCCTTTGGAAGCATAATCGCCCCAAGTATTTGGCAGACAAGAAGGCCGGCAAGGCAAACAAAGGTATATATGATATACATGTTATTGATGTGTACTTGACTAGTGCTCGCAGTAGCACCTGGGTATTTGATACCGGCTCAGTTGCTAATATTTGTAACTCGAATCAGGGGCTGCGGAACAAGCGACCGCTAGCAAGGGGTGAGGTCAAGATGCGTGTCGACAATGGATCAAGCATTGATGTGATCGCTGTCGGAACTCTGCCTCTCCATTTGCCGTCGGGATTAGTTATAAACTTGAATAATTGTTATCTGGTGCCTGCACTGAGCACGAACATTGTATCTGGATCGTGTTTGATGCGAAGTGGTTATTCATTTAAATCCGAGAACAATGGTTGTTCTATTTATATGAATGAAATCTTTTATGGTCATGCACCGATGATGAATGGTTTATTTCTATTAGATCTCGATGATAATGTTACACATATTCATAATGTTGATGCTAAAAGGATTAAACTTAATGATGATATATCCGCATATATATGTTGCACTGCCGTCTAGGTCATATTGGCGTTAAACGCATGAAGAAGCTCCATTCAGATGGACTTTTGGAATCACTTGATTTTGAATCATTTGATACATGTGAGCCATGCCTTATGGGCAAGATGACTAGAATGTCGTTTTTCGGTTCAATGGAATGGGCGACAGATTTATTGGAAATCATACATTCTGATGTATGTGGTCCAATGAGTGTGTCGGCGCGAGGTGGATATCGTTATTTTGTTACTTTCACGGATGATTTGGGTAGATACGGTTATATCTACTTGATGAAACACAAGTCTGAAACCTTTGAAAAGTTCAAGGAATTTCAGAATGAAGTGGAAAATCATCATAATAGAAAGATCAAATTTCTATGGTCCGACCGTGGAGGTGAGTATCTAAGTTACGAGTTTAGCACTCACATGAAAGAGTGTGGAATTGTTTCACAACTCACGCCTGCCGGAACACCATAGCGAAATGGTGTGTCGGAACATCGTAATCGTACTTTATTAGATATGGTTCGATCTATGATGTCTCTGACAGACTTGCCGTTGTCATTTTGGGGTTATGCACTAGAAACTGCTGCATTCACTTTAAATCGGGCACCATCTAATCCGTTGAAAAGACACTGTATGAATTGTGGTTTGGAAACAAACCTAAGCTGTCATTTCTTAAAGTTTGGGGATGCGATTTTTATGTGAAGAAACTTAAACCGGATAAACTCGAACCCAAAGCGGAAAAATGCGTCTTCCTAGGATACCCTAAGGAAACTATTGGGTATTCCTTCTATCACAGATCCGAGGGCAAGGTTTTTGTTGCCAAGAATGGATCCTTTCTAGAGAAAGAGTTTCTCATGAAAGGTGTGAGTAGTCGGAAGGTAGAACTCAAGAGGTTATTGAACCTTCTCTTCAAAGTATGGCGAGTAGCGATCTTGGGAAGTTGTTCGAGTTGGCTTCACTGTTGAAGAAGGAACTAATGATAATGATCATGAAACTCCAAAAGAGAGTACTACCGAACCTCGCAGTCTAGCAGACGCGTGTAGCTCCCCAGTCGGAAATCCTGTCATGAATTTCATGGTTGATGAAAATGATGACCCTGCGACGTATGAAAAAGCGATGATGAGCCTGGATTCCAACAAATGGTTAGAAGCCATGAAATCCGAGATGGAATCCATGTATGAAAATCAAGTTTGGAACTTGGTGGAATTACCTCACGACCGAAAGGCCGTGGAGAACAAATGGATTTTCAAAAGAAAAAACGATGCTGATGGTAATGTGACCGTCTATAAAGCTCGACTTGTCGCAAAGGGGTTTCGACAAATTCAAGGAGTTAACTACGATGAGACATTCTCTCCCATAGCGATGCTAAAGTCAGTTATGATTATGTTAGCAATTGCTGCATATTTCGATTATGAGATATGGCAGATGGATGTCAAAACCGCGTTTCTCAATGGTAATATTGAAGAAGAGTTGTATATGATACAACCAAAGGGTTTTGTCAATCCTAAGGATGTAACAAGGTGTGCAAGCTTCAGCGATCCATCTATGGATTGAATCAAGCATCACGAAGTTGGAATCTCCGCTTTGATGAGGTGATCAAAGAGTTTGGATTTGTCCAAACTCATGGAGAAGCTTGTATTTACAAGAAAGTGAGTGGGAGCAATGTGGCATTTCTGATATTATATGTGGATGACATATTATTGATCGGAAATTATATAGATCTTTTAAACAGTGTTAAAAGTTATCTAAACAGCAAATTTTCAATAAAGGACCTAGGTGAAGCGTCATATATATTAGGCATAAAGATCTATAGAGATAGATCTAGACGCCTAATAGGGCTACCGCAAAGTACATACCTTGATAAGATTTTAAAGAAGTTTAAAATGGACGGAAGTAAGAAGGGGTTCTTACCTATGTTGCAAGGCAAGACATTGAGTAAGACTCAAAGTCCGGCTTCGGCGGAAGAAAGAGAGATAATGGACAAGGTCCCCTATACTTCAGCCATAGGCTCTATAATGTACGCCATGCTATGTACAAGACCGGATGTGGCACATGCTATTAGTTTGACTAGTAGGTACCAATCGGATCCAGGTTCGGAACACTGGATAGCGGTCAAGAATATCCTTAAGTACTTACGAAGAACTAAGGATATGTTTCTTGTATACGGAGGTGAAGAAGAGCTCGTCGCTAAGTGTTATGTTGACGCTAGATTTGACACCGATCCGGATGACTCTAAGTCTCAATCCGGATACGTATTTCTCATGAATGGTGGAGCATTTAGTTGGAGGAGCTCCAAACAACCTGTAGTGGCGGGATCAACAACGGAGGCCGAATATGTTGCTGCTTCAGAAGTGGCTCAGGAAGCAGTTTGGATGAAGGAGTTCATATCCGAACTAGGAGTGGTTGAAAATGCGTTGGACCCAATGGTGATCTATTGTGACAACAATGGTGCCATTTCCAATGCCAAAGAGCCAAGGTCTCACAAGCATTCCAAGCATATTAAGCACCTGTTTCACTCCATCCGCGAGCATGTCAAGGATGGAGATATAAAGATTTGTAAAGTACATACGGATCTCAATGTAGCAGATCCGTTGACTAAAAATATCCCTAGAGCAAAACATGAGCAACACCAGAACTCGATGGGTGTTAGATTTATCACTATGTAACTAGATTATTGTCTCTAGTGCAAGTGGGAGACTGAAGGGAATATGCCCTGAGAGGCAATAATAAAGTGTTTATTATGTGTCCAAGTATATGATAAATGTTTATTTTGCATGCTGTAATTGTATTAATATGGAAACATTAATACATGTGTGTTCAATAAACAAACAGAAAGTTCCTAGTTATTCCTCTCTCATAGACTATCTCGTTGATTAACAAGATGATCAAGGTTTCCTGATCATGGACATTGGATGTTGTTAATAACGGGATCACAACATTAGTGTAATGGTGTGATGAACATTCATTCGAAGTATAGCATTACAATCAAAGTCATTGAGTTTATATTTCTATAACAACTTACGAAGTGATCCTAATCCTTAGACCATGAGATCATGTCAATCACTAACACCGGAAGAGTTTCTTGATAACATCAAACGTCACACCGTAATAGGGTGATTATAAAGATGGATTCAGAACTAATAAAGTGTTATGTTGAGGCTCATGGATCGAGAGTGGAATTTGTTCATCCCGATGACGGATAGATATACTCTGGGCCCTCTCGGTGATATCACATTGATTAGCTTGCAAGCAAGTGATTTGATCACTAGAATGTTATATCACGGGAACGAGAAAAGAGTGCATGTCAGTAACGAGATCAAACTAGGTATGGATATACCGATGATCGAATCTCGGACATGTAATATATCGTTAAACAAAGGGATTAAGATACTAGCGTAAAAAGGTTCCGACGATCACAAGAAAGTCAGCGTTGAATGTGTGGGAGTCAGTATGGGTCTCCAGATCCCGCTTCTGATTATTGATCTGAGAGGGGTCTCGATCATGTCCGCATTATTCACGAACCGTAGGGTGACGCACTTAAGAGACACCGACATCCAATTGGAGCAAAAGTTTCATGCCGAAAGAATAAACAAGCGCAGGAATTTATTTCACTAGATACCAAAATAGGTTTTCGGGTGAAATTGCATAAAGTGGTTATGCATGTGAAATAGAATTCTAGCAAGGGGTTATTTGTGAATGTTTGTCATTAAAGTAATTGACAAAATTCTGAATAAAATAAAAGAGTTTTATTTAATGAGAGTTTGCATTAAATTTGGTGGAAATTTAATGGCATGTTTGAGTGGGATTTTGAGTGGAGGGATATGAATGGATTTTTGTGAGTGGAGTGTCCACCCACATGAATGAAGGAGGGGAGGGGGCAGCCCCCATGGCCGGCGGCCACCCCCTTGGGTGCCCCCCTCCTCCTATAAAAGGCACCCCTCTCCTCACTTCTCACTCACACCTCCTCGTGAAGGATCTCTCTCCCCCTCTAGAATTTATCCCCCATGGTCTCGGACTAGCGAGATACATGTTCCCGGTGGCTATTCGGCAAGAAAGAGTTGTGCTTCCGCTGCATCGCTGGAGAGAGGAGGTGGAGGTTGCTCGGTGCCTCGAACGTGTGTGCGAGCACGGATGCGCTGCTGATTTGCGGCGCTAGGACTTCCTCTCGATCTTGAGATCGGCAAGAGATCGTATACATCAACCACGAGTTAAACTCGTTAAGATTTGTCGGTCTTCAAGGGTATGTTCTCTACGGATATACATCCGCCCGTTGTTTGTATCTAATAGATAGATCTTGGTACATAGTTCACATCGTAGGAATTTTTTGTTTTCTATGCTGCGAACCCTACACCTACTACTATCATGCTTAGCTTAGCTAGTAGAAAACAAGGGTGGAATATATTCATACTATGGAATATTTCTAAGTCAAGGACTTGTGTTTTGTTTAATAAAACAAATAAGTGAATGAATCACCTGGGTGGAATAGAAGGAATGGTTTGTGTTGAGTGGTTACACAAGGCCCATTTCTATGGTTTGCCTTGTGTATCTCACTTGTGGATGGCCACCCAGGAACAAAGAGATTTGAGATGTAAAATGTTGATAAGCTTCAAGTGCAGCCACTTGGTATTATGGGCTCTGCCTGGATCATATAGGTTGCAACAACTTAGCCAAATGGACAGTTGGTGGTAGGGGTATGATAGGTTGGAACGTGTCCATTCTAGTCTAAGGGAAGGCTTCTGAAAGATCTTGTCTTGGTGAAACCAAGTCTTGTGGGGAAAGTGCACCACGTCTGCAGAGTGTAAAATCTAAGTACTTAGCCATGTCCCTGGCAAAGGACAATTTGAGCATCAAGACATGGAAGCTATCAAGAATCTCCTCATCCACATTTCTAAGTTAAAAACTTGTGGTTGAACAAGGGATGAAGGATCACCAATTTCTATTGGTAAATGCCTTGGGTGATTTTGTCAAGCAAAAAACTTAGTGTTTTCAAATGATAAGGAAAATTTATTTTGATCAAATCAAGCCTAAGCTCCACTTAGCCAAATGCACATAGATGATAGACTCCACTATACTACCATAGTATCACTTGCCAATACAATTCAAATGTATTGACCCTTGTGGCTGTAACTTATTATGTTGCAGGTTTGTTTGATGTTAGTGAAGTTTATTGATTAGGATTACAAGTCTACAACCAACATGACTGCATGTGGCACTTTGAAGATGAAGGACCCCATGCTATTGTTATATTCTGCTGCATTGTAATGAGATAGCCAAATGAGCTATGTAAGATGTAATAAATTATTTTATTCCTGGTTATAAAGTTGTATTATGACCTTTATTTCTTGATATTACATCTTAACTGTGGATGCTAGCTATTGATCCAGGGACTAGCATTGTAAACACAGGGATCTCTACCTTATTAAAGGTTGGGAACCTTACACGCTACCTCTTCATCTACCATCGGGATTAGTTTTATACTTAAATAATTGTTATTTGGTGCCTGCGTTGAGCATGAACATTATATCTGGATCATGTTTGTTGCGAGACGGTTACTTGTTTAAGTCCGGGAATAATGGTTGTTCGATTTATATGAGTAATATGTTTTATGCACATGCACCTTTGATAGATGGTCTATTCTTATTGAATCTTGATCATGGAAATACACATATTAAAAACATTGAAGCTAAACGTTTGAAATTGAGCGATAACTCGACCTATATGTGGCACTGTCGTCTTGGTCACATTGGAGTGAAGCGTATGAAGAAACTCCATTCTGATGGACTTCTTGAATCACTTGATTTCGAATCACTTGAAAGATGCGAAGCATGTCTGATGGGTAAAATGACTAAGACTCCATTTTCTGGTATGATGGAGCGAGCTACGGACTTATTGGAAATCATACATACCGATGTGTGTGGTCCAATGAGTGTAGCATCGCGCGGTGGTTATCGTTATGTTCTTACCTTCACGGATGACTTGAGTATATATGGGTATATCTATTTCATGAAACAATAGGGCACCATCTAAATCCGTTGAAACGACACCGTATGAATTATGGTTTGGGAAGAAACCTAGATTGTCGTTCCTTAAAGTTTGGGGTTGTGAAGCCTATGTAAAGAAGTTACAGCCGGACAAGCTTGAACCCAAAGCGGAAAAATGTGTCTTCATAGGATACCCGAAGGAAACTATTGGGTATACCTTCTATCATAGATCCGAGGGCAAAATCTTCGTTGCCAAGAATGGATCCTTTCTAGAGAAGTAATTTCTCTCGAAAGAAGTGACTGGAAGGAAAGTAGAACTCGACGAGGTTGTCGAACCTTCTCTCGAACTTGCGAGTAGCACAGCACTGGAAGTAGTTCCTATGGCGCCTACACCAATAAGAGAGGAAGTTGATGATGATGATCATGAAACTTCGGTTGAAGTTGCTACAGAACCTCACAGGTCAACGAGAACTCGTACCACTCCTGATTGGTATGATCCCGTTATGAGTGTCATGTTGGTGGACAACACGATGACCCTGTGACATATGAGCAAGCAATGATGAGCCCAGATTCCAATAAATGGCAAGAAGCCATGAAATCCGAGATTGGATCCATGTATGAAAACCAAGTATGGACTTTGGTGGACTTACCGGATGGTCGGAAGGCTGTCGAGAACAAATGGATTTTCAAGAAGAAAACAGGTGCTGATGGTAATGTTATTGTCTATAAAGCTCGACTTGTCGCAAAAGGGTTTCGACAAATTCAAGGAGTTGACTACGATGAGACTTTCTCACCTGTATCGAGGCTAAAGTCTATGAGGATTATGTTAACAATTGCTGCATATTATGATTATGAGATATGGCATATGGATGTCAAAACAGCGTTCCTCAATGGAGACATTGATGAAGAGTTGTATATGATGCAACCCAAAGGTTTTGTCGATCCTAAAGATGCTAACAAGGTATGCAAACTTCAACGGTCCATATATGGATTGAAGCAAGCATCCCGAAGTTGGAATCAACGTTTTGATAAAGTAATCAAAAGCTTTGGATTTATACAAACTTATGGAGAAGCTTGTATTTACAAGAAAGTGAGTGGGAGCTCTGTAGCATTCTTAATACTATATGTAGATGACATATTGTTGACTGGGGATGATGTAGACCTTCTTAATAGTGTCAAAGAATATTTGAATAATAGTTTTTCAATGAAAGATCTTGGCGAAGCAGCTTACATATTAGGCATAAAGATTTATAGAGATAGATCGAGACGCCTAATATCATTGTCACAAAGTACATATTTGGACAAAGTTCTAAAGAGGTTCGAAATGGAAGAGAGCAAGAAAGGGTTCTTGCCCATGTTGCCCAATACGACCTTGAGTAAAACTCAAAGTCCAGTAACGGCAGAAGATAGAGAAAGGATGAGTAAGACTCACTATGCCTTAGCCATAGGATCTCTAATGTATACCATGCTATGTACAAGACCCGAAGTTGCATATGCTGTTAGTTTGACTAGCATATATCAAAGTGATCCAGGAGTGGATCATTGGATAGCGGTCAAAAACATCCTTAAGTACTTGAGAAGAACTAAGGATATGGTTCTTTCTTATGGAGGTGATGAATAGCTCGTTGTTAATGGTTACACCGATGCTAGTTGGAACACCGATCCGGATGATTCTAAATCTCAATATGAATACGTATTTACTTTGAATGGTGCAACAGTTAGCTGGAGGAGTCCAAAGCAAAGCGTTGTGGCGAGATCTTCAACTGAATCGGAATACATAACTGCTTCGGAGGCTTCACAAGAAGCGATATGGATGAAGGAGTTCATTACAGAGCTCGGTGTGGTTCCAAGTGCGCTGGACCCAATGTCTATCTACTGTGATAACATGGACGCCATAGCCAATGCGCAAGAACCAAGGTCACATAAGAAGCTGAAGCACATCAAGCTACGTTTTCACGCTATTAGAGAACATGTCCAAGATGGTGACATAAAGATTTGCAAAGTACACACAGATCAGAATGTGGCGGATCCGTTGACTAAACCTCTCCCGAGGGCAAAACATGACCAACACCAAACTGCAATGGGTGTTCGGTATATTACCATGTAATCTAGATTAGTTGACTCTAGTGCAAGTGGGAGACTGTTGGAGATATGCCCTAGAGGCAATATTAAATGTAGTTATTATTATATCTTTGTGTTTATGATAAATGTTTACATTCATGCTATAACAGTATTAACCAGGAAACATTAATACTTGTGTGATTTGTAAACTAAATTAGAGTCCCTAGTAAAGCCTCTTCATAATACTAGCTTGTTGGTTAATAGATGATTATGGTTTCCCTATCATGAACATTGAGATGTTATTAACAACAAGATCGTATCATTAGGAGAATGGTATGGTGTACATACTCCTATAGATAAGCGTAGCATATAGATCAAGTCATTTTAATAGTTCAATTGCTATAAGCTTTCTGATACATAGTAACCTAATTCCTTCGACCATGAGATCATGCATATCACCATCACCGGAAGGATGCTTTGATGACATCAAACACCACACCGTAGCTGGGTGGCCATAAAGGTGGCATTGAGTGTTCGGAAAGTATGGGTTGAAACACATGGATCAAGAGTGGGATTTGTCCATCCATATGACGGATATATATACTCTGGGCCCTCTCGGTGGAATGTCATCCAATTATCTTGCAAGCATGTGACTGGCTCACAAGGGATCACATACCACGGGAACGAGAAAAGAGTACTTATCGGTAACAAGGTTGAACTAGGTATGCAGAGATACCGATGATCAAAACCTCGGATAAGTAAACTATCGTAAGACAAAGGGAAATTGGTATTGTATGTAAATGGTTCATTCGATTGCAAAGTAATCGTAGAAATATGTGGGAGCCATATGAATTTCCAGATTCCTCTATTGGTTATTGATCGGAGAAGTGTCTCGATCATGTCCGCATAATTCACGAACCGCAGGGAGACACACTTAAGGATTCGATGTTGAGAAAGATACCAAATGTTGTTCGGAGTCTTGGATGGGATCCGGGATATCACGAGGAGATCCGGAATGGTCATGAGAATAAGATTCGTATAATGAAAGTCCTGTTTTGGAGTTGGGGAATGATTCCGGTGTTTTCATCGAGAATGTTCTAGAAGGGTCCGGAAGGTCCGACACTCCGGAGGGGAAGGGTACATGAATGTGTCATAACAATATGGAATGGTTGCATCATGTACTAGGTCACTTGGCTGGGCAAAATAAAGGGAGAAATCAAATCCTAGTTCGAAAGTCAAACGCCAATTTGACAAAGTCAAACAGCAAGTTTGCTTGGTGGAGGGAGAGTAGGAAACCTACTTGGGGAGGAGTTCCTCTCCCTCCACCCGCCGGCCAAGGAGGCCGAGTTGGGGGAGGACTACCTCCTCCCAACCGGCGCCCTCCCACCTATATCAGGAGGGGCAGGGTTGCCCCTCTTCCCTACACCCAACACCACCCAAAACCCTAGCCCTAGCCGCCGGCCTCCTCCAAGTCGCCGCCGCCTCCTAGGGTTTCTCCAACCCGCCGAGTTGGGGCTTCCCCAAGCCCTAGACACCGGCCAAGCTTCCCCCCTTGGTGCCTCTAAACCCTAGATCACCAAGGCGTATCTCATAGTCCACCATACTCGCTCCGGCTTAAGGCGAAGCCCTGCGAGATCTCCCCTCTACTTCCGGTACCATGCCGTCGTGCTGCCGGAATCACGTGGAGAGTGCTACAACCTCCATTTCTTTGGAACAAGGAGAGGAAGGTCTTCATCAATCTGCGAGCGTGTGACCATTGAAGCGCTTTAACGCAGCGCCGGAAGGATCGTCTATGCGATCTTGAGATCGGCAAGAGTACGACTACATCACCCACGAGAATCTGCTCTCGTTAACCGCTTTGTAATCTTCGAGGGTGAGTTCCTCTATCGACTCGTTGCTACAATCTAGTAGATAGATCCTGGCTTGTTTGTTTGCATGCGGTAGAATTTTTTTGTTTTCCATGCTACGAACCCCTACAGTTTGATCTGTGGATAGTTTTGTGGTAATTGATTTGTTTGTTCACATCTGGTGAATAATTGTGACTTGTTGAGATATCTTAGCTCTGGTTTGATGATCAATTGACATGCTTGGTTTACTTGTGATGGTCTCAAGGCCCTGTTTTAATTCTTTACCCTATGATTAAATGATGAGATACTATGGAAAGAGTAGGTTTATACTACTCTTACTCCGGGTAGAATTGATCTGACAAACCCGTCTGGATGATTATAGTAGACATGAATATTCAAACCATTGGTTTGGATTTTATCTGGTTGGGATACTTGCTGATCTAAACATTTGCTAGTTCATGTTGATAGTTAAGAACTATTGACAATGATTCCTAGTTGAGTTGGTTAGGAAAATGATTCGGAAATCATATTTGTTTGAAATTATTGTTGGATGGTGAATGACATATGACAATTAGCTCTGAGTGTGTTAAGATATGCACTCCTCTGCCAGGGATAATAGCAGTACACTAAATGATTCCTGGCCTATTAGCTAGGAAAATGTTTGAATTATTTGCAAGTGAGATTTGGTGATCATGTATGTATGTTGTCAACATGACAGTAATTGATCACATGATTCCTAACTATTCTGTTAGAAATATGATGCAAGGATTTAGTTTGTTTGATGATAGATGATATACAAGCATGTTTACTTGCTGATGTTGCTAGTGTAAATTTTTAGTGATCTTTGTGGCTTGGAATTTGCTACTGTGGTGCCTCAGTTGAGTGTGCATAGTAGAAATCCATTGTTACATGATCTACTATACCTACCTCTGTCAATGATGCAAAGACTAAGACATATTGTTGGTATAAAAGAACAAATATTTATTTTGGTGGCCCCCATTCTCTGTGATGAACTTGCATAGCATTTCTATGCAAACTGAGAGAACCTCCTCCTCCAATCCTCCTAAATGATTATTTAGTTGAAGGGTAGAGGAGTGGATTTGATGTGTATTAGTCCCTTGTTTTACCAAGATGCTTATGCCAGAAGATAGTACAGATGCTTAAATATCAACTTGTTTCCTGTAGATTGGTTGCTACCCCATGGCTAGTATGATGGTAGTTGTTCTTGATCAACTACTAAATAATTGGATGGCTTGCTCCACCTTCACACCTTGTTGCTATTGGCTTTCAGCTTAAGTTGTTGTTTATCCTTCTCCTAGTGCTCCTAATACAACTGTGGCATGGCCTTGAATTCCCCCTTGTCCCAGCTCTTGGATGGCTCTAGAAGGAAACCAGAGCTGGAAATGGTGTGGTATATATTTTCTGCTATTTTGATCTGGTACAAGCTAGGACTACTTGTGGTGTTCTTGAGTGAGGATGTGGATGTGATGAAACTGGTGGGGTGCTTGGGTGGTGTTCTTGTCTAAGTGTGGTGGAAATGGAGTAGCTAGCTTTGCTACTACGGTTGGCTTCTTCCTTTTCTATATCTCGTGCTCTCCCTGAGGTGTTAACAACACATCAATTGCATGTGGTGTGTAAGCTGCTTACAGTTGGGCCCCATATGGTGCAGGTTTCCATCTATGGAACTTGTGCCTATGGATGAGCTCAGTTGGGAGATATTTTCTATGGATCACTTTGGCTGGAAGTTTGGTATTATCTTGAATTGATTTAATAATTTGATGTTGCCAAGTGGATTACTAGAGTTGGTAATGCCATCTAGCTCATCTTGGGCTGAGGACCTTATTGGCTTAAACATGATCTGTTTAGTTGATTTAGTGCTAAACATGGTTATTATTTTTTATTATTGTTGCCCTTTTCTTTTTAATTGATTTTAGCTAGGCTTAAGAGGGTGCCATAGCATGCTAGTTATTGCCTGATGATAAAATGATCAAATTTGTGCTGGTTTCTTTGGACCTTAACTTTGCCTCTCAAAATCAAGTGTATAGCTCATAGATCAAAATTTCTACTTATGGTCTAGATTGGGTGGTACCCTCTTAGGTCATTAATGGATTTTGGTAGTTCTTACCAAAATCCCTAAGCTATTTTCATATATCAAATTGCCTCACCTATGGTGGGGCAAACATTTTAACATTAAAACAATGTTTCTTTCTTTATTGTTTATTTTACAGGAATTAAGATCAAGAAGAAGAAGAAGAGAAGCTTAGTTAGATTTTATTTTTAATCTTGTTGTAATTTCCCTTTTATTCACATGTGTAAAGATTTATTATTATTGTGTTTGTAAATAATAAAGTATTTATTTATTAATTATTCCATTGTAAAGACATTGTCATATATAAAGAATTATTTTATTTATCTATTGTAAAAATAACACTATATGCATATATATTTATATTAATAAAGAATCCTTTTTATATTATTTATGTAATCATTTTAGTTCAAGTTATTAAATATTTCCAATTCCTATTGTGAATTTTTGTAAATTCATTTGAATTTCATATTTGAAATTCAAATACATGATTGGACAAATTTTCCCCGAAACAAAGAATTCTAGAAAGGTCATGTCAAAATCTATCGCACTTGCTCCGAAGTTTCCTTCAGTACAAGGGAGATCCCGATCCCTCTATAGCTCTTTTAGTTTTGCGCGAAAATTCCCCGGATTTTCTTATGCATGAATGCAATGCACAAACCTGTGTCCTCTCTATTTCTAGGTGCTAATCCTGGGATGTTACATTTGTTCATATGTTATGTACTTGGAACAAAAAGAATATGCTTATTACAGAAGCAATTTCATGGGACTTCGGAGCTGCACAATCTATGAGTTGTGCGGTATGGGTGGAGATGATGTATCTCGTGTTGATTTAGTTCCATGGAGGGGAGGGGGGATCTTGAAGATCGGGATAGGATGCCTGCCACTAGGTTATGAATGTTGTGACCGTTGCGGTGAAGATGACCAGATATGTGGCAAGGTGCCCCAAGGTCATCCATGGCGTGACCGTTGTGGTGAAAATGACGAGAGATGTGCAAGGCAGGACTGGTGTTGGATAACTAATATTCTAATAGGGTGTTCTTGAGTTTTTGTTAGCGATATCCTACATGCTTGCGACAGACGTTGGGACGCAAAGTTCTACGAACTCAGGTTCACCTATGCCTCCTTGAGCAAGGGCACACAACCTAATACTCAATTCCCACTAAAGGTATACCACGATGTTTCCCTACGAGCCTAGTATGATGCAGGATCCGGTGGTCAGCTGCATTTGGATGCCACCCACGAAGGGTTGGATCTTTGATGTCGTACAATTACCATATGGAAAATGCCGTGTGTATAGTAGGACTCAAGGGTATATCTTCACGAAAATTTTGCAATCTTCAACTTTATAATTTTTTTGCCTCCACAAATATGAAGGCTTTTAAGTGATACCTAATTGTTTGGGTGGCTCACACCCTCCAAATAAGGTAAACAAGTAATTGGCATTCCCTTGGATCTTGGGCCCTTGCAAATTTTATTAATGAATCTCTCAAAGAACTAATAATCTCTCACAAAGATTCACTCAAGTAGATGAGAGCTCATAAGCACAAGGTGCCGAGAGTGGGGGACAAGGCTCAAAGCCTTGCTCTCATGTTACTTTCTTCATCCTTCATAAGGGATATATGTAGGAAAGGCACACAATCCGGTCGTTGGACAAGAAAACATGTGTCTAGAGGTTCCGGAGAATTATATCTTCGGTTACCAGACTACTTCAAAATTTGAATGGTAAGGTGGGAAAGAATATTTTCATGAAAGTAGTGGTTAAGTACCATAATATAAAGAGACATCCATAAACACCTCAAGAACCAGAAAACCTTAGAGGGACTAGGCATACATTCTCAAAGTTTTTGGACTATAATCATAAGGATTTTTCCAAGGAAAAACAACAGTGCTCGGAGGTATTGGGCAAAATTTGTCCAGATGACCCAAGAACAAACAAAAAACCTTATAAAACGGACAAGGCACATATGCTAAGTTATAGATTAGAGGTTCTAGAAAAGCACTACTCGGTAGTTCTGGACCTACACTAGAATTCACTTGGCTGAGCCAAATCACTGACTCAGAGATACCGAACTAAACATAACACTATTTGAAAGTAAATTGGGTCTGATGGTTCCTGGATCTAAACTCGGCGGTGGTGGTCCTAGCTCAAGATTGGAGCCCGGCAAGATGTGAGTGTGGCCAACCTTAGCATATTTTTCCCAAGAGAACCACTATTTGAACCAACTTTCTCCTCTAAAAATTCAAAACATGCACCGTGGGACCATGAAAACTCGGCAGTTGCCGAAACAAACATATTTTTCCTTCCCGACACACTTCTCACAATGTTTGGAGGTATTGGTCGACTGGTTCAGTACATAGTTCTAGGATTTATGGTTTTATAGAGATAGAGACTTGATTGAGTAGGAATTCTAAGAATTTTCTTTAAGATGTTCGCAACAATTTAAGTTTATCATTCTATTCAACTACCCCTTTTGGTAGTATGAGTGTATGACATACCTATGAGCCAATATAATTAATAAAAAAATTGAGGCTATCATCTCTTTTCTCATTTTGACGCTGACATTGGATTTCATTTTATTATCATAGGGACAAACCCTGAAAAAATTACTTGGTCCCTTGAATGCCTTGGTTGCCATGGTGAAGTCGAAGTTGTCGAGTCGCAAGATGGATAGATCTCGATCTATGTGGTATCTGTGTTGTGACAACTATGCTAGTCAGGGATGTCGTAAGGCTTTAGCCATGTCTAAGACTAGTACCAAACGAATCATGTTAGATAACTAATCATATGGGTCTATTATGAGTTGTGAAAACTCGGTTAAAGGTATCTGGACATTTCTTGGACCAAGACGGGCTTTAGGATGGGCCACAGAAAGCTCGACGAGGAAAAACCCAGGTCGAGCCTGTCCCGACTGCCAGGCCTAAATTTGAGGCCTAGGCCCGACCCAAACAAATACAAAAGTCATCGGGCCGTTGGGCCAGGCCCTTCCTAAAAACGGTCGTTCTGCTAGCCCTAGCCCGGCCCAAACAAGGACAAAAAAATCTTTGGGATGTCGAATCGGGCCTTGGTTGTTCTGTAGCCCTAGCCCGGCCTAAAGTGGCACAAAAATCATCGGGCCAATGGGCCAGACCTTCCTAAAACGGTCGTTCTGCTAGCCCTAGCCCGGCCCAAACAAGGACAAAAATCTTTGGGTTGTCGAATCGGGCCTCGGTTGTTCTGTAGCCCTAGCCCGACCTAAAGTTGGACAAATATCATCGGGCCGTTGGGCCAGACCTTCCTAAAACGGTCGTTATGCTAGCCCTAGCCCATCTGGCGGTAACACCGGGCCACAAATTCTAGGCCTAGGCTTGGCTCACGGGCCTGATTAGGCCGGTTGCATGGGCTTTTTTTGGGTTGGGCCGACCGAGGCGGGCTGCCCATGCCCAAGTTTACAAGTGCTCTTTTTGTCAATTGATTTGCCCAACTTAAAGAAAACTTGAATGGCACATGGGCCTGTAGACCAACTCCCTTTCCGGACGAGGAGATAGGGATCGGTGTAGGCCGTTTAGATGCAGTCACGGTACACGCACCTACTAATGAGCAGGTGGCCGTGGCAATCACAGCCTAGCCCAACAGTGCAAAATAACCACCACCACCACAACCTTTGCTCTCATTGGACGTGCTGTCTGATTAGTCGCATCATCAACAGCTTTCACCGGTCAAAACCGTTGAAGTCTCGTAGGAGAAGGGATCAACGCCTCGGACCGTGCTTGTATGTAATGTACTGGCTGCCTTGTTTAGTTAGTTATATTTATCTTGGGTTGGTAAAGCAGTTGGGTCGGTCTCCGTCACACTCTGGACATGTCCGTGCACCGTGCCCGCCCGAGCCGTATCCGCTGCCTCGCTAGCTGCCTGCTAAACCGGTCACGAGAAAAAGCAGGTCTGTTCGCGCCGCTGGATATATATAAATACGTGCGGTACTCTGTTATGTGTGAGCCCCAGCAAAAATGACTTTGACAGGTGCGCATTTTCCATGCTACGAGAGGACAGCGTTGCACGTTTTTGTACATCGATCGTACTGTACTTGTAGTAATGGTTGATACCTGCACGTTTTTTTACTGGCAGGCAAGTGCACGTACGTACAGTACATAGGTAGCTCCGCCTTGGAAACGCTACTACCCTTCAAAATTTTCTTGTACGGAGTACGTGCAAAAGGATGCTATAGTACTACCAGTAATGTGTAGCGGGTAGAATCAGGGGCGAAGCTAGAAAGAAACTCTGATGGGGTCACCTCAAGGGCAATGGGGTCATTCTCTACAAATGAACAGTGTTTATCTCTAATTTAGTGAAGGATTTGCTAATTTTTGTTGGGGTCAGCTGACCCCAGTGCTAACAAGCCAGCTCCGCCCCTGGGTAGAATAGTAGAATAACTATGCTGTAGCCATCTTTTCCGTGCAGCATCGCGTATTAAATCTCACTGATTTGGTGGCATGATTAAGGCCTTTATCCCATAGATTTTGTTGCGCCACCGTCTCCCAGCAGCAAAGCAAAGGTGCACCGCCGTGGCGCCTCGCGCCGCCGCCACGCTCGCTCCGCTGAAGTAAACTCGCCGTCATATCAGTTCTTCTCACGGTCAAGCCTCGACAAGAGTCGCTCGCTCAGAGGTTAAGGTGTGATTAAAACTCGGCAAGATGAATTAGCCGTTGTGGAGCTGGTGTAAATTAACAAATGCTAAGAAACGGTCGGGAGGACGACGAAGGCGATTAAACAATGCCATTAAGGAGGAAGGAAAAAAAAATCGTCGCCCTGCTCGCTCGCTCGCCCTAACGGTATGATTAGGGAGGAGGGGAGGGGACTGCCCTGCCCGACAGCGAGTCATGGAGTAAACCAATCGGAGGTCCCTCTCCCTCCCCGCGCGCCTCCCCCTCTTTATAAGCCTCTCCCACCTCGCCATCCATTACTCACCATCACCTCCTCCTCCTGCTACCTCACCTACTCCCCTCCATCGCTCCCTGTCCCCCGTCCCTCCTCTCTCGCGCGCGCAACGCCGGCGTTCTCTCTCTCTCTCTTCCGCCGCGAACGAAAATGCAGTCCAGGCACCGCGTCTTCGCGGAGGACCAGCTCCTCGCGCAGCTGCAAGGGGAGGACGACCACTTCGACAACGTGCCGGACTCGCTCGTGCTCATCATCTTCAACAAGCTCGCCGACGCGCGCTCACTCGGCCGCTGCTCCGCGGTGTCCAAGCGCTTCAACGCGCTCGTCCCGCTCGTCGACGACGCCTGCCTCCGCATCGACCGCGTCATCAGCACCGACGGCGCCGACGCCGCCGACGACGCGCTGGGGGTCTCGGGCGGCGGCACGCGCCAGCGCGGCGGCGTCTTCTCGGGGCTCCTCAAGACCGTGCTCCTCGCCGTGCTCAAGCCCTTCGGCCACTGCGACGCCGGGGTCAGGTCCGCCGCGCACGGACAGGGCAAGCACGCGCCGCACCACTCCCCCGCGCAGGTGCTCAAGAACTTCAGCAGCATCCGGAACCTCCGCATGGAGCTACCCGTCTCCGACGTCGGCACCGAGGACGGGGTCCTGCTCAAGTGGAAGGCCGTATTCGGCAGCACGCTCCAGACCTGCGTCATACTCGGCGGCACCAAGTTCGACCACGCCGCCCCCCACTCCGCCGCACCGCCTGCTGCTGCATCAGCAACCGAGCACGACGCCTCGCAGTCGCAGAACCAGGGGGACGGGAGCATACCGGAGTCCTTCTACACCAACGGCGGCCTCAAGCTGCGCGTGGTCTGGACCATCAGCTCCCTCATCGCCGCCGCCACCAGGCACTACCTCCTCCGCGAGATCGTCAAGGAGCACCCCACCCTGGAGCGCGTCGAGCTCACGGACGCGCACGGACAGGGCACGCTCTGCATGGAGCGGCCCCAGCTCAAGGAGTTCACCGACAAGCCCCTCGCCGCGGCAGCCGCCGCCAACCGCACGCAGGTGCCCGCCTGCAACATGAAGCTCCGCTACGCGCCGATGCTGGAGCTCTCGGACGGCACCAGGATCCAGGGCGCCACGCTCGTGGTGATCAAGCCGGTCGGCGAGACCGGCGGCATCTGCGGCGGCCGGAAGGAGCTCGATGACTTCGTGGCCGGAGCCTTCGACGGGCCGTTCAGGGAAGCGGTGGCGATGCTCAGCAAGCGCCGCACCTACCTGCTAGAGATGAACGGCTTCTAGATAAGCTTTGCTCTGTTGTGCGCAATGGCAATGGCCACCACCGGATAGATTGCTCTGCTCTGCTCAGCTCAGTTGCACACTGACTGAGGTGTCTGTCCCTCCTTGTAACAGCACCAGCAGCGATCATGTCTCCTGCCTTACCTCAATCCTTCGTTACTGCCTTAGTATCCGTGCAACAATAATCGCCAGCCATTTCTGTGTGGTGATCTGATGGATCAGTGGATAAACGGAATGAAGTGACATCACGTTTTCAGTGCAGTGCTTTCTTCTGAGAGCAACTCTTTACCACATACCAGAGCAATACAGATAGATACTCCAAAGTTCTTCGATACAAATATCTAAGAAGGTTTGTCTACGATTTACTAAAACAAAAACAAAAAATCGCATTTCCTCACCACCACCACCACCACCAACAGCAACAACAAATCGAGAAAATCGCATAGTAAAGCGGATAATGGGGAACTGAGATACCGTGAGCCTGTGACCAGAAAGCTTAACCATTTAGTGTTTCAGGATAAAATCATTGTTCCCCCACATTCGTCTAGCATTGCTTTCTTGTTGCCTTGCTTCACTGCGAATCTCACCTCACCCATGATGAATTGGCCAAACAAGCAGTAGCCATCAAGTTAGTTCTGCCCCCTTTGCTGCATTCTGAGTGAGGAGCATGAACTGAGAAAGTTCTTCTTCTTCTTCAAAAAAGAAAAAAGAAAAAAAGAACCAAGAAAGTTCTTCTTCTTCTTCAAAAAAGAAAAAAAAAAAGAACTGAGAAAGTTCAGTTCACATCAAATCCCAAATTTGCATTTGCTCCTATCCTATTTGCCACAATGCCAACCCTATTGTTGGCATCTCCCATCACCATATATCTGAAGTCCAGTTTCTTGTGGCTCTCGCACTCTCTGACTTTCCCCAACATTCCCTACAGTATAATGCGGTGCCAGCCTGCTGTTACTTGGCATTCCGGATAACCCTTCCTTAATCTATACAACAATACGGCAAAGCGCAATGGCGCAGCATTGCGGTGCGGATCGGCTTTCTTAATCCGCACTGCACATTCTTGGGCATCAGCACAGCACGCCAGACTTGATCAAATCTATTCAGGAGTGCATAATCCAATAATAATCAGCTCCATTATTGATCAACTCTGGTATAGAGGAAGGTAGCATTGTCGAAACACTGGAGGCGGTTGGGATGCCCTTATCTGGAAATACGTGTGGAATTCTCACACTAATAGGAACCACAACAACACATGGTTCGCTGAGTTCGCATGTGTGTCGGAGTTAGGAAGGCTGTTAACGAAGAAAATAAAACCACAACATGTTTTCCAGCTGTGTTGATTCCTTAGCCTTGTTATTATGAGCTTGCAATGCGTTCATCCCTTGTGTCCGAGGCTGCTACGTACTACTAACTACTGCTACTGATTAATTGTTGGATAAACATCTGCGCGTTAGGTCAGGTGATGAAGCACGAAGCTGGATTTACAAGGAATTGCTTGTTCAAACGCAATTGCCCATTTATTTTTCTTGATTGATGTAATGGGGCAGCTGTGTAATCCTGGATTTGATTGATTAATAACCCGGTCGATCGGTCTGTTGCGGAGGGAGGAGCTGGTGTGGTGGTGGTGGAGTGCGAGGCAGGTATAGGTTAAGAAATGACGGAAGAAAAGGCAAGCGATTATGATGATGTGCGTTCTATGGCCAATTCTTGTCGATCAGTTTTGCACAAGTGGGGTGGAGATGAAATGGAACAGTAACAGGAAACATTCCGAGGATCGTTGCTGGGACGGTGGTTGGGTTAAAGGCCAGTCGCTTTGCTCGTGTCTCTGTCTTCTGATGGTGGAATCCCACTCCATCATGGGTAGTGACAAAAACTGCACCTCGCAAAATCAGTACCAGGATTATCAGATGGTTCACCATCGTCATGGGCATGAATGCTACTACTGCTACTACTTAACAGTTAACATCAATCAAAAGAATTAAATTACGAGCATTAGTTGATCAGCTTCTTCCGTGAGACTCTGAATCAGAACTGTGTGTGTGAGCACGAATGAAGCATCAACCATGGGAAGAATTTTCAGCAACATGCATGCCCACTTCAACGGTCGTCTCGTCTCGTCTTGGGATCGATCGCCATGTGAGCATTATCCGGACATGTTCAGCAGGTCTCGAGACGCATAAATAGGCTGGGTCAACTTCGCTAGTAGAAAAAACTAAACCAGCCAACGGCTGCATATGCATCTCGGAGTGGATGGAGGAGGAGGAGGACGAGGGAGGGAATATTAGTCCCTGGTGACCATATGGGCAATAGATTATGTGATCGCGGTTAGCGTAATCCGTATCTTCAGCAAAGCAGAGAAAACTAGTATTAGCTAGCTCGCCAGCGTGGCGTCGCTGGCGTTGCCGTTGGCAGTACGTGCGCGCCGTCGTGCTACTGGTGGCTCCGTTGTTAGCGAATTTGTTCCGTTGGGTCGGGTTTGAGTGTGCTTTGTTAAAAGGCGTCGGGGCCTGCCTTAGGGATTGATCAAGGTTTGGTCATGTTTTCGTTCGATTCAAGAATGCACTCTCTACTTTGCGCTTCTTGACTTGACGTGGACAAATGGAAAAGAAACGACGCACTCGTGCTAACCTACGGTATGACTTCTGCAACATGCGGCTTGCTTGTGACCACGAAAAAGAGGTATACTAGCATAGTTTTTGTTTTGTTTTTGTAGAGAGAATATATGAATCTTGAAGATTCACAAGATATGGTGGAAACATGTCAAGAAAGAAAGGAAGATATATGGTGGAAATCTCGACGGATTCCTCCGTCCATCATTTCCTGGAACAATAAACATAACGCTCTGTTTGGATGTACGGAATTAAACCGGAATCATGGAAATCAGAATTGGGGTCTCAGTTTCCGCCGTTTGGTTGCGCTATGAATTGGAGCCTAGAAACGGAGACGAATTCCGCGTCTCCTCACTCCGCGCGCAAGTTGACTGCTCGCGATTCCGACCTCTCCCGCTCCGAATTGGCTGGAAACGGGAGCCCCGCGTACCGCTTCACTGTGATAGAAAACAAAACGCCTCAACCCGACCCCTGCCAGTGACCCCCGACCACGAGCAAGCCGGCGGCGCTGGCGGCTCCAGTGAGCCCCCTGTCCCACTCTCCTTCCCCGTCCTCCTCTCCCATTACCGCCTTTCTCTCCCTCTCACGGTCCATGTATGTGTCCTGCATGCGCCCCCAACCCTAAATCGTACGGGCGGGATGGGAACCGTCGGCATCAGGGGAACAACGGCGGGAGCTCGAGTGACGGAGGCTACCTCTACCTCTTCAAGGTGGCCACTCCCTGTCCCTCTTCTGAGCAAGCGAGAGATTCATCTCAGAGCCCTGCGCTCAGATCAAGCGAGCGATTCATCTCCGTGTCAGGCAAGTGAGAAATTCCCCCACGCAGATCACACCGGTA
Source organism: Avena longiglumis (assembly GCA_030063025.1). Classification (NCBI taxonomy): domain Eukaryota; kingdom Viridiplantae; phylum Streptophyta; class Magnoliopsida; order Poales; family Poaceae; genus Avena; species Avena longiglumis. Next base: position 464,573,289 of record CP125975.1, on the reverse strand, counting down.
GATGGTTCCCGGAGTAAGTAAGTTGACGAATTGGATGAACACCTTGTATCAGCACGTCTACCAGAGGTCACGTTGACGCTGCCGAAGTTGATGGTTATGCCATGGAGAAATCTCCATGGTGACCAAGCTCCTCATATGCAACACATACTAACATCTGACATGTAGTTCAACAAGAGCTTGTCCCCATAGACGGCACGGGAGTATATGAGGATCGTGGGTTCCCTTGATCCCTGCTAGATCACGGCGGTGAGCAAAGAGGCCATGGTAGTACAACTTGTTGACCGCTCTGAAGTTTCTGAATCTGACAGGAGCACGTACTGCAGCAAAGAAGTATCAAAAGATTTCAGCTACTGGATAATCTAGGCTGTGTTTGGATGCACTGTCCACTTGTGTTATGTGTAAGAGGCATTAACTGACCACTCGTGCTATTTGTAAGACCAAATTATTTATCCACGTCGTAATCATTGTTGGTTATTAGAAACTATTTTGTGTCACGTGTGTTCTTGTAATATTATTTATATTATTTTAATGTTATTATGTCTGAATAATATATATATATATATATATATATATATATATATATATATATACATTCTAATATAAACATGCTATTTTTCATACATTTACATAGGTTTCTACATCCAAACTCAACAACATGTCCAATTCCAAGATTTCTACATCCAAACGGGAATTGAAATTGGGTACCACCGACTGATTCCAACAACAAATTCCAAGCACACCCAAACAACATAGTTCAAATGGAAGCCATTTCCTTTCCGGCTTAGATTTGGAATTCCCACTCATTTCAATTCTAAGCCCCAATTTTGTGCATCCAAACACAGCGTAAGAATTTATTCTGTTATCTGGAAAGCTGTCTGCAGCTTTCAAAAAGAACAATAGCAGATGCCTATATTTTGCGTCCACCGCCAATTATTCCCATAGAGGAAATATGTTTGAATTCCAGAGGCACAAAACTATATATATCCAAGTTAAGAAACTTCTGCAAGATGCGGGTTGCATGTGATCACGAAAGGAGGTAGCAGAGTTTTTTTTTATTTTTGTGGAGAATATACGAATCTTGAAGATTCAGAAGATATGGTGGAAACATGTAAAAAAGAAAGAAAGACAGAAAGAAAGAAACGGAAAGAGAAAGAAAGAAAGAAAGAAAGTGTGGTGGAAATCTTGACGGATTCCTCTGTCGTTTCCTTAAGATCTCCATTGTGTTTCTCCTTGATTAATACTAATTTTGAATATTTTTATAAGAAAGGAATCAATAGAAGAATTTATTCCATTATCCGGAAAGTTGTCTGCAGCTTTCAAAAAGAACAATAGCAGATGTCTTTATTTTTTGTCCACCGCCATTTTATTCCTATAGAGGAAATATGTTTATATCCAGTAGCACAAAACTATATATCCAAGTTTAAAAACGGATGCGTAAGAGCTTATCTCTAGCCATCCCCATATAGTTCCCCGAACGTGTCCAGCCGGTTCCCCATATCAGTTTTTCATCAGGAGCGGCCCAACTAAATGTCCGGCGCTTATAGGCCGCATCCAACCCAACGAAGGGTGAGCGGGGATGTCAGGTTGAGCTGAAAAGTGGGTGGGTCAGCGCCGTCATTGAGACACAAAATTCTCACCTTATTTCATGTTTCCTACAATTTTTCTCCCCCCATTTTCTCCATATCCTCGCCATGTCGTCTTGTGTTCCGCCATGCTCCCTCCACACCCTCGATCCGGCACCTCCCTGCCACCATGCCACCGAAGAAGTCGTTCGTTGGCCCTCGTTCGATGGAGCTGCCGACGGCGAAGAAGGCTAGGCAACCAGAGGATCTATGAATATTGAAGATTCACAAGATATGGTGGAAACATGTCAAGAAAGAAAGAAAGATATGGTGGAAATCTCGACGGTGCATCGTTTCCTTAAGATCTCCATTGTGTCTCTCTTTGATTAATAATCCTTTTTGTAAGATAGAAATAAACATAAGAATATATTCCGTTATCCAGAAAGCTGTCGGCAGCTTTCAAAAAAGAACAATGGGTGTCTATTTTCTTTTCGTCCACGAGCATTGGTTCTCCTAGAGGAGATATGAATATATCCAGCGCCACAGAACTATAAATCCAAGTTAACAAACGGAAGCATAAAATACTATATGGAGTACATATAGTGGGTTTGCCTCTGAATATGTCCTGATCGCAGCTACTAGTCTATCCATTACTGTAGGATTGGACTTTGGAACATTAGCAATGAGAGAGGATTAAGGAAATGAAGGAGACCATCTTGTCCACTAATGGGGACAGGAACATGGCCCGCAGTAGCAATTCCCGGGCCTGATTGACCCTACTGACTAGTGGCTCGATCGTGGGTTTTCAGCAAAGCGGCAGCATCACCTATTAATTAATTCCTAATTAAATCTCATGTACCATGCTCTATCACCGGTGCTAGTACTTAAACACCAGCGCAAGCTAAAGAAAGCTCTTTTTCCGTAGATTAATGAGCTAGCTCCAGCCTTCTTGAGCAGCACAATCGCGCTCGGAGTTCGACCGGACTATATTATTATTTCACCAGCTGGAATATTATTTCACGCCCATGACCCCAGATCGATATGTCACGTACGAAATTAGTTTAAAACGGATCACGCGAACGGACAATGTATGCATTTAATGTCCGCCAAAATGCTCTTAAAATCGAGTAGTAGACGATCATCTAATAAGGTCGAACGGAACGGATAATGACAGGGCCAGCCAGAGTTTTTGAATTGAAAAAGCGAGAAAACAAGAAGAAAACAGATGATGGCAGGCTACTTTTGTATAGTATACTTGTGTGGCGTACCACCTCATTCATACGACGACGAGCTTGCCACGCTCGCCTTCTCCGAGCGCATCATTAATGTACGATCGTCGATGATACTACGTCGTAGGTACTCTGGAGTATGGAATGTGGACGCTTTCTCATAACGCTTTTTCCTTTGAATAATGGACCTTTTTTGCTCCATTGAATTCGTATTCCCCATCCGTCGATCCACCACCACCATGCACTGATTCGAACACTAAACGATGAGCAGCACGTCAGGGTCGTCCTGAGATTGCCGTGACAATAACATCGTAGATTCCACATCCAGGCACAGATTAGAAGCGCCGCCGCTCCTCGGTGTTGCGCAGATGCGGTAAAAAATCCAGGCGGTGGGCATCGTACATGGTTAGGACCGTCTTCCGCTCCTTGGCCAAACACCTTGGCCGGTACTTATTGTCGGCGAGTGTCGAGCCATTGTTCTCTTCCACTCTGTCAGCTAGCGGCGCCGCTCCACGATCTTGATGGCCAGCTCGTTATACCGTAAGTAATCGACGTGACGGGTACCCTGCTGAAGCTGATGTCAAAGCCCGGCAGAAGCATGGCGCGTGGCGGCGTGAGGATGCCATACTAGGTGAACTTGTCGGCCTTGTATCAGTTCAGAGACAGCATGTCCATGCAGAGCGTTGGGAAGTAAGTGAGTGGATGGCGGGCGCAAGTGGTGAGGGAGATATGCTGGCACAGACGGCCAAGGGTCACAGATGGTGGATCAACCGCTGAGAAGATGGCGTCGGGAACCGGTGGCCATTTGTTTTTGTTGACAACTTTTGAAATACAAATTCTAGTACGTGCAACTATATTCAAACTAAACATTTAGCTAAATCATATTCATCTAGTACATGCAAGTAGGCTCATACAACAGTTCAAACTAATTATTACACACATTTTTATTCATCACAAATTTGCTTGATTGTAACTACCTCGGTGAATTACGCTCCTAGATACAAGCCTGGATGAGTGGTAGTGGTTGAAATAGTACGGTGGGGCCCCAAAAGCCACTCACTGGTAGTCCTTTCGGACGTCCCAACCACTACCCTCTCAACGGGACCTCAGACGGGCGTGTCAGCGGCGAAGGATCAACTACATACACAAGTGGGTATGTATGCAAGCCACCATACAAGAGTACATCGAGCCATACCATCTAGAAAGAAAGAAAATATAACGCCATACGGCAAGATTCAAATGACCTAGATAGATCTATATTTTAGGATACTTCCTCATACAACACACATCGAGTATCATGCGGGCGGCAAACAAAATCCAGTACGGATAAGAAGCAAACCGCATAAGATGCCATGGAAATAAGCACATCCCAACTACAGGTCTCACGGATCCCGTTCCGGAATCTCTACACGAGCGATCGTTGCACATCTTGACTTCTTCCACCCGAGATCCGTCCTGGGGTACCTGTCCATCTGAACCAATAATTTATCGTGTGAGACCCTAAGGGTACTCAGCAAGTCTTAATGCCTCTAAAGGGGACACAACCTGGGGTGACGCAATTGCAGCGAAAGATAAACCCTAGCAGTTCTACAGATAAACGCTAACCATCCGCCTAACCAATGATAGACGGATGTCCGTGAATTGAGAACAACAGTTATAATGGTAATCTCATCAGATCCATCCTCCTCCCCGCTTACCAACGAGGAAGCGGACGAACAACCCCCCCATCCGTTGGCAATTTTATTAACCATTCCATGAGTGTTGCACTATTTACTAGTCAAATTAAAGCGGTACTTTAGTTATGCTTGTCTATGATCGAGAAACTGTGCTCCAAGTCGTCCATATCCGCGGACACGGCTTTCAGAAAGTTTTACCCGGCCGGGGTGCACCAATAGCAACACACGCTCGATCAACCTCGGAAAAACCAAATCAAAACCCAACGAGGCTTTCACGACTGAACAATCACAAGATTCAGAAATATTTCAGGGGGCCACCCCATTGAGTAGACCCGCAACGAAGTTAGCTGACTTCGAGACGGACTCAAGGTTTGCGCCAATGGCTATAAGCGACTGGGAACCCGAAAGTGTGGCTGGGCTTGTCGATACCGCGTAATCACTCCGCTTACCTAAACAGTACAGTGTGCTCCTCGCACAATTTAAATACAAAAAGTAACATGGCATAAGTACAGGATCGTAAATAAAACCTCAAACTAGTTGTGGCCCCAAGAAATAAGACTGAATCAAGATCTGGCTCAGGGGGGTCCCATATACCTCCCGGATGTGGATAGCGCGATAAATCAAGGAACAGGAATCAAGTACTCGGGGTCTTACGGGACACAAGTGAGCAGGAAAAACCAAATAGCAGATGTTGCTCACCGGTGCCACTTTCTTTAGTTATCCCACTACTACTCAGGTTAAGTTGTTTAGGTACCTCGTTATCCAACCGACGCTCACATACCCTACACATGTGTAACACCCTCCGAATCGGACCTATGCAAGTTTTAGCAAAACTCGCCAAACCCGCATAGAAACGATTCAAAGGTGCCCACCAGGCACTTTCGTGCGGGTGGAAAACGAAGTAATAACATTACACAACAGTCCTCGATGGGACCCACAGAACAGATATATATAACAGCGACTCAAAGAGTCAAGAATACAGGTATAATATACAAAGATCCAAATCACCTTGAAAACGATAGAGCTCCAGCTACGGACAAGATGCAAATGGGGCTAAGAGCCTCAAGAATAACCAATGGCGTCCATAACCCTGCCAGGCCAAGCCGAAGGGTAACCACCTAACGGCGTCGATCTCAAAACACCTTAACAAAGGGGTGCCGACAAAGGCAAAGCGAAAACAAAGAAGGAGCGTCGATCGAGGCCAGTACACGGCGAGGCTAGAATTCGGCGGTCCTCGCCTACATAGGTATGGTGGACTGAAGCGGCAGCGGCAGCATGCACTATACAACCTATAGAGACACGATACAACTGGCGGATATCAGAGAGGGGTGAGAATGACCTATCCGGATCCAACCTGAAGCTAACACCAAACAAACCCATCCTGGTGTTTCCCCCTCGAGACCAAACGAGGAAGTCAACCGAGGAACTCACACAGTTGGCAGTTTTATTTATTCAGTTATAGTGGCGGCACTTTACTAGTCAGGTTTAGATAATCGTCCTGATAAAGTAAACAGTGGACACTTTTAGTTAACCATTCCGTGATAGTTGCAGCAATTACTAATCAGGTACAGATAGCATGAGATAAACCCAAAACCCAGCAGTTGTTGGTACTTTTAATCAGCCATTCCGTTGTAGTTGCAAGAGTTACTAGTCAGGTACAATTGTCGCAAGCGACAACCAAACAAGCAATTGGTGGGCAGTATTATTAGCCATTCCGTTATAGTGAAGCTGATTACTAGACATTATAAGTCAAATTTATAACAGTAAACTTTAGTTATGCTTGTCTATGATCGAGATACTGTGCTCCAAGTCGTCCATATCCGCGGACACGGCTTTCAGAAAGTTTTAACCCGGCCGGGGTGCACCAATAGCAACACACGCTCGATCAACCTCGGAAAAACCAAATCAAAACCCAACGAGGCTTTCACGACTGAACAATCACAGGATTCAGAAATATTTCAGGGGCCACCCTTAGAGTAGAATCCATAGCGGAGTAAGCAAGCTCAGGACGGCCTCAAGGTTATGGGGACGTGTGAGCAGAACGGGAACCCGAAAGTGTGGCTGGGCTTGTCGACACCGCGGAATCGTGCCATTATGTCCTAAACAGTACAGTGTGCACCTCGCACAATCGTAAATAAAGCGGTAAAGCATGGCATAAGTACAGGATCGTAATAAAACCTCAAACTAGTTTGTGGCCCCAAGAAATAAGTCTGAATCAAGCTCGCTCGGGGGTCCCATATACCTCCGGATGTGGATAGCGCAAAACAAGGAATGTATCAAGTACTCGGGGTCTTACGGGACACAAGTGGGTTCGAAACCAAATATTATCTATCACCCACCGATGCCTCTGCTTATTCAATTTTAGTTGTTAACAGAAATTAAAGTGACGATAAGTAAAACTAGAATCATCTCCAACATCAACATGCGGCAATACATCAAGAATCGTGGCATGATGACACAACAAAGACTTGAGCAAGCAACTACGACGCGCAAGTCCAACTATCTACCAAACAACAGGTAATAGGGTGTGTCCCAGGCAATATGAGGCTGCAGGGAAATATCACGGGTACGGAAACTAAAGCATCGCAACACAGATAGCAAAGATCAACAGGAGGGAAATAAATACTAGAAAAGTAAGATAGGTAGAAAGGGGGAGATGCTCGCCTGAAAACATTGTCGAAAAGGTTCATCCGAAGATCGGGGCGAAGCTCACATCAACTCAACGGTCTTATCCGCGAAGAAGCAAAACACTAGAAGAAACACCGAATGCAACATTTAATACAACGGCAGAAGATCGGCATGATGCATGCATGATGGATGACAGGGCAAGGTGCGATGCAATTAGGTCAATTTAAGCGGAACCGGGGTCCCGGCAGTTAATTAGGTGGTTCAAGTTGTTTAGATCCCCGCAATTTAAATGTTGTTTAACAAGGCAAGAGAAGATACCGGTTCGCTACACAAGTTTAAATGAGGCCAATATAAGGCTAGATTTGCCCGCATATGGGCCCCATATTTAATTATTAGGTGAATCGGCATAAGGCCCCCATACCACATGAATGCATGCGGGAATGACAATTTAATGTGCAACATATTGATATGTGATAAAATAGGGTTCGAGGAAAAGGGGTCACACATTAGAGGGGGCGCGACGATCTTGTTAGGGTTCCGGGGTTCGGGGTTCGACAGGGTCCAGGGTCCAGGGTTCGACGGTTCGTTCTCGGCCTCCGGGGTTAGGGTCTCGGATCGGGGTAGATCTTATCGGTCTTGACGCACCCGGGGTCTCGATGTCGGGGTGCAGTACTTGGCGTCCGGGGAAGTACTAGTCACTCCGGTGTTCGGCCTTCGGGGTTCGTCCTGTGTTCTGGCGTTCCACGAAGGAGAGCTTGGCGTCTGCGAGGTTCGTCCGGCCATGGCCATCGGAGTCCGTGGGGAAGATCTTGACAACCGAGGCGTGCGTCAAGACCTTCGAGTCCGTGGACGGGTCTTGGGTTTCGACGGTGTCCTCCATGTTCCGGTCGCGCCTCGGTTTTGGGGTCGTCGATGCAATCTGCAGCAGAGACAGGCGGTGAAACCTGAGGGCGGCGACCTGAGGCAGCGTCGGCTCGCCCGGATAACGCAGCGGCGCTTGGTGGTCGAGGACGGTAGGGCCCAGCGTCGGAGCCACCCGGCCGGCAGAGGGGCGGAGGTGGCTCGGAGAGACGGAGGAGGCTGCTGGAGGGGCTGCGGCCGACAGCGAGCGGGCAATGGCGCGTAGGGCGCTGCCAGGCCGCAGGGAAGCGAGGCGGGGAGGCGGAAGGCGGGGCGGCCAGCCGAGCGTGGCGAGCGGCTGGGGCCGGAGAGAGGAGGGGCAGCTTGGCTGGAGGGGCGCGGGTCGGCCAGTGAGGCGATTGCTCATGAGTGTGGCCGGAGAGGCAGGCTGAGGCGGTGGGCGGCGGGATCCGGGTGGAGGCGGGCCAGGCTGGGCCAGGCGGATGGCGGGATGGGGCGGCGACAGAGCTCTGGCGGAGAGGGCTGGGAGGCGGTCGGCGGGATGCTGCAGCCGGGAAGGTGAAGGAGCTGCGGGCCAGCGGGGACTAGCGCGGCCAGGCGGCGACTGAGGGAGAAGGGAGGAGCGGGCAGGAGGTTCTTTGGGAGGAGGCGGCGAGGTGGCCGGCCCGGAGGAGGGTGTGAGGAGGTTGGAGGAGGTTGGGGACGGGGCCTCGTGGGGGTGGGTCCAGGCCTGTGGAGAGTCTTGAGGCGGGGAGAGGTGGGCTGGCGTGGGCCAGGGCGCCTTGGTGAGGGTGGGTTGGTAGGTGAAGCCTAGGCGTGGGGCCAGCGGTGGGAGGTTTGGTTGGGTGCGGGTGTAGTGTCTTGGTGGGGAGTGGGTGAGGAAGGAGAGAGAGAGGGGGTGGGTGAGAGGGCCAGGTGGGATGGGGGGATTGGTGGAGGGGGGAGGGTTTGCTGAGGTGGCGCTCAGGGATTGGCCAGGGTGAGGTGGAGGGGTGAGAGAGGGTAGATTTTAGGTGGGTTTAGGATTAGATGGGGCAGGTAGGTGGACCGATTTAGAAAATCGGGCGGTCGCTCGGTCGGTTGGCCCGTTCACCGCCCGCTAAAATAAATAAACCTTTAATTTAATTTACTTGGGCGTTTGCAACCCGATAGCAACAAACAAAATTATTCCGGACCCGTGTTTGTGATTGAATAGAGATGGGCGTGGAAAACAAATCGGGGTTTGCAAAATAGTTTTATGCAAACTATGCATGATAATGACGATGCAATGCACAAATTCAACGCGATTTTCTAGTAGTGGTTTTGCGGGATGCCACAATTCGACACCACTAACAAGGGATCTCGCCCTCGAGATCCGCCTCATGGTACCGGGAGGAAGGTCGGCATCTGCATCTTCTCGCTTTGCGTAGATCCTCGCGACACCACTAACAAGGGTTCCTTCTTCATCTTGAAAACGGCGACACCACCCACAAAGGGTCGTTGCTCCTGATCCTCGAGAGAACACTCCGGGAACAAAAGGTCGAAGGTAGAGGTATCGCAATAAAGCCACCCCTAACTTCCGTGGACGGAGTAATTGCTGGATCCACTGCCTCGACGTACAAGAGCGAATGATAAGAGCAGTGGTAGGGTAGCTAATCCATCCCACACTCAAACCATTACTCTGCACACGAATAGGCGGGTTGAGCAACCAACTCTCGGAATTAGACTGAAGATCTCGACAAGCGAGGTTCGGAAACAAGGGGGTGTTGCCAGCAGAAATCGTATGAAAGACACACGGATTAGGTTTCGCGATGGTTCCATTGGCAAGAACAACACATGCTCAAGGTCGACTCCAACTTCACCAAAGCTCGTCCTTCTCAGATGTTTTTCCACGACACTGATATCCAGCAAGGAACACATAGGGATAAAGAGCCCAAGAACAAAAGATCGGATGAAGGGTACAACAGACAAGTTGCTGATTGATGATCGTAGCACCTCCGTTACAAAAGGAAGAAATCGAAACCCTGAAGGTACGACGGAAACCCAACCACGAGAAATCCTGGACTCGAAGAGAGAGAAGAGAGCGGATTCAAAACACGTAGAGGTAAGAGGGGATCAGCAGAGGGGTAAGGAGTAAAATCAGACCTACCCAGAACTATCCAACCGAGTTTAGAAAATAGTTTTGACACTCTACTTCGGCCGTTAGCTAGGTTATCCTACAGGCTGGTCTTGTGGGGTATCGCAACTGCTGAGCTCTGATACCACTCTGTAACACCCTCCGAATCGGACCTATGCAAGTTTTAGCAAAACTCGCCAAACCCGCATAGAAACGATTCAAAGGTGCCCACCAGGCACTTTCGTATGGTGGAAAACGGCGTAATAACATTACACAACAGTCCTCGATGGGACCCACGTACAGATATATATAACATGACTCAAAGAGTCAAGAATACAGTATAATATACAAAGATCCAAATCACCTTGAAAACGATAGAGCGCCCAATACGGACAAGATGCAAATGGGGCTAAGAGCCTCAAGAATAACCAATGGCGCCCATAACCCTGCCCGGCCAAGCCGAAGGGTAACCTCGCTAACGGCGTCGATCTCAAAACCTGCTTAACAAAAGGGTGCCGACAAAGGGCAAAGGAAAACAAAGAAGGAGCGTCAAGATCGAGGCCAAGACACGGCGAGGCTAGAATTCGGTCCTCGCCTACATAGGTATGGTGGATCAAGCGGCAGCAGATGCACTATACAACCTATAGAGACACGATACAACCGGATATCGAGAGGGTGAGAATGACCTATCCGGATCCAACCAAGCTAACACCAAACAAACCCATCCTGGTGTTTCTCGAGACCAAACGAGGAAGTCAACCGAGGAACTCACAGCTTGGCGCTTTTATTTATTCAGATTATAGTGGCGGCACTTTACTAGTCAGGGTTTAGATAATCGTCCGATAAAGTAAACAAGGACACTTTTAGTTAACCATTCCGTGATAGTTGCAGCAATTACTAATCGTGCATGATAGCATGAGATAAACCCAAAACCCAGCATTGTTGGTACTTTTAATCAGCCATTCCGCTAGAAGTTGCAAGAGTTACTAGTCAGTACAATTGTCGCAAGCGACAACCAAACAAGCAATTGGTGGGCGATTATTAGCCATTCCGTTATAGTGAAGCTGATTACTAGACATTATAAGTCAAATTTATAACAAGAACTTTAGTTATGCTTGTCTATGATCGAGATCAGTGCTCCAAGTCGTCCATATCCGCGGACACGGCTTTCAGAAAGTTTTAACCCGCCGGGTGCACCAATAGCAACACACGCCGATCAACCTCGGAAAAACCAAATCAAAACCCAACGAGGCTTTCACGATCGAACAATCACAGATTCGGAAATATTTCAGGGGCCACCCTTAGAGTAGAATCCAACGGAGTAAGCAAGCTCCGAGACGGCCTCAAGGTTATGGGGACTACCAGAACGATCGGGAACCCGAAGTGTGGCTGGGCTTGTCGACACCGCGGAATCGTGCCATTATGTCCTAAAAGACAAAGGTGCACCTCGCACAATCGTAAATAAAGCGGTAAAGCATGGCATAAGTACAGGATCGTAATAAAACCTCAAACTAGTTTGTGGCCCCAAGAAATAAGTCTGAATCAAGCTCGCTGTGGGGTCCCATATACCTCCCGGATGTGGATAGCGCAAAACAAGGAACAGTATCAAGTACTCGGGTCTTACGGACACAAGTGGGCTCGAAACCAAATATTATCTATCACCCACCGATGCCTCTGCTTATTCAATTTTAGTTGTTAAACAGAAATTAAAGTGACGATAAGTAAAACTAGAATCATCTCCAACATCAACATGCGGCAATACATCAGCAACTGTGGCATATGACGACACACAACAGCACTTGAGCAAGCAACTACGACGCGCAAGTCCAACTATCTACCAAACAACAGGTAATAGGGTGTGTCCCAGGCAATATGAGGCTGCAGGGAAATATCACGGGTACGGAAACTAAAGCATCGCAACACAGATAGCAAAGATCAACAGGAGGGAAATAAATACTAGAAAAGTAAGATAGGTAGAAAGGGGGAGATGCTCGCCTGAAAACATTGTCGAAAAGGTTCATCCGAAGATCGGGGCGAAGCTCACATCAACTCAACGGTCTTATCCGCGAAGAAGCAAAACACTAGAAGAAACACCGAATGCAACATTTAATACAACGGCAGAAGATCGGCATGATGCATGCATGATGGATGATGGGCAGGGAAAGATGCAATTAGGTCAATTTAAGCGGAACCGGGGTCCCGGCAGTTAATTAGGTGGTTCAAGTTGTTTAGATCCCCGCAATTTAAATGTTGTTTAACAAGGCAAGAGAAGATACCGGTTCGCTACACAAGTTTAAATGAGGCCAATATAAGGCTAGATTTGCCCGCATATGGGCCCCATATTTAATTATTAGGTGAATCGGCATAAGGCCCCCATACCACATGAATGCATGCGGGAATGACAATTTAATGTGCAACATATTGATATGTGATAAAATAGGGTTCGAGGAAAAGGGGTCACACATTAGAGGGGGCGCGACGATCTTGTTAGGGTTCCGGGGTTCGGGGTTCGACAGGGTCCAGGGTCCAGGGTTCGACGGTTCGTTCTCGGCCTCCGGGGTTAGGGTCTCGGATCGGGGTAGATCTTATCGGTCTTGACGCACCCGGGGTCTCGATGTCGGGGTGCAGTACTTGGCGTCCGGGGAAGTACTAGTCACTCCGGTGTTCGGCCTTCGGGGTTCGGCCCTGTTCGCGTTCCACGGCGAGAGCTTGGCGTCTGCGAGGTTCGTCGGCCATGGCCATCGAGTCCGTGGGGAAGATCTTGACAACCGAGCGTGCACGGCCTTCGAGTCCGTGGACGGGTCTTGGGTTTCTCGGTGTCCTCCATGTTCCGGTCGCGCCTCGGGGTTTGGGTCGCCGCTGATCTGCAATCGCAGCAGACACAGGCGGTAGAGCATGGGGCGGCCCTGCAGGCAGCGCCGCTCGCCGGATAACGCAGCGCGCTTGGTGGTCGAGGACGGTAGGGCCAGCGTCGGAGCCACCGGCGCGGCAGGAGGGCCGGTGGCTCGGAGACGCGAGGAGGCTGCGAGGGAGGCGCGACGCAGGCGCAGACGGCGAGGGGCGCGGCGCACGCGCCGCAGGAGCGGCGCGGAGGTCGAGGGACGGGAAAGCGGGCGCCGAGCGGGGTACGCGGAGAAGGGCGGACGCGAGGCGGGCCAGGCGGCGCTGGGCTGGTCGCGCCGCGAGGCGCCACGAGCCGAGAGAGAGGGGCGCGAGCTTGAGGCGCGAGAGGGCACGGCGGGGCGACGCGGGGCGCTGCCGCGGGGCGGGCGGCGAACGCGAGGCCGGAGGCGGCCGGAGACGCAGGTCTGAGCGGGCGGTGGAGGCGGCGGGATCCGGGTGGAGGCGGCCGGTTCGGGGGCGCGTCGGGGCCAGCAGCGGCGGCGGATGGGCGCGCGACGCTGAGCTCTGGCGGAGGAGACCTCTGGGCGGGAGAGGCCTGGGAGGCGGTCCGCGGGATGCCGCTGCCGGGAAGGTGAAGAGGCGCGAGCGGCGGGACTAGGGCGAAGCCGGAGGCGGCCAGGCGGCGGGCGACTGAGGAGAAGGGAGCGGCGCGAGGAGGTTGCTGGGAGGAGGGGCGGCGCGGCGAGGTGGCCACCGGCGACGGAGGGGGTGGCGCGGGAGGGAGGAGGGTTGGAGGAGGTTGGGGACAGGGCCTCGTGGGGGTGGGTCCAGGAGACAGGGCATGTGAGAGGCGGGCGTGGGCGTGGGCCCAGGGCGCCTGGCCGAGGGTGGGTTGGTCCGAAGCCTAGGGCGTGGGGCCGGCGATGGGAGGGTTTGGTTGGGTGCGGGTAGTGTCTTTGGGGCAGGGAGGGGGTGAGGGAAGGAGAGAGAGGGGGTGGGGTGAGAGGCCAAGTGGCAGGGGGGGATTGGTGGATGGGGAGGTTTTGGGAGGTGGCGCTCGTGGATTGGCCAGGTGAGTGAGGTGGGAGAGAGGGTAGATTTTAGGTGGGTTTAGGATTAGATGGGGCGGGGTAGGTGGACCGATTTAGAAATCGGGCGGTCGGTCGGCCCGCTCGACTGCCCCGCTAAAATAAATAAACCTTTAATTTAATTTACTTGGGCCGTTTGCAACCGATAGCAACAAAACAAAATTATTCCGGGACCCGTGTTTGTGATTGAATAGAGATGGGGCTGGAAAACAAATCGGGTTTGCAAAATAGTTTTATGCAAACTATGCATGATAATGACGATGCAATGCACAAATTCAACGCGATTTTCTAGTAGTGGTTTTATGGATGCCACAATTCGACACCACTAACAAGGGATCTCGCCCTCGAGATCCGCCTCATGGTACCGGGAGGAAGGTCGGCATCTGCATCTTCTCGCTTTGCGTAGATCCTCGCGACACCACTAACAAGGGTTCCTTCTTCATCTTGAAAACGGCGACCACCCACAAAGGGTCGTTGCTCGATCCTCGAGAGAACACTCCGGGAACAAAAGGTCGGTAGAGGTATCGCAATAAAGCCACCCCTAACTTCCGTGGACGGAGTAATTGCGGATCCATCGCCGACGTACAAGAGCGAATGATAAGAGCAGTGGTAGGGTAGCTAATCCATCCCACACTCAAACCATTACTCTGCACACGAATAGGCGGGTTGAGCAACCAACTCTCGGAATTAGACTGAAGATCTCGACAAGCGAGGTTCGGAAACAAGGGGGTGTTGCCAGCAGAAATCGTATGAAAGACACACGGATTAGGTTTCGCGATGGTTCCATTGGCAAGAACAACACATGCTCAAGGTCGACTCCAACTTCACCAAAGCTCGTCCTTCTCAGATGTTTTTCCACGACACTGATATCCAGCAAGGAACACATAGGGATAAAGAGCCCAAGAACAAAAGATCGGATGAAGGGTACAATGCAAGTTGCGATTGATGATCGTAGCACCTCACATAAAAGGAAGAAATCGAAACCAAGGTACGACGAAACCCAACCACGAGAAATCCGGACTCAAGAGAGAGAAGAGAGCGGATTCAAAACACGAGGTAAGAGGGATCAGAGGGGTAAGGAGTAAAATCACCTACCCGAACTATCCAACCGAGTTTAGAAAATAGTTTTGACACTCTACTTGCCGTTAGCTAGGTTATCCTACAGTTGGTCTTGTGGGGTATCGCAACCGCCGAGCTCGATACCACTCAGTAACACCCTCCGAATCGGACCTATGCAAGTTTTAGCAAACTCGCCAAACCCGCATAGAAACGATTCAAAGGTGCCACCAGCACTTTCGTATGGGTGGAAAACGGTAATAACATTACACAACAGTCCTCGATGGGACCCACGTAATGATATATATAACACGACTCAAAGAGTCAAGAATACGGTATAATATACAAAGATCCAAATCACCTTGAAAACGATAGAGTCGACTACGGACAAGATGCAAATGGGGCTAAGAGCCCAAGAATAACCAATGGCCCATAACCCTGTGCCAAGCCGAAGGGTAACCCGCTAACGGCGTCGATCTCAAAACCTGCTTAACAAAAGGTGCCGACAAAGGGCAAAGCGAAAACAAAGAAGGAGCGTCGATCGAGGCCAAGACACGGCGAGGCTAGAATTGCGGTCTCGCCTACATAGGTATGGTGGATCAAGCCAGCGGCAAGATGCACTATACAACCTATAGAGACACGATACAATCCGGATATCGAGAGGGGTGAGAATGACCTATCCGGATCCAACTCGAAGCTAACACCAAACAAACCCATCTCGTGTTTCCCCTCGAGACCAAACGAGGAAGTCAACCGAGGAACTCACAGCTGGCGCTTTATTTATTCGCTTATAGTGGCGGCACTTTACTAGTCGAGTTTAGATAATCGTCCGATAAAGTAAAGTGGACACTTTTAGTTAACCATTCCGTGATAGTTGCAGCAATTACTAATCGTGCATGATAGCATGAGATAAACCCAAAACCCAGCAGTTGTTGGTACTTTTAATCAGCCATTCCGTTGTAGTTGCAAGAGTTACTAGTCAGGTACAATTGTCGCAAGCGACAACCAAACAAGCAATTGGTGGGCAGTATTATTAGCCATTCCGTTATAGTGAAGCTGATTACTAGACATTATAAGTCAAATTTATAACAGTAAACTTTAGTTATGCTTGTCTATGATCGAGATACTGTGCTCCAAGTCGTCCATATCCGCGGACACGGCTTTCAGAAAGTTTTAACCCGGCCGGGGTGCACCAATAGCAACACACGCTCGATCAACCGGAAAACCAAATCAAAACCCAACGAGGCTTTCACGATCGAACAATCAGGATTCAGAAATATTTCGGGGCCACCTTAGAGTAGAATCCGCAACGAGTAAGCAAGCTCGAGACGGCCTCAAGGTTATGGGGACGGCCGTGAACGATCGGGAACCCGAAAGTGTGGCTGGGCTTGTCGACACCGCGAATCGTGCCATTATGTCCTAAATAAAGGTGCACCTCGCACAATCGTAAATAAAGCGGTAAAGCATGGCATAAGTACAGATCGTAATAAAACCTCAAACTAGTTTGTGGCCCCAAGAAATAAGTCAATCAAGCTCGCTCGGGGGTCCCATATACCCGGATGTGGATAGCGCAGCAAAACAAGGAAGGTATCAAGTACTGGGTCTTACGGGACACAAGTGGGCTCGAAACCAAATATTATCTATCACCCACCGATGCCTCTCGCTTATTCAATTTTAGTTGTTAAACAGAAATTAAAGTGACGATAAGTAAAACTAGAATCATCTCCAACATCAACATGCGGCAATACATCAAGAATCGTGGCATATGACACACAACAAAGACTTGAGCAAGCAACTACGACGCATAAGTCCAACTATCTACCAAACAATGTAATAGGGTGTCCTGCAATATGAGGCTGCAGGGAAATATCACGGGTACGGAAACTAAAGCATCGCAACACAGATAGCAAAGATCAACAGGAGGGAAATAAATACTAGAAAAGTAAGATAGGTAGAAAGGGGGAGATGCTCGCCTGAAAACATTGTCGAAAAGGTTCATCCGAAGATCGGGGCGAAGCTCACATCAACTCAACGGTCTTATCCGCGAAGAAGCAAAACACTAGAAGAAACACCGAATGCAACATTTAATACAACGGCAGAAGATCGGCATGATGCATGCATGATGGATGACAGGGCAAGGTGCGATGCAATTAGGTCAATTTAAGCGGAACCGGGGTCCCGGCAGTTAATTAGGTGGTTCAAGTTGTTTAGATCCCCGCAATTTAAATGTTGTTTAACAAGGCAAGAGAAGATACCGGTTCGCTACACAAGTTTAAATGAGGCCAATATAAGGCTAGATTTGCCATATGGGCCCCATATATTTAATTAGGTGAATCGATAAGGCCCCATACCACATGAATGCATGCGGAATGACAATTTAATGTGCAACATATTGATATGTGATAAAATAGGGTTCGAGGAAAGGGGTCACACATTAGAGGCGCGACGATCTTGTTAGGGTTCCGGTTCGGGGTTCGACAGGTCCGAGTCCGTGGTTCGACGGTTCGTTCGGCCTCGGGGTTAGGGTCTCGGATCGGGTAGATCTTATCGGTCTTGACGCCTTTTGGTCTCGATGTCGTGCAGACTTGGCGTCCGGGAAGTACTAGTCACTCGTGTTCGGCCTTGGGGTTCGTCCCTGTTCGCGTTCCACGAAGGAGAGCTTGCGTCTGCGAGGTTCGTCGCCATGGCCATCGGAGTCCGTGGGGAAGATCTTGACAACAGCGTGCGTGCAAGGCCTTGAGTCCGTGGACGGGGTCTTGGGTTTCCTGACGGTGTCCTCCATGTTCCGGGTCGCGGCCTCGGGGTTTTGGGGTCGTCGCTGATCTGCAACTGCAGCAGAGACACAGGGCGGTAGAGCACAGAGGGGCGGGGCGACCCTGCAGGGCAGCGTCGGCTCGCCCGGATAACGCAGCGGCGCTTGGTGGTCGAGGACGGTAGGGCCCAGCGTCGGGAGCCACCGGCGCCGGCAAGGAGGGGGCCGGAGGTGGCTCGGAGACGCGGAGGAGGCTGCGCGGAGGGGGCCTGCGGCGCGACGGCGAGGCGCGACGCAGCGGGCGCGCACGCTTGCAGGAGCGGCGGGAGGTCGAGGGACGGAAGCGGCGGCGGGCGCCGAGGCGAAGCTGGGGTGCGGGAGAAGAGGCGGGGCGGAGGCGGCGCTGGTCGCCGCGCCAGGCGAGCGCGCCGAGAGAGAGGAGGGGCCGCGCAGCTTGAGGGGCGGAGAGGGCACGGCGGGTCGACGCTGGCGGGCGCTTGCTCATGGCGGCGAACGCGAGGCCGGAGGCGGCCGGAGACGAGGTCTGAGGCGGTGGCGCGGATCGGGTGGCGGCGGTTCGGGCGTCAGGGGCCAGCGGCGGGATGGGGTCTTGGCCTGAGCTCAAGGCGGCGGGAGACCTCTGCGGCGGGGAGGGCTCGGGAGGCGGTCCGGCGGGATGCATGCTGCCGGGAAGGTGAAGAGGAGCGCGAGCGGGACTAGCGGGGCGGGAGGCGGGCAGGCGGCGACTGAGGGAGAAGGGGCGGCGCGAGGTTCTTGGGAGGAGGGCGGCGAGGTGGCCACCGGCGGAGGGTGGCGGAGGCGGGAGGAGGGTTGGAGGAGGTTGGGGACAGGGGCCTCGGGGGTGGGTCCCAGGCCCAGGGACAGCTTGAGGGGCGGGGAGAGGTGGGCGGGCGTGGGCAGGCTGGTGCTGGTGAGGTGGGTTGACTGGGTGAAGCCTAGGGCGTGGGGCCCGGCGGCAGTGGGAGGGGTTTGGTTGGGTGCGGGTGTAGTGTGCTGGGGCAGGGAGTGGGTGAGGGAAGGAGAGAGAGGGGGGTGGGGTGAGAGGGCCACGTGGCATGGTGGGATTGGTGGATGGGGGAGGGTTTGCTGAGGTGGCGCTCAGGGATTGGATTGGTGAGGTGGAGGGGTGAGAGAGGGTAGATTTTTAGGTGGGTTTAGGATTAGATGGGGCAGGGGTAGGTGGACCGATTTAGAAAACTGGGGCGGTCGTTCGGGTCGGTTGGCCCGTTCGACTGCCCCGCTAAAATAAATAAACCTTTAATTTAATTTACTTGGGCCGTTTGCAACCCGATAGCAACAAAACAAAATTATTCCGGGGACCCGGTGTTTGACAGTTGAATAGAGATGGGGCGTCTGGAAAACAAATCGGGGTTTGCAAAATAGTTTTATGCAAACTATGCATGATAATGACGATGCAATGCACAAATTCAACGCGATTTTCTAGTAGTGGTTTTGCGGGATGCCACAACATGCTGTTCTACGACTCGCATGGCTCAAACAACTCCTGTGGTAATGGCTCATGGGATGGAGGAACAAGCTTGGTGGGGTTTAAAAGTAAAGGCTATGCATACTTGGGATTCAATTTAATGCAATCACGACTCAATGATGCAGGAATAAGATAGAGGCAATAGGTACTGTATGTATGCAAGCATGTGGAAGTGCTTGCCTGTCAACTCAGTTGAAGCGAGGGACTGATCTGGGTAGTGCTCCTGGTTCTCTTGATATAACCCCTGCTCAGTGTCTATCCGAGAAAAACCAAACAAACAAGGCCAACATGAATATAGAGCACAAGCATATGAATAAGATGCGTCAAGCAAACAATCATGCCATGATGAATGATGCACAATTTACATGGCAATAAGGTAGCATGGCATGGTGAGGTGTGGAAGACAAGTAATAACATTTTAATGGGGTTTTGGATCACATTTTGTTGTCATAACAATTGCTGTTTACTATATATTTACATGATGCATGCTTCAATTCAATTCATGGATAGCATAAACAGAAAGGCCTCGTCGAGCTGATCATTTTAGACATATCATTTGCTAAATTTGGAATTATAAAACAAAAGTTATTAATTATTTAAGTTCTAGTGGCAATTGGTGTAATTTAATTACACTTGGAATTTTAATTGTGCAAAAGGCAATTTGAATGTCATATTTGAAATCCTGGCATTTTTCTGATCTCAAAACACATATCATTTGTATTATTTGGACTTACAATTGAAAAGTTATTTGAAAACTGGTTTGAATTTGAATTTGAATTAATTAGGAAAAGATTTGATATAAACAGACTCAGGAAACTTCCTATACCCAGCCTATTCTAGCCTTGGTCACAGACATGTGGGGCCAGGCGCTTACTGACCCACACGCCAGAGCGTGAGAGAGGGAAGGACCGCGGGTTGGTTTGTGAGGAACTGGGGAGCCTTTTCATAAAAACAACACGACGAGGGGGACCGAGGACGGGTTAAGCAAAAAGGTTTGGGGGGGGGTTTGTGCAAAGTGCTCAGCGACCATTTTTCTTCTTCTCTGAATCGACAGAACGGGCGCGGCGCGCGGCGTGGCGATGCTGAGCCTCGAACCCGCGACCTAGCGGGCGCGAAGCGGGCTGCGGTGGCTTGGCGTTGGGAGGGTTCGGGGCAGCTAGGCATAATCTCCACGGCAATGCCAGCAGCGTACTAACGCGCCGTCGCTCGAGAGTGCTCAAGAAAGCGATCACGGTCCTAGACGGCGGCAATGGCGGAACATGTCCGGGAGGGGCGATAGCTCACCGCGAGGTGTCGGGAAGATGGTTCGCCTGGAAGCGGACAATCGCCGGCGGCTCATGAACGGCTAAGGGTTCGGCGGCGTCGGCGTCGGGTTATTGGGGGCTTCTCCTCCTTGCTGGTACGGAGGCGTCGTGGGCGGTCTCAGTCTTCCTCGACACCAAAGACCACGCCCGCCTCTGGCTGTGCTCATGAGAGATCCCACAGGCGTGGCAGCGTCAGGTGATTGGCGGTGGAGAAGGAGGCGAGAGGAGAGGCAGCGAGCCCCTAGCGGATCTGGGACGGCCACTGTGAGGCGAGGAGAGGATAAGAAGAGGCAGGTGGGGTTGCGTGGGGGAGGGGAAGGTGGCCTCGGTGCCACCTTTTCCTCCTCATGTGCATGGCATGGGCCAGGCAGGCACGGCAGGGGCGGCGTGAGCACGAGAGGGAGGCTGCCAAGGTGGGGCTAGAGAGGAGGGGGCTCGGGCGGGTCCTGCGTGGCAGAGAGGAGAGCAAGAGAGGTAAGGGGAGGCTCGGGTTAGCTAGGTTAGGAGCTAGGCTCGGGCTAGGGTTTGCCTTAGATGGGGTAGCTAGGTGGGGCCAGGAAAGAGGGGCCAAGCTAGTGTAGGTCATGGTGGTGAGCAAGGTTTAGCTAGAGAAGGAGGGGCATGTTAGCTAGATTAGATAGTTTAGGTGCATCTTAGTGTTTAACTAGGATGGGACTTGGTTATGGGGTAGGGGTTAGGGAGAGCTAGATTAGAGGGTTAGAGAGAGAAAGAAGGGTAAGATGGAAAAGGTACTTGACTTGATCATGTATGCTCTAGACAAGTACACACAAGATTAAAACAAGGAAAAGAAAGAGGGAGAGAGATGTGGTGATGGGGTTTTTCTTTGGTCCATGCATGCTCCAAACAAAGAACAAGCAAGATCAAGAGAAAAGAGGTAGGGAGAAAGATGGGGTTTAGCCTTATGCTCACACATGAGCACATGTGTATGCATGGAGAAAGGTGATGAGGTTTTAGCTAAGGAGGGTAGAGAGGTAGAAGATATGGTGAAGAAAACTACAAGCCAAAACAAGTTTTAAAACAATGGAGAGATGATCCATGCAAGCAAAACCAAAAATCATTCCAAGATCAAGAAAAGGTGGCACTTGCATGGCCCATGCAAACAATATTTTCCAAGTAGTTATATTGTGAAAACAACATTAATTCATGTGGCATTATTCCTTGCATTCCCAAAAGGTGGGCAAAGGCCAAGCAAAAGATTATGGGTGGAAATCCAACCAACCAACATGAGCTAGAGATAACTCAAATAAAATGCCAAGCTCATATTAATTGGATGGTGGAATATAAGGTGGTGAAAGAAAGGTGGTGGAGTTTAGAAGAGATATGCCCCCAACTCAACTTGGGCATTTAACAATATATCAAGAGCCAAATACAATATCAAGAGGCAAATACAATTAATAGTGCGCATGAGATAAGAACCAAACAAGAATAGGTTTTATATGATGCTCAATTGCAAGGTGACATGATGACATGAGCATGATATGATAATGATGCAACAATTATATGTTGGAAGTGTCCCTTTTTATTATTAAAACAAGTAGCATTACAGGTGTTAGACAACTGGGATGCTACAACTCTCCCCCACTAAACAGGAATCTCGCCCCGAGATTCTAGGAAGAAGAAGAAGATACAAAGAGAGAAGGATGGTTGGCACGGAGTTCATCTTCACGCTCCCATGTGGCTTCATCAATGTAATGGTGTGACCATCGCACCTTGCGTAACTTGATGGACTTGTTGCAGTCCTTCGCTCATGGTCTCAAGGATTTTGGTGGGGTGTTCTTGATAAGACAAGTCTTCTTTGAGATCGATTAGCTCATGATCCACGGTCCTGCCGGGATCTTTGAAGCACTTCTTGAGCTGAGAGATGTGGAAAACATCATGGACTTTGAGTTTTTCCGGGAGCTCTAGGGCATAAGCAACTTCTCCTCTTCTACCACGAATCTTGAAAGGACCGATGTATCTAGGAGCCAACTTTCCTTTGATACCGAAGCGGTGTGTTCCTCTCATGGGAGTGACACGAAGGTACACGAGATCACCAGGGGCATATACCATATCCGTGTGCTTCTGTCATAGTTGCTCTTCGACGACTTTGAGCAATCTTGAGTTCTCGAATGATATGCACCTTCTCCTCACTGAGTTACAATGTCGTACAAACCAGATTCTTTCTCCACCGACCAACCAATCGGAGTTCGCACTTGCGACCATAGAGAGCCTCAAATGGTGCCATCTTCGGACTCTTCCGAAGTTGTTGTTGTAGGAGAATTCAGCATAAGGAAGGCATTCCTCCCACTTCATGCCAAAAGAGATGACGCTCAAGCATATCCTCCAGAATCTGATTGATTCTTTCCACTTGTCCTGCGATCGAGGGTGGTAAGCGGCTGAAGTTTAACTTTGTTCCCAAAGCTTTTGGAAACTCTCCCAACTTTGAGGTGAAGATGCTCCCACGGTGCGAACTGATTTCAAGTGGAACCCCATACAGAGAGACAATTACGGTGATATAGAGCTCACCAATCAATTCCGTAAATTGTTTCTTTGATCGGGAAGAAATGAGCCACTTTAGAAAGCCCGATGACAACAAAATTGCATTGTTGCCCTTCTGCGACCTTGGAAAGCCGTGATGAAGTCCATCTCTACTTTCTCCCATTTCCATTCCGGAGGTTTCAATGGCTGTAGAAGACCAAATGGTTTCGATGGACAGCCTCCTCATGCGCAGACATCACATTCTCGAGACATACTTGGCACAATACCGCTTCAACCAGTGCCACCAGATTGAGTTTTCAAGTCCATGTACATCTTTGTGCTGCCAGATGGATAGAAAGAACCGAATCATGTGCCTCCTTGAGAACTTGTTCTCGACCCGTAGTTTGGAACAAACATCCGTGTTCAAAGAAGAGCGTGCCTTGATCATCAACGTGGAAGGCCTCATACTTGGAAGGTCAAGCTTAGAGATGAGCTTTTTGGTGTGCGGATCACCAAGTCGACGAGAGAATCTGTTCTTCCAAGAGAGGAGTAGCCAAGGTTCGAGATGCCCTTTTTCCACAATTTCCGTGTTGAGTGACGAATTCCTCGCACAAGAGAGGTCATGCTCTTCCACCATGAGGTTGTTGACATAAGCTTTACGCTAAGCGCATCTGCCATGACATTTGCTTTGCGGGGTGTAGTTGATGGTCACATCGAAGTCATTGATTGCTTCAATCCATCTCCTCTGCCAAGGTTGAGATCAGGTGTGAAGATATACTTCAAACTTTTGTGGTCCGAGAAGATCTCACAACGTTACCAAGCAAGTAGTGCCTCCATAGCTTCAAAGCAAAGACAAGCTCACGCTAGCTCGAGGTCATGTGTGGATAGTTGATCTCATGCGTCTTCAATCGACGAGAGGCATAAGCAACCACCTGCTTCTCTTGCATCGTGACCACACCCAATCCTTGCAAAGAGGCGCCATGAATATCTGGAAAGGCTTAGATGTATCCGGAGGAACCAAGACCGTGTGGAAGTGAGCTTCTCTTTGAGTGTCTCAAAACTTTCTTGACAAGCAGGAGTCCACAGGTACTTCTTGCCTTTCTTGAGGAGATCGGTAAGAGGCTTTGCTATCTTCGAGAAGTTCTGAACAAAGCGACGGCAATAGCTAGCCAAACCAAGAAAACTCCGCACTTCCTTGACATTAGCAGGAGGAAGCCATTCAACTATTGTCTTCACGGTTTCCGGGTTGACTGCAATGCCCTTGGCAGAGATAACATGACCCAGGTATGTTACTTCAGGCAGCCAAAACTCACACTTTGAGAACTTTGCATACAAGCGGTTCTCACGAAGCTTGTTTAAGACACACCGCAGGTGTTCTTCATGCTCCTCCTTAGACTTGGAATAGACCAGAATGTCATCCAGATATACCACAACAAACTTATCCAGGTATTCCATGAAAACTGAGTTCATCAGCCTCGAGAAGGTAGCAGGTGCGTTGGTGAGACCGAAAGACATGACCGTGTACTCATACGACCATAGCGGGTGGTGAAAGCTGTTTGGGCACATCTTCTTTGCGAATTTTGATTTGGTGATAACCACTTCTCAAGTCCAGCTTAGAGAATACCACTCCCGCTAATGATCAAAAGGTCATTTATCCGTGGAAGAGGATATTTGTTCTTGATGGTTTTAGCATTGAGAGCCCGGTAGTCAACACATAGCCTATCGGTTCTGTCACGCTTCTTCACAAAGATTGTTGGGCTACCCCAAGAAGAAGTGCTGTGTTGAATGAAACCCAACTTCTCTTGTTCATCAAGTTGTTGTTTGAGTTCAGCCAACTCAGAAGGACCCATTTTATATGGCCGCTTGGAGATAGGAGTCGTTCCAGGTTCAAGCTCAATCACGAATTCAACCTCGCGATCCGGAGGCATACCTGGCAACTCTTCAGGAAAGACATCTGGGAACTCACAGACCACTGGTACACTCTGAATAGCTTGCATAACATCATCATTCAGAGCCTCCAAGGAAAAGAGCTGGACAGCAGGAGTCAGACTTGGAGAAAAGACTATATGGCCTTCAGGAATCTTCAGAGACACTGAGCGTTCAGCACAATCAATCACAGCTGCATTTGCCGTCAACCAATCCATGCCCAAGATGACATCAATGTCCGAATTTCCCAGGACAATTAAAGAAGCCAAGAAGGTAGAACCACCAATCTCAACTTGATTGCCATGACTGATTTTAGCAGCTGCCATTGTTGCTCCAGGAGAAAGAACCATTAACCGCTTTTGGAGAGGAACCAATGCTAACCCATTCTCATCTGCAAACTTGTGCGACACAAAAGAATGCGATGCACCAGAATCAAAGAGAACTCGTGCAGGGACTGAGTTAACGGAAAGCATACCCATCACAACTCCAGGTGCGAGCTCGGCTTGAGAGGCGTTGACAGCTTGGCACGAACAACCGCAGACCCGGCTTAGTGTTGATGTTGAGAGCCCGAGGCGTGGTGCACGAACAAGGAGAGCTTGTTGCGATCTTGGCGGGGTGGAGGGAGAGCTTTGTTCTTCATTGGACAATTCAGTTGGGATGTCCATGATCTCCACATGTGAAGCAAGCACCATGTGGACGTGAGCAGTATCCGGGACGCCAGCGCCCAGGTAGTGGTGGTTGTGGCCCCTGGGGAGCTTGATGCATCCCTGTTATGTTTCTTGGACTCCTCAAACATTTGCCTGCTTGCCTCCTCTTGCAGTGTTGTGTGTTGGAGTTCCAGGAAAGTTGCCGGTCTTGCATGCGTGATTGCATACTTGATCGACGCATTGAGCCCTTGCCTGAACCTTTTCTGCTTCTTCTTGTCATCGATACCTCATCACCACCATAACGAGAGATTCATGAAGTTCTGATGTAGGTGTTGACGTTATCATTTCCTGCTTGAGTTGAGGAAAGCCTCCTTCATCCTTTCCATTACAATCTCGAGAGGAACTCTTTGAACGCTCCAGTGAACCTCTCCCAAGTTGGTCGGAACCCAGGTGCCTTGCCTTCAAGTAGTTTTCCCACCAAAGAGCTGCATCTCCTTGAGAAGGTGAGTAGCACACTTGACCCACTCGCTCCTAACATCAGCAGTCTCGAGCAACCTTGAGATCTCACGCAGCCAATCATCCGTGTCCAGAGGTCGGTCAGAAACATCAAACTGACGAGGGTTGAACTTGAGGAAGCTCTTGATGTCTCCACGCTTGGGAGGTGGAGGTAGTGGAGCAAACTCGTTTCTTCTGACACTCTCCTCAAAGCGCTGCTGGTTCTCTTGCATAGCTGCCAAAGCATTAGCGATGTTTCACAGCGCTGAGCCCAGTTCCGGAGGTATGTCATCTTCGGTACGGCGTGGTGGAGCCATCCTGTCATTGATATAAAACTCAAGTCAGTACTATAATGGAGAATGATAATAATCCAAAATAGTACCAAGATGGAATTAACCAAGATTAAAGGATACAATTTACTGAGATGATATTAAAATATCAACAAAGTTCAAAGCACCTAGAAGATATTAAGCATATCGCACACGACTGAAAAGGAGTGTGGTACACAAATATCTCAAAGAAAAAATTTCCACAAATTTCGGCATTACAATACCAATAGATGCGCAAAATTACTTAACGAATCAAGATTAGTGACTCTACCGATTCAATATACAAAAGCGAATGATAAGAGTAGTGGTATGGTCGCGACTCCATCCCGCACTCAAATCATTACTCCGCACATGAACAAGTGGAACACATATCCCAACCCCTTCTTCTCACGACGAAACCTAAGATTGGTAACTACGGAAACGAACACCCCAACAAGATAGCGTCGGATACAAAGAGGAAGATAGATTGCGTCGGTTTGCATAAGCCTGTCGGTATGGAATGTACCAACAGTTGATAACCAAAGTCAGATAAGATAACAACTTGGATGCAACAGATAGGCAAGGGATTACACACACACACACACACACAACCTATGGTACTACGGAAACCCAGAACACGTGAATCCTAGTTTGAACTTTGAGAAGAGGATTGAAAACGTTGCACTTCCTTACCAGAAAAGGGTGGAGGGTAAGAAGAAAAGTGGAAGCAGTCCTACTCGCTTTTGTTTTTCCCTAGTATACATAACTACCAAAATATTTGCTAGTCGACAACGACCGCTTATTGAAACCTCAAGGTCGGGATGGCTCGATACCAATTGTAACTACCTCGGTGAATTACGCTCCTAGATACAAGCCTGGATGAGTGGTAGTGGTTGAAATAGTACGGGGGCCCCAAAAGCCACTCACCGGTAGTCCTTTCGGACGTCCCAACCACTACCCTCTCAACGGACTCAGACGGGCGTGAATCGGAGCGAAGGATCAACTACATACACAAGTGGGTATGTATGCAAGCCACCATACAAGAGTACATCGAGCCATACCATCTAGAAAGAAAGGAAATATAGCAACGCCATACCAAGAAGATTAAAATGACCTAGATAGATCTATATTTTAGGATACTTCCTCATACAACACACATCGAGTATCATGCGGAAGGCAAACAAAATCCGAGTACGGATAAGAAGCAAACCGCATAAGATGCCATAGAAATAAGCACATCCCAACTACAGGTCTCACGGATCCCCGTTCCTGGAATCTCTACACCGAACGATCGTTGCCCACATCTTCGGCTTCTTCCACCCAGTATCCGTCCTGCGGGGGTACCTGTCCATCTGAACCAATAATTTATCGTGTGAAAGCCTAAGGGTACCCAAGACGACTAAGTGCCTATAGAAGGGACACAACCTGGGTGACGCAATTGCAGCGAAGATAAACCCTAGCAGTTCTACAGATAACGCTAACCATCCGCCTAACCAATGATAGACGGATTTCCGAATTGAGAACAACAGTTATAATGGTAATCTCATCGATCCATCCTCCTCCCCGCTTACCAACGAGGAAGCGATTTAACAACCCCCATCCGCTGGCAATTTTATTAACCATTCCATGAGTGTTGCACTATTTACTAGTCAAATTACTTAGTCGATTAAAGCGGTACTTTAGTTATGCTTGTCTATGATCGAAACTGCTCCAAGTCGTCCATATCCGCGACACGGCTTTCGAAAGTTTTACCCGCCGGGTGCACCAATAGCAACACACGCCGATCAACCTCGAAAACCAAATCAAAACCCAACGAGGCTTTCACGGTGAACAATCACAAGATTCAGAAATATTTGGGGCCACCCATTGAGTAGACCAACGAAGTTAGGTGACTTGAGACGGACTCAAGGTTTGCGCCAATGGTCATGATCGGGAACCCGAAAGTGTGGCTGGGCTTGTCGATACCGCGTAATCACTCCGCTTACCTAAACAGTACAGTGTGCTCCTCGCACAATTTAAATACAGAAAGTAACATGGCATAAGTACAGGATCGTAAATAAAACATCAAACTAGTTGTGGCCCCAAGAAATAAGACTGAATCAAGATCTGGCTCAGGGGGGTCCCATATACCTCCCGGATGTGGATAGCGCGATAAATCAAGGAACAGGAATCAAGTACTCGGGGTCTTACGGGACACAAGTGAGCAGGAAAAACCAAATAGCATATGTTGCTCACCGGTGCCACTTTCTTTAGTTATCCCACTACTACTCAGGTTAAGTTGTTTAGGTACCTCGTTATCCAACCGACGCTCACATACCCTACACATGCTGTTCTACGACTCGCATGGCTCAAACAACTCCTGTGGTAATGGCTCATGGGATGGAGGAACAAGCTTGGTGGTGTTTAAAAGTAAAGGCTATGCATACTTGGGATTCAATTTAATGCAATCACGACTCAATGATGCAGGAATAAGATAGAGGCAATAGGTACTGTATGTATGCAAGCATGTGGAAGTGCTTGCCTGTCAACTCAGTTGAAGCGAGGGACGGATCTGGGTAGTGCTCCTGGTTCTCTTGATATAACCCCGCCGGTTCTATCCGAGAAAAACCAAACAAACAAGGCCAACATGAATATAGAGCACAAGCATATGAATAAGATGCGTCAAGCAAACAATCATGCCATGATGAATGATGCACAATTTACATGGCAATAAGGTAGCATGGCATGGTGAGGTGTGGAAGACAAGTAATAACATTTTAATGGGGTTTTGGATCACATTTTGTTGTCATAACAATTGCTGTTTACTATATATTTACATGGTGCATGCTTCAATTCAATTCATGGATAGCATAAACAGAAAGGCCTCGTCGATCTGATCATTTTAGACATATCATTTGCTAAATTTGGAATTATAAAACAAAAGTTATTAATTATTTAAGTTCTAGTGGCAATTGGTGTAATTTAATTATACTTGGAATTTTAATTGTGCAAAAGGCAATTTGAATGTCATATTTGAAATCCTAGCATTTTTCTGATCTCAAAACACATATCATTTGTATTATTTGGACTTACAATTGAAAAGTTATTTGAAAACTGGTTTGAATTTGAATTTGAATTAATTAGGAAAAGATTTGATTTAAATAGACTCAGGAAACTTTCTATACCCAGCCTATTCTAGCCTTGGTCACAGACATGTGGGGACAGGCGCTTACTGACCCACACGCCAGAGCGTGAGAGAGGGAAGGACCGCGGGTTGGTTTGTGAGGAACTGGGGAGCCTTTTCATAAAACAGCCACGACGCTGACAGGGGGGACCGAGGGACGGCGGGTTAAGCAAAAAGGTTTGGGGGGGTTTGTGCAAAGTGCTCAGCGGCCACTGTTTTTCTTCTCTCGAAACCGACAGAACGCGCGGCAGTGGCGTGGCGTGGTGAGCCTCGAACCCATGACCTAGCGGGCGCGAGCGGCCGCGCTGTGGCTTAGCGTTCTTGGGAGGGTTCTGGGACGCTAGGCATAATCTCCACGCAGCGGCAATGCAGACTAACGCGCACGCCGTCGCTGTAGAGTGCTCTAAGAAACGATCACGGTCCTAGACGGGCGACAAGTATGGGACATGTCCAGAGAGGGTCGAGCTCACCGCGAGGGCGCCGGGAAGATGGTTCGGCCTAGGAAGCAGACGATCGCGCTGCTGCTCGGACGGCAAGGCTTAGGGTTTCGCGTCGTCGACGTGCAGGTTCGCTGGGGGGCTTCTCCTCCTTGCTGCTGGGTACGGAGGCGTCGTGGACGGTCTCCAGGTCTTCCTCGACACCCGCAGCACCACGCCCGCCTCCTGGTTGCTGTGCTCGCGAGAGATCCCACGGCGTGGCCGGCGTCGGGGTGATTCGGCGGTGGAGAAGGAGGGCAGAGGAGAGGAACGAGGCAGAGCCCCTAGCGGATCTGGGGACGGCTGTGAGGCGAGGGAGAGGATAAGAAGAGAGGGGGCAGGTGGGGTTGCGTGGGGGAGGGGAAGGTGGCCTCGGTGCCACCTTTTCCTCCTCACGTGCATGGCATGGGCCAGGCAGGCACGACAGGGGCGGCGTGAGCACGAGAGGGAGGCTGCCAAGGTGGGGCTAGAGAGGAGGGGGCTCGGGCGGGTCCTGCGTGGCAGAGAGGAGAGCAAGAGAGGCAAGGGGAGGCTCGGGTTAGCTAGGTTAGGAGCTAGGCTCGGGCTAGGGTTTGCCTTAGATGGGGTAGCTAGGTGGGGCCAGGAAAGAGGGGCCAAGCTAGTGTAGGTCATGGTGGTGAGCAAGGTTTAGCTAGAGAAGGAGGGGCATGTTAGCTAGATTAGATAGTTTAGGTGCATCTTAGTGTTTAACTAGGATGGGACTTGGCTATGGGGTAGGGGTTAGGGAGAGCTAGATTAGAGGGTTAGAGAGAGAAAGAAGGGTAAGATGGAAAAGGTACTTGACTTGATCATGTATGCTCTAGACAAGTACACACAAGATTAAAACAAGGAAAAGAAAGAGGGAGAGATGTGGTGATGGGGTTTTCTTTGGTCCATGCATGCTCCAAACAAAGAACAAGCAAGATCAAGAGAAAAGAGGTAGGGAGAAAGATGGGGTTTAGCCTTATGCTCACACATGAGCACATGTGTATGCATGGAGAAAGGTGATGAGGTTTTAGCTAAGGAGGGTAGAGAGGTAGAAGATATGGTGAAGAAAACTACAAGCCAAAACAAGTTTTAAAACAATGGAGAGATGATCCATGCAAGCAAAACCAAAAATCATTCCAAGATCAAGAAAAGGTGGCACTTGCATGGCCCATGCAAACAATATTTGCCAAGTAGTTATATTGTGAAAACAACATTAATTCATGTGGCATTATTCCTTGCATTCCCAAAAGGTGGGAAAAGGCTAAGCAAAAGATTATGGGTGGAAATCCAACCAACCAACATGAGCTAGAGATAACTCAAATAAAATGCCAAGCTCATATTAATTGGATGGTGGAATATAAGGTGGTGAAAGAAAGGTGGTGGAGTTTAGAAGAGATATGCCCCCAACTCAACTTGGGCATTTAACAATATATCAAGAGCCAAATACAATATCAAGAGGCAAATACAATTAATAGTGCGCATGAGATAAGAACCAAACAAGAATAGGTTTTATACGATGCTCAATTGCAAGGTGACATGATGACATGAGCATGATATGATAATGATGCAACAATTATATGTTGGAAGTGGCCCTTTTTATTATTAAAACAAGTAGCATTACAGGTGTTAGACAACTGGGATGCTACATTGATCTTCTTCATTTTCTCTTTATTGGCATTACCTGCTTTAAGAAGATCAAACAACATGTACTCCAACATTTTTTCTCCTCTCTCGTTGCTTGTTTTCCTCATCCCATTTTTCCTTCTTCTCTAGCATTTGATCTATTTCCCTCTTCATGTTGATATCTTTCCCTCTCCATCTGCATTTTAGTGTCCTTATTCTCTTTCAACTTTGTCATATTTGCCTGTAACACCTGCCTCTCAGTGTGTCCATCCACTTGTTCACCTCTTCCAACAAACTAGTGTATTTGGCATCCAACTTGTTCTTCTCTTTAAACAAGTTCTTCCTACACATATAGGCTTGTGGGTCACCAGCCTTAAAGAGGGAGATGCAGGCACTAGATATTCCATCTACGCATCAATGCAAGGAAACCCATATTTACCGTGTCAAACAAAACAATGGGTGGATTATAGACCACCACCGCTAAAAAGAAATCATCCAAGATCACTTCAAGTGCATCATTAGGAAAGCTCTGCCCTGAGCTTTAGGCTTCAATTGCGACATGATCCCCACTTTGTTTTGTGAGCTCCGGGATGTCGATGCACCTTTCACGGAAGAGGAAGTAAAGGCTACGGTTAATGGAACCGCTAGTGCTAAAGCGCCAGGGCCATATGGCTTCACAAGTGCTTTCTTTAAGACTTGTTGGGATGTTGTCATGGATGATGTGCTGGAAATTGTCAACCAATTCTCAACTATCCACGTCAACAACCAACATTGGCTCAACTCCGTGAATATTGCTCTAATCCTAAAGAAAGATGGGGCCGAAGATATCTCTGACTTTAGGACAATTAGCCTCATACATGCTATTGCCAAGATAATTGCAAAGATGATGGCCTCCCATATAGCTCCACACATGTTCGCCCTTGTCTCCAACACTCAAAGTGCTTTCATAAAGACTAGGAGAATACATGATAACTTCTTATATGTGAGGAACTTGACAAGGAAACTCCACAAATCAAGAAAAGCAACAGTCCTATTCAAGATTGATATCAAGAAAGCTTTTGACTCCTTGACATGGGATTATTTGATGGACTTGCTCCAACACTATGGTTTCCCACCGAAATTTAGAGATTGGATATTGTCCCTTCTATCCACCTCGTCTTCTAGAGTGCTCCTCAATGGTCTTGTCGGTGACCCAATATAGCATGGGAAAGTAGACCCGCTTTCGCCTCTCCTTTTCATGTTGTACATTGACCCTCTTCACCACAAACCCTGAAACATGACCGTGCAAGGTCACTTTCACCCAATTGGTGAAAGAATCCCAACACTAAGCACTTCTCTATACGCAGATGATGCCGCCCTTTTTGTGACCCCAAACAAAGACGGCATCAATTTCTTAGCATTCAATTTATACAAGTTTGGCAACACCACCGGTCTCTTCACAAATTGCACTAAGATCCATGTGGCACCTATAAGTGACATGGTTATACCCTACGGGTACACGACATTGGCATACCTGGTCCAGCCCAAGAAAGGCCCACAAGAATATACGCGGCCTGTGGAGATTTTCGGGTGACCCAAGCCCATGACATCTTCGGATCCTTGGAGAGCAAGACTAGAATAGATAGAATATTCAAAGGGGCAAACCCTAAACTTGTAACCGACTCGATCTATGTCTGGGACCTGCCTATCTCTATATAAAGGCTAGGAGGGCACGACGAGGAGGACATCTTCTTTCACCGCATACACACCTCCACGCCAGATTGCATCTGCGCACCCCTGTAATCTTCGGTTCCGCCGTAATCAAGAGCAGACAAGTAGGAGTCGGGTTTTCCCTCCGGGGGCCTGAACCTGGGTAATCTCGTGTCCCCTGGTTGCTTGTCTGTTAACCGTTCCGCGATCTCCAGCACCCCCATCTTCTCCAAAACCCAAGTGTTGGAGATATGCCCTAGAGGCAATAATAAATATAGTTATTATTATATATTTGTGTTTATGATAAATGTTTACATTCATGCTATAACAGTATTAACAAGGAAACATTAATACTTCTGTGATTTGTAAACTAAATTAGAGTCCCTAGTAAAGCCTCTTCATAATACTAGCTTGTTGGTTAATAAATGATTGTGGTTTCCCTATCATGAACATTGAGATGTTATTAACAACAAGATCATATCGTTAGGAGAATGGTATGATGGACATACTCCTATAGATAAGCGTAGCATAAAGATCAAGTCATTTTAATAGTTCAATTGCTATATGCTTTCTGATACATAGTAACCTAATTCCTTCGACCATGAGATCATGCTTATCACCATCACCGGAAGGATGCTTTGATGACATCAAACACCACACCATAACTGGGTGGTTACAAAGGTGGCATTGAGTGTTCGAAAAATATTGGTTGAGACACATGGATCAAGAGTGGGATTTGTCCATCCATATGAAGGATAGATATACTATGTGCCCTCTCGGTGAAATGTCATCCAATTGGCTTGCAAGCATGTGACTGGCTCACAAGGGATCACATATCACGGGAACGAGAAAAGAGTACTTATCAGTAACGAGGTTGAACTAGGTATGCAGAGATACCGACGATCAAAACCTCGGATAAGTAAACTATCGTGAGACAAAGGGAAATTGGTATCGTATGTAAGTGGTTCATTCGATCGCAAAGTAATCGTAGAAATATGTGGGAGCCATATGAATTTCCAGATTCCTCTATTGGTTATTGTTTGGAGAAGTGTCTCGATCATGTTCGCATAATTCACGAACCGTAGGGAGACACACTTAAGGATTCGACGTTTTTGAGTAGTTATGGAATGATGAGTAAGAGACCGAATGTTGTTCAGAGTCTCGGATGGGATATGGGATATCACGAGGAGAGCCGGAATGGTCCGGAGAATAAGATTCATATAAGTAAAGTCATGTTTCGGGATTGGAGAATGGTTCCGGTGTTTTCATCGGGAATGTTCTAGAAGGTTCCGGAATGTCCGGCACTCCGGAGGGGAAGGGTACATGAATTTGTCATAACAAGTTGGAATGGTTGCATCATGTACTAGGTGTCATCGCTGAGCAAAATAAAGGGATAAATCAAATCCTAGTTTGAAAAGTCAAACGCCAATTTGAAAAGTCAAACGGCTATTTTGCTTGGTGGAGGGAGAGTAGGAAACCTACTTGGGGAGGAAGTCCCTCTCCCTCCACCGCTGGCCAAGGAGGCCGATTTGGGGAGGGACTCCCCTCCCCTTGGCCGCGCCCTCCCACCTATATAAGGAGGGGCAGGGCTGCCCCTCCAAGACCTACACCTTGCCTCCGCAAAACCCTAGCCCCAAGTCACGGCCACCACCTCCTGGCTTTGTCGCCGCCTAGGCAAACCCTAGCCGACTTCGCTTCCCCAAGCCCCAGCCGCCTAGCCCTCTATCCTTGGTGTGTCTAAACCCTAGATCACCGAGGCCTCTCATAGTCCACCATACTCGCCCGCTTAAGGCTCGCAAGATCTCCCCTCTACTTCCGGTAGCACGCCGTCGTGCTGCCAGAATCGCGAGGAGAGTGCTACAACCTCCGCTGCCTAC
Source organism: Avena longiglumis (assembly GCA_030063025.1). Taxonomy (NCBI): domain Eukaryota; kingdom Viridiplantae; phylum Streptophyta; class Magnoliopsida; order Poales; family Poaceae; genus Avena; species Avena longiglumis. Next base: position 464,538,017 of record CP125975.1, on the reverse strand, counting down.
TGGAACAAGGGATAGGAAGGTCTTCATCGAGTACCGAACGTGTGACCGATCAAGGAGCGCTTTAACGCAGCCTTGGGAAGGATCGTCTACGCGATCTTGAGATCGGCAAGAGTACGACTACATCACCCACGAGAATCCGCTCTCGTTAAACACTTTGGAATCTTCGAGGGTGAGTTATTCCATCGACTCGTTGCTACAATCTAGTAGATATATCTTGGCTTGTTTGTTTGTATGCGGTAGAAATTTTTTGTTTTCCATGCTACGAACCCCTACACCAAGCTCATAACAATGGGCAATGACGAGATCGAACCTCGTCAATTGGCGTCGTCTGTGGGAACTGGGGGTGTTTGTGCGATCGTGACGATCCCGACCAAAGCGATCTACAACTCCTCGGCAACAGAGAGCCATCTCCTCTTCGGCGCTTTCGACTTCACCGCCCACTCGCCAGCCACCATGAAGGATTTCGATCCCGTAGGCGACGGGCTCGAGATTCTGTTCGGGAGCTTCTGCTTCTAGGTGGGACATACCGGCACTCTCCGCCTCCCAGAGCGGGTGCCACTGCCATCGATCAGGCCCGCCTCATGGGCCCCACATCCCAGCGTGCTACGGACATCAACGCTGACAGATGAGTCATACGGCAGTAGCAGCTGCAACTCAGATCTGTGCAGCCCTTCGTCGGATGAAGGAACCTACGGTTCCTGATCCGAAAGCTGCGGCAGCAGCGATCCAATCCGCGGGCGCTACTAGTGCGTCGTGGTCATCCAAAGCGACGTGGAACAACAACCACCAGGTTCGGGTGCCCACGTACCGCCACCCAACCTAGAGGGTGAAAACGGGGGAAACAGGAGACAACCATCCCTCCCACCCAACGAGGGCGACGCTGCTGCCTACAATAGGATCAACCCCAACAAGGATCGTTGGCGCCAGGCACGCGAAGCCATTGCGGGCAACAAGATCCTACCCGTGAACTCTTCACGTGACCTGCTGGTGGCATACCACCTTCTCCTCATCGGCGAGAACAACAAGCAAGTGCAGCTGCAGGAGGAGATCCACAAACGCAAGCAAGAAGCTTCGGAGTCTAGCGCGCGGCGAGCAGCTCCCTCTGCCGCTGGCGGCTCCAGCTCGGACGGCAACAACGCCAACAAGCATCACTCTCGCACAGAGCACATGGATCCCGCTGCACGTCGTGATGTCACTCGAACCCTCAACACGTCCTTCATGGAGATGGACGTCAACGACAACGTCATACCGAAGACGCCGCTAGCTGCGATCATGAAAGCCACCACATATCTCGCGTCCCATCCACCTCCGGTAGGGGACCCAAAGAGAGCTATGCACAAGTCTGCACTAGCCGGACTCGGACTCGTTGGAGCTGCGCTCCACGAGGAAGCTCCTACGGAGCCAAAGAAGAAGGCTACGGTCAAATTCAACCGTAGCCCCACTCAATCATCGGACGAGGAGGAAGACGAGCACGATCTACCTCGACGACGCAAGATCCCAAGACGTCGCAGCCGCGACTACGATGCTAGAAACGACCTTGCCCAGCGCAAGGTCGACAAGGCACGTACAAACGCTGCGTTCGCACCAATCCAAGAGGACGAAGGAGAACTCAGGATCTCGGCTTTTAGCAGATCTGTTCGACGAACGCGGATGCCGAGAAATTTCAAGCTTCCTTTGGACACTCCGAAGTTCGACGGGACACAGGACCCGAAAACCTGGCTCGGCGACCATCTGTCGTCCGTCAAGCTGCACGGCGGAAACAAGAACACCGCCCTGCAATGCCTTCAGCTGCAGCTGACAGGCGCAGCAGCCTGTCCTTGGGTTCCATCCGAAGCTGGGAAGAACTAGCGTACAGTTTCATCTAAAACTTTAAGGACACCAGCAAGAGGCCAGCCTCGATCGAGGAGCTACGGTCCTGCACCCAACGAACGGGCGAATCCATTCGCTCGTACATACTACGCTGTTCCAACATCAAGAATTCCACGGCACACATCTCTGAGGAGAGAACGATCGACACCTTCAAGGATGGCATCAAACGCCCGGACTTCAAGGAAGAACTTGGGCGCGTCAAGCCCAAGACACTCGATCACCTCATGGACATCGCCAACAGGTGGGCAGATGGCGAGGACTCCATCCACCGAGCACATTCGGATGAGGAAGATGACTACGACCGCCGACGCGAGCTCCGTAGCAAGCGAAGATCACGCGTCTACGACGATCGCGACGGACCCGACATGGTTGCGGCTGGCTACGCCGAACACCGCAATGAAAACAACTGCAACAGCGGCGGATATCGCGGAAGCAACTTCTGCGATGGAGGACGCCCAACATAAACGTGGCAGCGCCGCAACCGCGATGACGAACCCTCGGCATACGACAAGTTGTCGGGCCCATGCACCATCCACTTCTACATCGACAAGAAGGATGGCAAAAAGAAGGCCAGCCACATGCTCAAGACTGCCGCGAGTTCCAAAAACTTAGCGAGGGTTTCACCTAGATGCGACGGCAGATCCCGAACCCCGGGTTCGGACCCTCACCCGCACCATCGCCCACAGAGCCCCTCCACCACCACCCGTGGGACCTTCGAATCAAGCAATCGCACCCATGTAAAACAACAGCGTCAACGGGTACCCTGCACCAAAAGGGTCCCTGATGATCCAAAAAGGGCGCCCAACAAATAGGGTGCAAAAGAAGATCACCCGCCAAGTTAGCCTGGCTGTGACTGCTCCACCTGCCATCCCTGAGTACCTCAGTGGCTTGGAGTCCTGCATCACATTCAGTCGTTTGGATCACCCTCGCCAGATCCCTCGCCCAGGACATGCTGCCTTGTTACTTGAGGCACATATCGGAGGATTCGAGATGAGACGCGCCTTCATGGACGGTGGCAGCGGCATCAACCTGATGTTCGCTAGCACCCTAGAAGCAATGCGGATCCCGCTATGTAGACTGGAACAATCCGACACAATGTTCCATGGCATAGTCCCGGGGAAGGGCATATTTCCCCTAGGAAAAATATGGCTCGACGTCATCTTCGGCAAACCCGAAAACTTTTGGTGTGAGCGGCTCGAGTTCGAAGTGGTGGATTGGCCATCACAATACCATGCCATCGTCGGGCGCGTGGCATTCGCAAGGTTCCTGGCAGTACCGCACTATGTGTACCTTCTACTCAAAATGCCAGGACCTAGAGGCGTCATCACGGTCCAGGGCAGCTTCACCCGATCCCAGTCATTCGGCATGCAGGAGGAGCTCACAAGGCTCCGAGAGGTGACAGACAACGGGGCACCACCAATCTCCAGGCAAAACACACCGGACATGTCGTTTGACTCAATAGTCAACACAAAAAAGGTGCAGGTCCACCCGACGGACACCTCCAAAACGGCGCTGATCGCCAATGACCTCAGCCCCGCATAGGAAAGCGCGCTCGTCGAATTCCTCCGTGAGCGCTGGGAAATCTTCGCCTGGTGTCCTACGGACATGCCAGGAGTTCCCACGGAATTCACCGAGCACGCACTTAATGTGTTTCCAGACGCCAAGCCCGTCAAACAGTCCATCCGACGATTGTCCGAGCCACGGGCCGAAGCCGTCGGAGTCAAAGTCAACAGACTGCTCGACGCCGACTTCATCCGAGAGATCAAGGGAAGTGAGTGGCTAGCCAACAATGTACTGGTCCCTAAAAAGGACGCAGACAACCTCCGGATGTGTGTGGACTTTACGTCGCTCAACAAGCACTGCCCAAAGGACCACTTCCCTCTCCCTCGGATTGATCAGATCATCGATTCGACTGCAGGATGCGAGAAACTCTCGTTCCTCGACGCCTACTCAGGCTACAATCAGATTCGACTGAAGGTCGAAGATCAGGAGAAAACGGCGTTCATCACGCCGTTTGGTGTATTCTGCTACAACACAATGCCCTTCGGGCTAAAGAACGAAGGTGCCACGTACCAGCGATGCATGCAGGCATGCCTGAAGAACCAGATAGGCCGCAACATACAAGTCTATGTCGACGACATAGTCGTCAAGACAAGGGAGGCCAAGACACTGATCGATGATCTCCGTGAGACGTTCGACAACCTCGATCACTATAAGATCAAGCTGAACCCAGAAAAGTGCGCCTTTGGCGTCCCATCTAGCCAACTGCTTGGCTACTTCGTCTCCCAGCGAGGGATTGAGGCGAACCCGAAGAAAATCCAGGCCATACTGGCCATGGAGAAGCCGAAGAACCTCAAAGGTGTCCAGCAGCTAGCTGGGCGTATCACGGCGCTGAGCAGATTCATCAGCCGCATGGGTGAGAAGGCCCTGCCTTTCTACCAGCTGCTACACAAGGCAGACAAATTTGAGTGGACACATGAAGCAGACGACGCATTCGCAGACCTGAAGCGACTGCTCTCCACCTAGCCCGTCCTGGTTACACCAAAGGAACGCGAGCCTCTGCTGCTATACATAGCAGCCACACATCAGGTGGTCAGCACCGTACTCATGGTCGAACGAGCCGAAGAAGGCAAGACCCATGGGGTCCAACGCCCAATCTACTACCTCAGCGAGGTATTGACGCCGACAAAACAGAGGTACCCTCACTACCAGAAACTCGCCTACGATGTGTTTTGACGGCTCGTCGGCTGAGCCACTACTTCCAGGAGCATCAGATAATGGTGGTCAACGAGGCGCCACTGTCCAACATCCTAAACAACCCCTAAGTTATAGGACGCATAGCCCGGTGGGGCATCGAGCTATCCCCTCTAGACATAGTCTACGAGAAGCGTCATGCGATCAAATCTCAGGTCCTCCCTGACTTTCTCGTCCACTGGATGGAGCTCCAGCTGCCGGACACCCCGGATATGACGCAGTCATTGACGATGCACTTTGACGGTTCCAAGCACGGGTGCCACCAGGTGTGTTCCTCGAACAAATCTGCGTGTCTTCCACCAAAAGGAAATTCCCCAAGGGATCACCCGAAGAAGCAGAGCACTCGGGGGCTGCGCTACCCGAAGGACATTGTGGCATCCCGCAAAACCACTACTAGAAAATCGCGTTGTTTTTGTGCATTGCATCATCATGACCGCATGCTCATGTCATCATGCCACATTGCATTTGAGCATCGTCATCATCTTGCATCTGATTGTACAAAACTATTTGCCGAAAACCCTATTTTTGTTTTCTAAACGCCTCATCCTTATTCAAACGCAAAACCCGGGCTTGTCCGGATTATTTATTTTGTCTAGCATCGGTTTGCAAAAGCCCCGTTTAAAACATTAAAAATATTTAATTTGTTTTAGTAGGGGCAGTCGAACGGGCCAACCCGACCCGAACGACCGCCCCAGATTTTAAAACGGTACAACTACACCGCTCCTAAATCCTAAAGTTACCAACTAGTCTACCCACACCCCTTGGCCACATCACCCCACCCAATCCCCTAACGCCACCTCACCTCTCTCCTCTACCCAATCCTAACCTCGCCACCTCACCCCTCTCTATCTCTCTCCTCTCTCCTCAATCACCCACCACAGACACACGCTAGCCACGCACACACGCACACCACGCCAAGACACCACACCTCCCACTGCGTCCCCACGCGGACCCACTGCCCCCACCTACACTTGGCCACCCGCCGCTCCCCAGTTCACCTTCCACAGGCCCGCCCTGGACCCACCACTTGTCCCACGACCCCACCTTCTCGCCGCCCAGACCTCCCTTCTTCCTCCCGTCCTGCCCCAATCACGAGCCGCCCCTGGCCTCAAGCGCCTCCGCCTCGCCTCCCTCAGCCTGGCCCACCGAGCCCCTCCGCTCGCCCGCCATGCTCTCCGCTGCCGCCAACCACCCCTGCCGCCCTCGCTTCTCCCGCGACGAAGCCACAGCGTCGCCCTTCCGCTTCCTCGACGCCATCGCCGCCCCAGCTGCTCACAGCCTCCGGCCACTGGCCTGCGTTCCCGCCGCCTGACGCCTCCTCCACCGTCGCTCGCCTGGCCGCCTGCCTTGCTCGCCATGAGCACAGGCCGGCTGGCCTCCTCCTCTCGCATCTCCCGAGCCGCCGAGACCTTCCGAGCCGGGCGCCGCCGCCGCCTCCTCCTCGCATCTCCCCGAGCCCGAGGACCTTCCCGAGCAGGCCGCCGCTCCCTCCTCCGACCAAGCTTCCCGCCCGTTCTCCTCCGGCCGTGGCCAGCTGCCGCCGGCTGCCCCTGCTGTCCCAGCCGCCCCACGCCGCCTCGCCGCCAAGCCCGCCGCCGCCTGCCCTCCGGTGGCGCCTCGCCGGCCGACCTCGCCTGCGGCCACCGCCATGCGAGCTCACGGTGCTCGCAGACCTGCATGCCAGCGTCTCCGGCGCGCGTCCTCGATCTCCCTGCCGTCCCGTCCGTAGCCGACTAGGTGGGCCCCGCGATCGCCAAGTTCACTCGCTTCGCGGCCCACTGCCGTTCCAACGAGCATGCGCGTCAGGGACGGTACCGACACAATCATCGAAGCCGCGAGAGACCTCAAGTTCCCCAACATGAACAAGAGAAGATCGCCAAGATTTCCACCCCGGAAGCCAAGGCCTCCTTCACGGATTCCGATGATCGAGACCCCAAGATCCTGAACTACAAGCTCTTCCTCACGGAATCAAGACCACGATCCGCGGAGAGTCGACACCACGAGCCAAGCCTCGAGCCTCCTACACGGATCCGATGGCGAACCTCAAGACCGCTTCCGCATCGGACGATAAGGATACCGACGCGTAACACCGAGAACTTCCCCTGAACGCCATGATCGTCGACATGACCCGAAGACCGCGAATGCGACAAGAACGTCAGCGATCAGGACGAGTCCGATGCGCCCCGACGCCGAACCAAGACCGGCTTCCCGGAACGCCAAGACCTACCCCGGAATCCGAGAACGCTTCCGCCGAACCCCGAACCCCAGATCCGTCGAACCCTAGACCCTGGACCCCGAGACCGACCCCGAACCCCGGAACCCCAAGCTCGTCGAGACCCCTAATGTGTGACCCCTTTTCCTCGAACCCTATTTTATAACATAACAATTTATTGCATATTTAATTGTCATCCCGCATGCACATGTGGTTTGGGGGCCTTATGCCAATTCACCTAATAATTAAATATGGGGCCCATATGCGGGCAAATCTAGCCTTATATTGGCCTCATTTAAACATGTGTAGCGAACCGTTGCCATCTATTGTCTTGCTTTATAACATTTAATTAGCGGGGGTTCTAAATAACTCGAACCATCTAATTAATTGTCGGGACCCCGGTTCCGCTTAATATGACCTAATTGCATTGCACCTTTGCCATGTCAAACATCATACATGCATCATGTCGATCTTCTGCCGTTTTATTAAATATTGCATCCGGTGTTTATTCTAGCGTTTTGCTTCTTCGCGGATAAGGCCGTTGAGTTGATGTGAGCTTCGCCCCGATCTTCGGTTGAACCTTCGACAATGTTTTCAGGCGAGCATCTCCCCCTTTTCTACCTATCTTACTTTTATAGTCTTTATTCCCTCCTGTTGATCTATTGCTATCTGTGTTGCGATGCTTTAGTTTCCGTACCTGTGATATACCGTGCAGCCCTATATTGCCTTGGACACATCCTATTACCTGTTGTTTCGTAGATAGTTGGACTTGCGCGTCGTAGTTGCTTGCTCAAGTGTTGATGTGTGTCGTCATATGCCACGCTTCGATGTATTGCCGCATGTTGATGTTGGAGATGATTCTAGTTTTACTTATCGTCACTTTAATTTCTGTTTAACAACTAAAATTGAAATAAGCGAGAGGCATCGGTGGGTGATAGAAAATATTTGGTTTCAACGCCCACTTGTGTCCCGTGAAGACCCGGAGTACTTGATACATGTTCCTTGATTTATCGCGCTATCCACATCCGGGAGGTATATGGGACCCCCCTGAGCCAGAGCTTGATTCATTCTTATTTCTTGGGGCCACAAACTAGTTTGAGGTTTTATTTACGATCCTGTACTTATGCCATGCTACTTTCTGTATTTAAATTGTGCGAGGAGCACACCGCATCGCTTTAGGTAAGCGGATTGATTACGCTGCATCGACAAGCCCAGCCACACTTTCGGGTTCCCGATACCGCTTACCATTGTCGCAAACCTTGAGTCCGTCTCGAGCTTGCTTACTCCGCTATGGATCTACTCAATGGGTGGCCTCAAATATTTCTGAATCCTGTGATTGTTCAGTCGTGAAAGCCTCGTTGGGTTTTGATTTGGTTTTTCCGAGGTTGATCGAGCGTGTGTTGCTATTGGTGCACCCCGGCCGGTTAAAACTTTCTGAAAGCCGTGTCCGCGGATATGGACGACTTGGAGCACAGTATCTCGATCATAGACAAGCATAACTAAAGTTTATTTGCTATAAATTTGACTTATAATGACTAGTAATCAGCTCAACTATAATGGAATGACTAAATAATACTGCCCACAATTGCTTGTTTTGTGTGTCGCTTGCGACCATTGTACCTGACTAGTAAGTATGGCAACTACAACGGAATGGCTGAATAAAAGTACCAACAACTGCTGGGTTTCGGGATTACATCATGCTATCTGTATCTGATTAGTAATTGCTGCAACTACAACGGAATGATTAACTAAAAGGGCCCACTGCTTACTTTATCAGGATGATTATCTATACCTGACTAGTAATTGCTGCAACGATAACCGAATAACTAAAACTGCCAACGGTGTGAGTTCCTCGGTTGACTTCCTCGATTGGTCTCGAGGGGGAAACACCAGGATGGGTTTGTTTGGTGTTAGCTTCAGGTTGGATCCGAATAGGTCCTTCTTACCCCTCTCGATTCGCCAGCTTGTATCGAGTCTCTATAGGTGGTTTAGTGCATCTTTGCCGTCACGCCGCCACCACTATACCTTTGTAGGCGAGGACCGCCAATTCTAGTCTCGCTGCATCGCCTCAAGATCGACGCCCTTCTTTTTCCTTTGCCCTTTGTCGGCACCCCTTTTGTTTAAGCAGGTTTTGAGATCGACGTCGTTAGCAGGGTTACCCTTCCGGCTTGGCCTGGGCAGGGTTATGGACGCCATTGGTTATTCTTCAGGGCTCTTAGCCCCATTTGCATCTTGTCCGTAGTCGGACTCTGTGTCATTTTCAAGGTGATTTGGATCTTTGAATTGTATATATGTATTCTTGACTCATTGAGTCGCCTCTGTATATATATCTGTTCTGTGGGTCCCATCGAGGACTGTTGTGTAATGTTATTACTTCGTTTTCCACCCGCACGAAAGTGCCTGGTGGGCACCTTTGAATCGTTTCTATGCGGGTTTGGCGAATTTTGCTCAAACTTGCATAGGTTCGATTCTGAGGGTGTTACAGAGTGGTATCAGAGCTCAGCAGTTGCGATACCCCACAAGTCCAGCCTGTAGGATAACCTAGCTAACGGCCGAAGTAGAGAGTCAAAACTATTTTTGCAAAATCGGTTGGATAGTCCTGGTTAGGTCTGATTTTACTTCTTACCCCTCTGCTGTTCTCCTCTTACCTCTACGTGTTTTGAATCCGCTCTCGTCCCATTCTTTGAGTCCAGGAATTCTCGTGGTTGGGTTCCGTCGTACCTTTAGGGTTTCGCTTCCCCTTTGATAACGGTGTTGCTACAACCGGTCTTCATGCTATCCTAGAAATCCTTCGTCTGTGGTACCATTCTTTATTCCTTGTCCTTTGTTTGTACCTTCCGGTGTTTTCCGACGCGACGACATCATCTATGCCAGATCCGATGCAGAGTCTGCATCACTCCTTTGATTCCGAACCTCGTTTGTCGAGATCTTCAGTCTGTTTCCGAGAATGGTTGCACGCTTTTCCACCTATTGTGCAGAGTAATAGTTTGGGTGCGTGATGGATTGGCCCCCATGCCGACTACCCTTTCTATTCTCTCTTGTACAGTGAAGTGGACGAGAATGCATCGGTTCCCCCTTTCCACCGGAAGTTAGAGGTGGCTTTGTTTGTGGATACCTCTACCTTCGCCCTTTTGTTTCCGGAGTGTTCTCTCGGCGATCACGGACAACGACCTCTTGTTAGTGGTGTCGCGAGGATCTACACGAAGCGCGAAGGATCAGATCGCCGACCCTTCTTCCGGTACCATGAGGCGGATCTCGAGGGCGAGATCCATTGTTAGTGGTGTCGAATTGTGGCATCCCGCAAAACCACTACTAGAAAATCGCGTTGTTTTTGTGCATTGCATCATCATGACCGCATGCTCATGTCATCATGCCACATTGCATTTGAGCATCGTCATCATCTTGCATCTGATTGTACAAAACTATTTGCCGAAAACCCTATTTTTTTTTTCTAAACGCCTCATCCTTATTCAAACGCAAAACCCGGGCTTGTCCGGATTATTTATTTTGTCTAGCATCGGTTTGCAAAAGCCCCGTTTAAAACATTAAAAATATTTAATTTGTTTTAGTAGGGGCAGTCGAACGGGCCAACCCGACCCGAACGACCGCCCCAGATTTTTAAAACGGTATAACTACACCGCTCCTAAATCCTAAAGTTACCAACTAGTCTACCCACACCCCTTGGCCACATCACCCCACCCAATCCCCTAACGCCACCTCACCCTCTCTCCCCCTCTACCCAATCCTAACCTGCCACCTCACCCCTCTCTATCTCTCTCCCTCTCTCCTCAATCACCACCCAGCCCTGGCACGCAAAGACACACGCCAGCCACGCACACACGACACCACACCTCCCACTGCCCCCACTGGACCCACCCTGTCCCCACCTACACACGCCACCCGCCGCTCCCCGCTTCACCTTCCAGCGTGGCCCGCCTCTGGGACCCACCACTTGTCCCACCGACCCCCACCTTCTCTCGCCTCGACCTCCCTTCTTCCTCCCGTCTGCCCCAGCCAGCCGAGCCGCCTCCCCTCCCTCAGCCTCGCCCCGCCGCCCTTCCGGCTCCGTCCACCCCCGCCTCCGCTGCCGCCCGCCATGTTCCTCCGCCGCGACCGCCAACCACCTCAGGGCCTCGCTTCCTCTCCGCCTGTCCGACGAAGCGCCAAGGCTGCCTTCCGCCTCGCCTCGACGCTGGCCAGCTGCCTCCGCCACCGTCTGTTTCGCCGCCTGACGCCTCCACCTCACCGCTCACGGCTGCCGGCTCGCTCATGAGCACAAGGCCTGCCTCCTCTCGTGATCTCCCGAGCCGCCCGAGGACCTTTCCCTGAGCCGGGCAGCCGCCGCCTCCTCCTCGCATCTCCCAAGCCGCCGAGGACCTTCCTGAGCCGGATCGCCGCCGCCCCTCCTCCGACTAAGCTTCCCATGCCGTTTCTCCTCGGCCGGCGCGCTGAAGCCGCCTGCCCCGCTGCCGTCCAGTTGCCCCACGCGCCAGCACCAAGCCCGCTGCCGCTGCCCTCCGTGGCGCCTGCCGGCGCCGACCTCGCCTGCCACCGCCATGCGAGCACGGTGCTCGACCGTGCTGCTGCCGTCCCGGCCGCGTCCTCGATCTCCGCTGCCCCGTCCGTCGCCGACTAGGTGGGCCCCGCATCGGCCAGTGTTCTGCCTGCGCGTCCGCGTCCACCTGCTGTTCCAACCAGAGCATGCGCGTCAGGGACGGTACCGACACAATCATCGAAGCCGCGAGAGACCTCAAGTTCCCCAACATGAACAAGAGAAGATCGCCAAGATTTCCACCCCGGACGCCAAGGCCTCCTTCACGGATTCCGATGATCGAGACCCGAAGATCCTGGAACTATAAGCTCTTCCTCACGGAATCCGAAGACCCTGATCCGTGGAGTCGACAGCGACCCTGAGCCGAAGCCTCGAGCCCTCCTACACGGATCCGATGGCGAACCCTGAAGACCGCTTCGCATGCGACGATAAGGATACCGACGCGTAACACCGAGAACTTCCCCTGAACGCCATGATCGTCGACATGACCCGAAGACCGCGAATGCGACAAGAACGTCAGCGATCAGGACGAGTCCGATGCGCCCCGACGCCGAACCAAGACCGGCTTCCCGGAACGCCAAGACCCTGGAATCCAAGAACGCTTCCGCCGAACCCCGAACCCCAGATCCGTCGAACCCTAGACCCTGGACCCCGAGACCGACCCCGAACCCCGGAACCCCAAGCTCGTCGAGACCCCTAATGTGTGACCCCTTTTCCTCGAACCCTATTTTATAACATAACAATTTATTGCATATTTAATTGTCATCCCGCATGCACATGTGGTTTGGGGGCCTTATGCCAATTCACCTAATAATTAAATATGGGGCCCATATGCGGGCAAATCTAGCCTTATATTGGCCTCATTTAAACATGTGTAGCGAACCGTTGCCATCTATTGTCTTGCTTTATAACATTTAATTAGCGGGGGTTCTAAATAACTCGAACCATCTAATTAATTGTCGGGACCCCGGTTCCGCTTAATATGACCTAATTGCATTGCACCTTTGCCATGTCAAACATCATACATGCATCATGCCGATCTTCTGCCGTTTTATTAAATATTGCATCCGGTGTTTATTCTAGCGTTTTGCTTCTTCGCGGATAAGGCCGTTGAGTTGATGTGAGTCTTTCCGATCTTCGGTTGAACCTTCGACAATGTTTTCAAAGCAGCATCTCCCCTTTTCTACCTATCTTACTTTTATAGTCTTTATTCCTCCTGTTGATCTATTGCTATCCGTGTTGCGATGCTTTAGTTTCGCACTGTGATATACCGTGCAGCCCTATATTGCCTTGGACACATCCTATTACCGTTGTTTCGTAGATAGTTGGACTTGCGTCGTAGTTGCTTGCTCAAGTGTTGATGTGTCGTCATATGCCACGATTGTTGATGTATTGCCGCATGTTGATGTTGGAGATGATTCTAGTTTTACTTATCGTCACTTTAATTTCTGTTTAACAACTAAAATTGAAATAAGCGAGGCATCGGTGGGTGATAGAAAATATTTGGTTTCAACGCCCACTTGTGTCCCGTAAGACCCCGAGTACTTGATACATGTTCCTTGATTTATCGCGCTATCCACATCCGGAGGTATATGGGACCCCGAGCCGAGCTTGATTCATTCTTATTTCTTGGGGCCACAAACTAGTTTGAGGTTTTATTTACGATCCTGTACTTATGCCATGCTACTTTCAGTATTTAAATTGTGCGAGGAGCACACTGCATCGCTTAGGTAAGCGGATTGATTACGCGGTATCGACAAGCCCAGCCACACTTTCGGTTCCCGCCATGTACCATTGTCGAAACCTTGAGTCCGTCTCGAGCTTGCTTACTCCGCTATGGATCTACTCAATGGGTGGCCCCAAATATTTCAATCCTGTGATTGTTCAATGTGAAAGCCTCGTTGGGTTTTGATTTGGTTTTTCCGAGGTTGATCGAGCGTGTGTTGCTATTGGTGCACCCCGCCGGTTAAAACTTTCAAAGCCGTGTCCATGGATATGGACGACTTGGAGCACGATATCTCGATCATAGACAAGCATAACTAAAGTTTATTTGCTATAAATTTGACTTATAATGACTAGTAATCAGCTCAACTATAATGGAATGACTAAATAATACTGCCCACAATTGCTTGTTTTGTGTCGCTTCATACCATTGTACTGACTAGTAAGTATGGCAACTACAACGGAATGGCTGAATAAAAGTACCAACAACTCTGGGTTTCGGGATTACATCATGCTATCTCAGATCTCGATTAGTAATTGCTGCAACTACAACGGAATGATTAACTAAAAGGGCCCACTGCTTACTTTATCAGGATGATTATCTATACCTGACTAGTAATTGCTGCAACGATAACCGAATAACTAAAACTGCCAACGGTGTGAGTTCCTCGGTTGACTTCCTCGATTGGTCTCGAGGGGGAAACGCCAGGATGGGTTTGTTTGGTGTTAGCTTCAGGTTGGATCCGAATAGGTCCTTCTTACCCCTCTCTGATTTACGCCAGTTGTATCGAGTCTCTATAGGTGGTTTAGTGCATGCTGCCGCTGCCGCTCAGTCCACTATACCTTTGTAGGCGAGGACCGCCGAATTCTAGTCTCGCTGTCTTGGCCTCGATCGACGCTCTTCTTTTTCCTTTGCCCTTTGTCGGCACCCCCTTTTGTTTAAGCAGGTTTTGAGATCGACGTCGTTAGCAGGGTTACCCTTCCGGCTTGGCCTGGGCAGGGTTATGGACGCCATTGGTTATTCTTCAGGGCTCTTAGCCCCATTTGCATCTTGTCCGTAGTCGGACGCTGTGTCATTTTCAAGGTGATTTGGATCTTTGAATTGTATATCTGTATTCTTGACTCATTGAGTCGCCTCTGTATATATATCTGTTCTGTGGGTCCCATCGAGGACTGTTGTGTAATGTTATTACTTCGTTTTCCACCCGCACGAAAGTGCCTAGTGGGCACCTTTGAATCGTTTCTATGCGGGTTTGGCGAATTTTGCTCAAACTTGCATAGGTTCGATTCTGAGGGTGTTACAGACATGAAGGACCCAAAAAGCTCGACAAGGAGGTCGCGTTGGTCAACCTGATGCAGGTCATGGCAATCTAAGAAACATGGACGCAACCGTACCTTCAGTACCTGGTAAACAGAGAATTGCCTGATGACCCGACAGATGCCCGGCGCATATCTCGCCGGTCCAAGGCCTTCATCATCATCAATGGTGAGTTGTACAAGCGCAACATTTAGGGTGTACTCCAAAGGTGCATCACCATCGGTGATGGCAAAACCATCCTCCAAGACATCGACGAGGGCATCTGTGGCCATCATGCGGGCAGTCGCGCCCTCGTCGCCAAAGCTCTACGAGCTGGATTCTACTGGCCAAGGGCCATGAACGATGCCAAGGACATCGTCCAGAGGTGCAACGGATGCCAGAGGTTTGCGGACAAACCACACGCACCGGGGTCGGAGCTCAGGCCCATACCCTTGGCCTGGATCTTCGCCCAATGGGGCCTCGACATGATCGGCAAACTGCCCAAATCTTCGAAAGGAAGGCACGTCTACCTCCTGGTGGCAGTCGACAAGTTCACCAAGTGGATCGAGGCCATGCCCGTAACCAACCAAAAGGGCAAAACGGCCGTCAAGTTTTTCGAGTCCATAGTCTACAGGTTCGGCGTGCCGCATAGTATCATCACAAACAACGGGTCGAACTTCATCTCCAAAGAATTCCAGGACTTTTGCGAAGGCCTTGGCATCAACATATCATACGCCTTCGTGGCGCACCCGAAAACCAATGGGAAGGTCGAAAAGGCCAATGGTCTCGTAGGCGGCGGCATCAAGAAACGCCTACTAAGCCCACTCGAACGGCTTGCGGGAGCCTGGACAGAAGAGCTACCCTCCGTCCTCTGGAGCTTGCACACAACGCCAAACAGCTCAACAGGCTACACACCCTTCTTCATGGTACACGGAGCCGAAGCCGTGCTACCTGCAGAAGTACGCCATAAGGCCCCACGGGTCATCGCCTACAGCAAAGCCGAATCAACGGCCGCACTCGAAGACGCCGTTGACACACTCGACGAGGCACGTGACATCGCCGTGGCTTGCTCGGCAGTCTACCAACAGAGCCTCCGCAACTACCACAGCCGCCGGCTGCGATAGAGGTCCTTCGTCGAAGGAGACCTCGTCCTACGACTCAAGCAAGAGCGGCCTAAGAAGCTCGAGTCACCCTGGAAAGGACCCTACATCGTCACGGAAGTCATCCCAGGTGGTGCCTACCGCCTCAAGCACGTGGAGTCTGGAGTAGCATACTCCAACCCATGGAACGTCGCACAATTGCAACGCTTCTACCCCTAGCTATCCCCTTTACTTTCAATAAGGCTACTCAGCCGAACAATGTACCTCCTTGATTACGATATGAATTAAGGGCCTACCTATTCTGAAGAATCACATGCGCCCAATGCTCAAAAATATCTACAATCTCTTCAGCATACTGCCTAACAGCCGCGTAATGTGGGCGCATGTCCCACAGGCCACCATTTGGTCGAGGGGGCGGCCCAGCCGCCACCGCCGCAAGATCAACATCTGGGCGACGTAGCCGAACAAGCGAAAGGGCGGCCTTCACCCCCACAATCAGTTGGTGCTGCACCAACTCCCTGATGTGACCCACGTCTTGAAACTTCGCCAACAAACCCCATAGAGTTGAAGGCGCCTCATCAAGGGGAAACATGACACACATAATCGACGCCAGGGAAGTCTTCACCTGCCTTAGCACCCATGACACCTGATGAGCATGATCCTACATAGTCGCAAGGACAGTGGTCCGGTCGTGGTCCATCCAGAAAAATCCTCAGGCTTCCATATCCTGTTGGGTTAAGCAATTGATCCGAACTGCAACGCGCTCCTTCTCCTACCTCGGAACAAGGTTGGCACCTGCAGAAAATATAGATTAAGATGACACGCAAACAAGGCGAGCAGCAGCTCAAGAAAACTTACACTATAGCTGCTCGACCAACTGCCGCAGCTCTTACATCAGATACTCCTCCCGGGCGGTAGCACGCTCCGCCTTCGACTTCACATTTCCGCATGGCCCCAGACGCTGAGAATCTCCTTCTCAAGGCTGTGGACACGGTCACGAAGGAAAACAAGCTGCGATGCATCATCCAAGGATGGTCGCGGCTGAGGGGCAGACGAAGCATCAACGGGAGCCTCACCCGAAGGACCCTAAAGACAAGCAAGCAAAAGTATGAAGGGTACGCCTCGTTGACAAAAGCCCGAAGCATAATTTATATACATTAATAGGCCACTGCATGGCACAAGAAAACTATTCGACAAATATTACGGCAAAAGGAAAAGACAACTATCCTAGAACTACAACAACAGAGCCTAGGCACCCGCATCCGGAGTGGCCTCAGAGCCAGACTGCCTGCTCTTGACCTCCTCCTGCTGCTTCGCCGCATACTCCGCCAGAAGGTCAATGAGCTTCGGCCCATAATGCTTACAGCAAGAAGTGAAGAGAGTAAAAGCTACCTCGGAGACGTTGGGAGTTGTTGGCATCTGTGAGGTTACGTCATGAAGATCCAGCTCCGCTCCGAACGCTATGGCCATGACCAGCCCCATGGAAGCGCCGATGCCCTTCTTCTTGCGCTTGTAGGCCGCAGGAGCATCCTCTGACAGCGCATCTGCTAGAGAATCAACATCCTCAAGGGCAGCGCCCTTGGGCATGATCTCCTTGTAGAAACGCTGGAGAACCTCCTTGGCCTTGGCAAGGGAGCCCGCAGCAGCACCACGGCGATCTTCGACCGCTACGGTGGCGTCATCCAGAGCGCTCCCATCTCCAAGGCATTGCAATCAAACGCAATGCCTGAGGCATCTGGAGCAAATAAGAACAGACAGGAGCCGAATAAGGACACAAAGAAAAGCGCAGCCGAAAAATCCAAGAAAACAGCTACATGCAAGACACATACTGGAGAAGGCCTTGACCGCAGCCATCAGCTTCTCGGCCACCTCCTTCTCGCGCGCAGCCGCAACAGTTGTGAGCTGCTCTTCGCGATCCGAAGCTTCCCGCTGTAGGCGCTCCTTGGCCGCGGCGGCGTCAGCCAACTCCTGCTGCAGGCACTCCTCCGCCTCTACGGGATCCGCAACCTGCTTCTCCGCACGACCGAGGCTCTTCTCAAGAGCATCCAGCCGGCGAAGGGCCGCGTTATTCTTATCTACCAAGTGTCAAATACGCACATGAGCAACACAAGATACATTCAAGCAACATGTAAAAAAGATAAGAGAGAGAAAGACACGTACCTCAGAGCTGATTCATGCTGGCCTCCAGCGCCAGATGCTGCTGGATTAGCAGGTTCGCACTGTACACAGAGGGCTGCGGAAAGAAGCAAAATAAAACAATCAAAAAAGAATCAAGAAAAGGGCTCGGGGGTTGCGCCCCGCAACGAGCACAACATCGAGCAAAAATGACCCGACAAAGACTCGGGGGCTCCCCCTAGGACAAAAGGAAAAATAACTTACATGCTTAGACGAAGACTCCGAAGGTCCCAGTGCAGTCTTCTGGAAGACGATCACTCGAGCCTCCTACGGAGAGGGCTTCGGAGCATCACCCCCAGAGGTGGCCACCGTCTGAGAGGGAGGGGCCGTCAGTTTCGACTCCCCTACGGCCTCTTGAGTGGCCTCACTAAAAGAGCCCTCAGAGGAGTGGATGCAAGGAAAACACCAATCAAAGACAAGAAGACAAGAAAATAAGAACGAATAGCATCCGAAGGTACTTATGAGTCGATGTCGCTCAAGTCAAATACGGGCAGCACCCTCTTCTCTTTCTTCTCTTCCTTCTTCCTCTTGACCGGCAGTTGCGGCGCTATAGCCCACACGGGCACGACCGGGATAGGTGAGGAAGAAGCATCGTCATCTCCGCTGTGGCGCACAAGGAAAGACGGGTCCCTAGGCCTCGGTGGAGTCGAGGCATCCGAAGACTCGCTCGAACTCCGTGCCCGCTTTCGGGTCTGCCCCTCACTCGCCTCAGGAGCTTCCTGAGTTGGTGACTGCGTCGACGAAAGCTTGGACTCGGAGTCCACAACTTTGTTGTCCGGCGCAATCAGAAACCTTTCGGGCAGTGGAGGCACCATGCCAGCCACCTTGAGCTCCTGCACAATGAATACATCAACGATCAGTACAAGCAATCATAAGGAAAAGCACTCGAAAAAAGGCGCTACGTGCACGTCGCAAATCTACACCTGCGGAACTGGTTTCGTGGCACTGAAGGGGGACGTCAACGACTTCCCCGGAAGATCCTCCTCGGCCTTGAACTTCAGCAGCGGCCGGAGAGCCCTATCGAGGTCGCCCATGGAGAGCTCCTCAGCCGAAACTCTTGTCGGGTCATGGCGGCCAGAGTAAAGGAACATCGGGTGCGCCCTCGCCTGGAGTGGCTGCACCCAACATTTGAGGAAGGTGTGAATGATGTCCACACCATTCACCTCCTTCTCTGCAACCATCTGGAGCGCCTCCACCCGACGGTAGAGCTCCTCTACCTCCTCCACCTCGCCCTCCAGGATCTGGTTCTTCCAGGATCTCTTCGGCAAGATCTCCTGGGCAGAGTCGAAGGGGGCAAGGCCGAAGTTTTGCCCGTCCACTGTGGAGGCGCGTATAAAACTACTTCCTCCGCCAGTATTGGATGGACTCAGACATGAAAAAGGAAAAGAATAGAACAGAAGATCGAAGGGAAATAATACAGCCGCCGAGCGGGTAAACCCCGCTGGTGCCAGACTGCCTCTTCACGGAATAGAGCTTCTGGAAGAGGCCAAAGTGTGGCTCGATACCGAGCCAGCACTCGCAAAAAGTGACGAAGCTGGCGATGTGGAGAAGAGAATTAGGCGAAAGATGATGGAGTTGGATGCCATAGAAATACAAAAGTCCACGAAGAAAATCGTGGACTGGGAGAGAAAGTCCGCGAAGAACGAAGGCAACAAAGATTACCCAAAACCCTACGGGTGGACGGGGAATTACCTCATCGCTGGGGATCCTGACGGCCTCCCTATCCTGCGGGATTAGACCCGCATCACGCAGCTTGCGCAGGTCGCCCTCGCGCGTCTCCGTGCGTCGCCACCCGCCATCAGTGACGCGAGTGGCGGTGGTGCTTTTCTTGCCGCCGGCAGCAGCACTTGAGCCCGCTCCGGTGGAGGCTTTCTTCGACTTCACCATTGTGGAGCGTCGACGGCGAAGGTGTTCATGCAGGAAAGAGGAAGGAAAGGACCGAAGAACGTCCAGCGTGCAAGGAGAAAACTCGAGAAAAGGGAAGCAGTGAAAGCAAATGGCGAATGGTGAAAACAAACTAATGTTTTCCCCACGGTTATAAGAGTGAAGACGACGAACAGGAACCTTTCATCCAGAAGCCCTAACGCCAGGGTCAGATCCAACCGTCCATGTGTTAGCACAGCAGCGAACCGTCGCCCGCATGCCGTCCACTACACACGGAAACCAAGGAGACGCCGTAATTCTCGCCACGTCATGCATGACTAGTCAACTCCAAGTCAGAAAGTGGGACCCACGTTCGTCCAGTCACGTCACCTCTGGCGCCGCAGACGGTTGAGGTCACCGATCGTCAGCACTGACGTCATCAAAACCACACTAGCAATGGTTAGATCTTCGGCTGACAACTAAAAGTACTCATTCGAATCTGCGATTCGAGCAATTACTCGGGGGCTACTCCTATCAGGAGCTCTGTCTGCACATCCGAGGCATGATTAAGGTACTAAACCAATGATTGATTCTTCGAGTCCTACGTCGAGTCTACGACCCCACTACGGACTCGGGGGGCTTACTCCCATAGGGAGGATTGATTCAAGCACCCGAAAAATTGTGTCCCACGGACCTGAAGCTAAAACGACTAAACTAAAGTCTCTGCTCGAGTCTACGACTCGAACAGACACTCGGGGGCTACTCCCATAGGGAGCGCTGGTCGCACACCCTATGAATTCTTTGACTGCGATCTTTCAGATCGAAATGCAATAACTTTTTGGAAACTTTGCCCCAACCAACGCTAAGTGAGTAACATCCTCCTTGGCCACCCGAAACACCTCCGCGGTGATAAAATTTTGGATGTTGTGTCTGCGACGCAAAGATAAGACCTACAGATACCATCTGATGGCCTGGTCACGCACCTGACCGCGCTCTACTAGTAAAAATCTATGCCAACAGGCGCGATGAAAATCCCGACGGACGCGTTGGGTACATCATTCGAAAACTACTGGGATTCGACTCCTGTAATACCTCAACGGCCTGAGTCGAATTACGCCAGCATCCATTCCAAGTTCGAGTCTAGGGACTCGAATCTGAAGAAGATCGTGTTGTTTTGTCCTAAGACAGTTAACTGTCCCTGGTCCGTCAGGAGAGTTAGGCACACGCATCAACAATCCCTACGAACTAAAGTCATTTTTCTTTCTCTTATGAACAGAAACAGCTGCACCCGAAATATTGAAGAGTTCTCAGCCGAATCTACGATTCGACTGAACACTCGGGGGCTACTGACATGGTTATACCCTATGGGTACACGATATTGGTATACCTGGTCCAGCATAAGGAAGGCCCACAATAATATACGCGGTCTGTGGAGATTTTCGGGTGGCCCAAGCCCATGACATCTTCGGATCCTTGGAGAGCAAGACTAGAATAGATAGAATATTCAAAGGGGCAAACCCTAAACTTGTAACCGACTCGATCTATGCCTGGGACATGCCTATCTCTATATAAAGGCTAGGAGGACACGACGAGGAGGACATCTTCTTTCACCGCATACACACCTCCATGCCAGATTGCATCTGCACATCCCTGTAATCTTTGGTTCCGCCGTAATCAAGAGCAGACAAGCAGGAGTAGGGTTTTCCCTCCGGGGGCCTGAACCTGGGTAAATCTCGTGTCCCCTGGTTGCTTGTCTGTTAACCGTTCCGCGATCTCCAGCACCCCCATCTTCTCCAAAACCCAAGCTCATAACAATGGGCATTGACAAGATCGAACCTCGCCAATAAGGTGTGATGATTTAGATCTTGGTGACATTCTTCAATATTTCCTGGCCAACTACACCTCCTTCATAATGAAATACCTTGGACTCCCTTTGTCCGTAAAATGCCTCAAGAGGATCCACTTACAACAATTAGAAGATCGTGTTGCCAGGAAGCTTGTTCCTTGGTTGGGTAGACATGTCACCATGGACGGCCGTATGGTTCTTGTCAAGTGGTTCTTACAAGCATCACCATATACTACATTACCATGCCCGAGGTTCCTTTGGAGGTCCTTTCGAAGATTAATAGCATTAGACGGGCCTTTATTTGGACGGCTTGTGAAAAAGTGACCGGTGGAAAATGCAAAGTTAATTGGTACCAAGTTTGCAAGCCAAAAAATTGTGGGGGGGGGGGGGGGACTTGGCATCCTCAAACTCGCCAAATTCTCCTCAGCCTTACGCCTAAGATGGTTATGGAATGAGTGGGTGGACGACCCCAAGCCTTGGATGGGGCTTGGAAACCCTTTCACTACTGTAGATCATGAGCTCTTCACGGGGACCATGGTGGTTAATATTGGAAATGGAGAAAAGGCACTATTTTGGGACTTGGCTAAATGGAATGTGACCAAGAGATATTGCGCCCAAAGTTTTTGACATTGCAAGAAAACGAAAGTGTACGGTGAAGAAAGCACTTGAAGATAATTTTTGGGTGACTAGTTTGAACGCACAAGGGGGGCTCTTGCTGGAGCATATCACATATACAATCTTTGGGAGATGCTACAAAGTGTCCACACCGATCCCAACATATTGTACTCAATCTCTTGGAAATTTGGCAAAGATGGGAACTATTCGGCTTTATCAACATACAAAATGCAATTCTTGGGCCACACTACACCACCAATACCTTCTATGGTTTGAAAACCATGTGGGCCTCCAAAGTCCAAGATCTTCACATGGTTGGTACTCCAAAACCGAGGGTGTACGGAGAATAAGCTTCATAAGAGAGGATGACCACATTGAGGTCATTGCAAGCTTTGCAACCAAGTTCAAGAATTGGCTGCGCATCTTCGATTTCAATGTCAGTACACTAGGCATATTTGGACGAGTTTGAAGGATTGGCTCGAAATCATTGACATACAACCGCAAAAATGGATAGTGATTAACTACGTCAAAGATAGGTGCAGTGAAGTAATACAAAAAGGGGACAATCAAGGAAAGCTTTGGCTTGGCTTGCAATGCTAGTTTTATGAGAAATTTGGAAGGAGAGAAACGCAAGAATTTTTAGGAGTCATCAACCGTCAATATGCTATTTTATAAAAACCAAGGAAGAAGTGACTATGTGAAGCCTTTCGGGTGCTAAGGCGTTGTGCCACGAGAGTAGGCCTTATTTCATTCGCCTTCGGCCTATGAGCCAAGGATAGTTTTTAAGACCTCTAAAAATCTCTTCTTAATCAATGAAAATGATAAATCTTTTGCCGTGTTTAAAAAACAAATATCCTGATCGCAGCTACTGGTCTGTCTATTACACCCTCCCTCCCAATTTATGTTGCATATAAGGTTTTATCAAAATCAAAACTTTACAATGTTTGGCCAAGTAGTTTGATACAAATATAAATCTATATAATGCCAAATTAATATTATTAGAATTGGCTTTAAATATATATTTTATATTAATACGTTTTGTATCATACATATTTATATTATTTTATATATTCTTGGTCTACTTGCACGCAATATTACGCGGGCCATATTATGCGATAGAGGGAGGACTAGGAATTGGACTTTGGAACAGTAGCAGTGACAGAATTATGGGAGGAGTGAGAACCATCTTGTCCACTAACGGGGACATGAACATGGCCCGCAGTAGCAAATCCCGGCCCTGATTGACCCTACCGATCACTAGTCGGTTTTTAAGCAATGTAGCATCACCAATTAATTCATAATTAAATCTCATGTAGTACCATGCTCTACCACCGGTGCTAGTATTTAAACACCAGCTGTTGTCCTGAAGCGAAAGAAAGCTCCTTTTCTGGAGTAGATTAATAGTAGTAGTAATGGGCTAGCTCCAGCTTTCCGGAGCAAACAATCACACTCGCCCTCGTCTCCGGATCTTCATCACGTCCATGACCCCATATCAACATATCAAAGTATCACGCGTTAAAACGGATCACGGGAACGGACTATATTATGCATTTAATGTCCGCAATTGCTCTTAAAATCGAGTAGAGGTCATCGTCAAGGGTCGAACGGAACGGATAATGACAGGGCCAGCCAGTGTTTTTTGAAAGCGAGAAAATAAGAAGAAAGAACATATGAGGGCAGGCCAGTTGTGTGTACTTGTGTTATGATGAAGTACACCGCCTCATTCAGACGACGAGCTTGCCACGCTCGCCTTCTTGGAGCGCATCATTAATATACGATGGTCGATGATACTACGTAGGTACTCTGGACTCTCCAGTGTGGACGCTTTCTCATATCGCTTTTTTTCCTTTGAATAATGGACCTTTTTGCTCCATTGATGAATTTCGTCTTCCCCATCCCGTCCATCCACCATGGGCCGATTCGAACACCCAGCGACGAGCAGCACGTCGGTGTCGCCATAACCTTGCAAAGCAGGAGCGCTCCTTTGGCAGACACACTCACACACAGCCTACACCCACAGTGCATGATGCATCGTGTCCAGAAACATCCTTTTAGCCACTAGAATCCAACCATTAATTGGCCCGACCGGGACACTCCACCCACACTAGGCACGCACGCGCGCTGCCTCGCCGGAGGAGGAGCAAGCCAAGAGCGGTTGCTCCGTCCGTCCGACACAAGGATCGATCGCTCTCTCGCATCGCATCATTGAGGCTGAGGGGGGTCCAACTTTGGCGATATATTCCTCCTGTCCGGGCCTTTCGCGGCCGGCCAGGAACATCACCACATTCCTCCCCTCCCCTCCCCGAGCGCAATTAAGGCCAGACCGAAGGCGACGATGCCCCGTCCGTGTCCATTCGTCCTTGGACCTTGGTGTCGCTCTCCGTGCTTTCTCTCTTCCCCGTCGCCCGCCCGTCTCTCGTTCTGAGGTGGATGACGATGTGATGGGGTGCTTTTCCTGCCGGCGATCGGTCGATGCGGGTGCCATGGAACGGGAACGGCCACGTCAAAAGGCAGGCCCCGCATCTGCCCATGACACGTCCTTCTCCAGGGTTATGGCTGCGCCGCGCGCCGACGTCGACGCTGCTGGCGCGTCACAAGCAAGCACGCACGACACCGCCTGCCAATCTACACACGTTTCTAGGAGCAATTTCCTGTCAGCAAGCCATCGGAAAGCTCTAATCAAATGCTCATATAGTAGCGGCGGCCTGACAAAAGCACGAGGTAACATGCATGGTACTAGTATGGCGGAACAAGCAAAGTATGTTGGGTTTACAGTAGACTATACGACAAACATTGCGATAGCTGCTTACACAAGGAACAGACGTCTAGTGTCTTCTGGGATCAAATAATTAGAAAAAACTCCGGTGAGTACAAAGATGCAATAGTAGTACAATACTGGCCAAAATTCCTCCTGAGCGCTCTCTCTCTCTTCTCGCACCTTTTCGGGGCAAGCAACATACGTTAAACTCAGTTTGTGACTATCCACCTACTGGCTAATATGCTGAACATGGTGGGGAACTATCCAAGCTTTCCGATCTCCATCTTCTTCTTTATCGCGCGGTGGCCGTGGTACACGAAAGAATCTATGATGCCGGCCACCGTGAATATGCCTGTGTGGGAGTGAAGATGAACCCTGGGTTAATCACTTAGCAAGCACCAACACACATGATAGTTAAAGGTCTGTCACAAACCTCCAATTATAGCACATATGTTCGTCAGGAAGTGAAGAAGCGAGGTGTTTTCTTCAGTGAAGTCAACCTGTCAAACAATAATCAAACAAATCAAGTAATTTCAATTTTGAGAATGACCGCTATATATAGCTGTACAAGATGATGTGGGTTACACGTTCTCTAAAAGGGATCGACATGGTAGCAAGAAACTGAAGTGCCACTTCAAATATTACATGCAGTGTACGCTTTTCATGTTCGAGCATAGCCAAGATGTATTACATATCAGCAGATGAACTGCGCAGTAGTATTGCTGCTAAAAGCTTCAAGAACGACAACATAAAATAGGATGTGTCACTTCCTACCTGAATCGGTGAAAATTCATAGAAGAAATATACACCGGGTGGGGGCCTTGGAAGGCCAACTGCTTCTCTAAAGTGCTCCGTCACAGAAAACTGCAAAAGGAAGCCAGGCATTAAACACAAACTTCGGCTTGACAATTAACTAAACATTTAAACCATGATCTTTACCTGATTTGAGTGAATCTTTCGCCCTCTAATATCAGTATAGATGGTAGGAACAACCTGTATAAAAGAGGTGATTAACAAACCGAAGCAGACAGGATGGCATCTTTTCATATACCCAACACTGCCAATGAATAGCCACTTAAAGGAATGTATCAGTCGTTATAATCTTACCTTCACAAAATATTGGTACATCCCTGTTAACCCAGTTGTATGCTCCTGTTTCCACTCTACACTGAAATGCTCAGGAGGATCAGGGATATTCAAAATTGAGGACCACAAAGAGGTACATTTTTTTTCTGCTTCCTGAATTGATAAGTTGATTTACTAAGTATCAAATCATACCCATCAAGAGGATTGATGACGCCAGGGAAATCTTTGCCAAAAGACAGTTTGTTTATCTTGTGACTTATCTGTTTCAGCGAAAGGTATAGTTCATCATTAAAGGATCATTTTTATGAACAATACTACTACAATTGGTTCAGCACTATGGAGAAAAAATGTATTCTACTTGCATTGTAATTTTCTGGCTGGAAGTTCAACATATCTTGAAGGAAGTTGAATGCATGGTCCAAGCTTTTTCCAGGGGCAAAGTGAAAATTCCCAGCTACTTTATTCACATCTACGAATCCATGAATATTGCATCCTTCACCTTGTTCGTCTTTTAACCTTTGAACGAAGCCCTCTCTCTTGCACTGAAGAGCATGCAAAGTAAGGAAACATAACAACATATGTACCAAAAAAAGTCTGCATGGAGTATAAGGAAAATATAACAAGACGTACCAAAACAGAAAAATAAATCTGCATGCATCGGTTACAGGCAGTAGCAACACTAAACTAAGTTCATTAATAATAAAAAGGGTTGCAGGACTAAATTAAAGTAATTCACACATTCATGGGGCTTTCAAAGAAGTGATCAACAATATGCTTTGGAACAAACAAAATGAACACCAAATACAAGTTAATAAGCAGCATGACCAGAACCAATATAGATATTTTCCAAACAATAACACATAAACTATACTACTCCCTCCGTCCAGAAATAAGTGACTTTCATTTGTTTAGATTCACATGTATCTATACACTTAAATGTGTCTAGATACATGCGAATCTAGACAAATCCAAGTCACTTATTTTTGGATGGAGGGAGTATAAATTTTGAATTGCTGATGGACATGTTGATAGATGATGGCCAAGTTATTACTTGCTATGAGCTTTAGACCAACCACGGCCTTGTATCAGAAGAGTTGTGGCCGGTAGGCCAGTTGTACGAAACCAAGCAGGAGGAGCACCTAAGTTGGACGTGCACATCAAAGAAATTAGGCGATGGGATGTTTAGGAAGTTAAGAGTCGTATATTAGTAGGAACTAGCAGGTCCATATTCCATAGGGGCACACCCACGTGAGAGACAGAGGAGAGTTTGAGCCAGTCAGCTTATATTCCAAAGGGATCCAACTGAGTCCAGTTTGGTTAGTCAGAGAGTAATAAGGGTCAAGGCTGTGCTACATAAGCAATCCAGCATTGTAACCTTTGGATCAATAAAAAAAATAGCGAAAGTTCTTAAGCCTCAGAGCCTCTCGTGCAAAGAGCACGAGTGGCATATCCCCGGTTTTCAGACCTTCACCAAGGTGATAAAAATACAGCATATGACAACATCATGATGAGTCTTTTGTGATAAAAATACAGGGCTTCTTATATCGTACGTACAACATGCACATTAGTAGGCTCGTGCTCTGCCATATGTGGTTTACTGAAAATATTTAATTTACCGTTGCAATTTATTGCTTTAATAAATAATACTAAGTCGCTTTTAGCATACATAAGACAAAGGACCCAAGTGACACATCAAACGTCGCTATGAGGGAACTACATGGATAGTTTCTGCTAAGAACCATGTACATGAACAAGATTACGCAATCAAGTAAAAGAAGAGAAAAATGATTCTTGAATACCTGATCAATTGATTCTACATTAGTGAGTGCCCATCCTTTCTTCCGATAGGCATCACGAACTTCTTCACAGGAGTTACAACACTGATTGTCTGACTGGTATAATTGTAAGTGTGATATTAGTATGTATTCTTTATTCTCAATAAATCTTAAAGGAAAAAAATTGAACTGCTGTAATGGTGGGGTAAAATGGGCATAAACAGGCAAATCATTGCACTAGAAACACATACCTCTTCGGAACCATAACAAGAACCACAGTAAGCCTCATTGTGGTCAAGCCTTCCACCATGATTCTGCAGTGGTCTTTCGATCTAGAAGAGGATGCAAAAGTTAGTCAAGTTCAAGGAAGAATAATTCCCCGTTACCATACATATATATGGTGTTCACATATTTTACAGTCGTCATTTAATAAAAAGAAGAAGATTGTAGCAGCCATTTCATCCCGCCACCATGCCTGAATGTGCAAATATCGTATTTTGCTCTTTATTGTGCTTCCGAATATGTAAATGAGTTACGTTTTCTCTTTTAATTCAAGCATCTTCCTTCTCTACTCAAGATATATGCATACAACAACCATTCTAACTGATATTTCTCTTATATCTAGACGTGTTTTAGTGTGTAGATACATGTGAATCTAGATAAATCTGCGATATCTAATTCGGGGCGGAGGGAGTACTATTCATGATCCCTACATCTTGTCTGCGTGGACTACTTGTCCCTACACTTGACCAAAATATGTCTTATAAAAACAAAATATGTTCATAAATACTTGGTATTTAAACCTAGGTGGTTCTGGAAAAGAATAAAAATGAACGGTCACTATCAACCGCTAGAAGCTTAAAATATGACTATGCAAAATCTATGAACACAAAAAAGTCATTGGAGATAGCATCAACTATCTTTCAAAGTAAAAAAAAAAGAGCCATGCAGTATGAAATTCAAGATCCCATTATATTATGAACCGATCGATATCATGGATGTCAACTTAGTTGCGCTCAACAGTATAAGCAGTTCCAATTATGATAAGCGATGAGATAAAACCAGAACCGTTGCACGTCGACACTAGTTCAATTAAATTGGGAAAACATACCTTCTGGGAACCAACTCCATCTTTTCTTGATTCAATTACGTTACCAAGCTGGTCGATTCTTTTCTTTATTATGTCATGCCTCTGCAAGTAGGTAGGCATTCAGCATCCCAGACAAGCACCATATATATGCAGTAAAGCTCGGTAAACACCTTAAATGATATAAAACAAAACGGGAAAGAAGGAAATTGTAGAACACTGTATGTACATACTATATCATAATGTTGCTCTCCACTGACATCCATCGTATCAATAGCAACAAGAGAACAAGGAAGAGCCGGGAATGTAACATCAAACTGCAAAAGTGAGCATGCTTATTAACAATGAGAAACAATAGTGCTTCACAAGAAATTTCATAGATTGTCTGGGCTTCCACAACATGACAAATATTCTTAGCTAGCTGGCTATCACTTACTATTTCAGATTTCAATGGCACATCACTCATACAACATTTAAGAAGACTATGCTCATTATTTCTCGAGTTCTTTGGTCTAACATAGAAAAATGAAGAAAGTCTGAGTCTATCAAGTAAATAAATCCAGAAATTTGCAGAACTAGTGGTAGACTTATGGTCTAAACTGAAATGGAGCAAAAATGATAAAGAACATGCAGTTCAGCATAAATAGATTATGGTCACATGCTTTGTAAATAGCTAACAAGAAATTAGACAACATTGTCTAAAACTATCAGGACGAATGGAAAGTTTGGAATGACAGAATGAGCATTTGCACTAACATTGATATGTAACCTTTCTCCTCTTGAGGTATCAACTGTGAGCTTACTCTCTGTAGCAGAATATAGATACAGCCCTGCATATAAGTTAAGAGAGCAGTAAGTTACAACATAATGCGACCGAAAGGTAAGCCCCCATCAGAAAGGTGGTCAGATTGCTACATTATAGGAAAGCGTAGTTGCAACATGTAACAAATTAGACCATCCGCTTTTGTAATTTTAGCATGCCAAAGTAATGTATGGCGGTAACCCTATGCCAGGATAGTAAAGCATTGCACCTTATCTAAAAATCCTGAAACCCGTAATAAGGACAAAATTATGGGAATTTCCAAATCCAATCGAACGCCAGTGGGCTGCATGGCCTACCATTGTAGTTAGTACCAGCATAGCCAAATTAAGTGATGCGAAATTGACCACATCCACACAAAAATGTGCACCCACAGACCGACATGGGACTCAGATGTCATCAACTCGTATATAACACCCAAATAGAACAAACAACATCTCTAAATCATAAGTGCCGCTGCAAAATCAGTTCAGCTGCAGATCACCATCTCGAAATCATAACCTCCTCGCTGAAACTTCTCTAATAGATACCAGGATTCGATGCATGTACCATACTAACATAATTGCGATTTTTTCACTCATTATTTTCAACTATGCCAATCACATGACCAACAAGCAGAGGTTTCAATCTGCACACATAATAATTGACCGAAACAGGACGGCGAGATCGAACTATGTCGCTGCTAGAGAAACGAAATTAAATGGGATCTGAGAGGGAGATGGGGGAAGAGAAGGGGTGGTACATACGGATCTCCGAGAAGAAGAGGAGGAGGATGGCGATGGAGGAGAAGATGGTGATGAGGCCGCCGGAGAGGGTGCGGCTGTAGAAGTCCTCGTTCACCTTCGGGTAGGCGTCGAGGCTCCGCAGCTTGTTCCACAGCTCCATCTCCCCCGCTCACACCGCCAGCGGAATCGCCGGAGCCCTGGGACGAGAGGAGATCTGCGGTGTCGCCGTCGCCGTCCCCGCCGTCACAGCGACAAATGGGGAGGGTGTTTCTGCAATTTGTTCGGGCACAAAGGGGGTAATTTCGTTTTGCGAGGCCTTGTCTGGATTCGTGTAGAGTAGTGCTGCTGCCAGTGGGGGCCTCGGGTGTGAATGTGATTAGTTGTCTCTTTGCAGTATTCTACAGTACTATTCAGCAGATGGAAAGAGAACTACACTTCCATCTCGGAAACTCGTCGAGCCAAACACTTTGGCCTAAACTACAATGTTCTGGGAAATGTTTTTTCTTAAATGTTCTGGGAAAATCAACGATCCGAATTTGGTACTCCCTCTCAAAAAAACTGACTTAAATTTGTTTGGGTTTACATGAATTTAGACATGTTTTAGTGTGTATACTAGATAAATTTAACTAAGTTATTTCTGGAGAGGAATACATATGGTCCTGATGAATAGTACTTCCTTCGATTCAAAATAAGTTTCACGGTTTTGAACTAACTCTAATTCAAAATGACGATACTTATTTAGGATCGGAGGTAAAGTTAAAAATAAAATATATAAATCATGTGTGTAATGTAGAGAATATATGCTTCGTGCATGTCAAAGTTTGAAAGTAAAAATACTCCCTCCATTGTCTCGAGTATATACATATATAATAAAACGTGTCTAGATATATACGAATCTAGACAAATTCGGATATCTGTTTCGAGATTGAGTATGTTATTTGGGCAAAAAGTTAGAGTATCCAATTAACGCTAAAATGGCCTAGATTTGTACTGCACAAAAAATACAAAGTTCTATTTTCTCTTTTTGTGTAGACCACATACAATATTTTTTTCTTTAAATTTTGCACAAATTTAGAAGATGACAAAACCGAGTTTACGGTCCGCTATGGCGACATGGGCGATTTCGTCCCACCGTCAGATCGCCAACGTTAAACCAAATCCCAGGCAAGATCAGAGTTAAGGTTGTCCACGTGACACTCCGTGAGCGGACAGAGTCCGACTTGAACACGTAGAGCAATAAAACCTTTGGAAGCGGAAGTACGGGTATAACACCCCCTCCTCCCAAACAACCAAGCGAGCGCACAGTGACTTCTGATCCGGCTAAACGATCAGATCTAGAGTCTTTGCATGTGATGATGCCGACAGGGAAGGAGAACATGCAAGGCGACAGGAGTGGATGAAAGTTGAAGATCGCTGGTGACGAAGGGTAGTTTTCAGATTTCATGACAATCTCACTTCTCAAGATCCAAAAAAAGTTTATTTGTTCGGCAATCAGCTCGGATCAGTAGGTTTGGATCACAAAGTGTTATCACCGTATTTTGACCAGAGACGGAGATGGGCCGTGATCAAGATGGGCTTGGAAGATACATATATTCAACGTGTTGTTGGATCGGCCTAGTGCGTGGATTTGGGCTAAATTGCCCGTGTATCTTGTATCATAGTAGGTTTCGTGTTTGTTTAGGTTCCGTTTATGTTTAGGTAAAGATAGAGTTGTAGAGTTATTCCAAAAGTAGAGAGTCTCCGGACTATAAATATGTACCTAAGGTTATCGAAAAAGGAGGACAACCACGTTCACAACAAACACAATCTCAAGATCGCCACCCCTTGTTTCTAGGGTTTCTTTCGGGTAGTGCCTAGATCGCATCTTGCGATCTAGGCGATATCTACTTATTCATTACCGGTTTTTACTGCATCTTGAGCGTTGTTGATGGCGAGTAATACCATTATCATAGATTGTTTGAGGCTAGCATCGGTGCTTTTGCATTACTATCGTCGAAGTTATGCTACCTCTAGCTATCTCGCTACCCTTGCACCTTTTCCCAAAGTGCAAGGGTAGCACCTTGCTTGATCTTTATTTAGTCGATTCGATCTGTTATAGTTGTGCCTTGTTCGCCAAGGTTTAGTTTAATATCTACGTAATCAGGCCTTACAAACGGGTTAAACGATCCGGTAATGCATAAAGATGTGGCTTATTCGTTCTAGAGAGGATGTTCCGGTAATTGGCTTTACGTTGGTTATTGGGACTCCTCTAGGGTTAATATTCTTCATCTTTTGTACGTACTAGGCTCAATTACGCGTAGGACGTTCCAGTTACGTGGTGAAAACATTAAACTATCGTAGATCGATTTAACTTGTAGTGATCAAGCAAAACCCCATGTTATCATAAATCTAACGCAGAACCATGGGGCAATCGGCTTTAGGAGCCGATTTACAGGGAAACCTGGGAGCCGATTACGGCTCGAATTTTACGTATACTTGTTTGTCATGCAGGAAATCAATCGGAGCAATCCTTCACCTTCCTGACCAGGTATAGGTCGTGGCATCTCGAACCAAACCAGACGTGTCTGGAGCTTTTGCGTCGCCCGAGGGACCAGGGCCCACCAGAGCCCCGGAGCCTCCCGCTCTCGTGTTGTCGATCGCTGCCGTGGGTTTTGGGCAACACATTCGCACGCCCATGAGACATTCAACAACGCCTACATCAACACCCGGCTGTGATGGAGAATGCAGGCCACTTACGACGATCCGCCGACGAGCACAAGGCCAAGCACGACGAGATCAAGGCCCTCTTCGAGGAAGACCTCATCGCTCTTTTGAGAGGACCCGTCGCATGGCATCGTGGAAAGGGTTCTCCCGAGGCGCTCTCAATGAGGTGGATCTCTCTCCTTCGGAGGAGCGCACTGCTCTCGACAGAAGTCAACTACATGGTGGCTCATTCTCGCACCGCCATTCGAGAGCCCGTGAACGCTTTCGAGCGGGTCGCGCGCGTAGTTCAGAGATCATGAAACATCGGTACTCACCGTCGGGCCTACTTTAGGGACTCACCAGGAGAAAGACCGCCTCAGTGCCACAGCCCTGTTCGCGCTGCGCCCAGAGCCACCAGGAGCAGCGGCTTACGTCGTCTACAAGGCTGAAGGCGACCCGGGCGATTGCCAATTCCTGTTTGAGCCACCTAAGGAGATCCCACACGGATATATATGCGCCTACGTGCCGGACTGCAATAACCTGACACGCACCAAACAGATTGCAACCGCAGGAGTTTCTGCGCCAGGAGTGCTTGGGACAGGATCTTCAGGGGCATGCGTGTCTGGAGCAGCGATGGCTGGGATAAACGCTGACAAACAGGCGTGGCTAGCCAAGTATGCCACTGGGACAAGGCATGAGAATTTAGCCCCTACGGCTCAAACAGTGGAGCAAATCGGTACCATCCTGAGGGACCAGTTCGGCTTCGTGCCGAAGAGAAGGACAATCGGCTATTCAAAGCCGTACCCCAAGGAGTTTGATCTAATTCCGCTGCCACCCAAGTATAAGCTCCCTAAGTTCTCAAGGTTCAGCGGGTCAGAAGGGTCAAGCTCGATCGAGCACATAAGCCCATACCTGGCACAACTAGGCATGATTTCGGCATCGGATCAGATGCGCGTAAGATTCTTTGCGCAATCTCTGCGGACAGACCTTTGGGTGGTACACCTCACTACCACCGATTCAATTCGCACGGAAGCAATCGGAAGAGCGTTCCACATCCAGATTACCATTCGTGAGGCTAATGAGGTGGCATTGCGCACTGCACAGCGTGCGGCGAGGAGAAACTGTAGCCGAGTACATCCAGCCAGATCGCCAAGAACCGATGTTACTCGGCTCGTTTAATCGAGAAGGAAGCGGTCGAGCTAGCGTGTTAGGTCTCTCACCCATCAAGGATCTGGCGTTCGGTAGAGTACAACTCGTTGGCGCACATGGCCCGTAACCGACGATGTATGAGCAGCGCCACGAGTTGTACCAAGACAAATTCAAACGTCCGATAAGCCCGATCGATGCGTAAGAAGAAGATCCTACGCAGACCGAGGAGGTGGCCGTGAATGAATGGGCTCGAGATCACGTGGCCTGCAAATGGGTGAAACAACAAGGGCTGCGAAAGGGTTCGACTTGATGAGCAAAGCTGAGCAGATATTCGACCTGCTTTGAAGGAGAAGCGGTGAGGTTACCCAAGGCCACAAAATCCCTACGGCTCGAGAAATGAACGGAGGCCATCGCAAGTGGCATCATTCGTTCACTCACACCACCAACGAGTGCAAAGAGCTTCACGGATCCAAATGGCGATCGAGCAAGGCCGTCGATCCTTGGGCGTTCGCCATGAAAGTAGATACAAACCCATTTCCGGCGTCAACATGGTAGAACTCGAGCCCGCGAGGCGTAAGCTGGATTTCTCGTTCGGCGTTAACATGGCAGGGTCTGGATACCACCATGACACGTACAAGGAGGACGGTGGTCGCTCCCGGGGCAAGGAAAGAAAGGAGGCTAGTCCATGCGACCGGCCCAGCCACAATGACAGGCGGTACTTAACAGAGGAACAAGTGAGGAGAGTGCGATATCAGAAGCCGCATTCTACACATCTCCTTAACAAGTATGAGCGCCAGTATGACCAACGTTGTTGGTGCGACAGAGACGACGAAGGATATGAGCACCTTGCTAGGGGGCCGTCGAAAAAGAAGGAAGGCGCAGACAGGCATTGGGATTGTCCTTTCTTCAGGTATTGCTGGGACGCGGGAATGAGCCGATTGCCTACAATCGACAACTGCCCGGAATGCGGTCAGCAAGAGGAAGACACGAGGCCAGTGTCAGTATTCAAACGTCTAGGGCCTCTTCAGCCCCAGGGCCGTCACAGGGAGTCCGCTCGAGCAGAAGACCTCGAGGAGCCAAAGAATGGCAAGGACGAAGACAGGTATCACCGTCCAAGATGGTGCCCCGACGGACTCAGACACACCCGTGGCGTGAGTGCGGGCTGCGTAACTTAGAGGAAGCTGAAGCGCAGTATCTCCACGCTTTGAAGAAAGCACGGCCTGATCTGGCCGTCAAAGTGAGGCAGACTATGGACACGGAAGACCGCCCGACCAGGAAAGAGTGGCGCCCCAAACCGGTAAAAGCCGATGCAAAGACATCGGCCGGCACAAACATGGTGTTCGTACTCCCATCAGAATTCTGCGCGCCAAGAGCCGATGAGCTACCCGTGGCACAGTTTGACTGCGGCCCACGGCCGGTTATCTTTGAGAAGCCACGTGAGAAGGGTTACAAACATCTAAAAGCCATGTACCTACGAGGTTACATCAA
This sequence comes from Avena longiglumis, assembly GCA_030063025.1. Classification (NCBI taxonomy): domain Eukaryota; kingdom Viridiplantae; phylum Streptophyta; class Magnoliopsida; order Poales; family Poaceae; genus Avena; species Avena longiglumis. The sequence continues at coordinate 464,502,442 of CP125975.1, read as the reverse complement.
TGGGCAACCTGTCAGCAAGATGTTGGTGGACACCGGAGCGGCAGTCAACATCATGCCATACTCCATGCTACGACGTTTGGGACGCTCCACTGCAGATCTGATTAAAACCAACGTCACGTTGAGCGACTTCAACGGTCAGTCTTCAGGAACGCAAGGCGTACTGAACGTGGACTTGACAAAGGCGGTGGAAAACCGCCCACGTCATTCTTCGTCGACAAAGAAGAGCACTTACACCGCCTTGCTAGGAAGGGATTGATTCATGCTAATTGTCGCATCCGTCCACAATGCATCGCGATCGATCCAAAGGGATGGAGACGGTGGAGGTCATCCACGCAGACGATTCCATGGAGATCTCCATAGCCGCATGAACATCCGGGAGGCGAAGACCAAGAGCCGATCTCGAATCAATCTAGACGCGGCGTATTGAAGCTACAAAAAACGGGGTGAGGCTGGTCTTATCCACTGGCCTTACAGAGTAGAAAAGCCCACGATCATCCATGGTACGGCCGATCCCTGCGATCGGCCACAAAAAAATAAAAAGCTGCGATCATACGACAAGCAGCTCATGTAGTCGTAGCAGAGAGATGCCCTGCCACTATGAAATAATGAGGTGTAAACCGTCCTTGACTGATGCAAACGAAAAGAGGGCCGATTCAAGCAATCGGCCCAAGTTATTTTTGTTGTTCTCACCCACCGTTTTCCCTGTGTTTAGCGTCAATTTGACAGGTGACGGAAAGCTAGGGTACGGGTTTACATCCGCTGATGAGCTAGAAGAGATCGACATTGGTCCTGGGGATAAGCCACGACCAACATTTATCAGCAGAAAGTTAGAGCCGAGTCTGCGGGGCCCGATGATAGCCCTGCTGAAACAATATCCAGACTGCTTCGCCGACTACACAGAGATGCAGGTTGGACAGAGCATCATCGAGCATCGACTCAAAAAGGGATTTCGGCCGTTTCAGAAAGCACGACAAATGAAGGCCGAAATTCGAAGAAGTCAAGAAAGAGGTCGAGAAAATGTTGACCAAGTTGATCGACCATGCGTGTATGCCGAGTGGATTTCTAGTATCGCACTGAGAGAAGAAGGGTGGCCAATGGCGTGTTGCTATAGATTTTCGAGATCTCAACAGAGCTACCCCAAAGGATGAGTATCCGATGCCGGTGGCAGAAACATTAATCAATGCAAGCATGGTCATAAAATTTTGAGCTTCATGGACGGCAATGCCGGTACAACCAGATCTTCATGGCTCCGAAGACATACACAAGATCGCATTGAGTCCCGTGGTCCGTGGGGTTATTTGAATATGTAGTCATGACGCTTTGACCGAAAAATGTCGCTTACGTACCAAAGGGCCATGAATTATATTTTCCATGATCCGATCGGCAACCGGTGGAAATCTACATCGATGACGTGGTGGTCAAGTTCGCTTCAACGACGGACACTTGGACGATCGCAAGGCCCCGGACCGAACAAGAAAATTCGCCTACAGATGAATCCAAAGAAATGTGCTTTCGGGGTGACGGCCGGTCAGTTCTTGGGTTTTTTGGTCCATGAACGCGGAATTGAGATCGGCCTGAAAAGTCAGGAGGCAGTACGGACAATGAAGCCACCCATCACGAAGAAAGAACTACAGTCCCTTATCGGCAAGATCAACTTCGTCAGACGATTCATCTCCAATCTGTCAGGAAGGATTGAGCCGTTCATGGGACTAGTAAAAATCAAATCTGACGAGGAATTCCGCTGGGGGGCAGAACAACAACGAGCCTTTGACGAGATCAAAGAATATTTGACAAAGCCGCCAGTGTTAATTCCACCTCAGCCTGACAGGCCATTCTACATTTACTTGTCAGTGGCTGACACGTCCATCGCCTCTGTAGTGGTGCAAGTTTATGATGGGCTGGAGCGGGTCGTCTTTTACATAAGGTGAGGATGCCGGACGCAGACGAGGTACCGATATCGATAAGTTGTGCCTCACCGCTTTTTCACCGCACCAAGTTGCGCCACATTTTGCTATCAGCAGAGATCATCATCGTATGCAAATCAGACGTCATAAAGCACATGCTGTCGGCTCCTATGTTAAAAGGCCGATTGGGCAAATGGATGTTTGCATTATCAGAGTTTGACATCCGGTATCAACCTGCGAAAGCAGTTAAGGGACAGGCGCTGGCCGATCTTATCGCTGAAAGGATCAACACAAACATAGCCGCACTGTCCATAAGAGCGTGGGCTATGTTTTTCGACGGATCAGTTTGTGACGATGGATGCGGCATCGGCATTTTACTCGTGTCGCCCCGGGGGGCAACATTTTCCTTCTCCATCAGATTGTCTACCTCTCGCACCAACAATGTAGCCGAGCACGGCGATATGCAAGGGATGGAGTTACTCCTCGGCGGAGCCAAGCGGTGGAAATTTTGGAGACTCTAAGTTGGTGATTTCCCGGCTCACGGAGGACTACAAGTGCGAGCGAGTCCCTCTTCCCATTATGGCTGCCTTCGCGAGTGATGACGCAATTCCCAGACGTAAACTTCACTTGGATCCCACGATCGCAGAATACCGAGGCGAACGATCTTGCGCAGATGGCTTCAGGATACAAGGACGTGGTAGAAGGAGCCGACGTTCAGGTACAGTTCCTGGAAGCGGACGACTGGAGAGACGATATCTTCAATTACTTGAAAGATTCGGCTCGGGGGGCACCTAAACGGATAAGGTACAAAGCCATGAAGTATGTGCTTATTGGGGATGACATGTTTTACAGGACTCTGGAAGGGCTATTGCTCAAATGCCTGGGGTCAGCCGAGGCCAATCAACTCCTACACGAGGTACACGAAGGCGCCTGTGGAACTCACCAATCGGCTCATAAGATGAAATGGTTGATCAGGCGATCAGGGTTTTATTGGCCCACCATGCTTGAGGACTATTTCAGCTACTACAAAGGGTGTCAAGCATGTCAGAAGTTTGGAAAAATCCAGATGGTGCCTGCGTCAGCAATGAACCCCATCATCAAGCCTTGGCCATTCCGAGGTTGGGGCATGGATATGATCGGCAAAATCAATCCTCCATCAAGCAAAGGCCACATGTGGATCCTGGCGATCACCGACTACTTCACAAAATGGGTGGAGGCTGTCCCAATGAAGTCAGTAAATTCAAAGGATGTTATCAATTTTGTGAAGGAACATGTCATCCATAGATTCGGGATTCCCCAAACTATCACGACCGATGGAGGTTCGGTCTTTATTTCTCAGGAGTTTAGAAAGTTCTGCGAGGACATGGGGATTAAGTCGATTAGATCATCTCCATACTATGCTCAAGCAAATGGGCAAGTCAAGCGCCCAATCGAGCCTCATCAAGTTGATCAAGAGAAAAGTCGATGAGCACCCAAGGCGTTGTACGAGGTTTTGTCGAGGCGTTATGGGCTTATCGTATGTCATGCCATGGAGCAATAAAAATCTCACCATACCATCTAGTATATGGACAAGAAGCCGCCCCACAGGAAATTACGGCTGGATCAAGACGCCACTTTTCGAACGATCTAACGATCAAGAATACGCAGTACGATGAGTGATGTGTAGAGGATTTAACCGAGCTCAGGCTATGGTCACTCGAGAAAATCAAAGAGAACAAGGCTAAAGTAGCTCGTGCATACAACAAGAAGGTGAAGCCAAAGGAGTTTCACGTTGGTGATTTGGTATGGGAAGCTGTGTTGCCCTTGGGGACTAAGGATGCGACATATGGTAAATGGTCTCCAAATTGGCACGGTCCGTACAGGGTTGACCAAGTTTTAAGAGGAAACGCATACATGCTCGAGCAGTTGGATGGCGTAAAGTTCCCAGTGGCAGTCAACGGGCAACATCTCAAGAAATATTTCCCAAGCATGTGGGATGTTGGACAGTAAAACTCGAGGGGCCGATACATGAAATCGGCTAAGTAAAGGCACGTGAGATGATGGACAGTAAAAATATGGGGGCCGATGCTGAAAATCGGCCGAATAAAAAAAAATATATAGCCGATGCACGGCCATCGACTCTAGAGGTTCACACATGTTACAAACAAGTCCACCTTGGTGATCTCAGCTTAGTCATCTTCATCTTTGCTTATCACTAGTCATTTGTGTGGAGCACGTTTTTCGATGGGCAATTGGAGATTTGGGTCGCCCATGTTGAGGAAGGTCGCAGGTCATCATTTGAAACCAAGAAGTAGCCGTTGTAATGTGTCTAAGGATGCAACCGAAGGTTGACCCTGTCAACGGTTTTTTGGGAGAAGTCGATGGGTAGTCATCGGCTCTGTGCGATTTGACTTGTTTGACTGTATGCATGCAGTATGTTGAAAGCCGATTGTAACACCCTCAGAATCGGCCCTATGCAAGTTTGAGCAAAATTCGCCAAACCCGCATAGAAACGATTCAAAGGTGCCCACCAGGCACTTTCGTGCGGGTGGAAAACGAAGTAATAACATTACACAACAGTCCTCGATGGGACCCAGTAATAGATATATACAACATGACTCAATGAGTCAAGAATACGATATAATATACAAGATCCAAATCACCTTGAAAGCGATAAAGCGTCCAGCCACGGACAAGATGCAAATGGGGCTAAGAGCCCCAAGAATAACCAATGGCGTCCATAACCCCGCCCAAGCGGGAAGGGTAACCCCGCTAACGGCGTCGATCTCAAAACACGCTTAAACAAAAGGGTGCCGAAAGGGCAAAGGAAAGAGGAGCGTCGATCGAGGCCAGTACACGGCGAGGCTAGAATTCGGCGGTCCTCGCCTACATAGGTATGGTGGACTGAAGCGGCAGCGGCAGCATGCACTAAACAACCTATAGAGACTCGTTACAACTGGCGGATTTCAGAGAGGGATGAGAATGACCGAACCGGATCCAACCTGAAGCTAACTCCAAACAAACCCATCCTGGTGTTTCCCCCTCGAGACCAAACGAGGAAGTCAACCGAGGAACTCACACAGTTGGCAGTTTTATTTATTCGAGGATCGCTGCATAATTACTAGTCGGTATAGATAATCATCCGATAAAATAAGCGGTGGGCACTTTTAGTTAGTCATTCTGATAGTTGCAACAATTACTAATCGTGCAGATAGCATGAGATAAACCCAAAACCCGAGTTGTTGGTACTTTTAATCAGCCATTCGCTAGAAGGTAGATTACTAGTCAGTACAATGGTCGCAAGCGACAACCAAACAAGCAATGGTGGGTAGTATTAATTAGCCATTCCGTTATAGTGAAGCTGATTACTAGTCATTATAAGTCAAATTTATAGCAGTAAACTTTAGTTTTGCTTGTCTATGATCGAGATACTGTGCTCCAAGTCGTCCATTTCCGCGGACACGGCTTTCAGAAAGTTTTTACCCGGGGTGCACCAATAGCAACACACGCCGATCAACCTCGGAAAACCAAATCAAAACCCAACGAGGCTTTCACGGTGAACAATCACAGATTCGAAATATTTCAGGGCCACCCTTTGAGTAGAATCCAACGGAGTAGGCAAGCTCGAGACGGCCTCAAGGTTCGCGTCGATGGTCGGAGCGATCGGGAACCCCAAACGTGGCTTGTCGACACAGCGTAAACACTCCGCTTCCTAAGCGACAAGCAAAGTACCTGCACAATCGTAAATAAAGCGGTAAAACATGGCATAAGTACAGGATCGTAAATAAAACCTCAAACTAGTTTGTGGCCCCAAGAAATAAGATGAATCAAGCTCGCTCGGGGTCCCATATACCTCCCGGATGTGGATAGCGCAAAATCAAGGAACAGTATCAAGTACTCGGGTCTTACGGGACACAAGTGGGCGTTGAAACCAAATATTATCTATCACCCACCGATGCCTCGCTTATTTCAATTTTAGTTGTTAAGAAATTAAAGTGACGATAAGTAAAACTAGAACCATCTCCAACATCAACATGCGGCAATACATCGAATCGTGGCATATGGCGACACACATCAAGACTTGAGCAAGCAACTACGACGCATAAGTCCAACTATCTACCAAACAACAGTAATAGGGTGTGTCCAAGGCAATATAGGGCTGCACGGTATCGCAGTACGAAACTAAAGCATCGCAACACAGATAGCAATAGATCAACAGGAGGGAATAAAGACTATAAAATTAAGATAGGTAGAAAGGGGGAGATGCTCGCCTGAAAACATTGTCGAAAGGTTCATCCGAAGATCGGGGCGAAGCTCACATCAACTCAACGGCCTTATCCGCGAAGAAGCAAAACACTAGAATAAACACCGGATGCAATATTTAATACACGGCAGAAGATCGGCATGATGCATGTATGATGGATGACATGGCAAGGGTGCGATGCAATTAGGTCATGTTAAGCGGAACCGGGGTCCCGACAATTAATAAACGGTTCAAGTTGTTTAGAACCCCCGCAATTTAAATGTTGTTTTAACAAGGCAAGATTATAGTACTGGTTCTCTACACAAGTTTAAATGAGGCCAATATGAGACTAGATTTGCCCGCATATGGCCCCATATTTAATTATTAGGTGAATCGGCAAAAGGCCCCCAAACCACAGATAAGATGCATGCATGAACAATTATTATGCGACAAGTTGTTATTATGTTATAAAATAGGGTTCGAGGAAAAGGGGTCACACATTTAGGGTTCGGCGATCTTGTTAGGTTCGACGAACTTGGGGTTCCGGGGTCCGGGGTAGGTCTCAGGGTCCAAGGTTCGACGATTCCGTTCTCGGGTATCGGGGTAGGTCTTGCCGCATCCGGTGGGGGACTTGGGGTCATGTCGACGGTCCTGGCGTTCGGGATGAAGCACTTGTCGCATCGGGGTCTCGGTGTCCGGGGTGAAGCACTCGGCGTCATCGAGGCGTACTAGGCGCCCGGGGGGGGTTCGTCGGGGTTCAGAGTTCCGTGTCAAAGGCCTTGGCGGTATCGGGTTCGGAATCGGCGTCCGGGGAAGGAGTACTTGTCGCACGGTTTTCGGTGTTCGCGGACCGTTTGGAGCCCCGGGCGTTCCACGAAGGGGAGCTTGACGTGTCCGGGGAGATCTTGATTCGGCTTCGGTCGAAGTGTTCGGAAGCGGATCTTGGTACTTGTCGGCGATTCTTCGGGTTCAGGGTGTCGAGGTCTTGTCGAACTTGGCGTGCGGGACGTAGCTCTCGGGCGTCGACTTATCTTCGATGGTCAACTTGTAACCGCCTCGGGAGATCTTGGAGACGCAGCACTTGGTGGCTCCAGGTTTGTCAACGCGGGTGCACTAGAGTTGCGAGGTCCACGAGATGGCCACTGGCGAGCTGCAGGCGTTCGGCAGCCAACAGAGGTGGAGGCGCTGCGAGAGGACCGTCGGTGGCGGCGGCGGCAGATGGCCGGGCGGGCGGAATGCGGGCAGGCGGTCTCGTGCGGCGGCGAGCCGAAAAACGCTGGGAGGAAGCCGACGGAGCGTTGAGTGGTGGCGCCGCGGCGACGGGCGCGGGGCTCGCGAGTCTTGGCGGGTCGTCGGGCGGCGGGCGGTGGAGGCCGTCGCGGCGGGGCGATGGCGAAGGCGGCGAACAGCGGTCGCATGGCGTTGAGCGGGCGGCGGGCTTGTGGCGCGGTAGCGGAGAAGGCGGGGCAGGCTCGGGGCCTTGAAGGTGTGGCAGCGGGCCTGGCGAGGCGCTTCGGAAGCTCGAGGGGCTTGAGGCAGCCGCAGCGGCGGGCGGGGCGGAGAAAGGGCTGATGGCGAGGCGGGCGGAGAGAGGGAGGTGGTGAGGCGGGCGAAGCTTGGGAGAGGAGGCTCGCAGGCGGCGTGGCGGAAGAGAAAAGGAGGGAGGAGCGGTGGGCACGGGTGAGGATCGAGGCCAGGCGGAAGGGCAGGTGCAGGCGAGGGGGCTGGGGCAGGTGCAGCTGGGGGGGCAGCGTGGGTGGGACCAGCGTCGGTGGGCGGTGGCCACCAGTCGAGAGAGAAGGGAGGCGTGTGGCGTGCTGCGGCGTGGCTGGCAGTGGCTGTGGCGTGGGTGGCGTGGGCAGCGTGTGTGGGGCGTGGCGAGAGGGTTAGGCTGGGTGGGCAGGGAGAGATTGGCCCAGGGAAGAGAGAGGGTAGAGAGGGCTAGGGTGAGGAAAGAAAAGGGAAAAAGGGAGGATTGCTTAGGCGGGGTGGGTAGAAAAGCGGTGAGAGGGTGAGGTGGAGAGTTGTGAGTGGTGGGTAGGTTTGGTTTGGGTAGGAATAGGATTTCCGAGAGCTGTTTGAAATGGACCGATTTAATTTACAGTGATCGTTGAATTGGGTTGGCCCTTTCAACTGCCCCTACTAAAATAAATAAATCTTTTATTTAATTTAATTGGGCTGTTTGCAACCCGATAGCAACAAAACAAAATTATTCCGGAGACCCGGGGTTTGACATTTGAATAGAGATGGGGCGTCTGGAAACAAATCGGGGTTTGCAAAATAGTTTTATGCAAACTATGCATGATGATGACGATGCAATGCACAAATTCGACGCGATTTTCTAGTAGTGGTTTTTGCGGGATGCCACACCGATACAGTGTCATCGACTTCTGAAGCATCGACCTATTTCGGTTGTCGGCAAAATTGAAGCAAAGAGGAACAATATTTGGGAGACAGATTTTCATTCATTCAGAAGATCATTGCTTACAGGACGATCGATTACAAAAGGGGCCTACTACTGCTACGTCTATTACTACTGATCCCTAATCTAAGCCGAGGTCGTCGTCGCCGCTGTCTTTGGCCCTTCATTGCCTTCAAGATCGTCTCTCGCTGCTTTGAAGAAACCAGGACCTCTTCGTCCTCGTCGTCATCTTGATGTCTTATTTGGACCCGAGCGGAAGCGCTTCGTCGGCGGATACTCGTCGGGAGGTGTCCTCCTCCGATTCCTCCTCGTCGGAAGAGTCGGCCGTCCCACGACCGGCGTCGTCGCTGCTCTTCGCCTCCAGTTCCCGTCGACGAGGAACGTAGGTCTCTTCGCCGTCGATCGGGCGCATCATCCTCGACGACGGCGAAATCCCATCCTTCGTCCCACCATCGTGGGCGAAAATCTTACACCGCGTGGCGGGTGCTCTGGCGTCGGCTCTCGCTAATCGAGTTGGGCGTGGGAAGACAGGCGGAGGAAGCGAGGAGGCCATGGCGAGAAAGAGGGTTTTTTCGGAAGGAAGAGGGTTTTCGCAACCGGAGGAAGATGGGGACTGTGAACTGCTGATTTAAATAAGGGAATAGTGAATGACGGTTCAATGCCATAGCGGTTTCCCAGTTACCGCCAAAATCGTCAAATCACGCTGCAGGAGTTGAGAAGACAGGCATCATGATGAAGGGGTAGCGTGACGGTTACGTTACGCCACGCATTACGTCTCTGGCAACCCGATAAAAAAAAGAGAAGAAGGAAAAAACACGAGTGGTTTTGGAATTATCATTGCCAAAACCGGGGGCATGTGTTATCACCGTATTTTGACCAGAGACGGAGATGGGCCGTGATCAAGATGGGCTTGGAAGATACATATATTCAACGTATTGTTGGATCGGCCTAGTCGTGGATTTGGGCTAAATTGCCGTGTATCTTGTATCATAGTAGGTTTCGTGTTTGTTTAGGTTCCGTTTATGTTTAGGTAAAGATAGAGTTGTAGAGTTATTCCAAAAGTAGAGTCTCCGGACTATAAATATGTACCTAAGGTTATCGAAAAGGAGGACAACCACGTTCACAACAAACACAATCTCGGTATCGCCACCCCTTGTTTCTAGGGTTTCTTTCGTAAGTGCCTGCGCCTAGATCGCATCTTGCGATCTAGGCGATATCTATTCATTACTGGTTTTACTCGTCTTGAGCGTTGTTGATGGCGAGTAATACCATTATCATAGATTGTTTGAGGCTAGCATCGGTGCTTTTGCATTACTATCGTGAAGTTATGCTACCTCTAGCTACCCTTGCACCTTTTCCCAAAGTGCAAGGGTAGCACCTGCTTGATCTTTATTTAGTCGATTCGATCTGTTATAGTTGTGCCTTGTTCGCCAAGGTTTAGTTTAATATCTACGTAATCAGGCCTTACAAACGGGTTGAGCGATCGGTAATGCATAAAGATGTGGCTTATTCGTTCTAGAGAGGATGTTAGGTAATTGGCTTTACGTTGGTTATTAGGCCTCCTCTAGGGTTAATATTCTTCATCTTTTATGCGTACTAGGCTCAATTACGCGTGGGGCGTTCGATTACGTGGTGAAAACATTAAACTATCGTAGATCGATTTAACTTGTAGTGATCAAGCAAAACCCCATGTTATCATAAATCTAACGCAGAACCATGGGGCAATCGGCTTTAGGAGCCGATTTACGAGAAACAGGAGCCGATTACGGCTCGAATTTTACGTATACTTGTTTGTCATGCAGAAATCAATCGAGCAATCCTTCACCTTCCGACGTGTATAGGTCGTGGCATCTCGAACCAAACCAGGGCGTGTGCGAGCTTTTTTGCGGGCCGTCGAGGGACCGAGGCCCACCAGCATCCCGGAGCCTCCGGCTCTGTGTTGTCAGTCGCTGCTCGCCGGTGGGTTTTGGCAGGCAACACAAAGACAAAGACGATGACAATGGAAGGAATTCCTCATACTTTATTCGTGGGATGATCGAGAGATCTACAATCCCATGGCCATATATATCATTGCCATATTTTATGATAATGCATCTATATACTTGGTATGTTGGTGCATATTGGCATTCGAAGCATGGGTTACAAAGGGAGCTTTCAAATCTGAAGTTATTTTCAATTTTCAATGTGAAAATGATGGTTTGTTTGTGAAGCAGCTAGAAACTATATGGCTCAAAATACCATCGTCCATGTTTTCATAAAGTATAACTATTTAATCGATAATGCCCAAGTTTCATGATTTTTCAAGATTTATGGCTATATTCGTGCAATGAAATGACTATATGGCAATTTTCTAAAAGTGTCTCGAATTCTGAACTACAAGTGCATCATACCTTGCTGATGATTGAAAAAACATTTGAAAGTACCCAAGTACTAAAATAATAGAGAACCACACTAAAAGTTTTGGATGATTCAACTTCTTAATATAAATCTTAATGACGCAAAATTCAGGACATTTTGAAAAATTCAAGAAAATTAAAATATAAATTGAAATAATCCCATTTTTCGCATGGTGTTCTACTATGATCACTACTTTCCATAGAAAATTATAAACATGAAATTTGATAACATTTGAAAAAACTCGATTCACATTATGACATACCATCATGGTTTTCAAACTAGATGACCAAGATCAGGGACATATCTTTGCCATAGCTTAAGATAACATGTCCATACTTGGTATATTGGTGTATATTGACATTTCAAGCATCATTTACAAAGGAAGATATTCCAAAATTAAAGTTATTTTCAATTTCAATGTGACAACATTAGTTTTTTTGTGAAGCAACTAGAAAGTGCAGGGGTTCGTAGCATGGAAAACAAAATTTTCTACCGCATGCAAACAAACAAGCCAAGATCTATCTACTAGATTGTAGCAACGAGTCGATAGAGGAACTCACCCTCGAAGATTCCAAAGCGGTTAACGAGAGCAGATTCTCGTGGGTGATGTAGTCGTACTCTTGCCGATCTCAAGATCGCGTAGACGATCCTTCCCAATTGCGTTCGGCGCTTCCATGATCGGTCATACGTTATTTTCGATGAAGACCTTCCTCTCCTTGTTCCAGCAGACAATGGAGGTTGTAGCACTCTCCTCGCGATTCCGAAGACGACGGCGTGGTGTCGGAGTAGAGGAGATCTCATGAGGCTTCTTAAGCCGGAGCGAGTATGGTGGAGCAAGAGAGGTGCCTTGGCGATCTAGGGTTTAGAAGCACCAAGGGGGGAGCTTGGCCGGCGGTAGGGCTTGGGGAAGCCCCAAATCGGCGAGTTGGAAGAACCCTAGGTGGCGGCGGCGACTTGGAGGAGGCCGGTGGCTAGGGCTAGGGTTTTTGGGTGTGAGGGGTAGGGGCGCCCTACCACTCCTTATATAGGTGGAGGGTGGCCGGTTGGGAGGAGGGAGTCCTCCCCCAACTCGGCCTCCTTGGCCGGCGGGTGGAGGGAGGGGAACTCCTCCCCAAGTAGGTTTCCTACTCTCCCTCCACCAAGCAAACTTGTTGTTTGACTTTTTCAAATTGGCGTTTGACTTCCAAACTAGGATTTGATTTCTCCCTTTATTTTGCCCAGCCAAGTGACCTAGTACATGATGCAACCATTCCATATTGTCATGACACATTCATGTACCCTTCCCCTCCGGAGTGTCGGACCTTCCGGACCCTTCTAGAACATTCCTGGTGAAAACACCGGAATCATTCCCCAACTCCAAAACAGGACTTTCCTTATATGAATCTTATTCTCCAGACCATTCCGGATCTCCTCGTGATATCCCGGACCCCATCCGAGACTCCGAACAACATTCGGTCTCTTACTCATCATTCCATAACTACTCAACAACATTGAATCCTTAAGTGTGTCTCCCTACGGTTCGTGAATTATGCGGACATGACCGAGACACTTCTCCGATCAATAAGCAATAGAGGAATCTGGAAATTCATATGGCTCCCACATATTTCTACGATTACTTTGCGATTGAATGAACCACTTACATATGATACCAATTTCCCTTTGTCTCACGATAGTTTACTTATCCGATGTTTTGATCGTCGGTATCTCTGCATACCTAGTTCAACCTTGTTACTGATAAGTACTCTTTTCTCGTTCCCGTAGTATGTGATCATTTGTGAGCCAGTCACATGCTTGCAAGCCAATTGGATGGCATTCCACTGAGAGGGCCCAGAGTATATCTATCCGTCATATGGATGGACAAATCCCACTCTTGATCCATGTGCCTCAACCCATAATTTCCGAACACTCAATGCCACCTTTATAGCCACCCAGTTACGGTGTGGTGTTTGATGTCATCAAAGCATCCTTCCCGTGATGGTGATTAGCATGATCTCATGGTCGAAGGAATTATGTTACTATGTATCATAAAGCTTATAGCAATTGAACTATTAAAATGACTTGATCTTTATGCTACGCTTATCTATAGGAGTATGTCCATCATACCATTCTCCTAATGATATGACCTTGTTATTAACAACATCTCAAATGTTCATGATCAAGAAACCATGATCATCTATTAATCAACAAGCTAGTATTATAAAGAGGCTTTACCAGGGACTCTAATTTAGTTTACAAATCACACAAGCATTAATGTTTCTGGTTAATACTGTTATAGCATGAATGCAAACCTTTATCATAAACACAAAGATATAATAATAACTACATTTATTATTGCCTCTAGGGCATATCTCCAACAGTCTCCCACTTGCACTAGAGTCAACTAATCTAGATTACATGGTAATATACCGAACACCCATGGCAGTTTGGTGTTGGTCATGTTTTGCCCTCGGGAGAGGTTTAGTCAACGGATCCGCCACATTCAGATCTGTGTGTACTTTGCAAATCTTTATGTCACCATCTTGGACATGTTCTCGAATAGCGTGAAAACGTAGCTTGATGTGCTTGACTTCTTGTGTGACCTTGGTTCTTGCGCATTGGCTATGGAGCCCATGTTATCACAAGAGATAGATATTGGGTCCAGGTACTTGGAACCACACCGAGCTCTATAATGAACTCCTTCATCCATATCGCTTCTTGTGAAGCCTCTGAAGCGACTATATTCCGATTCGGTTGAAGATCTCGCCACAACGCTTTGCTTTGCACTCCTCCACTAATCTTCTGCACCATTCAAAGTAAATACGTATCCAGATTGAGATTTAGAATCATCCGGATCGGTGTTCCAACTAGCATCGGTGTAACCATTAACAACGAGTTGTTCATCACCTCCATAAGAAAGAACCATATCTTAGTTCTTCTCAAGTACTTAAGGATGTTTTTGACCGTTGTTCAATGATCCACTCCTGGATCACTTTGATATCTGCTAGTCAAACTAACAACATATGCAATGTCGGGTCTAGTACATAGCATGGCATACATTAGAGATCCTATGGCTGAGGCATAGGGAGTCTTACTCATCCTTTCTCTATCTTCTTTCGTTGCAGGACTTTGAGTTTTACTCAAGGTCGTATTGGGCAACATGGGCAAGAACCCTTTCTTGCTATCTTCCATTCCAAACCTCTTTAGAACTTTCTCCAAATATGTACTTTGTGACAATGATATTAGGCGTCTCGATCTATCTCTATAAATCTTTATGCCTAATATGTAAGATGCTTCGCCAAGATCTTTCATTGAAAAACTATTATTCAAATATTCTTTGACACTATTAAGAAGGTCTACATCATTCCCAATCAACAATATGTCATCTACATATAGTATTAAGAATGCTACAGAGCTCCCACTCACTTTCTTGTAAATACAAGCTTCTCCATAAGTTTGTATAAAACCAAAGCTTTTGATTACCTTATCAAAACGTTGATTCCAACTTCGGGATGCTTGCTTCAATCCATATATGGACCATTGAAGTTTGCATACCTTGTTAGCATCTTTAGGATCGACAAAACCTTTGGGTTGCATCATATACAACTCTTCATCAATGTCTCCATTGAGGAATGCCGTTTTGACATCCATCTGCCATATCTCATAATCGTAATATGAAGTGATTGCTAACATAATCCTCACAGACTTTAGCTTCGCTACTGGTGAGAAAGTCTCATCGTAGTCAACTCCTTGAATTTGTCGAAACCCCTTTGTGACAAGTCGAGCTTTATAGACAGTAACATTACCATCAACATTTGTTTTCTTCTTGAAAAACCATTTGTTCTCGATGACCTTAGGCCATCCGAGAAGTCCACCAAAGTCCATACTTGGTTTTCGTACATGGATCCAATCTCGGATTTCATGGCATCTTGCCATTTATTGGAATCTGGGCTCATCATCGCTTCCTCATATGTTGCAGGGTCATCAGTGTTGTCCACCAACATGACACTCATAACGGGATCATACCAATCAGGAGTTGTACGAGTTCTCGTTGACCTGCGAGGTTCTGTAGCAACTTCAAACAAAGTTTCATAATCATTATCATTAGCTTCCTCTCTTATTAGTGTAGGCGCCATAGGAACTACTTCCAGTGTTGCGCTACTCGCAAGTTCGAGAGAAGGTTTAGCAACCTCGTTGAGTTCTACTTTCCTTCCAGTCACTTCTTTTGAGAGAAATTCTTTCTCTAGAAAGGATCCATTCTTAGCAACGAAGATTTTGCCTTCGGATCTATGATAGAAGGTATACCCAATAATTTCCTTCGGGTATCCTATGAAGACGCATTTGTCCGCTTTGGGTTCAAGCTTGTCTGGCTGTAACTTCTTTACATAAGCTTCGCAACCCCAAACTTTAAGGAACGACAATTTAGGTTTCTTTCCAAACCATAATTCATACGGTGTCGTTTCAACGGATTTAGATGGTGCCCTATTTAAAGTGAATGCGGTTGTTTCTAATGCATAACCCCAAAACGATAGCGGTAAATCTATAAGTGACATCATAGAACGAACCATATCTAAGAGAATTCGATTACGACGTTCGGACACACCATTACGCTGTGGTGTTCCCGGCGGTGTCAATTGTGAAAGTATTCCGCATTTTTTCAAATGCTCGCCAAACTCGTAACTTAGATATTCACCTCCACGATCAGATCGTAGAAATTTAATCTTCTTGTTACGTTGATTCTCTACCTCACATTGAAATTCCTTAAACTTATCAAAAGTTTTGGACTTATGTTTCATGAAATATAAATACCCATATCTACTCAAGTCATCCGTGAAGGTAAGAACATAACGATAACCACCGCGCGATGCTACACTCATTGGGCCACACACATCGGTATGTATGATTTCCAATAAGTTTGTAGTTCCATCATCCCAGAAAACGGAGTCTTAGTCATTTTACCCATCAGACATGCTTCGCATCTTTCAAGTGATTCGAAATCAAGTGATTCAAGAAGTCCATCGGAATGGAGTTTCTTCATACGCTTCACTCCAATATGACCAAGATGACAGTGCCACATATAGGTCGAGTTATCGCTCAATTTAAAACGTTTAGCTTCAATGTTATTAATATGTGTATTTCCACAATCGAGATTCAATAATAATAGACCATCTATCAAAGGTGCATGTGCATAAAACATATTACTCATATAAATCGAACAACCATTATTCTCGGACTTAAACAACTAACCGTCTCGCAATAAACATGATCCAGATATAATATTCATGCTCAACGCGGGCACCCAATAACAATTATTTAAGTATAAAACTAATCCCGATGGTAGATGAAGAGGTAGCGTGCCGACCGCGATCACATCAACCTTTGATCCATTTCCAACGCGCATCGTCACCTCGTTCTTCGCTAGCTTCCGTTTATTCTGCAGCTTTGTTTGAGTTACAAATATGAGCAACCAAACCAGTATCAAATACCCAGGCACTACTACGAGTACTAGTGAGATACACATCAATAACATGTATATAGGATATACCTTTCTTCTTGATGTTGTCGTTCTTCAAATCCGCCAAGTACTTTGGGAAATTCCGCTTCTAGTGACCTTTTCCCTTGTAGTAAAAGCACTCAATATCAGGCTTAGGCCAATCCTTGGTCTTCTTCGTCGGTGCGGCAACTTTCTTACCACCCTTCTTGAAGTTTCCCTTTTGTTTAGACTTGCCTTTCTTGAATTTGGTGGTCTTATTGACCAACAACACTTGATGCTCTTTCTTGATCTCCACTTCTGCAGATTTCAACATGGACAAGAGTTCTGGAAATGTCTTGTTCATGTTTTGCATATTGTAGTTCGTCACAAAGTTCTTGTAACTTGGTGGTAGTGATTGGAGGACACGGTAAATCCCCAAAGCATTAGGAATCACTATACCCAAACTTTGGAGTTTGTTTGCGTGCCCAGACATCTTAAGCACATGCTCACTGACGGAGCTGCCCTCTTCCATCTTGCAGTTAAAGAACTTTTCAGAAGCCTCATAACTCTCAACTGCCGCGTGAGCCTCAAATATCATTTTGAGTTCACGGACAATATCATGTGGGTCTTAGTTCTCAAACCTTTTCTGAAGCTCCGATTCCAAACCATACAAGATAGCACACTGAATTGTGGAGTACTGATTCTTCCGAGTGAGGTAAACATTCTTTACTTCATCGGTAGCGATCTATCAAAGGGTCACCCAGCGGTGCATCCAACACATAGGTCAAATTACCAGCATTGAGGACAATCCTCAAATTGCGGAACCAATCCGCGAAGTTGCTTCCATTGTTTTTCAACTTTTCTTTCTCTAGGAACGCATTAAAATTGATGGTAGGGGACGCCATTGATCTACAACATATTTTCAATAGTTTAGACTAAGTTTATGACAAATTGAGTTCTAATTAATAGTTAAATTAATCTAAGTGAACTCCCACTCAAAACAATATCCCTCAAATTGTTTTAGTGATCACACGAACCAAATCCACCACATCAAAACCGATCATCACGAGAGTTGATGTAGCTTCAATGGCGAACAATCAACATGTTCATCATATCTACTATATGACTCATGCTTTACCTTTCGGTGATCCATGTTCCGAGACCATGTATGTACATGCTAGGCTCGTCAAGATCAAACCTTAGCTTCCGCATGAGCAAATATGGCTTGCTCACGTTGTATACACCCGCAGAATCTAACACACCCGATCATCACGTGGTGCTTCGAAACAATGAGCTTTAGCAACAGTGCTTACTAAGGACGAACACTTTAAAACTTGAAATTTGTGTGCTTGAGGGATCATCTTATAATGCTACCGTCGTTAACTAAGCAATACAAGATGCATAAAAGATTAACATCACATGCAATTCATAATATGTGATATGATATGGCCTTTATTCTTATGCTTCCGATCTCCATCTTCAACAACGAACATGATCTCCATCATCATCGGTATGGCGTCAAGGTCAATGGTGTCGTTTCATGGTTGTCGTCCACCAGCTCCAACTATTACAACTACTTTGAATAGACACGCGAGTCTTAACATAATTTAAAGACAACCATATGGCCCCTGTCGGTTGCCAACTTACAATAAGGAACATTGCATACATCGAATATAATCACAATCATGGCCATATCACATCACAGCACACCCCTGCAAAACAAAGTTAGACGCCTCTAATTTTCTTTGCATATTTTACGTGGTTTGGGGCTTTCAATAAGTGTCGTTCTAACTTACGAACAAGAACCACAACGTTGATGCTTGAACTATCAAGTGCCTGATGTAAATTGAATCTATACTATGATGGGAGAGACAGACACCCGCAAAGCCACTTATGCAATACAAGTTGCATGTTGAGCGTGGAGCAAGTCTCATGAATGATGTCATGTAAGGTTAGCCCAGACCGCTTCATCCCATCATATCGCAAGATGCAAAGTACACAAAAAGGAATTGATAATAAAAGCACCACCGCCCATAATGACCATTGTGTTCTACTCGTGCAATAGATCTACACATAGACCTGGCTCTGATACCACTGTAGGGGTTCGTAGCATGGAAAACAAAATTTTCTACCGCATGGAAACAAACAAGCCAAGATCTATCTACTAGATTGTAGCAACGAGTCGATAGAGGAACTCACCCTTGAAGATTCCAAAGCGGTTAACGAGAGCAGATTCTCGTGGGTGATGTAGTCGTACTCTTGCCGATCTCAAGATCGCGTAGACGATCCTTCCGACGCTGCGTTACACAGCATTACGATCGGTCACGTTACATTTTCGATGAAGACCTTCCTCTCCCTTGTTCCAGCAGGCAGCAGAGGTTGTAGCACTCTCCTCACGATTCCGGCAGCACGATGGCGTGGTGTCGGAAGTAGAGGGGAGATCTCGCAGGGCTTCGCATTAAGCCGGAGCGAGTATGGTGGAGCAAGAGAGGTGCCTTGGCGATCTAGGGTTTAGAAGCACCAAGGGGGGAGCTTGGCCAGCGGCTAGGGCTTGGGGAAGCCCCAACTCGGCGAGTTGGAGGAACCCTAGGTGGCGGCGGCGACTTGGAGGAGGCCGACGTCTAGGGCTAGGGTTTTTGGGTGTGAGGGGTAGGGGCGCCCTACACCTCCTTATATAGCTGGAGGGTGGCCGGTTGGGAGGAGGGAGTCCTCCCCCAACTCGGCCTCCTTGGCCGGCGGGTGGAGGGAGGGGAACTCCTCCCCAAGTAGGTTTCCTACTCTCCCTCCACCAAGCAAACTTGCCGTTTGACTTTTTCAAATTGGCGTTTGACTTTCAAACTAGGATTTGATTTCTCCCTTTATTTTGCCCAGACAAGTGACCTAGTACATGATGCAACCATTCCATATTGTCATGACACATTCATGTACCCTTCCCCTCCGGAGTGCCGGACCTTCCGGACCCTTCTAGAACATTTCTGGTGAAAACACCGGAATCATTACCCAACTCCGAAACAGGACTTTCCTTATATGAATCTTATTCTCCGGACCATTCCATATCTCCTCGTGATATCCCAGATCCCATCCGAGACTCCGAACAACATTCGGTCTCTTACTCATCATTCCATAACCACTCAACAACATCGAATCCTTAAGTGTGTCTCCCTACGGTTCGTGAATTATGCGGACATGACCGAGACACTTCTCTGATCAATAACCAATAGAGGAATCTGGAAATTCATATGGCTCCCACATATTTCTACGATTACTTTGTGATCGAATGAACCACTTACATACGATACCAATTTCCCTTTTTCTCACGATAGTTTACTTATTCGAGGTTTTGATCGTCGGTATCTCTGCATACCTAGTTCAACCTTGTTACTGATAAGTACTCTTTTTTCGTTCCCGTGGTATGTGATCCCTTGTGATCCAGTCACATGCTTGCAAGCCAATTGGATGACATTCCACCGAGAGGGCCCAGAGTATATCTATCCGTCATATGTATGGACAAATCCCACCTTGATCCACGTGCCTCAACCCATACTTTCCGAACACTCAATGCCACCTTTATAGACACCCAGTTACGGTGTGGTGTTTAATGTCATCAAAGCATCCTTCCAGTGATGGTGATTAGCATGATCTCATGGTCGAAGGAATTAGGTTACTATGTATCAGAAAGCTTATAGCAATTGAACTATTAAAATGACTTGATCTTTATGCTACGCTTATCTATAGGAGTATGTCCATCATACCCTTCTCCTAATGATATGACCTTTTTATTAACAACATCTCAAATGTTCATGATCAAGAAACCATGATCATCTATTAATCAACAAGCTAGTATTATAAAGAGGCTTTACCAGAGACTCTAATTTAGTTTACAAATCACACAAGCATTAATGTTTCTGGTTAATACTGTTATAGCATGAATGCAAACCTTTATCATAAACACAAAGATATAATAATAACTACATTTATTATTGCCTCTAGGGCATATCTCCAACAGAAAGTATATGGCCCAAAATTTCATTGCCCCAATTTTTGCACAAAGTATAACCTACTTAATTCTTAATACTCAAGTTTCATAATTTTTCAGCTTTATGGCTATATTCATGCAATAGAATGAATTTATGACAATTTACTGAAAGTATCTTAAATTTTGAACTATAAGTGCAGATACCTTACTCATGATTAAAAAAATATTTGAAGGTACCCAAGTATGAAAATAAGGGAGAACCACCAAGAGTTTTGCAAGATTCAACTTTTTTTATATAAATGCTAATGCTTCCATATATGGGATCTTTTGTAAAAACAAGGAAATTAAATATAAACTTAAATAATGCCATTCTTTCGCATGGTGTTTTACTATGAGAACTACTTTCCATGGAAGATTATAAACTTGAAAGTTGGAAACTTTTGAAAAACTTGATTCACAATATGAAGTACGATGTATGAATATTCATTGTCGTGGGAATGGCCACGACAGATGCTGCAATTGGCAGCAAGTAGAACGATAGGCAATGACGACCAGCCATCTGCGGTGCGAGATGAGGGCAAAGACAGAGGGTAAAGACCTACTCCTGCTAGATTGTATTGATGAGAGAGTACAATGAAAGAGCTCGACGGCTAGGCGGCGAGTCGAGGGGGTGTATGATGAAACGTAAGTTCTATGCGTGCCCTAGGGAGGTTTATATAGAGTCGCCTCGCTAGGGTTTACAGATCTACAACTGAGTTAGATAATGAGTCGAAGGGTTTTGACCTAATCCGACTGTGCTAAACTATGCTTCTGGGCCTTCAGCTTCCAGTCGCCAGGTTCCTTTTTGGGTCGTGATCTAGTCACCGTCCTACATGCCCACTCGCTGAAAGTATGATCCAGTAGGAAACGTCCTGCTGGGTATACCCTACTCGGCATATCCCCATCATTCATGGCTTTCAAACCACATGGCTTCCGTCGTCATCCCGTCTCCGTGGGCCACCGCCCCGTCTAGCAATTTTATTTAACAATTTCCCTAGCAATTTTATCTAGCATTTAGATAATATTCCTATCTAAAATCTCTAAATTTCTATCTAAATACCTAAAATCACCTAAATCATCTACATATACTAAATATTTATAAATACATCTAAACCTAAATGTGCATCTAAATCATCTACATATACTAAATATTTCTTAAAAACGGAGTGGAGCAGTGTGGTGCGGTCGGCGGAGACGGGGCGACAATGAAAGCTCTCGGACGAGGCAGCGCTAGAAGCTCTCGGACAAGGCGACGGCGACTCGGGTTGGTGTGCGCAACGATGGCTTGGGGAGGAGAGGAGGGAGGGGAGTGGTGGAGGAAAGGAGGAAGGGGAATGGCTGGAGTAGAGGAGGGAGGGCCTCAAATGCGGAGGGGCGGTGGCCGAATGCTGAGGGTAGTGATGCGGTGGCGAGATAGAGAGAAGGGGAAGGAGTGTACAGCGCGTTGCGGGCTGGCAAATTAGTTGTATTTAGCGATGGTGTTTGTTTTGTTGAACAACACCGGTACGATTTTTAGTGGGGGTATCTAGTTATTTTTGAACGCCATCGTAAGGTTGCCCCTTTGGGATATATGGGTCCCGCTTAGTAGTGGCATTTATTTATCCATGAATGCCATGAGTAGGTTTTGGTGGTGGAATTTATGGTTTTCAAAACGTCATTAGATTTTGCGTTACTAGCAAAATAGCTACTATAAGAGTTTTCTTACTAATGATGCCTATAATTAAAATTCTTGTAATTTTTTCATAAGCATTTATCGGTTGATGCGACATCATAGTGGCTCATGTTTAATTGTAGGACAAACAATGGATCTACGCTGATGTGGCCATGTCATGGGTCGACGCCGGTGTGTCATGTCATAGGCATGCATCGGTTGTCCCGTGTTGGGTCGACCCAACAAATCCATACAAAGGCCGATCTATTTTATCTTTTGCGTACAGCGTCGAGCATGGCCATCCCCGGGCCAATTCACTCGTTGAATGGGCAACTTGTCGTGGCTTAATAATGGGCCAAGTGAGCATATAAAAATGGGTCGTATTATATGGAGCCGGATCCACGTATCAGATATGTGATTGGGTCAGTTTTCATATGTGGCTAGGGCAAAAGGAGCTACGTACCGGCTAGAGCAGATACCACTTGTACATTTACAGTCCCACGTGTCGATAAGAAATTGGACTTGAATTGCAATTATGCTTAGCTTGTGGGCGATAAACATGCCACGCGTTAGCATCCAATTGACTTGAAATACGATACGAGTCAGCCTACAAGGCTATCGTATTTTAACTCGCAGGCAGTCCATGCCATGGTGACACATGTCCATGTTGTATAGGTCCACTATGCATGTTTTTGTACTACCGCACGTTCGCAGCAGCAAGTGCCTTATGTCTAATGACATCACGCTATAAGACATGGATGACATCATGCTACGCGACAGACCGACGCCAATATAGGCTCACCTTCATAATGGTAATTTTTATTAGGACAAATTGGCCTGGGTAGGCTTCAGGCCCACTTGATAGATGATAATCATAACGGATCCTTGACGGAGCCGCTGCTTAACCATCAGGCTAGCAATCTGTGACGTGATATACACCACGGATATTTAGGCTATCAGTGTTGGGGTTTTATGGTGTTGGGGTTTTATGACGGAATTTTGACTTCTGCTCACGGTTGCAAACAGTGGTGCCTTGGGACATGTGTTGTAGTGTGGGTGCAGATGGCTAGAAGGGCCACTCGGCGGCTTGTAACTCCGCTCTTAGCAATTCTAGTATTTGAGCTTCAAGACCGGCGAATGCATACTCGTTTCTAAGTCTTTTTCTTTCCCTCTTGGCGTCCAAAGTCTAGCCCCACTTATCTTCGACAACAAGCATGATCAAAAGGTCATGTTTATGAATCCGATCGAACTTGATGAAAAGGAAAAACAATGGTTCGAGATCATGCACAATCAAGTTCTAGCATCAAAGATGATGCTCCTGGGTGGCATCTATGGTTGTGGTGGTGCCGACATGAGGGCCTGCGGTGGTGGTGGTCATGTTGATAGTGGTGGTGCCGGCATGAGTAGCTAGGGTGGTGATGATGGTATTGGCGCTAACTTCGGCGAAGGTGATGTTGGTGATGGTGTCGGCTGTGGTGATGATGACAGTGAGGATGGCGGTGACATGGTTATACCCTGCGGGTACACGACATTAGCATACCTGGTCCAGCCCAAGGAAGGCCCACAAGAATATACGCGGCCCATGGAGATTTGCGGGTGGCCCAAGCCCATGGCACCTTCGGATCCTTGGAGACCAAGACTAGGACATATAGAATATTCAAAGGGGTAAACCCTAAAATTGTAACCGAATCGATCTCTGCCCGAGACCTGCCTAACTCTATATAAGGCTAGGAGGGCACGACGAGAAGGGCCAATCCCTTTTCCACCGCATACACACCTTCACGCCAGATTGCATATGCGCTCAGAACCTTCTTTCGCCGTAATCAAGATCGGACAAGCGGGTAGGGTTTTCCTCAGGAGGCTGAACACAGGTAAATCTCGTGTCCCCTGGTTGCTTGTCTATTAACCGTTCCGCGATCTCCATCACCCCCATCTTCTCCAAAACCCAAGATCATAACAATGGGCATTGACGAGTCGAAACCTCGTCAATTAGCGCCGTCTGTGGGAATCGGGGACGCTGATTGTGAGATCGTGACGGTCCCGACCAAAGCGATCTATAACTCCTCGGCGACTGAGAGCCATCTCCTCTTCGGCGCTTTCGACTTCACCGCCCACTCGCCAGCCACCACGAAGGACTTCGAGCCCATAGGCGACGGGCTCGAGATCCTGTTCGGGAGCTTCTGCTTCCAAGTCCGACAGACCGACACTCTCCGCCTCCCAGAGCGGGTGCCACTGCCATCGATCAGACCCGCCTTATGGGCCCCGCATCCTAGCGTGCTACGCACGTTAGCATCGATAGATGAGTCATACGACAGCAGCAGTTGCAACTCAGATCTGTGCGACCCCCCATCGGATGAAGGGACCTACAGTTCCGGATCCAAAAACGACGGCAGCAGCGATCCAATCTGTGGACGCTACCAATGCGCCGTGGTCATCCAAAATGACGTGGAGCAAAATCCACCAGGTTCGGGCGCCCACGTACCACCACCCAACCCATAGGGTAGAAACAGTGAAAACAGGGGGCAACCATCCCCCACCCAATGAGGACGACCCCGATGCCAATCGAGTAATCCACCTCAGCGAGGAAGGATGGAACCAGGCACGTGAAGCCATGGCGGGCAACAAGATCCTGCCTGTGGGTGCCTCACGGGACTTACTGATGGCATACCATCTGCTTGAAGGGAATATGCCCGAGAGGCAATAATAAAGTGGTTATTATCGTATTCCTTATTTATGATAAATGTTTATTTTACATGCTATAATTGTATTAATAGGGAAACGTTAATACATGTGTGTTTAATAAAAAAAGGAAGTTCCTAGTTATGCCTCTCTTATAAACTAGCTCGTTGATCAACATGATGATCAAAGTTTCCTGATCATGGATATTGGATGTTGTTAATAACGAGGTCACAACATTAGTGTAATGATGTGATGAACATTCATCCGAAGTATAGCATTACGATCAAAGTCATTGAGTTTATATTGCTATAACAACTTACGAAGTGATCCTAATCCTTAGACCATGAGATCATGTCAATCACTAACACCGGAAGAGTTTCTCGATGACATCAAACGTCACACCGTCGGGTGATTATAAAGATGGCTTCAACTACTAAAGTGTTATGTTGAGACCCATGGATCGAGAGTGGAATTTGTTCATCCCGATGGCGGATAGATATGCTCGGGCCTCTCGGTGATATCACATTGATTAGCTTGCAAGCAAGTGATTTGATCACTAGAATGTTATATCACGGCGAGAAAGAGTGCATGTCGAACGATATCAAACTAGGTATGGAGATACCGATGATCGAATCTCGGACATGTAATATATCGTGAAACAAAGGGATTAAAATACTAACGTAAAGGTTCACACGATCACGAAGTCATCGTTGAATGTGTGAGTCAAGATGGATCTCGGTCCCGCTTCGATTATTGATCGGAGAAGGGTCTCGATCATGTCCTCATTATTCATGAACCGTAGGGTGACACACTTAAGGGATACCGACACCATTCGAGCAAATGAAATGCTAGAAAAGAAAAGGAAAGCGCGAATTTATTTCACTAGACAAAAGCAGTTTGAGTTGAAATTGCCTTTGGCGGTTCGCATGTGAAATTGAAATGTTGTACGGGGTTTTATGTGAATGTTTGTTAATTAAAGTAATTAACAAAATTCTGAATAAATAAATAAAAGAGTTTTATTTAAATGAGAGCTTGCATTAATTTTGGTGGAAAATTAATGCATGTGAGTGGAATTGTGAGTGGAGAGGTTTTTATGTGAGTGGAGCTTCCACCACATGAATGAGGGAGAGGTGGGGGCACCCTCCATGGCCGGCGGCCATGCCCCCTTGGGCTGCTGTGGCATCCCGCAAAACCACTACTAGAAAATCGCGTTGTTTTTGTGCATTGCATCATCATGCATAGCATTTTTACTTGAAAATATGTTGCGAAAGACTATTGTTTGCTGAAACTAGCCCTCCTTCTATTTCAAATTAAACCCCTGGATGTTTCCGGATATTTTGTTTGTCTAAAACTAAATACAAAAGCTATTTTTAAATTAAATAAAAACCTTTATTATTATTTTAGGGGGCAGTCGAACGGGCCGACCCGACCCAGTCGACCACCCCCAGTACAAAACGGTCCACCTAAAACCTAATCCCTTTTTCTACCCCATACTAGTCTACCCACCAACCAGTGCCCTCCACCTCATCACACCACCGCCACCTCACCAATCCACCATCCTCCCCGGTCCCACCCCGCAGCCCCCTCTCCCTCTCTCTCACCTAGCCCTCACCTACCCCTTCTCCCTGCCAGCCCGGACCCACGCCCTGGACCCACCACCCAGCCACCCGTCCGCCCCGGCCTCGTCCCCCCAGACCCCCACCGACGCGCCCTCCCCGCTCCTGCCCGCTCCCTGTTCCTCTTCCCCGACACCTCCCTCTCCCCGCTCGCACCCTTCTGCCCGTCACCGCCTCCTTCCCAGGCGCCGCCGCCGGCCGGCCTCGCCGCCCCTGGCCGCTCTCTCCCATCCCGCGCGTCGCTCCGGCCGCCATCCCCCTCGCCACCGACCGCGACCTCTGCCTCCTTCCCTCGCCGCCGTCCTGCCCCGGTCGCGCTCCCTCTCCCGCAACCTCTCCACCGCCGCCTCCCCCGACGCTCCTCTCCTCGCCCCTTCGTCCTTCCCACCGACGCCGACTTCCCCACCTTGACGCGCCCAGCCCTCAAGCCCCGCGCCGGTCCCGCCTCCTCGCCTCGCCCGCTGCCTGGCCACCTCCGCTTCGCCCGGAGCCGCCACCCCGGAAGTTCTCTGCCCCGCAGACGCCGCCAGAGCTCCTCCCACCATCGCTGGCTGTCCCGTTGGCCTTCCCCCTGCTCCGGCGCCTCCCCGTCCTCCCGAGCCGGCCGTCGTCCGCCGCTGCGGTGCTCCCCCGCAGCCTCCTCCCTCCGCCGGCCCTGCGTCGACCTCCCCGCTGGACCCGAGCCTCCTCCCCGTGCGGACCCTCTCTCCTCTCGCCGGCAGTCCGCCGTCGGCGCCGCCCTGCAACCGGCCAGGACCCGAACGCCTCTGCTCTGTCGCTGTGACGTCTCCCTTGCCGCTTGCCGAGGCGCCGCGTCCGCACCAAGTTCGTCCACCGTTGACGCCACTCGAGACCGGCAACGACAACGGCCGTCGGAACCCCAAGCTAATCTAGACAAGGCTGTCAACACCGACCCAAGTTCCACCTTCGATGCATCCCCGACACGGACACAAGTTCACCATCGACCCAACCCGAGAACCATCGGTGCGGATATAAGTACGCCTTTGCCGACAAGTTCGCCTACCCGGATACCGTGCGACAAGATCTTCCTGGAACCAAGGACCATCAAGACTTCCGCTCGGTAACGACAAGTTCTTCTTCCCGGACCCGAAGACCATCGGCCCAGTTCACCACCGACAAGAGACGGACGACAAGTTCTACTTCACGGGCACCGAGCGTCAAGATCGCCTTCACGGGAAACCGCAAGACATCCTTCCCGGGATTTGAAGACCGAACCCACGGCACGCCAAGACCTCCTCCTCGGGACGCCATGATCTCCTTCACAGATCCGAAGACCTAAATGCCGGAGTCCGAACCTCGTTTTCCGTCGAACCCTGAACCCTGAGACCGACCCCGAACCCCCCGGAACCCCAAGTTCGCCGAACCCTAATGTGTGCACCTTTTTCCGAGCCCTATTTTATAAATGCTATATATCAAATTGTTGCATATTAAATTGTTCATGCATGCATACTTATCATGTGGTTTGGGGACCTTATGCCGATTCACCTTATAATTAAATATGGGGCCCATATGCGGGCAAATACAGTCGTATATTGGCCTCATTTAAATTTGTGTAGCGAACCGGTAACTTATCTTGCCCTGTTATTACAACATTTAAATTGCGGGGTAGTTAAACAACTTGAACCATTTAATTAAATGTCGGGACCCCGGTTCCGCTTAATATTGCCCAATTGCATCGCATCTTTGCCATGCCATGCATCATACATGCATCATGCCCGATCTTTTGCCGTAGTATTAAATATTGCATCCGGTGTTTATTCTAGTGTTTTGCTTCTTCGCGGATAAGGCCGTTGAGTTGATGCGAGTGTCGACCCGATCTTCGGTTGAACCTTCGGCAATGTTTTCAGGCGAGCACCTCCCCCTTTCTACCTATCTTACTTTTATAGTATTTATTTCCTCCTGTTGATCTATTGCTATCTGTGTTGCGATGCTCTAGTTTTCGTACCCGTGATAACCCTTGCAGCCTTATATTGCCTTGGACACCTCCTATTACCTGTTGATTGGTAGATAGCTGGACTTGCGTGTCGTAGTCGCTTGCTCAAGTGCTGTTGCGTGTCGTCAAGTACCACAGTTGTTGGAGTATTGCCGTATGTTGAATGTTGGAGATGATCATGGCTTTAATTATCATCACTTTAATTACTGTTTAACAACTAAAATTGAAGTAAGTAAGCAGAGGCACAGGTGGGCAATAGATGTTATTTGGTTGTTAACCGTCCACTTGTGTTCCGTAGGACCCCGAGTACTTGATACCTGTTCCTTGAATATTCGCGCTATCCACATCCGGGAGGATTATGGGACCCCCCCTGAGCCAGAGCTTGATTCAGTCTTATTTCTTGGGGCCACAAACTAGTTTGAGGTTTTATTTACTATCCTGTACTTATGCCATGCTTTACCGCTTTATTACGTTTGTGCGAGGAGCACACTTTGTCGCTTAGGTAAGCGGAGTTTTCATGTATCGACAAGCCCAGTTTTGGGTTCCCAAATTCTGACCATTGTCGCAAGCCTTGAGTCCGCTCGAGTCACTAACTTCGCTATGTCTACTCAATGGGGTGGCCTGAAATATTTCTCAATCATGTGATTGCTTTGTCGTGAAGGCCTCGTTGGGTTTTGATTTGGTTTTTCCGAGGTTGATCGAGTGTGTGTTGCTATTTGTGCACCCCTGCAGGGTAAAACTTTCTGAAAGCCGTGTCCGCGGTTATGGACGACTTGGAGCACAGTATCTCGATCATAGACAACTATAACTAAAGTAGTGCTATAAATTTGACTTTATAATGACTAGTAATCAGCTCCACTATAATGGAATGGCTAAATAAAACTGCCAACAATTACTTGTTTGAGTTGTCGCTTGCGACCTTTCTATCTGACTAGTAAGTATTGCAACTATAACGGAATGGCTAAATAAAAGTACCAACAACTGCTGGGTTTTGGGGTTATCTCATGCTAATTGTATCTGACTAGTAAGTGTTGCAACTACAATAGAATGGTTAAATAAAAGAGCCCACTGCTTATTTTATCAGGATGATTATCTATACTTGACTAGTAATTGCTGCAACGATAACCGAATAAATAAAACTGCCAACGGTGTGAGTTCCTCGGTCGACTTCCTCGATTGGTCTCGAGGGGGAAACACCAGGATGGGTAGGCTTGGTGGTAGTATCAGGTTGGTTTCGAATAGGTCTTTCTTACCCCTCTCTGATAGTCGCCAGTTGTATCGTGTCTCTATAGGGTATTTAGTGCATGCTGCGCTGCCGCTCAGTCCACCATACCTATGTAGGCGAGGACCGCCGAATTCTAGCCTCGTCTGCATCGCCTCAAGATCGACGCCTCTTTTTCCTTTGCCCTTTGCCGCACCCTTTGTTTAAGCAGGTTACGAGATCGACGTCGTTAGTGGTTACCCTTCCGCTTGGCTCAGGCAGGTTATGGACGCCATTGGTTATTCTTCGTGGCTCTTAGCCCCATTTGCATCTTGTCCATAGATGGACGCCTATCGCTTTCAAGGTGATTTGGATCTTTGCTCAGATATCTGTATTCTTGACTCATGGAGTCGCTGTATATATATCTGCTCATGGGTCCCATCGAGGACCGTGTGTAATGTTATTACTTCGCTTTCCACCCGCACGAAAGTGCTGGTGGGCACCTTTGAATCGCTTTATGCGGGTTTGGCGGTTTCGCTAAAACTTGCATAGGTCGATTCTCGAGGGTGTTACAATGCCCCCTCCCTATAAAAGGACCCCTCCTCTCACTTGTCTCTCACACCTCCTCGTGAAGGATCTCTCTCCCTTTAGAATTTCCGGTGGCTTTTTCTCGAAGGATTTGTTGTTGCTTCACTTGAGCGAGGCGGAGGTTGTCGGGTACCCGCACGTGTGTGCGATCACGGATGCACCACCGCTTTGAGGTGCTGGACTTGATCGTGGCCGACCGGCCGACCAGATGGACTTCATCACGATCTTGAGATCGCCAAGCGTTCGTCTACATCATCCACGAGTACAACCTCGTTAACGCTATTCGGTCTTCGAGGGTATGTATTCTATGGATGTATATCCACCCGTTGCTTGTATCTAGTAGATAGATCTTGGTACTTAGTTGTTCCGATCGTAGGAAAATTTTTGTTTTCTATGCTGCGAACCCTACAGTGGTATCAAAGCCGGATCTATGCGTAGATACTTTGCACGGGTAGTACACATATGAGTATGTGGGGGATGATGATCATTTTATTGCTTCTTAGTTGTACTTTGGATATTGGTGGCATAGTGGGATGAAGCGGCCCGGACAAACTTTACATGTCCTCGCACATGAGACCTGTTCCACGCTTGACATGCAACTAGTTTTGCATAAGTGGCTAGCGGGTGTATGTCTCTCCTACTATAGTCAATATCTAATTTGCAACGAGTTGTCAACAATTTGGTTATCCTCGTTGTGGTTCATGTTCGTAGGTAAGAACGGTTCTATCTTCGAAAGCCCTAAGCCACGTAAAACTTGCAATGGATAAATTAGAGGCGTCTAGTTTAGATTGTTGCTGGGATAGTGTTATGATATGGTGATGTTGTAAGTAGAAGTATGAGATGATACTCTTACAACACACATAGCGTGTAAGTTCCATAGACCTTGGCCTTACACATAAAGGTTTGATAGAGATCATACCACGGTGCACATGATGGAGATCATATGCGGGAACCATATCATTTCACTTATAAACATGTGATGTTTGATAACATCTTATATTGCTTGTTTGGCGTTTTATTAGCATAATAAGATGATCCCTCATTTAGATATCAAGATAAAAATGTGTTCTTCCTTAAGTATGCACCGACAATGTTTCGTCGCTTCAAGGCATCACGTGATGATCGGGTGTACTTGAATCCACGAGCATATCTCGGTGTAAGATGCTTACACGCGAATACTAAGGTTCTTACTTGGCGAGCCTAGCATGTACAGACATGGCCTCAGAACAAGGACCGAAAGGTTAATCATGAGTCATATAGTAGATATGATTCCCATTTGATGCTCGCCTTTGAAGCTACACCGACTCACGTGATGATCGGACTTGGTGTAGTGGATTTGGTTCATGTAATCACCAAAAAGACACAAGGGATGTCGTTTTTGAGTGGGAGTTCATTTCTAATTTGGATTAGTAGAACTCAATTTATCATAAATTAAATCAAAGTGAATTTGCATAATTTGTTGTAGTCATTGGCATTCGTTCACCACCTTATGCATAGTTGTAATTGAGATAATAGAACTATAGATTTCGGATATATACTTTACTTAACCGGTATCGTATTGTGTTGAGTGTCAATCTAAAGTTTAAATTCCTATTGCAAACTTTCAGCAAAATTCTATTTACTCCGTGAAATTTAATAATTGGTATTAAATCGAGAGTAACAATTCCAGTGTTAGTATCTTAAGTATCATGTTTGCCTCCATGATTCTTGATTGTTTTTAAATATCAAGGTTGTCTAGGAGCTGAAAGAATTGTTTTAGAAACCATCATGTGTGACAGATATAACGATATCTGAAACAATGTTTTGGTTGCAATATGATAGGGTATAATATATGATCTCATATTGGATGAGAATTTACAAACGTTGGAGATGCTAGACATCCTAATCATCCAAAAGGGTTTTGGAAAGTAATGTTATACTCACGATTCACCTTTATAAGCTACAGTAGCTTGATCATGAAAGTCGTCATGATAAGGATGAATAGAATATATATGTAAAGTGTTTACTACACTAAAAGATTACTAAAGGATGGATTTTGAAAGAATACCGATCATTTTTTATGATGGTGATCTACTTCAAAGTGCAAGTCCAAAGGTATTATTATTTGAATATACACGCTTTGGACTATGTGTCATGTATATGGCGCCACTTTTGATGTTGATAGATTCTTTTAAAAAAGGAAAAGGAAATGCTGAAAGAGAATCTATAAAATATATTTGGCAGAAAAGAAAAGATTGGAAATATCCAATTTAGGTATATAGATGATATACAGGTTATGGTTGTATTCTTTGCTTGTTAAACAATGTGGTTCTTGGGTATTGGATACCGAATTGGTTGGTATGAAATTTCATACGGAACGACGCAATTCATGAACCACAATGGCCTAAGTAACTAGCAAGAGAATATGTGAAGATGTTCATCAAAAACAAACAAACCGTTGTTTGTATTTCTCGTTGACATCAAAGCTTGACTTCAAGATTTGTTTTAATAATTGTTATTTAAATCAGGTATTATGAGAACAAAGGTTGTTCAAATAATTACCATATTCCATATTAGATGGATGATTAACAAATCTAGTTGGAGAGATCACATCCATAAAACCTAATGCGAAAATGTCGCAAGACAAATGATTGAAAGATCACTTACGAAGTGACATCGCCGTTTAAATTATATTGGAAAGAAAACATGAAGAATATCCATATTCATGGATTTTTGGAGTCTTTGATTTGATCAAGTGACGTTTGTGAGACTTTCCTCGGGATAATTAAAACTTCGTTCAAAGGCCAAAGAAGAACGATCGACTAAATTATTGGAATTTATACATATTGATGTATGTAGTCCATTATGTGTAGTCATAAGCGATGGATTTCAACTTCATATGCTTTCTCCGGAAATTTGAGTGAATATTCACTTAATGAGAAAGAAGTGTGAAATATTTGAAAATGTTCAAAGACTTTCAAGATGAAGTGAAAATCATTGTGACAAGAAAATAGATGGTTTATGATTTTATCATAAGGGATTTATTTGAGTTACAAGTGTAACAAGAAAATAAATGAATTGTGATTTTATCATAAAGGGATTTATTTGAGTTGCAAGTTTAGCAAAACACCTAGATTTACATCTCTCGAAACACCATAGGAGTATGGAGTGTTTGATATTTGTAATGAAACCTTGTTTGACATGGTTGGATCAAAGGTGTTATTTATAAAACTGCCATTATGTTTTAAAAGATTAAAGCTTTAGAGACTACCGCTTTTACACTGAAAAGAGCTCCATCTTGATCCCTTGAAATGACACCATATGTGTTATGGTTTGGGGTAAAACCCAAGTTGTCATTTCTTAAATTTTGGTATGCTAAACATAAGTAAGATGTTTACAACCGAAGTCGGATAAGCATGTCTTTGTAGGTTATTTCGAATAACAATTGGGTATTCCTCCATAACACCAAGGACAAAAGGGTTTGTCGCTTGAAATGTGAAGTTTCTTGAAAAAGGAATTTTTCGCAAATGTTAAGTGGGAGGACAATAGAACTTTGATAAGGTTAACAAACCATAGCTATATGTGCTGAGTTGCGCAGCGCCGGAAATCATTCCGAAGGCTGCCATAATGCTCATAGCTTATGTGCCTCAAAGGTTGTGGTCACGGAGATCTAAGTTCCTATTGAACCAAGTAGGTTGGTTAAACAATCAAATGCTAAGATTTGAGAGTAAATCATTATTGTTTGACAATGATGAACCGAATACATACAAAGAAGCGATGATGGGCCCTGACTCCGTCAAATGGCTTGAAGCCATAAAATCCGTGATAAGGCCATACACGATTAATCAAAAGTTTTGAACTTGGAAGACCCTCCGGAAAGGTGTAAAAACCTATCGGTCGTATTTGGATCTATAAAGAAACATACATGGATGTTTCACATCTATGAAATAGTCGCCATTTCGTAAAGTATTTTATGACAATGTTCAAGGAGTTGACTATGACAAGATTTGATCTTTCATAGCGATATTTAGTCTGGACGGATTAAAGTAGCAACCACTACATATAATTTGGTATATGGTAGATGAATAAACAAAACAAAGTTCTTTTAATAGAATGGTTACCTAGGACGTGTACATGACACGATCCAAAGGGTTTTGTTAATTCAAAGGATGCTAAAAAGGGGCATGCAACCTTCAATTGTTGAAGTAAGCATCGCGGAGTTGGAATCTTCACCGTAATGAAAAAGAGTTTTCATCAGGAGACGATGAAGATGCTTGCATTTGCAAGAAATTAAGTGGGAGCGCTAAGACATATTTCTAATACATTATGTGGAGGACATCTTGTTGATTAGAAATGATGTATATTTTATTGACAAAGGTTAAGAATTTCATTTCGATGAAATACTTAGGCAAAACCCGAATATTTAGCGTGAATGTCTATAGTGGATAGACTGTGACGCTAATATGGTTGTGCCAAACGTACATATATGAGATATTGAAGGAGTTCAATATAGAAACAACAAGAAACGGTTCTTGTCGCATGGAAAAGAATTGAATCAAGATTCAAGTGTATCGACACTTGATAAGTGAAACAAGATTCAAGTGCTTTGACACTTGATGAGTGAAATCACGAGAATGTTTTGATCAATCATACCATGATATGTACACATCCAGATATGTCCTATGCTCTAAGTGTTATGAGCATATACCAGAATGAATCATAAAATGATCATTGGACGATAGTAAGGATATTCTTATGATCTTTTGGAAGAACTAAGAATATATTTGTGTAGAGGTGACAAACAATTACAAATAGTTCATTGTAAAGAGTTACATTGATAATAGTTTTGTCACAAGATACAAATTAAGTTTATCTCAATTTAAACTATGGGTGGCACAATGTAATGGAAAGGAGATTCCATGATGGATTTGGAAGAGTTCCAAAGTTAAGACATTGTGACGAATACTACAACAAAAGGCTAAGTATATGACCGCTATAGTAGCGGCAAAGGAGAGAATTTGTGTCAACTAGTTTGTTATCAAACTAAGGTGTGGTTCACAATGGGCTAACACTAAAGATATATTGTATGACAATAGTATCGACGTGTTTTAAACCCCAAGGAACTAAAGGTCTCACCGAAAGACCAAATTTATACAATGCCATCTCATTGGAGAATGAGTGATGCGTGAAGACGCAAAGACATGCAAATACACACGGACCTGAAAGTGTCAGATCCGTAGATTATGTTAACCAGTTGCAATTGCGTATTTGGAACACTATAATGCCATAGGTGTTCAATACGCAAAGTTTTCAAACTAGATTATTGTCTCTAGTGCAAGTGGGAGACTGAAGGGAATATGCCCGAGAGGCAATAATAAAGTGGTTATTATCGTATTCCTTATCTATGATAAATGTTTATTTTACATGCTATAATTGTATTAATACGGAAACGTTAATACATGTGTGTTTAATAAACAAAAAGGAAGTTCCTAGTTATGCCTCTCTTATAAACTAGCTCGTTGATTAACATGATGATCAAAGTTTCCTGATCATGGACATTGGATGTTGTTAATAACGAGGTCACAACATTAGTGTAATGATGTGATGAACATTCATCCGAAGTATAGCATTACGATCAAATTCATTGAGTTTATATTGCTATAACAACTTACGAAGTGATCCTAATCCTTAGACCATGAGATCATGTCAATCACTAACACCGGAAGAGTTTCTCGATGACATCAAACGTCACACCGTAACCGGGTGATTATAAAGATGGCTTCAGAACTACTAAAGTGTTATGTTGAGACCCATGGATCGAGAGTGGAATTTGTTCATCCCGATGACGGATAGATATGCTCTGGGCCCTCTCGGTGATATCACATTGATTAGCTTGCAAGCAAGTGATTTGATCACTAGAATGTTATATCACGGGAACGAGAAAAGAGTGCATGTCGGTAACGAGATCAAACTAGGTATGGAGATACCGATGATAGAATCTCGGACATGTAATATATCGTGATACAAAGGGATTAAGATACTAACGTAAAAGGTTCACACGATCACAGAAGTCATCGTTGAATGTGTGGGAGTCAGTATGGATCTCCAGGTCCCGCTACTGATTATTGATCGGAGAAGGGTCTCGATCATGTCCGCATTATTCGCGAACCGTAGGGTGACACACTTAAGGGATACCGACACCATTCGGAGCAAATGATATGCCAGAAAAAGAAAAGGAAAGCGCAGAAATTTATTTCACTAGACACCGAAACAGTTTCGGTTGAAATTGTTGAATTGAAATATTGTAAGGGGTTTTATGTGAATGTTTGTTAATTAAAGTAATTAACAAAATGCTGAATAAATAAATGAAAGAGTTTTATTAAATGAGAGCTTGCATTAATTTTGGTGGAAAATTAATGCATGTGAGTGGAATTGTGAGTGGAGAGGTTTTTATGTGAGTGGAGCTTCCACCACATGAATGAGGGAGAGGTGGGGGCACCCTCCATGGCCGGCGGCCATGCCCCCTTGGGCTGCCCCCTCCCCTATAAAAGGACCCCCTCCTCTCACTTGTCTCTCACACCTCCTCGCGAAGGATCTCTCCCCCCTTTAGAATTTCCCCATGGTCTCGGATCAGCGAGATACATGTTCCCGGTGGCTTTTTCTGGAAGGATTTGTTTCTTCCGCTGCTTCGCTGGAGGGAGGGCGCGGAGGTTGTCGGGGTACCCGTACGTGTGTGCGATTATGTATGCACCACTGCTTTGAGGTGCTGGACTTGATCGTGCTGGACCGGCTGGACCAGATGGACTTCATCACGACATTGAGATCGGCAAGCGTTCATCTACATCATCCACGAGTACAACCTCGTTAACGCTATTCGGTCTTCGAGGGTATGTATTCTATGGATGTATATCCACCCGTTGCTTGTATCTAGTAGATATATCTTGGTACTTAGTTGTTCCCATCGTAGGAAATTTTTTGTTTTCTATGCTGCGAACCCTACACTGCTCCTCATCGAAGAGCACAAAAAGCAGGTGAAGATGCAAGAGGTACTTGACAAACGCAAGCAAGCAGCCTCGGAGTCTAGCGCGCGGAGAGCTGCACTCTCCGTCGCTGGCGGCTCCAGCTCGCACGGCAATCAAGCCAACAAACATCGCTCTCGCACGGATAACATGGATCCAGCTGCACATCGCGAGGTGACTCGAACCCTCAATACGTCCTTCATGGAGATGGACGCCAACAACAACGTTCTCCCAAAGATGCCGGAAGCTGCGATCATGGCAGCCACCACATATCTCGAGTCCCATCCACCTCCGGTGGGGGACCCAAAGAGAGCCAATGACAAGTCCGCACTAGCCGGACTCGGACTCATTGGAGCTGGGCTCCACGAGGAGACTCCTGCAGAGCCGAAAAAGAAAGATGCGGTCAGATTCAACCGTAGCCCCACACCCTCATCCGACGAGGACGAGCACGACCTACCTCGACGACGCAAGAGCCCATGACGCCACAGCCGCGACTATGATGCTTGAAACGACCTCGCTCGGCGCAAGGTCGACAAGGCACGCGCCAAACGCGTGTGTTCATCCGAATCCAAAGAGGATGATGACGAAGGAGAACTCTGCGGAGCTCAATGCTTTAACAGATCTGTTCGGCGGACACGGATGCCGAGAAACATCAAGCTTCCTTCGGACACTCCGAAGTTCGATGGCACGCAGGACCATAAGGCGTGGCTCAGCGACCACCTGTCATCCGTCAAGCTGCACCGCGGAAACAAAAACACTGCCCTGCAGTGCCTTCAGCTGCGACTGACAGGCGCAGCCCGGATCTGGCTCAGCAGCCTGTCCTCGAGTTCCATCCGAAGCTGAGAGTAACTGGCGTACAGTTTCATCCGAAACTTTAAGGGTACCAGCAAGAGGCCAGCCTCGATCGAAGAGCTGCGGGCCTGCACTCAACAAACGGGCGAATCAATCGGCTCGTACATAGTACGCTGGTCCAACATCAAGAACTCCGCGGGAGACATCTCGCAGGAGAGAACGATCGACACCTTCAAAGATGGCGTCAAACGCCAGGACTTCAAGGAGGAACTTGGGCGAGTCAAGCCCACGACACTCGACCACCTCATGGACGTCACCAACAGGTGGGCAGATGGAGAGGACTCCGTTCACCGAGCACATTCGGATGAGGAATACGACTACGTCCGCCGATGCGAACGCCGTAGCAAACGAAGATTGTGCGTCTACGACGATCGCGACGGACCCGACATGGTCGTGGCTGGCTAAGCCGACCGCCGCAACAAAAGCAACCGTAGCAACTGACTCGATCTGTTCCCGAGACCTGCCTAACTCTATATAAAGGATAGGAGGGCACGACGAGAAGGGCCAATCATTTTTTCCTCCGCATACACACCTTCACGCAAAATTGCATCTGCGCACCCCTGTAACCTTCGGTTCCGCCGTAATCAAGATCAGACAAGCAGGAGTAGGGTTTTCACTCCGGGGGCCTGAACCTGGGTAAATCTCGTGTCCCCTGGTTGCTTGTCTGTTAACCGTTCTGCGATCTCCATCACCCCATCTTCTCCAAAACCCAAGCTCATAACAATGGGCATTGAAGAGTCGAAACCTCGTCAATTGGCGCCGTCTGTGGGAATCGGGGGCGCTGATTGTGCGATCGTGACGGTCCCAACCAAAGCGATCTACAACTCCTCGGCGACGGAGAGCCATCTCCTCTTCGGCGCTTTCGACTTCACCGCCCACTCGCCAGCCACCATGAAGGACTTCGAGCCCGTAGGCGACGGGCTCGAGATCCTGTTCGCAAGCTTCTGCTTCCAGGTCGGACAGACCGGCACTCTCCGCCTCCCAGAGCGGGTGCCACTGCCATTGATCAGGCCCGCCTTATGGGCCCCGCATCACAGCGTGCTACGCACGTTAGCGTCGACAGATGAGTCATACGACAGCAGCAGCTGCAACTCAGATCTGTGTGACCCCCCGTCGGATGAAGGGACCTACGGTTCCGGATCCAAAAATGGCGGCAACAACGATCCAATCCGCAGATGCTACCAATGCTCCGTGGTCATCCAAAGCGACATGGAGCAAAATCCACCAGGTTCGGGCGCCCACGTACCGCCACCCAACCCATAGGGTAGAAACAGCGAAAATTGGGGGCAACCATCCCCCACCCAATGCGACCTCGATGCCAATCGAGTAATCCACCTCAGCAAGGAAGGATGGAACCAGGCACGTGAATCCGTGGCGGGCAACAAGATCCCTCATGTGGGTGCCTCACGGGACCTACTGATGGCATACCATCTGCTCCTCATCGAAGAGCACAAAAAGCAGGTGAAGATGCAAGAAGTACTCGACAAAAGCAAGCAAGCGGCCTCGGAGTCTAGCGCGCGGCGAGCTGCACTCTTCGTCGTTGGCGGCTCCAGCTCGCACGGCAATCAAGCCAACAAACATCGCTCTCGCACGGATAACATGGATCCCGCTGCACGTTGCGAGGTGACTCGAACCCTCAACACGTCCTTCATGGAGATGGACGCCAACGGAAACGTCATCCCAAAGACGCCGCAAGCTGCGATCATGGCAGCCACCACATATCTCGCGTCCCATCCACCTCCGGTGGGGGACCCGAAGAGAGCCATGCACAAGTCTTCACTAGCCGGACTCGGACTTTTTGGAGCTGCGCTCCACGAGAAGACTCCTGCGGAGCTGAAAAAGAAAGCCGCGGTCATATTCAACCGCAGCCCCACACCCACATCCGACGAGGACGAGCATGACCTACCTCAATGACGCAAGAGCCCATGACGCCGCAGCTGCAACTATGACGCTCGAAACGACCTCGCTCAGCGCAAGGTCGACAAGGCACGCGCTAAACGCGTGTGTTCATCCGAATCCAAAGAGGATGATGACGAAGGAGAACTCTGCGGAGCTCGATGCTTTAACAGATCTGTTCGATGGACATGGATGACGAGAAACATCAAGCTTCCTTCGGACACTCCGAAGTTCTACGGCACGCAGGACCCTAAGGCGTGGATCAGCGATCACCTGTCATCCGTCAAGCTGCACGGCGGAAACAAAAACATCGCCTGCAGGTGCCTTCACCGCGTGACAGCGCAACTCGGATCGCTCATCACCGTCTCGGGTTCCATCCGAAGCTGGGAGGAACTGGCGTACAGTTTCATCCAAAACTTTAAGGGTACCAGCAAGAGGCCAGCCTCGATCGAAGAGCTACGGGCATGCACTTAACGAACGGGCGAATCAATCCGCTCGTACATACTACGCTGGTCCAACATCAAGAACTCCGCGGCAGACATCTCGCAGGAGAGAACGATCGACGCCTTCAAAGATGGCGTCAAACGCCAAGACTTCAAGGAGGAACTTGGGCGAGTCAAGCCCACGAGACTCGACCAGCTCATGGTCATCGCCAATAGGTGGGCAGATGGAGAGGACTCTGTTCACCGAGCACATTCGGATGAGGAAGACGACTACGGCCGCCGACGCGAACGCCATAGCAAACGAAGATCACGTGTCTACGACGATTGCGACAGACCCGACATGGTCGCGGCTGGCTACGCCGACCGCCGCAACGAAAGCAACCGTAGCAATGGCGGATACCATGGAAACAACTTCCGTGATGGAGGATGCCCGACGCATGCATGGCAACGCCGCTGCCGCGACGATGAACCCTCGGCATACGACAAGTTGTTGGGCCCATGCACCATCTACTTCTACATCGACAAGCAGGATGGCAAAAAGAAGGCCAGCCACATGCTCAAGGACTGCCGCGAGTTCCAGAAACTCAGCGAGGTTTTGGCCCAGATGAGATAGCAGATCCCGAACCCTAGGTTCAAACACGCATCTGCGCCAGGCGACATCGCCCACGAAGCTCCTCCACCACCACCCGTGGGACCTTCGAATCACCCGATATCACCCATGCAGAACAACAGCGTAAACGGGTACCCCGCGCCGAAAGGGTCGCTGATGATCCAAAAGGGACGCCCAACAAACAGGGTGCAAAAGAAAATCACCCGCCAGGTCATCTTGGTTGTGACCGCTCCACCCTCCATCCCTAAGTACCTCAGCTGTTCGGAGTCCTGCATCACATTCAGTCGTTCAGATCACCCCCGCTAGATCCCTCCCAGGTCATGCTACCCTAGTGCTCGAGGCGCAGATCGGAGGGTTTGAGATGAGCGCGTCTTCATGGACGGCGGCAGCGGCATCAACCTGACGTTCGCTAGCACCCTAGCAGCAATGCGGATCCCGCTGTGCAGCCTGGAACAATTCGACACAACGTTCCACAGCATAGTCCTAGGGAAGGGCATATTCCCCCTAGGAAAGATATGGCTCGACGTCATCTTCGGCAAACCCGACAATTTTCGGTGTGAGCGACTCGAGTTCGAAGTGGTAGACTGGCCATCACAATACCACGCCATCCTCGGGCGCGTGGCATTTGCAAGGTTCCTAGCAGTACCGCACTATGCGTACCTGCTACTCAAGATGCCAGGACCTAGAGGCGTCATCATGGTCCAGGGGAGCTTCACCCGATCCGACCACTGCGATAGGGACTTCAACAGAATCTCCCAGTCATTCGGCATGCAAGAGGAGCTCACAAGGCTTCGAGAGGTGACGGACAACGGGGCACCCCCAGTTTCAAGGCAAAACGCGACTCATGTCGCAGTTTCAAGGCAAAGCGCTTTTGACATTCGACTCAATAGTCAATAGTCACGAAGAAGGTGCAGTCCACCGACGGACACCTCCAAGATGGCGCTGATCGCCAACGACCTCAGCCCAAGATAGGAAGCGCCGTCGAATTCCTCCGTGAGCTGAGAAATTACCGGTGTCCTGCGGACATGCCAGGAGTTCCCAGGGAATTCGCCGAGCATGCACTCAACGTGTTTCCAGATGCCAAGCCCGTCAAACAATCCATCTGACGACTGTCCGAGCCACGGGCCGAAGCCGTCGGAATTGAAGTCAACAAACTACTCGACGCTGATTTCATCAGGGAGATCAAGGAAAGCGAGTGGCTGGCCAACACTGGACTGGTCCCTAAAAAGGACATGGACATCCTGCGGACGTGCATGGACTTCACATCGCTCAACAAGCACTGCCCGAAGGATCACTTCCCTCTCCCTCGGATCGATCACATCATTGATTCGACTGCAGGATGCGAGAAACTCTCCTTACTTGATGCCTACTCAGGCTACAATCAGATTCGACTGAAGGTCGAAGACCAGGAAAAAACAGCGTTCATCACGCCGTTCGGCGTATTCTGCTACAACACAATGCCCTTCGGGCTGAAGAACGCAGGATCCACGTACCAGCGGTGCATGCAGGCATGCCTGAAGAGCTAGATAGGCCGCAACATACAGGTCTATGTCGATGACATAGTCATCAAGACAAGGGAGGACAAGACACTGATCGACAATCTCCGCGAGACGTTCGACAACCTTGATCACTACAAGATCAAGCTAAACCCAGAAAAGTGCGCTTTCGGCGTCCCATCTGGCCAACTGCTTGGCTACTTCATCTCCCAACGAGGTATTGAGGCGAACCCGAAGAAAATCCGGGCCTTACTGGCCATGGAGAAGCCAAAAAACCTCAAAAGTGTCCAGCAGCTAGCTGGGCGCATCGCGGTGTTTCATCAGCCGCATGGGTAAAAGGGCCCTGCCTTTCTAACAGCTGCTACGCAAATCAGAAAAAATCGAGTGGACACCCGAAGCAAACGACACATTCGAAGATC
The DNA here is from genome assembly GCA_030063025.1 of Avena longiglumis. Classification (NCBI taxonomy): domain Eukaryota; kingdom Viridiplantae; phylum Streptophyta; class Magnoliopsida; order Poales; family Poaceae; genus Avena; species Avena longiglumis. The sequence goes on along the minus strand of CP125975.1, from coordinate 464,459,630 downwards.
TGAAGCGGCTGCTCTCCACCTCGCCCGTCCTGGTCACACCAAAGGAACGTGAGCCTCTATTGCTATACATAGCAACCACACATCAGGTGATTAGCACTGTGCTCGTGGTCGAACGACCTGAAGATGGCAAGACCCATGGGGTCCAACGCCCAATCTACTACCTCAGCGAGGTATTGACACCAAAAAAACAGAGGTACCCTCACTACCAAAAGCTCGCCTATGGCGTGTTCATGATAGCCCGTCGGCTGAGCCACTACTTCCAGGAGCATCAGGTGATGGTCGTCAATGAGGCACCTTTGAACAACATCCTGAACAACCCAGAAGCTACAGGACGCGTAGCCCTGTGGGGCATCGAGCTATCCCGTCTAGACATAGTCTACGAGAAGCGCCACACGATCAAATCTTAGGTCCTCCCGGACTTCCTCATCCACTGGATAGAGCTACAGCTGCTAGACACCCCGGATATGATGCAATCATGGACGATGCACTTTGACGGCTCCAAGCGTGAGGCTGGAGCAGGGGCCAGCGTCATACTGACGTCCCCGCAAGGTGACAAGATGAAATACGTCCTCCGGATGAAATTTTGAGCCTCCAACAACGAAGCCGAATATGAGGCCCTCATCCATGGCATGAAGATGGCCAAGATCTGCGGCGCAACGCGCCTAGTCATCTACGGTGACTCAAACCTCATCGTCCAGCAGACGATGAACGAGTGCGACACACACGCTACTAACATGATCGCGTACCACGCGCTTTACAACTCACTCTAAGGAGACTTCAACGGCTGCGAACTTCGGCACGTTGGAAGAGAAAGAAACGAAGAAGCCGATAGACTCGCCAACATCGGCTCCACCTGCGCACGGGTGCCACTAGGTGTGTTCCTCGAGCAAATCTGCGTGCCCTCCATCAAAAGGAAATTCACCAAGGGATCACCTGAAGAAGCAGAGCACTCGGGGGGCTGCGCTACCCGAAGAACAGGAAGGACTCGAAAAACTCGACACAGAGGTCGCGTTGGTCAACCTGATGCAGGTCATGTCAATCGAGGAAACATGGACGCAAATGTACCTTCGGTACCTAATAAACAGGGAACTTTCTGATGACCCGAGAGATGCCCGACGCATATCTCGCTGATCCAAGACCTTCACCATCATCAATGGCGAGTTGTACAAGCGCAACATTTCGGGTGTACTCCAAAGGTGCGTCACCATCGGTGACGGCAAAACCATCCTCCAAGACATCCACGAGGGCATCTGCGGCCATCACACGAGTAGCCGCTCCCTCGTCGCCAAAGCTCTACGAGCTGGGTTCTACTGGCCAACGGCCATGAACGATGCCAAGGACATCGTCCGAAGGTGCAACAGCTGCCAGAGGTTCGCAAATAAACCGCACGCACCATGATCGGAGCTCAGGCCCATACCTCTGGCCTGGCCATTCGCCTAGTGGGGCCTCGACATGATCGGCAAACTGCCCAAGTCCTCGAAAGGAGGCCACGTCTACCTCCTGGTCGCAGTCGACAAGTTCACCAAATGGATCGAAGCCATGCCCATTACCAACCAAAAGGGTAAAACGACCATGAAGTTCTTCGAGTCCATAGTCTACAGGTTCGGCGTGCCGCACAACATCATCACGAACAACGGGTCGAACTTCATCTCCAAAGAATTACAGGACTTCCGCGAAGGCCTCGAGATCAACATATCATATGCCTTCGTGGCACACCCGCAAACCAACGGGCAGGTCAAAAAAGCCAACGGCCTTGTAGGAGGCGGCATCAAGAAACGCCTACTCAGCCCACTCGAACGACTTGCCGGAGCCTGGGTAGAAGAGCTAACATCCGTCCTCTGGAGCTTGCGCACAACGCCAAACAGCTCAACTGGCTACACACCCTTCTTCATGGTGCACGGAGCCGAAGCCATGTTGCCTGCGGAAGTACGCCATAAGGCCCCACAGGTCGTCTCCTACAGCGAAGCCGAATCGACGGCCGCACTCGAAGATGCCGTCGACACACTCGACGAGGCACGCGACATCGCCGCCGCTCGCTCAGCGGTCTACCAACAGAGCCTCCGCAACTATCACAGCCGTCGGCTGCACCAAGGTCCTTTGTCGAAGGAGATCTCGTCTTACGACTCAAGCAAGTGCGGCTGAAAAAGCGCAAGTCACCCTGGGAAGGACATACGTCGTCACCGAAGTCATCCCAGGTGGCGCCTACCGCCTCAAGCACGTAGAGTCTGGATTCGCATACTCCAATCCATGGAACGTCGCACAATTGCGACGCTTCTACCCCTAGCTATCCTCCTTTTTTACTTTCAATAAGGCTACTCAGCCAAGGCTACTCATCCAAACAATGTACCTCCTCACTACGACATGAATAAAGCTAAATGTCTCGCCCGAAAATTTATCTTTTCCTCACATCTCTTTATGTTACAACACACTCGGGGGCTCCCCCTCGCCTCACGACTTCGTCGACCGAGGATAACACATGTACACCTGAGTAGCTGATAACATCAGGCTAACAAAAAGGGCATGCATACAACACGGCACCACGTGCTAATACAATTAACCTTTACAACAAAGGGCACAACAAGCCCAGTCGAAATACATACAAGTTTTACACCTATCTTTTTACAGGACCTACCTACGCTGAAGGATCACCTACGCACGATGCTCGAAAAGATCTACAATCTCTTCAGCATACTGCCTAACAACCGCGTAGGACGGGCGCATGTCCCATAGGCCACCATCTGGCCGAGGGAAACATGACGTGCAAAATCAACGCCAGAGAAGTCTTCACCTGCCTTAGTGATACGTTGCAAACGTATCTATAATTTTTGATGCTCCAAGCTTGTTTAGTATCTACTTTTCTTTACTTGTCTACACTTTGAGGTGTTTTTTACATGTTTTCTGGTACTAACCTATTAACAAGTTGCAACAGTGCCAGATGCATGTTTTCTGCTATTTTTGGTTTCAGAAAAGTTAGTAAGGAAATATTCTCGGAATTGGACGGGACGAAGGACAAAGTCAATTACTTTCTGTGGGGAACAAGAAGTCCAGAGGAGAGCCGGAGAGGCCGCCAAGAGGGGCCAACCCCTTCCCCGGCGCGGCCACAGGTGGGCCCGCGCCTGGCTAGGGTTTGGTGACCCTGGACGCCTCCCGGTCTCGCCCCTTCGCCTATAAGAACCCCCGATACAGAAACTCTCAGAACCCGATCAATATTCCACGAAACCGTCTGTAGCCGCCGCCACCATCGTCCCTAGATCGGGGGGGGGGGTCTGAAGCTCTTCCCGGCACCCTGCGGGAGGGGAGATCATCCTGGAGGCCTTCTCTCCGGTATGATTTGTGAGTAGTTCCACCTTGGACTATGGGTCCATGTAGTAGCTAGACGGTTGTATCTCCTCCTTTGTGCTTTCATGTATAGGTCTTGTGAGCTCCGTTCATGATCAAGACCTAATATATTTGTAATCATGCATGTTGTGTTTGCGGGGATCCGATGGATATTGAGATAATTATGTTAGTTTGATTAATGGTTCTATCTTTATGATTCTATCATGTCTGTGTTGTTTGTGATCTTGCATGCTCTCCGTTGTTAGTGGTTATCTTGGCCAAGTAGTTGCTAGTGACTCCAAGAGGGAGTAGTTGCTAGTGACAATAATCTCTTCGGTTGTAGATGTGGTGTTGCTACTAGGGAGAAAACAACGGTCTCTTGTTCATGGAACATCTGGACTGTTTACCTTACACACTTTGCTTAAAGCAGTTGTCTGTTGCTTGCAACTTAATACTGGAGGGGGTTCGGATGATAACCTGAAGGTGGACTTCTAGTCATAGATGCAGTTGGATGGCGGTCTATGTATCTTGTTGTATTGCCCAATCGAATCTCATAGGATCTTTCTGACTAGTAATTTCATTGTTATGCCTTGCTCAGTTCCTGTCAATTTCCCTGCTGTAATTTGTTTACCCTGCATGCCATGTTGTTTATCTAAGGAGAGCACCTCTAGTGAACTATGAACCTCGATCCAATCTTTACCATTGATACATCTTCCACTGTTACTTGTTTACTTATTGCAAACCATTACCTTCCACACCATACGGTTAATCCTTTGTTACAGCAAACCGGTGAGCTTGACATCCTCACTGATTCATTGGGGCAAAGTCTTGAGTTTGTGTTGTGTAGGTCTCCTCATTGCTTGCAACACCTGTGTGACGTTTCCTTCCTCCTTCTGGTTCGATAACCTCGGTCTAAACTGAGGGAAAACTTGCTGCTTGCTCTTCGCACCCTGCGCTTGGGGTTACCAACGAAGTGCCACGTCGAGCATCATCAAGTAATTTCTGGCGCCGTTGTCGGGGAAGCTAAGGACGTCTTCACTAGGGGAGTCCTCCACTTCCTTTCTCTTTACTTTGTTTTTAGTTTGCTTTGTTTCTTTTGCTTGGTTTTGTTTGCCTCTTTCCAAAAAAAAACCCAAAAAATTAGTCTAGTTTGGTTTGCTTGCTTTATTCAAAAACACACAAAAATTAGTTCCTCCTCTAGTTGTTGGTCTGTTGTTGCCTTGCTTGGTCATGCTTTCTATCAATAGATGGTTTCTTTGAAACTAATTCTTATTGGCAAGGTGGGTTTACGGAAGAACAAAAGTATTATTATAAGGAACACCGTTTGTCATTGATAAATTGAACACTATTGCTAGAGATGTGTGCTCTACTTATAATGTTACTTATTGCTTTGATAAAGCCTATTGCTGTAGGAGGTATAAACACCTCCCTTTTTAATGTGAGTATTATGATAATGTTACCATATCCTCTTATGTTAAAGGAAATTATGACTTTGATGATGTGGAACAAATTGAAGAATTCATTGCTTTCAAGGGTGCATTTGAACTTGCCAGTTTTCTTGAAAATACCGATGATGCACCTTATGAACATGAGGTTTATGAGATACTTAAATTTTTCTTTGATAATTACAAGGAAGAAAATGGCTATATTCTTGAATATTTTAATAGGTGCTTTCCACAAATGGAAGAGACTAATGCCTTGCAGGAGTCTATGGAAGAAGAAATTGCTGAAACGGGAAGCTCATTAGATGAAAAAGAGGAGGATGAATGTTATGCTCTTGTGGATTCTTTTGAAATATCTACTATGGGTAAAACTTGTGATGATGTTCCTATGCCTGTTACCTATAGTAGCGATCATGATTGGGAAAAGCACACTACTTTTGATATTGAAAATATCTTTGGTACCAATTCTAAAAATTCTATTGCCTATGATGAGACTTTACCTCCAATTTATGATGATTACAATGATGATATTGATATTTTCAGTCCACCTACTATTGAGGAGAAAATTGATTGTGATTACAATATGCCTCCTATATTTGATGATTATGGTGATGATAAAAATAATGATAACTATTTTGTTGAATTTGCTCCCACTACTTATGTGGAGAGTAATAATCATTTTATGCATGTGGATCATGATAAGAATGTTTTATGTGATAGTTATATTGTTAATTTTATTCATGATGCTACTTAAAGTTATTATGAGATAGGGAAACATGGTTTTATGTATCTCAACAATATTAAATTTCCCCTCTTTATGTTGAAAATCTTGAAGTTGCACTTGATTTGCTTTCCTATGCTTGTTGCTTTGTTCTTTCATGACTTGTTTTCTTACAAGATTCCTATGCATAGGAAGTGGGTTAGACTTAAATGTGTTTCATATTTGCTCCTTGATGCTCTCTTTTGCTTCAATTCATATTTCTTTTGTGAGCATCTTCTCAAACTATCAAGCCTAATTTAAAGACGTTAAAGAAAAGTACTTGTTGGGAGATAACCCAAGAGTTTCCTTAAGTCTTGGAAGTTATTACTTCAGTAATGACCTCTCCTTATCCTTTTTGTTTGCTTTTTGTGCCAAAAATTACCTCTAATGAGAGGGAAGTAAGATTTGGGGAGTTGTTGTCCTGAAACAGATTTCTGTCTTTCACCAAAAAATCCGTGAGGAGTCTCTGTAACTCGGATTGAGCTCAAAATTTACGAATTAATCTCCTAGTATGTTAGCTAACTTTTGTTAGTTTAACACTTTTTGATTTTAGCAACAGAAGATGTTCTATAAAATCAGTTTCTACCTGTTGGTCTGTTATGACAAATTTCTGCCATTATTTGCATTTGCTTCTTATTGATTCCTTTTTGAGTTCTTTTTGGGAAATTGAGCTTTTTTAAGGAGTTGCTACAGCAGCTTGTGTTTTTAGTGAAAATCTTGCTATTCCAAAGCTTTTCTAGAGGTCTAATATCTTTTGAATAAGCTAATGTGCTAATGAAGATTGTGTGAAGTTTTGTATGAAGGAAAAATTTAAGGTGTAGAGGGAAAATGATGCAATGGGATTAAGAATGGACAAAAGCTCAAGATTGGGTATGCCACCACGGTTTCACCCGAAGAAATATCCAAGAGGTACAAGCGTCAAAGCTTAGGGATGCCTAAGGCATCCCCTTCTTCATCAATAAAAAGCTCAGGTATGTCTAGACACTTCGTTTTTATTGTTTCATGCACAGTTGTGTTGTTCTTGGAGCATCTTAGTTTTCATTTGCTTTTCTTAGGTTGTTTAGTTTGCTTGAATAAAGTAGTTTGGACCCCCGTTCTCGCTGTGTTGTTTTGCAAATAAGTTTGCTTGGTGTTGGAAAGGAGTAGTAAGTTCTTGCTTGAAGTGCAAGAAGAGCTTGCATTGACTGTGACTTAGACATTAGCATGACATGCTAGGTGTTGTTTTAGCATTATGCTTAGTGATTATTGCTGTAGCATATCTTGTTCCAAACAATTGGGATTGCTTAGTGTGCCTTGAAGAAATTATGCGTTGTTTTAGCATGCAAAAGCTTAGTATTGTGGTATTCTCCTTTGATGTTTTGCTTGGGTTGACTTGGCACATGCTTACACCATGTTATGAATATGAAAAGTCACCATTAGCCTCTATGATCATTTAGTCCTTGACCTATAGTACCACTCTATGCTTTGATTAGTAATGCTTTGTTGCTCTACATGATTATGGACATTATTGCTCTCTTAGTTGGTTGCTCCCAGTCTTTTGCTAGCCTCCACTTGTATGAGTAAGTTCTACTCATGCTTCCAACTCCCAAGAAACCAAGTTATTCCAAAGTGTCCACTATAAACTCCTATGCATGGTGTGTTACACCATTCCAAGTATATTCTTGTTTTCAGCTATCTTCCAATTAAAAACTATTTTGTTATGTAAAAACTTAGTGATTAAAGCCCTCACGAACTTGATGGCACACTTTATATTATTTGCCCCTAATAAACTTGAACCATTGAGACAACTTTGTTGTATATGCTTGCACTTATATGTTGGAATTCGCAGAACTGTGCTGTCACGGGGAACGTTTTCAACATTGCACTTGTACTTTGTACTCAGTTGATATCATGCTCTTTTGTCTATGGATGTCACCGGTGTGAAATAAAGAGGGAACTTGTAAGTCCATGGAGTAAGTATTCTGTGTTAGAGAAACGCCTGGGCCGCTAGCCTAAGCTATGCCTAATCATGGTGGAAACTTGCAGCATCACCATAGTGAGCTATCTATGAAGCATCCTCAATAAAAATCTATGCATATAGTAAATAAAAATATCACTGAGATGATCATTGTCTGCTTGCCTTGTCATTTTGGTTATGCGAATGCTCTTGTACCATGTGCAAGGGGTACCCCGTTGGCGGTTCTCAATGATATGCAAATACTTACAATGACAAGAACTTACCTATGACTGAAGTTGAGTATGCATGAGGTGTGGCCCTCATATTCAAGGGACTTGAGATTGCCAACTTATACTTCGTCAAGCATATACTCCATCTTTGCCACTTTAACCTTAATCACTTCAAGATGCTTATGATAGAGGCAATGAGGGCTGAAAGCTAACAAGTACCATAATTTTTGGAAGCTCTTTTTGAAACTTGAAATCCCTGCTTCCTTTACAAAAAGTCTTTTCTTCCACCACTATTGAGTCTCCACCTTCTACCTTTAGGCACCATTAAGAGAGCATAGTTGTCATTCTGTGTGCAGTGTCCCAAAGCTTATTGATTGATGCATATTGTGATATTACTTATTCTTGTGCTATTTGTTTCTAGTCACCCTTGTGAACTTTGAAGGTGTCCTATGCATCTATATTGCTACTCTATGAGGGACAAGCTAATTGCCACTATGCTATGTTTTTGTATGTGAAACAAACAAACTTTTTCAATGCATGTTATTCATGATCTTTGTTTGTAGCCTTTCATATTGCATGCATAGTTACTATGTCCTATTTTTAGAACTCCATCTTTCATGCACATGTTTAGAGTTCTTTGATCCCAACTTTCAATGCTTGCAAATGGTTGGATCTTTATTGTGAGGGTGCATGTCACCTAAAAAATTATTCTTTTATCACTTACCTACTCGAGGACGAGCAGGAGTTAAGCTTGGGGATGTTGATACGTCAGAAACATATCTATAATTTTTGATGCTCCATGCTTGTTTAGTATCTACTTTGCTTTACTTGTCTACACTTTGAGGTGCTTTTCACATGTTTCCTGGTACTAACCTATTAACAAGTTGCAACAGTGCCAGATGCCTGTTTTCTGTTGTTTTTTGTTTCAGAAAATTTAGTAAAGAAATATTCTCGGAATTGGATGGGACAAACGTTAAAGTTAATTACTTTCCGTGGGGAACAAGAAGTCCAGAGGGGAGCCGGAGAGGCGGGCCAGGGTGGCCAGACCCACCCTAGGCGCGGGTGGGCCCTGCCCCGCGCCTGGGAGGGGTGTGGGGCCCCTGGCCGCCGCCTCGGCCTGCCCCTTCGCCTATAAGAATCCCCCGATGCAGAAACCCTAAGCACCAGATCAAATCTCCACGAAACTGTCTATAGCCGCCACCACCATTGTCCCTAGATCGGGGGGGGGGGGATCTGAAGTTCTTCCCGGCACCCTGCCGGAGGGGAGATCATTCCGAAGGCCTTCTCTCCGGTATGATGCATGAGTAGTTCCACCTTGGACTATGGGTCCATGTAGTAGCTAGATGGTTGTATCTCCTCCTTTGTGCTTTCACGTATATATCTTGTGTGCTCCGATCATGATCAAGATCTAATCTATTTGTAATCATGCATGTTGTGTTTGCGGGGATCCGATGGATATTGAGATTATTATGTTGGTTTGATTAATGGTTTTGTCTTGATGATTCTATCATGTCTTTGTTGTTTGTGATCTTGCATGCTCTCCGTTGTTAGTAGCTATCTTGGCCAAGTAGTTGCTAGTGACTCCAAGAGGGGGTATTTATGCTCGATAGTGGGTTCATGCATCTAGTTTCCAAGAGAAGTGACAATAATCTCTTCGGTTGTAGATGTGTTGTTGCTACTAGGGAGAAAACAATGGTCTCTTCTTCATGGAACATGTGGACTTTTTATCTTACACACTTTGCTTAAAGCAGTTGTCTGTTGCTTGCAACTTAATACTGGAGGGGGTTCGGATGATAACCTAAAGGTGGACTTCTAGTCATAGATGCAGTTGGATGGCGGTCTATGTATCTTGTTGTATTGCCCAATCGAATCTCATAGGATCTTTCTAACTAGTAGTTGCATTGTTATGCCTTGCTCAGTTCCTGTCAATTGCTCTACTATAATTTGTTTACCCTGCATGCCATGTTGTTTATCTAAGGAGAGCACCTTTATTGAACTATGAACCCCGATCCAATCTTTACCATTGATACATCTTCCACTGTTACTTTTTACTTGCTGCAAACCATTACCTTCCACACCATACGTTTAATCCTTTGTTACAGCAAACCGATGAGCTTGACAACCTCACTGATTCATTAGGGCAAAGTCTTGAGTTTGTGTTGTGCAGATTTCCACGTTGCTTGCAACACCTGTGTGACGTTTCCTTCCTCCTTCTGGTTCGATAACCTCGGTCTCAACTGAGGGAAAAGTTGCTGCTTGCTCTTTGCACCCTGCGCTTGGGGTTACCAACGAAGTGCCACGTCAAGCATCATCACCGCGTTCCCCTTCCTCTCCGTCGTATCCACGCACATAATCCCATAGAAATCCTGCCAGCCTTGCTCCCCTTCTCCCACATCTCCTCCGCGAGCAAATCGGAATCTCGCGGAGCGTCTTCCACATCTAGGCCCTTCCTCCTTGCCCTCCCCTCCCACCCTCCTCATCGAGTTGAATGTGGCCCCAACGGTACGGAGAGACCTCCCGGCAGAGCTCGTCACGGAGGTGGCGTGCCGCATCACCTGCATCATCGAGCGGCTTTTCATGGCGCAGGCGTGCCGCGAGTGGAGGCTGGCTGCCCTCCTGCCTCGCCCTCAGCAACTTCCATGGTTGCTTTTGCCGAACGCCACAACGGAGGTGCTCCCCTCCCCTCCTACAGAGGGAAGCACACAGACGTCGTAGTTTTACTCCGTCCTCGCTGGAAGCACTTAGGTATTTCCAATGGGGTGTTTCTTAGCACATTTTCATAGGATCTATTAAAACTTAGAAACAACTATCACAATGGGATGTATCTTAGATGGTGTTTTTTAAGATGTTATATTTGATAATTTTATGTACATGCATGTGTGTGATTGAATTAGCCAAGTTCTTTGCCTATGATAGCGTGCAAGTGCTGTATCTTAGCTAAGATACAACACCCTTCTTTTTTATCATTAAATAGGGTGCTATATAAGCATTTTATTTTTATTTTTTAAAAAACTTTAAGCATTTTATTTAGAACTAGCACAATGCCCGCGCGATGCTGCGGAAGAGAAAAAAATGTTGATCTTGGTTATCATATCTTATAATAATCACCAACTTACGATTTAAATTGGACACGTTGCTTGCAGAAATGTCTATAATCTTCTACATATCTGAGGAACCATGCGTTAATTGTGTGTGGTATACCTCTGTTCATGGCGGCCCTGTATTACAAACAACAAATTTAGTCAGATGAAAATTATCTTGCTTACTCAAAATGCCATTCTGTTGTCATCTTTCCGAATGATCTTTCCCATAACCAAGCAGCAAAAATTGTCTTGAACCTGGATTAGATCTTGGTCCGTGAAAGGTCATGAGCAATCAATAGTACCGAAATTGGTCAAAATTTAAATACTTCAAAGGAAGGAAAACACATTGAGTGACGGATATAACTTTGCTAACTTCAATAGACCAGGAGTGTTCATGACACTGGAAGAAGGTTTAGTTCGTGAGGGTCGTGTCCAGGGGCAAACTATGCGGGACAGAAACATATATGGCGAGGCAGCCAAACCATCAAAGCGCCGAAGCCAAGATTCTGGACCAACCTGAGTAGTCTCCACGGCCCATCTCTCCTGGATAGGGCGTTGCAGGATACTACAGGTGGTCTCCACGGCCAATAATCTGGACCAACCTGAGCTCCTCCCATCCCCACCCCCTGCATCTCTCCTCCCTGTTCCCATCTCTCCTCACCTCCTAGATTCCTCAGCCTATCTCTCCCGGATATGGCGTTGCGGGGTACTGCAGGTGGTCGCGCCATCTTGAAAGGGGAGATGACAGTCGGAGATGGAATGGTTCTGGAGGGAAAGGGTGCAGGGGATGGGCCACCCTTCCTCCTGAGTTCAGACCAAGATATAGCAAACAACACTGCCATGGAGGAGGAAGAAGGGGATGTGAGAAGAGGTAGAAAGGCTGGCGATAGGGCTCGTGAAATAGATCGCGTCGGCCGACACGCCTCCGCTCTCTCCGTGCCTGCGCATCTCTGCGACCGCCTCCGCGCTCGCCCGACTGGGAGGCAAGCTGGTCAAGTCGGACAACTGTGATCGCCGGGATGGGTCTCGGCCGTGGGATGGCCCGGATATTGGGGGAGGGGGAGATTGGCGACGGACGGCCCAGTTCCTCCAGCCGGAAGAGCGAGGAGGCTCCAGTCGCCGGAGATCGATACGTGCGACCGTGGGGGTGTGGGCGGGGATTCTAGAGGTGGCGGGGTTGGGGAAGAGATCTTAGGCGGCGCGCACGGGGATCAGTGGGACGCGAGACCGCGGCAGCGCTTCCTCCTCGTGCTACAGTGTGGGAAGTCGATGGCTCAGGAAGGGCCGATTTCTGCCTGCCGATGAAGAAGGCACGGGACGGGATTCGCTGACCTGTTTTAGAAAACGAAGGAACCCCCAGTTTACTTAGGCGGTGGCAATAGTGTGTAAATTTGGTCAAGTACAGGGGCAAAACAGTCCAGACGGACCGTGAACAGAAACGTTGCATTCTTTATTATTATTATTATTATTATTACTAGCACAAATCCCGTGCGTTGCTACGGCACCATATTAAATAAATAAACAACCTTTGGTGTGTTTAAAAACATATGTCAATCGAATTTAACTGGCATGGAGTCTTAGATTGAATTCTTTTGTCCATGCTGACCAAATTACATAACAACGCGAGCTGCCTGAATTCTCTTGGTCAATGTCTGCATTACATCCAGAGTCGAAAAATAGATTTTTTTATCCCACAAAGCCAAGAAGATTTTCATGGAATCTGACACTATCTTACAAATAACATTCATAGTATTTAACTTTCCTATGGAATGAATTCATGAATCCAATGCTTGACCATAGTTGTTGGCTTATTGCTTTTGGTTCCCCTGGTAGCTGAACAGCGTGCAGTATGAACTAAGTGGTCTCCAATGTTTTCGCAAAGCAAAATTTGGATATGAATCAAGCAGGCTTGAAATATCCAACTAATACGAACTATCTCAGAGAAAGGAAAACACCACGTCGGGTGTCGGGTGTAATCAGCAATAGTAGCTGAATCATACAACATGCACATGTTCTTCACATCAGTTCACCCCAAGATGCATTTCAGCAAAGAACTCCATCAGTTATAGAATTCAATGTACCAGCTTCTATTAGCACAACGTTTCAAAGTTAGAGATACCATCATCAAGATCAATTGCGTGGAAATATCAAACACCTAAAACTAATTAAAGTAATTTTATAACTTCAAATCCTAATCATTCGCTTGCTAGATTAAGCTATAAACTTCCTGTGAAGTAGAAAACTTCATACGAAAACACTACGGTCTTGCATCTCCTCCAGCGGCGGGCCGATCCGGGTCATTCTTGATCTCCGCCGGCCGCCGCCTCCCTTCCCTCTCAAGCCACCGACCACCGTGCATCTCACCTCACGCTGGCACCCTTCCTTATGGTCATCACATCCTTCTAGAAAAAGATAGAGAGAGAACGAGGAGTATAGGTACGCACAAGATCGGGACGGATGTAGCCGATTGTCCCCGCTCCTCGCCACGCATACTGCAGACTTGAGAAGGAGGAAGGGGCGCCCATGCGTGCCCTCGCCAACTACGGTCTCCATGCTACGAGTAGAACATCTCTCGATCGTCTCCTCAAAATATAGAGGTAGTAATGGGCGGGTGATGTTCTTGCGTCTATAGATTGGTCGACGACGGACGGTGGTCGGATCTGACCAATCAACCGGCGGTGATCGCCTCTGGGTGAGGCCCCCTGCCTCCTCTTCCTTCCTCTCCGTGGCTACACATCCCGCCAATTCTCCTTCCTTGACGATGCGGCCGTCGAGGTCCTACCACTGAGGCAGATGGGCTCCTCGAGGTCTCCCATGGCGGCGGATCGAGGTCCAACCACCACAGACGAGATGGGCTCCTCGAGGTCTCCCATGGCGGCGAGGTGCTCCGAACAGGCGACGCCATGGCCGGTGCTAGTCGTCCGGATGAGAGGAGGCCGGGGAGTCTTGCTACCTTTCTGCGAGGTGGAGACACAACCGGCAGCAGGCTCACGTGTGAGGATCGATCGAGGTTGGTGGTCTGGCGGTAGGGTGGAGAGGATAAGGAGATAAGGAACTGTTGGTTAATTACTGGGTTTATTAAGGGGTTTTGTGTAAAACTGCAGCGACGGACGAAACGACACCTCTAGCCTTTTTATATAGTAGAGATTATTATTATTATTATATATATATACTAGACTAGATGATACCCCGCGCGTTGCAGCGGGAAATTTTATAAAAAATGTTTGTTGGTTCCAAAAAAATTGTTTAGAAATAATAAAAAAACATTATTATATTAATTATCAGCAAGATGTTTTTTATGTGAAATAAATATTAGCAAGGAAGGTGCACCCGTATAGCTTTATCTTATGTTGAGTTGTTAACATGGCACAAAAAATAGGTGTGCTTAACAACTATATCTTTGTTGATTGAACACGAATTTCTGTATCAATAGTATCTCTTAATATTTCCATTAGACCCCAGAGCACATATTACAAAGGACATGATATTCAGAATTTGAAAAAAAATTAGGCAATAAAGAAGCACTACTTATTTGATCTCGCCAATACCAAGTGAAGATAGAGGTCATTCAGAATAACATGAAAGGGAAGAGGATTCATATGTGAGAGGAAGAGTATTTCCAAATTCCATATATTACATTTGCGCTACCCTTAGTTCAATTAGAATACAAATATTACTATCTAACTAATTCTACAATCCATGTGTAGGTAATAATTTGGGTTTGGATAACCACATTGACTTGATTCTGCTAGATGATACAACGAAGTTACATTGAGTTTAATACAAAGCTCCAGGACCATTTTGCACAAAGGCATAATTGGTCAGGGTAAAGAGTATAAAGCTGTAATTGACATTGCATAAGTTTGATAAGCAGTTTCAAGTTAGGAAACAGTATAAAGTTGCAAACTTCCTAAGTCAAATTGGTGTCCTTGCTGTACAAAACAAAAGATAGATAGCCAGATGATGCTGTGGTATACTGGAATTTCATCCCTAACCTGCATGGCTTAGAAAAGATAGCTAGATATCACGATCTGAATGTATTCTCTTCTATCAAAATCAAGATACATTACACATTGTATGTGTAAAATATTTCGTGCTAAAAGCATCTGAATGGAGCATACCAACAACTATTCTCTGCCCTACCAATGATGGAGTTCTGAATTAAATTTAAGCACACACAAATCCACTAATCTGTGAGCATAACAACATTGTAGTTGCTGATTCCACCTTTATCTGCATAATCGCATAAAGAGAATGAACAAATGCAAGTTAGAATGAACCTTAGGATCTATAAAATTCAAGCGGTTGGTGACTTAGTAGTGGGCAAAATTTAGATGACTTGGCATTTGGCAAGAGATGTACAATACCTTTTTTAACCCTTATGTATAATTTGTTTGTTGTCTTCAAACGGCACCAAACTGTAGACCAACATATATAAGATCAAATAAAGAACATATGGAAACTCTTGATTCCCCTAGTATCACTGGATAGCTGAAGTAGGACCCAACCCAAGATACGGCCTATTTCAAGAGCTCCCATCCGGAACAGTCGAACAAAGAAGGACCATAGGATACGAAGTATATTAAGTCAATAGCATCTAGATATGCTGGTTCCATTAATCAAATTGGACTACCAAATCCCATGCCCGTGGAGACATTCAAGAAAGGACAGAAAAAACAATCCGCAAGTGAACAACAGATAAGCAAGCTAAGGCGAGCAAGCTCCTCCATCCAAATCGCCAATATATGGCGAAGCAAGATCATGGAGGGATCGAAGTTGAGAACCGAGCACAACTTTCAGCTTATGGCGAGAATAATGGCAGGAAACTGGAGAAGCCGGGCGTTGGATATGGCACATCTTGAATAAGAGCAAGGTCTTGAATAAGAGCAAGGTATTTATTGGCAGGCTTTGTCCCTTGACCTTCCTCCATACGCTTTTCTGCAGACTCCTTGTATGCCTCCATTAATTTCTTTGCTAGAGATCGTGGAGGAGAGGAAGGGGCTTGACGTCGGCGGTTGACTCGGAGGAAGAGCGCTGGCCTTCTGGGTGACTCATTCCTTCTTGTTTTTTATTAGGTTGGGGTGACTCGAGTCGTTCCATGAGGCTGGTCCTAGTGCTAGTATCATAAGGTGTATCATGCATGCCAATTTGGCAAAAATCTGATGTGACGCTATAATTAATGAAGAGAGAGATGGTTAGTGTATCATAGGTAGATACTGTATCATAGCACGTAAAGCTAGAAATCATAATAACAAGTAAATTTTATACACACATTTTACATAAAGATTCTACAAATTAATAAATATACCACTACTATAATACTATTATACGATAACGATCTGTAGAGATATAAATTACGCACCAAGATCATGTCGTGATATAGTAGATATGATCTTCTAGGACCAGCCCGAGGAGCATCAAGCGATGGGCTGCAATTATGGGCTGGACAGTTTGTGCACCGTGAATAGATTTGACCAAATGAAACTGAACGTATTAACAGGAGAGAGCGGGATGGAGCGAGACTCACGCGACGCAGCACAGCCTCGGCAAATAACGATGACGTGGAGGCACGAAAATGCAGGAAAATCAAGTTAGTGAGGGACTCCTATTTAAATATAGGAGATTAGGTATAGATAGAGCCCTAAGAGACTTCCATTGTGACAGGACTTACAGGCTCCGTGTTGCCCACGAGAACGGGCGGGGCCCGATTCTTTGGCTCCTTGGACGGGGGGTGGATTTTCTTGGCGTACGGACACTCGGAGCGGCACGGCCTGCTCAACTTGAACTCCGACGATCGACCCAGGTTCCGCCTCCCGGACTCCGTCTCGGGAGCACCAATGCGGATTATTGCTGCTACCCTCTCCTCTGGGCCAGAGCAGGCGGGCCACGTGTTCGCTGCCGCCATCACGGACACCCTGCGGCAGCTGGGCCTTCTGGCGCCTCGGCGATTCCGTGGCCACCAGCGAGATCCGGGAAACAATGCTGCGCCTTTGCATGTCCTCGAAGATCTCCTGTATCATGACGGTACGTTCCAGTTCCTCACCAGCGAGGGGCACATTCTTATCTGCACGCCCAGCGTGCAACAGGATGCCAGAGGGCAGCAGCGCCTAGTCATTGACTTACAGGAGAGGCACTTCGACCTGGGGCAGCACGGCCAAATGTTTGTCCTGGATGGCCACGGCCGTGCAGGTCTTCTTATCACAGCCCGCTACCTAATTCAGTCCAGAGGGGAGACCTTGATGGTCGTCAGATACGCTCGCCCTGTTGAGATGAATGCTTGCGAGTTCAGTGTTCATCGACAGGTAGAGCTGCACGGCGACGGCTTGGGAAGACACTGGGAAGAGCTCCCCGCATTGGACGGGCGGATCATGTTCATGGCACGGGGATCCTCCAGAAGCTACGACGTCGAGAACTTCCCGGCGCTCAGTCAAGGCGTTTACTACCTAGACGATCGGGACTCGGGGAATCGATTCGTCTTGCAAGATGATGACGATGGATACAGATGCCAGGACAACGGCAGGTACAGCTGGTCTGGTTGGCCACTTCGTCAGCACGAGGCCGAGGCATGGTTCCCAGCAAGGGAGCCTTCAGACTACTCTTCTCCAATTTGGGTGCTCCCTTGAGCCGCCCTCTCACCGCCTATCCTCCCCCTAGTTTGGATATATTCATTCTTTTAGAAATATATAGGTAGATGGATTCTTTGGTGTTTTTGTCATTGCATCACGAACACAGCTCGCTGTTTGACATAAAAAGATAATGTATCGCCCATCGATCAGTTGCGAATGTTTGTCAATAACAGAGAAGACAACTCTATGTTACTCCAATCGATTGCTTGTAGTGGTGACTGCTGTGGCTCCTCAAATGCTTCAAACAGGGTACACTTTCCCTATACTTGTGGGCGGACTCCATTTAGTTATCATATTCAAAATTTGCATAATTTTAACCGTGTATATATTAATTGGACTCGATTTAGTCCAAAATTAGATTTGGCATCCAAATTAAACGAATGTGGGTGACACGTGAACGTTGGTCCCACTTGCAGGAGAGTAGCTGCTCTCAAAATTTGCACTTAGACCCTCCCCGTAACTCCATTACAGCACACTTAATTGCAAGTGAATTTGTACACTGAATTTTCTCTCATATTTTTCATTGCTAGAAACAATGCCATCAAGTTGATTAGTACAAAACATTGGTAGAAACATTGTCACCATCTCGAGATACTTGCTCATTACTGCATACCACAAAGGTTGATGATCTGAACAATAAGCACATGCCTAAAACAGACAAATCAACTTCAATACTCCTAAGATATTCTTCCTACATCAAAACAAATCCACCATAAGCAAAATAATCTTCTCTGCATCTGAATTACCATTTCAATTCAATGTATAAATTTATTTGTAATTTAGTGTACCGTAACGGAGTCACACAGAAGGGGCTAAGTGCAAATTTTTAAGGTAGCTGCTCTCTTGCAAGTGAGACCAACGTTCACGTGTCGTCCACGTAAGCTTAATTCCGACGACAAATCTAATTTATGACTAAATCAAGTCTAATTGACACATATACGGTCAAAATTCAGTAAATTTTAAATATGAGGGCTAAATCAAGCCACATGACACAATTAGAGCATCACTAGTAGTACCCCTAAACCCTCAAACAATTTTAAGGGTTGAGAATGGGCATTTTTTTGGCACTTTTAGAGGTTGAAAAACTGGGGCAAAGACTAGAACCCTCAAACCCAACTCTTATAACAGAATTCCGTTATAAGAGTTGGGTTTGAGGGTTCTAGTCTTTGCCCCAACCCCAACCCTTCAAACTGTCATATGCCATATCACAAATTTCATCATCTCAATAACAGTTTGAAGGAAACAATGCGAAGATACTCGTCGGTGTAGTCCGCGGGTATGCCATAGGCGAGCACCCGCATTGCTGCCGATATCTTTTGGTACCCACTAAACCCCATGATACCGGCGGCGGATCTGCGACGCTTGAAGTAATCTGAGGCGACCACACAATCGGTGACAATCTTCACGAACAAACTACGGCGCATTCGGTACCTTCTCCGGAAGAGGCGTGGTGGGTATGTCGGTACCACCGCGAAGTAGTCGTGCATCAATTGCTCGTGGCCGAGAGCGCGGTTCCGGTAGATGGTGACTCGCCCCATCTTCGACCCTCTCCTCTGATCCATCAGGTTCGTGTGGTCTTCAAACTCTTGCACGTCGACGAGGAGGCTCATCATCTCGACATCGTCGTCTTGAAGCAACTCCTCAATATCCGAATCAACCGACGACAACCAACCGGAATCATCGGACAACGACGTATCGTCGGTGTCCATCTACATAATATAACAAAAACTAATATATGAGTTTCCAACAATGAATCTAAAAGAAAAAATAAAACAAGGCGCGACTGGTCGGGGCGTTGGGAGGCTGGGCGGTCGGCGGCGGCAGGAGGCAGGCGAGCCAACCCGGCGGCGGGAGGCGGGCCGGAAGGGCGGGCGCTGGAGGCGGAGGCGGCAGCGGGAAGGCGGAGGCGGCCGAGCGGGAAGGGCGGGCGGCGGGCGTGGGAGGCGCGGGCAGGCGGCGCGAAGGAAGGCGGGAGGCGTGGGAGGAGGGAGGGGAGGCGCGAGAGACACGGGAGGCGGCGGCGGGAGGGCGCGGGAGGCGGCGCGGTGGCCGGATGGGAGGGAGGCGGCGGCGAGAGGGCGCGACGTCGAGCTGAAAAATTCCTCCCACGTTCTTCGCGAAGGAAAACGAGAGGAGTAGGGATTGGGGCAAAAATGCCTCTCCAACCCCCACTTCTACAGGTTGGAAGGGGGAGTAGGGGTTGGACCTGGAATTTTTTTTAGGGGTTTAGGGGTTCTAGTCTACGCGTTTTTGTCGCTCAAAACTGTAAAAAAAGCAGTTATTTTTTAGGGTTTGAGGGTTTAGGGGTACTACTAGTGATGCTCTTACAAGTACTGCTACTGGATTTAAGTCATAGGAAAATAATGGAGTGTCAAGTGTGTAGTACATATGTTTTGGTCAAACCAAAATAGTGTAGATTCATATTAGATATCTGGTGGAGAAGAAACCATGATTAATTATCTTCAAAAGCGGGCTTCGGCTCCGATGTGTGGTCGTGGTTGTTAGCCGAATTCTCTGCCCATGGCCTCCTAGCTGGATATTTACTCTGCGGTGAACTGATGTGATACTAACTAATCATAGATTATCGTCAACTCTAGCTCACAATAGCATCTCCAACCACAAGAGAGCCGCTTCCATCGTTTGGGAGCGTCGACATGAGTGGCCCATTTCGGGCGCGCCTCTCTAACCAGCAGCAATTCCTAAGGACAGCTCCCTACGCGATTTTAGACAAATTTGAATCAAAATATAAATTAATGTCTAAGCCATTCAAAATCCTGTCCACCAAAATATCGCTAAGTCTAGCCAAAATTTACTGATATGGTTATACCCTGCGGGTACACGACATTAGCATACATGGTTCAGCCCAAGGAAGGCCCATAAGAATATATGCGGCCCATAAAGATTTTCGGGTGTCCCAAGCCCATGACATTTTCAGATCCTTGAAGAGCAAGACTAGAACAGATAGAATATTCAAAGGGGCAAACCCTAAACTTGTAACCGATTCGATCTGTGCCCGAGACCTGCCTAAACTCTATATAAAGGCTAGAAGGACACGGCGAGGAGGACCAATCCTTTCCACCGCATACACACCTCCACGCCAGATTGCATCTGCGCACCCCTGTAACTTTCGGTTCCGTCGTAATCAAGAGAAGACAAGCAGGAGTAGGGTTTTCCCTCCGGGGGCCTGAACCTGGGTAAATCTCGTGTCCCCTAGTTGCTTGTCTGTTAACCGTTCCGCGATCTCCAGCACCCCCATCTTCTCCAAAACCCAAGTCCATAACAATGGGCATTGACGAGATCAAACCTCATCAATTGGCGCCGTCCGTGGGAATCGGGGGCGCTGATTGTGCGATCGTGACGGTCCTGACCAAAGCGATCTACAACTCCTCGTAAACGGAGAGCCATCTCCTCTTCGACGCTTTCGACTCCACCGCCCACTCGCTAGCGACCATGAAGGACTTCGAGCCCGTAGACGACGGGCTCGAGATTCTGTTCGGGAGCTTCTACTTTCAGGTGGGACAGACCGACACTCTCCGCCTCCCAGAGCGGGTGCCACTACCATCGATCGGGCCCGACTCGTGGGCCCCGCATCCCAGCGTGCTACGCACGTCAACATCGACAGATGAGTCATATGACAGCAGCAGCAACTCAGATATGTGTGATCCCCCGTAGGATGAAGGGACCTACGGTCCTGGATTCGAAAGCTACGGCAGCAGCGATCCAACCCGCGGACGCTACGAATGCGCCGTGGTCATCCAAAGCGATGTGGACCAACAACCACCAGGTTCGGGTGCCCACGTACCGCCACCCAACCCGCAGGGTAGAACCGGCGAAAATAGGAGGCAACCATCCCTCCCGCCCAACGAGGACGACCCCGATGCCAATCGAGTAATCCACCTCAGCGAGGAAGGATGAAACCAGGCACGCGAAGCCGTGGCGGGCAACAAGATACTGCCTGTGGGTGCCTCACGGGACCTGCTAATGGCATACCACCTGCTCCTCATCGAAGAGCACAAAAAACAGGTGAAGATGCAAGAGGTACTTGACAAATGCAAGCAAGCGGCCTCGGAGTCCAGCACGCGGCGAGCTGCGCTCTCTGCCGTTGGCGGCTCTAGCTCGCACGGTAACAATGCCAACAAGCATCACTCTCGCATAGAGAACATGGATCTCGATGCACGTCGTGAGGTGACTCCAACCCTCAACACGTCCTTCATGGAGATGGACGCCAACGACAACGTCATCCCGAAGACACCGCAAGCTCCGGTCATGGAAGCCACCACATATCTCGCGTCCCATCCACCTCCGGTGGGGGACCCGAAGAGGGCCATGCACAAGTCCGCACTAGCCGGACTCGGACTCGTTGGAGCTGCGCTCCACGAGGAGGCTCCTGCGGAGCCAAAAAAGAAAGCTGCGGTCAGATTCCATCGCAGCCCCACACCCTCATCCGACGAGGACGAGCACGACCTACCTCGATGACGCAAGAGCCCACGACGTCGCAGCCGCGACTACGATGCTCGAAGCGACCTCGCTCAGCGCAAGATCGATAAGGCACGTGCCAAACGCGTGTGCTCATCCGAAGAGGACGATGACGAAGGAGAACTCTGCGGAGCTCGATGCTTTAGCAGATCTATTCGGCGTACATGGATGCCGAGAAACTTCAAGCTTCCTTCGGACACTCCGAAGTTCGACGGCACGCAGGACCGTAAGGCGTGGCTCAGCGACCACCTGTCATCCGTCAAGCTGCACGGCGGAAACAAAAACACCTCTTTGCAATGCCTTCAGCTGCAGCTGACAGGCGCAACCAGGATCTAGCTCAACAGCCTGTCCTCGGGATCTGTCCGAAACTGGCGTATAGTTTCATCCAAAACTTTAAAGGTACCAGCAAAAGGCCAACCTCGATCGAAGAGCTACGGGCCTGCACTCAACGAACGGGCGAATCCATTCGCTCGTACATACTACGCTGGTCCAACATCAAGAACTCCACGACACACATATCCGAGGAGAGAACGATTGATGCCTTCAAAGATGGCGTCAAACGCCAGGACTTCAAGGAAGAACTTGGGCGAGTCAAGCCCAAGACGCTCGACCACCTCATGGACATGGCCAATAGGTGGTCAGATGGCGAGGACTCCGTCCACCGAGCACACTCGGATGAGGAAGATGACTACGGCCGCAGACGCGAACGTCGTAGCAAGAGAAGATCGCGCGTCTACGATGATTGCGCGTCTACAACGATCGCGACGGACCCGACATGGTCGCGGCTGGCTATGCCGACCGCCGCAACAAAAGCAACCGCAGCAGCAGCGGATACCGTGGAAACAACTTCCGCGATGGAGGACGCCCAACGCAAATGTGGCACCGCCGCGGCCATGACGACGAACCCTCGGCATACGACAAGTTGTCGGGCCCATGCACCATCCACTTCTACATCGACAAGCAGGATGGCAAAAAGAAGGCCGGCCATATGCTCAAGGACTGCCGCGAGTTCTAGAAACTCAGCGAGGGCTTGGCCCAGATGAGACAGCAGATCCCAAACCCTGGGTTCGGACACGCACCTGCCCCAGGTGACATCGCCCATGGAGCTCCTCCACCACCAGTGGGACTTTCGAATCACCCGGTCGCACCCATGCAGAACAACGGCGTAAACGGGTACCCCGCGCCGAAAGGATCATTGATGATCCAAAAGGGGCGCCCAACAAACAGGGTGCAAAAGAAGATCACCCGCCATGTCAGCGTGGCTGTGACCGCTCCACCCGCCATCCCTGAGTATCTCAGCGGTTCGGAGTCCTGCATCACATTCAGCCGTTCGGATTACCCCCGCCCGATCCTCGCCCAGGTCATGCTGCCCTAGTTCTCGAGGCGCAAATCGGAGGATTCGAGATGAGCCTCGTCTTCATGGACGGTGGCAGCAACATCAATCTGATGTTCGCTAGCACCTTAGAAGCAAGGCGGATCCCGCTGTGCAGCCTGGAACAATCCGACACAACATTCCACCACATCGTCCCAGGGAAGGGCTTATTTCCCCTGGGAAAGATATGGCTCGACGTCATCTTTGGCAAACCCAACAACTTTCGGTGTGAGCGACTCAAGTTCGAAGTGGTGGACTGGCCATCACAATAGCACGCCATTCTCGGGCGCGTGACATTCGCAAGGTTCCTGGCAGTACCGCATTATGCGTACCTGCTACTCAAGATGCCAATACCTAGGGGCGTCATCAAGGTCCAGGGGAGCTTCACCCGGTCCGACCACTACGACAGGGACTTCAATAGAATCTTCTAGTCATTCAGCATGCAGGAGGAGCTCACAAGGATTCGAGAGGTGACAGACAACGGGGCACCCCCAGTCTCAAGGCAAAAAACAACTGACATGTCATTCGACTCAACAGTCAACACAAAGAAGGTGCAGGTCCACCTGACGGACGCCTCCAAGACGGCGCTAATCGCCAACGACCTCAACCCCGCGTAGGAAAGCGCGCTTGTCGAATTCCTCCGTGACTGCTGGGAAATCTTCGTCTGGTGTCCTGTGGACATGCTAGGAGTTCCCAGGGAATTCGCCGAGCGCGCACTCAACGTGTTTCCAGATGCCAAGACCGTCAAGCAGTCCATCCAACGATTGTCCGAGCCACGAGCCGAAGCCGTCAGAGTCGAAGTCAACAGACTGCTCGACGCTGATTTCATCAGAGAGATCAAGGAAAGCGAGTGGCTGGACAACACTGTGCTAGTCCCTAAAAAGGACATGGACATCATGCGGATGTGCGTGGAATTCACGTCGCTCAACAAGCACTGCCCGAAGGATCACTTCCCTCTCCCTCGGATCGATCAGATCATCGATTTGACTGCAGGATGCGAGAAACTCTCCTTCCTCAATGCCTACTCAGGCTACAACCAGATTCGACTGAAGGTCGAAGATCAGGAGAAAACGACATTCATCATGCCGTTCGGAGTATTCTGCTACAACACAATGCCCTTAGGGATGAAGAACGCAGGTGCCACGTACCAGCGGTGCATGTAGGCATGCCTGAAGAACCAGATCGGCCGCAACATACATGCTATGTCAACGACATAGTGGTCAAGTCAAGGGAGGCCAAGACATTGATTGACGATCTCCGCAAGACGTTCGACAACCTTGATCACTACAAGATCAAGCTGAACCTAGAAAAGTGCGCCTTCGGCGTCCCATCTGGCCAACTGCTTGGCTACTTCATCTCCCAGCGAGGAATTGAGGCGAACTCAAAGAAAATCCGAGCCATCCTAGCCATGGAGAAACCAAAGAACCTCAAAGGTGTCCAGCAGCTAGCTGGGCACAACGCGACGCTGAGCAGATTCATCAGCCGCATGGGTGAGAAGGACCTGCCTTTCTATCAGCTGCTACGCAAAGCAGAAAAATTCGAGTGGACACCTGAAGAAGACGACGCATTCGAAGATCTTAAGCGGCTGCTCTCCACCTCGCCCGTCCTGGTCACGCCAAAGGAACGCGAGTCTCTACTGCTATACATAGCAGCCACGCATCAGGTGGTAAGCACCGTGCTCGTGGTCAAACGACCCGAAGATGGCAAGACCCATGGGGTCCAACGCCCAATCTACTACCTCATCGAGGTATTGACGCCAACAAAACAGAGGTACCCTCACTACCAGAAACTCGCATACGGCATGTTCATGACGGCTCGTCGGCTGAGCCATTACTTCCAGGAGCATCAGGTGATGGTCGTCAACGAGGAGCCACTGAACAACATCCTGAACAACCCGGAAGCCATAGGACGTGTGTCCCTGTGGGGCATCGAGCTATCCCGTCTAGACATAGTCTACGAGAAGCGCCATGCGATCAAGTCTCAGGTCCTACTGGACTTCCTCGCCCACTGGATGGAGCTGTAGTTGTCGGACACCCCTGATATGACACAATCATGGACGATGCAATTTGACGGTTCCATGCGCGAGGCTGGAGCAGGAGCCGGGGTCATACTGACATCCCCGCAGGGCGACACAATGAAATACGTCCTCCGAATGAAATTTCGGGCCTCCAACAACGAAGCCGAATACGAGGCCCTCATCCACGGCATGAAGATGGCCAAGATCTGTGGCGCAACGCGCCTCGTCATCTATGGTGACTAAAACCTCGTCGTCCAGCAGACGATGAACGAGTGCGACACACACGCCGCCAACATGATCGTGTACCGTACACTCTACAACTCACTCGAAGGAGACTTCGACAGCTGCGAGCTTCGGCACATTGGAATAGAAAGCAACGAAGAGGCCGATAGACTCTCCAACATCGGCTCCACCTGTGCGCGGGTGCCACCAGGTGTGTTCCTCAAATAAATCCGCGTGCCATCCATCAAAAGGAAATTCCCCAAGGGATCACCCGAAGAAGCAGAGCACTTAGGGGTTGCGCTACCCGAAGGACAGGAAGGACCCGAAAAACTCGACACGGAAGTCACGTTGGTCAACCTGATGCAGGTCATGGCAATCGAGGAAACATGGACGCAACCGTACCTTCGGTACCTGATAAACAGGGAACTGCCTGATGACCCGACAGATGCCCGGCGCATATCTCGCCGGTCCAAGGCCTTCACCATCATCAATGGCGAGCTGTACAAGCGCAGCATTTCGGGTGTACTCCAAAGGTGCGTCACCATCGGTGAAGGCAAAACCATCCTCCAAGACATCCACGAGGGCATCTGCAGCCATCACGCGGGCAACCGCACCCTCGTCGCAAAAGCTCTACGAGCTGGGTTCTACTGGACAACGGCCATGAACGATGCCAAGGACATCGTCCGAAGGTGCAACAGCGTCCAGAGGTTTGCAGATAAACCGCACGCACCAGGATTGGAGCTTAGGCCCATACCCCTGGCCTGGCCCTTCGCCCAATGGGGCCTCGACAAGATCGGAAAACTGCCCAAGTCCTCGAAAGGAGGCCACGTCTAACTCCTGGTCGCAGTCGACAAGTTCACCAAGTGGATCGAAGCCATGCCAGTTACCAACCAAAAGGGTAAAACGGCCGTGAAGTTCTTCGAATCCATTGTCTACAGGTTCGGCGTCCCGCACAACATCATCATGGACAACGGGTCGAACTTTATCTCCAAAGAATTCTAGGACTTCTACGAAGGCCTTGGGATCAACATATCATATGCCTCAGTGGCGCACCCGCAAACCAACGGGCAGGTTGAACAGGCTAACGGCCTCATAGGAGGCAGCATCAAGAAACGCCTACTAAGCCCACTCGAACGGCTTGCGGGAGCCTAGGCAGAAGAGCTACCCTCCGTCCTCTGGAGCTTGCACACAACGCCAAACAGCTCAACTGGCTACACACACTTCTTCATGGTGCACAGAGCCGAAGTCATGCTACCTACTGAAGTACGCCACAAGGCCCCACGGGTCATCGCCTACAGCGAAGCCGAATCAACGGCAGCACTCGAAGGCGTCGTCGACACACCCGACGAGGCACGCGACATCGCCGCGGCTCGCTCGACGGTTTACCAGCAGAGCCTCCGCAACTACCACAGCCGTCGGCTGCGCCCAAGGTCCTTCGTCGAAGGAGACCTCGTCTTATGACTCAAGGAAGAGCGGCTGAAGAAGCTCGAGTCACCCTGGTAAGGACCCTATGTCATCACCGAAGTCATCGCAGGTGGCGCCTACCGCCTCAAGCACGTGGAGTCTGGAGTCGCATACTCCAACCCATGGAACCTCGCACAACTGCGACTCTTTTACCCCTAGCTATCCCTCTTTTACTTTCAATAAGGCTACTCAGCCGAACAATGTACCTCCTCATTATGTTATGAATAAGGCTAAGTGTCTCGCCCGAAAATTTATCTTTTCCTCGCATTTCTTTATGCTACAACACACTCGGGGGCTCCCCCTCACCTCACGATTTCGTCGACTGAGGATAACGCATGAACACGTGAGTAGCTGATCACATCAGGCTAACGAAAAGGGCATGCATACAACCAAGCACCACGTGCTAACACAATTAACCTTTACAACAAAGGGCATAACATGCCCAGTGAAAATACAAACAATTTTTACATCTATCTTTTGTACAGGGCCTACCTATTCTGAAGGATAACATGCACCCGCTGCTCAAAAAGATCTACAATATCTTCGGCATACTGCCTAACAGCCGCATAATGAGGGCGCATATCCCATAGGCCACCATGTGGTCGAGTGGGTGGTCCAGCGGCCACCTCCACAAGATCAACATCTATGCGGTGCAGACGAACGAGCAACAGGGCGGCCTTCACCCCTGTAGCCAACTGGTGCCGCACCAGCTCCCTGACGTGACCCACGTCTCGAAACTTCGCCAGCAAACCCCAGAGAGTCGAAGACGCTTCATCAAGAGGAAACATGGCGTGCATAATCGATGCCAGGGAAATCCTCACCTACCGCAGCACCTGTGACACTTTGTGAGTGCGATCCTGCATAGTCGCAAGGACCGTGGCTCGGTCGCGATTCATCCAGAAAAAGCCTCCGGCTTCCCTATCCTGCTGGGTCAAACAGTTGATCCGAACTGCAACGTGCTCCTTCTCCTCCCTTGGAACAAGGTTGGCACCTGTAGTAAAAATAGAGTAGGATGAGTCGCAAACCAGGCGCATCCAAAAACGAGCTGCAGCTCGAAGAAACTTACACTGCAGCTGCTCGGCCAACTACCGAAGCTCCCTCATCAGATATTCCCCCTGGCGATAGCTTGCTCCGCCTTCGATTTCCATACATCTGCATGGCCTCGGATGCCAAGTATCTCCTTCTCAAGACTGCGTACTCGGTCACAAAGAAAAACAATCTACAATGCAGCATCCAAGGATGGTCGCGGCTGCGGAGCAGACAAAGTATCAACGGGGTCCTCACCCGAAGGTCCCTAAGGGAAAACAGACAAGAGTATGAACAACAAATGACTGAGCAGCAGCTCGAAGGCTTATTTATATACAACAAAAATCCACTACGTGGCGCAGGGAAATTGTTCATCAAAATATTACAACAAAAGTAGAAGACAACTATCCTACAACTATAATGACAAAGCCTAAGCAACCGCATCCTGAGTGGCCTCGGAGCCAGAGTGCCTGATCTTGACCTCCTCCTACTGCCTCGCCGCATACTCCGCCAGAAGGTCAATGAGCTTCAGCCCATAGCGCTTACAGCGAGAAGCATAGAGAGCGAAGGCTACCTCGGAACCGTCGGGAGCCGTCGGCATCTGGGAGGTGAACTGATGAAGATCCAGCCCCGCCCCGGATGCCAGGGCCATAGCCAGCCCCATGGAAGCGCCGATGCCCTTATGCTTGCACTTGTAGGCCGCAGGCTCATCCGCCAAAGATTCGACATCCTCAAGGGTAGCACCCTTGGGAATGAGCTCTTTCTAGAAGCGCCCGAGGATCTCCTTGGCCTTGTCAAGGGAGCTAGCAGAAGTACTGCAGTGGTCTTCGACCTTCGTGGCGGCATCGTCCAGAGCACTCCCGTGCTCCAAGGCACTGCGATTGAACTCAATGCCCGAGGCATCTGAAGCAAAAGAAAGACAAAGAAGGAATCGAATAAGGGCATGGAGGCAGATCAGCCAAAAAACCAAAAGACTCACCCGAAACGGCTTTGGCAGCAGCCATCAGCTTTTCGCCAACCTCTTTATCACGCTCAACTACAGCAGCGGCGAGTTGCTCCTCGCGATCCATAGCTTCCCGCTGCAGGCGCTCCTTGGCCGCGGCTGCGTCAGCTAGCTCCTGCTCGAGGCGCACCTTCGCCCCAACGGCATCCTCGGCTTTCTTCTCCGCTCGCCCAAGGCTCTTTTTGAGAGCATCAAGCTCGCGGAGGGCAGTGTTATTCTCATCTGCAAAGGCAACGAGAACATACATGAGCTTCATAAGCTAGCAAGCAGACGAAAAAAGAATATGATCAATTTAGTATGTACCTTGAAGCTGCCGCATGCTGGCCTCCAGCGCCAGGTGCTGCTGCACAAGCAGGTTCGCACCTTGCACAAAGGGCTGTGAGAAGAAACAAAGTATCAAAAAAGGGCTCGGGGGTTGCGCCCAAGAAACGAGCAAGACATCAAACACATGAAAAACACTTGGGGGCTCCCCCCAAGACATGCAGAAAGGAAGCAAAGATCAGCAGATCATCCGAAAATAAGGCTCGGGGGCTCCCCCTACAGAAAGAGAGGAAACAACTTACATGCTCAGACGGAGACTCCGAAGGTCCTGGTGCAGTCTTCTAGGAGACGATCACTCGAGCCTCCTGCGGAGAGGGGTTCAGAGCAGCGCCCCCGGAGGTGGCCACCGTCTGAGTGGGAGGAGGCGTTGAAAGAACATGTGGCCCCCCATGTGTGGTTTTGGTAATTAATGACAATCTCTATGGACTAATGCTTGCATCAAGTTGTACTTGTAGGTAAGTAAAGGTTTCCCCATGTTGTATGGGGGAGCAACTTGCAAGTCTTCATCAAGCGAGTGCGTGCAAGAGCAATCTAGAAATGTGTTCCATCTTGAGAAGGACAAGATCGCATACATCAAGATCAAGTGGAATATGCGCAATGCAAAGGTATGATCTTGATAGGGTTTCTTTCTTACCGGTCTCGTGGTGTTAGTTGGGGAGACCGGTTTATAGGATAGACAATCGTACTATCAAGAGGGGCTCTCAAGTGAGTAACTCGATCATATCGTTCAGAGAGAGCTCAAACCTTTGCATACTTAGCATCATCCTTTCTTGGTTGTTATTTGGATCTTATCCATGTGAGGTTCTAGATCTTGTGGTAATATTCATAACAAGCTCTAGTTCATCAAAAACGGATTTCCCTTTTATATCATATTGTGTTTTTGATCTTTGAGGTTTTACCGGTTTCTCACCAAGAGAGGTATCTCACATTATAATACATGAAATGTTCTATCTTGGTGGTATCCAATATTTTATATCATATTGCATTTTTTGATATTTTGTTGGGTACCTCTTGTTGTCCTCTTTCCAACAAAATTGGTTTCGGGTCAATCTGAGTTTCCAAACTCTAGATATCGCCATTTGAAGTTTGCCTCTTATTTGGTCCAGACCGGAATCTCCGGTCTGCGTGGACCAGAGTCTCTGGTGTGGTCTGGAGTTTCCGGAACTGTCTCCGGTGGTGACTTTAGAATCAGGGCTGGGACATACTGTATGGGGGTCCGGAGCCAGGTCCGGAGGCTACCACGGAGTCTCCGGTGTTGGCTCAGTCCGGAGTCTCCGGTGTTGGAAGACCGAAGTCTCCGGTCTTGTTGGGTCATGGATGGCCCAGGTCATTTAGATGGGCGGTCCGGAGGCTGGTCCGGAAATTGGCCGAAATCTTCGGTATAGACCGGAGTCTCCGGTGTAGACCGGAGTCTCCGGTCTGACTTTTCCCCAACGGGCGGAAAACGGTCAGAAATCTGTGGGCCTATAAAAATGGGCCCTTCTTCCCCAATGTTACCGCTCGAGTTTTACAGGCTTTCTCCTCCATTCTTGACCCTCTTGAGCTTGCTTCCCCTTCAATACCTCCCTTGATTCTTGCATATACTTTAGGGATTTGAAAGAGGAGATCTAGATCTACAATCCCACCAATCCATCTCTCCTCTAAGTGAGGGGAACATATTGGGATCTAGATCTTGGAGTCTTTTGTGGATTTCCTCCATTGTTCTTCCTCTCTTATTCCCCCACAAGATTTTGTAGCTTTGTTGGAATTTGGGAGAGAAGGATTTGAGCACTACTCGTGTTCTTGCCATTTGCATTTGGTGCATCGGTTTGAGTTCTCCCCGGAGGATTTGGTGAGTGAAAGTTGAGAAGCGTTTTACTCTTGGGTTCTTGGAACCCTAGACGGTTTGTTATGTTGCAGGTTGTGGCCTTGGTGGCATTTGTTGGGAGCATACAATTAAGTTGTGGAGAAGTGCCCCAACCTTGTGGCTTTTGTGGCATTTGTTGGGAGCCTCCAATTAAGTTGTGGAGAAGTGCCCCCAACCTTGTGAGAGGTTCCGGTTGCCACCGACAAGTGCACCAATAGTGGAAGCGTGGATCGATCCCGTTGGGGTGAGATTCACCGGAGAATAAGGGAGGCCTTTTGTGGCGTTGGTGGTTTGATACCACCCCCTCTCCAAACGAGACGTACTCCATGTTGGGAGGAACTCGGTAAAATATCGTCGTCCCCGTGTGCCTCGGTTATCTCTATACCCGAGCTCTTTACTTATGCACTTTACATTGTGATAGCCTTCGTGCTTGAAGTAATATATATCTTGCTATCACTTTGTTGCTTGTATTGCTTAGCATAAGTTGTTGGTGCACATAGGTGAACCTTAGTTGTTCTAGGTTGTGCTTAACAAAGTAAACACTAGTTTTATTCCGCCTTTGTTGAGCCACACTAGGAAAAGTTTTAATCGCCTATTCACCCCCCTCTAGGCGACATCCGTATCCTTTCAGGCGTCATCTTCGACTCCCCCACGGCTTCCTGAGTGGCCTCACTAAAAGATCCCTCGGAGGAGTGGCTGCAAGGAAAGCACCAATCAAAAGCAAGAAGACAAGAAAATTAGCAAAAGGCATTCGAAGATACTTACAAGTCCATGTCGCTAAAGTCAAAAACGGGCAGCGCCCTCTTCCCTTTGTTCTCTTCCTTCTTCCTCTTGGCCGACGGCTGTGGTGCTACAACCCGCACATGAACGGCCGGGATGGGAGAGGAAGAAGCACTGTCACCTCCACTGTGGCGGACAAGGAACGGCGGGTCTCTAGGCGTTGGCGGAGTCGAGGCATCCGAAGATTCACTCGAGCTCTGTGCCCGCTTTCAGGTCTGCCCCTAGCTCACCTCGGGGGCTTCCTCAGTTGGCAACTGCGCCGGCGGAAGCTCGGACTCGGAGTCCACAAACTCGTTGTCCGGCGCATCCGGAAACCATTCAGGTAGTGGAGGCACCATGCCAGGCACCTTGAGCTCCTGCACAATGAAGACATAAACTTTCATTACAACTAATTACAAAGCAAAGCATTAAAAAAGGCGCTACGCGCATGTCACAAATCTACACATGCGGAACTAGTCGAGAGGCACTGAAAGGGGGCATCCGCGATTTCCCCGGAATATCCTCGTCGGACTTGTACTTTAGCAGCGGACGAAGAACTCTGTCGAGGTCCCTCTTGGAGAGCGCTTCAGCCGAAACCCTCGTCGGATCATGTCAGCCGGAGTAAAGGAACATCGGATGCGCCCTGGCCTGGAGTGGCTGCACCCGACGTTTGAGGAAGGTGTGGATGATGTCCACACCGTTCACCTCCTTCTCTGGAACCACTTGGAGGGCCTCCACCCGACGATAGAGCTCCTCTATCTCCTCCACCTCGCCCTCCAGGATATGATTCTTCTAGGATCTCTTCTTCAAGATCTCCTGGGTGGAATCGAAAGGGGCAAGGCCGAAGTCTTGCCCATCCACTGTGGAGTCGCGGATATAAAACCACTTCCTCCGCCAGTTGTCGTGGTATTGCCGATGAGTACGCCATCGAGGGGTCCTCACAGTGTGTGTTTAGAGACGTGGGGTAAGGCGGACGGTTGACGGGTACGAGGTAACACAGCTTACCTAGGTTCAGATCCCACGACGGTGGAGGAATCCTACTCCTGCTATAAATCACTATAAGGGCAACACGCCGAGTTACAGAGATAGGTTCGCTGTGCGAGGTTGTATGAATCGATACTAAGTTGTCCCCTAAAGGCTCCCATAGGCCCGGCTTATATAGTCGCCAGGTCCTAGGGTTACAGGGAAGAGTCCTAGCCGGACAGGTTACAGAGTCCTACACCGTCTATCACTAGTCTTGTGTATATTGTACTCCAAGGCTCCGGGTACGCTGGTGACTCCACCGTAGCCTTCCTTTATCCGGCATGGGCCTCCCTTCTGGTTCCACCTAACTGGGCCGCCCAGCAGGCCACAGGCCATGCTACCGACTATGGGCCACCCGGGTTAGTCGGATAAGAGACATGCTATGAGGATACCCATATAGCATATCCCCAACAGTAGCCCCCGGAGAACTCTGATATCTTGCGCCATCTTGCCTCTTCCCGTGGCGTCTAGATGGATGGCGGCAAATCGTCAAGCAATATCTTGTAGTCCTCCCAAAGAACCCTGCAAAGGTTTCTCCGTCTTCTACGAGTAAGTCGAAGAAATGCTGAATCTTCCATCGTACTCTTCCGTAGTCGGATTAAATCCGTCCATGCCGGAATCTTCGATGGGACGGCTCATCTACCATGTCAGTTATGATGACGTAGGCTGTAGGTCAGCGACGCTTCGTAACTCACACATGCAGAGAACGCAATCATATCCGAATTTCCCGCGCGAGCGTTACGAACCGTTGGCGGCGGCGGTTGGAGACATGGCAAAATTACCGCGCACGTTCACGAACACGTCGTATACGTGGCAACCGTCCGATTAGCTGCACGAATCTTGACGCAGAGTAAGATAAATAGTAATCGTGGGACACTTGCCACTTTCTCTGCACCAGCCTCTCTCTGCACCAGTCGCATCCTCCCAGTCCTCCATGGCCAGCAGCAGCTCCTCCCCGTCGATGGCGGCGTCGAGCGAAGCCACGGCGAAGCCGGCGAGCTCCGTCGTCGTGCCCCCAGAGGGCCTGGTCATCCCCACGTCGGCGGTGATTGAAACCACCGGCGGTGACCACAATCTAGCGGCGTTGGAGCCTCTGGAAGAGGAGCCAGACTCGCACAAGGGCGACTGGCGCGGCTTGGACATCACCGACCGCGACATCCAAGAGATGGTCGCCGAAGGCTACCTCCCCGCGACGGAGGGGCTCGCCTGGCGGGCGGCGCCGGCCGGCAAGGTGACACCTTCTTCCCAAGCCAGAGAAAAGGTGTACCTCAAGGCTCAGCTGGTACGCGGCGTTTCTCTGCCCATCTTCCACTTCTTTCTGTCCGTCTTGAACCACTTCAAAGTCCAACCCCATAACCTCTCCCCCAATAGTATCTTAGTGCTTAGCAACTTCGCGGCACTTTGTGAGGGTTACCTAGGGATTAAGCCTAGGTTAGACTTGTTCGTGTACTTCTTCACCGTCAAACGTGAAGCCGGACATAGTAGGGAGGATCTTAGGAACTGCGGCACCATAAGCTTCAAGATCCAACCTGGCCGACGGTTCCCCGACATCGTCGGCCACGAGTCGTGCAAAAACTGGCAGCGGACGTACTTCTACGGCCCCGACATTCCTTTGGCGGGCCGAGAAGTGATGTACCCGGACTTCGTGGATGGAGCCGCCGCTGAAGTTTCCACATGGAGATCCCATGCCTCCCTTCCCTCCGACCTCAACGCTTCTCGCGCAATAAGGCGGATCGAGTGGTTCGTAGAGACGGGTTTGACCGGCTTAGACCTAGCCATGTGCTGGTTCATCAGGCGAATCCAACCTCTGCAGCACCGCGCGAAGTTCATGCACGAGTACACGGGTGATCGAAAGGATACCCTCCGGATCTCCGTGGATAACTTCTCGAGCGACTCCGTCAAGCTCCGTCTGAAGGACATCGTCAAGGTGAAGGATAAGAAGCGCGGCTTCACCATCACCTGCGACATGTACGTAGACGACAAGTGCCCAAAGGTAGGTATTTTATTTTCCGTGTATGACAATGCACCAGTTTCTCCGTCTTGCTAGTGCCATCGTATCTAACACGGTGATTTCTTACTTAACAGCTTAGCGATCTAGATGAGGACAAGCTGGCTGCCCAAATCTACGATCCGAAGATGAAGGAAGTCACGGTCGTGCCCGACGACGACGCCCCGTTGGCGCGAAAGCGGAAGAGCTCCACCTCTGACACTGCCGACGGAAGCAAGAAGAAGAAGACGGAGGGTGGAGCCTCCAAAAAGAGTACTGCCGCCCTGGAGGCGGAAAAGAAGAAAGCCACCGGGATGTTTGCCAAAGCTCCCCCTAGTGTAAGCCTCTCATTCCCCGACATTGTCTCATTTATCTGTCTTATTCCTGTACTTATGCATTTTGCACGTTTCAGGAAGAAAGCCACAACCAGCCTCAAGAAGTCCTCCAAGACTCTTGGGGCTTATATAAATATCAAAGATATGCTGCATCGCGACTCCTCCCCCGCCATTGCCCCTGCTACTCCTGCCGTCAATCCCTCCTCCGCTCCGACAAGCTCCCAAGTCCAGGAGGCACCAGGCCCTTCCGTCATGGAAGTGGATTCTGGCGCCTCTACCGAACTCGCTGTTGTCGGCGAGCAGGCGACGCAGAAGAACGCTGCTCTTCAAATGGCTGAAGCTCCGCTAAGGATGCTCCTACTCTCCAGAAACCCTTCGAGTTCCCGAAGATAGTTTACCCGGCACTTACGCCGAGTAACACAACTCTGGTTCTTGGAGGAGTGCCGTCATCTCCGACGTGCGGTCTTGAGGAGCTACTCCGACAAGCAGATATCTTGCGGGGAAATAGCATTTCCTTTGGCAAGCTGCTGGCTGAGAGCGCTACAAACCTCAAGATTATTGCACTCGTAAGTTTTTACTTTACTTTTTCCATTTCATATGATTATCCCACTGTAGCCCCCGAGGACATAGACGGAAAACCATAGGTTTTGCATCTATATGCTCTAAGAGTGACTAGGTTAGAAAGAACTCTCACTATAGCCCCCAAGAATTTAGATGGAAGAAATTATTCCGACTAGATGCTGTAAGAGTAGCATACACAGTGTTCGTAATTTTCAATGTTGTAGCCCCCAAACTTCTAGTTGTAACTGAATTAGTTCCGACTAGATGCTTAAAGAAAAGCTAAGAATTTTCTGAGCTAAAAACTTTATACTGTAGCCCCCAAGATTCTAATCGAGAACTGAAGTAGCTCTGACTAGATGCTTTAAAGAAAAGCTAAGCATATTGATAAGTTTAAAAACTCTCGCTGTAGCCCCCGAGCATCTAGGTGGAGAATCTCCGACTAGGGGCTCCAAGCAGACCAAACAACGACTTAACTTTGTATTTGTTTCCACAGAATGAGAATGCTCGGAGGGGCATGGCCAACGACAAGTATCAGAAGATGCACGCAGATCTTGAAGCCGAAAAGGGTAAAACTGCCATCTTGAAGGAACAGATCATAAAAAACAAGAGTCTGTTTTCTTTTTGCGCATTTCCGTCTTACTTTTGTGCCTTCATTCTTCGAGTACTCACTGTGTACTTTGTTTTCTCCGACTTGCAGAGCATGTTGCCAAGGCCAAGGATATTGTCGAGCAGTCCAAGCACATCCAGCAGCTGGACAGCAAGAACAAAATCCTTAAGAAGGAGAGGGAAGAAATGCTGAAGATGCACGAGGATTCCATGAAAGCCCTGCAGTATTCTGCCTCCGCGGAGATCAATCGCTTGAAGGAGGAACTTGCGATCCTAAAAGACCAGAAGCAAGCTGCCGATGAGCAAAACCTTCGCCATAGCGAGGCGTTTAAGCTCCTCCAACAAGAGAAGGAATCCTTGGCGGACACCGTCTGGCAGGCTAAGGCCAGCATCTTCAGTAAGTGTCCTCCGCCTTTTAGCTCTGTAGTCTGAATACTTAGATTTTATTGAACTCATGCGATCCTTGTCGGAATTTTCAGAGCCCATGGGTTTAACTCGCTCGCCTCCTTCGGACAAGGAATGCATGATTCTTGCCGGCAAATTCATCAATACCGCCATCGCCCAAGCCAAGGAGATTGTCAAGCCCCTCCAGATTTATTTCAAGGCCTCAGACTCCGTGACGAAGTACTCGGAGATTCTGCGCCGAGCCCCCGAGCGTGTCGCGAGTTGGAAAGCTTCATGCGCACGGGCTGGTGCAAGGATGACGCTGTCTATGGTGAAGGCACACTATGAAGATGCCGACATCGACACGGTGACATCTGGTATCCCCAACGTGGATGATGACGGCAAGGAGATCGATCACGAAGCCATCCTGTCATCACTCGCGGGTTATGACACCAGGGTTGCCGAGTTGGTGGATGTTGACATCTTCGTGCCCAGGAACTACATCGACAACGTTAACCAGGACTTCTTCGAGTCTCATCACAGCGCCGATGTTGAGAGTGATTCTCCGGCTGGTGATGATGCGGCCTCCAAGTCTCCTGCGCCCAAAGAATGAAGAACACTTTGTAATTTCTGTTTCACCTTTGGTGTGTGCACGGGAAAAACTTGTTGATGTAATCTTAAGGCAGAAAACAATGGTTGTCGTATCCTGCTACTTAAGAATTAAGTTTCAGCATGTATATATTTTTTAAGCAAGTGCTGGCTTATCCATTACTCTGGTTCTTATGCTTGACTTTTCGTGAGTCGGAAGACTCGTTGTCGGAACCATGCGCTTAGGTGATGATGCCCAATGGCACCGTCAATAACCTGAGCACAAAATCACCGACAATAAGTGCCAAAAGTCACTACTCCAGAATCCACATAAAAACGACAAAGAATGTGTAGACCAGAAAACTTAAGCTAACGCCCGTAGGCGGAATTTTCACAAGTGCAATCGCAAGACTTGTGCATAAAGGTTTTATATGATCTAAAAATGAACACTAAAGGAGGTAAAAGACTCAG
Source organism: Avena longiglumis (assembly GCA_030063025.1). Classification (NCBI taxonomy): domain Eukaryota; kingdom Viridiplantae; phylum Streptophyta; class Magnoliopsida; order Poales; family Poaceae; genus Avena; species Avena longiglumis. Next base: position 464,421,774 of record CP125975.1, on the reverse strand, counting down.
CAATATGAGTGAACCAAAGAGCTTTATTTCATTGATCATATAAGAGGTACACAATTAGATAAAATATGCTAAGTGTAGAAAGGATGTAGCTGTGCTATGTTCCATGGCCGATCAAGCTCCGGGTAGTCATCATCCGGGTCACGTCGCTTATGATTATGATCCTCGTTGGGTCTATCCTTGAGTTCGCGATTGTCGACAAGGTAGTGAGGCCCATTGAGCCGCGCCTTGCTTATGATGGACGGTCCTTCCCATGGCGAGGATAATTTGTGTGACTTCTTCTGCTTAAGTGGGAGCACCAAATCCCCCTCTTTAAACGAGCGATGCCGAACGCAGCGACTATGGTAGCTGCGTAGCTTCTGCTGGTAGATGGCGGATCTTTGGCATGCCAAAACACGCTCCTCCTCGAGAAGGTCCACATCTAGGCGTCTGGATTCTTCAGCATCATCTTCGTCGTAGGCGGCAACTCTTGGTGCGTCGTGGAGGATGTCAGAAGGTAGGATGGCTTCTGCTCCATATACCATGAAGTAAGGGGTGTAGCCGGTGGATCTGTTGGGTGTAGTTCGTAAACTCCACAGCACAGATGCAATTCTTCCGCCAGTGCTCCATTTGCTCTATGCGGTGCCTCAAGACGGCTTGATTCCTGAATTAATCCATTGGCTCGCTCAACGACCATTGGATTGTGGGTGTGCCACGGATGCAAGGTCAAGTCGGATGCCTTTGTCCCAGCAATAGGCCTCCACTTCTCCGAGTGACAAGTTGCTTCCGTTGTCGGTGATGATGCTATGTGAGACCAAATCTCACCACTAGATCCGGACAAACGAGGCGATTGCCCCATCAAGCTTTCTAATGGGTTTAGCTTCTATCCATTTAGTGAATTTGTCAATCGCTACAAGCGGATCGTAAATCCACATGGTGCCGTCAGACGGTCCCACCATGTCTAGCCCCATCGCAAACGGCCAAGTTATTGGTATTGTTCGCAGTTCTTGACCAGAACATGTGGTTGTCGGGCATATCGGGTATCCGTGCATGTCTCTCAACTTGTCGGCGTCGCCTTCGGTCACAAGAGAATCCTTGCGGAAGGCTTTCGCGACCAGCGATCGAGGAAGGCGTGATGCCCACAATCTCCGAGATGGATCTCGCGCAGGATTTCCATACCTTCTAGCTGGGAAACGCACTTTAAGTATACACCACTAGTGCTCCTTTTATAGAGTTGCCCATTGATTATGGTATAACGCTTTGCTCGCCGTACTATTTGCCGTCTTTCGACCTCGTCGTCGGGCAAAGTTCCGTGTTCGAGATACTCCATGAATGGTTTTGTCCAAGCCGGAGGGATATTTGTCACCATGTTGACGAAAGAGTCATCTCTATCCGAGTTGTCGATGTCGGCGCCCTTCACAGATGGTGTGCGTAGATGCTCTAGGAAAACTCTGGGAATTTGCTTGCACCCGATCCAAGCTTAGACGAGATCAGCCGCCTCGTTTTGCTCCCTAGGCACATACTTGACTTCGTAGCCCAAGAAGCTCTTGGCTATCTCGTACACTTCGTCACGATATGCCGCCATCATAGGGTTCCGCGTTCAGTGCCACCACTGTGGGCAACCAAGTCGGAATCTCCACGGAAACTATGCGCTTGATGCCAATATCCTTGGCTACGTAGTCCGTGAATGAGTGCTTCATACTCCGCCATGTTGTTTGTAGCCTCGAAGTGGATCTGCGAGCGTGGTCGCTTGTCTCCTTTTGGTGACTGTAGCAGTACACCAGCCCCCGAGCCGTTGAGCAACTTTGATCCGTCAAAGTGCATCACCCAGTACTCTGGTTCTGGCAACAGAGTAACATCTGGCATCTCCATCCAATACGCAATAAAATCCGCCAAAGCTTGTGACTTGATAGCGTCACGTCTCTTGTAGGTGATCTCGAAGGCGGCAAGTTCAATGCCCCACTTCGCGACCCTTCCTATAGCGTCGCTGTTATTGATAATGTCGGACGGTGGAGTCTTGATCACTACTGTGATTGGGTGCTCCTGAAAGTAATGCCCCAGCTTCCGAGAAGCGAGGAATACTCCATAAGATATCTTTTGGTAGTGCGGGTAACGCTGCTTGGACTCCATCAAGACCTCGCTTACATAGTAAACTGGTCGTTGAACTCCGTGCTCATAGCCTGGTTCCTTCCGCTCTACCACGACGACGATGCTAATAACCCGGTTGGTTGCCGCCATGTAAATTAATAGGGGATCTCCAGGCTCGGGTGCTGCAAGGATGGGCACTGTGGAAAGAATCTCCTTGAGTTGCTTCAATGCTACATCTGCTTCGTCTGTCCATGTGAATTTGTCCGCCTTCTTCAGCAACATGTACAGCGGCAAAGCCTTCTCTCCAAGTCGACTGACGAACCGACTAACTGCTGCAACGCAACCTGTTAGTCGTTGGATGTTCTTTAGGCATGTCAGACGGTTTATGTTTAAGATGGCCTTGATTTTCTCCGAGTTGACCTCGATTCTGCGCTGGGAAATGATGAAGTCCAACAATTTGCCAGCTGGAACCCCGAAGACGCACTTCTTAGGGTTGAGCATCATGTTCTATTTCCGGAGATTATCAAAGGTTTCTTTTAAGTCGGAGATTAAGTCGTTTGACTTTTTAGACATCACCGCGATATCGTCCACATAGGCGTGAACGTTCCGACCAATTTGGTCGTGGAGGCAATGCTGCATTGTCCGCTGGTAGGTAGCACCTGCGTTTTTCAGCCCAAAGGGCATCGTGACATAGCAAAACGTGCCGTATGGGGTAGTGAACGAAGTGGCCAATTGGTCCGACTTCCTCACCTTGATCTGGTGGTATCCTGAGTATGCATCGAGAAAACACAAAAGTTCCGAGCCAGCCGTCGAGTCAATGACTTGGTCAATGCGAGGCAAAGAAAACGGATCTTTGGGACATGCTTTGTTCAAGTCGGTGTAATCGACGCACATTCTTAATTCATTGGTTCCCTTTTTGGGGACAAGTATAGGATTGGCCACCCATCGGGTGTGAAGGACTTCTCGGATAAACCCAGCCTTAAGTAACCTAGCTATCTCTTTGCCAATGGCGCGTCTCTTCTCACCTCCGAAGCGTCGTAGAGGTTGTTTCACTGGTTTACATTTTGGATCTATGTTTAAGCTGTGCTCGGCAAGTTCCCTAGGTACACCTTTCATGTCGGCAGGTTTCCAGGCAAAGATGTCCCTATTCTCACGGAGGAACTCGATGAGCGCGCTTTCCTATTTGGGATCCAGGTTTGTCCCAATGGCGACAGTCTTGGAGGCATCGCCTACCACAAGTTCCACCAGCTTGGTCTCGATGGCGGCCTTGAACGCAGGAGCGGAGTCGGAGATCTGTTTCTTCGAAGCGGGCATCTCTGAGTCATTGACCTTGCTCTGGATCTTCTTGAATTCTTCGCTGTAGAGGACAACTTCTGCAATGGCTGCTTCGTTGATCTCGTAGTCCCTTGCCTTGGTAAAGCTTCCGGATACGGTGATGACACCGTTTGGTCCGGGTATCTTGAGTTTGTTGTAGACGAAGCATGGCTTGGCCATGAACGTGTGGAATATGTCACGGCCGAATATGACATGGTACATGCTCTTGAAGGGGACCACCTCGAAGGTCATGCGCTCTTGGCGGTAATTATTAACGTCGCCAAAGGCTACCTGAAGTGTGATGCACCCAAGGGACCGAGCCTCCCGACCAGGAACTACGCCATGGAACACGGTGTTGGTCCGCCTTAGGTTTTCCTCCATCAAGTTCATCTTCTACAGTGTATCCAGGTACATGATGTTGATGCTGCTTCCACTATCCACCATGCACTTGGTGAACTCCACGCCGTTAATCAATGGGTTGATGACCATGGCGTACTGGTTCTCCGTGGGCACAAGGTCTGGGTTGTCCGTCCTGTCCCAAGTTATTGGAACCTCCGACCAGCGCAGGTATTGGGGAACTGGGGGGAGAGTGGCCATCAGGATCCTTAGAGAGGTCTTATGTTGTCGGACGGTGGGGGTGCCAAGGAAAGGGCGGTAGACTGGGCCTTCTTTGCGAAGGGGTGCTTGCCCCTGTCGTCGCTCTTGGCGGCGTGCTTGGGGTCAACATACTCGTCCATGTCACTTGAATCCTTGGACTCCTCCTCCTTCCTCTTCCCCTTGCCCTTGCCTCGCGGTCTGTTCTTCCGAATTTGCTTGTAGCCGGACTCCGGGTCTTCCTTGAGGTCGTTGATGAACTTGCAGTGTCGATTGGTATGGGTGGCCTTGCCGTTCGCGTCGAGGTGTACGAGGCACAGCATATCGCGGCACTCCTCGTAGTTTTGGGGAACGAGGAGCGGCGCGGAGTTGGTTTCACTTCATCGTTGCTGCCCGCGGCTTTCTCCCCTTCCTCGGCCACATTGTCCGCCTTCTCCTCGTCCTGCAAAAGTCATAGCGACCATGTCGCTAAATTTCTTTTATTCTGGAGCGATTTTCCGCTTTGTACTGCTGTTCCTCCGAGCTTGGGTTGGAACGGCCGTTGCCGGCAAAGAGCCACGAGCATCGTCGTCGGCAGCTGCGAACTCACTAGCTAACTGAATCATCTGATTCAAGTCAAGCTGATGATTGTCCTGCAAGCGCTTTAGCTTATGTCGGAGCAACGTACCCCTTTCCAACCCATCGATGAAGGCGGCCATGGCGGTCTGAGCGTGCACTCCTGCGCAGGAGTTCTTCATGTCCAGCCAGCGGGAGAGGTAGGCGCGAGATGTCTCGTCTTTCTCTTGCATGCACCGCTGTAGATCGCCCACCGTGCAGGGACGCTTGTATGTACCCTCAAAGTTCTTGGTGAATGCTTCTTGCATATCCAGCCAGTTGTAGATAGATTTATCTGGCAAGTCGTCGATCCATTGACGGGCCGTACCCGCCAACATTAACGGGAGGTACTTAACGGCGACGTTGGGGTTGCCTCCGGCAATCTCCACCGCGTTGCCGTAGTCCTGCAACCATGTGGCGGGATTGGCGGTGCCGTCATAGGGCTTGATGGTCTTGTCAATCCGGAAACCTTTGGGGTAAGTTGCGGACCGTATTGTAGGTCCAAAGCAACGTGGTCCTAGGTATGGTCCTTCCCGGGCCTCGTGGATCTTGTCGATCCGCGAATGTGCATCGTACGGCTCCGGGGTCTTCTTCTTGTTGTCAACAGGGGATGGGCTGCATGAACAACGCAGGCCTCTTCCGCCATGGTGACTGCTTGGCGGCGACGGAGGCGTAGGTGGCGGTGGATTAGCCTTCTTGCTGTTACCCTCCTATGATGCCTCACGCCTGTCACGGTTGCTTGTCGGACGCGGAGGGTCGTGGTGTGACCTGCTCTTGTGTCCTTGGTGGCACTCTTCATCATGACGGGTCTGCGCCGCGTTGTCGCGGATGAAGATGCCACACTGCTTTGGAGGAGGAATATCCGTGCGATGATGAGCCTTGTAATCTTCCTGATGTCGGGGGGATCGGGGCGGTGGCGATGGGCGGCGAGGTCGGGCTTTTTCTCCGTGGTCGGAGGATATGGGGATAGCATCCTTCCTGTTGCGTGCATCCCTCCGTCTTCGTTCTGATGAACCCGTCTGTGATCCGACATCCTGAGGAGATCTGTCCCTTGGCGGTTTGTACTGGCTAGATCGGCAGAGCGCTGGGTCAGACTCAAGCTTCTGAGAGGTGGCCTTTTCCTGCTGCTTTACCGCCTTGGCCACTAGGTCATAGACCTGTTCTACTGCCTCAGGCGATCTATCCTGCTCTAGAAGGGTCTTGGCGACGGCGAGGTTAAGGAGTGGGGTGGGCATCACTTGCTTGCCTTCACTATCAATGTATGGCTTGACCTGTGCCGGCTTCGAGGGAGCCCATCCTAGGTTGCGCCGTACACCAGGATCGTTGATGACGCGAGCCGGAGCCTTCTTAGCCTTCTGCTGCTGCAGCAGAGTCTTGTACTCGACCTCCATTGCTCTAGCTCTCTCTATGGACTTCTGCGCGTTGACCAGATCTCGATCTAGCTTAGTGCCTTGCTCCGCGATGGCTTGCGCCTCCTCCAGCAGCTACTGGCGCTTCTCATCAAGCTGTGTCACGTTCCGGATATGATCAACGGTTAGTGGCTCGATGAGGAGATTGCCGTACATCACTCTATCAGCTGGAGTAACATGGGCTGCTGCCGACGTGGATGCTGGAGGCGGCAAGTTTGCGGTGTTGTTGTTGCTCGGACCGGTGCCGAGTTCCTGCGGCTGCTGCACTGGGTTGGGCGGAGGAGGCATGACCTTTGCGCGATCATCGTCGGCAGCAATTAGTGGCCCCTTTCCCTTTTCTAGCGCCGTAGGCGGAGCTTGCCCAGGTTGATCTTCATCCATCGTTGTCCCAATGGTGACGAACACCCCTCGAGACATGACGGTGTTGTTAGCTTGCTCGTCGCGCGAGTACTCCTCCATCTCCTGCATAGCGGAGTCTAGCTCTTCTGGACTGAAGTCTACCTCCTCTGAATCTGCACTGAAATCAGCATAAAGCGCGTCAATGACAGATTCGGAGGGTGCCAGGACTTCCTCGATGACGGGCGGTGGAGGTGCAATGGCCTCGATGATGACTGGAGGTGGTGGTGTTGCTACGACGATGGCGGCCGGAGGCGGTGGTGGTGGTGGCTGAATCGGAGGGGCTCCGTCAATGAGCGCAAGCGCTATCTGAGCTACTGCTTCGGCCTCCGCGTAGTTGTTGACGGTGTTCACCATGCCTTCGAAGGTAAGGCGTCCTGACGCCTGTTGCCGTCTTAGAGAATGTCGGAGAAGCGTGCCATGGTCCAGTCCTTCCACAAAGTGATAGATAGCATCATCAATAGGGTAGTGGGCCAGATCGGCTCGTATCAAGCCACTGGCCAGTAATGTCTGGGGTTTTCGCCCTCTCTCGAATGCAGCGCCAGTCGAAGATGGTAACCACGCCGACAAACTTGGATCTGCTGTCGGGCCTTGCGGATAAAGCCGGCGGATTTGCAGTGATCTTCCACCTTTATATCCTGCACAGGGGCGGTTTGGGTGGGTCTTGAATTTTTTCGATCTTTGCCGGCAAACTCCAAGGAGAGATCCGACATCGATCCTTCCGTGAACGTATCCTGCCCGTAGGCGGTCCGTGCGGGTCTTGATGCTTTTCGATCTTTGCCGGCAAACTCCGAAGAGAGATCCGACCTCGATCCGTCCGCAAACGTATCCTGCCCGTAGGCGGTCCGTGCGGGTCTTGATGCTTCTCCGACCCCCAGGGAACTAGTGCCCGAGTCGGTTTCGCCGATGAAGAGGTGGATGTCTCCGATAGGAACGATCGAACACCTCATAGGGTTTGTATTTGCCGGGATCCAGAACTCGTCAGGGGGGACGATCGGAATGTTGCCGGAGAAGAGAACACGGCCAATGGCTACGGTTTTGCCGATTCCCGCGAAGATCTTGGTCCTCGCCCGCTGAAGAGCCTGTAGCGCCTCTTGCCCCACGGTGGGCGCCAACTGTCGTGGTATTGCCGACGAGTACGCCATGAAGGGGTCCTTACAGTGCGTGTTTAGAGACGTGGGGTAAGGCGGACGGTTGACGGGTACGCGGTAACACAGCTTACCCAGGTTCAGATCCCACGACGGTGGCGGAATCCTACTCCTGCTATAAATCACTATAAGGGCAATACTCCGAGTTACAGAGATAGGTTCGCTATGCGAGGTTGTATGAATCGATACTAAGTTGTCCCCTAAAGGCTCCCATAGGCCCGACTTATATAGTCGCCAGGTCCTAGGGTTACAGGGAAGAGTCCTAGCCGGACAGGTTACAGAGTCCTACACCGTCTATCACTAGTCTTGTGTATCTTGTACTCCAAGGCTCCCGGTACGCCGGTGACTCCACCGTAGTCTTCCTTTATCCGGCATGGGACTCCCTTCTGGATCCACCTAACTGGGCCGCCCAGCAGGCCTCAGGCCATGCTACCGACTATGGGCCACCCGGGTTAGTCGGATAAGAGACATGCTATGAGGATACCCATATAGCATATCCCCAACACCAGTACTGGACGGACTCAGACATAGAAAAAGAGAAGAAAAGAAAAGTGGATCGAAGAGAAATGATGCAACCACCGATCGGATAAACTCCGTCGGAGCCGGACTGCCTCTTCACGGAATAGAGCTTCCAGAAGAGGCCAAAGTGCGGCTCGATACCGAGCCAGCACTCGCAAAAAGTGATGAAGCAGGTGATGTGGAGAAGAGAATTGGGCGAAAGATGGTGGAGTTGGATGCCATAGAAGAACAACAGCCCACGGAGAAAATCGTGGACTGGGAGCGAGAGGCCGCGAAGAACAAAAGCAACGAACATCACTCGAAACCCTGCGGGTGGACGAGGTGTTACCTCATCGCCGGGGATCTTGACGGACTCCTTGTCCTACGGGATTAAACCCGCCTCATGAAGCTTGTGCAGGTCACCCTCGCGCGTCTCCATACGCCGCCATCCACCTTTGGTGATACGAGTGGCGGCGGTGCCCTTCTTGCTGCCGGCGGTAGCACTGGTGCCTGCCCCGATGGAAGCCTTCTTCGATTTCCCCATCGAGGCGCGTCGACGACGGCGATGTGAGCGCAAGAACGAGGAAGGGAACAATCGGAGAACATCCAGTGCACGATGGGAAAAGCTCAAGAAAATGGAAGCAGTAGAAAGCAAATGGCTAAGGTGAAAACAAACTATACTTTTCCACACAGTTATAAGGACGAAGACGATGAATGGGGTCCGTTCATATGGAAGCCCTAACGCCAGGATCAGATCCAACTGTCCACGTGTCAACATAGCAGCGAACCGTCGCTCGCACGCCGTCCACTATGCACGGAAATCGAGGAGACGCCGTAATGTTCGCCATGTCGCGCATGACCAGTCAACTCCAAGTCACAAAGTGGGACCCACGTCGTCCGGTCACCTCTGGCGCCGCAGATGGTTGAGGTCACCGATCGTCAGCACTAACGTCATCAAACCACACTAGCAACGGTTAGAAATCTTCGGCTAACAGCTAAAAGTACTCACTCGAATCTACGATTGGAGCAACTACTCGGGGGCTACTCCTATCAGGAGCGCTGGCCGTGCACCTGAGGCATGATTAAGGTACTACACCAACATTTGTTTCTTCGAGTCCTACGTCGAGTCTATGACTCCACTACGGACTCGGGGGCTACTCCCATAGGGATGATTGATTCAAGCATCCAAAAAAAATTGTGTCCTACGGACCTGAAGCTAACAATGGCTGAATTAAAGTCTCTGCTCAAGTCTACGACTCGAACAGACACTCAGGGTCTACTCTCATAGGGAGCGCTGGTCGTGCACCCTATGAATTATTCGACTACGATCCTTCGGATCAAAATGCAAAAAACTTTTTGGCAACTTTGCCCCAACCAACGCTAAGTGAGTAGTATCCTCCTTGGCCACCCGAAACACCTCCGCGGTGATAAAATTTCGGATGCTGTGTCTGCGACGCAAAGATAAGACCAACAGATGTCATCTGATGGCCTGGTAACGCACCCGACTGCGCTCTGCTAGTAAAATCTGTGCCAATAGGCAAGATGAAAATCCCGACGGGCGCGTTGGGTAAATCATTCGAAAACTACTGGGATTTGACTCCTATAAGACCTTAGCGGCCTGAGTCGAAATACGACAGCAGATGTTCCGGATTCGAGTCTAGGGACTGAAGTCTGAAGAAGATCGTATTGTTTTGTCCTAAGGCAGTTAACTGACCCTGATCCGTCAGGAGAGTCAGGCACACGCATCAACAATCCCTACACACTAAACTCGGTTTCTCTTATGAACAGGACCAACTGTACCCGAAAGATTGAAGAGTCCTCAGCCGAATCTATGATTCGACTGAACACTCGGGGGCTACTGACATGGTTATACCCTGCGGGTACACGACATTAACATACCTGGCCCATGGAGATTTTCGGGTGGCCCAAGCCCATGACATCTTCGCATCCTTGGAGAGCAAGACTAGAACAGATAGAATATTCAAAGGGGCAAACCCTAAACCTGTAACCGACTCGATTTGTGCCTGAGACCTGCCTAAACTTTATATAAAGGCTAGGAGGACACGAAGAGGAGGACCAATCCTTTCCACCGCATACACACCTCCACGCCAGATTGCATCTGCGCACCCCTGTAACTTTCGGTTCCGTCGTAATCAAGAGCAGACAAGCAGGAGTAGGGTTTTCCCTCTGGAGGCCTAAACCTGGGTAAATATCGTGTCCCCTGGTTGCTTGTCTGTTAACCATTCCGCGATATCCAGCACCCCCATCTTCTCCAAAACCCAAGTCCATAACAATGGGCATTGACGAGATCAAACCTCGTCATTTACAGTTCCGAAATTGATAGTACGATACTACTCGTTGGTGGACATCGGCTCTTCTGCCGCCAATTCCGGTGTGGTTTGCGCTATCGTCTCTTCCGATGGTGGTGTCACAGTTCTCAACAGTGGTGATGGCAATTGCCTCTTCCTAATGCCCATTTCTAGCAGGATGTCATTGTGGATCTTGTCATGCGTTTTCCTTACCTACTCGCCGCACATCAATATTTTGGTGTGTTCGACTAGACGTATTCCCTGCCCAAATTTGGGGCAAGGATGGGTCGTCCAGAGCGCGTGTGGTCGTTTGGGTCGCATCGCTAAGATGGTTTTTTTTGCAGTAAGCGTGTCCGGCCGGACATGTTTGTACAGGTCGTGGTCATTTGGTCGGCCCGATGGAGATGCCTTAACTTTGTTTAATGACCATTGCAATTGTTGGTTTGCACATCTGAACGAGTAAATTCCACTCTGAACTACATACCCGTTGCCTTATGAAAGTTTGAACCAGAATTTTTAATGCAAGGATCAGGTTTGAACATTTAAAAAAAATCAACTAGCACATGCCATACTTGCCGGTTTGCACATTTGGATGGGTAAACTCTACTTTAAACTATATTCTTGATCGTTGGATTATGGCATTATGGAGATATCAGTGAGAATTGAAATGGCACATTGAGTTGGATCGTTGGATTATGCACCGGAACAGTATTGAACACAAGGTTCTAGTTTATACAATGAATGGCGATATCACTCCTAAATGAACACCGGATGGTTTCCTACCTCACCGTTGGATTTTGCACCAGATCGGAATTGAACACAAGGTTCTAATTTGGAGGATGAAATGGCACATCGAGCGACTTGTCATGGTGATTTGGCACATAAGATGGTAGGTAAGAGAACCTGCCAGCACGCACAACGACAAGGCAACGACAAGGGAAAATGCAAGTCTAACATGCAAGGTAGATACCATGCACAATAAGACCACATGATGGCTCTATAATTCGGATATGCTGGTAGATACCATGCATGATAAGACCACTTGTTTTGAAGCTCTAATGTTTAGGAACTCAAATGTTCAAACGGTCGGATTTTTTGATTCAAAAGCAATGGAGGTTTTAAGTTTATAAATGGATAAGAATATGCATACATATATGTAGATGAATGTGTACTATTGACTTTGCATGCAATTGAACATATCTGACAAAAGGGTAAATGAGAGAGAAGATGGACCCATGCACAATATATCGCATGCATGCTAGAAACACCACTCTGAACCGACAAGGCGTACCTTCGCTACGACGCCATCCCTTGTGACTAGTTCGAGGTGGCCTTATGATACGTCCAATTTGCATCACCATTCTATATCATAATTTACCTCTATTTATTGATATATGTATTATTATGAGGTATTACTTATGTCTTTTTGTCACATCCCAAGATTTTCTAAATCTTGTAATGTGAAAATAAATAAATAAAATAAAACTTTGTTTGATTTTCAGGGCCAGAAGAAACTTTTTTAAAGTTAATTGGAAACTTCAAACCAATTTGGACCAAATAAATCCTAACGGGATTTAAAAAGATAAACATTTAATAAAGAAAATATTTTGAATATTTAAAATTACTGTTTTGGAACTATTAATAAAAGGTTTTGGTTTTCAAAGGAAAAAGAGGTTTTATAAATAAGAATTATTTTATAAAGCCAAATTAAACCTTGACCAAGCTTTGGAATTAAAACATTTTGTTTTGAATAAAAATAGCAAAGGATTATTTAAATAAATTAATAAGGTTTTAATATCCAATTTTTATCTAAATAAAAGGTCTTACCATTTTAATTAAAACATCAAAAACTTATTAAATTATTTTAAATAAGTTTCCTAAATATTTTATATTCTCAAATAAAACCCACTGAAGTGTTTTGGCTTTATTTTAGATTTCAACGTAAATAGTTTAAATAAAATAAATCCTAGTTGATTTTATAATGAAAGTCTATTATATTTAATTAATAATGGACCCTAAAATAAAAGGTTATTTTATTTTAAACAAGTTTCCAAGTATTCTTTATTTCCAAATAAAACCTACTGTTTTGGTTTTGAAAATATTTGGATTTGAAAAGGAGATTTTATTAATTAAATCAAACCCTATTTTATTAAATAACTAAATATCCATTTTATCTAATTAAAGAATGGATACTAAAAAGAATAAAAAATTATTATTTTACTTTGGAATTTGGTTTATGTTGATAAACAGAATCACATTCAAAGTTACAAAGTTGGGTGAATGTTTAAATCAAATTGAGTGTTGTTTGATTGTTTGGAATTTCAAAACAGAAATCAGAAATAGAAAAAGAAAAGGTTACAGAATAAAAAAAATGGAATTGGATCTGACCCAACCCAGCAGCCCAATAAGCCCAGAACCAGCCCAGCTCTTCTCCTCGAAGAAAAACGTTTTACACTTAATCTTTAACCCGCAGTATGACCGACTGGTGGACCTCTCCCCCACTATTTTCCCCACTGACCAGCGGACCCCACTTCTCCAGCCCGTCTCCTTCCTCGCGACGACCACGCCGGCCGTTTCTGCCGTTGATGCCGCGCGTTAATTCGCAGTAATGCCGCAGTGATTCCGCCCAGCGACCTCGCCCTCTTAAGCGCCCACTCTCCCTCTCCATTTCCCCTCAAGCTCCTCCCTCTCTCTGCCCCCAGGCTGCGATTATTTTGCCCTGCACCATCACTGCTCCGACGAGCTTCCTTCCCAAATTCCGGCCAACACTCACCACCTCCTGCCTCCCCGACGAAGCTCACACCTTCACCACTCCCTGGCGCATCTCCCAGTACCTTTCATTCGATCATGCGCCCAGGCGTCGGCTCGACAAGCTCAACGACGTCTGCAACCTCTCCGACGACCTCCCCTGGTAAACGCTGACCGCCCCGAGCCTCCTCGTTCACACTCCCTCGCTCGCCTCGGTCTTGCGCAACTAACCCTGACCTCTGTTTGTCTTTTCGTGACTAGTAGCCTCGCCTTCGACCGTGGACAGAGCCGTTTGACGCCATTGCAAACTCCGGTGAGCGATTCCACCTGACCCCGTGCGCCCCTTGCCACGACAAGCACACGTCGAGCACCACCTCATCCTCGCGAACGCGGTAAGCACCCCCTCTGTCTTCCTCGCTTCCTAGAACCACCGTAGAGCCACCGCCTGGCCGTGCGCCGCCGCTAGCCACCACCGGCTCCGCTCGCATATGGTCAAGCAGACCAGCACCGTAGGATCGAGATCCGGCGCTCACGATTAGATCACTTATCACCGAAGGGGTACGCGTTAAGGACCGTGCGATCTAATTAGATCCAACGCGTCACAGAGCCGATCCGGCCGAACCGGTATCGTCCAATTAGAAAGCGACGCGTGGTCAGCTTGATTAAAAACAGAAGTTTGAAATCTGATTTAGTTGTGAAATTCAAACCCTTGTAACTTTGGATCCACACGTCCAAAAATTACTATTTTTATGTCGTTGGATTCAAGAGAGCAAGACCTAGCCAACCATGCCTTTGGTTTAGTAAATAGTATCTGTTAGTTTGCTTGTTTTTGCAGATTCTTTTGTGTGCTTGTTTAGATTAGAAAAATTGTTTAAAAATGATGTTTGGATTAAAACCTTTGCAAAATGGTTTGTTGTAAACTCACTGACCCTAGGAACCAACCCATGGAGTTAAAAATGAATTTGGTGAAATTTAGGATAGATTAATTGATTTGGTCCATTCTAACCAAATAAAAATAATAAATTTTGTTATGAAAATGTTTTTGTAAAGAAAACTTTGGGAAAATGCTTTAGACCAAACCTACTGACCCAAAACACCAAGTTTTGCAATAGCAACTCATTTGGTGAAAAACATAAAGTTTTGTTTTGATAAAAATATTTCTCACCACATAAAATAATGATTAATTTTAAAAATGGTTCATAGACCAAAACCCTTTTGCAAATGACTTTGCCACTATGGAAAAATGACCACTTTGGACCTTACCAAGTTTAGGAACCTAGTGGAGACCATCTTTGCAAATAGGACCATCTCTTGCATGCTTACATACATGACTTAGGTCCCATTGTTTTATGTGTGTGAAATGTTGTTTGATGGATTATTTGGAATGCTAGTTGATTTGGTGTTTGCTTGATTGATTGTAGTGAAAATTAGAAAAGTGTGAGACTAGCAAGATCAAGGAGTGAACCACCATTCCCTTCCAAAAAAAAGGCAAGTGACACTATCATTCAAAGTCCTACTATTTTCATTATACTTAGTGGATTTTGAAACATGCATGAAAAGAGTTTCTATACTTATGCTATGCTAAATCCTAATAGGATACCCTATACATTCCTTAGTGAAAATAATGTAGTTGTTACATGCTTAGCCATGCTATGTTTTGAAAAGAGATACATGTTGAGATTTTACAAAGGTTGAGAAAAGGACTTGTGTTTTACATAATAAAACAAGGACTCAATGAACCACCTAGGTGGAGGATACTTTAAGTTTTGGAGAAGGTGGCAACAAAAGGAACCATGTTTATGGGTATCACTTTGTGTTTTGCTCCAAAATAAAACCACCTAGGAAACTTAGAGATTGAACATGTTTCTCCAATTGTGGCTTTCGTGTGCAACCACATGCTATTATGGCTCTGGCAAACTACATTGGGAAGACCCATGCACTGTCTTCCGTTAACTGGACATGGGGATCTGGAATGCTTCATGGGTGCTGAAGGCAAGCTAGCAATGGTGTATGGGAGGACCCTTTGGAAAGACTTCGTCACATTCTCAATCTACCAGTACTCCATCTTGGTGAGTACTAACCCAGTAGGCCACTGGTGGCAACAAGATGGGATTGTGACATGTGGGTAAAGTGTACTCCTTCTGCAGAAGCTAATAAAACCTAAGTACTTAGCCGTGTCCCCGGTTATGGACAATACTGAGCAACTGAAGTTTGAACCATGGGAGATCTCGACATTCCAACTTCTAAAATAAAAACTTGATGCACTTGGGGGTACCAAGGAATTCAAAGAGATTTTGTTAAGCTTGATGCAATTGGGGTTACCAAGGTGCTCAAGAGATTTTTCTTAAAGCTTGATGTACTTGGGGTTACCAAGGAACTCATGAGATTTTGATAAAACTTGTTGCACTTGGGGTTACCAAGGAGCTCAAGGAATTTTGACAAGGACTTGAACACTTGAGTTTCTACCAAGGAGTTCAAGGAACTTGGAAAAAGAGATTTGACAAAGGAACAAAACCATTTTTTAAAAGATAGGATAAATTTTGCTTTATGCAAATAAGCCTTAAACTCTACTTAGCCAGATATGCATGTATTGATAGGATCCACACATATTATACATAGTAGTGAAACTTGCCAATACAATTCAAATGTATTGACCCTTGTGGCTGTAACTTGTAATGTTGCAGGTTTGATTGATTCTAGTGAAGATTGTTTGATTAGGATTACAAAGTCTACAACCAACATCTGCCTGTGGCACTTGAAGATGAAGGACCCCATGACTATAGTTATTCCGCTGCAATGTAATGTAATAGCCAAATGAGCTATGTATGATGTAATAAAATTATGTTATTCCTGGTTATAAAGTTGTAATATGACCTTTGTATCTTGATATTACATCTTAACTGTGGATGCTAGCTATTGATCCAGGGACTAGCATTGTAAACACAGGGGGCTCTATCTTATTAAAGATTGGAACCTCTACACTTTTTCATCTGTTTATACATGTTGGATGATTCTTGGAGGATGAACTGCCGGAGTCTGGATTCTGATGGAAAAGAAGGCGTTTCGGTGAATTTCACGATGATTAGAAAAATACCAGAAAAATATGGGAAAATATTATTTTTCCAGAAGATTGAGGAAGCCAGAAGGATGAGCGAAGAAGGGCCAAAGGGGACCCACCCCCCTAGGTGCGGGCCCACCCTAGGCCGCGTCTAGGGCAGGTGTGGACCACCTGCCCGGCTCCCGACTCCGCCCCTTCGCCTATATCTTCCCTATGGAACCCTAATACTGGGGGAGCGACCACAGATAGATTTCCACCACCTCTAGGGGGCGGAAAACACCGAGAGAAAAAGATCTCTCCGGCAGATAGATTTTTGTCGGGGGAATTCCTTCCCGGAGAGGGGAGACCGTCGCCATCAACACCATCATCAATCTAGGCTTCATCGAGATCATCATCATCATATCCACCAGCACCATCATCACCACTCCGTCCCGCTGTAACAATTGTGTTGGAGATTTCTTTAGTTCTTAGGGGAAACTTTCCCGGTGTTGATTACTATTGTAGTTGATGCTTGTGAGTGGAACCATTGGATTATTGTTTATGTTCAGATTGTTATCCAACACCATATCATCTTTGATCTTAATTCATATGATGTCTTGTGAGTAGTTCGTTGTGTTCTTGAGGACATGGGAGAAGTTATGTTGTTATTAGTGGATTTGTGTTGAGTTATTATTCAATGGTTTAGTATTTAAGTTGTGGTGCTATTCTTCTAGTGGTGTCATGTGAATGTCGAATACATGATACTTCACCATTTATGGGCCTAGGGGAATGCATTGTGTATTTTTCTACTAATTTTGGGGTTGCCGGAGTGACAGAAACCTGAACCCCCGTTAGGACACCTTTACACAAGGGAGTGTAGGATCTCAGAGTTTAAGGCTGTGGTTAGATTTATTGTCACATCCCAAGATTTTCCAAATCTTGTAATGTGAAAATAAATTAACAAAATAAAACTTTGTTTGATTTTTAGAGCCAGAAGAAACTTTTTGAATTCAATTGGAACTTCAAACCCATTTGAATTAAAATAAACCTAAAGAGATTTAAAAAGATAAACATTTAATAAAAGGAAAATAAAAACATTTGGAAATACCATTTTGAAACAATTAAATGAAAAGATTTGTTTTCAAATGAAATAGAAGTTTTTATAAATAAAGATTATTTAATAAAGGCCAATTTAAACCTTGACCAAACTTTAGGAATTAAAACATTTAGTTTGAATAAAAATAACAAAGGTTTATTTAAAATAAAATAATAAGGAATTAATATCAAAATTTATTATGAAAGGTTTTACTATTTTAATTAAAACATCAAGACTTATTAAATTATATTAAATAGGTTTTCCAAGTATTTTATATTCTCTAATAAAACCTACTAAAGTATTTGGGCTTGTTTTAAGATTTCAAAATAAATATCTCAATAAAACAAATCCTATTGGATTTAATAATGAAAGTCTATTATAATAATTAATAATGGATACTAAAATAAAAGGTTATTTTGTTTAAAATAAATTTCCAAATATTATATATTTCCCAAATTAAACCTACTAATTTGGTTTTGAAGATATTTAGTTTCAAATAAAGATTTTATTAATAAAAACAAACTCTAATTGATTTAATAACTAAGACCCATTTTATTTAATTATTAATGGTCCCTAAAGTAAAAGGATTATATTATTTTAAAACAAGTTTTCAAAATATTCTTTATTAACAAATAAAACCTACTGATTTGGATTTCAAATGGGAATTTTATTTAAATAAATCAAACCCTATTTTTAACTAAAGATCCATTTTATTTAATTGTTAAATGGATCCTAAATTAAATATAAAAATATTATTTTATTTTTGGATTTGGTTTATGTTAAAATGTAACCAAAATTCAAAGTTCAAAGTTTCTGAATGTTTGATTTGATTTGAGTGTGAATTGTTTGTTTGGAAATTCAAAACAGAAATTGAAATTAGAAAAGGAAAAGAAACAGACAGAAATAAAAATAAAGCATTTCATTGCCAATTAACAAGGCCCAAACCAATAGACCCACAAATTCCCTCCCGGCGTTAATTTTCTCACCCTGTATAACCCACCCAAAGAACCGGCTGTGGACCTCCCTCGATTCTTTTCCCCACGACGGTGGACCCCTTCCACTGTTCATCTTTCTCACCCACCCCGCGACTGCTTCTCCCTTCTCTCGTCGCCGTTGCCAGCATTGATTCGCGGGCATCAATTCGCGTTAATGCCACCCTTAATCCCCCCCTGCAACCATACTATTTTA
The DNA here is from genome assembly GCA_030063025.1 of Avena longiglumis. Classification (NCBI taxonomy): domain Eukaryota; kingdom Viridiplantae; phylum Streptophyta; class Magnoliopsida; order Poales; family Poaceae; genus Avena; species Avena longiglumis. The sequence continues at coordinate 464,403,379 of CP125975.1, read as the reverse complement.
ATCGCCCCTGATTCCTCTCCGTTTCCCCTATGCCTTCTTCCCCAATCCCGCCCCCAGGCCGTTCTAATTTCACCCCGAGCTCCTCTGACTCCGACGGACACCCTTGTCGATTCCGGTCAAACATCGCCGCCCCTCTTCTCCCCGACCCATCTCACACCTTCTCCACTCCCAGAAGCATCTCCAGGCACTTTTCCTTTACCGCGGCGCCTAACGCCGTCTCCAGAAACCATCGAAGCGCCAGCCCGACGGTTCGAGCCAAATTCGGTGGAAAGAACACACCGCATCCTTCATTTTCTGTTGAATCTCCTGGTATTCTTACGCGCACCCTCGACTCCTTGGTTTGGATTCTTGATCCCTGTGTATTCGACTTGGACAACATCTGCAAGCGCCGCCAGCTCGACTCGGCCACCCCTAGGAACCATTCCAGAAGCAAACCTCCACCGCTCAACGCCATCGGCTCGCCTGAACTCCCTGTGCATCGCCTTCGTCTCCACCATCTTCGGAACCACCGTAACGCCAGACACATCCCGAGCGTCACCGCCGTCCTCATCATCGCCGGTGACCTGAGCCACCCGGTGAGCCAGCACCCTCTGTTCCCCACCCTTCGATCTCACTTCGACGGACACGAATAGACAGAGCCGCTTAGCCGACGCCCCCCGTGAGCCAAGCCTCCAGCCTAGCTCAAGCCTTGTTGAATCTGCACCGTTCGTTTTATGTAAATCGACGACCCACACCGCTATCCACACTGAACCGGTATAAGCGAATCAGAATGGCCACGTGGCTTTTTGCTTAAAACAGATTTTGAAATCAGAATTTGATACAATTTTCAAACCCTTATAACTTTTGAACTACACGTCCAAATTTGGCAAATTTTATATCAATGAGTTCAGGAGAACAAGCCCTAGCCAACCCTACCCTTAGTTTAGCAAATAGTATTTGATAAATTGTTTGATTTTGCAGATTCTTTTGTGTGCTTGCTAACATTAGAAAAATCATTTAAAAATGAATTTTGAGATCAAACCTTTGCCAATTGGTTTGTTGTGACCCTACTGACCCTAGGAACCAATCCTTGGTGTTAGAAATGATTTTTGTAAAATTTAGTTTAGATTACTTGACTAAGTCATTTTCTAGCCAAATAAAAGGAATAGTTTTTATTATAAAAATGTTTATGGGAATAAAACTTTGAGTAGATGGTTTGGACCAAACCTACTGACCCAAAAACACCAAGTTTTGCAATAGCAACTCATTTGGTGAACAACTTAAGAGTTTTTGCCTTAATAAAAGATTTTTCATCACATGAAATGATAAATGGATTTAAAAATAGTTTTTAGACAAAACCCTCTTGCTAGTGACTTTGCCACTTTGGTAAATGACCAAATTGGATCTTACAAAGTTTAGAAACCCATAGAGACCCCCTTTGCAAAATAAAACTATCTTGTGCATGCTCCCATGCATGACTTAGATCCCATTACTTTGTGTGTGTGAAGAATTGTTTGTTTGACTTTGGTTGGAATGTAGATTGAATTTGTGTTTGCTTGTTTGACTTGTAGTGAAGTGTGAGACTAGCAAGATCAAGGAGTGAACTACCAATTCCTTCCAAAAAGGCAAGTGATGCTTCATACTTTTTATCCTATTACTTTCACTATGCATTAGTGATTTTTGCTAAGTAAAACTTGCATGGATTTTGTTAAGTATAGATCCTGCTATAGGAAAACATAGTAATGAATCCTTAGTAGGATTTTCATAAGTTAAAGATTCCTAATACTACCAAGCTTAGCCTAGCTAATAGAAAACATGGGTGGAAAATATATTCACACTATGGAAAAATATTCTAAGTCTGAAGACTTATGTTTTTGTTTAATAAAACAACTAAGTTAATTAATCACCTGGGTGGAATGGAAGGATTGGGTTATGTTGAGTGGTTACACAAGGCCAGGAACCTTGTGTATCTCACTTGTGGATGGCCACCCAGGAAACAAAGGGATTTGAGATGTCAAGTGTTGAGAAGCTTCAAGTGCAACCACTTGGCAATATGGGCTCTGCCATGATCATATAGGTTGCAAGAACTTAGCCAAATGGACAGTGGGTGGTAGTGTTTTGATAGGTTGGAACGCGTCCAATTTGGTCTAAGGGAAGGCTTCTGAAAGATTTTGTCTTGGGAAACCAAGTCTTGTGGGTAAAGTGCACCACCTCTGCAGAGTGTAAAACCTAAGTACTTAGCCATGTCCCTGGTAAAGGACAATTTGAGCATCAAGACATGGAAGCAATCAAGAATCTCATCATTCCAATTTCTAAATTAAAATCTTGTGGTTTGAACAAGGGTTGTTTGAATTCTTCAATCATTGATGGAGAGATGGCTTGGTACAAGGATCTTGAAATCTTTGATTGAGAAAAATGATTTTGTCAAGCAAAAACTTAGTATTTTCAAAATGATAAGAAAAATCTATTTTGAGCAATGCAAGCCTCAACTCCACTTAGCCAAATGCATATAGATGATAGATTCCACTATACTACCATAGTATCACTTGCCAATACAATTCAAATGTATTGACCCTTTGTGGCTGTAACTTGTATGTTGCAGGTTTGATTGATTTTAGTGAAGATTGATTGTTTAGGATTACAAAGTCTACAACCAACATCTGCCTGTGGCACTTTGAAGATGAAGGACCCATGACTATAATTATTCCGTTGCAATGTAATGTAATAGCCATATGAGCTATGAAAGATGTAATTAAAATTATGTTATTCCTGGTTATAAAGTTATATTATGACCTTTGTTTCTTGATATTACATCTTACTGTGGATGCTAGCTATTGATCCAGGGACTAGCATTGTAAAACACAGGAGGGATCAATCTTATCTAAGGTTGGGACCCCTACATTTATATCTTAATTACTTTCCTATAGTTACAGATGTTTGTAGGGGGTTTAATCACAATTTTGTATTAGTCCAAGTAAGGTCGGTATGTTAGCTCAGGTTCACCCACACAACACTTACAACACCAGAGAAGAGTACTCAACTATTTGAAGCAAAAACACTTGACATAATTCCCATGTGTCCTCGAGAACGTTTAGCCCTTATAAGTATTTCCATAGGCTTGTCCTTTGCTAAGAAAGGATTGAGCCACTTGCTGTGTTTTTTCTTTGTTACTTGCACTTTGTTTTGTTATCTTATCAGAAAACCACTAAAAATCCGTTTGGTAAGTATTCACAGGGATTTCCTGCTCCATACCACTGTTCATCACCTTCTGCTCCTCGTTGGGGTCGACACTCCTATTTATCAGAAGTACTAAGATACACCCCCTATACTTGTGGGTCATCAAGACTATTTTCTGGCGCCGTTGCCGGGAAGTGAAGCGCTATTGAAGAGTGGAACTGGTAAGGGAAACTTTTACTATGAGTATTGCTTTTGTTACTGCTTGTTACTTTGTTTCCAATATGGATAACCCACTTGGTTTTCTGTTTGGGAAAACTACTAGCACTGATATGGTAGTAGATGAACCACCACTTGTTGAGATAGATCCTTTTAAGATACCTACAAGTATTGTTAATCGTGTTATGGATAATTATTATTTTGGGGATGGAACTGCCCATCCCGGTGATCACTTACTTTTTATCCATGAATTATGCGGGTTTTAAGTGTGCAGGTATCACAACTGAACAGGTGAAGAAGAAGTTACTCTCCATTTCCTTCAAAGGGAGAGCTGAAGAATGGTATAAGCTGCTGAAGAATGGACAATCCATGGAATCGGAGGAGATGGCATCTCTATTTTACTCTAAATTTGATCCTCCCAGTGAGATTCATAAGGATAGAAATCTTATATATAACTTTTGGACTCTTGATGGAGAAAGTACAGCTCAAGCTTGGGGGAGACTTAAGTTACTAATGCTTAAATGTCCTATTCATGAACTCCATAGCAATATTATTCTCAATAACTTGTATGCTAGGATTTCTATTCATGATAAAGATTTTCTAGATGCTTCTTGTGCTGGATCATTCACATGTATGAAGGAAGAAGATAAATGGGATATACTAGAGCGTATTCAAGATAACACTAAAGCTTGGGAGAATGACAAAGGAAGAAAGTCAGGTATAAACTATGATTATGAATGCATTAAATCTTTTATGGGAACTAATGACTTCCGTGATATTAGCAATGAGTTTGGTCTTGATTCCCAAAGTATTGCCAACTGTTTTAAGGCCTTTGCCTCTTATATTGAAATTCCGAAGAAAGAGTGGGACAAGTACCATGCTCCTTATAAAGAAATTGTTACCCATGTTCCTGCCAGTGTAGAGGTTTGTACTGTTGATCCTATTTTGCCTGAACCTTATGTTGAGAAAATCCGTTTTTCCTCCAAGGTAAGGGAGCATTCTATTATAGCTAATGTGGTTAGCAAAAGCGCAAAGAAAACTGTAGGGTCCGTTGAGCTTATTGATATTGAGCATGTGGTAGCTATTGTAAAAGATCTTGTCACTAGAAATATAGAGGATGAGCATATTGTCTTCTGTGAAGATGCTACTAATATTGTTTCTCATCCTAAGAAATCTAGAAAAGCTAGTGTCCCTATGCTTTCTGTTAGAATTGGTAATCATAGCTATTATGGTTTATGTGATATTGGTTCTAGTTCTAGTGCTATTCCTTATGAGCTTTATAGGGAAATTATGCATGAGATTGGTCCTTGTGAGCTTGAGTACATTGATGTGGTTATTCATCTTGCCAATAGAGAGAAAGTTTGCCCCATTGTCATTGTAAGAGATGTGGAGGTTCTTTGTGGTAAGATTAAGTATCCTGCTGATTTTCTAGTACTTGGTACAGAAGCTAGTAAAACCTATACTATTATCTTTGGTAGACCCTTTCTGAATACTTGTGGGGCTATCATAGATTGTAGGAAGGAAAAAGTTTTGACTAAGTTTGCGGGAGAGTCTTATGAGTTTAATTTTTCCAAATTTGCCAAAACTCTTTATGAAAATGAACTGCCTGATGAGGATTTTAGGGTTGAACAACTTTCTTCTATTTCTCTTGCTCCTAACAATGCCTTGCAGTAGTTTATGGAAGATCATGAAAGTGATGTCTTCATGAAGGAAAGAAATGAGATTGATGAGGTTTTCCTTCGTCAGCCGGAACATCTTAAGCATAATCTACCTGCGGAAGATTTGGGTACCACACTACCACCTAAAGGGGACCCTGTTTTCGAATTAAAACCTTTACTTGATGATCTTAAATATGCTTATCTTGATGATAAGAAAGTATATCCTATTATTATTAGTTCTAAACTTTCAGGAAAGGAGGAAGAGAGGTTATTGGAGATACTGAAGAAACACCGAGGATCTATGGGCTATACTCTTGATGATTTAAAGGGGATTTCTCCTACTATATGTCAGCATGCTATTAATATAGAGCCTGATGCAAACCAGTTGTTGAGCACTGATACGTCCAAAACGTATCTACTTTCTCGAACACTTTGCTATTGTTTCTTCTCTAAACTTGGGTGATTTGGATACAACTAACACATACTAACACTGTGATTTGGATACAACTAACACGGAGTGTGAATGCTTTGATATAGTGCTCTATTAAAAGGAGCACCTTAATTGCCAGTAGTTCCCCTAGAGGCCCCGCTGCCACAAGCTGGCTGGACAGAAGATGTTGTGCAAGTTCTCATTATGAGCACGCATGACTATATTTGGAGCACCTGCCTAGGATTGTTTAGTACTTGGATGCTTGTTATTATTTATCTGCAATGCCCTAGATCTTGAAGTTACATGTTTAGACTCGTTCATGTAACGCCCGTCCATCCATCCCTATGCCTACCTACCTTTTCGAATCCCTCATTACAATTCTTTGTTACTATTGGTCCTGTTTCAACATCCTTTGTTGTTATTGTTGTTGCTTTCTTTGTTACTCTTGATAAACTTTTGTGAGCAAGAACTATTTCAGTGCAAATGAATCGACAACTCAGTTGTTAAGGCTTGCAAGTATTCTTTGGCTCCCCTTGTGTCGAATCAATAAATTGGGTAATACTACCCGCGAAGACTGTTGCGATCCCCTATACTTGTGGGTCATCAAGACTATTTTCTGGCGCCGTTGCCGGGGAGCATAGCTTTATTTGTAAGTTCACTTGGATCTATTATTATTCACTGCTACTCCTTTTATCATGGGAAAGTCTCGTGATGGAAAGTTCCCTATTTTACCATACACTACAATAAGAGGTACAGTCCTAAACACCTCTGCTGCTCTTGATTCACCATCTGTTATAAGTAAGCTTGTTACACCACCACCACATACACATGCTACACACACTGCTACTACTGCTGAGTCTGAAACTGCTTTTGATACTCATGATGTTACTTCTACTGTGCGTGATGTGAGTGGTTCATTAGGTCCTTTTATAGATGCTACTATGGCTAGTCTAGGAAATACCAAAACTCCTAGTGAAGATACTATTACACCTGTTAGCTCACCTGAGGCTAGTGAGAGTTATGATATTAATGATGGTTACATTGAGTTCTATAACATCCCAAAATTTTTCCTATTTTGGAATGTTATAAATAAGATCAATAGCTTGATTGATTGTTTGACTTTGTTGAAAATTCTCAAAGAGAAGAAAATTTTTCAATAGAAAATCCTCTCAACCTTGAATTCAAAATCTTATATTATTTTGTTATGACCTAAGTAGCCATATAAGCAAAAGGGCATGGATTGATTATGGATTGTAGAATTGGTGTGCAAGATTTCAAAATGAAAATCATGAAGCATTCATAAGCATTTCATTACATCCATGCAAAGTTCTCACAAACTGAATCCAAATCCTGGTATCTAAATCCTATTGTTGATTCGCCCAAATGTTCCTAAAGGTAATTAAATTGACTTTATAAAACCCACTGTTTATGAGGCATAAATTATTGATAATTATAGCCTAGAGAGATTCAATTAATATTACAAATTTTAGAAACAAAATTGAGCTCATTTGGAGCTAGTATGAGAAAGTTATGGAATAAATACAAATAAATAAAGATATAAATAAAGATATAAATAAAATGGAATATACAAGGATTTATAAACCCACTACTTGCAAACTAGTAAAAATATTACAAATATGATCCTACAATGATCTATTCGATTTTAGAAAAAATTAGAAGCAAGAATCGTGTCATTTGGAGTTCGTATACAAAAGATATGAGGGAAACAAGTAAATAGAAAAAAGAAAAAAAAACAACTGGGCCGACCGAGCCAGCCGGCGGCCCATCTACTGGGCCGGCCCACTGTAGCCGACCGGACCAGCCAGGCCGGATCGATCGCTTAGATGCTTTAAAAACCATGCAAAACCTGTTTTCTCTAATCTATCTTTATTCAAACTCTTATAACTTTTTATCTATAACTCCGAATCGACTTCCGTTTATTTCTAATTGTTCCCTACTCCAAGGCCTATCTCTAGACCATCCTAAATCTCCATATAAAATCGTGGAGCCACGGCTGTACGAGTTTCTCTTCTCGAAATCCCGAATCTACACATGCCCGAATCTTATTTCGCTTTTTGACCCATCTAGACTTTGTTTTTTGCCTTTAGCCAAAAAACAAAAGTTGTAGAACTCGTCGAAATATTTCAATCCCATCAAACCTCACCTCGTTTCATCCACCACAACCGGAGAATTTCGCATCGCAATATTTCAGATCTGACGGTGTAAATCTAAGATGTACTCGCGCTTGTTTCTTCAAATCCAAATTCCTTTGGTGAGAAGGTAGGACTAATGATTCCCCACAAATTTCATGTTCTAAGTGTTTCAATTTGACCTACGTATTTGTCTCTCTAACCCAGATCTGTTTCTTGTCTATTCTGAGCCAAAATCGGGTCGATCTCTTCTTCTAGCCACCGGATCCTATCCAGACGGTCGAGATCCAATCAAACCGGTGCGTGCCATGTCGTCATTCCGGTCAGCTTACTCATCAACGCCACGTCATCATCAGGTCAGCATCTAGTCCCAGTCATCATGCAAAGTCAACCTATCCAGTCAGCAGAATATTCTTTCGAATATTCCATTTGAATTTAAAATTGCACATTATAGATCTAACTTGTAAAATTCATTAGAAATTCATACAACGTCCAAAAATGACGTGTAATATATAAAATTGAAGATAATTTTACGTAGAATCATCTTATCAGAATAGATCCAACTTTTACTGTACGTGGTTACTGCAGTAATTTAATTAGATTTAATGGTCTTTTAGGTTAATAAATTCATAGGAAATTATCTGTAACTCCGAAAAATATGAACAATATATCAAATTGAAGCTACTGTAATGTAGATTAATAATATCTAGTTGGATCCAGCCTTTGCGGAATATTTACCCCGTAGTGATTAATTAGTTTTAATGGCTTTATAAATCATTAAATTCATAGAAAATTATTTGCATGTCACAAAAATATAAATAATATACCGATAGAAAGCTGGTTCCATGTAGATCATCAATCTGCAAATGGTTCAGGAAAATACTGTAGGTTTCGTAGCAATTAAATAAATAGTTTAATGGCTTATTTAGAGTAATAAATTCATCAGAAAATAAACACTGCTTAGAAATTTACAAGTAATATGTCCCTGGAATCACAATTCCGTGGAGACTACAGATATAATTTTAGTTTGATTTTTAGGCAACATAAACTGTATGAATCATTTAAAACCCATTAAACACTATTTAAATCATACAAAAAGATCTATAACTCCGATTAGGGTGAATCCAACGCCTACTGGTTCGTATTAACGTCCTCTATCCAGTAACCCAAGAAACAAATTTAATTCGACAGTTCGAACAAGCGTTACAACAGAACTATCAAAACCCTTATATTGGCAAGTAATTATTAATAACAAGTAATCCATTGCTTTAATTGATCTCATACATGTATCATATGATCTATTAATGCTCAGAGAACTAAATGTAAGCATTGTAACATATTAAACCATCATGCATGTTTTTGATCATCCTTGTTGTGTTTGCTATGTTTGCAATTGTTTTGATTAGAACTACCTTGTCCTCGTATAAGATTGTTCGGAGAGTGCGATTACTGCGGAGAAATACAATCATCACCCATATTATCTACATAAGGCAAGTTACATCACTTGTTCATAATTTTTGTCCCAGTTTTTATTCTATGCATGTGATCTTCAAAATTCTGTAGTATGCATGTGTAGGATGTTCTAGTAGAATTTTTCCTTAGTATTATTTTGCAAGTGCGATGATTTTGTAGTATGCCATGAGTAGCTCTATACTTAGGATTTTCCCTCCTAATAGGTTTCCCCTGTTTTTGCTAAGTATTGCTTGCTATGCTATATATACAAAATCTTAGTTGGGGGTTCGAAAGACAAAGAATTTTTCTAAGTATAAAGGCTCTCTAGAGCAAACTTTCCTTCTCAAATCCACTTCAAAATAAAACTAAGTTTTCTTCTAGGCGGAATGGTTGTCGGGTCAACGAGTGAGATTTTGGTGGAGGACGACCTTGAGAATCAAAGAAGTCTGCCATGTTTCAGAATTCATAAGCTTCCAGTGCAACCACAATATATTATGGGCTCTGTCTTGGCCTAGTACTTAGTGGGAAACCTCACCTGGGTACCAACATTTGGAGGTTCTTGGCACGGTTGGATCCGGAAGGTAGAGGGGCTACTAAGGGAAAGCCCCTCCATGGTCTTGTCTGTAAAAAGGACTCGATCGTGGATTGTGGGTAAAGTGCACAAACTCTCGAGAGTATTGCAATCTGATCGATCAGCCGTGTTCACGGTAACAGAACAACATTGAGCATCTGAAGGATGGAGCCTCTAAAGGATCTTCCTCTCTCTTTTCTAAACAAAGTTTTGAAACCCCATGGCGTGAGTAATATCGCTAATGGGTGGGATTTTGGGAACTTGGTGCGTAATATACAAGTGTCACTTGGTGAGTAATATCCAAGTGTTTGGTTGTTTGTGTAGGGGTTTGTAGCATGGAAAACAAAAAATTTCTATCGCATACAAACAAACAAGCCAAGATCTATCTACTAGATTGTAGCAACGAGTCGATGGAATAACTTACCCTCGAAGATTCCAAAGTGTTTAACAAGAGCGGATTCTCGTGGGTGATGTAGTCGTACTCTTTCCGATCTCAAGATCGTGTGGACGATCCTTCCGGCGCTGCGTTCCGGTAGCGCTTCATGATCGGTCATGCGTTAAATTTTCGACGAAGACCTTCCTCTCCCTTGTTCCAAAGTGAGCGGAGGTTGTAGCACTCTCCTCGCGATTCCTAAGACAACTGTAGTAATCTGGAAGTAGAGGGAAATCATGAGGCTTCCTTAAGCCGGAGCGAGTATGGTGGATTATGAGAGAGGGATATTAGTGGTCTAGAGATTAGACACACCAATTAGAAGGCTCTAAACCGCAGGCTAAAGCAATTAGAAGCTCTAAACCAAACGGCTCTAAACCTGAGATTAGAGGTAGAAACTTGTGTGTCTCAAGGAGGAGTCCTGCCCCTCCTTTTATAGGTGGAGGGGCTAGGCGCGCCAGGGAGGGAGGGAGTCCCTCCCCAACTCGGCCTAGGGTTGGGCGCCGACTTGGAGGAGAGAAACTCCTCCTCCAAGTTGGTTTCAAACTCCTCTTGCTTGTTTCCCATAGTTTCCTGTTTCCCACAGTTTCCTGTTTTCCACAGTTTCCTGTTTTAGCCGTTTGACTTTCAAACTGGCAATTTGACTTTCATGTTTTTGGAACAGCAAGAACACTTAGTACATGATGCAATCATCCAATGACACATTCATGTACCCTCCCGAGTCTTGGACAATCCGGACCCTTCTAGAACATTCCGATGAAAACAGGAATCATTCCCGAACTCCGAAGCGGGACTTTCCTTATATGAATCTTATTCTCGGACCATTCCGGATCACCTCGTGATATCCGGTCCCATCCAAGACTCGAACAACATTGGTCTCTTTCTCATAATCGATAACTACTCAAACAACGTCGAATCCTTAAGTGTGTCTCCCTACGGTTCGTGAATTATGCGGACATGATCGAGACACTTCTCGAACAATAACCAATAGAGGAATCTGGAAATTAATATGGCTCCACATATTTCTATGATTACTTTGCGATCGAATGAACCACTTACATACGATACCAATTTCCCTTTGTCTCACGATAGTTTACTTATCCGAGGTTATGATCGCGGTAACTCGCATACCTAGTTCAACCTCGTTACCGATAAGTACTCTTTTCTTGTTCGTGATATGTGATCCCTTGTGACCCGGTCACATGCTTGCAAGCTAATTGGATGACATTCCACCGAGAGGGCCCGAGTATATCTATCCGTCATATGGATGGACAAATCCACTCTTGATCCATGTGTTTCAACCAATACTTTCCGAGCAGTCAATGTCACCTTTATAGCCACCCGATTCTGGTGTGGTGTTTGATGTCATCAAAGCATCCATCCGGTAAAGGTGATATGCATGATCTCATGGTCGAAGGAATTAGGTTACTATGTATCAGAAAGCATATAGCAATTAAACTATTGAAATGACTTGATCTTTATGCTACGCTTATCAATAGGAGTATGTCCACCATATCATTCTCCTAACGATATGATCTTGTTGTTGATAACATCTCAATGTTCATGATAGGGAAACCACAATCATTTAATCAACCAACAAGCTAGTGAAGTATAGAGGCTATACTAGGGACTTCAAATTAAGTTTACAAATCACACAAGTATTAATGTTTCCTTGTTAATACTATTATAGCATGAATGTAAATATTTATCATAAACACAAAGATATAATAATAACAACATTTATTATTGCCTCTAGGGCATATCTCCAACAGTCTCCCACTTGCACTAGAGTCATCTAATCTAGATTACATGGTAATATACCGAACACCCATGGCAGTTTGGTGTTGGTCATGTTTTTCCCTCGGGAGAGGTTTAGTCAACGGATCCGCCACATTCAGATCTGTGTGTACTTTGCAAATATTTATATCCCCATCCTGGATATGTTCTCGAATAGCGTGAAAACGCAGCTTGATATGCTTCAGCTTCTTGTGCCTTGGTTCTTGCGCATTGGCTATGGCGCCCATGTTATCACAGTAGATAGACATTGGGTCCAGCGCACTAGGAACCACACCCAGGTCTGTAATGAACTCTTTCATCCATATCGCTTCTTGTGAAGCCTCCGGGCGACCATGTATTCCGGTTGATTGAAGATCTCGCCACAACGCTTTGCTTTGCACTCCTCCAGCTAACTGCTGCACCATTCAAAATAAATACATATCCAGATTGTGATTTAGAATCATCCGGATCGGTGTTCCAACTAGCATCGGTGTAACCGTTAACAACGAGCTGTTCATCACCTCCATAAGAAAGAACCATATCCTTAGTTCTTCTCAAGTACTTAAGGATGTTTTTGACCGCTGTCCAATGATCCACTCCTGGATCACTTTGATATCTGCTAGTTAAACTAACAGCATATGCAATGTCGGGTCTAGTACATAGCATGGCATACATTAGAGATCCTATGGCTGAGGCATAGGGAGTCTTACTCATCCTTTCTCTATCTTCTGCCGATGTCGGACTTTGAGTTTTACTCAAGATCATATTGGGCAACATGGGCAAGAACCCTTTCTTGCTTTCTTCCATTCCAAACTTCTTTAGAACTTTGTCCAAATATGTACTCTGTGACAATGATATTTGGCGTTTCGATCTATCTCTATAAATCTTTATGCCTAATATGTAAGCTGCTTCGCCAAGATCCTTCATTGAAAAACTATTATTCAAATATTCCTTGACACTATTAAGAAGGTCTACATCATTCCCAATCAACAATATGTCATCCACATATAGTATTAAGAATGCTACAGAGCTCCCACTCACTTTCTTGTAAATACAAGCTTCTCCATAAGTTTGTATAAAACCAAAACTTTTGATTACCTTATCAAAACGTTGATTCCAACTTCGGGATGCTTGCTTCAATCCATAGATGGACCTTTGAAGTTTGCATACCTTGTTAGCATCTTTAGGATCGACAAAACCTTTGGGTTGCATCATATACAACTCTTCATCAATATCTCCATTGAGGAATGCTGTTTTGACATCCATCTGCCATATCTCATAATCATAATATGCAGCGATTGCTAACATAATCCTCACAGACTTTAGCTTCGCTACTGGTGAGAAAGTCTCATCGTAGTCAACTCCTTGAATTTGTCGAAACCCTTTTGCGACAAGTCGAGCTTTATAGACAGTAACATTACCATCAGCATCTGTTTTCTTCTTGAAAATCCATTTGTTCTCGACAGCCTTCGGCCATCCCAGAAGTCCACCAAAGTCCATACTTGGTTTTCGTACATGGATCCAATCTCGGATTTCATGGCTTCTTGCCATTTATTGGAATCTGGGCTCATCATTGCTTCCTCATATGTCTCGGGGTCATCGGTGTTGTCCACCAACATGACACTCATAACGGAATCATACCCATGGAGTGGTACGAGGTCTCGTTGACCTCCGAGGCTCAGAGCAACTTCAACCAAGTTTCATGATCATCATCATTAGCTTCCTCTCTAATTGGTGCAGGCACCAGAACTTCTTCCGTGCTGCGCTACTGCAATTTCGAGAGAAGGTTCGACAACCTCGTCGAGTTCTACTTTCCTTCCAGTCACTTCTTTCGAGAGAAATTCTTCTAGAAAGGATCCATTCTTAACGAAGATTTTGCCTTCGGATCTATGATAGAAGGTATACCCAATAGTTTCCTTCGTATCCTATGAAGACGCATTTTTCCGCTTTGGGTTCAAGCTTGTCCATCAGTAACTTCTTTACATAGGCTTCAGATCCCCAAACTTTAAGGAACGACAATTTAGGTTTCTTCCCAAACCATAATTCATACGGTGTCGTTTCAACGGATTTATCTGATTGCCCTATTTAAAGTGAATGTACTGTTTCTAATGCATAACCCCAGAATGATAGTGGTAATCTGTAAGTGACATCATAGAACGAACCATATCTAAGAGAGTTCGATTACGATGTTCGGACACACCATTACGCTGTGGTGTTCCCGGCGGTGTCAATTGTGAAAGTATTCCGCACTTCTTTAAATGCTCGCCAAACTCGTAACTTAGATATTCACCTCCACGATCAGAACGTAGAAATTTAATCTTCTTGTTACGTTGATTCTCTACCTCACTTTGAAACTCCTTAAACTTCTCGAAAGTTTCGGACTTATGTTTCATAAAATAGATATACCCATATCTACTCAAGTCATCTGTGAAGGTAAGAACATAACGATAACCACAACGCGATGCTACACTCATTGGACCACACACATCGGTATGTATGATTTCCAATAAGTCCGTAGCTCGCTCCATCATACCAGAAAATGGAGTCTTAGTCATTTTTCCCATCAGACATGCTTCGCATCTTTCAAGTGATTCAAAATCAAGTGATTCAAGAAGTCCATCGGAATGGAGTTTCTTCATACGCTTCACTCCAATGTGACCAAGACGATTGCCACATATAGGTCAAATTATCGCTGATTTCAAACGTTTAGCCTCAATATTGTTGATATGTGTATTTCCACTATCGAGATTCAATAAGAATAGACCATCTATCAAAGGTGCATGTGCATAAAACATATTACTCATATAAATCGAACAACCATTATTCTCTCGACTTAAACAAGTAACCGCCTCGCAATAAACAAGATCCCGATATAATGTTCATGCTCAACGCAGCACCAAATAACAATTATTTAAGTATAAAACTAATCCCGATGGTAGATGAAGGGTAGCGTCGACCGCGATCACATCAACCTTTGATCCGTTTCACGCCGATCGTCACCTCGTTCTTCGTAGCTTCTTATTCGCAAAGACTGCTTCGAGTTACAAATATGAGCAACAACCAAGATCAAATACCCGAGCACTACTACGAGTACTAGTGAGATACACATCAATAACATGTATATCGATATACCTTTCTTCTTGATGTTGCCGTTCTTCGATCCGCCAAGTACTTTGGGCAATTCCGCTCAAAGGACCTTCTCCCTTGCGAAAAGCACTCGGTTTCAGGCTTGGGTCCAGCCTTGGTCTTCTTTGCGTGGTAACTTTCTTACCACCCTTCTTGAAGTGTCCCTTTGCTTAGACTTGCCTTTATTGAGTTTGGTGGTCTTATTGACCATCAACACTTGGTGCTCTTTCTTGATCTCCACTTCGCAGACTTTAACATAGCAAACAGTTCGCAACTCTTTGTTCATGTTCGCATGTTGTAGTTCATCACAAAGTTCTGTAACTTGGTGGCGTGATCGAGGACGCGTAAATCCCCAAAGCATTAGGAATCACTATACCCAAGCTTTGAAGTTTGTTTATGCCCGGACATCTTAAGCACATGCTCACCGACGAAGCTGCCCTCTTCCATCTTGCGGTTAAAGAACTTTTCGAAGCCTCATAGCTTTCAATTGCCGCATGAGTCTCAAAAATCAATTTGAGATCCTCGACAATATCATATGGGTCGACTCTTCAAACCTTTTACAAGCTCCGATTCTAAACCATACAAGATAGCACACTGAACTATGGAGTACTGATTCTTCCGAGCGAGGTAAACATTCTTTACTTCATCGGAAGCATCAGCTGCAGGTGGGTCACCCAGCGGTGCATCTAGCACATAGGTCAAATTACCAGCTGTGAGGACAATCCTCAAATTGCGGAACCAATCCGCGAAGTTGCTTCCATTGTTTTTCAACTTTTCTTTCTCTAGGAACGCATTAAAATTGATGGTAGGGGCTGCCATTGATCTACAACATATTTGCAATAGTTTTAGACTAAGTTTATGATAAATTGAGTTCAAATTAATTAATGAAATTAAACTAGGTGAACTCCCACTCAAAACAACATCCCTCACATTGTTTTAGTGATCACACGAACCAAATCCACCACATCAACACCGATCATCACAAGAGTTGATATAGTTTCAATGGCGAACAATCGTCATGTTCATCATATCTACTATATGATTCATGCTTTAACTTTCGGTGATCCGTGTTCCGAGACCATGTCTGTACATGCTAGGATCGTCAAGATCAAACCTTAGTTTCTGCATGAGCAAATCTGGCTTGCTCACGTTGTATACACTTGCAGAATCTAACACACCCAATCATCACGTGGTGCTTCGAAACAACAAGCTTTAGCAACGGTGTTAACTAAGGGTGAACACTTTATGATTTGATATTCATGTGCATGAGGGATCATCTTATAATGCTACCGTCGTCTACTAAGCAATACAAGATGCATAAAGGATTAACATCACATGCAATTCATAATGTGTGATATGATATGGCCTTTCTTCTTTGTGCTTCCGATCTCCATCTTCAAGCACGAACATGATCTCCATCATCACCGGCATTGCATCAAGGTCAATGACGCTTCACCATGGTTGTCGTCCACCGGCTTCAACTATTACAACTACTTTGAATAGACAAGCGGGTCTTAACATAAATTAAAAACAACCATATGGCTCCTGCCGGTTGCCAACTTACAATAAGGAACATTGCATACATCAAATATAATCACAACCATGGCCATATCACATCATCAAGACACCCCTGCAAAACAAAGTTAGACGCCTCTACTTTCTTTGCATATTTTACGTGGTTTGGGGCTTTCAATAAGTGTCGTTCTAACTACGAACAAGAACCACAACATTGATACTAGCATTGTTGATCACCCGTTGTAAATTGGATCTTAACTATGCTAGGAGAACAGCACCATAAAGCCACTTATGCAATACAAGTTGCATGTTAAGCGTGGAGCAAGTCTCATGAACGATGTCATGTAAGGTTAGCCCGGGCCGCTTCATCCCAACATACCGCAAGATGCAAAGTACACAAAAGGCAATCGACAATAAAAGCATCAACGCCCACAATGACCATTGTGTTCTACTCGTGCAACAGATCTACATATAGAGTGGCTCGATACCCTTTGAAGGGGTTCGTAGCATGGAAAACAAAAAAAAATCTATCGCATACAAACAAACAAGCCAAGATCTATCTACTAGATTGTAGCAACGAGTCGATGGAATAACTTACCCTCGAAGATTCCAAAGTGTTTAACGAGAGCGGATTCTCGTGGGTGATGTAGTCGTACTCTTTCCGATCTCAACATCGTGTGGACGATCCTTCCGGCGTTGCGTTCCGGCAGCGCTTCCATGATCGGTCACACGTTCGGATTGACGAAGACCTTCCTCTCCTTGTTCCAAAGCAGAAAGGAGGTTGTAGCACTCTCCTCGCGATTCCGACAGCACAACGGCGTAGTACCGGAAGTAGAGGGGAAATCCCGCAGGGCTTCGCCTTAAGCCGGAGCGAGTATGGTGGATTATGAGAGAGGGATATTAGTGGTCTAGAGATTAGACACACCAATTAGAATGCTCTAAAACGCAGGCTAAAGCAATTAGAAGCTCTAAACCAAACGGCTCTAAACCTGAGATTAGAGGTAGAAACTTGTGTGTCTCAAGGAGGAGCCCTGCCCCACCTTTTATAGGTGGAGGGGCTAGGCGCGCCAGGGAGGGAGGGAGTCCCTCCCCAAATCGGCCTAGGGCTTAGGCGCCTACTTGGAGGAGAGAAACTCCTCCTCCAAGTTGGTTTCAAACTGCTCTTGCTTGTTTCCCACAGTTTCCTGTTTCCCACAGTTTCCTGTTTTCCACAGTTTCCTGTTTTAGCCGTTTGACTTTCAAACTGGCAATTTGACTTTCATGTTTTTGGAACAGCAAGAACACTTAGTACATGATGCAATCATCCAATGACACATTCATGTACCCTCCCCCCTCGGAGTGCCGGACAATCCGGACCCTTCTAGAACATTCCCGATGAAAACACCGGAATCATTCCCGAACTCCGAAACGGGACTTTCCTTATATGAATCTTATTCTCCGGACCATTCCGGATCACCTCGTGATATCCCGGATCCCATCCGAGACTCCGAACAACATTCGGTCTCTTTCTCATAATACCATAACTACTCAAACAACGTCGAATCCTTAAGTGTGTCTCCCTACGGTTCGTGAATTATGCGGACATGATCGAGACACTTCTCCGAACAATAACCAATAGAGGAACTGAAATTCATATGGTCCCACATATTTCTACGATTACTTTGCGATCGAATGAACCACTTACATACGATACCAATTTCCCTTTGTCTCACGATAGTTTACTTATCCGAGGTTATGATCGTCGGTATCTCTGCATACCTAGTTCAACCTCGTTACCGATAAGTACTCTTTTCTCGTTCCCGTGATATGTGATACCTTGTGACCCAGTCACATGCTTGCAAGCTAATTGGATGACATTCCACCGAGAGGGCCCAGAGTATATCTATCCGTCATATGGATGGACAAATCCCACTCTTGATCCATGTGTTTCAACCAATACTTTCCGAACACTCAATGTCACCTTTATAGCCACCCAGTTACGGTGTGGTGTTTGATGTCATCAAAGCATCCATCCGGTAAAGGTGATATGCATGATCTCATGGTCGAAGGAATTAGGTTACTATGTATCACAAAGCATATAGCAATTGAACTATTGAAATGACTTGATATTTATGCTACGCTTGTCAATAGGAGTATGTCCACCATATCATTCTCCTAACGATATGATCTTGTTGTTGATAACATCTCAATGTTCATGATAGGGAAACCACAATCATTTAATCAACCAACAAGCTAGTGAAGTATAGAGGCTATACTAGGGACTTCAAATTAAGTTTACAAATCACACAAGTATTAATGTTTCCTTGTTAATACTATTATAGCATGAATGTAAATATTTATCATAAACACAAAGATATAATAATAACTACATTTATTATTGCCTCTAGGGCATATCTCCCACAGTTTGGACACTTGGTGAGTAATATCCTCGTGTGCCATTCGACCCTATTTTATCTAAGCAAATGTTTACAAAGTAGGGTAAAACTCTCTCTCTCTCTTTTCTCCATACTTAGAGAAAATTAGCTTTATGCAAATGAACTCCAAAGCCTAAACTAGCCTTGCATGTAGAGTTAGTATTTCCTTCCTTGGTGTAATTTGCCAATACATTCAAAGTATTGACATAACTTGTTGGCTGCATGTTTCATGTGCAGAATTTCGGAGATCGTTGAAAGGTGCGCTAGGATCGCGGGTCTTCACTCAACCTGCCTGTGGCATTGATGGGACTCCAAGTTGTATTTATATAAACGCATTGTAATAATGTAAACTCTGGATTATTCGATTCATGTAATAAAGACTTGTGTTTTACATGATATTTCATCGACTGTGAGTGCTAGCTATTGATCCAGGGACTAGCATGTTAATCACATGGACTTAGGATCCTTACCGATCCAAGTTCGCTAGAAATGGTATCAGAGCATAAGTTGACTGTAGATCGTGACCCTAGACATGGAAAAACCTTAGGACAAATATTTTCTAAGTTATTTCAGAAAACTCTCATACTTCTCATCATCTATCTTTGGGGTTTTAAAATTTCTTAAGTCTCTTCTTTTCAACATTATAAAATTACCACTACACACTTCAAGAAGAAACTTTTCTCAAGATTACCTTTTCAAAGAAGATCATCTCAATGTTTCGATTAAGTTAGGACTTGAAGACCTCCATGAAAGATGTTCCAAGACTGAAGCTACGAGATTAAAGACTTCAAAGGCCTTAAGTCAATGTTATTAACTAAAGAACTCGAAAGATTGAAGATTATGAAGAACATGAAGACTATCAAGAGCACGAAGACTTTTGGAGACTCGAAGCCTCGAAGATTACAAGTGACCTATTAGGAACCAAAACCGAATAAGATTTCGCTAAATATAGATGCGACAAATTGTTTGCTATCTTGTATGGTTTATTACCATAGCTAATGAAAACCTATTTTCTAAATAAAATTTCTTGTATGGGTTATTCTTCTTCTTTCCATACTCCATTCGTTCCTACTCTAAACCTTGGTCAACTCGACGGATGGACCATATCAATAAGGAGGACAAGGAACTCAACTCCACCAAGCGTAAGAGCCACGTCGATGCAAAGAAGTGGATGCTCCAGGTTGAAGAAAGAATGAAGGATGCCAACATTGAAGACAATAGAATGGTTCATTATGCCACCCAATTCCTAAAAGACGAGGCTGCAACCTAGTGGAATATGCAACACGCCATTAATGATCATCAAGGGATGATATCCTGGGGAGAATTTAAAGAGGTTCTACTACAATCTCGTCTCGTCACTCGTATACCAAAAACCCAAGAAGTTGAAGTCCCGAAACATTTAGCTTGCACGATCTATGGAGAAATAGGATATATCACCAAGGAGCATCATGATCAGCGCCCCTACTGTGAAGGAAGGCACCCATCAGAAGAATGTCCCACCTCTCAAGTTACATGCTTATTGTGCGAAGGGACCAATCACAACCCCGCTCAATGCACCTCTACCCGGTGGTACATAAACTGAATCAGCAAATCAGAGATGGAATGCGCCAAGACCTCATGAAGATCTGCGAGGACACGACAAAGACAAGGGATGGATTCAAGACTCTAGACACCGCACCCAAAGTCATCACTTCGCAATACTCGACATATGAAAGGAATGCCCATTTTCCCCAAACTGCCTCAAGGAAACGATCAAGGCTTCCAAATGTTGAGGTAGAGCATGAAGAACCACAAGACGGGATGTCCTTGCCAAAAAGGAGGAAGGATCTAAGCAAAGTCCTATGCTTCCAGTGTCACAATCCTGGGCATTATGCTGATAATTGTCCAAAACATGTGAATGTAGCTGGAAAGGATAAAAACGATGATGGTAATAGTAATATAGGCAGTAGCGTGAAGAATCCCAAGAAAGATTCTAGCCAGGTGACATGCTATATGTATGGTGAAACAGTGCATTACGCGTTAGATTGTCCTCGGAAAAGGAAGAATGGTTGTGGCAAAGGAAATGCCAAAGGAAAGAAGCCCAATCTGTCCATCAAGCTACGACGAATTATGTTAGTGTAAATGGATCTTACAAATCAACAATCCACACCGGACCCATCAGAAGAACCTAACAAATACAATCTTTTAAGGGTGGTAGTACCCTAGTGTGAACCAAACCTATTTCTTAGCTTTCTCGAATCTTGAGGACAAGATTCCTTTTAAGGGTGGTAGTCTGTAACATCCCAAAATTTTTCCTATTTTGGAATGTTATAAATAAAATCAATATCTTGATTGATTGTTTGACTTTGTTGAAAATTCTCAAAGAGAAGAAACTTTTTGAATAGAAAATCCTCTCAACCTTGAATTCAAAATCTTATATTCTTTTGTTATGACCTAAGTAGCCATATAAGAAAAAGGTCATGGATTGATTATGGATTGTAGAATTGGTGTGCAAGATTTCGAAATGAAAATCATGAAGCATTCATAAGCATTTCATTACATCCATGCAAAGTTC
The DNA here is from genome assembly GCA_030063025.1 of Avena longiglumis. Classification (NCBI taxonomy): domain Eukaryota; kingdom Viridiplantae; phylum Streptophyta; class Magnoliopsida; order Poales; family Poaceae; genus Avena; species Avena longiglumis. The sequence continues at coordinate 464,381,931 of CP125975.1, read as the reverse complement.
TCACAAACTGAATCCAAATCCTGGTATCTAAATCCTATTGTTGATTCGCCCAAATGTTTCTAAAGGTAATTAAATTGACTTTATAAAACCCACTGTTTATAAGGCATAAATTATTGATAATTATAGCCTAGATAGATTCAATTAATATTACAAAATTTTAGAAACAAAATTGTGCTCATTTGGAGCTAGTATGAGAAAGTTATGGAATAAATACAAATAAATAAAGACATAAATAAAATGGAATATACAATGATTTATAAACCCACTACTTGCAAAATAGTAAAAATATTAAAAATATGATCCTACAATGATCTATTCGATTTTAGAAAAATTTAGAAACAAGAATCGTGTCATTTGGAGTTCGTATGCAAAAGATATGAGGGAAACAAGTAAATAGAAAAAAGAAAAAGAAAAAAAAACAACTGGGCCGGCCGAGCCAGCCGGCGGCCCATCTACTGGGCCGGCCCATTGTAGCCGACCATACCAGCCAGGCCGGATCGATCGCTTAGATGCTTTAAAAACCGTGCAAAACCTGTTTTCTCGAACCTATCTCTATTCAAACTCTTATAACTTTTTATCTACAACTCCGAATCGACTTCCGTTTGTTTCTACTTGTTCCCTACTCCAAGGCCTATCTATACACCATCCTAAATCTTCATATAAAATCATGGAGCCATGGCTGTACGAGTTTCTGTTCTCGAAATCCCGAATCTACACATGCCCGAATCTTATTTCGATTTTTGACCCATCTAGACTTCGTTTTTTGCCTTCGGCCAAAAAACGAAAGTTGTAGAACTCGTCGGAATCTTTCAATCCCGACAAACCTCACCTCTTTTCATCCACCACAGCCGAAGAATTTCGCATCGCAATATTTCAGTTCTGACGGTGTAAATCTAAGATGTACTCGCGCTCGTTTCTTCAAATCCAAATTACTTTGGTGAGAAGGTAGGACTAATGATTCCCCACAACTTTCATGTTCTAAGTTTTTCAATATGACCTACGGATTTGTCTCTCTAACCCAGATCTGTTTCTTGTCTATTCTGAGCCAAAATCGGGTCGATCTCTTCTTCTAGCCACCGGATCTTATCCAGACGGTCGAGATCCAATCAAACCGGTGCATGCCATGTAGTCATTCCGGTCAGATTCCTCATCAATGCCACGTCATCATCAGGTCAGCATCTAGTCCCAGTCAGCATGCAAAGTCAACCTGTCCAGTCAGCGGAATATTCTTTCGAATATTCCATTCGATTTTAAAATTGCACATTATAGATCTAACTTGTAAAATTCATTAGAAATTCATACAATGTCTAGAAATTATGTGTAATATATCAAATTGAAGATAATTTTACGTAGAATCATCTTATCAGAATAGATCCAACTTTTACTGTACGTGGTTACTGCAGTAATTTAATTAGATTTAATGGTCTTTTAGGTTAATAAATTCATAGGAAATTATGTGTAACTCCAAAAAATATGAACAATATATCAAATTGAAGCTACTGTAATGTAGATTAATAATATTTGGTTGGATCCATCCTTTGCGGAATATTTACCCCGTAGTGATTTAATTAGTTTTAATGGCTTTATAAATCATTAAATTCATAGAAAATTATTTGCATATCACAAAAATATAAATAATATACCGATAGAAAGCTGGTTCCATGTAGATCATCAATCTGCAAATGGTTCAGGAAAATACTATAGGTTTCGCAGCAATTAAATAAATAGTTTAATGTCTTATTTAGAGTAATAAATTCATAAGAAAATAAATACTGCTAAGAAAATTACAAATAATATGTCCCTGGAATCACAATTCCATGGAGAGTACAGATATAATTTTAGTTTGATTTTTAGGCAACAGAAACTGTATGAATCATTTAAAACCCATTAAACACTATTTAAATCATACAAAAAGATATATAACTCCGATTAGGGTGAATCGAACGCCTACTGGTTCGTATTAACGTCCTCTATCCAGTAAACCCAAGAAACAAATTTAATTTGACAGTTAGAACAGGCGTTACAACAGAACTATCAAAACTCTTATATTGGCAAGTAATTATTAATAACAAGTAATCCATTGCTTTTATTGATCTCATACATGTATCATATGATCTATTAATGCTCAAAGAACTAAATGTAAGCATTGTAACATATTAAACCATCATGCATGTTTGTGATCATCCTTGTTGTGTTTGCTATGTTTGCAATTGTTTTGATTGGAACTACCTTGTCCTCGTATTAGATTGTTCGGAGAGTGCGATTGCTGCGGAGAAATAAAATCATCACCCATATTATCAACATAAGGCAAGTTACACCACTTGTTTATAATTTTTGTCCCAGTTTTTATTCTATGCATGTGATCTTCAAAATTCTGTAGTATGCATGTGTAGGATGTTCTAGTAGAATTTTTCCTTAGTATTATTTTGCAAGTGCGATGATTTTGTAGTATGCCATGAGTAGCTCTATACTTAGGATTTTCCCTCCTAATAGGTTACCCCTGTTTTTGCTAAGTATTGCTTGCTATGCTATATATACAAAGTACCGTTGGGGGATTCGAAAGACAAAGAATTTTTCTAAGTATAAAGGCTCTCTAGAGCAAACTTTCCTTATCAAATCCACTTCAAAATAAAACTAAGTTTTCTTCTAGGCGGAATGGTTGTCGGGTCAACGAGTGAGATTTTGGTGGAGGACGACCGCCCAGGAATCAAAGAAGTCTGCCATGTTTCAGAATTCAGAAGCTTCCAGTGCAACCACAATACATTATGGGCTCTGTCTTGGCCTAGTACTTAGTGGAAAACCTCACCTGGGTACCAACATTTGGAGGTTCTTGGCACGGTTGGATCCGGAAGGTAGAGGGGCTACTAAGGGAAAGCCTCGCCATGGTCTTGTCTGTAAAAAGGACTCGATCGTGGATTGTGGGTAAAGTGCACAAACTCTCGAGAGTATTGCAATCTGATCGATCAGCCGTGTTCACGGTAACAGAACAACATTGAACATCTGAAGGATGGAGCCTCTAAAGGATCTTCCTCTCTCTTTTCTAAACAAAGTTTTGAAACCCCATGGCGTGAGTAATATCGCCAATGGGTGGGATTTTGGGAACTTGGTGCATAATATCCAAGTGTCACTTGGTGAGTAATATCCAAGTGTTTGGTTGTTTGGACACTTGGTGAGTAATATCCTCGTGTGCCATTCGACCCTATTTTATCTAAGCAAATGTTTACAAAGTAGGGTAAAACTCTCTCTCTCTTTTCTCCATACTTAGAGAAAAATAGCTTTATGCAAATGAACTCCAAATCCTAAACTAGCCTTGCATGTAGAGTTAGTATTTCCTTCCTTGGTGTAATTTGCCAATACATTCAAAGTATTGACACAACTTGTTGGCTGCACGTTTCATGTGCAGAATTTCGGAGATCGTTGAAAGGTGCGCTAGGATTGCGGGTCTTCACTCAACCTGCATGTGGCATTGATGGGACTCCATGTTGTATTTATATCGCTTCTGTTGTAATAATATAAACTCTGGATTATTCGATTCATGTAATAAAGACTTGTGTTTTACATGATATTTCATCGACTGTGAGTGCTAGCTATTGATCCAGGGACTAGCATGTTAATCACAGGGACTTAGGATCCTTACCGATCCAAGTTCGCTACAAGTTCACAGATGATTTTGTTGAAGAGTGCCGAAACACACATGGTACTAGTGTTGTTAAGAGTCTCCTTGCTAGACATACTATTATGCCTAAGTTGTCCTCTGATCATAAGTTTGCCACTTCTCCCATAGATATTAAGGATGAAGACTATGATTCCTCTCTTGATTTATCTTATTTATATATTGTTCAGAAAGAACCTTTTTGTGGGACTAAAAATGAGTGTTGTGGCTCATATGAATGAGCTTTCTACTATGAGTGCTTTATTCTCTGATGATTTTAAGATGCGCAAGTACTTTTTTGCTAAGATATTCCCTTTTTCACTAAAAGGAGAAGCTAGGGCTTGGTTTAATAGATTACCTCCTGGTTCCATTGATAGCCCTGATTGCTTGATTGCTTCTTTCTTCCAGAAATATTTTACTCCCAGTGCTAGACATGCTGCTTTGTACAGACTTTTTGATTTTAAATAGGGAGGAGAAGAGAAACTGTCGGAGTCATGGACAAGGTTTTGTGCCTTGATTCATGCACATCCTGGATGTCCATTGCCTAAGAATGAGCTTCTTGATATTTATTATAATGGACTAACTGATGATTTTAGGACCTGCCTATATAGCTTTGCTGATTGTGTTTTCAGGAAAAGGACTCCTACAGATGCTGAAGAATTAATGACTAAAATAAGCAAGAATTATGATGATTGGACTTCAACTGAGCTAAATATACCTAAGCCTATTACTCCTGAACCAGTTGTTCCTGAACCAATTCCAGCACCAACAACAAAGAAGAGGGGAGTTATTGCATTAAATGATCAAGTGATGAAGGAATCTAAGAAGTGTCTAAAGGAGAAAGGTATTAGAGCTGAAGATGTGAAGAATCTACCTCCTATAGAAGAATTATGTAAGCCAATTCCCCACTCATCTACTATTGAGGTACACTCTCTCCAACACTTTGACGAAGGTGATATTCCTTATGGTAAGCCTCCTGATCAATGTTTAGAGGAACTTGACACTTTTATTGTTAAGCAAGGGTATTTTAATAAACAAGTTTAGAATCATTTATTAGAAAACTCTAGAGCTAACCTTGAGTTGAAAGATATTGTGGAAAGAAATTCTAATGATATTAAAATTCTTTGTAAACACTTTAAAATGGTTCAAACTCAACTTGATCAACTTGCTAAGGTGCAAAAGGATATGCTAGTTAATGCTTCGGGAGATAAAAATGCTGATGGAATTAGAACTAGTTGTGGTACAGCTACTCAAGATCCTTTATATCCTGAAGGACGCCCTAAAAGAATAGAGCAGGATTCCCGACAAGGTGAAGATAGTGGTAGTCCTTGTAAGAGGGAGAAAAAGAAACATAAGATAGTTGAGGAACCACTTGAACCTGCTGTATATCCTAATAGTATATCTGTCTCTGATGCTGAAACTGAGAGTGGTAATGGTAAAAATGAGTCTCCTGATAAGGAGGAAGGTGAGGAAGAACCTAAGAAGCACACTAAGAACACTAGGTATAAAAAGGAAGATTTTATTGCTAATAAACATGGTAAAGAGAGAGAACCTTGGGTACAGAAACCTATGCCTTTTCCAGGTAAGAAACACAAGTCAAAGGAGGAGGAACACTACAACAATTTTTGTGAGTGGATGAAACCTTTATTCTTATAAATTCCTTTGACTGATGCTATTAAATTGCCTCCTTATTCAAAGTATATGAAGGATATTGTCTCTAATAAAAGGAAGATTCCTAATGAGGAGATTTCTACCTTGCTTGCTAATTACTCCTTCAATGGTAAGGTTCCAAAGAAACTTGGTGATCCAGGTATACCAACTATTCCTTACTACATTAAGAATAATTATGTTAGAACTGTTTTATGTAATTTGGGAGTTGGAGTTAGTGTTATGCCTTTTTATCTCTACAAGAGACTCCAGCTACAAAAGATGATACCAACTGATATATCTTTGCAAATGGCTGATAAGTCAACTACTATTCCTGTTGGTATATGTGAGGATGTCCCTGTTCAAGTTTCTTATAATTGCATGGTTTTAACTGATTTTGTTGTGCTTGAAATGCCTGAAGATGATAATATGTCTATTATTCTTGAGAGACCTTTTCTTAATACTGCAGGTGCTGTCGTTAGTTGCAATTAAGGAAAAGTAACATTCAATATTAATGACAAAGAGCACACTGTCTATTTCCCCAAGAAGGTTGTTAAGAGACATTGCATGAATTCCATTGACAATATTGAGAGCATCAAGGTTGGAGAAATATATTGTCCCATTCCACGAGAAAATTTTGAAACTATTATGATTGGGACCATTGCTATGAAGTATGAGGTATCATAATCACTTTGTGGAATGCAAAGTTTTGTTTCATATAAGATTGTTTTGGTAACAAAACTTGATATACCTTGTTAACAAAGGGATTTTAATGAACAAAACAATGCTTTCACAGTGGTCATACTTGCTCACTTTTATTTTTCTCCTTTCCAATCCTTGTTCTTCGACGTGCCTAACTTAAAGGCATTAAAGAAAAGTACATTTGGGAGATAACCCAAGAGTTTCCTTGAGTCTTGGAAGTTATTACTTCAGTAATGACCTCTCTTTATCCTTTTTATTTGCTTTTTGTGCCAAGAATGGCCTCTAATGAGAGGGAAAGTATGATTTGGGGAGTTGTTGTCCTGAAACAGATTTCTGTCCTCCACCAAAAAAATTCGTGAGGAGTCTATGTAACTCGGATTGAGTTGAAAATTTATGAATAAATACCCCAGTATGTTAGCTAACTTTCATTAGTTCAACACTTTTTAATTTGAGCAACAGAAGATGTTCGACAAAATCAGTTTCTACCTGCTGGTCTGTTTTGATAGATTTCTGCCATCATTTGCATTTGCTTCTTATTGATCCCTTTTTGAGTTCTCTTTTGGGTAATTGAGATTTTCGAAGGAGTTACTACAGTAGCTTGTGTTTTTAGTGAAAAGTTTTTCTATTCCAAAGCTTTGCCTAAGGTCTAATATCTTTTGAATAAACTAATGTTGCTAATGAAGATTGTGTGAAGTTTTGTATGAAGGAAAAATTTCAGGTGTAGAGAGAGGATGATGTAATGAGATGAAGAATGGACAAAAGCTCAAGCTTGGGGGGAGCCACCTAGTGTCACCCCAAGAATTATTCAAGAGGTACAGGTGTCAAAGCTTGGGGGTCCCCAAGGTATCCCCTTCTTCATCCATAAAAATCTCAGGTCTTTCTAGACACTTCGTTTTTATTGTTTCATGCACAGTAGTGTTGTTCTTGGAGTGTCTTAGTTTTTGTTTTGGTTTTCTTTTGCTTTGTTTGTTTTTGCTTTGTTTGCTTGTTTGAAAAATCGAAAACACCAAAAATATTTGTTGTTCTTCTCTGGTTTTGTGAGTTCTTTGCAGGGTTTAGCCGTCCTCAGAGGATTTTGGTTTCATGTTATTATTCAAGTCACACAAGTGAAGGGCAATAATGAAGATTAAGGCAACTCGAGGTGTGGTAAGAGGCTGGTAACGAACTCTATTTGTTTCATTTTTGTACATATACTCATCATTGTGAGCATGCTTAGCCTGTTTGTGTAAGGTGTATGTCATTATGGATGCTTACTAGTTCTTGCTTGTCTATGATTAGCTCTAGCTTGCTAATAGTTTGTAGCATGTCATATGAATGTTTGCTTGCATTGTTTATTCATACTTTGGTATGATATTGTGGTATACTCCTCTGACTGTTCATGTGAATCGACTTGGCACATGCTCACGCATGCATATGACTAATCAATAGTCAGTAAGCCTCGATGATTTATTTTGCCTCAGAGTTCTTGTATCACTTTCATGCCATAGTTAGTCCTGTTTTGTTGCAAACATGATTATGACAACTATTTCTCTCTCGTTTGTCGCTCCATCTCTATTGCTAGCCTTCACTTGCACTGAGTATGTGCTCTACCTGTGCTTCCAACTCCCTAAAACCAATATTGCCAGTTGTGTCCACCATACCTACCTATTAACATCATTTGCTATTTCAGTGCATATTCCATATGCCGTGTTTTCTTCCAAAATAAAATGTTTGTCTGTTTTGAGAAAGTTCGTTAGTAAAGATCTCACGAACTTGATGGCACACTTTATTCTTTGCGCTTAATAATTCTGAACTATCGTGACCTGTCCATGAAAGTTATATGCTTGCTAATTATATGGTAGGAGTCAGCAGAACCATGCTGTCATGGGGAACACTTTTAACACTTTTTGGATATCTGATCCAGTTGATTCCTTGCTCTTTTGTTTATGGATGTCGACGATGTGAAATAAAAGGGGCGTTTGTGAGTTCATGGAGTTTATACATTGTGTTAAAGAAATGCCTGGGCCGCTAGCCTAAGCCATGCTTAATCATGGTGGAAACTTGCAGCATCACCATAATGAGCATCTATGAAGCATCCTCAATAAAAAGCTATGCATATGGTGAATAAAAAGATTGCTGAGATGCTCATTGTCTGCTTGCCTTGTCATTTTGGTTATGGGAAAGCTCATGTACCATGTGCAAGGGGTACCCCGTTGGCGGTTCTTGATGATATGCATGTATTTACAATGAGAAGAACTTTCAGGTGACCAAAGTTGAGTAGCATGCGGAGCGACCCTCGTACTCAAGGGACTTAGGATTTCCAGTCTATGGTCTGTCAAGCATATGATTCAGAGTGGACCTCACTTTCACCTTAACCACATGAAGATGCCTATGATAGGGGCAATGAGAGCTCAAAGCTAATGAGTATCTTTCTTTCAGCATTGGGAAGCCTTTCAAACCTTCACAAAACCGTTTTCACAACCTTGTTGAGTCACCACTTATTCTATGAGCACCTTCTTGAGATCATAGTTGTCATTTTTAAGTTTGTTCCAAAGCTTGGTTAATTATGTCATGACTTTGATGCGTGTATCTCTGATATCTTTACTTCTAGTTTTCATCTGAACTTCAGAGGTGCCTTGGAATTTATATTGTGCTCTTCAAACAAAGGCAAGCGAGATACCACTCTATCATACCTTATTATGATCATTGCAATGTCGCTTATGTTTATGTTTCATGCTACTTATTATTATTGATTTGGTTTTCTCTTCATAGCTTGCAATGACTATTGAGTAGACTTAGTTGCATACTTCTTATTATGAATTGTCTAAGCATCTACTCTTGTGCTGAGAATATATACATCATATGAAGCAAAGTGTTCAGGAAAGTTCTTTTATTGCACTTAGTTTTCAACTGAATTGCTTGAGGACAAGCAATAAGCTAAGCTTGGGGGAGTTGATACGTCCAAAACGTATCTACTTTCTCGAACACTTTGCTATTGTTTCTTCTCTATACTTGTGTAATTTGGATACAACTAACACGGACTAACGTTGTTTTCAGCAGAATTACCTTGGTGTCTTGTTTTTGTGCAGAAAATGAACTATCAAGAAAATCCTGGAAAATATGCCAAAAATTATATTTTACCAGAAGATCCACGGAGCCAGAAGAAGAGACGGAGAGGAGGCCTGGGGGGCCCACACCCATCCCAGGCGCGGGCCCACCACTGGCCGCGCTTGGAGGGGGTGCAGCATGTAACACCCCTAGTTCTACTAATACTAATTAGGAATTTATTGTGCATTCATGAGCATCATATTCTAAAAATGAAACTAAGAAAAATTAAAGCAAACCCTAAACCCTATTTTTTCCCACCTCTCTTTGTAATTATTTCAAACGGTTTAAATATTTTGAAAATGATCAAAAAGTTGTGAATCCCATACTGTTACAAGGGCCTCACATTATTTCAAAGGTTTTACAAAAATCGGTGGCATTTGAAATGCCCAAAACATTTTGTATTTGGAATTAGCAAAAAGAAATGAAAACAGAAATAGAAAAACATTTGAGAAAGAAAAAAACAGTTCTCTAACCCTAACTGGGCTGCAGCCCATTCTCTCTTCTCCCCTCACGCGCTTCCTTGCTGCTCAGTGCAACCATGCTCGGCCCACCTCAGCCCAGCACCGGCCCAGTACGGCTTCACCCCACCTCCTATCGTCTTCCTCCTGGCCGGCAAGCACCTGCGTGGCCTCCGCGATGCCGTCGATCCTCGCCGGCGCTGCGATGCACGCCGCCACTTGAGAGGGAGAGGATAAGAACCGCCGTGATGTGCTCTCTCATCCCGTCCGTCGCCATGGCCGTCGTCGATTCGCCTCCGTCCGGCCTCCCCGAGCCTCCCCGACACCTCCATCGGCTTCATGGTGAACTAGCGGTGCCTAGGCACCCTTACGTTTCCTCCCTATCCCTCTGGTTGTTGTCCCCCATGACCACCTGCAAGATCCGCCGCTGGCCGCCGCCGTGCACCCTCCTCCGGCGACCAATCCTAGGCGGCGCCGCCACTATCTGGTTCAGCGCGCACACCCGCATCCAGTGCACCCCTTCTCGCTCGCCCGCCGCGCCCTGTCGCCGAGCCCGAACTCGATCTAGGAGGATCTCCATGGCTGACGTCAGCATGACGTCAGCATGGTGCAATTTTCCTATTTCTTTTATATTACTGTTTTGTAAATTCATTTCTAGAATTATATATACCCCCGTGGGCCACCCCTGTCAGGATTTTAATAATTTCCATAAATATTTTCTGAAATGGTCAAACTTATGACATGTGGGCCCAAGCTGGAAATAATTTAAATAATCCAAAAATGTTTTATAATTTCTAAAAATTATTTAAAATGAATTAAAATGAAGAAATTCATAACTAATTCATTTTAAATTAGAAAAATACAAATAATATATCAAAATGTTTAGAAAAATAAGATCTAAACACTAGCATCAAAATCATGCATCATTAAGTAACTTTCATAGCAAGTATAATTAGAAGAACAAAATGAACCCCATAGGTGATTCCGAGGATCCCCCTATTCTAGGGTTTGCACCTCTCGGACCCTGTTTAAAATAGTTGAGCACGTTTAGGATTTCAATTTCAATAACTTTTAAATTGGCATATCATCATACTTGATTGATGTTGGAGATATGCCCTAGAGGCAATAATAAATGTAGTTATTATTATATCTTTGTGTTTATGATAAATGTTTACATTCATGCCATAACAGTATTAACCAGAAACATTAATACTTGTGTGATTTGTAAACTAAATTAGAGTCCCTAGTAAAGCCTCTTTATAATACTAGCTTGTTGATTAATAGATGATCATGGTTTCTTGATCATGAACATTTGAGATGTTGTTAATAACAAGGTCATATCATTATAGAGAATGATATGATGGAAATACTCCTATAGATAAGCGTAGCATAAAGATCAAGTCATTTTAATAGTTCAATTGCGATAAGCTTTCTGATACATAGTAACCTAATTCCTTCGACCATGATATCATGCTTATCACCATCACCGGAAGGATGCTTTGATGACATCAAACACCACACCGTAACTGGGTGGCTATAAAGGTGGCATTGAGTGTTCGGAAAGTATGGGTTGAGACACATGGATCAAGAGTGGGATTTGTCCATCCATATGATGGATAGATATACTCTGGGCCCTCTCGGTAGAATGTCATCCAATTATCTTGCAAGCATGTGACTGGATCACAAGGGGTCATATACCACGGGAACGAGAAAAGAGTACTTATCGGTAACGAGGTTGAACTAGGTATGCAGAGATACCGACGATCAAAACCTCGGATAAGTAAACTATCGTGAGACAAAGGGAAATTGGTATCGTATGTAAGTGGTTCATTCGATTGCAAAGTAATTGTAGAAATATGTGGGAGCCATATGAATTTCCAGATTCCTCTATTGGTTATTGGTCAGAGAAGTGTCTCGATCATGTCCGCATAATTCACGAACCGTAGGGAGACACACTTAAGGATTCAATGTTGTTGAGTAGTTATTGAATGATGAGTAAGAGACTGAATGTTGTTTGGAGTCTCGTGTTGGGCCATGCAGAGATAAAAACAAAACTTTTCCTCTAACATGGTGATCCCAAGATCTAGCTACGGTAGAAGGCCACGAGGTTTACCACTAGACGCAGCGATTGCGGATTCTTGATGAAGTCGTCGATTGATGCGGTCGATCCTCACGATCCGATAAATCTGCTGATCGCACAACACCTCTGCTGGTATCCACACGTACAAGGAGGAGCACCGGCGGCGAACTGCTAGGTTCGTTACGACGGCAGGACTGCTGTGGAGCTAGGGTTTCCAACACATGGAATGACCTAACCGAACAACGATTAACCTTTCTAGGTTAAGGTGCTCCATGTTATATAGGGAGTGAAAGTGGGCTCTGCTCGCGCGACCCATTCACTAAAGCCCATATAACACTAGTCACCGTGAGTCCAACTCACTAACTCAGTCCTAATCAGGTTAAGGTCCAACCCAACCAGATTACACGTTTAGATCCAGTCCGAACTTGCTCCCGCTCTTAAGTGTGTGACCCCGCAGGCTCATGGCTACTTGTACACGATTGGAGTCCGACTCACAATCGATCAGTCGGTAGCGGCTCCTAGCAGAACTTGCCGACTCCCAAGTACAAAAGAGTCATGACGACTTGCCTTTCCAATGCGACTTACGTCCGAGTCCCTTTTGCCTCACGATATACCTTGTCAGACTATAGGCAAACATATGTCATCCCTTAAATAGTCCGACTCTCTTCTCGATCCAAGATAAGTGATTCACCCGACTAACTCTTAGTCGATCGCCTCGGTTAACACTTAACCGAGTCGTGCATGGCCATGCTTTCCGAATCATATCTCACGAGAGGGCCCAGAGAATATCTCTCCGAGTGGAGGGGCAAAATCCCATCTTGGTTATTCACATCACGCTTGATTCTCGATCGACCCGAACCTGCCTTTATAAGCGCGATTCTGATCAGCGTTTGATGTAACCTAAGTCGGTGATCCTCAACTCGGACTGTGCAACAACCTCAGGTCTAAGGATTGCATTGATTGAGATATACAAATGACAGCTAGTTCGTTGTACCTCAATATGGGTCAATCCGACTCGCTAAACTCTTTAGCCGAGTGTGTGTAAGTTGGAATAGCATCTCCATGCCCATGACAAGTGGAACCGAGTCATCAAGCCAACTTTCACATTGGTCTAAGTTGTGTGTCCAGCACAACCTCAATGACCAAGGATATTTAGTACAAACAACATGAATGCATAGTTCCACAACCGAATCACATATTCAATGATACACATCAGATGTTTATACAAGGACTACTTAATATCTTTATGAATACAATGGGAAGTATCATAATACATGATTGCCTCTAGGGCATATTCCCAACAGTCTCCCACTTGCACTAGAGTCAATCTTCCGACATCACATGTCCAAGCATCTAATGCCCATGGCTCTCAGGTGCGCCTCATGCTTCGGCTGTGGTAACGGCTTTGTCAACGGATCCGCAATATTTGCATCCGTGTGTACCTTGCATAACTTGATATCACCCTAATCCACGAACTGGCGAATCAGGTGGTACCGCATGAGTATGTGCTTGTTCTTCTGGTGCTGTCTAGGTTCCTTGGCTTGTGTAATAGCACCATTGTTGTCACAATACACGTCCAACGGATTGGACGAGCCCTGAACCACACCAAGATCCATGAGGAAATTCCTCATCCAAACAGCTTCCTTTGTTGCCTCCGAGGCGGCAATATACTCAGCCTCTGTTGTAGACGCTGACACAGTCTCTTGCTTGGAACTCTTACAGCTCACAGCACCTCCGTTTAAAATAAACACGTATCCGGATTACGAACGAGAATCATCAGAGTCGGTAAGATAACTCGCATCCGTGTAACCCTTTACACTGAGTTCATCTTCACCACCATAAACCAAGAACATATCCTTAGTCCTTCTCAAGTACTTTAGGATATTTTTAGCCGCTGTCCAGTGGATCTCTCCAGGATCAGCCTGGTATCTGCTCACAACACTTAGAGCATAGGAAACATCTGGCCTAGTAAAAATCATGGCGTACATGATGGATCCGACTACAGAAGCATATGGGATCGCACTCATCCGACTTCGCTCATCAGTTGTCGAAGGACACTGAGTCTTGCTAAGTTTTACATTGGACATCGGTAAGAACCCTTCTTAGATGATTCCATGTTGAACTTCTTCAACACTTTGTCCAAATAAGTACTGGCTCAATCCAATGAGCCTCCTTGATCTATCTCTATAGATCCGGATTAGAGGATGTATGTTGCCTCACCCAAGTCTTTCATTGAGAAACTCCTTTCCAATGATTCCTTGGTTTCTTGCAACATCTGGACATCATTTCCAATCAGTAATATGTCATCCACATATAAGATTAGAAAATTTACTTTGTTCCCACTAAACTTCTTGTACAAACAAGAATCATGATCACTCTTGATGAAGCCAAACGATTTGAATACCTCATCAAAGCGAATATTCCAACTCCGAGATGCTTGCTTCAACCCATAAATGGATTTCTGAAGTTTGCACACCTTGTCAGCATTAGCTGGATCGACAAAACCCTCGGGCTGTATCATATACACGTCCTCGGTTAAATTTTCGTTAAGGAAAGCCGTTTTGACATTCATCTGCCATATCTCGTAGTCGAAATAGGCCGCTATAGCTAACATGACCCGAACTGATTTAAGCATCGCTACGGGTGAGAAAGTCTCGTCGTAATCAACTCCTTGAACTTGTCGGAACCCTTTCACGACAAGGCGTGCTTTATAGACGGAAACATTTCCATCCATATCAGTTTTCTTCTTAAAGACCCATTTGCACTCGACGGGTCTTGCACCGTCTGGCAGATCAACCAAGTTCCAAACTTGATTTTCATCCATGGACTTTATCTCGGATCTCATGGCTCCAAGCCATGACTCGGAATCAGATCCCACCATCGCTTCCGAATAATTTGCAGGCTCATCACTGTCTAACAGTAATACATCACGAACACTTCGTAATCTTGCCGATCTTCGTAGTACAGGTGCTGCTGCCGGCTCAGCTACCACGACCGGCTCAACCTCCAAGGTTTTTGCCGACTCGCCACTAGCCGGTTCCTCTCGAATTTCTTCGAGCTGCACCGTGCTCCCACTTACTCCCCGACTGAGAAACTCTTTCTCAAGGAAGACACCGTTCCGAGCGACAAACACTTTGCCCTCTTCTCGGTTGTAGAAGTAGTAACCCAAGGTTTCCCTCGGATACCCCACGAAAATACACTTATCCGACTTGGCTGTAAGCTTGTCCGACTGGAGTCGCTTGACAAATGCTTCACAACCCCAAATCTTAAGAAAAGACAAACTTGGCTTTTTGCCTATCCACATCTCATGCGGTGTCTTCTCTACCGATTTTGATGGTACTTTGTTTAGTGTGAACGCCGCTGTTTCTAAACAATAACCCCAAAATGATAAAGGCAGATCTGTCCGACTCATCATTGACCGTACCATGTCCAACAAGGTCCGATTCCGCCTTTCTGAAACATCGTTCCTTTGCGGCGTTCCTGGCGGAGTAAGTTGAGGAACTATTCCACAACTTTTCAGATGGTCATCAAACTCATGGCTCATGTACTCGCCTCCTCGGTCCCACCGAAGAAACTTTATTTTCATGCCGAGTTGATTTTGTGCTTCATTCTGGAATTCTTTGAACTTTTCAAAGGCTTCCGACTTATGTTTCATCAAGTAGATATATCCATACCTACTCAAATCATCAGTGAAGGTAATGAAGTACTCATAACCACCCCTGGCTGTCGTGCTCATTGGTCCACATACATCACTATGTACTAGTCCCAACAAGTTGGACGCCCTTTCGCAACTCTTTGCAAAAGGTGTCTTGGTCATTTTGCCGAGTAGGCAAGATTCGCATGTCTCGAACGACTCCAAGTTGAACGAAGTTAGGAGTCCATCATCATGGAGCTTCTTCATGCATTTCCAACTTATATGACCAAGCCGACAGTGCCAAAAGTAAGTCATATTCAGATCATTTAGTTTCAACCTTTTAACATTTAAGTTATAAACCGACTCACCATCAAGATTCAAAATAAATAACCCGTCCTAGACGGGTGCAAAGCCGTGAAACATATCATTCAAATACAAAGAACAACCATTATTCTTGATATTCGACTCATAGCCTTGCCTCATCAAACATGAAGCAGAAATAATGTTTCGACTGAGCACTGGAACATAATAACAATTATTCGGTTCCATAATGAATCCAGAAGGTAAATGAAGTTGCATCGTGCTGACTTCCAACGCAGCAACTCTTGCTTTGTTGCCGACTCGAATATCAACCTCGCCTCTTGCTACGCTCCTAGTTCTTACCAGTCCCTGCAACAAGTTGCAGATGTGAATAACTGATCCGGTATCGTATACCCAAGAACTATTAGGTGCATCAGCAAGATATATGTCTATAACTGTAGGGGTCCCAACCTTTAATAAGATTGATCCCTCCTGTGTTTACAATGCTAGTCCCTGGATCAATATCTAGCATCCACAGTTAAGATGTAATATCAAGATACAAAGGTCATATTATAACTTTATAACCAGGAATAACATAATTTTATTACATCATACGTAGCTCATTTGGCTATTACATTACATTGCAGCGGAATAACTATAAACATGGGGTCCTTCAACTTCAAAGTGCCACAGGCAGATGTTGGTTGTAGACTTTGTAATCCTAAACAATCAATCTTCACTAAAATCAATCAAACCTGCAACATACAAGTTACAGCCACAAGGGCCAATACATTTGAATTGTATTGGCAAGTGATACTCTATTGGTAAAGTGGAATCTATCATCTATATGCATTTGGCTAAGTGGAGTTGAGGCTTGCATTGCTCAAAATAGATTTTTACTTATCATTTTGAAAATACTAAGTTTTTGCTTGACAAACTCATTTTTCTCAATCAAAGATGGAAGATCCTTTCCAAGGCATCTATCAACCAAAGATTGAAGATTTCAAACAACCCTTGTTCAATCCACAAGTTTTAACTTTAGAAATTTGAATGATGAGATTCTTGATTGCTTCCATGTCTTGATGCTCAAATTGTCCTTTACCAGGGACATGGCTAAGTACTTAGGTTTTACACTCTACAGAGGTGGTGCACTTTCCCCACAAGACTTGGTTTCCCAAGACAAAATCTTTCAGAAGCCTTCCCTTAGACCAAAATGGACGCGCTCCAACCTATCAAACACTACCACCCACTGTCCATTTGGCTAAGTTCTTGCAACCTATATGATCATGGCAGAGCCCATATTGCCAAGTGGTTGCACTTGAAGCTTCTCAACATTTGACATCTCAAATCCCTTTGTTCCCTGGGTGGCCATCCACAAGTGAGATACACAACCCAAGTCCATGGCCTTGTGTAACCACTCAACATATCCCAATCCTTCCATTCCACCCAGGAGGTTCATTAACTTAGTTGTTTTATTAAACAAAACCTAAGTCCTCAGACTTAGAATATTTTTCCATAGTGTGAATATATTTTCCACCCATGTTTTCCATTAGCTAGGCTAAGCTTGGTAGTAATAGGAAACTTAACTTAGGAAATCCTACTAAGGATTCATCTACTAGGTTTTCCTATAGCAAGATCTATACTTAGCAAAATCCATGCAAGTTTACTTAGCAAAATCCCTAATGCATAGTGAAAGTATTGGGATAGAAAGTATGAAGCATCACTTGCCTTTTTGGTAGGGAATGGTGGTTCACTCCTTGATCTTGCTAGTCTCACACTTCACTACAAGTCAATCAGCAAACACCAATTCAATTTACATTCCAAACCAATAGTCACTCAAACAAATTCACACACACAAGACAATGGAAACCAATTCATGCATGGGAGCATGCACAAGATAGTTTTATTTTGCAAAGGGGTCTCTATGGGGTTTCTAAACTTTGTAAGATCCAAATTGGTCATTTACCAAAGTGGCAAAGTCATTAGCAAGAGGGTTTTGTCCAAAAACTATTTTTAAATCCATTCATCATTTCATGTGGTGAAAAATGTTTTTATCAAGGCAAAACTATTAAGTTGTTCACCAAATGAGTTGCTAATTTGCAAAACTTGGTGTTTTGGGTCAGTGGGTTTGATCAAACCATTTTCTTAAAGTTTCCTTTCCATAAACATTTTTATAACAAAAACCATTCTTTTTATTTGGCTAGAAAATGGCTAAGTCAAGTAATCCAACCTAAATCTTTCAAAAATCATTTTTAACACCAAGGGTTGGTTCCTAGGGTCAGTAAGGTCACAACAAACCATTTTGCAAAAGTTTTAACCCTAAAATCAATTTTAAACAATTTTTATACTCCAAACAAGCATACATTTGATTCTGCAAAAACAAGCAAGTTAACAGTTACTATTTACTAAACCAAGGGCATGGTTGGCTAGGGCTTGCTCTCCTAATCCATTGATATAAAATTTGAAATTTTTGGACGTGTGGTTTGAAAGTTACAAAGGTTTGAAGTTTGCAAATAATTCTGTTTTTAAAATCTATTTTTAAACCGAATAAGTGAAACGCGGCACACTCTGGTTGGACGGTACCGGTTCGGCCGGATCGGCAACGCGGTGCGTTGGATCATGTTAGATCGCATGGCCCAGATCACGTACCCCTTCATGGTTAAGTCATTCTATCTTATCCATCAGATCTGGATCGGACGGCTGCTGCTGCCTGGCCAAGGACTTGCGGCGTGATGACAACGGCGAGCGGAGGCGTCGATTAGCGGCGCTGGCAGCGAGAAGCGAGGGAGCAAGCTCACCGAGGTCGCGAGATGAGGTGATGCTGTTCGTGTGGTCGTCGTGGCAAGGCGCCTGAGGGGCAGGATTTCTCGCGGAGTTGGTTACGGCGGACGACGCTGCAGTCGAGGTCGAGGGACGACGCTGTGGTCCACGGGAAGACAAACGGAGGACTGGGTTAGCTGCGTAAGGTCATGGCAAAGATGCTTGTGTGATCGAGAAGATGCGGGGCGGTCAGTGCTTACCGGGGATCGTCGTTGGAGAAGAAATAGGCGGCAGCGCTGTCAGAGCTAGTCCAAGCCAAAGCTCTGGGGCGCCCGCGGTCGAGTGGAGGACACGGGGAGGAGCGTCTGGGAGTGGGGAACCTGCTAGTGCGCTCAGTGTGGCATGGGGTGGTCAGGTTTGGAATGAATCGACAATGGACCTCGTGGGAGCGAGGCGTCGAGAAATTGTGGCTTCCTGGAGGCGTGTTTGGGGAAGGAAACAGAGGGGAAAGGAGGAGGGAGCGTGGGCGATTAAATGTGTGAGGTTACTGGAAGAATTCATTCAGCCATTTACTCGAATTGATGCGGTTAATTAGAGGCAGCAACGGCGACGAGGGGGAGGAAGAACCGATCAGGGGTGGGGAAGGAGAAACGATGAAAAGTCCCGTGGTCGTGGGAAAAGAAGAAAGAACGGGGTCCACTTGTCATTGGTTCTGTGGGTCTGAATCTGGGTGCAAATCATTTTCTTTCGGGAGAGGGAAGCTGGGCTGCTGGTCTTAGTTGGGCTTGGCCAGTTGGGTCAGGTCCACTTCTTTTTTTTATTCTGTATCCTTTTCTTTTTCTATTTCTGAATTCTGTTTTGAAATTTCCAAACAAACAAACAATGTTCACATCAATTCAAACAACACCCAAACTTTGTAAGTTTGACTTGGTTCTGTTCAGTAGCCTGAACCTAAATCTAAAATCCATAATTTTTAAATAATAAAGTCCATTATTAATTAAATAATTGTTCATTGCTAATTAATCAAATTAGGATTTGATTTATTTCAAACTCTATTTAAATCCATATATTTTCCAAAACCAAAATAGTGGGTTGTATTTGAAATAAGGTATATTTAGAAAGCTTGTTTAAAATAAATAACAATTTTGTTAAAGGTTCCATTTATAATTAAATAAAATGGACCACGGTTTATTAATAAAATAGGGTTTGGTTTATTTAATAAAATCTTCATTTGAAATCCAAATACTTTCAAAACCAATCAGTAGTTTATTTGGAAATAAAGAATATTTGGAAAACTTGTTTAAAACAAAATAACCTTTTACTTTAGGGTCCATTAATAATTAAATAAAATGGGCCTTAGTTATTAAATCAAATAGAGTTTGATTTTATTAATAAAATCTTTATTTGAAACCTAAATATTTTCAAAACCAAATCAGTAGGTTTTATTTGGGAAATATAGAATACTTGGAAATTTGTTTAAAACAAATAACCTTTTATTTTAGAGTCTATTATTAATTAAATATAATAGACTTTTCATTATTAAATCAAATAGGATTTATTTTATTGAGATATTTATTTTGAAATCTAAAATAAAGCCAAAACACTTTAGTAGGTTTTATTAGAGAATACAAAATACTTGGAAAACCTATTTAAAATAATTTAATAAGTTTTGATGTTTTAATTAAAATGGTAAAACCTTTTATTTGAATAAAATTTGGATATTAATTCCTTATTATTTTATTTAAGCAATCCTTTATTATTTTTAAACAAACCTTTGCTGTTTTATTTAAAATAAAATGTTTTAATTCCCAAAGCTTGGCCAAGGTTTAATTTGGTCTTATAAAATAATCCTTATTTGTAAAACTTCTATTTCATTTGAAAACAAATCTTTTCATTTAATTGTTTCAAAATAGTATTTCCAAATGTTTTTATTTTCCTTTTATTAAATGTTTATCTTTTAAATCCTTTAGTTTTATTAAATTCAAATGGGTTTGAAGTTCCAATTGCATTCAAAAAGTTTCTTCTGGCTCTGAAAATCAAACAAAGTTTTATTTTATTAATTTATTTTCACATTACAAGATTTGGAAAATCTTGGGATGTGACAATAACATTGCAAAGAAGTGTACCTGAGTCGGAAGTCATACCTCCACTCTTGGCTTTGTCGGCCAAGTACTTGCTGCAGTTCCTCTTCTAGTGGCCATCCGCCTTGCAGTAGAAGCAAGTGGATCCGACTGAAGGAGATGGTTTAGTCCCTGAGGAAGCGCTTGGGACCGGGTCCTGAGCCTGCTTTCCTCCTCACTTAGCCTTCTTCTTAGTCCAAGAACTCTTCTTGAACTTAGCCTTATTCTTCACCATCAACACTTGACTGGTTCCCTTCTTGAGATCCGCCTCTGCCTGCTTGAGCATCCCATGCAATTCAGTGAGCTTCTTATCCATACCATGCATGTGGTAGTTCGAAATGAACTGCCCATATGCACTAGGAAGAGAGTTCAGAATTATATCCGTAGAGAACTCTTCGCTAATGGGGTAGCCAAGCCTCTCCAGAGACTGCACGTAACCAACCATTTTGATCACATGCGGACTCAGTGGATCACCATCCTTAAGCTTGCAACTCAGCAAAGCCTGAGAGACTTGATACCTCTCAGTCTTGATCGAGCACGGAACATACTTTTGAGGCTTTCGATCATATCGTAGGCCTCAACATGCTCGAACTGCTTTTGCAAGTCCGGTTCCATGTGAGCAAGCATAAGACAGCTAATATCCGTGGACTCATCCTTAGCCCGGCGGTAGGCATTGGTGTCTGCGACAGTCGCATTCTCATTCGGCTCATCTGGAAGTGGGTTGTCTAGGACATGGTCCTTCTTTTCTTGTTTGAGAACAATTCTCAGATTTCGATACCAGTTGGTAAAATTAGTTTCGTTCAGTTTATCTTTCTCAAGGATAGTTCTCAACGCAAAACCGGATATCTGAGAGTGACTGCTACTTGGTGCCATGATCTACAATAGAAAATATGCAAAACACTTAAGACATGTATTCATAAAAGAGCAAGCATATTAAACATTTTAATATTTTATGCTCCCACTAGAACCAACACCCCTCCGATGGTTTACTTAGTGATTCAGGATCATAAATAAGCAAGTCGGCTAGTGAGCTTTAGCATCACTGCTAGCCGCCAAGTGATCTAGGTAGACAACTCCTTGTCAATCGCATCTCATGCGACTCCTGTTGGACGGGTGGCATCACATGCCCCGGCTCCCATCCGACTTTTCCCCGAGTCCCACAACCGTTGTGATAGACCCGTCTAGCTTACCGAGTGTTTCTGCAGTAAGAGTCCAACTCGAACCCACCTAGTCGGAAAGAATTGGCAGCACCTCAATTTTATGAGCCCACTACCAAAAATGTCCGACTTGTGATGGTGCAAACACTGGCGGGAAAACCGACTAGACCTTCTTTGAGGGATTAAATTTTACCGACTATCTAATAGAGTAAAACAGAGACATAACAATAACACAAAATAAAGCAATTATAATGTGAAATGGTATGGCTCTCTTCATGGCGATCTCCATCTCCACAAAGCCTGTAATCCGACCCGTGCCAACTCTTGTCACTTGCCGTCTTACTCCATGTCGCTGACATGTACAATGCCTTGCATGCCTTTCGGGTTCTCCAAACAGCTACACTAGCTTAGTAAAGTAAATTACATAGAGAATCCGACACGCAGGTCGTTATACAATAAAATGAAAGCACCTAGGCTCCAGCCGGCTGACATAAACCGTGATTCGCAGATCACGTATGGATTACACACATACATCACATGCACATGAACCATACCATTCACAACTTCCTGCAAAAACAAGTTATGCATAGATACAATATCTACCGGCGTTGTAAAACTCGCAACGACATCTAAGGCGCTACGACAGGGCGAAGCCGGCGGTCCCACTGTTTTTCCGAAAACGTAGATCTCATCTACGATCCGAACATGGATTCCGACCATCGTTCCGATTCGATCAAACTCTTTGATCTTCGATCACCGCTTATGGATTTACGTGTCACAGTCTACCCCGATGGCGGAAGCCGACCGGTAAGGGTATGTCGTTCCACGACCTCAGCAGTATGATCACGGAAATCAGATCTACCATTCCCCGAGCATAGTTGATCCAATCAACTTCTTACAAAACCGATCTATCTCATAGATCGACCACCGAAACAGCACATAGATCTCATCTACATCCTACCGCATATCACATATGCGAGATCTCGAGCCTAAAACTAGAAGCTATCGCTCTGATACCACTGTTGGGCCACGCAGAGATAAAAACAAAACTTTTCCTCTAACTTGGTGATCCCAAGATCTAGCTGAGGTAGAAGGCCACGAGGTTTACCACTAGACGCGCAGTTGCGGATTACTGATGAAGCGCATCAGTTGATGCAGTGCAATCCTCACGATCCGATCGTCCTGGTGCTTATCGCACAACACCTCTGCTGGTATCCACACGTACAAAGAGGAGCACCGGCGACGAACTGCTAGGTTCGTTACGACGGCAGGACTGCCGTGGAGCTAGGGTTTCCAACACATGGAATGACCTAACCGAACAACGATTAACCTTTCTAGGTTAAGGTGCTCCATGTTATATAGGGAGTGAACGTGGGCTCTGCTCGCGCGACCCATTCACTAAAGCCCATATAACACTAGTCACCGTGAGTCAAACTCACTAACTCAGTCCTAATCAGGTTAAGGTCCAACCCAACCAGATTACACGTTCAGATCCAGTCCGAACTTGCTCCCGCTCTTAAGTGTGTGACCCCGCAGGCTCATGGCTACTTGTACACGATTGGAGTCCGACTCACAATCGATCAGTCGGTAGCGGCTCCTAGCAGAACGTGCCGACTCCCAAGTACCAAAGAGTCATGACGACTTGCCTTTCCAATGCGACTTACGTCTGAGTCCCTTTTGCCTCACGATATACCTTGTCAGACTATCGGCAAACATATGTCATCCCTTAAATAGTCCGACTCTCTTCTCGATCCAAGATAAGTGATTCACCCGACTAACTCTTAGTCGATCGCCTCGGTTAACACTTAACCGAGTCGTGCATGGCCATGCTTTCCGAATCATATCTCACGAGAGGGCCCAGAGAATATCTCTCCGAGTGGAGGGGCAAAATCCCATCTTGGTTATTCACATCACGCAACTTGATTCTCAGTCGACCGAACCACCTTTATAAGCGCGATTCTGGATCAGCGTTTGACAGAACCTAAGTCGGTGATCCTCAACTCGGACTGTGCAACAACCTCAGGTCTAAGGATTGCATTGATTGAGATATACAAATGACAGCTAGTTCGTTGTACCTTAATATGGGTCAATCCGACTCGCTAAACTCTTTAGCCGAGTCTGTGTAAGTTGGAATAGAATCTCCATGCCCTTGACAAGTGGAACCGAGTCATCAAGCCAACTTTCACATTGGTCTAAGTTGTGTGTCCAGCACAACCTCAATGACCAAGGATATTTAGTACAAACAACATGAATGCATAGTTCCACAACCGAATCACATATTCAATGATACACATCAGATGTTTATACAAGGACTACTTAATATCTTTATGAATACAATGGGAAGTATCATCATACATGATTATCTCTAGGGCATATTCCCAACATCTCGGATGGGATGCGGGATATCACGAGGAGATACGGAATGTTTCGGAGTTGAGGAATGACTCCGATGTTTTCATCGGGAATGTTCTAGAAGGTTCCGGAAGGTCCGACACTCTGGAGAGAAAGGGTACATGAATGTGTCATGACAATGTGGAATGGTTGCATGATGTACTAGGTATCATGGCTGGGCAAAATAAAGGGAGAAATCAAATCCTAGTTTGAAAAGTCAAACGCCAGTTTGAAAAAGTCAAACGACAAGTTTGCTTGGTGGAGGGAGAGTAGGAAACCTACTTGGGGAGGAAGTCCTCCTCCCTCCACCCGACAGCCAAGGAGGCCGAGTTGGGGGAGGACTCCCTCCTCCCAACCGGCGCCCTCCTACCTATAAAAGAAGGGGCAGGGGTGCCCCTCTAGCCTACACCTCTCATACCCCGAAACCCTAACCCTAAGCCGCCGGCGCCACCACCACCTAGGGCACCACCAACTCGCCGAGTTGGGGTGATCCCAAACCCTAGCCGCCGGCTACACTCTCCCCTTGGTGCCTTATAAACCCTAGATCGCCAAGGCCTCTCTCATATTCCACCATACTCGTTCCGGCTTAAGGCGAAGCCCTGCGAGATCTCCCCTCTACTTCCGGTACCACGCCGTCGTGCTGCCGGAATCGCGAGGAGAGTGCTACAACCTCTGCTGCCTGCTGGAACAAGGGAGAGGAAGGTCTTCATCGAGTACCGAACGTGTGACCGACTACGGAAGCGCTGCCATAACGCAGCGCCGGAAGGATTGTCTACACGATCTTGAGATCGGAAAGAGTACGACTACATCACCCACGAGAATCTGCTCTCGTTAACCTCTTTGGAATATTCGAGGGTGAGTTCCTCCATCGACTCGTTGCTACAACCTAGTAGATAGATCTTGGCTTGTTTGTTTGTATGCGGTAGAATTTTTTTTGTTTTCCATGCTACGAACCCCTACAATGGTACCAGAGCCATGTCTATATGTAGATCTGTTGCACGAGTAGAACACAATGGTCATTGTGCGCGGTGGTGCTTTTATTATCAATTGCTTCTTGTGTACTTTGCATCTTGCGGTATGATGGGATGAAGTGGCCCGGGCTAACCTTACATGACATCGATCATGAGACTTGCTCCACGCTCAACATGCAACTTGTATTGCATAAGTGGCTTTGCGGGTGTCTGTCTCTCCCATTATAGTATAGATCCAATTTACAAAGGGCACTTGATTGTTCAAACATCAACGTTGTGGTTCTTGTTCGTAAGTTAGATCTACACTTATTGAAAGCCCCAAACCACGTAAAATATGCAAAGAAAATTAGAGGCGTCTAACTTTGTTTTGCAGGGGTGTGCTGTGATGTGATATGGCCATGATTGTGATTATATTTGATGTATGCAATGTTCCTTATTGTAAGTTGGCAACCGACAGGAGCCATATGGTTGTCTTTAATTTCTGTTAAGACCCGCGTGTCTATTCAAAGTAGTTGTAATAGTTGGAGCTGGTGGACAACAACCATGAAACGACGCTATTGACCTTAACACT
Organism: Avena longiglumis; assembly: GCA_030063025.1. Classification (NCBI taxonomy): domain Eukaryota; kingdom Viridiplantae; phylum Streptophyta; class Magnoliopsida; order Poales; family Poaceae; genus Avena; species Avena longiglumis. Next base: position 464,356,401 of record CP125975.1, on the reverse strand, counting down.
ATGCTGGTGATGATGGAGATCATGTTCGTGCTTGAAGATGGAGATCAGAAGCACAAGAAGAAAGGCCATATCATATCACATATTATGAATTGCATGTGATGTTAATCCTTTATGCATCTTGTATTGCTTAGTTAATGACGGTAGCATTATAAGATGATCCCTCATGCACATAAATTTCAAGTTTTAAAGTGTTCATCCTTAGTAAGAAGCGTTGCTAAAGCTTATTGTTTCGAAGCACCACGTGATGATCGGGTGTGTTAGATTCTGCAAGTGTATACAACGTGAGCAAGCCAGATTTTCTCATGCGGAAGCTAAGGTTTTATCTTGACGAGCCTAGCATGTACAGACATGGTCTCGGAACACGGATCACCGAAAGGTAAAGCATGACTCATATAGGAGATATGATGAACATGTCGATTGTTCGCCATTGAAGCTACATCAACTCTCGTGATGATCGGTTTTGATGTGGTGGATTTGGTTCGTGTGATCACTATAACAATGTGAGGGATATTTTTTTGAGTGGGAGTTCAACTAGATTAATTTAACTATTAATTAGAACTCAATTTATCATAAACTTAGTCTAAACTATTGCAAATATGTTGTAGATCAATGGCGGCCCCTACCATCAATTTTAATGCGTTCCTAGAGAAAGAAAAGTTGAAAAACAATGGAAGCAACTTCGCGGATTTGTTACGCAATTTGAGGATTGTCCTCAATGCTGGTAATTTGACCTATGTGCTGGATGCACCGCTAGGTGACCCGCCTGCAGCTGAAGCTACCGATGAAGTAAAGAACGTTTACCTCACTCGGAAGAATCAGTACACCACAGTTCAGTGTGCTATCTTGTATGGTTTGGAATCAGAGCTTCAAAAAAGGTTTGAGAACCATGACCCACATGATATTGTCCGTGAACTCAAAATGATATTTGAGGCTCACGCGGCAGTTGAGAGTTATGAGGCTTATGAAAAGTTCTTCAACTGCAATATGGAAGAGGGCAGCTCCGTCAGTGAGCATGTGCTTAAGATGTCTGGGCACGCAAACAAACTCCAAAGTTTGGGTATAGTGATTCCTAATGCTTTGGGGATTTACCGTGTCCTCCAATCATTGCCACCAAGTTACAAGAACTTTGTGATGAACTACAATATTCAAAACATGAACAAGACGTTGCCAGAACTCTTCTCCATGTTGAAATCTACAGAAGTGGAGATCAAGAAAGAGCATCAAGTGTTGTTGGTCAATAAGACCACCAAATTCAAGAAAGGCAAGTCTAAGCAAAAGGGAAACTTCAAGAAGGGTGGTAAGAAAGTTGCCGCACCGGCGAAGAAGACCAAGGCTGGACCTAAGCCTGATACTGAGTGCTTTTACTGCAAGGGAGAGGGTCACTGGAAGCGGAATTGCCCAAAGTACTTGGCGGATTTGAAGAATGGCAATATCAATAAGAAAGGTATATCCGATATACATGTTATTGATGTGTATCTCACTAGTACTCGTAGTAGTGCCTGGGTATTTGATACTGGTTTGGTTGCTCATATTTGTAACTCGAAGCGGTCTTTCAGAATAAGCGAAGCTAGCGAAGAACGAGGTGATGATGCGCGTTGGAAATGGATCAAAGGTTGATGTGATCGCGGTCGGCACGCTACCTCTTCATCTACCATCGGGATTAGTTTTATACTTAAATAATTGTTATTTGGTACATGCGTTGAGCATGAACATTATATCTGGATCATGTTTGTTGCGAGACGGTTACTTGTTTAAGTCCGAGAATAATGGTTGTTATATTTATATGAGTAATATGTTTTATGCACATGCAACTTTGATAGATGGTCTATTCTTATTGAATCTCGATAGTGGAAATACACATATTAATAACATTGAAGCTAAACATTTAAAATTGAGCGATAACTCGACCTATATGTGGCACTGTCGTCTTGGTCATATTGGAGTGAAGCGTATGAAGAAACTCCATTCCGATGGACTTCTTGAATCACTTGATTTCGAATCACTTGAAAGATGCGAAGCATGTCTGATGGGTAAAATGACTAAGACTCCATTTTCTGGTATGATGGAGCGAGCTACGGACTTATTGGAAATCATACATACCGATGTGTGTGGTCCAATGAGTGTAGCATCGCGCGGTGGTTATCGTTATGTTCTTACCTTCACGGATGACTTGAGTAGATATGGGTATATCTATTTCATGAAACATAAGTCCGAAACTTTCGAGAAGTTTAAGGAATTTCAAAGTGAGGTGGAGAATCAACGTAACAAGAAGATTAAATTTCTACGTTGTGATCGTGGAGGTGAATATCTAAGTTACGAGTTTGGCGAGCATTTAAAGAAATGCGGAATACTTTCACAATTGACACCGCCGAGAACACCACAGCATAATGGTGTGTCCGAACGTCGTAATCAAACTCTCTTAGATATGGTTCGTTCTGTGATGTCACTTATAGATTTACCGTTATCGTTTTGGGGTTATGCATTAGAAACAACCGCATTCACTTTATATAGGGCACCATCTAAATCCGTTGAAATGACACCGTATGAATTATGGTTTGGGAAGAAACCTAGATTGTCGTTCCTTAAAGTTTGGGGTTGCGAAGCCTATGTAAAGAAGTTACAACCAGACAAGCTTGAACCCAAAGCGGAAAAATGCGTCTTCATAGGATACCCGAAGGAAACTATTGGGTATACCTTCTATCATAGATCTGAGGGCAAAATCTTCGTTGCCAAGAATGGATCCTTTCTAGAGAAGGAATTTCTCTCGAAAGAAGTGACTGGAAGGAAAGTAGAACTCGACGAGGTTGTTGAACCTTCTCTCGAACTTGCGAGTAGCGCAGCACCAGAAGTAGTTCCTGTGGCGCCTACACCAATAAGAGAGGAAGCTTATGATGATGATCATGAAACTTCAGTTGAAGTTGCTACAGAACCTCGCAGGTCAACGAGAACTCGTACCACTCCTGATTGGTATGATCCTGTTATGAGTGTCATGTTGGTGGACACACCGATGACCCTGCGACGTATGAGGAAGCGATGACGAGCCCAGATTCCAATAAATGGCAAGATGCCATGAAATACGAAATTGGATCCATGTACGAAAACCAAGTATGGACTTTGGTGGACTTACCGGATGGCCGGAAGGCTGTCGAGAAAAAATGGATTTTCAAGAAGAAAACATATGCTGATGGTAATGTTACTGTCTATAAAGCTCGACTTGTGGCAAAAGGGTTTCGACAAATTCAAGGAGTTGACTACGATGAGACTTTCTCACCAGTAGCGAAGCTAAAGTCTGTGAGGATTATGTTAGCAATTGCTGCATATTATGACTATGAGATATGGCAAATGGATGTCAAAACAGCATTCCTCAATGGAGACATTGATGAAGAGTTGTATATGATGCAACCCAAAGGTTTTGTCGATCCTAAAGATGCTAACAAGGTATGCAAACTTCAACGATCCATATATGGGTTGAAGCAAGCATCCCGAAGTTGGAATCAACATTTTGATAAGGTAATAAAAAGTTTTGGTTTTATACAAACTTATGGAGAAGCTTGTATTTACAAGAAAGTGAGTGGGAGCTCTGTAGCATTCTTAATACTATATGTAGATGACATATTGTTGATTGGGAATGATGTAGACCTTCTTAATAGTGTAAAAGAATATTTGAATAATAGTTTTTCAATGAAAGATCTTGGCGAAGCAGCTTACATATTAGGCATAAAGATTTATAGAGATAGATCGAAACGCCTAATATCATTGTCACAAAGTACATATTTGGACAAAGTTCTAAAGAGGTTTGGAATGGAAGATAGCAAGAAAGGGTTCTTGCCCATGTTGCCCAATGCGACGTTGAGTAAAACTCAAAGTCCAGCAACGGCAGAAGATAGAGAAAGGATGAGTAAGACTCCCTATGCCTCAGCCATAGGATCTCTAATGTATGCCATGCTATGTACTAGACCCGACATTGCATATGTTGTTAGTTTGACTAGCAGATATCAAAGTGATCCAGGAGTGGATCATTGGACAACGGTCAAAAACATCCTTAAGTACTTGAGAAGAACTAAGGATATGGTTCTTTCTTATGGAGGTGATGAACAGATCGTTGTTAATGGTTACACTGATGCTAGTTGGAACACTGATCCAGATGATTCTAAATCTCAATCTGGATACGTATTTACTTTGAATGGTGCAGCAGTTAGCTGGAGGAGTGCAAAGAAAAGCGTTGTGGCAAGATTTTCAACTGAATCGGAATACATAGCTGCTTCGGAGGCTTCACAAGAAGCGATATGGATGAAGGAGTTCATTACAGAGCTCGGTGTGGTTCCAAGTGGGCAGGACCCAATGTCTATCTACTATGATAACATGGGCGCCATAGCCAATGCGCAAGAACCAAGGTCACACAAGAAGCTGAAGCACATCAAGCAGCGTTTTCACGCTATTCGAGAACATGTCCAAGATGGTGACATAAAGATTTGCAAAGTACACACAGATCTGAATGTGGCGGATCCGTTTACTAAACCTCTCCCGAGGGCAAAACATGACCAACACCAAACTGCCATGGGTATTCGGTATATTACCATGTAATCTAGATTAGTTGACTCTAGTGCAAGTGGGAGACTGTTGGAGATATGCCCTAGAGGCAATAATAAATGTAGTTATTATTATATCTTTGTGTTTATGATAAATGTTTAAATTCATGCTATAACTGTATTAACCAGAAACATTAATACTTGTGTGATTTGTAAACTAAATTAGAGTCCCTAGTAAAGCCTCTTTATAATACTAGCTTGTTGATTAATAGATGATCATGGTTTCTTGATCATGAACATTTGAGATGTTGTTAATAACAATGTCATATCATTAGAGAGAATGATATGATGGACATACTCCTATAGATAAGCGTAGCATAAAGATCAAGTCATTTTAATAGTTCAATTGCTATAAGATTTCTGATACATAGTAACCTAATTCCTTCGGCCATGAGATCATGCTTATCACCATCACCGGAAGGATGCTTTGATGACATAAAACACCACACCGTAACTGGGTGGCTATAAAGGTGGCATTGAGTGTTCGGAAAGTATGGGTTGAGACACATGGATCAAGAGTGGGATTTGTCCATCCATATGACGGATAGATATACTCTGGGCCCTCTCGGTGGAATGTCATCCAATTAGCTTGCAAGCATGTGACTGGATCACAAGGTATCACATACCACGGGAACGAGAAAAGAGTACTTATTGGTAACGAGGTTGGACTAGGTATGCAGAGATACCGACGATCAAAACCTCGGATAAGTAAACTATCGTGAGACAAAGGGAAATTGGTATCGTATGTAAGTGGTTCATTAGATCTCAAAGTAATCATAGAAATATGTGGGAGCCATATGAATTTCTAGATTCCTCTATTGGTTATTGGTCGGAGAAGTGTCTCGATCATGTCCGCATAATTCACGAACCGTAGGGAGACACACTTAAGGATTCGATGTTGTTGAGTAGTTATGGAATGATGAGTATGAGACTGAATGTTGTTTGGAGTCTCGGATGGGATCCGGTATATCACGAGGAGATCCGGAATGGTCCGGATAATAAGATTCATATAAGGAAAGTCCTGTTTTGGAGTTGGGGAATGATTCCGGTGTTTTCATCGGGAATGTTCTAGAAGGTTCCGGAAGGTCCGGCACTCCGGAGAGGAAGGGTACATGAATGTGTCATGACAATGTGGAATGATTGCATCATGTACTAGGTATCATGGCTGGGCAAAATAAAGGGAGAAATCAAATCCTAGTTTGAAAAGTCAAACGCCAATTTGAAAAAGTCAAACGACAAGTTTGCTTGGTGGAGGGAGAGTAGGAAACCTACTTGGGGAGGAAGTCCTCCTCCGTCCACCCACCGGCCAAGGCGGCCGAGTTAGGGGAGGACTCCCTACTCCCAACCGGCGCCCTCCCACCTATAAAAGAAGGGGCAGGGGTGCCCCTCTAGCCTACACCTCTCACACCCCGAAACCCTAACCCTAAGCCATTGGCGGCACCACCCCTGCTGCTGCCGCCGCCGCCACCTCGGGCACCACCAACTCGCCGAGTTGGGGTGATCCCAAACCCTAGCCGCCGGCTACACTCTCCCCTTGGTGCCTTCTAAACCCTAGATCGCCAAGGCCTCCCTCATAGTCCACCATACTCGCTCCGGCTTAAGCCGAAGCCCTGTGAGATCTTCCCTCTAGTTCCGGTACCACGCCGTCGTGCTGCCGGAATCGCGAGGAGAGTGCTACAACCTCCATTTTCTTGGAACAAGGAGAGGAAGGTCTTCATCGAGTAATGAGCGTGTGACCATGAAGAGGCTAGCTTAACACAGCGCCGGAAGGATCATCTACACGATCTTGAGATCGGCAAGAGTACGACTACATCACCCACGAGAATCTTCGAGGCTGAGTTCCTCTATCGACTCGTTGCTACAATCTATTAGATAGATCTTGGCTTGTTTGTTTGTATGCGGTAGAATTTTTTGTTTTCCATGCTATGAACCCCTTCAAATGAGCATTGCATCGATGCCATGTGTTGATTGTTTCTCTTTCTTTCTGGTATTTGGTTCTTCTCCGGTAGAATATGATATCAGAATCAAGATCGAGATCGAATACCGAGATCAAAACCGTCGAAGCTCGAAGACCAATACTTGACCAACTGTAATCAAGTCAAGTACCAGATGTCCAAAGCCCTTCCTTCTGGATATCAACTGGCAAAGGCAAGCGAAGCATATATATGAATCCTATGCTTTCAAAGTGTTTCGTTCTTGCCATGTGCATACGATTCCAAAGTCTTTTATCGATAGATAGAGTAATCCTATCTGATGCATGTTACCTTTGAAGACTATAATACCTGATCCACTGCTCCTAGCATAACTAGGGTTTGGCTTGTGAAGCGTTGCTAGAGCAATTATATCTGTTGTGCTTAGCCATGCTTAGTTGTTACCACTGGTCCATCCGGTTGATGAATCAGAGATGCGAATGAACCTAGTTTGACAGGATAACATGGTATGATCAGAGATGAAATTTAAACATGCTAAGGCTTGTATGGGAGGCCCTGGTGGGTTGTGGTTTTTGCAGTCCCTTACTTGCCACTACTAGGACCTGAGTTCTTGCATATGGTCCAAGATGAGCGTATAGCCACACGGGGGCCTGGAAACCCCCTCGACCAACTAACTTGCCGAGTAGATTCCATGAGTCACATAGTTTGGGATTTCCATTCGACATACGCATCTTGGTTGTTCTTGAATGGAGGTGAAGGAGGTGCATTCATAACATGTAGGTAAGCGTGGGCGGAAACAAGAGATGCCCGACATCCGTAATCTTGAACCCCGCACACATCATTAGGGACCGGCTTCGGGACTCGTCCCATTACGACGGCATATCCCTAGTGCGTGACTCATGGTCTCGGTGAAAGAAAGGTAAAGGTCGTGTTTAACCACCCTCTGTCGGCCTTCCAAGGAAGAGGGATAACATTCTGGCATTAAGAGAAGGTTAGTACGTGTGGGTAAAGTTGTACACCCCTGCAGGGTTATTAATCTTTTCAAAAAGCCGTGTCCACGGTTATGGACGAACTTGGAGACCACATTCAAAGATCATAGAGAACTTGAACCTAATCGTAAAAATTGGAAGATCAATGTGTGCTTAAGGATGCTTCCTCAGGGATCGAGGGGGTGATCCTAGATAGGATCAGTTGATGATGATTCGGTGGATATCAAGAGATGATCAAAATTAGAGATACCGCTCTCTTATCCCCTTTTAAAATATTCTGATTAGTCGAGATTCTTCTCCCTCTTTTTTTACAAAACAAAGATGGCTTTATGCAAAATAACTCCACCAGCCATAAGTCTTGCGGAGTACACCCAGTACTCACCCTTGCTTCGTTGATACTTTTGTAGCAGAGTAAGTGTTACCATAGAAGATGAGTTCCTTACGGCATCGACATCGATGAGTAGCTTGGGGTTCCCAGTCGGCAGTCTAAGATCTATGGATTGGACGACATCGTTATGCTTCAGGCCTCTTAGGTCAATTGTTAAGTTTGTTATACTTAATATCATAATTTGCCTTCCGTTGTTTGATGTTTGTGGTCAGTGACCTCTGCTTGTAATATTTTGGTTCTTTGCTCAATTATGAACTTGCTGTAATAACTTTCGTGTCGTAGGGTCATTATTGTGTTATAAATTCTCCCTCTGTACGCTTCCGAGATTAGGTTAGTCTTATATTCAGACGGAGGTCTGGAATTTGTCTAGCCTTAATCCCGGGGGTGTCACACAGCCACCCCAGGCCCCCTCGGCCTCCCTCTGCGCCTATAAGTTGCCTTTCGACCTAAAAACAGAGGGGGGTTCGATAGTTTTCCTAGAAAGAGTTCCGCTCCGCCGTCGCCACCAGAAACCAAGATTCAGATCCAGTAACTCCGTTCTGGCACTCTGCCGGGACGGAGAATTTGGAGAGGATCATCGTTGTCGTCATCACCAACGCATCTCCATTAACCACCGATGTTTCCCTCATCCATGAGTGAGTAATCCCCTGCTATAGGCTTGGGGATGGTAGGGATTGGATGAGTTCTATCATGTAATCGAATAATATCTGTTAGGGCATAGTGCCTAGTATCTCTATTAGTGCTATTTGAATTTGTTGCAACTTGTTGTGCTTAATGCTTGTCACTAGGGCCCGAGTGCCATCATCTCAGATCTGAACTTATTATTGAATCATTATGATAGTATTGTTTGTGGTCAGTGACCTCTGCTTGTAATATTTTGGTTCTTCGCTCAGTTATGAGCTTGCTGTAATAACTTTCGTGTCGTAGGGTCACTGTTGTGTTATCAATTCTCCCTCTATACGCTTCTGAGATTAGGTTAGGCTTATATTCAGACTGAGGTCTGGAATTTATCTAGCCTTAATCCCAGGGGTGTCACAGGTTTTGGTATCAGAGCAGTACCGACTGTAGGAAACCTTTCTATTGGTCGATATTAAGTCTAGTGTTTGTGAAAACTATTTTCAAAGATGAAAATTATGTGCGAAAACTCTGGTATGCTTCTTTTTCTCCTTATCCAGTTTCGCTCTAACTCTGGGTCACCTTATCTTGTGTTGATTTGGAAAATTTTTGCTATCTCGTCCAGTCTTTCAAAATTTAGGTGCCTCTTCAGGCATGCCGGTTTTCAACCATTTGACGTAGTGTTGAGTTCTCTAGAGTCAGTTGTATGTGTTCCTTGTTTCCCTTTGTTCTGTTCCTTGTGAGAAATTTCTTTCCATCATAATCTCTCTATTTTATGGGTCCACAACAGCATGTTTATGGTCCCACAGTGATTTGTTCTAGGCCTCGAAGTCTCCTTTCACCTCGTGTTCTTCCTTTTTACTAGTTCGAGTACTGCAGAAGTCATTTCTTCTCGTGGAATTTACCTCGTGATTACTATCTTGCAGTGTACGATTTGTCACTCAAGTATTTGTTACTCCTTTCTTGGTTTTTAACCCTCGGACTTGAACTCAAGATCCCCGATTATGCTGGATTCTGGTGTTGAGAATATTGTACATGAAGCTGATCTTTAACCCAAGATCCATATTGTTGATCCTTGTTATTAATGTTCAAACATTACCCCAGGATGTCTAGTAACTTTTAGTATAGCCTTCAAGCTTGTGGATATTGTCGCTATTGAACAGTGATGATAAAGGACTTTCCCTACCACTAGCTATGGCAGATGTTCTTTAATGGAACCAAATAGATCACGACAAGAGTGCTCCTCGTGAGTCTTGCATATTTATTCATGTCTCCGCCATAATTTCCCTTTTAAGTATCGGTTTTTGGAAGGTTGTTGACTTATGCATCCACATCTTGGGATTCTATCCTAAGCATGTTCCTTCTCTTATTGTTTTTTGACCTTTTTCTACCAGTTGGTAGACAAGTAGTAAATGTTCATTGGTGTCTCCCGATGCAATCTACTCTTGTGGTTTGTCATGACAAACCATTTTGGGTTGTCAAGAGAAACAAACTCCAGTACCTCGTCATTTCTAAGATCAGGTCAAAGTGTTGTAATCCGCAGATCAATAAGCGTCGATTAGCTTATGTTCTATTCTACCTTAAGGTATCACACCCTTTCTATACTAAGAGGTCGTGCTGAGTTTCATGACCTTCTTCATGAAGTGATGCTCTACACATTTTTACTCACCTTTCTTCTGAGTTGTTCACGCTCAGGAAAGTTGCGTGTGCGTAATAATGTGGTCATCTGAGATTATTAGCAATTGTTATTGCTTTGAACTCTAAGGACATTTGTGTCATTCTTATTGTGATTGATTAACTCTATCACTAAGAAAAGGATGATTGTGCTACCAAGTCCGCTATTCTGGTGCACCCTCTTCGGTCAAAGATTTAGGCTTGTGCCGAAGCTTTGAGACTACGTCTTCTTATCTTACAAAGCAAGTTTCCTCTCGAACTAAGTGACATATTGGTGGTTCATGATATTCTAGATGTCTACTAGAAGTATCGCCATGTTGCCACATGACCGTGTTGTCAGGTTCTTGAGTAAGCTGTTTCATTAAACCGCTCCTTTCTCCAAGGATTCGTATTGGATACCACTAAACTAGTCGGTTGAGCTTAAACAACAACTTGGAGAGTTGTAATACAAATGTTCTATCCAACTCTGTTCCTCCTTAAAGGGATGTCTAGTTCTGTTCGTGTTGAAGCAGGATAATAAGTCCTTTGTGGAGATGTTATTTTTCCCTGCCTTTGATTTGATTAGGCAATCGTCAAATCAAACTTAGTTCCTAGGACAATCTTGATGGTGTATCTACTTGTGATGTCTCACTTAAGTGCATCCTCTTGTCCACTGGTCTGACCAATGTCTATGCCTTGTTTATACAACATATGAGCCTGTTTTCTTTGAGTGTATACGTAAATTTATTGTTGAGCCCATTGATGACATCCTTACCTTCTCCACACTAGAAGAAATTCATATGGAACAATTGGCATTAATGTTGGAAACTTTTGAGAACCATCATCGTGTTATCTCGAATTATGTGTTCTAGATGCTAGAAGTAACCTTCTCTGGTTCATGTGCAAATGTTGAAAGATGTCGCCATGGATTTGAGTAGAGTTATCTTTGTTTCCTCGGAAAACATTCCAATTTAGTCAAGCATGTGCGAGGTATTCTTGATATGTGTAACATCCCAAAAATCATGATTTATAAAGTTTGCACATCATTCATGCATCCACATGCATTTTAAATTAATTTCAAACAAGATTGCAAAACAGAAGCCAATTGTTTGCCTATTATTTTATATAAGAAAGGCAAAGGCTTCATTTCCATTTTAAACCATGAGAATACTTTGTTTCAACTAGAAAAGGTTTGAATGTTGATTTCAAAGCTTGTTCAAAGTTTCAAAATAAAAATCTAAATTTAAAACCATTTATATGCCTATTATAAATATTTAATTAAGGCATGGTTTTAATTCTATTTTAATTGGACCAAAGAGTTTGTGATCAAACAACAAGGTTTTATACACAAATATATGCTTGGGGTACTTTACAAAAATCCAGAGGAAATTTTAATTCAAACTCATTTGAATAGCATTTGAAAATGATTTCAAAAAATCAAATCAGAAATAGAAAAGGAATAAGAAAATAAGAAAAGGCTGGCGCCACCATTTCAGCCCAACAGCAGATGCGGCCCAAAAGCCAGCCCACCCGGGTTCCCCTCTCCTCTCTGTTTCTCACTCGCGCGAGCATCCCCCTCTCACTGACACCCCGGTCGCACGTGCCCCGTCATCATCGTCCCCAAAATCTCGCACCCGCAGACCACGTCGTCGCTGCCGTTGCTGCCGATAATGGCGCGACGCAATTATCCTTGATTCCGCATGTGTTTCCTGTTGCGCTGCCGCCTACTTAAACCCCTGCACCTCACGGTCATTTCCCCTCACTCAACTCACTCGCTCGGCCACCAGGATGCTAGTATTTCGCACCGCACCGCCGCTGCCCGACAAGCTCCGGCAAGCGATTATGGTGAGCTCCGACCGCCCCTTTCCTTCTGGTTCAAGCAAGCGTGATCCTCATGTTCTTGTGCATCTTCTGACGCCTCTGGTTTGCCTGCGCGTGACCCAGGTCGTCGTTCCCGTCCACCTCTGCAAACCACCGAGCCGCCACTCAACTCCGTCGATCAATCTAGGTAAAGCCTGAGCGCCCCTTGCCTTCTCCCTGGCCCTATCGTGTTCGCCTGATCTTTGCGCATGCACCGATGCCCTTGGTTTGTGCTAGAGAGGTCCAGAACATCGCCAACATCGCCGTCCGCACGAACCCGGTGCTGCCCGCAACTCTGACGAGCGCTAGCCCCTGCTACAGCCCGCCCCTGTCCATGCCAGTAGCACATTGATCTTCCTCGTGTTCTTGCGAGTCAGGTAAGCCACACCACAACCCCAGGCCCTCCTGTATTCCCCGGACCGTCGCCGCCAGTAGCGCCGCCGCCGCTGCAACCACGCACGCCACCAGTTCTTGGCCAAGCCAGCGTAGGCCGTCAGATCTAGATCCTGCGCGCCAGATTAGATCACTTAACGAAGGGGTATGGTTAGATCTGGCCTGTGCGATTTCATTTAAATCCTGCGGCTCTCATCGATCGATCCAGCCGAACCGGTATGGGCCAATCAGATACGCCCACGTGTCTGGGTTTTAAATTTAAAATCTGTTTTTGAATTTATTAGTTATTCAAACTTGTAAATTCAATAACTTTTGTTCTGCTTATCCAAAAAATACAAATAATATATCATTGGAATCAAAAAAATAAATCCTATACATCTGTAGGCTTGGTTTTGTAATTTTCTTCTGTTAAAATGGAATTTTATGCAGAGACATTTGTAGGCCTATTTTGTGTATAAAAATTATTTGGAAAATGTTTTAAAGGCCAAATTAAGTTTAATTGGTGTATAAATGTTTAGTTTATTGATCAGTACTATTTTACTTATCTTTTTCAGTTTAGAAAAATTATCACATGGCATTTGCATGCATTCATATAGTTTTGCTTGATTATTTGAAATATGAATTTGGTGCTATCATTTTATGTGTAGATTTTGGTGCTAGTGGTGATTGTGACTGTGAGGATTGTTGTTACTCCCCCAACTACCAAGGCAAGTGGTGCTTCATATTTTTATCCCAATATTTTGACTATGCATTAGTGGTATTTTGTATAGGGCTTGCATGATAATTTTGCTAAGTATCTATATGCTATGCTTGGGAAATCCTAGTAGCAGTAGAATTGTTAGAATTTTCTCTAAGTTAACATACTTGCTATCGCCATGCTTAGCCTAGCTAGTAGTAACCAAGGGTGGAATATATACATGCTATGGAAAATATTGCTAAGTCTTTTGACTTGTGTTTTTGCTTAATAAAACAACTAAGTGAATGAATCACCTGGGTGGAATGGTATGTTTGGGTTATGTTGAGTGGTTACACAAGGCCCATATCTATGGTACACCTTGTGTATCACACTTGTGGAAAGCCACCCGGGAACAAAGGGATTTGAGATGCCATATGTTAAGAAGCTTCTAGTGCAGCCACATGGCATTATGGGCTCTGCCTGGATCATATAGGTTGCAATAACTTAGCCAAATGGACAGTTGGTGGTAGGGGGTGATAGGTTTGGAGGGCGTCCATTCTAGTCTAAGGGAAGTCTTCTAAAAGGTCTTGTCTCGATGCATGTCGAGTCTTGTGGGGAAAGTGCACCACCTCTCGAGAAGGAAGAATCTAAGTACTTAGCCGTGTCCCTGGCAACGGACAATTTGAGCATCAAGACATGGAAGCTATCAAGAATCTCCTCATCCCAATTTGTAAGTTAAAAACTTGTGGTTGAACAAGGGTTAAGGTTCACCAATGTCTATTGGTGGTTCCTTGGGAGTTTTTTGCCAAACAAAAACTTAGTGTTTTCAACTGATAGGTAAAACCCTATTTTGAGCAAAGCAATCCTAAGCTACACTTAGCCAAATTCATGTAGAAGCTAGAAACTATTATTCTACTAAGGTATCACTTACCAATACTATTCCAATGTATTGACCCACTGTGGCTGTAACTTGTGATGTTGCAGGTTACTATGATGAGGATTAGGGTTATGAGTCTACACTCAACATGCTTGCCTGTGGCACATGAAGATGAACACTTTTATTTATATTATTGTTAAGTTAAACTCATGTTATAGCCTATGGCTATGGAGTTGTAAAAGACTATGTTATCTCTGGAATGACGATGTAATAATGACCTTTGTTTCTGTGTACTTCATCTTAAACTGTGGATGCTAGCATTTGATCTAGGGACTAGCATTGCAATCACAGGGACCTTTACCTTTATAAAGGTGGGGTCTTACAGATGGTATCAGAGCACTGTGTTGCCTATAGGATTATGACCCTAGGATAGGTTCATGTGCAAATGTTGAAAGATGTCGCCATGGATTCAAGTAGAGTTATCTTTGTTTCCTCGGAAATCATTCCAAGTTAGTCAAGAATGTGCGAGGTATTCTTGATATGGTAGGTTGATACCTTCACATCTCGAGAAGATCCTCCAATCACACCAAGCCACTGATTGATTTGTTCACGGAAGATAAGAAGTCCAACAACACTCCGATATCCTCCTAAATGTTTCCTAAACAGGATTCAGTTGTGTTTCGTTGCAAACAGTTCATGTTGATGCAATTATCGTATGATAGCATGCTATCACATGGGTTCCGCAATCTAGCTCATCTTTTAGAGCTTGACATTGAAGTCCGTGTCTTGAGAATCTAGTGACTTTACCTCTGGTAAATGTTGCGGACTTTCTATTCGGATATGCTGAGTCTAAAGTATCATCCCACCTAACCAAAGCTGAATCTCAAACAGTAATAATGATTGGTGTTCCTCAAGTTTATGACGTAGGTATATTGTAACTCTGGCAAGATAGCTGTAGTGTTTGAACTAAAAAGCCAGAAGACCTATTGCCACACTCTCTTGAATCAGCAGTAACAACCAATCTTCATGAGGCTTCTTCTATGACTTACTATAGGAGTTGTTCTTATGGTTTCCTTTGTATACGAAGTCCAACCTTTACTTGATGACTGATTGAAGGCTTGTCAAAAGTTTGATATTAGTATCTCGAACATCAAGGAGAACATTTAAAGTAGAGTTGCTAAATATCTCCCAGTCAATCCTCCAGACCCTTCTATATTGGCAAGCATCTTGTTATGCCAAGTACTTGGAGTCTGAGAATGAAGTTTCTTTCTTCTCGTGTCATCAGGATCTTCTAAAATATTCATCTTGGTGGTGTAAAGTGAAATCATGATCGTTGGCAAAGATTTTGATAGTCCTGGATGAATAAAGAGTTTCCTTCCCTCTTTATGAAACATGTTCGAAGAGCGATCATGATTTTGGTAATCAATAGTTTCTCTTGTTACATATTCCTTGTGACTCTTATGAGTCCTCTCCAGCAAAACACCTTTCTTTCCCGGCCTTCTGTTGAATGAAAGAGTGATCCTGCTGTGTCAAAAGTAGTTCAACAACTTGGTTTTGTTGGCATCTATCTCTTCCACCTGTATAGCTCTATTAAGCTGTTTAGTTGAGGTTTATCTCTCGAAGTTTGTGGTCATGTTCCATCTATTTGGAAGTTCCTTCCCTCAAAAGTTTATTCTCCTGCAAACTCCATGGTCTCAATCCTTATGAAGACCAACTATCTGTCACCTTGAAAACCATCTCTTGTTTCCACCGTTACCTTGACGTGTTTCATGTCTGCTGGCTTTAGAGATGTTCGCGAAACATCTATCCATGAGTTGACCATGAGATACTCAGTTCATGGTTCCATGGCATTCCCTCTTTTCCTTAGTGTGAGCAGCCACATCGAAGATTATGAAGCGCTTCTTCCATTCGTCATGGTGGCATGGATCAACCTCACCGAGAAGATCGTCGAAGTTTAGTGTAACCTTGTTCCTTCTATCTTCCTACCTAGGAATCTAGGGTCGAGATTCTTTTAAGGGGGATAGAATTGTAACACCCCTAGTTCTACTAATACTATTTAGGAATTTATTGTGCATTCATGAGCATCATATTCTAAAAATGAAACTAAGAAAAATTAAAGCAAACCCTAAACCCTAATTTTTTCCCCATATCTTTGTAATTATTTCAAACGGTTTCAATATACTGAAAATGATCAAAAAGTTGTGAATCCCAAACTGTTACAAGGGCCTCACATTATTTCAATGGTTTTACAAAAATCTGTGGCATTTGAAATGCCCAAAACATTTTGTATTTGGAATTAGCAAAAGGAAATGAAAACAAAAATAGAAAAACATTTCAGAAAGAAAAAAACAGTTCTCTAACCCTAACTGGGCCGCAGCCCATTCTCTCTTATCCCCTCACGCGCCCCCTGCCGCTCAGCGCAACCATGCTCAGCCCACCTCAGTCCAGCACCGGCCCGGTACCGCTTCACCCTACCTCCTGTCGTCTTCCTCCTGGCCGGCAAGCACCTGCGTGGCCGCCGCGATGTCGTCGATCCTCGCCGACGCTGCGATGTGCACCGCCTCTTGAGAGGGAGAGGATAAGAACTGCCGCGATATGCTCTCTCTCTCCCCATACCCATTTCATCTCCTCTCGCCCTCTCTCACAGTTTTCCCCTTCGACCCCGAAACCCTAGCTCGTCAGTCGCCGTTGTCCCCGTCAACTCCAGCCACCCCATGCCGCGCTGAGGGCACTGTTGGAAGCGCCTCGCCGCCCTTGTCCTCGTCCGTGAAGCGTGCAAGCAGGGAAGCCCTCCTCTAGCCGGAATCGAGCTTGCCGTCCCGCCGGCCGTCGCCATGGTCGTCGTCGATTCGCCTCCGTCCGGCCTCCCCGACACCTCCATCGGCTTTGTGGTGAGCTAGAGGTGCCCAGGCACCCTTACGTTTCCTCCCTAGCCCTCTAGTTGTCTCCCCCATGACAACCTGCAAGCTCCTCCGTTGGCCGCCGCCGTGCACCCTCCTCCGGCGACCAATCCTGGGCGGCGCTGCCACTATCTGGTTCAGCGCGCACGCCCGCATCCAGCGCTCCCCTCCTCGCTCGCCTGCGCGCGCCCTGTCGCCAAGCCCGAACTCGATCTGGGAGGAGCTCCATGACTGATGTCAGCATGACTTCAGCATGGTGCAATATTTCCTATTTCTTTTATTTAAATGTTTTGTAAATTCATTTCTAGAATTATATATACCAATGTGGGCCACCCCTATCATGATTTTAATAATTTCCATAAATATTTTCTAAAATGGTTAAACTTATGACATTGGGCCCAAGCTATAAATAATTTAAATAATCCAAAAATGTTTTATAATTTCTAAAAATGATTTAAAATGAATTAAAAATGAAGAAATTCATAACTAATTCATTTTAAATCAGAAAAATACAAATAATATATCAAAATGTTCAGAAAAATAATATCTAAACACTAGCATAAAATTCATGCATCATTAAGCAACTTTAATAGCAATTATAATTAGAAGAACAGAATGAACCCCATAGGTGATTCCGAGGATCCCCATATTCTAGGGTTTGCACCTCTCGGACCCTGTTTAAAATGGTTGAGCATGTTTAGGATTTCAATTTCAATAACTTTTAACTTGTCATATCATCATACTTGAGTGTGCATTGCATCGATGCCATGTGTTGATTATTTCTCTTTCTTTACGGTATTTGGTTCTTCTCCGGTAGAATATGATATCAGAATCAAGATCGAGATCGAAGACCGAGATCAACACCATCGAAGCTCGAAGACCAATACTTGACCAACTGTAATCAAGCCAAGTACCAGATGTCTGAAGCCCTGCCTTCTGGATATCAACTGGCAAAGGCAAGCGAAGCCCCTCACATATATATGAATCCTATGCTTTCAAAGTATTTCGTTCTTGCCATGTGCATACGATTCCAAAGTCTTTTATCGATAGATAGAGTAATCCTATATGATGCGTGTTACCTTTGAAGACTATATTCCCTGATCCACTGCTCCTAGCATAACTAGGGTTTGGCTTGTGAAGCGTTGCTAGAGGTATTATATCTGTTGTGCTTATCCATGCTTAGCTGTTACCACTAGTCCATCCGGTTGATGAATCAGAGCTACAAATGAACCTAGTTTGATAGGATAACATGGTATGATCAAAGATGAAAGTTAAAATTGCTAAGGCTTGTATGGGAGTCCATGGTGGGTTGTGGTTTTTGCAGTCCCATACTTGCCACTACTAGGACCTGAGTTCTTGCCTATGGTCCAAGATGAGCGTACAGCCACACGGGGGCCTGGAAACCCCCTCGACCAACTAACTTGCTGAGTAGATTCCATGGGTCACATAGTTCGGGATTTCCATTCGACATACGCATCTTGGTTGTTCTTGAATGGAGGTGAAGGAGGTGCATTCATAACATGTAGGTAAGCGTGGCCGGGAACAAGAGATGCCCGCCATCCGTAATCTTGAACCCCGCACACATCATTAGGGACCGGCTTCGGGACTCGACCCATTACGGCGGCATCTCCCTAGTGCGTGACTCATGGTCTCGGTGAAAGCAAGGTAAAGGTCGTGTCTAACCACCCTCTGCCGGCCTTCCAAGGAAGAGGGCTAACGTTCTAGCATTAAGAGAAGGTTAGTACGTGTGGGTAAAGTTGTACACCCCTACAGGGTTATTAATCTTTTCAAAAAGTTGTGTACGTGGTTATGGACGAACTTGGAGACTAGATTCAAAGATCATAGAGAACTTGAACCTAATCGTAAAAATTGGAAGATCAATGTGTGCTTAAGGATGCTTCCTCAGGGATCGAGGGGGTGATCCTAGATAGGATCAGTTGATGATGATTCGGTGGATATCAAGAGATGATCGAAATTAGAGATACCGCTCTCTTACCCCCTTTAAAAATATTCTGATTAGTCGAGATTCTTCTCCCTCTTGTTTTACAAAACAAAGATGGCTTTATGCAAAATAACTGCACCATCCATAAGTCTTGCGGAGTACACCCAGTACTCACCCTTGCTTCGTTGATACTTTTGTAGCAGAGTAAGTGTTACCATAGAAGATGAGTTCCTTACGGCATCAACATCGACGAGTAGCTTGGGGTTCCCAATCGACAGTCTAGGATCTATGGATTGGATGTCATCGTTATGCTTCAGGCCTCTTAGGTCAATTGTTAAGTTTGTTATACTTAATAGCATAATTTTCCTTCCGTTGTTTGATGTTTGTGGTCAGTGACCTATGCTTGTAATATTTTGGTTCTTCGCTCAGTTATGAGCTTGCTGTAATAACTTTAGTGTTGTAGGGTCACTGTTGTGTTATCAATTCTCCCTCTGTACGCTTCCGAGATTAGGTTAGGCTTATATTCAGACGGAGGTCTGGAATTTGTCTAGCCTTAATCCCGGGGGTGTCACACAGCCACCCCAGGAACCCCCTCGGCCTCCCTCTGCGTCTATAAGTTGCCTTTCGACCTAAAAACCGAGGGGGGTTCGATAGTTTTCTAGAAAGAATTCCGCTCCGTCGTCGCCACCAAAAACCAAGATTCAGATCCAGAAACTCTGTTCTAGCACTTTGCCGGGACGGGTAATTTGGAGAGGATCATCGTTGTCATCATCACCAACGCATCTCCATCAACCACCGATGTTTCCCTCATCCATGAGTGAGCAATCCCCTGCTTTAGGCTTGGGGATGGCAGGGATTGGATGATTTCTATCATGTAATCGAATAAGATCTGTTAGGGCATAGTGCCTAGTATCTCTATTAGTGCTATTTGACTTTGTTGCAACTTGTTGTGCTTAATGCTTGTCACTAGGGCCCGAGTGCCATGATCTCAGATCTGAACTTATTACTGAATCATTATGATAGTATTGTTTGTGATGTTATCTGCAAGTTGTGTACACATATCATTGTCTGGATCCAAACGCCCCAAAGTGACAATAATTGGGACAACCGAAGGGTATGGCTATGGTGTGAGGATCACATGTGTTCACGGAGTGTTAATGCTTTGCTCCGGTGCTTTGTTAAAAGGAGCACCTTAATTGCCAATAGTTCCCTAGAGGCCCGCCACGAAAGCTGGTCGGATGTAAGATGTTGTGCAAGTTCTCATTGCGAGCACGTATGACTATATTTGGAGCACTTTCCTAGGATTGTTTAGTACTTGGATGCTTTTTATTATTTATCTGCAATGCCCTAGATCTCGAAGTTACATGTTTAGACTCGTCCATGCAACACCCGTCCATCCATCCCTATGCCTACTGCACTCTAATCCTACTATTACCGTTACTGTTACTATTGCTCCTGTTTCATTGTCACTGTTGTTGTTGTTGTTGCTTTTCTGTTGCTATTGATAAACTTCTGTGAGCAAGAACTATTTCCAGGTGCAACTGAACTGACAACTCAGTTGTAAGGCTTGCAAGTATTCTTTGGCTCACCTTATGTCAAATCAATAAATTGGGTAATACTACCCGCGAAGAATGTTGCGACCCCCTATACTTGTGGGTCATCAAGCACCAACGCCGTCTAAATCCTAAGATCAAGGATGTGGTAAGAAATGAGTTATTAAAACTCCTTGATGCTGGTATTATTTATCCTATTGATGATAGTCAATGGGTTAGCCCTGTTCATTGTGTTCCCAAGAAAGTGGGAATAACTGTTGTGTCTAATGAGGATAATGAGCTTATACCCCAAAGAGTAGTGGTTGAGTATAGAATGTGCATTGATTTTAGAAAGATTAATAAAGTTACTAAGAAAGATCATTATCCTTTGACATTTATTGATCAAATGCTTGAGAGGTTGTCCAAAAAGACTCACTTTTGCTTTCTTGATGGTTATTCTGGGTTTTCTCAAATTGTTGTGAAAGCACAGGACCAAGTGAAAACTAATTTCACTTGTCCTTATGGTACTTATGCTTATAGGCGTATGCCTTTTGGGTTATGTAATGCTCTTGCTACCTTTTAGAGATGTATGTCTGCTATCTTTCATGGTTTTTGTGAAGAAATTGTGGAGGTTTTCATGGATGATTTTTCCATCTATGGAACTTCTTTTGATAACTGTTTGCACAACCTTGATAAAGTTTTGCAGAGATGTGAAGAAACCAACATTGTTCTTAATTGGGAGAAATGACATTTCATGGTTAATGAAGGGATTGTTCTTGGACACAAGATCTCTGAAAGAGGCATTGAAGTTGACAGAGCCATAATTGAAGCAATTGAGAAGATGCCTTGTCCTAGAGATATCAAAGGTATTCATAGTATCCTTGGTCATGCTGGTTTCTATAGGAGGTTTATTAAATATTTCTCCAAAATTTCAAAGCCCCTTACTAATCTTCTTCAAAAATATGTACCTTTTGTTTTTGATGATGATTGTAAGGAAGTTTTTGAAACTTTGAAGAAAGATTTGACAACTGCTCCTATTGTCCAACCACCTGATTGGAGTTTGACTTTTGAAATTATGTGTGATGCTAGTGACTTTGTTGTGGGTGTTGTCCTTGGACAACGTGTTGACAAGAAGTTGAATATTATTAATTATGCTAGCAAGACTCTGGATGCTGCTCAAAAGAATTTTCTACTACTAAAAAAGAGTTCTTAGCTGTAATCTTTGCTTGTGATAAGTTTAGACCTTATATTGTCGATTCTAAGGTCACTAATCATACTGATCATGATGCTATTAAGTACCTTATGACAAAGAAGGACGCTAAGCCTAGGCTTATAAGGTGGGTGTTGGTTTTCCAAGAGTTTGATCTGCATATTGTGGATAGGAAAAGTGCTGATAATCCTGTTACTGATAATTTATCTCGTTTGGAAAACATTTCTTTTGACCCTTTGCCTGTTAATGATAGTTTTCCAAATGAGCAGTTAGCTGCAATAAGGGTAAGTCCGCATGAGAGTCCTTGGTATGCTGATTATGCTAACTTTATTGTTTCCAAGTATTTGCCTCCAACATTTACAGCTCAGCAAAGAAGGAAATTCTTTTATGATATAAGGCATTAATTTTGGTATGACCCACACTTATATAAGGAAGGAGTAGATGGAATTATGCGAAGATGTGTTCCAGAATTTGAATAACAAGAGATATTGAGAAAATGTCATGGCAGTGCTTATGGAGGACATCATGCTGGGGATAGGACTGAACAAAAGGTTTTACAATCTGGATTTTATTGGCCTACCCTTTTTAAAGATGCAAGGAAGTTTGTCTTATCATGTGATGAATGCCAACGAGTGGGTAACATCTCCAGATGCAATGAAATGCCTATGAATTATTCTCTTGTTATTGAACCTTTTGATTGTTGGGGATTTGACTTTATGGGGCCTTTTCCTCCTTCAAAAGGGTATACTCATATTCTTGTTGTTGTTGACTATGTTACAAAGTGGGTAGAATCCATACCTACAAACAGTGTTGATGGTAAGACCTCTTTGAAAATGCTTAAAGATGTCATTTTTCCTAGGTTCGGTGTGCCTAGATATCTCATGACTGATGTAGGCTCTCATTTTATTCATGGGGGTTTTAGAAAAACTCTCGCTAAGTATGATGTAAACCACATAATTACTTCAGCTTATCACCCCCAAACTAGTGGGCAAGTATAACTTTCCAATAGGGAAATTAAATCTATCTTGCAGAAGACTATCAGTACATCTAGAAAAAACTGGGCTACAAAGTTGAATAACGCTTTGTGGGACTATAGAACTGCTTACAAAAATCCTATGGGGATGTCTCCTTACAAAATGGTCTATGGTAAAGCTTGTCACTTGCCTTTGGAATTAGAACACAAGGCTTATTGGGCAGTGAAAGAGTTGAATAGAGATTTTAGACTTGTAGGTGAAAAAAGACTACTCGACTTAAGCAACCTAGATGAGTGGAGAGGTGAAGCTTATGAAAATTCTAGGTTTTTTAAGGAAAAAGTAAAAGATGGAATGATAGGAGAATTCTCAAAAGGGAGTTCCATGTTGGTGAGAAAGTTCTTTTGTATAGGTCTCATCTCAGATTTTTTGCAGGGAAACTACTCCCAAAATGGGAAGGACCTTTTGTTATCAAGGAAGTGTACCGTTCAGGTGTAATCAAATTTTCTTCTCTGAAAGATGACAGGTGGTTAATGGTCAAAGACTAAAACATTATATTTCTGGAGATTCTTATAATGAAGATGTGGATGTTATTCAAATGGTGACTTCAGAAGAATTTATCAAAAGGCAAACAGCAGAAATTGCAGAGTTCGTCTTTAAATAGGTAAAAGTGGTGAAAACAGAAGGTTCATGAAAATCCAATCTTTTTATATTTTTGATGTTTTTAATACATAACGGAAGTTACGAGACGGAACAGAGGAGGAACCGGAGTTCGGGGTGGACAAACCCACCCCAGGCACGGGCCCCTGCCTAGCCGCGACTGGTGGAGGTTTGACTCCCCTGAACTCCGTCTCCGCCTTATTTCCGTGTACCTTCCTTATGCCCTAAACCTTCGTAATATATAACCCCCCGGGTTCCCCGAGGTCCTTGCATCGTGTTCTCATCGTGTTTTCGTTTCGATATGTTTCTATCAGGAAAATTCTCAGATTTGGAGCCTCAGTGTCTTCCTCTGGATCACCCACGGAATTCCTCTGTGGACGTCCTCAACCCGTACATTTATGAGTTGAGGATTCATCCCAAAGAGTTGATTCTCAAAGAGGGGAAGTATAGATGAAAGAAGTTCAAGGCCCTAAAGGAGAAGGCAGTCCGGAAGACAGGATGGAAGCATTGGAGCAGGAAGTTTTCAGGTACAAGAAGATGGAAGCATTGGAGCAGAACGCGAAGTGGATGTTATTCACAAGATAAGTTCAGAACTCATCACCAAGCACGAGGGATAACTTTCTGAGCTCTGAGAAGAGATCTCCTCACCCCGTCAGACCACCAACCAATTGCAAGCACAACTCTATGACATGCAGAACCAAAACTGTGAGTATGAGGCTAGATTTGATCGCATAAGCTCTGCTGCTAGTTTCAGGATTGCGGAAACAAGGACATACTTTCTGGATGGGGAACCATTGCCTTGGAAGTTTTATGACGACAAGAGAACACCACCACCACCGAAGGAGTAATTCATCATCAGGTTTGGCATCCCCTTGGCTTGTTCCAAGCTTGGGGCTGTGCCGCGGTATCACCACCATTATCTTTTGTCTTTTACCTTTTTAGTGGATTCATATCTGTGGTAGAGAGGTTATCTTATAGTTTGGTTTGCATGTGGAAGTATCTCCTTTAGTTGATTATCTATGTATCCCTTGGTGTGAGTGCCTTTATTGAATATTAATGAGAAGTCTCATCTTTTACTTTTTGCACTTCTTATTTTAATTTGCAATCTCTATTATATGATGGATCTTGTTGATCAGTATTGGCATCACTTTGGGAATTATCAAGTGGATCTAAATTGGTTTTTGCAAACCGAGTTCTGGTCAGTAGCATTACTTCGAAAGAGAAAAAAAGAGAAAGCTTACAGGTATTTTGTATCATTTGTTTTCTTTCTTGTTGGTCCATAAGCTTAGTATTCTTTATTTAAGATCTTTTGTGTCTTCAAGGAAGATTTCATGTTTGGATTTATTACTTGTATGTTTTCTTGTTTTCTTTCAACTCCCTTGCTTGCTACCCAACCTTGCTAGCCAAAAATCTGTTTTGAGAAGGCATACTTCTCATGTTTCCAAATCCCTTTGAACCAAAACCTATGCCATTTGTGTCCACCATATCTACCTAGTAGCTTTTGCTATTCCAAGCAAATTCTCAAGCTTCATCTACCTTTCAAATTAAAAAGTATTTTGTTATGAGAAAACTAGTTAGTAAAGCTCTCACGAACTTGACGGCACACTTTATTTCTTGCCCCTAATAGACTTGAACCATTGTGCCATCGAAGTTGTATATGCTTGCATCTATACGTTGGAATTAGAAGAACCGTGATGTCACGGGAACGTTTTCAACATTGCACCTATACTTTGTACACAGTTGATATCGTGCTCTTTTGTCTATGGATGCCAACGGTGTGAAATAAAGAGGGAACTTGTAAGTCCATGGAGTCTGTATTTTGTGTTGGAGAAACGCCTGGGCCGCTAGCCTAATCCATGCCTAATCATGGTGGAGACTTGCAGCATCACCATAGTGAGCTATCTATGAAGCATCCTCAATAAAAAGCTATGCACGTAGTAAATAAAAAGATCACTGAGATGCTCATTATCTGCTTGCCTTGTCATTTTGGTTATGGGAAAGCTCCTGTACCATGTGCAAGGGGTACCCCGTTGGTGGTTCTCTATGATACGCATGTACTTACAATGACAAGAACTTACCGGTAACCAAAGTTGAGTAGACATCTTTGTGCACTTTAACCTTAATCATCTCAAGATTCCTATGATAGGGGCAATGAGGGCTCAAAGCTAGTAAGTACCATAATCTTTTGGAAGCTCTTTATGACTTGTAATCCCTGCTTCCCTCTATACAGGGACCTTTCTCCCACTTCCAAGTTGAGTCAGTAAACCTACTTCCTCTCTATCTCCAGCAAGCATTTGAGTTGTTGTGTTTCAAGCATTCATATGGTGATTTATTCAATCATGTTCTTTATCTTCCTTGTTTGCACAAAACTCTTATCTATTGAGTATTACTTTGAAAGCCTTCACTTGTGAAAGACCCTTTTGAGCAAAGAATGCTCCTGTTTTGAAAACTTCTACAAAGCTTTATTTGTGAAACTCTTTGCCAGCTGTTCTCTGACCAGGAACAAAGTTTGCTAATTCCAATTATGATTTATCTTTATGCCTCTCTATTGTGACTGTTGTACTTGTTGCAAGCTAAGTTATATAATGGTGAGTTGCTTTCTTCTATGAGTTGTGCAATGGTAAGTGTGATGCTTCTTGTCTGTATTATTTTATCGACACATCACTCCATAAACATGTGGACATGTTTACTGAGCTCAGTTTTCGCTTGGGGACAAGCGAAGGTCTAAGATTGGGGGAGTTGATACGTCCAATTTTCATCACCATTCTATATCATAATTTATATCTATTCATTGATATATGTCTTATTATGAGGTATTACTTATGTCTTTTTCACCTGTTTATGCATGTTGGATGATTCTTGGAGGATGAACTGCCGGAGTCTGGATTCTGATGGAAAAGAAGGCGTTTTGGTGCAATTATGCGAAGATCAGAAAAATACCAAAAAAATATGGGAAAATATTATTTTTCCAGAAGAATGAGGAAGCCAGAAGGAGGAGCGAAGAAGGGCCGCAGGGGGCCCACACCCCCTAGGCACAGGCCCACCCTAGGCCACGCCTAGGGTAGGTGTGGCCCACCTGCCCGGCTCCCGACTCCGCCCCTTCGCCTATATCTTCCCTATGGAACCCTAATACTGGGGGAGAGACCACAGATACATTTTCGCCGCCTTTGGGGGGCGGAAAACACCGAGAGAGAAAGATCTCTCTGGCAGACAGATTTTTGCCGGGGGAATTCCTTCCCGAAGAGGGGAGACCGTCGCCATCAACACCATCATCAAGCTAGGCTTCATCGGGATCATCATCATCCACATCATCATCTCCACCAGCACCATCATCACCAGTCCATCCCGCTGTAACAATTATGTTGGATATTGCTTTAGTTCTTAGGGGAAACTTTCCCAGTGTTGATTACTATTGTAGTTGATGCTTGTGAGTGGAACCATTGGATTATTGTTTATGTTCATATTGTTATCCATCACCATATCATCTTTGATCTTGATCCATATGATGTCTTGTGAGTATTTCGTTGTGTTCTTGAGGACATGGGAGAAGTCATGTTGTTAGTAGTGGATTTGTGTTGAGTTATTATTCAATGGTTTAGTATTTAAGTTGTGGTGCTATTCTTCTAGTGGTGTCATGTGAACGTCGACTAGATGATACTTCACCATTTATGGGCCTAGGGGAATGCATTGTGTATTTGGCTACTAATTGTGGGGTTGCCGGAGTGATAGAAACATAAACCCCCGTTAGGACACCTTTGCACAAGGGAGTGTAGGATCTCAGAGTTTAAGGTTGTGGTTAGATTTATATCTTAATTAGTTTCATGTAGTTACGAATGTTTGCAGGGGGTTTAATCACAAGTATGTATTAGTCCAAGTATGGTCGGTATGTTAGCACAGGTTCACCCACACAACACTTACAACACCAGAGAAGAGTACTCAGCTATATGAAGCAAAAGCACATGAAAGAATTCCCATGTGTCCTCGAGAACGTTTGGTCCTTATAAGTATTTCCACCGGCTTGTCCTTTGCTAAGAAAGGATTGGGCCACTTGTTGTTTTTGTTCTTTGTTACTTGCACTTTGTTTTGTTGTCTTATCAGAAAACCACTAAAAATCCATTTTATAAGTATTCTCAGGGATTTCCTGCTCCATACCACTGTTCAGCACCTTCTGCTCCTTGTTGGGATCGACACTCCTATTTATCGAAAGTACTATGATACACCCCCTATACTTGTGGGTCATCACTTTCCTGACCGTGGAGCTCTGGATCGTCGACCACACTCGGCAAGAAGTGACTCGGGCTCAACATGGAGCCACGCTCATGCCAGGATGGTGCATGTCGACCAGTACCCCACCGCCGCCATCAAGGCGTGCAAGCCCGAGCTCTCCGCGTCCTCTCGGACAGGGCCGACCCATAGGGCGGAGTAGAGGGGCGCTCACCCCAGGCCCCATGATGTAGGGGCACGCCCCACAATTTTTCTTGTGTACCCATATTAGTCTACTACTTTTGACAGCTAACAATGCAAAATAATTCTAGAAAATATGTATGATCCGAGATGTAGCCTACAATGACTATTCTGACTCTTATTCCCGAAAAATACTCTAACATTTCTCTGGTCTCTCCAAAAGTGCAGCAACACTGGCCCTCATGTGCCTTTACAATGTTGTGAGTATTCATTATTAGAACTAACGAAACAATCATGTAACTATACAATTCTAGAAGCAACTCTCATCTCCCTAATAGTCCTAATTGTCGCCATAATGCATGTTTGAGAGACTATTCCATTCTATTATTAATTAAGTGCATACCATGTCAACTCTTATACTCTTTTTTCACATGCATATAAACACAAAGAGAAAATGGTAGAAATAAATATCATGGTATATAGTTCGCTCGATCAATAGAAATAGGTAGTTTAGGATATCTTCGATGAGATTTCAAAGACCATGAATCTATAAAATTTACTAATAATTTAATTTGCTATTGCATTACAATAATAATTATATTACAACATATTAATATATTTTAAGTGTTTCGTGTGTGGACAAGTGATGAACCTTGACTAACATTGTTGAGAGACACATGGATGGTAATCATGCTTAAACTTTGAGTAATCTTTAAAATTATAGCATAAATATTAAATATATATGTAGGGTGTTTTATGGAGTAGGGGTGGAGCGGGGAGGGGGCAATTATAACACCCTCGCCTGATAAGGCTGAGTTCATGTGTATAGTGCCAATCCCTGGATCGGTTCACTGGCACACATAGTACAGATGAATACCAAAGAATTTAACAGTGCATCATAAATAACGAATTGATCCAAAATTTGCAATTATTACAATAATTCTTAGCACGCAGGCTTGCTCAAATGGTTCAATATCAAACGGAAGCATAAATATATAATAGACTCTATCTTCAATTACCCATAAGCGAACAAATGTTGAGTGGAGTATCACAACCTAATCGACCACTCAGAATCTGAATATCCTGCAACATGAAACATAGCAGCCCCGAAGGGTCAATACTTGGAATATATGGCAAGTAGAGCTATTAAAGGAGACAATAAACCTAGCATCTACATGCTTATTTGGCAAGTGGAGCTGTGGCTAGCTTGCATTTGTAAATACCTTTGTCCTACTTTCATAAACAGTTTTTTATTTTCTTTGAAAAGATCCCAATTAAGTTAATGTTGGAGATATGCCCAAGAGGCAATAATAAAGTGGTTATTATCATATCTTCATGCTTATGATAAATGTTTACATACCATGCTAAAATTGTATTAACCGGAAACATTAATACTTGTGTGATTTGTAAACATAAAAGAGTACCTAGTAAAGCCTCTTGTTAAACTAGCTTGTTGGTTAATATATGATCATGGTTTCCTGATCATGAACATAGAAGATGTTATTAACAACAAGGTCATATCATTAGGAGAATGATATGATGGACATACTCCTATAGTTAAGCATAGCATAAAGATCAAGTCATTTAATATAGTTCATTTGCTATATGCTTTCTGATACATAGTAACCTAATTCCTTCGACCATGAGATCATGATAATCACCATCACCAGAAGGATGCTTTGATGACATCAAACACCACACCGTAACTGGGTGGCTATAAAGGTGGCATCGAGTATTCGGAAAGTATGTGTTGAGGCACATGGATCAAGAGTGGGATTTGTCCATCCATATGACAGATAGATATACTCTGGGCCCTCTCGGTGGTATGTCATCCAATTGGCTTGCAAGCATGTGACTGGCTCACAAGGGATCACATATCACGGGAACGAGAAAAGAGTACTTATCAGTAATGAGGTTGCACTAGGTATGCAGAGATACCGACGATCAAAACCTTGGATAAGTAAACTAAACTATCGTGAGACAAAGGGAAATTGGTATCGTATGTAAGTGGTTCATTCGATCGCAAAGTAATCGTAGAAATATGTGGGAGCCATATGAATTTCCAGATTCCTCTATTGGCTATTGATCGGAGTAGTGTCTCGGTCATGTCCGCATAATTCACGAACCGTAGGGAGACACACTTAAGGATTCAATGTTGTTTAGTAGTTATGGAATGATGAGTAAGAGACCGAATGTTGTTCGGAGTATCGGATGGGATCCGGGATGTGACACCCCGGTTCTGAAAAGACCGCGGCCTCTATGTGACATGCCAATCCCTGGATCGGTTCATTGGCCCACAATAGAGTAAGATAGAATATCATAGCGAAGTAACCGTGTATCATGATCTACAAAGATCCAGAGTACCATTATTACAATAAAAGCTTAGCATAAAGCTAGCTCAAATTATTCAGGTAGCAACAAAACCAAATATATCCTCCAATCTTCAATTTGCCCACAAGTGAACAAGTGCCGAGTGGAGTACCGTGGCCTATAACGATCAATCAGAATTGAAATAACCTGCAACATGAAACGTAGCAGCCCCGAAGGGTCAATACATGGAATGTATGGCAAGTAGAGCTAGTAAAGGAGACAATAGTACTAACATCTACATGCATATCTGGCAAGTGGAGCTGTGTCTGGCTTGCATTTGCAAATACATTTGTCCTACTTTCATAAACATTTTTCAATTTTCTTTGAAAAGTTCCCAATTAAGTTAACCCAACAACATTAAAACAATTATGAAAATAGAATGAGCGAGAAACATGTCATGGAATCAATATCTAGCAACTCAGTTGTCCATAACCGGGGACACGGCTAATCGATTAGATTATACACTCTGCAGAGGTTAGTACACTTTACCCATGTGACTTGGCCAGCCCAGCTCGTACCATCACTCTCATTTTGGGTGATGATAGGGAGAAGACCAAGAAGAGACTGTTTGGGAAGTAGCTCCTCAATCCCGACGCGCACCGGTCCATCCTACCAAAATTCTACATCCTCTGGATACGCGGGTTCGAGTTACCACAACCTACTAAGTCCAACCAACCGCCCATTCCATTATTGGCACATGGTTGTACACGTAAGCTACACAATAAAGAAGCCAATCATTCTCTCTTGATACCTGGGTGCCTTTCCGCAATGAAACCACCAAAATTTATCAATACCATCACACCCAGGGGGTTCATTGATTAAGTTGTTTTTAGTTTTCACAAACCAATTCTTTGAGAAAACAAGTATCAATGATGTAACCCAGCCCTCGTTCATCAAGCATGGCTAAGCACATCTACCAACGGTGGTTCATCTACAAAGAGGGTCCTACCACATAATAGGACATAGCATAGCGATAGTATCATCCTACACATGCATCTACAAAATACACGACAATGCATAGAAAATAGTAGGACGATATCATTAACAAAGTAGCATCTACTTGCCTTGGTTGTAGCGGTCTGGAGCACAATCCTCACACGAGCAAGCGTTGCACTCAACACAATCTACACGATACAATTGCATTCATAAACAAACAATCCACAACATATGCAACAAATATGATGCATGGAATGCAAGAACGACAAGTTAATTGGGTGCTACAGCTGCACCACAACATCCTATAACATAACACTACCGATTGCATGCATGGAAAATAGTTTTAGCGCTAGGAAAACTACTAGACAAAAGTAAAGCTCGCCACTAGAGCTAGAACTTAAATAATTCACTACCGGTAGTATACTGTTCGTAAAATCTTGGGGAAAATCTACCGCATAGGCATCGCTGAATAGAAGCAGTACCAATTGGAATTACTCAAAAAGGAATTATAAAACTCCCCTAGTAATTAAAACACTGCAGAAAGCCATTAGACAAATACTGCAGAAGTTTTTACTGTCAGCCTATCTTTTTAATTCACGATGAGATTCCCTTCGTTCACACGAGTTCAGGGACATATCACACGCGATTTTTGGAGCTACGGATCTTTCTCAACGAATTTATTACTCCGAAAAGGCCACTAACTAGTTTGATTAAACTGTACTAAACCTGACAGTAAAAGTCTGAACCAAAGCTACAGCGAGATTCTACACGACTCACTGAACTCGTACATATTTTATTTGCAATTTTTGGCCAAGCGGTTGAATTTCTATGCAATTTACAAGATTCTACCGAAATCTGCCAACTAAAGGGATTAGCGAAATTGACCAGTCAATTGTGTCTGTTGACTGGTCAAAGCGTCTGCTGACTGGGCGCTGACTAGGCGTCTGACTAGTCAACGCCTGAGTCTGACCGGTCAACTAACGATCTAGGCCGCTGATCTGAGATCTGACGGTGGCTGCTGTCTTACCGGAAACGGATGACGAAACGGACTCCGGAAAGTGCGACGAGCTCCGGACGCGGTGGCGATCTCTCCCGGTGGCGAGGTTCTTCCTGCACGGACGTGCACGGTTAACGGGCGGTTCAAGATTGTCAACGACGCGACGCAAAACGGTGCGTGAGCGCGTACGTGCATGCATGCGAAGCGCTGGCGAGCAGCAATGAATCGGCGGCGGCGGCAGCAGCGGCGGTGAAGCGGCGGCAGAAGCGCGCAGCCAGCGCAGCAATGGCATGGCGGCCAGCGGCGGCGCAGTGGCGGCGCGGCCAACAATGAGCTACGGCGGCGGGCCAGCGATAAGGCGGTGGCGCCAGCGAGGTGGCGGCGGCGGTGCGTGGCGGCGGCAAGCGGCGGCGAGGCGCGGCCTCGGAGGCGGCGAGAGGAGATGGCGGCGGTGGTTGCGTCGAGGCGGGGTGGTGCACGCGGACCGAGGCCAGGTGGGGCCCTGCCTAAGTAGTCCCTTGCGCGAAAATCCTACTCCAATACGGTCCAGAATTTGACTATAACTCGGAAATCGGTCCGGATTTTCGGACCGTTTTCCGGCGGTTTACTAAACCATCCGAGTCTTTTGCATATGAACTCCGATTGGAGCGATTCTCGCGCCTACGGGTTCGTATCGTCGAGGGGAACAACCTTCAGTCGAAGTTTGAGTGAAAACTCGAACCTACAAGGGTGGTTGTTGCAAGTCCCCCTAAAGCCTCCCGCAGGAAACTCGAAGCGAAACAAAATAGGGTTTTGAAGATAGCGTTTCGCCGAACCTTTCTACTCGACGGTTTTGCATGGAAAGATATGATGCAATGCTATGAATGATATGCAAGACCAAATCTAAAATTTGGGATGTGACAAGACTAACCCCCTTAAGATGAATCTCGTCCTCGAGATTCGGGGCGGCTAGCAAATAGGTGTGGGTAGTCCTCTCGGATGTCATCTTCACGCTCCCAAGTGGCTTCCTCTTCGGTGTGGTGACTCCACTGCACCTTGCAAAACTTGATTGTCTTGGTATTGGTAGTCCTTTCTGCTGTCTCCAGAATCTTGACCGATTTCTCCTCATAGGTCAAATCATTCTCTAGCTGAACCTCCTCTAGCGGTACGGTGTCTCTCAATGGTGTATCCACCATCTCCAGATGGCACTTCTTCAGCTGGGACACGTGGAACACGTTGTGAACAATGACGAGCCTCCGCAACTCCGGTGATAAGCAACTTCTCCTTTCGTGCTAAGACCCGATACGGTCCAATGAATCGAGGTGCCGGTTACCCTTAATTCCAAATATCTTGATTCCACGGCGGCGACACTCGAGGTATGCTCTATCACCTATCTCATACACCACTTCCTTGCGCTTGGCGTCGGTAGCTCTTCGCCTTGATTGTGCTACCTTCACCTATCCCTAATCAAGGCGACCTTCTCCTCAAAGATCCTTGATCAAATCAGGTCCAAACAGCTGACGTTCTCCTACTCCATCCCATAGCAATGGTGTCCGGCACCGTTTCCCATATAGCACATCGAACGGTGACGTCTTGATGCTTGTCTGATAGCTGTTATTGTAGGAAAACTCCGCATACGGCAAATTCTCATCCCAACTAGAGCCATGAGCCAAGGCGCAAGCTCTCAAAGATGTCCTCAAAATCTGATTCACCCTCTCGGTCTGTCCATCAGTCTATGGGTGAAACGCTGTGCTAAACTCCAATCTAGTACCAAGTGACTCGTGTAGCTGGCGCCAGAAGTGTGAGGTAAATTGGGTGCCTCTATCAGATACGATACTCTTGGGAACTCCGTGTAGGCACACAATCCTGTCCATGTAAATCTTGGCCAACTTTGCACTCGTATAGGTCGTCTTCACCGGTATAAAGTGGGCTACCTTGGTCAAATGATCGACCACTAACCAAATAGAGTCATATCCTGACTGGTCTGGCGATCCTGTGATAAAATCCATTCCCACTCTATCCCACTTCCAATCCGGCACGGCAACGGCAGCTTGATCCTGGCTTCTGGTGTTCTGCCTTTACTCGGCTACATACATCACATAGGGCAATATGCTTGGCGATATCTCCCTTCATGTTGTTCCACCAAAATCTGCTCTTCAAATCCATATACATATTTGTGTTGCCCGGATGTATGGAGTATGCCGAGTTATGGGCCTCCTGCAAAATCAACTCCCTTATCTCCGGGTCGCTGGGCACGCACAAACGATCTCCATACCACAAGGTACCATGCTCATCCTCGCGAATATCCTTTTCCCGATTCTCCTTCATCTTTTCCTTTATCTCATCTATTTCCTTGTCTCCTACCTGAGCCTTTATGATCCTGTCCTATAGCGTCGGTTGGACTTCCATTGTTGCCAAGTATCCTTCAGATACTACCTCTAGTCTAAGATCCTTGAATTGCTTGCACAAATCCTCAGGCAATTCACCAATTGTCAACCCATTGGCATAAACCTTCCGGCTCAGAGCATCTGCTACTACATTGGCCTTTCCTGGGTGATATTGTAGATTCATATCATAATCCTTGATAAGCTCCAACCATCTCCTTTGTC
Source organism: Avena longiglumis (assembly GCA_030063025.1). NCBI lineage: Eukaryota > Viridiplantae > Streptophyta > Magnoliopsida > Poales > Poaceae > Avena > Avena longiglumis. The sequence continues at coordinate 464,321,920 of CP125975.1, read as the reverse complement.
TCATGTTCAATTCCTTCTGTGTAAATATGTATTTCAGGCTCTTGTGGTCGGTGTACACATCACAGTGTTTTCCCATTAAGTAATGCCTCCATACCTTGAGCGCATGAACCACTGACGCTAACTCCAAGTCGTCTGTGGGGTAATTCCACTCATGGTGCTTGAGTTGTCGCGAGGCATATGACACTACTCTCCCATCTTGCATCAGCACACTCCCAAGTCCCTGTCGTGAAGCGTCACAGTACACTTGGAAATCCTTCTGTAGATCTGGTAAACACAGAACAGGCGCGGTCACTAGTCGACGCTTCAGTTCCTGAAAGCTGGCTTCACATACGTCTGACCATTCAAAATTCCTCTCCTTCTTCATAAGTTCAGTCATCGGCTTAGCAATCTTGGAAAAGTTTTCAATGAACCTCCTGTAATATCCAGCAAGTCCCAAAAGGCTTCGAATCTCTCCCGCATTATTGGGTGCTTCCCACTCAGTTACTGCAGTCACTTTGTTTGGATCAACAGCAATTCCTTCTCCTGACACTACGTGTCCAAGAAATCCAACAGTGTTAATCCAGAATTCACACTTACTGAATTTGGCATACAGCTTGTGTTTCCTCAGCTTCTCCATAATCATCCTCAGATGTTTCTCATGCTCGGCATCATCCTTGGAATATATCAGTATGTCATCAATAAACACCACCACGAACTTGTCCAAATACTCCATAAATACCTTGTTCATCATGGTCATGAAGTATGCCGGGGCATTCGTTAGTCCAAAAGACATAACTGTATACTCATATAAACCATACCTAGTGGTGAAGGCGGTTTTCGGTACATCCTCCTCCCGGATCTTCAATTGGAAATAGCCTGATCGCAGATCAATCTTGCTGAACACCTTTGCTCCTTCCAGTTGATCAAACAAGTCATTTATGTTCGGCAGAGGGTACTTGTTCTTGATGGTTACTTCATTCAGCGAGCGATAGTCTACCACTAATCTCTTGGTGTTGTCTTTCTTCTCCACAAACAGAACAGGTGCTCCCCATGACGACGCACTAGGCTGAATGAATCCCTTTTCCAGCTGTTCCTTCAACCGTTTCTTCAACTCCTTCAGCTCATCCACATCCATCTTATATGGTTTCTTTGCTATTGGTCCTGTTCCCGGCATCAGGTCGATAAGAAACTCTACATCCCTGTCAGGTGGCATCCCTGGCAGCTCTTCCGGAAACACGTACGGGGTAATCCCTAATCACTGGCACAGTATCCATGCTAACCTCCTTAAGAGAATTCAACTTACACCTTCTCGGTCGTGCAGCCGACTTGAATCTAATCCTCTTACCATCCGGGGTTTTGAGTGAAACAGCTCGCTGTGCACAATCTATGTGTCCCCCATGCATAGACATCCAATCCATACCCAGAATGACATCTAAACCCTGTGAATCCAACACTACCAAATGTGCAATGAAGTTGTGTGTTCCAATCCTCACAGTCAAGTCGCGGCATCCCGCGCTAGCTATCATATCTCCTCCAGGTGAACTCACTCTAATAGACCTTTTAATAGACTCAGTAGGTAACTTATACTTATCCACAAATGCCCTTGATATGAATGAATGCGATGCACCAGTATCGAAAAGTATAATTGCAGGGTAAGTGTTGATTGGGAACTTACCAATCACAAGGTCAGGCTCATCTGGAATCTCCTCCACATTCATGTGGTTCACTGTGGCCTTCTCGCCGTTGGTTGGCTTGAGTCCTTTCCTCTCCGGACAGTTGTCAGCATAGTGTCCCTTCTGCTTGCACTTGAAGCACGTCACCTCACTCAGATCCTTCTTCACGTAGTTGCGATCACAGTTGCGGTCATGTCCACCGTGTCCTCCAGAGTGGTGAGAGTGTCCTCCCTTGTGGTTGTGGTGGCTGCTCCTATGGTTGTCATGGCGATGTCCATCGCGGCGGTCATGGCTCCCATGGTCACTCCCTCCATGCTTGGAGTATCCATCGTATGAAGTGCGAGACTTGTGGTGTGAACCAGAGTGGTGATTGTTGTTCTTTCTCTTGCGGTTCTCCACCTGCTTGTGCTTCCCCTCCAAGATCCTGACCTTGCCCATAAGCTCCTGGAAAGTGGGGCAATAAACCACAAGTAGCTGTACTGAAAGCTCATCACTGAGGCCATCCAGGAATCTCTCCCTCCTTTTGGCATCAGTGTCAACATCCTCAGGTGCATAACGGGACAGGTTGTTGAACTCCTCAATGTACTCGGCCACGGTGCGATTGGTTTGGCGCAAGTTGCGGAACTCCTTCCTATTCAGGCTCAGAACTCCTGAAGACACGTGGTTGGTCCTAAAACCTTCCTCAAACATAGCCCAAGTCACGGTATCCAGCGGGTGGGTGATCTGGAATGTGTCCCACCAAGAAGCGGCTGGTCCCTCCAGTAGGTGAGCGGCAAACCTCACCTTCTCAGCATCAGTGCATCCGACAGTTACTAGATCCTTGTTGACTAAACGCAACCAGTCGAGAGCAACCATTGGTTCCGTTGCAGTAGATAACTTAGCTGGCCTTAACCTCATAAATCTGGTGAGAGCATCTCCCTGAGGCTGATTGTTTCCATTGTTGTTGTTCTGATTCGCCATGAAATGGGTCATCACTTGGATCAGCTGTGCCTGAGCTGCCATGAGCTGCTCCATCTCAGTGGGTTGGCGATGGGGAGGCATCTGCGGTTCAGCATAGGTAAGTTTAGAAAGAATCAACTACGACAATAGGATTCTACCCATGCATATGATCAAACAACAACAAACAATAGCAGACAATCACAAGCAAGCAACACATCATCAAACAAGTGATCCAGCAACATTCCAGGTGTTATCCTATCAGTATATACCTACTGAAATAGTTTTGCAAGAGTTGGCAATGGTTAACTAAACAATAGATCAACTAATCAACAAAACAGCAATTCTGCCAGAACAGTCCAGCAGCTTTCACGAATTTTTCCTCCTGACTTAAACTCGTCAGAAAATTAAGCCAAATTTTGTGCATATAGCACAGAGAGTTTCGCATCAGCCCAATTTTTTTCAGATTTTTTCGAGTTACCAGAAAAATATGAAAAATCGCGCAGTACTGCTGTATCAGCAGAAAAACTTCAGCGAAAAACACACAGATGATAACCAAATTGCCATAACTCTTTCATTAAAATTCGCACAAATAATTCCTGGGATATTGGAGTACACAAATAAGCGACTAAACACTTTTAATCTAACACGAACTAAGCTTCACAACGATCAAGACTAATCCTAACGAATTCGCCTAACGTGGACTAACTGGTGGACTTCTATCTACTTCTTGAAGAGATTGAGGTAGGTCCTTGCGGTCATGCGTTGGCGATTCGGCTCGCGGTACAACCATGGCGGCGGAGTGTACACCTCTCCTGAACCATCACTTGAGACTTCAAACTCCACCTTTTCTGGATCCTCCTCTTCTTCTTCATCCTCAGCTGCTACAGCAATAGCTTCATCTCCTCCACCATCATCGTCTCCATCATCATCATCCTCGTCCTCATCATCATCGTCGTCTCCACTGTCATCGTCATCCCCATTGTTGCCATCATCTCCATTGTCATCATCAGAGGGTGGATTCAGCTGTGCTTGGAGAGCGGCAATCTGGGCTGTCATAGCTTCAATGGTTTGGTCCCTTTCCTGGACGGTCCCTTGCAACTGTTGTATGTTCTGGGCATTCTCTTGCACAGTGCCATGAAGATGTGCTATGGTCTCATCTCTGGCTATCAGGGCATTCTCAAGAACTCCCACAGCTTCATTCAAAGTGTTTATCTCCTGTCCTTGGACCACCATTCCATTGCTAGTAAAGTCTACTATCTCCTTCAACATCCTCACCTTCTCTGCTAGAGCTCCATTCTCCCTTTCCATGTCCTCTATGTGCCTCCGACGGGGCGGCATGTTGTTCCTGTCGCCCGGGGTAACCAAAATGTTCCCATCCTCATCACGCCTTCCATAATCACGGTAGGGTGAATCTGCAGGCAGCAGGTGTCGGACATAGTGGCACTGGCGAGAGAGGGCTTCATGTACAGCCAAGTTGATTCCAAGTCCCCAGTTGCAGTATATCTTGGTGTAGACCAAGTGCACGGGGTTTGGCAAGGCGGCATCTCTGAATATGAAGGTAGTGATCTCCCATGCATCCTCTCCATATCCATAGGTGTACAACCTTCTTCCCTTGAACATAGGCAGTGGCAATCCCAATGACTGAGAGAGCTGAGCTAACTGCCTTGCAAAGGGCCTTGGTGACTCCATGGTGACATACTCAGTCCTGACGTCTCCCATCTATCAAGTAAAAGAGGAAAGTGTGAGAATAGCATATGGTAAGAATTTACGAGGGTGAAAGGCATAAGAGGAAAGACAGTGTTAATATAGGCTTAATAATTCTATGGCTTCCTAATCCAATCCAAGGTCACCATCCTACAGTCGACACACGGGCTCTGATACCATCCTGTGACACCCCGGTTCTGAAAAGACCGCGGCCTCTATGTGACATGCCAATCCCTGGATCGGTTCATTGGTCCACAATAGAGTAATATAGAATATCATAGCGAAGTAACCGTGTATCATGATCTACAAAGATCCAGAGTACCATTATTACAATAAAAGCTTAGCATAAAGCTAGCTCAAATTATTCAGGTAGCAACAAAACCAAATATATCCTCCAATCTTCAATTTGCCCACAAGTGAACAAGTGCCGAGTGGAGTACCGTGGCCTATAACGATCAATCAGAATCGGAATAACCTGCAACATGAAACGTAGCAGCCCCGAAGGGTCAATACATGGAATGTATGGCAAGTAGAGCTAGTAAAGGAGACAATAGTACCAACATCTACATGCATATCTGGCAAGTGGAGCTGTGTCTGGCTTGCATTTGTAAATACATTTGTCCTACTTTCATAAACAGTTTTCAATTTTCTTTGTAAAGTTCCCAATTAAGTTAACCCAACAACATTAAAACAATTATGAAATTAGAATGAGCGAGAAACATGTCATGGAATCAATATCTAGCAACTCAGTTGTCCATAACCGGGGACACGGCTAATCGATTAGATTATACACTCTGCAGAGGTTAGTACACTTTACCCATGTGACTTGGCCAGCCCAGCTCGTACCATCACTCTCATTTTGGGTGATGATAGGGAGAAGACCAAGAAGAGACTGTTCGGGAAGTAGCTCCTCAATCCCGACGCGCACCGGTCCATCCTACCAAAATTCTACATCTCTGGATACGCGGGTTCAAGTTACCACAACCTACTAAGTCCAACCAACCGCCCATTCCATTATTGGCACATGGTTGTATACGTAAGCTACACAATAAAGAAGCCAATCATTCTCTCTTGATACCTGGGTGCCTTTCCGCAATGAAACCACCAAAATTTATCAATACCATCACACCCAGGGGGTTCATTGATTAAGTTGTTTTTAGTTTTCACAAACCAATTCTTTGAGAAAACAAGTATCAATGATGTAACCCAGCCCTCGTTCATCAAGCATGGCTAAGCACATCTACCAACGGTGGTTCATCTACAAAGAGGGTCCTACCACATAATAGGACATAGCATAGCGATAGTATCATCCTACACATGCATCTACAAAATACACGACAATGCATAGAAAATAGTAGGACGATATCATGAACAAAGTAGCATCTACTTGCCTTGGTTGTAGCGGTCTGGAGCACAATCCTCACACGAGCAAGCGTTGCACTCAACACAATCTACACGATACAATTGCATTCATAAACAAACAATCCACAACATATGCAACAAATATGATGCATGGAACGCAAGAACGACAAGTTAATTGGGTGCTACAGCTGCACCACAACATCCTATAACATAACACTACCGATTGCATGCATGGAAAATAGTTTTAGCGCTAGGAAAACTACTAGACAAAAGTAAAGCTCGCCACTAGAGCTAGAACTTAAATAATTCACTACCGGTAGTATACTGTTCGTAAAATCTTGGGAAAAATCTATCGCATAGGCATCGCTGAATAGAAGCAGTACCAATTCGAATTACTCAAAAAGGAATTATAAAACTCCCCGAGTAATTAAAACACTGCAGAAAGCCATTAGACAAATACTGCAGAAGTTTTTACTGTAAGCCTATCTTTTTAATTCACGATGAGATTCCCTTCGTTCACACGAGTTCAGGGACATATCACACGCGATTTTTGGAGCTACGGATCTTTTTCAACGAATTTATTACTCCGAAAAGGCCACTAACTAGTTTGATTAAACTGTACTAAACCTGACAGTAAAAGTCTGAACCAAAGCTACAGAGAGATTCTACACGACTCACTGAACTCGTACGTATTTTATTTGAAATTTTTGGCCAAGCGATTGAATTTCTACGCAATTTACAAGATTCTACCGAAATCTGCCAACTAAAGGGATTAGCGAAATTGACCAGTCAATTGTGTCTGTTGACTGGTCAAAGCGTCTGCTGACTGGGCGTCTGACTAGTCAACGCCTGAGTCTGACCGGTCAACTAACGATCTAGGCCGCTGATCTGAGATCTGACGGTAGCTGCTGTCTTACCGGAAACGGATGGCGAAACGGACTCCGGAAAGTGCGGCGAGCTCCGGACGGCGGTGGCGATCTCTCCCAGCGGCGAGGTTCTTCCTGCACGGACGTGCACGGTTAACGGGCGGTTCAAGATTTTCAACGACGCGATACAAAACGGCGCGCGAGCGCGTACGTGCATGCATGAATGCGAGCGCGCGAATCGAGGCAGCGGCTAGTGCGCGCGGCGAGGCGGCGAGGCGCAGGCAAGAAGGCGGCGGGAAGAAGAGCGGCGGCGCGGCCGGCGGAGAAGCGGCGGCGGCGCCAGGGCGGGCGGCAAGGCAGGTGGCGGTGCACGGCGCAGTGGCGGTGCAGCGCCTGGCGGGTCGCTGGTGGCGGCGCCGCGGCGGGTAGCGCGGCAGCCAGCGGCGGGCGTTGGCGCAAGCCGAGGTGGCGATGGCGGCGGTGGCCGCGGCGATCCATGAGGCGGCGGCGGGAAGGCGGCGCGGGCGGCCTTACCGCGGCGGCGGTCGGCAGACGGCGGCGGGCTGCCTCGGAGGCGCGGCGGAGGAGATGGCGGCGGTGGTTGCGTCGAGGCGGGGTGGTGCACGCAGACCGAGGCCAGGTGGGGCCCTGCCTAAGTAGTCCCTTGCGCGAAAATCCTACTCCAATACGGTCCGGAATTTGACTATAACTCGGAAATCGGTCCGGATTTTTGGACCGTTTTCCGGCGGTTTACTAAAACGTCCGAGTCTTTTGCATACGAACTCCGATTGGAGCGTTTCTCGCGCCTACGGGTTCGTATCGTCGAGGGTAACAACCTTCAGTCGAAGTTTGAGTGAAAACTCGAACCTACAAGGGTGGTTGTTGCAAGTCCCTCTAAAGCCTCCCGCAGGAAACTCGAAGCGAAACAAAATAGGGTTTTGAAGATAGCGTTTCGCCGAACCTTTCTACTCGATGGTTTTGCATGGAAAGATATGATGCAATGCTATGAATGATATGCAAGACCAAATCTAAAATTTGGGATGTGACACGGGATATCACGAGGAGATCCAGAATGGTCCAGAGAATAAGATTCATATAAGGAAAGACCTGTTTCGGAGTTTGGAAATGATTCCGGTGTTTTCACCAGGAATGTTCTAGAAGGGTCTGGAAGGTCCGGCACTCCGGAAGGGGAAGGTTACATGGATGTGTCATGACAATGTGGAATGGTTGCATCATGTACCAGGTCAATTGGCTGGGCAATATGATGAGAGAAATCAAATCCTAGTATGGAAGTCAAACGCCAATTTGAAAGTTGTAGAGGGTCCCAATGTCTAATAAGATAGAGCCCCCTGTGTTTACAATGCTAGTCCCTGGATCAATAGCTAGCGTCCACAGTTAAGATGTAATATCAAGAAACAAAGGTCATAATATAACTTTATAACCAGGAATAACATAAGTTTATTACATCAAACATAGCTCATTTGGCTATTACATTACATTGCAACGGAATATCTATAGTCATGGGGTCCTTTATCTTCAAAGTGCCACAGGCAAATGTTGGTTGTAGACTTTGTAATCCTAATAAATCAATCCTCACTAAAAACAATCAAACCTGCAACATAACAAGTTACAGCCACAAGGGTCAATACATTTGAATTGTATTGGCAAGTGATACTATGGTAGTATAGTGGAGTCTATCATCTATATGCATTTGTCTATGTGGAGTTTAGGCTTGCATTGCTCAAAATAGATTTTTCCTTAACATTTGAAAATACTAAGTTTTTGCTTTGATAAAATCATTTTTCTCAATCAAAGATTGAAGATCCTTTACAAGGCATCTCTCAATCAAAGATTGAAAATTTCAAACAACCCTTGTTCAATCCACAAGTTTATCTTAGAAATTTGAATGATGAGATTCTTGATTTCTTCCATGTCTTGATGCTCAAATTGTCCTTTACCAGGGACATGGCTAAGTACTTAGATTTTACACTCTGTAGAGGTGGTGCACTTTCCCCACAAGACTTGGTTTTCCAAGACAAAATCTTTCAGAAGCCTTCCCTTAGACCAAAATAGACGCGTTCCAACCTATCAAACACTACCACCCACTGTCCATATGGCTAAGTTCTTGCAACCTATATGATCATGGCAGAGCCCATATTGCCAAGTGGTTGCACTTGAAGCTTCTCAACATTTGACATCTCAATCTCTTTGTGCCTGGGTGGCATACCACAAGTGAGATACACAAGAAAAGTCCATGGCCTTGTGAACCACTCAACCAAAAACCACCAAGCAAGCCCATTCCACCCAGGTGATTCATTATCTTAGTTGTTTTATTACACAAAAACATAAGTCCTCAGACTTAGATATTTTTCCATAGTGTGAATATATTTTCCACCCATGTTTTCCATTAGCTAGGCTAAGCTTGATAGTAGTAGGAATATTAACTTAGGAAAATCCTACTAAGGTTTCATCTACTAGCTTTCCTATAGTAAGGTTTACACTTACCAAAATTCATGCAAGTTTTACTTAGAGAAAATCACTAATGCATAGTGAAAGTAATGGGATAGAAAGTATGAAGCATCACTTGCCTTTTTGGTAGAGTATGGGTTCACTCCTTGTCCTTGCAACAATCACACTCTTCAAATCACTACAAATCAATCAAGCAAGGCACAAACTCAATCTACCAAACAAGCAAAACGACACATAAAATCACAAAGCCAAAGTAATGCATGCAAGCATGCAAAATATGGTTCTAATTGCAAAGGTGGTCTCCACTAGGCTTCTAAACTTTGTAAAGTCAAAAGTGGTCATTTTCCAAAGTGACAAAGCCATTTGCAAAAAGGGTTTTGGTCCATAAACCATTTTTTTAATCTAATCATTATTTTATGTGGTTAAAATTATTTTTATCAAAGCAAAGCTTTATGCTTTTCACCAAATGAGTTGCTATTGCAAAACTTGGTGTTTTGGATCAATAGATTTGGTCCAAAACATTTTCTCCAAAGTTTTTTACTCAAAATTATTTTCATAACAAAAACCATTATTTTCATTTGGCTAGAAATGACTAAATCAAGTTTTCCATCCTGAACTTTACCAAATCCATTTTCCAAACTATGGGTTGGTTCATATGGTCAATGAGTTTACAACAAACCATTTCCCAAAGGTTTTCCTTCAAAATCATTTTCAATAAATAAATCACATTTCTATTTGACTAGAAATGGTTTTAAATCAAAGAATCATTATTTTATTTCACCAAATACATTTTTGAGTCCACTATGTGTTTCCTAGGGTTAGTAGGTTCAAATCAATCCAATTGCCAAAGATTTTAACCCCAAATTCATTTTTAAACAATTTTTACATCCTTAACAAGAATACAAATGTTTCTGCAAATTCAAACAAGCTAACAGATACTATTTGCTAAACTAAGGGCATGGTTGGCTAGGGCTTGCTCTCCTGAATCCAACGATATAAAATTTGTAATTTTTGGACGTGTGGTTTGAAAATCACAAATAATTCTGTTTTCAAATCTGTTTTTAAACCAAAACTGGCCACGTGGCGCAATACGACTGGCTGGTACCGATTCGGTGTGGATCACGTTGCATACCGTAGGATCTAATCGTATCGTGCGATCCAGAACGCATACCCGTTCGTGGTTAAGTGGTCTAATCCTGCTCGCTCAATCTAGATCGAACGGCTGTCATCGCATGACCAAACTCGGGCGGCGCAGCGACGGTCGCTGGCGGCGGCGAGGTCAGACGGCGGCGGCGCTGGTGAAATAGGAAGCGAGGGAGGAGGGGAAGGTTCTCACCGGGTTTAGGAGGTCACGGCGATGCTCAACGTGCCGATGGTTCGATGAGGGGCGCTCTGGTCCGATGTGGATTGCTCGCCGGAGTAGGTGGCGGCGTCGGGTGCGTCAGGTGGTCGTCGTGGGCTGTGTTGTGGTTCACCCCAAGGCATAACGAAAACGCAGTTAGGTGCGCAGGACCAAGGCTAAGCTGTGTGCGTGAACGAGAAGAAGAGGGGAGGCCTGGACTTACCGGAGGAGCTCGACGGAGTTGAAGTCAGACGGCGGCGCTGTCAGAGCTTGTCAAAGCCGACGCTCTGGGACGCCCGCGGTCGAATGGGTGATACTGGGAGATACGTCTGGGAGTGGGGAAGCTGCCAGGGTGCTCAGGGAGACAAGTGGTGGCAGTGTATGGTCGGAATCGAGGAATAAGCTCGTCGGAGACGGCGGCGGTGCAGAAGAGATTGGCGACAGCCTAGGGGCAGAGAGGAGGAGTTGTCTGGGGAAAATGTCAAGGTGGGAGAGGTGCTTAAGAATGCGGTCGCGAGAGCGATTAAGTGCCGTTAACGTCAATTGATGCTCGCAAATGTCGCCGTAAACGGTCGAGGAGAGGGGAGCCACACCATGAGGAAGAAGGAGGAGTGGGAAAGTGGGGTCTGTTGGTCAGTGGGAAAAGAAATGAGGGGGAGGTCCACCGGTCAGTGACTTAACGGGTTGCTTCTGCGGTGAAGAAAACAATTCGGGGAATAAGAGGAGGTGGGTTGCGAGTGGGCTTATTGGGCTGTCTCAGTTGGGTCAGGTCCATTTCATATTTTTTTCTGTCTGTTTGATTTACCTTTTTCCATTTCTATTTACTGATTTGAAATTCAAACAAATGATTCATTCAAACAAATCAACTCAAACAAACACCACACTTCACAATTTTGAACTTGGTTCTGTTTATCAGCATAAACCTAAATTCCAAAAATAAGATAATATTTTTATTCTTTTTAGGACCATTCATTAATTAAAAAAAATAGGGTTTGATTTAATTAATATAATCTCCATTTGAAATCCAAATATTTTCAAAATCAAATCAGTAGGTTTTATTTGGAAATAAAGAATATTTGGAAAGCTTGTTTAAAAATAAAATAACATTTTATTTTAGGGTCCATTAATAATTAAAATATTATAGATCCTCATTATTTAAATCAAATAGGATTTGTTTTATTAAATCTTTATTTTGAATTCTAAAATAAAACCAAAACACTTCAGTAGGTTTTAATTAAGGAAATAAAATACTTAGAAAACTTGTTTAAAATAATTTAATAAGTTTTGATGTTTCAATTAAATTGGTAAAACCTTTTATTTAAATAAAGTTGGATATTAAATCCTTATTAATTTATTTAAATCAACTTTTGCTATTTTTATTCAAAACAAAATGTTTTAAACCCAAAGCTTGGCCAAGGTTTAATTTGGCTTTATAAAATAATCTTTATTTATGAATCCACCTTTCTTTTGAAAACTAAATCTTTTATTAAAAGATTCCAAGATAGTATCTCCAAAATATTTTATTTTCCTTTATTTAAAATGTTTACATTTTTAAATCCCTTTCGGATTTATTTAATCCAATTGGTTTGAAGTTCCAATTAAATTCAAAAAGTTTCTGCTGGCCCTGAAAATCAAACAAAATTTTATTTTATTCATTAATTTTCACATTACAAGATTTGGAAAATCTTGGGATGTGACAGGCTACCACCCTTAAAATAAATCTCGTCCCGAGATTTGGGGAGGCTAGGGTTACAAGCAGGTTCAAAACAACTAGGGTACTACCACCCTTAAAATTTTCAAACTAAATTATATATTGGCCTTCTTGGGATCCTGGGAAAACTTCTCTGAGCAAACATTTGCATTGAGTCCTTTGTTTCCATGCTTGACTCATGGGCCAAGGTTGAGATCCTTCATAGACTTGTTTAACTTGTCCTTCATCTTTTCTGGACAATTGTTTGCATAGTGGCCTAGTTCCTTGCATTTGAAACATGTTATAAGTTTGAGGTCTTGAGGTGGCTTCTCTGGACAATATGATGCATAATGTCCAGGATTCTTGCAGTTGAAACAATGGATATCCTTGAGTTCCTTACGTGGCTCTTGTGGACAAGTTGCTACATAGTGGCCTAACTCTTTGCAGTTGTTGCACCACACTTGGTCAATCTCTTTATTCTTCTTGTTCTCTGGGCACTCACTGGAATAGTGTCCCATTTCCTTACATTTACGACATTGCACAAGGTTCATGTCGGGTCTTGGTTTCTTGGGTTTCTTTGATCCTTTGAATTGGGTTGTTTTGTTCGGAGGTATAAGTGGTCCTTTTCCTTTGCCATCAACATTCTTGGCATACTTGGATCCTTCTTGTTTCCTTTGTTCCACCATGGAGTAGATGGGGCATTGGATAGGGACATGGTCGTTTCCTTCACAAAGGTAACACGTAGCTTGAGAGGTGGGACATTGTCCAACAGGATGATTTTCTTCACAGTTAGGACATTGACCTTCATGCTCCTTGGAAGTATGATCCTTGTATCCACAAATAATGCAAGCTGGGGATCCATCTAGAACAATATTCTTGTCATCCTTGTTATCATAAACTCTTTTGGGATAGCTTTCCTCCATGTTGATCATTTGATTAGTCACCTTAAGCATCAGTTGGGATTGTTCTTCCAAAAACTTTTGCAGTGCTGGATCTTTATCACTATTGCTGGCTATGAACTGAGCTGTCAGTTGGTTCAACTGGTGTTGGGTTGCTATGAGCTCTTTCATGCTGTCAGCTTGGTTGGTGTTGGTGTCATCCACTTTGATGTTGGAGTCCTTTGGAGTAGTCATCTGTTTGGGTTGGAGGAAAGTTAGAATAGGCAAAAGGTTTTTCTAAGGAATCAATTCTAATCACACATATCACAATTCACACAAGCAATGTACATGCAATCACAACCAAACATTTCACTCAAACAAGGTTCAAGCACATACTTAGTCAACAAAATATTTTTGTTACACCACATAGGTTGGGGTGTTTGACTTAACTAAAATATGGTGGTCCATCTATATGGTTCACTTGTGGTCTTCCTTCTTTCTTGGTTTCTTCCTCTTACTTGGGATCATGGTTTCCTTGGAAAAACTTTTGGTCACAATACTTCAAATGATGTAGGCTCCTTCTAACTTTTGCATTCCCTCAGTCTCTAAATCTTGAGCAAGTTTTCCTTGTCTCACTTGTAGTCCTTAGTGGTATTCCAAGTTGGAAGTCCTTGGTGAATATGCTGAAGATGTTGAAGTCATTAGAGTTGAAGAAGTTGAAGTCATTAGAGTTGAAGAAGTTGAAGAAGTTGAAGAAGTCCTTTGCACATGGTGTAGTCTTTGGCCATGGGGTAGGTTTTTCCATCAAGTTGAAATAGAAGAGAAGTAGAGTTGAAACCAAAATGGTTTGAGGAAAGAGTTTACAAGATTGTTTGTAAATAAGTTTTGGAACAAAACAACTCCTATTTTTCTAAGGGTTTTTGTCCAATCCTAGGTTTACAAATCCTATAGGAAACACAATGCTCTAATACCATCTGTAGAGGGTCCCAATCTCTAATAAGATAGAGCCCCCTGTGTTTACAATGCTAGTCCCTGTATCAATAGCTAGCATCCACAGTTAAGATGTAATATCAAGAAACAAAGGTCATAATATAACTTTATAACCAGGAATAACATAAGTTTATTACATGAAACATAGCTCATTTGGCTATTACATTACATTGCAGCGGAATATCTATAGTCATGGGGTCCTTCATCTTCAAAGTGCCACAGGCAAATGTTGGTTGTAGACTTTGTAATCCTAATCAATCAATCCTCACTAAAAACAATCAAACCTGCAACATAACAAGTTACAGCCACAAGGGTCAATACATTTGAATTGTATTGGGAAGTGATACTATGGTAGTATAGTGGAGTCTATCATCTATATGCATTTGGCTATGTGGAGTTTAGGCTTGCATTGCTCAAAATAGATTTTTCCTTAACATTTGAAAATACTAAGTTTTTGCTTTGATAAAATCATTTTTCTCAATCAAAGATTGAAGATCCTTTACAAGGCATCTCTCAATCAAAGATTGAAAATTTCAAACAACCCTTGTTCAATCCACAAGTTTTAACTTAGAAATTTGAATGATGAGATTCTTGATTTCTTCCATGTCTTGATGCTCAAATTATCCTTTACCAGGGACATGGCTAAGTACTTAGATTTTACACTCTGCAGAGGTGGTGGACTTTCCCCACAAGACTTGGTTTTCCAAGACAAAATCTTTCATAAGCCTTCCCTTAGACCAAAATGGACGCGTTCCAACCTATCAAACACTACCACCCACTGTCCATATGGCTAAGTTCTTGCAACCTATATGATCATGGCAGAGCCCATATTGCCAAGTGGTTGCACTTGAAGCTTCTCAACATTTGACATCTCAAATCTCTTTGTGCCTGGGTGGCATAGCACAAGTGAGATACACAAGCCAAGTCCATGGACTTGTGAACCACTCAACCAAAAACCACCAAGCAAGCCCATTCCACCCAGGTGATTCATTATCTTAGTTGTTTTATTAAACAAAAACATAAGTCCTCAGACTTAGAGATTTTTCTATAGTGTGAATATATTTTCCACCCATGTTTTCCATTAGCTAGGCTAAGCTTTATAGTAGTAGGAATCTTAACTTAGGAAAATCCTACTAAGGTTTCATCTACTAGCTTTCCTATAGTAAGGTTTACACTTAGCAAAATTCATGCAAGTTTTACTTAGAGAAAATCACTAATGCATAGTGAAAGTAATGGGATAGAAAGTATGAAGCATCACTTGCCTTTTTGGTAGAGTATGGGTTCACTCCTTGTCCTTGCAACAATCACACTCTTCAAATCACTACAAATCAATCAAGCAAGGCACAAACTCAATCTACCAAACAAGCAAAACAACACATAAAATCACAAAGCCAAAGTAATGCATGCAAGCATGCAAAATATGGTTCTAATTGCAAAGGTGGTCTCCACTAGGCTTCTAAACTTTGTAAAGTCAAAATTGGTCATTTTCCAAAGTGACAAAGCCATTTGCAAAAAAGGGTTTTGGTCCATAAACCATTTTTTATAAATCTAATCATTATTTTATGTGGTGAAAATTATTTTTATCAAAGCAAAGCTTTATGCTTTTCACCAAATGAGTTGATATTGCAAAACTTGGTGTTTTGGGTCAATAGATTTGGTCCAAAACATTTTCTCCAAAGTTTTTTACTCAAAATTATTTTCATAATAAAAACCATTATTTTCATTTGGCTAGAAATGACTAAATCAAGTTTTCCATCCTGAACTTTACCAAATCCATTTTCCAAACTATGGGTTGGTTCATATGGTCAGTGAGTTTACAACAAACCATTTCCCAAAGGTTTTCCTTCAAAATCATTTTCAATAAATAAATCACATTTCTATTTGACTAGAAATGGTTTTAAATCAAAGAATCATTATTTTATTTCACCAAATACATTTTTGAGTCCACAATGTGTTTCCTAGGGTTAGTAGGTTCAAATCAATCCAATTGCCAAAGATTTTAACCCCAAATTCATTTTTAAACAATTTTTACATCCTTAACAAGCATACAAATGTTTCTGCAAATTCAAACAAGCTAACAGATAATGTTTGCTAAACTAAGGGCATGGTTGGCTAGGGCTTACTCTCCTGAATCCAACGACATAAAATTTGTAATTTTTGGACGTGTGGTTTGAAAGTTACAGGGGTTTGAAAATCACAAATAATTCTTTTTTCAAATCTGTTTTTAAACCAAAACTGGCCACGTGGGGCAATACGACTGGCTGATACCGATTCGGTGTGGATCACGCTGCAGACCATAGGATCTAATCGAATCGTGCGATCCAGAACGCATACCCGTTCGCGGTTAAGTGGTCTAATCCTGCTCGCTCAATCTAGATCGAACGACTGTCATCACATGACCAAACTCGGGCGGCGCAGCGACGGTCGCTGGCGGCGGCGAGGTCAGACGGCGGCGGTGCTAGTGAAATAGGAAGCGAGGGAGGAGGGGAAGGTGCTCACCGGGTTTAGGAGGTCATGGCGATGCTCAACGTGCCGATGGTTCGATGAGGGGCGCTCTGGTCCGATGTGGATTGCTCGCCGGAGTAGGTGGCGGCGTCGGGTGCGTCAGGTGGTCGTCGTGGGCTGTGCTGTGGTTCACCCCAAGGCATAACGAAAACGCAGTTAGGTGCGCAGGACCAAGGCTAAGTTGTGTGCGTGAACGAGAAGAAGAGGGGCGGCCTGGACTTACCGGAGGAGCTCGACGGAGTTGAAGTCAGACGGCGGCGCTGTCAGAGCTTGTCAAAGCCGACGCCTGGGGCCTGCATCGAATGGGTGATCTTGGGAGATACGTGCAGGAGTGGGGAAGCTGCCAGGTGCTCGAGGAGGCAAGTGGTGGCGATGTATGGCCGAATCGAGGAATAAGCTCGTCGGAGGCAGCGGTGTAAGAGATTGTCGATAGCCTAGGGGCAGAGAGGAGGAGTTGTCTGGGGAAAATGTCGAGGTGGGAGAGGTGCTTAAGAATGCGCGGTCGCAGGAGCGATTAACTGCCGCGTTAACGTCAATTGATGCTCACAAATGTCGCGTAAAGCAGTCGAGGGGCGGCACACCGCGAGGAAGAAGGAGGAGTGGGAAAGTGGGGTCTGTTGGTCAGTGGGAAAAGAAATGAGGGGGAGGTCCACCGGTCAGTGACTTAACAGGTTGCTTCTGCGGTGAATAAAACAGTTCGGGGAATAAGAGGAGGTGGGCTGCGAGTGGGCTTATTGGGCTGTCTCAGTTGGGTCAGGTCCATTTCATATTTTTTCTGTCTCTTTGATTTACCTTTTTCCACTTCTATTTACTGATTTGAAATTCAAACAAATGATTCATTCAACCAAATAAACTCAAACAAACACCACACTTCACAATTTTGAACTTGGTTCTGTTTATCAGCATAAACCTAAATTCCAAAAATAAGATAATATTTTTATTCTTTTTAGGACCATTCATTAATTAAAAAAAATAGGGTTTGATTTAATTAATATAATCTCCATTTGAAATCCAAATATTTTCAAAATCAAATCAGTAGGTTTTATTTGGAAATAAAGAATATTTGGAAAGCTTGTTTAAAAATAAAATAACATTTTATTTTAGGGTCCATTAATAATTAAAATATTATAGATCCTCATTATTTAAATCAAATAGGATTTGTTTTATTAAATCTTTATTTTGAATTCTAAAATAAAACCAAAACACTTCAGTAGGTTTTAATTAAGAAAATAAAATACTTAGAAAACTTGTTTAAAATAATTTAATAAGTTTTGATGTTTCAATTAAATTGGTAAAACCTTTTATTTAAATAAAGTTGGATATTAAATCCTTATTAATTTATTTGAATCAACTTTTGCTATTTTTATTCAAAACAAAATGTTTTAAACCCAAAGCTTGGCCAAGGTTTAATTTGGCTTTATAAAATAATCTTTATTTATGAATCCACCTTTCTTTTGAAAACTAAATCTTTTATTAAAATATTCCAAGATAGTATCTCCAAAATATTTTATTTTCCTTTATTTAAAACGTTTACATTTTTAAATCCCTTTAGGATTTTATTTAATCCAATTGGTTTGAAGTTCCAATTAAATTCAAAAAGTTTCTGCTGGCCCTGAAAATCAAACAAAATTTTATTTTATTCATTAATTTTCACATTACAAGATTTGGAAAATCTTGGGATGTGACAAAAGTCAAATCTGAAGTTTGCTTGGTGGAGGGAGAGTAGGAAACCTACTTAGGGAGAAAGTCCTACTCCCTCCACCCGCCGGCCAAGGAGGAGGAGTTGGAGGAGGACTCCCTCCTCCCAACCGCCTCCCTCCCACCTATATAAGGAGGTGTAGGGCGCCCCCCTCCCCACACACCTAAACCCTAGCCCTTGGCGCCACCACCTCCAAGTGTTGCCGCCGCCTAGGTCTCCTCTTCTAGCCAACTTGGGGCAAACCCTAGCTTTCACTAGCCGCCGGCCAAGCCCACCCCTTGGTGCCTCTAAACCCTAGATCGTCAAGGCCTCTCTCATACTCCACCATACTCGCTCAGGCTTAAGGCGAAGCCCTGCGAGATCTCCCCTCTACTTCCGACACCATGCCGCCGTGCTGCAGGAATCACGAGGAGAGTACTACAACCTCCGCTGCCTGCTAGAACAAGGGAGATGAATGTCTTCATTGAGTACCGAACGGGTGACCGACTGCGGAAGCGCTACGGGAACGCAGCGCCGGAAGGATCGTCTATGTGATCTTGAGATCGGAAGTGTACGACTACATCATCCACGAGAATCTGCTCTCGTTAACCGCTTTGGATCTTCGAGGGTTAGTACTCTATCGACTCGTTGCTGCAATCTAGTAGATAGATCTTGGCTTCTATGTGTTCATGCGATAGAATTTTTTTGTTTTCCATGCTATGAACCCCTACAGTGGTATCAGAGCCATGTCTATATGTAGATCTGTTGCACGAGTAGAACACAATGGTCATTGTGGGCGTTGATGCTTTTGTTGTCGATTGCTTCTTGTGTACTTTGCATCTTGCGGGATGGTGGGATGAAGCGGCCCAGGCTAACCTTACATGACATCGTTCATGAGACTTGCTCCACGATTGACATGCAACTTGTATTGCATAAGTGGCTTTGCGGGTGTCTGTCTCTCCCATTATAGTATAGATCCAATTTACAAAGGGCACTTGATAGTTCAAACATCAACGTTGTGGTTCTTGTTCGTAAGTTAGATCGACACTTATTGAAAGCCCCAAACCACGTAAAATATGCAAAGAAAATTAGAGGCGTCTAACTTTGTTTTGCAGGGGTGTGTTGTGATGTGATATGGCCATGATTGTGATTATATTTGATGTATGCAATGTTCCTTATTGTAAGTTGGCAACCGGCAGGAGCCATATGGTTGTCTTTAATTTCTGTTAAGACCCGTGTGTCTATTCAAAGTAGTTGTAATAGTTGGAGCTAATGGACGACAACCATGAAACGGCGCCATTGACCTTGACGCTATGCTGGTGATGATGGAGATCATGTTCGTGCTTGAAGATGGATATCGGAAGCACAAGAAGAAAGGCCATATCATATCACATATTACGAATTGCATGTGATGTTAATCCTTTATGCATCTTTTATTCCTTAGTTCACGACGGTAGCATTATAAGATGATCCCTCAAGCACACAATTTCAAGTTTTAAAGTGTTCATCCTTAGTAATCACCATTGCTAAAGCTCGTTGTTTCAAAGCACCACGTGATGATCGGGTGTGTTAGATTCTGCGAGTGTATACAACGTGAGCAAGCCAGAATTGCTCATGCGGAAGCTAAGGTTTGATCTTGACGAGCCTCGCATGTATAGACATGGTCTCGGAACACGAATCACCGAAAGGTAAAGCATGAGTCATCTATTAGATATGATGAACATGTTGATTGTTCGCCATTGAAGCTACATCAACTCTCGTGATGATCGGTTTTGATATGGTGGATTTGGTTCGTGTGATCACTAAAATAATGTGAGGGATATTGTTTTGAGTGGGAGTTCAACAGCAATATGATTAAAAGTTGAACACTATTTATCATAAATCAAAGTGAATTTGCATACTTGTTGTAGTCATTGGCATCCGTTTACCACCTTGCGCTTAGTTATAATTGAGATGATAGAACTATAGAATTCTGGTTAGTTACTTTACGAACTGGTATCGTATTGTTTTGAAGTGTTAATCTGAAGTTTAAAAGTCCCCATTGCAAACTTTCAGTAAGCTTCGATTACTCTGTGAAGTTTAATAGTTGGTATTAAATCAAGAGTAACAATTCCAGTGTTAGTATATACGTATCATGTTTATCTCCATGATTCTTGATATTCAAAAGATAGTTTCAATATCAAGGTAATCTAGGAGTTGAAAGAGTTGTTTCAGAAACCATCATGTATGGAAGATATTGCGATATCAGAAATGATGTTTTTGTTACAACATGATAGAGTATAATATAGCAAAGTTTATGTTGTCATATTTGATGACAATTTACAAAAGGTTGGAGACACTAGTTGTCCTAATCCTCCAAAAGGTTTTGGAGAGCAACATTATACTCGCGATTCACCGTTATAAGTTAAAGTAGCTTGATCATGAATAATTCCATGATAAGGGTGAATATTTGATCACTAAAGAATGGAATTTGAAACAACACCAAACACTTAATGATGGTGATCTACTTCAAAGTGCAAGTCCAAAGACATTGGTATTTAACTATACACGCTTTGGACTATGTGTATGACTCCACTATTGATGTTGATAGATTCTTTCAAACAGAAAAAGGAAATACTGAAAGAGAATCTCATAAATATATGGCAGAAAAGAAAAGACTAGAATTGTTCAACTTAGGTATATAGAGGATATACATGTTATGGTTGTATTCTTTGCTTGTTAAACAATGTAGTTCTTGAGTATTGGATACTGAATTTGTTGGTATGAATCGTCATACAAAACAACAAAATTCATGAACTACAATGGCCTAAGTAACTAGCAAATGAATATGTGATGATGTTCATCGAGAACAAATAAAGGGTTATTGTGTTGCTCGTTAAACATCAAAGCTTGCCTTCAAGATTTGTTTTATCAGTTATTATGAGAACAAAAGGGTTGTTCAAATAATTGTTGTAATCCATAAAAGATGGATGATTTACATATCTCGTTGTTGAAATCACATCCATAAAACTAGTGCTAAAATGTCGAAAGACAAATTGATTAAACGATCACTTAGGAAGTGACATCGCCGTTTAAATTATAATGGAAAGAAAACATGAAGAAACTCCATGTGGATGGAATTTTGGAGTATTTTGATTTTTGATCAAATGACGCTTTTGAAACTTTCCTAGAGATAATTAAAAATTCGTTCATAGGCCAAAAGGGAACGAATGACTAGCTTATTAGAACTTGTACATATTGTTGTATGAAGTCCATTATGTGTAGTCAAGAGCGATGGATTTCAACTTCATATACTTTCTCCGAAAATTTGAGTGAATATATGAATATTTACTTAATAAGGATGAACTATGAAACATTTGAAAAGTTCAAAGACTTTCAAGATGAAGTGCAAAATCATTGTAACAAGAATATAAATAGTTTATGATAAGATCATAAAGGAAGATATTTGAGTTACAAGTTTAGCATAATACCTAAGATTTAAGGAATCATTCCGTGGATTTGCATTTCCCGAAACACCATAAGAGTATGGAGCGTTCGAAATATGTAATTAAACCTTGTTTGACATGGTAAGATCAAAGGTGTAATTCATAAAACTGCCATTATATTTTAAAGATTAAAAGCTTTAGAGACTTCGCTTTTCCAAGAGAAGAGCTCCATCATAATACGTTGAAATGACACCATATAAAGTTATGGTTTGGGATAAAACCCAAGTTGTCCTTTCTTAAACATTGGTATGCTATGCATAAGAAAGATGTTTACAACCAAAGTCGGATGAACCTGTCTTTGTATGTTATTTCGAATAACTGTTAAGTATTCCTCCATAACATCGGAGACAAAAGTGTTTGTCGCTTAGAACGTCAAGTTTCTTTGAGAAGGAATTTTTCGTGAAAAGATAAGCGGGAGGACAATAGAACTTTGATAAGGTTAAAAGAACCTTAAGCTATATGTGCAAAGTTGCGCAACGCCGAAAAGTGTTCCGGAGGCGGCAACAATGCTCATGGCTCACGTGACTCAAAGGTTGTGGTTACGGAGGTCAAAGTTTCTATTGAACCAAGTAGGTCGGGTAAACAATCAAATACCAAGATTTGAGGGTTGAATCATTATTTGAGAATAATGAACGGACTACATGCAAAGAAGCGATGATGGGCCCTAACTCCATAAAATGGCTTGAAGCCATAAAATCCGTGATAGTTCCATGCAGAAAAGAAAAGACTAGAATCGTTCAACTTAGGTATATAGAGGATATACATGTTATGGTTGTATTCTTTGCTTGTTAAACAATGTAGTTCTTGAGTATTGGATACTGAATTTGTTGGTATGAATCGTCATACAAAACAACAAAATTCATGAACTACAATGGCCTAAGTAACTAGCAAATGAATATGTGATGATGTTCATCGAGAACAAATAAAGGGTTATTGTGTTGCTCGTTAAACATCAAAGCTTGCCTTCAAGATTTGTTTTATCAGGTATTATGAGAACAAAAGGGTTGTTCAAATAATTGTTGTAATCCATAAAAGATGGATGATTTACATATCTCGTTGTTGAAATCACATCCATAAAACTAGTGCTAAAATGTCGAAAGACAAATTGATTAAACGATCACTTAGGAAGTGACATCGCCGTTTAAATTATAATGGAAAGAAAACATGAAGAAACTCCATGTGGATGGAATTTTGGAGTATTTTAATTTTTGATCTAATGACGCTTGTGAAACTTTCCTAGAGATAATTAAAACTTCGTTCATAGGCCAAAAGGGAACGAATGACTAGCTTATTAGAACTTGTACATATTGTTGTATGAAGTCCATTATGTGTAGTCAAGAGCGATGGATTTCAACTTCATATACTTTCTCCGAAAATTTGAGTGAATATATGAATATTTACTTAATAAGGATGAACTATGAAACATTTGAAAAGTTCAAAGACTTTCAAGATGAAGTGCAAAATCATTGTAACAAGAATATAAATAGTTTATGATAAGATCATAAAGGAAGATATTTGAGTTACAAGTTTAGCATAATACCTAAGATTTAAGGAATCATTCCGTGGATTTGCATTTCCCGAAACACCATAAGAGTATGGAGCGTTCGAAATATGTAATTAAACCTTGTTTGACATGGTAAGATCAAAGGTGTAATTCATAAAAATGCCATTATATTTTAAAGATTAAAAGCTTTAGAGACTTCCATTTTCCACTGAGAAGAGCTCCATCATAATACGTTGAAATGACACCATATAAAGTTATGGTTTGGGATAAAACCCAAGTTGTCCTTTCTTAAACATTGGTATGCTATGCATAAGAAAGATGTTTACAACCAAAGTCGGATGAACCTGTCTTTGTATGTTATTTCGAATAACTGTTAAGTATTCCTCCATAACATCGGAGACAAAAGTGTTTGTCGCTTAGAACGTCAAGTTTCTTTGAGAAGGAATTTTTCGTGAAAAGATAAGCGGGAGGACAATAGAACTTTGATAAGGTTAAAAGAACCTTAAGCTATATGTGCAAAGTTGCGCAGCGCCGAAAAGTGTTCCGGAGGCGGCAACAATGCTCATGGCTCACGTGACTCAAAGGTTGTGGTTACGAGGTCAAAGTTTCTATTGAACCAAGTAGGTCGTAAACAATCAAATACCAAGATTTGAGGGTTCAATCATTATTTGAGAATAATGAACGGACTACATGCAAAGAAGCGATGTTGGGCCCTAACTCCATAAAATGGCTTGAAGCCATAAAATCCGTGATAGTTCCATGCAGAAAGGAAAAGACTAGAATTGTTCAACTTAGGTATATAGAGGATATACATGTTATGGTTGTATTCTTTGCTTGTTAAACAATGTAGTTCTTGAGTATTGGATACTGAATTTGTTGGTATGAATCGTCATACAAAACAACAAAATTCATGAACTACAATGGCCTAAGTAACTAGCAAATGAATATGTGATGATGTTCATCGAGAACAAATAAAGGGTTATTGTGTTGCTCGTTAAACATCAAAGCTTGCCTTCAAGATTTGTTTTATCAGTTATTATGAGAACAAAAGGGTTGTTCAAATAATTGTTGTAATCCATAAAAGATGGATGATTTACATATCTCGTTGTTGAAATCACATCCATAAAACTAGTGCTAAAATGTCGAAAGACAAATTGATTAAACGATCACTTAGGAAGTGACATAGCCGTTTAAATTATAATGGAAAGAAAACATGAAGAAACTCCATGTTGATGGAATTTTGGAGTATTTTGACTTTTGATCAAATGACGCTTGTGAAACTTTCCTAGAGATAATTAAAACTTCGTTCATAGGCCAAAAGGGAACGAATGACTAGCTTATTAGAACTTGTACATATTGTTGTATGAAGTCCATTATGTGTAGTCAAGAGCGATGGATTTCAACTTCATATACTTTCTCCGAAAATTTGAGTGAATATATGAATATTTACTTAATAAGGATGAACTATGAAACATTTGAAAAGTTCAAAGACTTTCAAGATGAAGTGCAAAATCATTGTAACAAGAATATAAATAGTTTATGATAAGATCATAAAGGAAGATATTTGAGTTACAAGTTTAGCATAATACCTAATATTTAAGGAATCATTCCGTGGATTTGCATTTCCCGAAACACCATAAGAGTATGGAGCGTTCGAAATATGTAATTAAACCTTGTTTGACATGGTAAGATCAAAGGTGTAATTCATAAAACTGCCATTATATTTTAAAGATTAAAAGCTTTAGAGACTTCCGTTTTCCACTGAGAAGAGCTCCATCATAATACGTTGAAATGACACCATATAAAGTTATGGTTTGGGATAAAACCCAAGTTGTCCTTTCTTAAACATTGGTATGCTATGCATAAGAAAGATGTTTACAACCAAAGTCGGATGAACCTGTCTTTGTATGTTATTTCGAATAACTGTTAAGTATTCCTCCATAACATCGGAGACAAAAGTGTTTGTCGCTTAGAACGTCAAGTTTCTTTGAGAAGGAATTTTTCGTGAAAAGATAAGCGGAGGACAATAGAACTTTGATAAGGTTAAAGAACCTTAAGCTATATGTGCAAAGTTATAGCGCCGAAAAGTGTTCCGGAGGCAGCAACAATGCTCATGGCTCACGTGACTCAAAGGTTGTGGTTACGGAGGTCAAAGTTTCTATTGAACCAAGTAGGTCGGGTAAACAATCAAATACCAAGATTTGAGGGTTGAATCATTATTTGAGAATAATGAACGGACTACATGCAAAGAAGCGATGATGGGCCCTAACTCCATAAAATGGCTTGAAGCCATAAAATCCGTGATAGTTCCATGCAGAAAAGAAAAGACTAGAATCGTTCAACTTAGGTATATAGAGGATATACATGTTATGGTTGTATTCTTTGCTTGTTAAACAATGTAGTTCTTGAGTATTGGATACTGAATTTGTTGGTATGAATCGTCATACAAAACAACAAAATTCATGAACTACAATGGCCTAAGTAACTAGCAATGAATATGTGATGATGTTCATCGAGAACAAATAAAGGGGTATTTTGGTGCTCGTTAAACAGCAAAGCTTGCCTTCAAGATTTGTTTTATCAGGTATTATGAGAACAAAAGGGTTGTTCAAATAATTGTTGTAATCCATAAAAGATGGATGATTTACATATCTCGTTGTTGAAATCACATCCATAAAACTAGTGCTAAAATGTCGAAGACAAATTGATTAAACGATCACTTAGGAAGTGACATCGCCGTTTAAATTATAATGGAAAGAAAACATGAAGAAACTCCATGTGGATGGAATTTTGGAGTATTTTAATTTTGATCTAATGACGCTTGTGAAACTTTCCTAGAGATAATTAAAACTTCGTTCATAGGCCAAAAGGAACGAATGACTAGCTTATTAGAACTTGTACATATTGTTGTATGAAGTCCATTATGTGTAGTCAAGAGCGATGGATTTCAACTTCATATACTTTCTCCAAAATTTGAGTGAATATATGAATATTTACTTAATAAGGATGAACTATGAAACATTTGAAAAGTTCAAAGACTTTCAAGATGAAGTGCAAAATCATTGTAACAAGAATATAAATAGTTTATGATAAGATCATAAAGGAAGATATTTGAGTTACAAGTTTAGCATAATACCTAAGATTTAAGGAATCATTCCGTGGATTTGCATTTCCCGAAACACCATAAGAGTATGGAGCGTTCGAAATATGTAATTAAACCTTGTTTGACATGGTAAGATCAAAGGTGTAATTCATAAAACTGCCATTATATTTTAAAGATTAAAAGCTTTAGAGACTTCCGTTTTCCACTGAGAAGAGCTCCATCATAATACGTTGAAATGACACCATATAAAGTTATGGTTTGGGATAAAACCCAAGTTGTCCTTTCTTAAACATTGGTATGCTATGCATAAGAAAGATGTTTACAACCAAAGTCGGATGAACCTGTCTTTGTATGTTATTTCGAATAACTGTTAAGTATTCCTCCATAACATCGGAGACAAAAGTGTTTGTCGCTTAGAACGTCAAGTTTCTTTGAGAAGGAATTTTTCGTGAAAAGATAAGCGGGAGGACAATAGAACTTTGATAAGGTTAAAAGAACCTTAAGCTATATGTGCAAAGTTGCGCAGCGCCGAAAAGTGTTCCGGAGGCGGCAACAATGCTCATGGCTCACGTGACTCAAAGGTTGTGGTTACGGAGGTCAAAGTTTCTATTGAACCAAGTAGGTCGGGTAAACAATCAAATACCAAGATTTGAGGGTTCAATCATTATTTGAGAATAATGAACGGACTACATGCAAAGAAGCGATGTTGGGCCCTAACTCCATAAAATGGCTTGAAGCCATAAAATCCGTGATAGTTCCATGCAGAAAGGAAAAGACTAGAATTGTTCAACTTAGGTATATAGAGGATATACATGTTATGGTTGTATTCTTTGCTTGTTAAACAATGTAGTTCTTGAGTATTGGATACTGAATTTGTTGGTATGAATCGTCATACAAAACAACAAAATTCATGAACTACAATGGCCTAAGTAACTAGCAAATGAATATGTGATGATGTTCATCGAGAACAAATAAAGGGTTATTGTGTTGCTCGTTAAACATCAAAGCTTGCCTTCAAGATTTGTTTTATCAGTTATTATGAGAACAAAAGGGTTGTTCAAATAATTGTTGTAATCCATAAAAGATGGATGATTTACATATCTCGTTGTTGAAATCACATCCATAAAACTAGTGCTAAAATGTCGAAAGACAAATTGATTAAACGATCACTTAGGAAGTGACATAGCCGCTTAAATTATAATGGAAAGAAAACATGAAGAAACTCCATGTTGATGGAATTTTGGAGTATTTTGACTTTTGATCAAATGACGCTTGTGAAACTTTCCTAGAGATAATTAAAACTTCGTTCATAGGCCAAAAGGGAACGAATGACTAGCTTATTAGAACTTGTACATATTGTTGTATGAAGTCCATTATGTGTAGTCAAGAGCGATGGATTTCAACTTCATATACTTTCTCCGAAAATTTGAGTGAATATATGAATATTTACTTAATAAGGATGAACTATGAAACATTTGAAAAGTTCAAAGACTTTCAAGATGAAGTGCAAAATCATTGTAACAAGAATATAAATAGTTTATGATAAGATCATAAAGGAAGATATTTGAGTTACAAGTTTAGCATAATACCTAATATTTAAGGAATCATTCCGTGGATTTGCATTTCAAACACCATAAGAGTATGGAGCGTTCAAATATGTAATTAAACCTTGTTTGACATGGTAAGATCAAAGGTGTAATTCATAAAACTGCCATTATATTTTAAAGATTAAAAGCTTTAGAGACTTCCGTTTTCCACTGAGAAGAGCTCCATCATAATACGTTGAAATGACACCATATAAAGTTATGGTTTGGGATAAAACCCAAGTTGTCCTTTCTTAAACATTGGTATGCTATGCATAAGAAAGATGTTTACAACCAAAGTCGGATGAACCTGTCTTTGTATGTTATTTCGAATAACTATTAAGTATTCCTCCATAACATCGGAGACAAAAGTGTTTGTCGCTTAGAACGTCAAGTTTCTTTGAGAAGGAATTTTTCGTGAAAAGATAAGCGAGATGACAATAGAACTTTGATAAGGTTAAAACAACCTTAAGCTATATGTGCAAAGTTGCGCAGCGCCGAAAAGTGTTCCGGAGGAAGCAACAATTCTCATGGCTCACGTGACTCAAAGGTTGTGGTTACGGAGGTCAAAGTTTCTATTGAACCAAGTAGGTCGGGTAAACAATCAAATACCAAGATTTGAGGGTTGAATCATTATTTGAGAATAATGAACGGACTACATGCAAAGAAGCGATGATGGGCCCTAACTCCATAAAATGGCTTGAAGCCATAAAATCCGTGATAGTTCCATACACGAGAAATCAAGTTTTGAACTTGAAGGACCCTCGAGAAAGGTGTAAGACCTTAAAGTAGTGTTTGGATCTATAAAGAAATAGACATGGATGTTTTACATCTATGAAATAGTCAATATGTTGGGAAAGAGTTCACAACAATGTTCAAAGATTGACTATGACAAAGATTTGATCTTTCATAGCGATATTTAGTCTAGACGAATTAATGTAGCAACCACTACATATAATTTTGTTATGTGGTAGTTGAATAAACAAAACAAGTTCTTCTAATAGAATTATTACCTAGGACGTGTGCATAACACGGTCCAAAGGGTTTTGTTAATTCAAAGGATGCTAAAAGCATATGCAAACTTCAATGGTTGAAGTAAGCGTCGCGGAGTTGGAATCTTTACTATGATGAAACTGTTAAAAGAGTTTAATTTCATCGGAGACAATGAAGATGCTTGCATTTGCAAGAAATTAAGTGGGAGCGCTAAGACATGTTTCTAGTACATTATGTGGAAGACATATTGTTTATTGGAAATGATGTATCTTTTATTAACATATATTAAGAATTTCATCTCGATGAAAGACTTATGCAAAACCCAAATATTTGGCATCAATAGACGCTAATATGGTTGTGCCAAAAGTACATAGATGATGTATTGAATGAGTTCAATATAGAAACTACAGGAAAGGTTCTTGTCGCATAGAAAGGATTGAATGAGTTCAATATTGATGATATATTCAAGTGTGTTGACACTTGGTAAGTGAAACAAAGATTCAAGTATAGATTGATACTTGATGTATGGAATCACAAAGAGTATTTATATCAATCATACTGTGATATGTACAAATCCAGATATGTCCTATACTCTAAATGTTATGAGTATATAACAGAATGATTCATAAGATGATCATGGGACGATAGTAAGGATATTCTTATGATATTTTGGAAGAACTAAGAGTATATTATTTTGTACAAGTGGCAAATAGATGGTTAGTTCATTGTAAAAGTACTACATTGATACTAGTTTTTGTCACAAAGTACAAATTAAGTTTATCTCAATCTAAACTAAGGGTGGCACAATATAATGTAAAGTAAGTTCCATAATGGATTTGGATGAGTTCCAAAGTTAAGACATTGTGACAGATACTCCAACAAGAGGCTAAGTATATGACTGCTATTATAGCAGCTAAAGAGGGCATTTGTGTCAAGTAGTTTGTTATCAAACTAGGTGTAGTTCATGGCGGGATAATACTATGAAGATATATTGTACGACAATATTATCAACATGTTTTAACCCCAAAGAACTAAAGGTCTCACCAAAGGACCAAATTTATACAAAGCCATCTCATTAGAGAATGAGTGATGCGTAGAGACGCAAAGACATGCAATTACACACGGAAGTGTCGATCCGAGATCGATTGACCACTAGCAATTGTGTACATACAACACCGGAAAGCCATAGGTGTTGAATACACAAAGGTTTGAAACTAGATTATTGACTCTAGTGCAAGTGGGAGACTGTTGGAGATATGCCCAAGAGGCAATAATAAAGTGGTTATTATCATATCTTCATGCTTATGATAAATGTTTACATACCATGCTAAAATTGTATTAACCGGAAACATTAATACTTGTGTGATTTGTAAACATAAAAGAGTCCCTAGTAAAGCCTGTTGTTAAACTAGCTTGTTGGTTAATATATGATCATGGTTTCCTGATCATGAACATAGAAGATGTTATTAACAACAGGGTCATATCATTAGGAGAATGATATGATGGACATACTCCTATAGTTAAGCGTAGCATAAAGATCAAGTCATTTAATATAGTTCATTTGATATATGCTTTCTGATACATAGTAACCTAATTCCTTTGACCATGAGATCATGCTAATCACCATCACCGGAAGGATGCTTTGATGACATCAAACACCACACCGTAACTGGGTGGCTATAAAGGTGGCATTGAGTGTTCAGAAAGTATGTGTTGAGGCACATGGATCAAGAGTGGGATTTGTCCATCCATATGACGGATAGATATACTCTGGGCCCTCTAGGTGGAATGTCATCCAATTGGCTTGCAAGCATGTGACTGGATCACAAGGGATCACATATCACGGGAATGAGAAAAGAGTACTTATCAGTAACGAGGTTGAACTAGGTATGTAGAGATACCGACGATCAAAACCTCGGATAAGTAAACTATCGTGAGATAAAGGGAAATTGGTATCGTATGTAAGTGGTTCATTCGATCACAAAGTAATCATAGAAATATGTGGGAGCCATATTAATTTCCAGATTCCTCTATTGGTTATTGATCGGAGAAGTGTCTCGGTCATGTCCGCATAATTCACGAACCGTAGGGAGACACACTTAAGGATTCGATGTTGTTTAGTAGTTATGGAATGATGAGTAAGAGACCGAATGTTGTTCGGAGTCTCGGATGGGATTCGGGAATCACGAGGAGATCCGGAATGGTCCGGAGAATAAGATTCATATAAGGAAAGACCTGTTTCGGAGTTCCGAAATGATTCCGGTGTTTTCACCAGGAATGTTCTAGAAGGGTCTGGAAGGTCCGGCACTCCGGAGGGGGAAGGGTACATGGATGTGTCATGACAATGTGGAATGGTTGCATCATGTACCAGGTCACTTGGCTGGGCAATATGATGAGAGAAATCAAATCCTAGTTTGAAAGTCAAATGCCAATTTGAAAAGTCAAATCTGAAGTTTGCTTCGTGGAGGGAGAGTAGGAAACCTACTTAGGGAGAAAGTCCTACTCCCTCTACCCGCCGACCAAGGAGGAGGAGTTGGAGGAGGACTCCCTCCTCCCAACCGCCTCCCTCCCACCTATATAAGGAGGGGTAGGGCGCCCCCCTCCCCACACACCTAAACCCTAGCCCTTGGCACCACCACCTCCAAGTGTTGCCGCCGCCTAGGTCTCCTCTTCTAGCCAACTTGGGGCAAACCCTAGCTTTCCCTAGCCACCGGCCAATCCCACCCCTTGGTGCCTCTAAACCCTAGATCGCCAAGGCCTCTCTCATACTCCACCATACTCGCTCCGGCTTAAGGCGAAGCCCTGCGAGATCTCCCCTCTACTTCCGACACCACGCCGCCGTGCTGTCGGAATCACGAGGAGAGTACTACAACCTCCGCTGCCTGCTGTAACAAGGGAGAGGAAGGTCTTCATCAAGTACCGAACGTGTGACCAACTGCGGAAGCGCTATCGGAACGCAACGCCGGAAGGATCGTCTACGCGATCTTGAGATCGGATGTGTACGACTACATCATCCACTAGAATCTGCTCTCGTTAACCGCTTTGGATCTTCAAGGGTTAGTACTCTATCGACTCGTTGCTGCAATCTAGTAGATAGATATTGGCTTGTGTGTGTTCATGCGATAGAAATTTTTTGTTTTCCATGCTACGAACCCCTACAGTTAACCCATCAACATTAAAGCAATTAGGAAATTAGAATGAGCGAGAAACATATCATGAACTCAATATCAAGCAACTCAGATGTCCACAACCGGGGACACGACTAATCGATTAGATTATACACCCTGCAGGGGTTAGTATACTTTACCCATGTGACTTGGCCAGCCCAGCTCATACCACCACTCTCATATTGGGTGATGATAGGGAGAAGTCCAAGAACGAATCATTCGAGAAGTAGCTCCCCAAACCCGATACTCACCATACCAACCTACCAAAATTCAACATCTCTAGCTACGTGGGTTCGAGTTGCCACAACCTACTAAGTACAACCAACCACCCATTTTATTATTGGCACATGGTTGTACACGTAAGCTACCAAATAAAAAAGGCAATCATTTTCTCTTGATACCTGGGTGCCTTTCTGCAATGATACCACCGAAAAATTTCAAACCCATAACATCCAGGAAGTTCATTGATTAAGTTGTTTTTAGTTTTCGCAAACCAATACTTTAGAAACAAATTTCAAGTGATGTAACGCAACCCTCGTCTATCATAACACGGCTAAGCACATCTACCAACGGTGGCTCAACTACAGGAGATCCCTACGACATAATAGGACATAGCATAGCGATAGTAGTTCCTATTCATGCATCTATAAAATACACCACACTACATTGAAAATAATAGGACAATGATAATGAACAATTATCATCTACTTGCCTTGATAGTTGTTGGAGTCGTTCAAGCACTCGTACCAACCACACACGTTGCACTCCTCGCAATCTATCGATCAAGAAATTGCACACAACATAAATAATCATACAATCATAAACAGATGCACAAATGCATGCATGACAATTTAATAAGTCATAATGGTTGTATTTAGTTCTCTAAACATTACTGAAGTATATGATGCATGCAGGATATCAATTAATGCAATGTAGTATTTGTTATTAATAATTACTTGCCAATATAGGGGTTTTAATAGTTCTGTTATAACTCGTGTATTAACTATCTAATTAAATTATTTTCTAGGGTTTACTGGTTAGAGTTCGTTAATACGAACCAGTAGAAATTGGATTCACCCTAATCGGAGTTATAGATATTTTTGTATGATTTAAATAGTCTTTAATGAGTTTTAAATCATTTATATAGTTTCTGTTGTCTAAAAATCAAACTAAAATCAGATCTATAATCTTCACGGGATTGTGATTCCAGGGACATATTATTTGCAATTTTCTGAATGTTACTTATTTTCTTATAAATTTATTACTCCAAAAATGGTATTAACTTGTTTAAATATATACAGCAGGACCTTACAGTATTTATATGATCCAATTGCATATTGATGATCTAATTGGAACTAGCTTTCCATCGGTATATTATTTATATTTTTGTGATATGCAAATAATTTACTATGAATTTAATGTTTTATAAAGCCATTAAAACTAATTAAATCATTACGGTAAATATATACTGTAAAGATTAGATCAAATTTGACAATATTAATCTACATTAGAGTAGCTTTCTTTCGACATATTATTCATATTTTTATGATCCATAAATAATTTATTGTGGATTTAATACTCTAAAACGCCATTAAAACTATTTAAATTACTACAGTAAACAAATACTGTTAAGGTTGGATCTAGGGTGTCGGGTGGGATCCCGCCTAAATCCCACTTCTAGTTCATTTCTCAAAATCTAGTGCAAAGTTTTGCTCAAAATTTCCACTAGAATTTGGCAAATGAACTAGAAGTGGGATTTAGGTGGGATCCTTCTTGACACCCTAGTTGGATCTAATGCCATATTAATATTCTAAACGTTGTTCTGAATCCATTGATATATTATTTGCTATTTTTGGATCTTTGAATCTTTTTACATGATTTTTGCAAGTTTATACAATTTCCTGCAATTTAAATTCAATTTCAGATTTACAGGGAATATTCCCTGGAATATCTTTGTCTTGACTAGGCGACCGACTGATGTGGTTCTTGGCGAAAGGAGTGACGGATGATGTGGCACGTTCTGGTTGGACGGTACCCTTCACGGGATCGATCTAATCCTGGCCGTCGGGATGAGATCTAGTGGCTAGGAGAGGAGATTGGCTCGATTTTAACTCATAATATATAAAAAATAGATCTATGTTAGAGAGAAAAATCTATAGATCAAATCGAAAAACTTACAATATGAAAGTTGTAGAGAATCATTAGAGCTACCTTTTCACCAAAGGAATTTGGATTTGATGAAACGAGCGCGAGTACATCTTGGATTTACACCTTCATATCTAAAATATCGCGGTGCAAAATTCTCTGGCTGTGGGGATTAAAAGAGGTGAAGTTTGACGGGATTGAAAGATTTCGATGGATCTACAACTTTCGTGTTTTGGCCAAAGGAAAACGACGAAGTTTAGATGGGTGAATAAACGAAATAAGATTTGGGCATGTGTAGATTCGGGATTTCGAGAAGGAAAACTCATACAGTTGTGGCTCCACGTGTTTATATGGAGGTTTAGGACGGTGGAGAGATAGGTCTTGAAGTAGGGAACAAACATAAGTCTATTTAGAGTTGTAGATTAAAAGATATAAAAATTTGAATAGAGATAGGTTTGAAGAAAATCGATTTGCATGGAAATTAAAGCAACCATGGGATCCATCGATCCCTCCCGTGCGGCTGTAGCTATCCGGTGGCTGAATGGGCGGCCCACTTAGATTTTTTTCTTTTTTTCCTTTTCCTTTTCTATTTTTGTATTTTCTTTATATATATTTTGCATACGAACTCCAAATGACATGATTCTTGTTTCTAAAATTTTCTAAAATCGAATAGATCATTGTAGGATCATATTTGTACTCTTTTTATAGTTTGTAAGTAGTGGATTTATAAATCCTTGTATATTTCATTTCATTTATATCTTTATTTGTTTGTATTTATTCCATAACTTTTTCATAATAGCTCCAAATGAGCTTAATTTCGTTTCTAAAATTTTGTAATATTCATTGGATATTTTTAGGCTATAATTTAGCGATAATCGCTGCCTTAGCAACAATGGGTTTTATAAAGCCAATTTAATTCCCTTTAGAAAAAAAGTGGCATATACTATTTAGGGTTTTAGTCCTTTATTTTTATTTAGGAATTTTTCTTGATATAAATATGCAATGCAATGCTCATGAATATCATGCATATGCAAATTTTTTTCTAGTCCGAATTTTTCAAAACCTTGGGATGTGATAGCAATTGCCCCCCTTGATCCTAGGGATTCTCTCTTTAAACAAGGTCCCTTTATTTTTGTTGCCCTAGGGCACTCAAAATCCACGGACAGACCCTATTCTCAGACCGTCCTTCGTCAACATTGTAGTCACAGTAAAAGTCGCGCTACCCTTAGTCGTCGGCGCAGATGAAAGGATCGCATGGGAACCTAGAGGGGGGGTGAATAGGTGCTACTTCAAATTTTTTCTTTTTCAAATTAGGGTTTGACAAGAAAGGTAAATTCTCTAGATTATGCAACTATGGTGAATTTACCTATATGTCAACCATGCAATGATTATCACAACTCTAAGCAAGAACAAGTAAGTAAAGTGCGGTAAAGGATAGAAGTAACCAAAGGAGTGGACGTGGAGACACAAGGATTTGTTTCTCGTAGTTCCTTCCTTTTGAGGGGAAGTACGTCTACGTTTGGAGAGGGGGTGGTTTCAAACCACCAATGTCACGAGAGGCCTCCCTTGTTCTCTGATGAACCTCACCCCAACGGGCTCGATACACCTTCCACTATATCGGCAACTTCTAGGTGGAAGATGGCACCTTTACAACAAGTTCGGGGCACACATCCACAACTTAATTGGAGGCTCCCAAATACAAGCAAGCTGTCAAGACAAATCAAAGACAAGCTTGTAAGAACCAAATCAAAGTTAGGGTTTCCAATGAAACACTAGAGCTTGGGGGCCCTCAAGTGAATGAGGGGGAAATGAAGATCTCTCTTGGTGAAGATGTAGATCAAGGCCTCCTCCTTCGATTCTCCAAAGATCAATGACTTTGGATGGTTGGATGAAGAGATTTGGTGGATCTAATGGATTTGGTGTTCTAGAGCAGCTCGAGCAACTGAAGGAAGAATATAAGGGTCCCTTTTTATAGGCAGCCCCATCCATGAACCGTTTTCTGACCGTTGGAGAAAAGTCAGGCCGGAGACTCTGGTCTACACCGGAGATTCCGGCCAATCTCTGGACCAGCCTCCGGACCGCCCATCTGAATGACCCAGGCCTTCCACGACCCAACAAGACCAGAGACTCCGGTCTATCAACACCAGAGACTCCAGACTGATCCAGCACCGGAGACTTCAGAGTATCCTCCGGAGCAGGCTCCGGACCCCCTGTCAGAATGTCCCAGCCCAGATCCTGAAGTCACCACCGGAGACAGATCCGGAAACTCCAGACCACACCAGAGACTCCGGTCTGGAGTTTCCAGAACTGTGACACATGAGTGTAGTCTTTTCCCAAGAGTGAGGGTGCTTTTCATTTATCATAATACCAACCCGTGGACAGTGACAAACTGTAAAATGATCTACTTGTTGTTAACGAACACCAAAAGTGATTATGACAATAAATGCCCTTTCAATCTCCCCCTTTTTGGTGTTCGATGACAACAAGTAATTTGCATGGAATAAAAATATATATGGGGCTCCCCCTGACTATGTGCAGTAAGATAATTAAGTAAATCATGCAAGGTATATAGTATCAACGCTAACACACATAAATCTCACATGAGTTACAATAGATAGTGCACACAAGCACATAGTCACACACATGAACAACAAATAACACACATGAAGTTCAAGTTCGAATATGGCAAATAAAAGCAGATAGTATCAAATCCAAAGCCCAACCCATGCAAAGCAATGAGAATGTCTTCTCCCCCTTTGGCATCGAGACGCTGAAAAAGGGAAAAGACCTAAACTAGCGCCCGAACAACTCAGTAGTCATTGTCATCCTCGTCATCCTCGGCATCCTCATCATGGTCATCACCACCCTCATCATAGTCATCATCATCGTCTTCAAGGACAACCGGCCCTTTGCCGTGAGGGCAAGAGGAGGAGGTACCCTGGTACCTGAAACTGGAGGTAATATCAGCAAATGTTTTCCAATCCACCAGACTATCCTGTTGGGCATTCCATGCCCCAAATGAGAGTGTATGATCAGACTCTATGGACTGCTGAGCCCCATGCTCATCATTGTATTCATCCTCACCTTCCTCATTATCCTCAGCACCCTGTTCCTTGATCTCTTTGAGGAGCTTCTCAATGCGACGGTTGCTTTGGTAGGATGCATGCTGCTGCTTACGGATGTCAACGTTCATACAACAAAGGGTCCTCTCCCAAAATCTGGCCTTCTTGACCCGCTCATGCACATAGTCTCGAGTCATGGTAGGCATAGGGGCATTGTAGGAATTCTTCCTCCGAACTCTAGGTGGGGAGGGAACCCTCTCAGTCTCAATCTCCTCATCATCATCCCCATAGCAACGCCTCGGAGCAGGCCCCATACGCCCCTTCTGCTACAGTGTGACCAGAGTGTTCTCAGTGAGGTGTGGTGGTATGACATATGGAGAATGATGCTCCTGGGAGTTGATGAGCCTCATAACCAAAGGTGCATATGGAGGACATTTCTTGTAAAGAATGGCATGGAACATCTCCTCGAAAATAAAGTCCATCACATCAATAGGTGCAGCATATGCCTCAGGTCCAACATTGAAGGTCTGGTGAGTGTGGTATAGAAGGTTGACAAGCCCACCCCTAATTGCATCATCATTCCCAACACTTGGTGCAATGGTATGACGGAAAATCCTCAACAAAAGGTTGTAGAGGTTCTTGAGTCCCTTGGCCCCCCCCCCCCCCCCACAACACCATCATCATACAGAGGTGCCAGCTTCAACTTGTTCTCACCCAAAGCTGCAGAGTGCATACGCAGTCCAACGGGAGTGGATACTCCATGAAAGGTCTCAAAGATGACGTTGGCAAAGTCATGAAATGTGGCTATGCAGAGAGTAGTACCATACATCCACACCATGGTCCTGTCAAGATCAGACCCAAACACTACGGTGTCATAGAACTGCTATACAAGGTGGACATTGTAGTCTTCACGCAGCTCCATCAAGTTATATAGTCCTAGCTTCTCACAGATCCATAAAGCATCATTGAAGTAGGGGTTGAGGCGCATTTGCTCAACACTCATGAACTTCTGAGGGCAGATAGGTGATTTGGTGAGCACACCATACACATCCTTCATGAACACAGCCTGTTCTTTCCTCCAGTAATGAGGGTCATCACTGGTACGAGCCAGCACATAGAAATTTGTCTTTCTCAGCTCACGGTACTCCTCTTTTGACATTTGGGCTAAGGACTGAAGGTTGTCATATTTGGCCTTCTTGGCACGGTCCTCTCGTTCAGCCCTCTCCTGATCCCTCTTCAAGTAAGCTGCATCACGTGTCTGCTGTTTCCGGTTGGACGGAGGCACGATGAATTGACCTCGAGCTTCATCATAGCGAGGATTGCCCCTTTGGGACTTGGCCTTGGTACGACGAGGACGACTAGAACCATCACCTATGAACAGCAGTGAGGGAGATAGCATGGAGATGAGTTTATATGTCCCAATAATGCAGTACAAGAGCTTTGATGCATTTCTGGTCTGTTTTGATTCACCCAACACCGGAGTCTCCGCACCTCATACTGGAGTCTCCGGCTCAGACCGGAGTCTCCGGTCCTTGGGACCGGAGTCTCCGGCCTGGACCAGAGTCTCCGGACCTGGGCCCGGAATCTCTGGTCGGGAGGCTCGGGCATGAGATGGGGAGATGCCTGTGGGAGTGAATCTACCAGATCGGGCAATGCAACAAGGCTAAAGTACTAAAGTGCACACAATCAAGTGATTCCAATGGAAAAATCAGCACCAATCCTCAAAAAACACATCTAGGGATGAACCCTAGGAGGAAACGTAGAGGGGAGGTACCAGATCTGTCCATGGGATCAATTCCTCCAGTGGGAATGACCCAATGGAGGAGGGGGGAGATTGGTCGGCGGCACGGCGGATCCCGGGGGCTTCTTGAACTCCGGGGAGGATTTTTGGAAGAGGAGGCGATGGGTTTGGAGGTAGGGGACGGGGTGAAGAATGAGGAACTGTTGTACCATTTCACCCAGCCCCCTTCTTTAAGTGGCAGAAACCATCTGCACCGGAGACTCCGGCCTACACCGGAGACTCCGGTCCTCCTCGACCAAAAGTACCAGGACAGATATTTTGGGGACATATATGAGAGATAGACAGTTTTAAGATAGGGAAAGGGCTTGGGTTGAGACATCAAACTGTGAAGAACCAATCAAGAGCCATATGAATTCACAAAAGCATTCAGAAAAGCTCCAAGAGACTAGAATCAAGCAAATGACAAACATGAGTAAGTACCAACCTCTCTAATGTGAGAGGGCGGTGGCCTAGGCCACCATATTTGAGTATACTCAGCTTGACACCACGAAGATATATCTTGGGTCCATTACCAAAACCCATCATTAAGCTCACATATCACAATATGATATTAAGAGGAATGAATTTGATTGCTTTCGGCATAATGGGGGGAGGGATAGTCCAATCAATTAGGACCGCACTCCCCCTATCTCCATGCCTACACCTAAACCAAATATGGGTTGAAACATAGGTGAGAATGCAAGAAAATCAAGTCAAGCTCCTTGAATCTACGACATTTAGTTCATTCCTCAAATAGAAAAACCTTTCTTCATCAAGTGGCTTCGTGAAGATATCGGCAAGTTGATCTTTGGTTGACACATATGATAAATCAATATCACCTCGAGAAACATGATCTCTGATGAAGTGATGGCGAATCTGAATATGCTTTGTCCTTGTGTGATCCACCGGGTTGTAGGCAATCTTTATGGCACTTTCATTGTCACATAGAAGAGGCACTTTGTCGCAATGGACACCGTATTCCTTTAAAGTTTGCCTCATCCATAGAAATTGGGTGCAAGCACTAGCAGCTGCCACATACTCGGCTTCGGCGGTGGAGAGAGATATACAATTTTGCTTCTTAGAAGACCAACATACCTGTCACATCCCAAAATTTTCCAAATTTTGTAATGTGAAAAATAAATAAACAAAATAAATAATTGTTGAAATTTAGGGCGAAAAGAAACTTTTGTTTCTAAATGGAAACTTAAAAATCCCATCTTTAACAAACTTTGAATAATGTTGAATCCAACTAAATTCAAATCAAGTGAATGCTTTCTTCATAAAAGCATCTTGAAATTTAAACACTTGGAAAATAAACTAAAACCCTAATGGAAGAAAAACATTTCCAAGTTATCTCTAAGACCATGGTTTTGATCCATATAAAATTTTGTTCAACAAACATTTATAAATGATTAAGAATGACAAATAGAAATAATATAAAACCATATGAATTGGTTTCACTTAATTTGGAGCCATAGATAAAATCTTATGAATTTAATAAGATAAGGAAATTGAATTTCCAAAAAACTAATAAAGCACCTATCTAGAAATCCATACCAAATGGTGAGCAAATAATCATAAAGATATTTAAAAGGATAAACAAATATTAAATAAGATTTTACCAATTTGAATCACCAAGTTTGGATCTTTAAAGAAAAAGATATAGATTCTATAAGATGAAGAAAGAAATAGTAAATGAGGAATATTTAAAGACCAAATTAAATCTTGGCCTAATCCATAAGCAAATGGAATAAATATAATCCAAATCCAAATAAAATAAAAGGATAAAGAATTTTCCAAATAAAATAAAATGGCACTAACCAAATTCTATTTCCATTTGAACAAAGACAAACTCTCTATTTGAAATGATTAATTAATCATGGGAGAATAATATTTGGAATTTACCCAAGTGGAATAAAAAAATATTTAATTAACTTAAATGAAATCAAGGAAAACACCTAAATAAAAATTATGGAATTAAAACCATAATTGATTTCATTGGAATAAAAACAAATACCCAATTTAAATGATTTATAAATCATATTAAAAATATTCCAAATAAATCAAGGTGAATTATTTGACACCCTAATAAATAAATAAAACCTACTGAAAAGGTTTGGAAAGATTTAGATTTCAAATGGAGTTTGAAAACATTATTAAATCTTATTTGAATTAATACAAGAGCCTATTTTAAATAATTAAAAGACCCTAAAAGAATAAATATATTATTATAAATTTGACTTTGGAATGTATTACTAATCAGTATTAAAATCTACACAAAGTTTTGTTGAAGTTTGAATTTAAATGAATGTTTGAAATGATTAAACAAAATCAAAATAGATAAATAGAAAAGGAAAAAGAAAAACAATTCTGAACAAAAAAATGAGCTAAGCCAGCCCAGCCCAGCAAAGCCCAGCTAAGCCAGTCCAGCCCAATCCCTCACTCCCTGCAATGAAACGTTTTTCACTCAGAAGGACACCCACCCAATCACTGACTAACTGGACCCACCTCACCCCTCTCTCTCTCGCTGTCAAACAGGCCCCATCTGCCAGGCTTCTTCCTCACCCCCCGCTGACCTCGCCGGCCGTTGTTGCCGATTGATTGCCGGCGTAATTCGTAGTAACGCCGCGATTAAACAGCCCCGCGATCACGCGTACTAAATCACCTGCGCCCCCTCTCTCTTTCCCCTCTCTCGCTCGACCCTCTCTGCCCCCAGGCCGTCCCCATTTCTGCTTGCACCACCGCTGCCTCCGACGTCTTCCGGCGATGATTCCGGCCAAACCCCGTCGCCCCTCGCCTCCTTGACCACACGAGCATGTTCCCCAGACCCCTGCGCACCTACCAGTACCCCCACTGGCCAGAGCACGTTCCCTAGGCTCGGCAACGATCAAGACCGTCAGCGCCGCCGTCTGTTTCCACTCCAGCGACACCCCCTGGTAACTCCTGACCATCCCATCCCCTCTGATAGATACTCTCATGCTCGCTTTTCTCGTGTGAACCTGATAGCATCATTTGTTTGTTGTGGTGTGGACTGAATACTCGCCTTCGATGACGATAGAGAGCAACCAACGTTGTCCTGAACTCCGGCGAAAGATTGACAGCAGCCCCGTGCACCCCCGCCTCCGCTTGAACACGTTGATCATCGTAACGATCCCCTGAACCCGGTGAGCTACCCCTCTCTCTCTCTAACCCCATGTATCGCCGGCAACATCGCTTGCCGAGCGCGCGCCGCCAGTCGCCGCCGCCAGCGCCGCCCATTCGTGGTCACTCGCACCGCGGCCGTTGGATCTTGTTTATATGTTAAAAATACTTTTGGATAAAAATCTTTGGGAAATGATTTGGATTAAACTCTCTTACCCCAAACACAAAGTTTTATGATTTGAAAA
Organism: Avena longiglumis; assembly: GCA_030063025.1. Classification (NCBI taxonomy): domain Eukaryota; kingdom Viridiplantae; phylum Streptophyta; class Magnoliopsida; order Poales; family Poaceae; genus Avena; species Avena longiglumis. The sequence goes on along the minus strand of CP125975.1, from coordinate 464,279,637 downwards.
CATATTTTATGAACCCTATAAAAAATTATTGCTTTGCTAGAGGCATTTTCAACCACATAAAATATTGAATGGTTTAAAAATGGTGTATGGGTAAAATCTTTTGCAAATGGTTTTTCCACTTTTATAAAATGACCAATAGGTGTTTTAGAATGTTTATAACATGTTAGAACCCACTTTTCCAAATAAAACAATCTTTGGCATGCTTGCATGCATTGTTTTGATTCTATTATTTTATGTGATGTTTGCTTGAATGGTAGATTGAATTCTTGCTTGCTTGATTGAACTGTAGTGGAATTTGAAGAGTGTGATCATTGCAAGATCAAGGAGTGAACTTATATTCTCTACCAAAAAGGCAAGTGATGCTTCATACTTTTGTCCCATTATTTTCACTATGCATTAGTGATATTTTCTAAGTAGGACTTGCATGGAATTTTTGCTAAGTATAAACTATGCCATGGGAAATCCTAGTAGATGAAACCTTAGTAGAAATTTCCTAAGTTATGATTCCTACTACTATCATGCTTAACTTAGCTAGTAGAAAGCAAGGGTGGATTATTGTCACATCCCAAGATTTTCCAAATCCTGTAATGTGAAAAATAAAATAAACAAAATAATTTTTTTGTTGAAAATCAGGGTGAGAAGAAACAGTTTGAATCCAACAAAATCCAAATCAAGGGAAATGCATTCCTCAATGAATGTATCTGGAAATTTAAACACTTGGAAAATAAATCCAAACCCTAAACCTTAATGGAATAAAAATCATTTCCAAAGTATCTCCAAGCCTATGGATTTGATCCATATAAAAATTTGTCAACAAACATTCACAAATGATCAAGAAAGACAAACAGAAATATCATAAAGCCATATAAATTGGTTTCACTCAATTTGGAACCATAAATAAAATCTTATGAATTTAATAAGATAAGAAATTGAATTCCCAAGGCTAATAAAGAACCTATCTAGAAACCCATACCAATTGGTGAGCAAATAATCCTAAAGAGTTTAAAAAAGGAGAAACAAATATATAATAAGATTTCACAAATTGGAATCACCAAGTTTGGATCTCTAAATAAAAGGATATGGATTTTATAAGATAAAGAAAGAAATTATTGAATAAGGAATATTTAAAAGACCAAACCAAATCTTGGCCAAATCTATAAGCAATTGGAATGAAAATAATCCCAATCCAAATAAAGTAAAAGGATAAAGAACATTCCAAATAAAATGGCAATAACCATTCTATCCCTATCTTAATAAAGACAAATCTCTAAATAAGAATACATGAGAAAAAGATATTTGAATTTACCCAAGTGGAATAAAAGTTGTTTAAACAACTTAAATAAAATAAAACCTCCAAATAAAAATTTGGGAATTAAAACTATATTAAATTCCATTGGAATTAAAAAAAATACCCAATCTTAAATGATTAATAAATCATATTAGAATAATTTCCAAATAATTCAAGATGAATTATTTGACACCCTTTTTAGTAAACAAAACCTACTAAAAAGATTTTGGAAGGTTTAAAAGATTTTAAATGGTGTTTGAAACATTATTAAAACCTATTTGTTTTAATACAAGGACCTACTTTAATAATTAAAAAGACCCAAAAAGAAATAAAGTAAATTCCAAAATTTGACATCAGATTGTGCTACTAATCAGTATTTAAACCTACCCAAAAGTTGACAAAGGTTTGAATTCAAAAGAATGTTTGAATTGGCCAAACAAAACCAAATCATAATAAAAGAAAAGGAAAAGGAGAAAACAAATGAAGGAAAAAAAAATTAAGGAGTTAAACCCAGCCCAACTAGGCCAGCCCATCTCCCTCTCCCAGAAAAGCAGTTCGACTCACTTATAAACCCGCACGCCACGACGGACCCCACCCCACACTCTCTCTCTGCCAAGCCCCACTCTCCTAGTCATCGCCTTCACCCACCCCACGACCACGCCTCAGACGCACTACCGCCACCGGCTGCATAAATTTCACCAGAGACCACGCTCTGCTCAAGCGAACTCGCGAGCAAATTCCGCGACCTGCGCCCCTTGCCCCCGCCCGAGCACACAGCACATCCCCAGACCAGCGCACCTCCAGATCATCAGCTACCGCAGGCTTTGCAGCGTCGACAATGACGACGACCCGTAGCGCCACCGCCTGCCATTCACTCCGACGAGGTTTCCTGGTAAGCTCGGACCGCCCCAAAGCTATTCGATGATGCACGCATGTTCCCTGATACCATGCGCGTCTAACGTGCCCTTTACTTTGCTTTGGCACGCCCTGTAGCCTCACCCGGCGACGACGTCGACTGCATCGACGCCAAAGAAGATCTCCGGCGAGGAATTCCGATCAACCCCGTGCGCCCCTTCACCAACCAAGGGCAGGTTGAGCATCCCCGTGCCTCGGCGATCACTGTGAGCCATCTCTTCTCCTTGCTTCCTCTAGCGCCAGATCCGCCGCTAGCCGAGCGTCGCCACCGCGCGCTGCCGCTGAGCGCCGCCCGAGTTAGGTCAGATCGTCGCTAGCCGTTGGATGCAAATCGTAGGGACACAATAGATGACTTAACGAACCGTTTTTTATCAATCTGTGTCGCATGATCTAATTAGATATAACGCCTCCCGTAGTGTGATCCAGAGGAAACTGTATCAGCGAGTAAGAACACGCCACGTGTCTCTGTCGATTTGAATTAGAACAGATTTGATCTATTAGATATGTGATTTTGTAAATTGCATAACTTTTATTCTACACGTCCAAATTTTGCAAACTTTATATCAATGGATTCAGAAAAACAAGCCCTAGCCAACCATACACTTTGTTTAGTAAAAAGCTTCTGGTAAAATGTTGGTTTTTGCAGAAACTTATGTATGCTTGTTTGGGGATAAAATCTTTTTCAAATGGTGTGTTTTGAACCTACTGACCATAGGAATCACTTTGTGGATTCAAAAATGTATTTGGTGAAACAAAATAATGAATCTTTGATTTAAACCATTTCTAGTCAAATAAAAATATGGTTTGATTATTAAAAATAGTTTTGGAAGAAAACCTTTGAGAAATGTTTTGGAAATAAACTCTCTGACCCTAGACACAAGGTTTTGTGGTTTGAAAACATATTTTGTGAACCCTATAGATTAATGCCTTATTGAAAACATTTTACACCACAAAAAATGATACCTTGTTTTAAAAATGGTTTATAAAGTGAAACCTTTTGCAAATGACTTTGCCACTTTATAAAATGACCATTAGGTGTTTTCAAATGTTTGTGAACCTTTAGAGACCACTTTTCCAAATAAAACAATCTTTGGCATGCTTACATGCATTATCTTGTTTCTATGATTTTATGTGATGAATTGCTTGAATTGTAGATTGAACTTGTGCCTTGCTTGATTGAATTGTAGTGACTTGAAGACTGTGATTGTAGCAAGGACAAGGAGTGAACTTATACTCTACCAAAAAGGCAAGTGATGCTTCATACTTTTGTCCCATTATTTTCACTATGCATTAGTGATATTTCTAAGTAAGACTTGCATGGAATTTTTCTAAGTATAAACCATGCTATGGGAAATCCTAGTAGATGAAACCTTAGTAGAATTTTCCTAAGTTAAGATTCCTACTACTATCATGCTTAGCTTAGCTAATAGAAAACAAGGGTGGAATATATATTCATGCTATGGAAAATTTCTAAGTCTGAGGACTTGAGTTTTGTTTAATAAAACAACTAAGTAAATGAATCACCTAGGTGGAATGGAAGGAATGGTTTGTGTTGAGTGGTTACACAAGGCCAGGGGACTGGTGAACCTTGTGTATCTCACTTGTGGAAAGACACCCAGGAACAAAGAGATTTGAGATGTCAAATGTTGAGAAGCTTCAAGTGCAGCCACTTGGCATTATGGGCTCTGCCTGGATCATATAGGTTGCAATAACTTAGCCAAATGGACAGTTGGTGGTAGGGGTTTGATAGGTTGGAGCGCGTCCATTTTGGTCTAAGGTAAGGCTTCTGAAAGATCTTGTCTTGGTGAAACCAAGTCTTGTGGGGAAAGTGCACCACCTCTGCAGAGTGTAAAATCTAAGTACTTAGCCATGTCCCTGGCAAAGGACAATTTGAGCATCAATCCATGGAAGCTATCAAGAATCTCATCATCCAAATTTCTAAGTTAAAAACTTGTGGATTGAACAAGGGTTAAAGGATCTTCAATCTTTGATTGGTAGATGCCTTGGGTGATTTTTGCCAAACAAAACTTAGTGTTTTCAAATGATAAGGAAAATCTACTTTGAGCAATGCAAGCCTAAGCTCCACTTAGCCAAATTCATATAGATGACAGATACTACTATTCTACCATAGTATCACTTGCCAATACAATTCAATTGTATTGACCCTTGTGGCTGTAACTTGTTATGTTGCAGGTTTGTTTGATATTAATGAAGTTTAAATGATTAGGATTACAAGTCTACAACCAACATGTCTGCCTGTGGCACTTTGAAGATGAAGGACTCCAGGCTTATAGATATTCTGCTGCAATGTAATGTAATAGCCAAATGAGCTATGTAAGATGTAATAAATTATGTTATTTATGGTTATAAATGTAACATCCCTAAAATCATGATTTCAAAAATTGCATATCATTCATGCATGCATATAGAATTGAGATCAATTTCAAACTCATTTCAAGAAAACAGAAGCACATAGTGCTATCATTTTATGTGAGCAAACTTAAATCAAATTCCCATCCCCATTCGAGAGCTTGAATTTTTAAACCTAGATTGTTGGTCTCCCTTGTTGATTGGTTTGATTGTGGAGTTAGAACAAAATTTTACAAAATAGAAGTGGTTCAAAACCATTTTCAAATCTTTTGCAAACCAAGTGCTAAGTCACTGTTATTTTGACTTTCCAAAAATGACCAGGCCATTTCAAAGTGACCACATGGTTTTCTGCCAAGTTTTGTGACTATTGCACACTACAAAAATCCCAAAAAGATTTGAATTGAAAAGGAATTTGAAATCATTTGAAAACCATTCCTGAAATTCATTCTGGAATTAGAAAAGGAATAAAGAAAAAGAAAAAGGCCGGCGCCCCTATTCTAGCCCAACAGCAAAACCGGCCCAGCTAGCCCACCCGGCTCCTCTCTCTCTCTCGACGCTGACGAACCCAAGAAGTCGCCGACACCTGCACCCTACTCTGCATTCGTTTCGTTGGCGGAGCCTCTCCACGTCAGCGTCGTCTTCCCCAATTTCTCGCGCGCAGACACCGCTCCGCCGTTACCACCGTGCAGTGACGCCGCGATTAAAACTCACTTAAATTCCATTGATTAAGTGTGCAATCCTCGCCCCGCTTCTGGCTACTTAAACCCCTCGCCGCCGCGGTCATTTCCCCCCACTTTCCTCGCTCACTCCGCCACCAGGCTGCGCGCATTCGACCTCGAAACCCCGCAGCACCGACGACCTCCGGCGACTGATTCCGGTGAGCTTCGACCGCCCCCTTTCTCTAGTTCAAACTATCGTGCCCAGCGTGATCTCGTGCATCTTCTGATACTCTTCGCTTGCCTGCTCGTGACCCAGGACGCCGTCCCCGTTCGTGCCCGCAACCGTCCGAGCCGCCGCTCAACTCCGGCGACCAATTACGGTAAGCAGAGCGCGCCCCTTGCCCCCTCTTGCATACGAGGATGTTTGACACTGTTTTGCGCGTCTCCTAATCCATCTGGTTCGTGCTAGGGCGACGCGAAACCTCGGCAACTACATCGTCTGCAACCTCCCGACGCCGTGCACGACTCCGACGAGCTCTAGCAGCACCTGACGTGCGCCCCTTGCCAAGCCACCTCCACGTTGAGCTTCGCCTCGACCCTGCGGTTCTGGTAAGCACACTCTTTCCTCCCCAGGCGACCTAGAACGCCGGCACCGCCACGGACAGAGCGCTCCGCCGCTCGCCGTCGCCGCGCGCCGCCAGACCTTGGTCATTTGATCAAGAGCCATTGGATCTAGATCCAACGCGTACGATAGAACCACTTAGCGAAGCGTTACGTTTTGATCTGAACCGTGCATCGCCACTTAGATCCTACGGCTCGCGTGCATGATCCAACGCGAACCGGTACGCGCCAGTAGGATTAAGACACGTGGCTAGGGTTTGAATTAAAACAGAATTTGAAATCAGATTTGTATCCAAATTTGATTTGCTTGTAACTTTTGATTCCCACGTTAGATTTTAGCAAATTTTATACCGTTGGAATCAAGAAGACAAGCCCTTTCTGTTTATGAAATGTGTTTAATGTTTAGTTTCTGTTAAAATGACTTTATTTGCATAAACTTGTTTAAGACTATTTTGAGTATAGAAATTGTTTAGGAAATTGTTTTAGTGTCAAATAAACTTGGTTTAGCAAGTTTTTTACTTGTTGATGATTCAGTACTATGCACTTGCTTGGTTGAGTTTCAAAAATCATCACTTAGCATCTTGCATGCATGCATATATATTTTTGCTTGTATATGACTTGTATGTGATTGTGGCTATATTCTTTGTGTACACTTTGGTGCTAGTGATTGTGATTGTGAAGAGTGCTACTCTCCCAACTACCAAGGCAAGTGGTACTTCATGAATATGTCTATCCCTATATTTTTTATACAAGCATTAGAAATATTTTGCTAAGTCTTGCATGTACTATTTTTGCCAAATGCCATGTTGGGAAATCCTAAGTAGTTGTAGAATTGCTAGGAAATTTCTAAGTTAAGTTACTATCTATGCCATGCTTAGCCTAGCTAGTAGCAAAAAAGGGTTGGTAAAATATACATGCTATGGTGAAAATATTTCTAAGTCTTTGGACTTATGTTTTTCTTAATAAAACAACTAAGTCAATGAATCACCTGGGTGGATTGGTAATTGCTTGGTGGTTTTTTGGTTGAGTGGTTACACAAGGCCCATGGCTATGGTTTACCTTGTGTATCACACTTGTGGATTGCCACCCAGGAACAAAGGGATTTTAGAGGCCAAGTGTTGAGAAGCTTCTAGTGCAGCCACTTGGCAATATGGGCTCTGCCTGGATCACATAAGTTGCTAGAACTTAGCCATTTGGACAGTTGGTGGTAGTGGGAATGATAGGTTGGAGCGCGTCCATTTGGTCTAAGGAAAGGCTTCTGAAAGGTCCTGTCTTGGGAAACCAAGTCTGGTGGGGAAAGTGCACAACCTCTGCAGATGGAAAAATCTAAGTACTTAGCCAAGTCCATGGAAATGGACAACTTGAGCATCAAGACATGGAAGCTATCAAGAATCTCATCACTCCAACTTCTAAGTAAAACTTGTGGGTGAACAAGGGTGAAGGACCTCAATGTCTATTGATGGTTTCTTGGGAAAAGTTTTGACAAAGAAAAACTTAGTGATTTCAACTAATAGGAAAAACCTATTTTGAGCAAAGCAAGCCAAGCTACACTTAGCCAAATTTCATATAGTAATATAGTCCACTTAAAATTTACTAAGGTATCACTTGCCAATACTATTCCAAAGTATTGACCCACTGTGGCTGTAACTTGTGATGTTGCAGGTTACTCTGATGAGGATTAGGTGTCATGAGTCTACACTCAACATGTTTGCCTGTGGCACATGAAGATGAAGACTTATATTTATTTACTTATTCAAACTCTTGTATTAGGCATGTGGCCTTGAGTTGTAAATACTATGTTTAACTCTGGAATGGATGTAATAAATGACCTTTGTATCTGTGTACTTCATATTAAACTGTGGATGCTAGCAATGATCCAGGGACTAGCATTGCAATCACAGGGATCCTTTTCCTTTATAAAGGAGGGATCTTACAGATGGTATCAGAGCACTGTGTTGCCTGTAGGATTATGACCCTAGGATTGGAAACCACTAAGGAAAAATTTTCAACTACTTCTACACTTGTCTATTCTTCTCGTAAACTTTTCTAATCTTCTCTCTCATCTCTATTTGTAGATGAACTCCATCAACGAAGCCGTGAGGAAAGGACCAGTCATGACAATGACTTTGGAGTGTGAGACAGAATTCCCCAAGGCTCTCAAGGACCTCATGGTTGCATTAGAGATACAAGGTGCAGCTGTGTACAAGGGTTTTCCAGTGATGGATGAAGGACTGGAATACTGGTGGGTGCAACTTCACTTGTATAAAAACAAGGAAGACAACCATCAGGAAAAAGGATTCTGCATGTTCACCAATTCAGTGGTGCACCCTACATTCTTTGAATCAGCAAGGGATGCAGCTTGGAAGACCATCAAAGAACTTGGTGACAGAGTCAAGTGCACAATGCTCAAACTCCAAAATGATCTAAGGAAGGAGAAGGAACATACCCAAGAGTTGGAAGCTACCAATCAAACCTTAAGAGGAGACATTATAGACTTAGTGATGGAATCATGTGAGCATGATAGGCTAATTGCTTCTAGGAACATTGTGTTAGCCAACAGATCCAATGAGATAGGATTGTAAACGTACTTCATTAGTTGGACCACCCCCTATCACCTTATTTTCCAAAATGTTGCTTAAAATAAGTTTCAACCTTGGTTAATGTAATGGTGTCATGTATGCATAACTTGAGTGTTTTGCTTTCCAAGGTTATGTATGTGATGTTTTGACTTTTGTTTTATCTTGAATTAGGTTGTTCTAACTTTTCTATCTTATAAATAGATGCCTATTACCATCAGCACTGTTGAGGAGTTCCAGGTTACCCGCTTTGGTCGTCGTATCGTTGAGCTCACCACTTTGCTCAATCTCCCTTTTCCCACCATCATGGTGCATCCCCTCACCAAGTTCGAGAGGAAGGACCTCTGGGGCTTCAAGGTGAACCAGCCCGGACGCCAGACAGAGCCTACTACGGAGGCCATCGTCTTCAAGCTATGCACGATGACAGGGAGAGAGGCCTTGAGGTAGTGATGCAGGATCTGATAGGACGTCTGCTAGGGCGACACTCCGACAAGTTAGAGGCACCCACTTCCACGTCTTCGGAAGACGTGATGAGGACGGAGACTCCATCGACTTCGAGGACGATTCGAGGGACGCAGCAGAGCCGATACGCATGTACCTCCAGGACTTAGATTCTCTCATTAGGCACGTGGACACGGACAGGACCAATGTCATGCTCAGCAACGATGAGCTCCAGGTGCAGCTTCGCGAGAAGGACAAGCTCTTCGCGTAGCAAGACGAGATAGTCAAGGAAATGGAGGCGAAGTTCGAGACCCAGGACAGGAAGTTCAAGAGTCAGGAGAAGCGTGTCCAGGATAGGAACAAGAAGATCCGGGACATGACTGAAGAACTGCAGTCCAAGGACTTCGAGCTAGAGCAGCAGCAGTCGGTGATCGAGAGGCTTCGTTCCCAGAAGAGGGCTCTCAAGGCCAAGATAGAGTCCTTGACCACTACTATCGAGGAGAACAAGGCCGCGATGGAGAACGCAGGTCTTACCTTTGTCGAGGAGGAGATTGATGCCGATGAGTAGACTTGACTACTCGTTTATCTTTTATTATCATACTTGTTATTTGAGAACTTGTTATTGGACCATCTGACATGTGGATGGCTTGCTACTTGTGTGTTTTACTTTGTGAACTTGTTATCTTGTTGTTGAACTTTTATCTTGTGTTGCATGCTATGTGTTTGCTTATGTGATGTAATGTGCATGAAAACATCTATGGGTATCTCATTCTTATCTCTATTTGAACAAACCACAGATGCCTCCCCGTCGCGCAAACCCCAACCCCAACAACAACAACAACAACATCACTCCATAAATGCAACAAATGATGAATGCTCAAACACAGCTGATGCAGATGATGACAACATTCATCCAGAACCAAAACAATAACAATAACAACAACAACAACAACAACAACAACAACAACAACAACAACAACAACAACAACAACAACAACAACACTCCGGGCTTTGATATGCTCACCAGGTTCTTGAGATTGAGGCCAGCAAAGTTCTCAGGGACGACTGATCCCATGGTGGCCAATGATTGGCTACGCTCAGTAAACACGGACTTGGACTTGGTAACTGCATTTGCGGATCTGAAAAGGTCGATTTGCAAGACATCTGCTGGAAGGGCCACCGCCACTTGGTGGGACAACTTCCAAATCACCACTCCCATAGATGAAGTGACATGGGCTATCTTTGAGCATGGCTTTCAGATCGCTCATATCTCATCGAGAGTGATGAGTCCGAAAAGAAAGAGTTCCACAATCTGAAGCGCCACCGCAACGTGGTGAATACATTGAGGAGTTCAACAATCTGGCGCGTTATGCACCGATGAAGTTGACACAGATGCCAAGAGAAAGGAAAAATTTCGGAAGGCTTGAATGATGAGCTGAATCAAATTGGCTGGCATATGTTCCCACTTATCAGTCGCTATGTGACAAGGCTGCTATTTTGGAGAACAAAATGAAGCAAGTTGAGAGTAGAAAGAGGAAGCAATCCGACAAGCACAGCTCGGGATCGTCTCACAAACGATCTCATTATGATGACAGTGGAAGCTCAGGATCCCACAAGCATGGGAAATTCAACAAGCACCACAACCACAACCGTCATGACAACAAGCATCATCGCAGTCATGACAATGACAAGTACAAGAACCACAAGAGTGGACATAAGAGCCACCACAGTGGTAATGGAAGTGGAAGTGGAAGTCAGCCTGTTAAGAGAGACATCAGTCAGGTTGAATGCTTGAAATGTAAGAAGATGGGACACTATGCAAATGAGTGCCCTGAAAAGAAAGTTGAAGGACCTATCAAGCCCAATCCTTTACAGAAAGGACATGTGAAGCACATCAGTGTGGAGGAGGTCTATGAGGAGCCGGATGCTGTTGCTGGTAAGTTCAGACTCAATTCTATTCCAGCATTTGTTCTTTTTGATACTGGAGCATCGCATTCATTCATATCAAAAGCATTTGTTGATAGAAATGGGTTTCCAACTGAAAACATTGGGTGTCCAATAAAAGTTAGTTCTCCGGGCGGAGATATGATAGTAAGTCTTGGATGCCGGGATCTAGTAATAGAGTTTGGAAAACATAAATTTCCAGTGAGTCTGATAATCCTAGATTCCCAAGGACTGGACGTAATATTGGGAATGGATTGGATGGCTAAGTATGAAGGAGTACTAGATTGTGCCAATCGTATTGTTGCACTCACAACCCCGGAAAGAAAAAGAATTAAATTCAAGTCCAACTTTGAATCCAAAGGAAGTAAGCTAAATTCTCTTAAGGGGGGTTATCATGGACAGTGTGCCAATTGTGAGTGAGTATCCGGATGTGTTTCCGGAAGAATTGCCGGGAATGCCACCAGATAGAGATGTGGAGTTTCTGATAGATTTGGTACCAGGGTATGGACCAATAGCAAAAAGACCTTATAAAATGGCAGTTGATGAACTGAAAGAACTCAACAAACAACTAGGGGAACAGTTGCAGAAAGGATTTATTCAACCAAGTTCTTCATATTGGGGAGCCCCAGTCTTGTTTGTGGAGAAGAAAGATAGAAGTCAAAGGTTATGCATAGATTACCGTTCACTCAACGAGGTAACTATCAAGAACAAATATCCTTTGCCTAGAATCAATGTCTTGTTTGATCAGCTTGAAGGAGCATGTGTGTTTTCAAAGATTGATCTAAGGTCAGGCTATTTTCAACTCAAGATAAGAGAACAAGACATACCTAAAACAACGTTCACCACAAGGTATGGATTGTATGAGTATACCGTAATGCCTTTTGGCTTGACCAATGCTCCAGCATACTTCATGAATATGATGAACAAAGTGTTCATGGAATTTCTTGACAAGTTTGTTGTCATCTTCATCAATGACATCTTAGTCTACTCCAAGAGCAAAGAAGAACATGAAGGACACTTGCATTTGATACTTGAGAAGTTACGGGAGCATAAGCTTTATGCCAAATTCAGTAAGTGTGAGTTCTGGTTAGAGGAAGTTGGTTTTCTTGGTCATGTTATGACGAAGGATGGTGTAGCAGTTGATCCTGCTAAGGTTTCAGCTGTGACTGAATGGGAATCTCCCAAGTCCGTGAAAGAAATTCGTAGTTTCCTTGGCTTAGCAGGTTACTACAGAAGGTTCATTGAGAATTTCTCAAAGGTTGCTAAGCCCATGACTGAATTGTTAAAGAAAAACAAGAAGTTTGCTTGGTCTGAAGGTTGTGAACTCAGCTTTCAGGAATTGAAGAAGAGACTTGTGACAGCACCAGTTTTGTGTCTGCCGGACTTGGAAAAAAATTCCAAGTATATTGTGATGCATCTCATCAAGGTTTGGGTGCAGTACTTATGCAAGACGGTAAAGTTGTGGCTTATGCCTCGAGACAACTCAAAACTCATGAAGTAAACTATCCTACACATGATTTAGAGTTAGCCTATGTTGTCCATGCACTCAAAACATGGAGACACTATCTTTTGGGAAAGCGATGTGAAGTGTTCACAGATCACAAAAGTTTGAAGTATATCTTCACTCAGAAAGAAATTAATATGAGACAAAGGAGATGGCTAGAACTTATCAAAGATTATGACTTAAGTTTGCAATACCACCCCGGTAAAGCAAATGTTGTAGCAGATGCTCTAAGCCGTAAGGTATTTGTGAATGGCCTTACCAAAGGATAATTGCCAGATGATCTGTGTACCCAATTTAGGAAACTCAGATTGGAGATTGTGCATGAAGGACATCTCATGTCTTTGGATGTTCAACCCACTTTGTTGGACAAGATCAAAGAAGCCCAGAAGATTGATAAAGAAATTGAAGAGATTAAAGGAAAGATTAGCTTGGGAAAAGGCAAAGGATTCCATGAAGACGAACAGGGTACTCTATGGCATGGGAAACGTATCTGTGTTCCACAAGATCCGGAACTGCAGAAACTGATTTTGCAAGAATCACATAACTCTCCGTATTCCATTCATCCGGGTAACACCAAAATGTACATGGACATGAAAGAAAGATTTTGGTGGAATAATCTCAAGAAGGACATCTCCGAACATATTGCTTTGTGTGATGTGTGTAGTAGAGTGAAAGCGGAGCATCAAAAACCAGCAGGTTTGCTTCAACCATTACCTATTCCTGATTGGAAGTGGGACAAGATTGGTATGGATTTCATTACCGGTTTACCAAGGACCAGGTCAGGATATGATTCCATATGGGTAGTAGTGGATCGCCTAACTAAAGTGGCTCATTTCATACCCGTGAAGACAACCTATACAAGTGCTAAGTTAGCCAAAATCTACATGAGTAGAATTGTATGTCTACATGGAGTGCCCAAGAGTATTGTGTCTGATAGGGGAACCCAATTCACTTCCCATTTTTGGAGACAGCTACATGAGTCATTGGGAACGAGGTTGGAATTCAGTACTGCTTTTCATCCTCAAACCGATGGACAAACAGAAAGGACTAATCAGATTCTCGAAGACATGTTGAGGGCATGTGCCCTAGACTATGGAGCCAGTTGGGATGAAAGTCTTCCTTACGCAGAATTTTCTTATAACAATAGCTATCAAGCCAGCATTGAGATGGCACCGTTTGAGTTTCTCTACGGAAGAAAATGTACCACCCCATTGTTATGGAATGGTGTGGGAGAAAGAAGTTTATTCGGGCCAGATCTTATCAAAGAAGCCGAAGAGAAGGTCAAATTGGTTAAGGACAGGTTGAAGATAGCACAGTCCCGACACAAAAGCTACGCAGATCCTAAGCGTAGAGAAGTCACCTACGAAGTTGGTGATAGAGCCTATCTTAGAGTGTCACCACTTCGTGGAGTGAAAAGATTCGGAGTCAAAGGAAAATTGGCACCAAGATATGTTGGGCCATTCAGGATTCTGAGTCGCAAAGGAGAAGTTGCCTATGAAATTGAATTGCCAGAATCTCTGTCAGCTGTCCATAATGTGTTTCATGTGAGTCAGCTTAGGAAATGTCATCCAGAAATGGAAGAAACTTCTTTGAAGGATACTATACCTTTGGAGGAGGTTCAATTGGAAAGCGATCTCAACTATGAAGAGAAACCTATCAAGATTCTTGAGACTGCAGAAAGAGTTACAAGGACTAAGACTATCAATTTTTGCAAAGTACAGTGGAATCATCATTCCGAAGAGGAAGCAACATGGGAAAGAGAAGATGATCTTCGGAAAGACCACCCTCACCTATTTGCTAGCCAATCCGAATCTCGAGGGCGAGATTCAACTTAAGGGGGTTAGATTTGTAACATCCCTAAAATCATGATTTCAAAGATTGCATATCATTCATACATGCATATAGAATTGAGATCAATTTCAAACTCATTGCAAGAAAACAGAAGCACATAGTGCTATCATTTTATGTGAGCAAACTTGAATCAAATGCCCATCCCCATTTGAGAGCTTGAATGTTTTAAACCTAGATTGTTTGTCTCCCTTGTTGATTGGTTTGAGTGTGGAGTTAGAACAAAATTTTACAAAATAGAAGTGGTTCAAAACCATTTTCAAATCTTTTGCAAACCAAGTGCTAAGTCACTGTTATTTTGACTTTCCAAAAATGACCAGGCCATTTCAAAGTGACCACATGGTTTTATGCCAGTTTTTGTGACTATTGCTCACTGCAAAAATCCCAAAAAGATTTGAATTCAAAAGGAATTTGAAATCATTTGAAAACCATTCCTGAAATTCATTCTGGAATTAGAAAAGGAATAAAGAAAAAGAAAAAGGCCAGCGCCCCTATTCTAGCCCAACAGCAAAACCGGCCGAGCTAGCCCACTCGGCTCCCCTCTCTCTCTCTCGCACGCGCGGACGCACCCAGCAAGTCATTGACACCCAGACCCCACTCCCCTCTCTTCTGTTCGCTGACGAGCGGGCCCTCTCCACGTCAGCGTCGTCTTGCCCAATTTCTCGCGCGTAGACACCGCTCCGCCGTTACCACCGTGCAGTGACGCCGCGATTAAAACTCGCTTAAATTCCATTGATTCAGCGCGCAATCCTCGCCCCGCTTCTGGCTACTTAAACCCCTCACCGTCGTGGTCATCCCCCCCCCACTTTCCTCGCTCACTCCGCCACCAGGCTGCGCGCATTCGACCTCGAAACCCCGCAGCACCGACGACCTCCGGCGACTGATTCCGGTGAGCTTCGACCGCCCCCCTTTCTCTAGTTCAAACTATCGTGCCCAGCGTGATCTTGTGCATCTTCTGATACTCTTCGCTTGCCTGCTCGTGACCCAGGACGCCGTCCCCGTTCGTGCCCGCAACCGTCCGAGCCGCCGCTCAACTCCGGCGACCAATTACGGTAAGCGAGCGCCTTGCCCCTCTTGCATACGAGGATGTTCGCCACTGTTTTGCGCGTCTCCTAATCCATCTGGTTCATGCTAGGGCGACGCGAAACCTCGGCAACTACATCGTCTGCAACCTCCCGACGCCGTGCACGACTCCGACGAGCTCCAGCAGCCCCTGCCGTGCGCCCCTTGTCAAGCCACCTCCACGTTCAGCTTCGCCTCGACCTTGCGGTTCTGGTAAGCACACTCTTTCCTCCCCGGGTGACCTAGAACGCCGGCACCGCCACGGATAGAGCGCTCCGCCGCTCGACATCGCCGCGCGCCGCCAGACCTTGGTCATTTGATCAAGAGCCGTTGGATCTAGATCCAACGCGTGCGATAGAACCACTTAGCGAAGCGTTACGTTTTGATCTGAACCGTGCATCGCCACTTAGATCCTACGGCTCGCGTGCGTGATCCAACGCGAACCGGTACGCGCCAGTAGGATTAAGACACGTGGCTAGGGTTTGAATTAAAACAGAATTTGAAATCAGATTTGTATCCAAATTTGATTTGCTTGTAACTTTTGATTCCCACGTTAGATTTTAGCAAATTTTATACCGTTGGAATCAGGAAGACAAGCCCTTTCTGTTTATGAAATGTGTTTAATGTTTAGTTTCTGTTAAAATGACTTTATTTGCAGAAACTTGTTTAAGACTATTTTGAGTATATAAATTGTTTAGGAAATTGTTTTAGTGTCAAATAAACTTGGTTTAGCAAGTTTTTGACTTGTTTATTATTCAGTACTATGCACTTGCTTGGTTGAGTTTCAAAAATCATCACTTAGCATGTTGCATGCATGCATATATATTTTTGCTTGTATATGACTTGTATGTGATTGTGGCTATATTCTTTGTGTAGACTTTGGTGCTAGTGATTGTGATTGTGAAGAGTGCTACTCTCCCAACTAACAAGGCAAGTGGTACTTCATGAATATGTCTATCCCTATATTTTTTATACAAGCATTAGAAATATTTTGCTAAGTCTTGCATGTACTATTTTTGCCAAATACCATGTTGGGAAATCCTTAGTAGTTGTAGAATTGCTAGGAAATTTCTAAGTTAAGTTACTATCTATGCCATGCTTAGCCTAGCTAGTAGCAAACAAGGGTTGGTAAAATATACATGCTATGGTGAAAATATTTCTAAGTCTTTGGACTTATGTTTTTCTTAATAAAACAACTAAGTCAATGAATCACCTGGGTGGATTGGTAATTGCTTGGTGGTTTTTGGTTGAGTGGTTACACAAGGCCCATGGCTATGGTTTACCTTGTGTATCACACTTGTGGATTGCCACCCAGGAACAAAGGGATTTTAGAGGCCAAGTATTGCGAAGCTTCTAGTGCAGCCACTTGGCAATATGGGCTCTGCCTGGATCACATAAGTTGCTAGAACTTAGCCGTTTGGACAGTTGGTGGTAGTGGGAATGATAGGTTGGAGTGCGTCCATTTGGTCTAAGGAAAGGCTTTTGAAAGGTCCTGTCTTGGGAAACCAAGTTTGGTGGGGAAAGTGCACAACCTCTGCAGATGGAAAAATCTAAGTACTTAGCCAAGTCCATGGCAATGGACAACTTGAGCATCAAGACATGGAAGCTATCAAGAATCTCATCACTCCAACTTCTAAGTAAAAACTTGTGGGTGAACAAGGGTGAAGGACCTCAATGTCTATTGATGGTTTCTTGGGAAAAGTTTTGACAAAGAAAAACTTAGTGATTTCAACTAATAGGAAAAACCTATTTTGAGCAAAGCAAGCCAAGCTACACTTAGCCAAATTGCATATAGTAATATAGTCCACTTAAAATTTACTAAGGTATCACTTGCCAATACTATTCCAAAGTATTGACCCACTGTGGCTGTAACTTGTGATGTTGCAGGTTACTCTGATGAGGATTAGGTGTCATGAGTCTACACTCAACATGTTTGCCTGTGGCACATGAAGATGAAGACTTATATTTATTTACTTATTCAAACTCTTGTATTAGGCCTGTGGCCTTGAGTTGTAAAGACTATGTTTAACTCTGGAATGGATGTAATAAATGACCTTTGTATCTGTGTACTTCATCTTAAACTGTGGATGCTAGCAATGATCCAGGGACTAGCATTGCAATCATAGGGATCCTTTTCCTTTATAAAGGAGGGATCTTACAATAAAGTTGTATTATGACCTTTGTTTCTTGATATTACATCTTAACTGTGGATGCTAGCTATTGATCCAGGGACTAGCATTGTAAACATAGGGATCTCTACCTTATTAAAGGTTGGGAACCTTACAGATGGTATCAGAGCATTGTGTTGCCTGTAGGATTTGTAAACCTAGGATTGGACAAACCCCTTAAAAAATAGGAGTTGTATTTGTTACAAAAAAAACTTATTTACAAACAATCTTGTAAACTCTTTCCTCAAACCATTTTGGTTTTAATTCTACACCTCTTCTATTTCAAACTTGATGGAAAAACCTACCCCATGGCCAAAGACTTTACGATGTGCAAAGGACTTCATCAAATCTAATGACTTCAACACCTTCAACTCTAATGACTTCAACATCTTCAACTCTAATGACTTCAACACCTTCAACTCTAATGACTTCAACATCTTCAACTCTAATGACTTCAACATCTTCAACTCTAATGACTTCAACATCTTCAACTTTAATGACTTCAACATCTTCAGCATTTTCACCAAGGACTCCAACCTTGGATATCACTAAGGACAAGAGAGACAAGAAATCTTGCTCAAGATTTGGAGACTAAGGAAACACAATTTAGAAGGAGCCATCATCACCTTTGAAGTTTTGTGACCAAGAGTTTTCCCAAGGAAACCATGATCTCATGCAAGAAGAATCAACCAAGAAAGATGGAAAGATCTCAAGTGCACCATATAGATGGACCACCATATTTAGATTAAGTCAAACCCACCAACTTATGTGATCTAACAAAAATATTTTTGGTTGCCTAAAAATATGCTTGAAACTTGTTGTTTGACTAGAATGTTTGATTGTGATTGCTTGCACATTTCTTGTGTGAATTGTGATGTGTGTGATTAGAATTATTCCCTTAGAAATATTATGCCTATTCTAATCCCAATCCAACCCAAACAGATGACTTCTCCAAGAGACTCCAACATCAAGGATGATGACAACAACAACAACAACCAAGAGATGCACATGAGAGAACAACTACTAGCAAACCAAACCTAGTTGAGCCAAGTGACAAATCAGCTTTTAGCCAACAACAATGGACTAGACCCAGCCATACAAAGGATTTTGAAACTTCAATCCCAATTGTTGCAAGGATTGGCTACTCAAATGATCAACATGGGAGAAAACTATTCCCAAGGAATTAATGCAACAAGGATGACAAAGATGTTATTCTAGAAGGAACCCAAGCATGCAATATTTGTGGAGACAAGGATCATACATCCAAGGAGCATGAAGATCAATGCCCTAATTGTGAAGAGAGACATCCAACTAATCAATTCCCCACATCTCAAGTGACTTGTTTCCTATGTGAAGGAAATGATCATGCCCCTATTCAATGCCCCATCTATCCTATAGTTCAACAAACGAAGCAAGATGGAATGCATCAAATGTTTGGAAACCTCCATAAGGGAACAACTTCTACCAAGATGGATGAAGGCAAAGTCAGAACCATGCCAAATAAGGCCAAATCCAAAGTGACCATAAAGTGTTGCTGCTCTTGTGAAGAAGAAGGTCATATCTCTAGTAACTGCCCCAAGAAGAGAAAAAGATTTCCCACCTTTGAGGTGAGGTGTGAAGAGCATGAACTAGAAGAACTCCTAGCTTTGGAGAGACCCAAAAAGAAGAAGAAGGACAAAAGCCAGTCGCAATGTTACAATTGCAAAGAGATGGGACACTATGCCAGTGAATGTCCAGAAAAGAAGAATAACCAAGGAAACAAACAAGAGACAATGATACCAAAGGAAAAGAAAGATATCAGCCAAGTGATGTGTTTCAAATGCAAAGAGCTAGGCCATTATGCAGACAAGTGTCCAGAGAAGCTTCATCAAAATCCCAAGCAAGCCAAGATGTAATTTAGTTGGAAAATTTTTAAGGGTGGTACTACCCTAGTTGTTTTGAACCAACTTGTAACCCCTAGCCTCCCCAAATCTCGGGACGAGATTTATTTTAAGGGTGGTAGCCTGTCACATCCCGAGATTTTCCAAATCTTGTAATGTGAAAAATAAAATAAACAAAATAATTTTTTTGTTGAAAATCAGGGTGAGAAGAAACTTTTGTTTCTAAAAGGAAACATAAAACCCCATCTGGAACAAACTTTGGTAAAAGTTTGAATCCAACAAAATCCAAATCAAGGGAAATGCATTCCTCAATGAATGTATCTGGAAATTTAAACACTTGGAAAATAAATCCAAACCCTAAACCTTAATGGAATAAAAATCATTTCCAAAGTATCTCCAAGCATATGGATTTGATACATATAAAAATTTGTCAACAAACATTCACAAATGATCAAGAAAGACAAACAGAAATATCATAAAGCCATATAAATTGGTTTCACTCAATTTGGAACCATAAATAAAATCTTATGAATTTAATAAGATAAGAAATTTAATTCCCAAGGCTAATAAAGAACCTATCTAGAAACCCATACCAATTGGTGAGCAAATAATCCTAAAGAGTTTTAAAAAGGAGAAACAAATATATAATAAGATTTCACAAATTGGAATCACCAAGTTTGGATCTCTAAATAAAAGGATATGGATTTTATAAGATAAAGAAAGAAATTATTGAATAAGGAATATTTAAAAGACCAAACCAAATCTTGGCCAAATCTATAAGCAATTGGAATGAAAATAATCCCAATCCAAATAAAGTAAAAGGATAAAGAACATTCCAAATAAAATGGCAATAACCATTCTATCCCTATCTTAATAAAGACAAATCTCTAAATAAGAATACATGAGAAAAAGATATTTGGAATTTACCCAAGTGGAATAAAAGTTGTTTAAAAAACTTAAATAAAATAACACCTCCAAATAAAAATTTGGGAATTAAAACTATATTAAATTCCACTGGAATTAAAACAAATAAATACCCAATCTTAAATGATTAATAAATCATATTAGAATACTTTCCAAATAATTCAAGATGAATTATTTGACACCCTTTTTAGTAAACAAAACCTACTGAAAAGATTTTGGAAGGTTTAAAATATTTTAAATGGTGTTCGAAACATTATTGAAACCTATTTGTTTTAATACAAGGACCTACTTTAATAATTAAAAAGACCCAAAAAGGAATAAAGTAAATTCCAAAAATTGACATCAGATTGTGCTACTAATCAGTATTTAAACCTACCCAAAAGTTGACAAAGGTTTGAATTCAAAAGAATGTTTGAATTGGCCAAACAAAACCAAATCAGAATAAAAGAAAAGGAAAAAGAAAAAACAAAAAGAACAGGAAAAAAATTTAAAGAGCCAGCCCAGCCGGCCAGCCCAACTAGGCCAGTCCAGCCCATCTCCCCTCTCCCACAGAAAAACGATTCGCACTCACTTATAAAACCGCAACGTCGCTGACAGACGGACCCCACCCCACACTCTCTCTCTCTCTCGTTGCCAAGCGGCCCCACTCTCCCCAGTCATCGTCTTCACCCACCCCGCTGACCACGCCCCCCTCTCGCCGACCGTTGATGCCAAATCAAAGCCGGCGTAATACGCAGTAACGCCAAGATTAATCGGCCCCTTGACCATGCACGTTAAAGCGTCTGCCCCTCCTCTCTACTTCCCTCCTCGCACGCACTTCGCCACACCGCGTAAATTTCACCAGAGACCACGCTCTCCGACGAACTCATGAGCAAATTCGCGACCAGCCACCCTTGCCCGAGCACACACACAGAACATCCCGGACCAGCGCACCTCCGTATCATAAGCTCTCCAGCGTGCTGCGGCGTCGACAATGACGACGACCAGAGCGCCACCGCCGCCATTCACTCCGACGAGGTTTCGGTAAGCTCGGACCGCCCGTTATTCGATGATGCACACATGTTCCCGATACTGCGCGTCTCTAACGCGCCTTTACTTTGCTTTGGCACGTAGCCTCGCCTCGCCGACGTCGACCGCATTGACGCCAGCAAGATCTCCGGCGAGGAATTCCGATCAACCCCGTGCGCCCCTTCACCAACCAAGGGCAGGTTGAGCATCCCCGTGCCTCGGTGATCACTATGAGCCATCTCTTCTTCTTCCTTGCTTCCTCTAGCGCCAGCTCCGCCACTAGCCGAGCGT